>OZ034800.1:50092524-51407621 GCA_964028335.1 Altica lythri
GATGGTATCTTAATAAAACAGTCTTGCGACTCATTAATCCATAGTGGAAATTAAAATTTTTAATGATTTGTATACAGGTTGATTCCATAAGTATGCTGTTTAACAATCTTTTTATATTTGAAATTACCTTCGTTATTATAGTCGTTTTAATAACAGCATTTGTTTAAGTGAAACCACCATTTCCTAACTATTTAAATAATGTTTTATTATATTTTTTAAATAACGAGGTAAATTGACATCTAAATGCGTCATGGCCTACATGTTCCTCCATAAAAATTTATCAAAATCTATATTAGTGTTCACATACTAACCAAATAATATAATAGTAGGTTGAAAAGTTTTAAAAGGGACACGTATTAACCAGTGAAGAAAACAAAATTTATAGGCTATTTTAATATTTAATCTTCCATTTGGATACACGAAAAATTCTAGTTTGATTTGTCAATTCGTTCTTTATTGACAAGCCATTTGAAGTTGACATGTCAATGTATTTTGTTACAATGGAAAAAACCGAATATCGTGTAGTGATAAAATTCTTTGTTTAGGAAGGTTTATCAGCAACAGAAATGATGAAAGTCTTAAAAGAATCTGCTTCTTCATTTCCAACTGTGCATCGATGGGTTTTAGACTTAAAACGTGGTCGTATAAGCGTCGAAGATGAACCAAGCAGTATACGTCCAAAAAGTGCAACAACGCCAGCAATCATTGAGCAAATCTATGATATTGTTTGTAAAGATCCAAGTTTGACTATATTAGATAAACGAGTACTACATATTTTACTTGAAGAATTACAAATCTGTTTGAAAAGTTAGCACTTCGTTAACAATTCAACAAAACTTATTTGAAAACCAATTTCTCAGCGTAATCTGGATGATTTTAAGCAGATCTTTTGCGTCGTTTTCTAACTATGGATAAGACTTGGATCTACCATCATGATACTAAACTGAAACAAGAACGTTTACAGTGGCCTGAAGCTGTTTCTTTAGCTCCAAGACAGGTGAAGTCAGAACGATCGACAAAAAAGGTTAGGCATCAGATTTTTTGAGACGCAAAAGGGTTTTTTTGATGGATTTCTTGAAAAAGGTAAAACTTTAAATAATATGATTGCAATCTTTTGGACCAGTTGTATAAAAAAAAAAACGTGAAAATAGATCATGTGTACAAAATAAAACAATGATTTTTCATCAAGACAATGCACGCGTTCAAACAAGTTTGTTGACGAAGGCTAAATTGATCGAATTAAGGTACGAATTGCTTAAACACATACCGTATTCACCAGATTTGGCTCTCTCCGACTATTAACTTTTCAGAAACTTGAAACAATTCTTTCGTGGAAAGTTTTTTTTTGTCGAATGTCGCAGCTATTGCTGTCGTGGAAGAATATTTTGCAGAGCTTCCGGAAAATCATTACAGAGATGGTATAAAATTACTGGAGGATCATTGGAATAAGTGTGTTCAAGCTAAGAAAGATTATATTGAATAAAAAAAAACAATTTCTTTAAAAAATACGCATTCTTTCATTTTTGCTTTTAAAACTTTTCAACCAACCATAACTTATCTTTAAGGATTACATTTATCTAAATTATTCCTTTCTTGACATTCAACATTCAGAGCGAAAGGTTAATTTAACTTCTGGTTGACTATATCTGGGTGAAAATATTATATTGGGATTAAGTAATTGATTTTCATTGTATTAATGGCTCGTAAGTAAATAAAGGGGAATAACCCTTATTGTATGAGACTACATAATTTTATTTTTGAAAATTCCTAGTCTATTATAACCTATAGCAAAAAAATAAACGTATTTTAATATTAGATATTTATTCATAATCGTTATACCTGTTGGCTGTGAAGATATGTTGTAATTATAGACAAGCTACTTATTGAAAAAATGAAAATATCATGTGCTAAAAGATGGTCAAAGATGCATCTAATAAAGGATTTTTTTATATTAGATATATATTTTTTCGAATTTCGAATAAATAATTAAATCTATACAAAATTACTAGACCAGAAACCTGTTTTTTTAAATAGAATAATTTACTTTAATCCCTACTAAGTATCTACTCTCTGGTTTTTTGATTCAAAATGAATTTGAATATTACAATGGAATTTTTTCTCAGCTATAACGTTTAAAAATATAGACGTTAACTCGTTTCCGGAAAAAAATAATAATATTATATTAAAAGTTCCTACCTCCTAAAACTGTGAAACAATCAGCAACATCTGGTCTAAGATTTACAGATGCGCATGCATAATTGAAAGCAGACGCTGGCTGTAAAGTTGCTAAATGGCAGAGAGCTAAGTTAAACAGGACTCTCCAATTCAAAGGTTCTAACCATAGTGCTCTCTTTAAGCAACTTATGGCCTGAAACAGAAACAATTTATAAACGTATATGGTATATAGAGCAAAATATAAATAATTTATAACTGAAAAAGATATGCAGAGTATTATTTTTACACATTTTTAAAAAACAAAAAATGTAACAAGTGAGTGATAAGTGTAAATTGTTGGTATCTTGAAAGTTTTAAAAAAAGTATTCCTTATTTCTTCTCCTAATTAATACATAAATATTTCTGCTCTCGATTTTAGAAAATCGGGGTAAAACAAATAAATAAAAAAAAAACTAACGCAAGGAAGTTAAAAATTTGGGTGAATGCATCTAAATAATATTGGCGAATAATTCGGTCTTACACCAGCACTAACTAATACATGTCGTATTTTTATAAATAACAGTAATCGTTGATGTTGACCAAAAGGAGGAGCAAAAACAATCCATAAATGAATACGTTTATTATCACAAAACGACCTAAAAAAATATTCTGTTTTATTCTTGTTTGAAAGCTGACACCAAATGGGATAGTATATGTTTTCCTGTTAAATTAATAAAAACATGTATTACTTCAAAGAAAGCTTTTAGTCAGATTACACACCTATTAAATTTTTGTTATACTTTTACATTTACACAGATTAATGACTTTATTTAACTCTTTTTTTAATAAGTGTTCATCGACAATGACGTTGAGTTGATATGTCAAATAAAAGTAATAAAACCAACATTAAGTTTTAAAAGAAACTTTTGTGATGTTGGAGTATCTAATAAATTGTTTAATAGCTTCGGTATACGTCTTCATATTTTTCATCGTTTTGTTGGGCATAGAAGTATTGCGCCGATTTTAAGATGGGTGCTTAATCTTTTAGTCGGTTTGCGCCGGCGACCAATTTTATGAAATAATCCTCAGGTACGGGTTGAGCCGATCAGCGCTGTGGAGGGTAATTTTGAAAACAAGTGTTAATTATTTATTTCCAACTTCAGTAAATAAAGTCGATTAAATTTTATGATCTTAAATATACTCAGTGACATTAGAAGTGTTACACCCAGGAGGAATAATTTCTTAATCTTAATTTTTTGACAACAGAATGACTATATTTAAAGAATGCTATGATAACAATATCAATGTTTTATCTTTAATAGTTTTTGTAAAAATAAAATTTTATCTTATATTTAAAGAAAACGATTTATGAAAACCGGTTGGTAAAGAAATTTTTAATCATTGTTCTTCAGTCTAATTGTAGTCAGTGTAACAAAATGCCTTGAGTTCGAGGACATCAAAATTACCACCATGTTAGCAATTTTGACAGGGGTATAATTGTTGCCTATAAAGATATGGGTCTGTCTTATCGCCAAATTGCCCTTCGTGTTAATTGTACGACAATGACTGTAATGCGTGTGTGTCGTGTGTGAACAAACGAAGGTAGAGGAACACGAAGAAGACCAACTGGCCAACCAAGGCGTACCACAGAGCGTCAAGATAGGCGCTTCAGACTACTTGCTCTGCGAGATCGTTATGCTACTACGCGTCAAATCGCTGATCAATGGTTTGGAGAGTAAGGTAGACCTGTTACTATGCGTACACTATACCGTCGCATTCGAGCTTTTGGACTGTTTTTATACCGCCCACGACTAGTGCTACCTTAGACCCAGGACCATTGCTATCAACGTTTGAATTGGTGCAGAGAACGGCAGCAATTGGTGGAAGAATGGCATAATGTAGCATTCAGCGATGAATCGCGATTTTTTTTAGGCATGCACTATGGCCGTAGAAGGGTAAGACGCCGCCGTGGAGAGCGACGAGATACCGGGTTTGTTCTTGAAAGACATGTACACAGGATAGTTGGAGTAATGGTTTGGGGGGCTATTGCCTATGGTAGCCGATCACCATTTGTGTTCATTCGAGGCAGTATGACAGCTGAACGTTATGTTGATGATGTCTTACAAACCACTTTACTGCCTTATCTAGATGGCCGTCGACACGTCCTTTTTCAGCAAGATAACGCGCGTCCCCATATTGTTTGTCGAACTATGGACTTTCTCCAAGAAGCTGGCGTTAATGTTTTGCCGTGGCCACCCCGTTCACCAGATTTAAATCCCATCGAACATGTGTGGGATATGATGGGAAGAAGATAGTCCAATTTACACTATCCTCCACAATTTCTGACACAGTTAATCCATGAAGTTCAAGTTGCATGGAACGAGATACCACAAGTAGACATTGATCATCTCATTTTGTCAATGCCTAGACGTGTACATGAGTGTATTCAGTTACGGGGTCGCCAAACACATTATTAATTATTTTTTTGTTATACGTTATTAAAAATTCTTGAAAATGTTATCGTTTTATTCTCGATGTAAATCTACCATGTTGCCAAAAAATTGAGATTAAGAAATTATTCCTTCGGGATGTAACACTTCTAATGTCACTGAGTATATATTGGCAAAGAGTAGCTGATTATTTTGATGTAGGTTCTAGTTTAAAATTATTTAAAAAATTTCCTTAAATTTGAATATATCAGAATGCGGTACCCTCAATTTAAAGCGCATTAATCTGTCTTCGGCGCAATACGTTCATACTTTCATAGGATTATCCGACTCTTTGGTTACTCCATCTTAGTACATATAGAATCGGCGCAACACGTAACACCCGTTTTGTTTATGTTATTTGGCTTATTCATTATCGGCTACTGGAAATAGCCGCTTATTTTAAGTCATTTAGTCGTAAATCGTTGCAATATCCATGTGTCTGTTCTGTCCATTGTAAAAGTCACTAACGAAAACAAAAAGAAGAACAGAATGTCCATTGAAAATATAAATTGTCAATCGTTTTTTATTTAATGTTTAAGTTGTGAATTTATTAAAAAGTTATAGAATACAAGTAGCCTTACCATCAAAATACAATAGTGACTGTCTTCTCATAAGTAATTTTTATTTTAGTATGGGTTAATTCAATTATGTACATATATTCTATTCAGTTCTTATTCTTATTTCAGCAGACTATGCATTTGGTTTTTTGAGTTGTTACCTAAACCGAAAAAGCCATCTCCCGCTGTCTAAATATTGACAAGACTTTTTATCAAAGGTAAAATTTTAAAAGATAGATACATTCAATAAAAAATGACAAAAACAATTAGTAAATAAATACACAACCATATTGTTAAATTTTATATGTTTAAGAATCAAAGCAACAAATGCGAAAGTGCTTATTTTCATCAATTGGCTGAGATCTTTACCGTAAGTACCGTTATTGCTATTTCTTTTAAATTTCTTCGTAACAAACACTAAATAGAGAGGTTTCCGTAGCCGATTCTCCTCCTGTTGATCAAGAATGTTTTTTACGTATTTTTTCTCGTTGAAACCTATTGTTCCAAAAATGATCGGATAAATTTTTATCAACAACGATTATAACTAGAAAACCAAGAGAGGTGTGACATTTTTTTGATTCTTATGAAAAAACAAAAAAAAAGTAAGCTTTGAAAAATTAGAATTCGTTTGTTAGAATCCGAGATTTTGCAAATGTAGTTAAAAATATTGCAAAATATTACTCCTAAATTTTTGATCGCAGATATTTTATCACAACTCTGGTTCTAATAAAGCTATCATATTAGCTTTAAATTGAAAAAGTATAAATGTCTCTAACATTGCTATTGCCAAAAGTACTTATACCTACCAATTTTTTATATAAAAATTCCCAAGTAATTTGTTTATAGCAAATTTTTATTAGGTCAGGTTTAAAAAGTCTCTAAAATTTTTCTTTTAATGTATTCTACGATTGAAGACAAACATTTTAAGCTGTGCTAAATATATCAGAGTAATTTCTTTGTTCAGATATAGCAGTTTTAAATAACATAGATATTTATGGGCGCTAGCAAAGTACGGCGCGAGCGCATTTGTTCGAGTTGTGAGCTGCCAAACTCCTCTCTTTTTAAATGTACCTATTATAAACATACAAATTTAAAAATATATAGATTGTTCACAAATATAAATTAAATACAATAAATAATAATAATAAGTATACAATGGTTACGAAATATGAAAATTATGTCGTATCTCTCTTAGTTTTCTAGTAACAATCATTTAAACAATTTAATTGTTAATAACATTTTACCCGACCATTTTTTGAAAAAACAGGTTTTAAATTCGGATTTAGTGAGAAAAAATAGGTAAAAAAATATGCATTAAATTAATTGAGAGAGGTTTTGTAATGAATTTATGAATATAAATCATTTTTTTTTAAATAAAATTTATATTATTAACATAATACATACGTTCTTAAAAGTTATAATAAATTATACACAATATTCTAAGATTTGAAATTTCGTAATGATACATTTTTCTAACTATAATTTAATTCAAAATGTTACATATTTTTAAATATCTTAACTACCTTTGTATAACTATAACCATTCTAAAAATGAACATTTTACTTTGGACAAACTTTTGACTGATGCTTAAGAAAATAATGGGATACAAATTTAAAGAGTAGATGGATGACATATTTTATTTGAACAACGACACGTAAGACCGCTTTCATTCGAAAATATAAACAACTAAAAAGTGTTACTGAGAGAGTCAGATTCGTTTACCTATACCTAGAAGAAAGATGGATCCTTGAAAATGGTAGTCCAGTGCATCAGTGGGTGTACGATTCTGATCTGAAAAGTAATCCAGCTTGTGTACAATCCGAAAGAAAACGGTTTACTATTTTGCATGCAGGCACTGATACTGGATTTTTGGAAGTATGTGACTTGTTACTAGACTTTTCGAATACAGACATTGACTATGAGTTTTTAAAAACTGGGTTGTTTCTCAACTCATTCCTGCTCTGTGTGTATTTTTCAAGAAAAATGTGTGGTGGTCATGGATAATCCTCCAAAATTAACAAACCACCGTCTTTTTAAGCGTAAACAAAGATTTTGCAGGAATGGTTGATTAACATTATATTTAACACCATGACAAAGAAAGAACCTTGTAAAACTGACGAAAAGACATATTATTATGTAGTGGATGAAATTTTAAAACAATGAAGTACTTTGACTACCACCATACCATTGTCATTACAATTCAATACAACTAGCATGGAGGTTTACTATAACATTTTATAAAAAACATATTGAAACACTTATGGAGACTTTAACACAATTTATTCACCAACAATTGTTTTAGATTCACAAGAACTATGCTGGATAACGTCTTAAACAGTTTTACAATCAATGAACCATTTTGAACTCCTCCCAACTGCCCATATATAGAACAAATGCACATGACCTTACCTCTAACCTAATCACTACACACTAAAAAAAAAATGAGACTATTCTGAAATGCATATCCAAAAAACAGTCTTTTATGTAAAGGTCTCTTCCTTATTCGGTTATCCCGTTACAATATAATATCTACATATCTTGACAAAAATAGAGTAAAAAAGCTTGGGCAGAAGCATTGACTAAATGTACACCAGTTTTAGATTTGATATGACTCTGATTCTTCCAGTGAAATAATGAAAGAGGATTGACTCATACAAATACACCGACAACATTGACACGTTACATCTAAATCTGATCTATATTTGTTTTTATTTGCTTTTATGTGATTTTTTTAAATATTTTTTTATCGATTTGAAAGCTTTTTAAAAAATTTATGTAATAAATGTCATACATGTATATCAAAACATATTGTAACGGGATAACCGTAAAGGAAGGGACCTTAATTTGAAAGATTGTTATTGACAGTTGATTTTTAGAAACTTCTAAAAACACTGACTAGATTAAATAATGTTTCTAGACAATTCTAGAAACATCTAAACACACTAACTAGATTAAATAATGTTACTAGAAAGTTCCAGAATGTTCATTTGTAGTATATAAGGGGATGTATGGGCAGTTAACGGCAGTTTAAGTTCAAATATTCAGAAGAGTTCATTGTATTGTCAAGTAGTTTAGACGTTATCCAGCAGAGTTCTGTGTATCTTAACAATTTTGTAAATAAATTGTGTAAAAGTCCCCATAAGTGTTTTAAATTGGTGTCAGGTGTGGGGTGAAGATACAAGAATGCCTGGAAAGAGGATAAATGAACTTTTGGTGACTGAGCTCAGAAGAGAGCTTGAAGAAGTGGAGTTGGAAACTACTCGGACCAAATCCGTATTGTTGAGGAGGCTCCGTGAATACTACCTAAGTAATAATTTGGACCCCGATGCTGTGGAGTTCGAAGACCCAAATCAAAAAGCGAATTCTAAACTAGCCCAAAAACTTTCTCAGCAATCGCAACAACTTTCCCGGCTGCAAGAGGAGTTATCCAGTCAGATGAAGAGCCAGCGCGAAATATGTCCCAGCTATCACAACGGATGTCTACCATACCAGAAGAGTTATCCAGTTCCTTCTCCCAGCAAATATCGCATTTGCGCTCCGAAATGTGCACTCTTCGGGACGAGCAAAATCAGCACGTGGCCAACTTGAATCAGCAAATGGCCAACATGCGATAGGAGATCAACCAGCAAATGCAGTCCGAAATAAGGAAGCTTCAACAAGAACAGGAAGCTTGTCGTCGAAACCAAACCATCCTCCACAGCGACGGAGATGCAGAAAGGACGGAAAGCTGTCACGTAGACATCGACCGACGAGGAAACGGGGAGGCGACCCAAGTACGAACTACGATGAAACCCCCGACCTTCGACGGGAAGACTTCCTGGCCAAATTACCTAAAACAATTCGACGCAGCGGCCAGAGCGAATGGATGGTCATCCCAGGAGAAGACATTGTCCGTAACCGTAGCTCTGCGAGGCGAAGCTTTGGACATCTTGCAATCATTGACACCGGATGAAGCTGACAACTTCGAGTTATTGGTGAATCGTCTGGAGATGCGTTGTGGTCAAACTCATCTACAACCGGTGTACCGAATGCAGTTAAAGAGCAGAAAGCAGAAAAATGGAGAGACTATCCAGGAATTTAAGGCGGAATTAGCAAGAATGGTACGACTTGCGTATTCAAATACAGCGGAGGAATTCCTGGAGTGCCTGGCAGTCCAAACCTTCACCGATGGTCTTCGAGACGTCAAGTTGCAGCGGGCTGTACGGTTGGCGCGGCCGAAATCTCTTGTGGACGCCTTGACCATTGCCCTGGAGTTTGAGGCGGCGACGGAGGCCTCACGTGAAGTTGCTCGACAAGGGAAGTCACCGGTAACTACGACCATGCCGTTCATTCCGTTTGCGACGTCAAAGCGGTAGTAGAGAGGTTAATGAAGTTATCTCCAAAAAGAAGGCGCCCAGTGAGATGCTGGAACTGCGGAGAACTAGGCCATATAAGAAATACTTACCCCCAAAAAGAAAAATCTTCTGCTGAAGTACCCCAGCAGCAGGAAAACTAGAACGGGTCGACTCCTGGAGGGCGAAATCGACCCCAAACATTCCCGAAGCCCTTCACACCATTAAATTGGGATCTCTGCGACATCACGTGGACAGCTTATATGTAGATGGCCTCATTGATGGGAAGAACCTTAGCATGCTGGTAGACACTGGAGCTACGAAAACTATCGTTCGACCATCCATCATTATGCGAAAGAAGATGTGGCCGACCAGTTGGAAACTGCGTACCGCTACCGGAGATTCTGCTAGAGTCTACGGTGAGATACAGGTGACGCTATAGTTTGGTTCGACCTCTCTTGTTCACTTGGTGCTGGTGGCTGACGTTGATGAAGATGTTGTTCTGGGCATGGATGTTATGCTCCACGGTGGTTTTCATTTGGATCTTCGCCGACGTATCCTTCGTACTGGTAATAAAGAAATATTCCTGCACCAAAAACAAGTTGACAATGCCTCGATTAAGCTACACGATGATATCGAACTTCCGGCGAGCTGCGAATGTGTCGTCACAGCGCGGTTGGATGGACTGGAGCCAGATGGTGCCCCAGCCATGATAGAGCCGAAGAACTGTGACCATGAATTGGGAAAAGGACTCCTTGTGGGTAAGACTCTTGTTAGATCCGCCAAAGAGGTACCCATCCGAGTTATCAACTTGAACGATCATCCAGTTCTTCTCCGAAAGGACAAGAAAATGGGAAGTTTAGAACCAGTAACGGCCATAATTCACAAGGTAAATGATGTCACTCAGAAGGACAGTTGTCCTCTGCCAAGGATTGATGATGCCCTCGACGCTTTGGCGGGTTCTACTTTGTTTTCTACCTTGCACCTTAAAAGCGGATACTGGCAAGTTAAAATGAATCCTGCAGACAAATAAAAGACTGCCTTTACCAGTGGATCAGGGTTGTGGCAATTCACGGTCCTTCCGTTTGGCCTCTGTAATGCTCCTGCGACGTTTGAACGGCTAATGGAGAACATTCTGCGGGGTTTGTCATGGGAAACTTGTCTAGTTTATCTAGACGACATCATCATAATGGGCAAGACCTTTAAAGAACATTTATCTAACCTGGAAGAAGTCTTTAAAAGATTACAGAACGCTAATCTAACATTGAATGTTAAGAAATGCCACTTGTTCTAGAGACAGGTCAACTATTTAGGACATAACGTAAGCAAGGATGGCGTTGCTGTTGACCCCGCTAAGATAAAAGCCGTTTCGGTATGGCCAATCCCTATCGACAAACATCAGCTCTGGAGTTTCTTGGGTCTTCGTTCCTATTACCGACGGTATGTCAAGAATTTTGGAGACATCGCCAAACCCTTGACACGTTTGACCGAACAAGATAAGTCCTTCTCTTGGGATCAGGAATGTCAAGAGGCGTTTGAAATATTGAAGAAACAGCTTACGTCAGCACCTGTTCTTGCTTTTCCACTTCCTGATGGTAAGCTTATTCTGGACACTGACGCCAGCAATGTGGGAATTGGAGCCGTCTTGTCACAGCTACAAAATGGTAAGGAAAGAGTGGTTGGTTACTTCAGCAAAACTTTATCAAAAGCTGAAAAGAACTATTGTGTAACTCGGAGGGAACTGTTAGCAGATGTAAAATCCGTCGAACACTTTTATAAATATCTGTATGGCAGAAAATTCCTGATCAGAAAAGACCATGCTAGTTTAAAGTGGTTACTTAGCTTTAGGAACCCAGAAGGACAGATAGCAAGATGGCTCGAAAAACTGCAGGAATATGATGTTGAAATCGAGCACAGACCTGTAACAAGCCATCGTAATGCTGATGCACTTTCCAAAAGACCATGTCGACCTGATTGCCCCCATTGTACCCGTATGGAGCAGAACGAGGAAAAACATGCCTTAGTTAAGGTTGTGCCAGAAGATGAGAGCTCTATGCTGGAGGAGCAACAAGAAAACGATCCCGTTCTGAGAAAGATTCGAGAGTGGAAGAGAATGGACCGTCGTCCGTTGTGGAGAGAGATATCCTCATTCTCTCCTGCTTTAAAAGCATACTGGTCCCAATGGAACTCTTTAATTTTGGACGGTGGGCTCGTTAAAAGACTTGTAGAAAATTTCGAGGGCACAGAAACAAGGAAACAAATAGTGGTCCCAAGAAATGCTGTACCAGAAATTTTAAAACAGATGCATAATGAGAGTTCTGGAAGACATCTGGGTATTACGAAAACGCTGCAAAAGATCCGAGATAGATTTTACTGGGTAAATTGCACTAATGATGTTAAAGATTGTAAATGCACTATATGTGCTGCCAGTAACGGTCCGCACCGAAAACCGAAGGCGGTAATGCAGCAATACCTGGTTGGAAGTCCTTTTAAAAGAATCGCAGTAGATGTATTGGGGCCACTTCCACAGACCGATGTGGGAAACAAGTACATCTTTGTTGTCATGGACTACTTTACTAAATAGGTTGAAGCCTATGCAGTTCCCAATCACTTTAGCAGATTTATTAGTTGAAGAATTCGTAAGCCGATTTGGGGTACCACTAGAATTACATTCAGACCAAGGGAGAAATTTTGAGAGCAAGCTGTTTCAAGAAGTTTGCCAAAGATTAGGCATCCACAAAACGAGAACCACAGCGATGCACCCTCAGTCTGATGGAATGGTGGAACGAATGTACCGGACTATAACCAACTATCTGTCAAAAGTGGTGTCAGAATGTTAGAGGGATTGGGATCGACATATTCCACTATTTCTAATGGCAATTCGATCGGCCATTAACGAATCAACTGGCCAAACGCCTGCGAAGGTCCTGTTCGGTAGAGAAATGAGGCTACCATGTGACTTGATGTTCGGTTGTAAACCTGGTGAAGAAGGGGCCCGTGAACAATATGTAGTCGATCTTCACAATCGAATGGAGAATATACACAACCTGGTGCGTGGAAAACTTCAATTATCTAGTGATCGGATGAAGAGGTACTATGACACACGGACAATGGAAAAGAGTTACCAAGTTGGAGATTTAGTCTTGCTCTATAACCCCCGACGGCGTCGAGGTGTTTGTCCCAAATTACAACAGAACTGGGAAGGTCCATACACCATCAAGAAGAAGATTAACGATGTCATTTATCGGATCGTGAAAATTCCCAGAGGGAAACCCGTCGTGGTCCATCATGATCGTTTGGCGCCTTACCAGGGAAACCACACTGGAGATGTGCAGCAGCTCCAAGAAGATGGTTTGGCTGGCTCAGGGAGTGTGCGGGATTCCGATTTAGAAATAACATTCCAGGAGAAATAAATCTAAGGAGGGGGCAATGTAACGGAATAACCGCAAAGGAAGGGACCTTAATTTGAAAGATTGTTATTGACAATTGATTTTTAGAAACTTCTAAAAACACTGACTAGATTAAATAATGTTTCTAGAAAGTTCCAGAATGTTTATTTGTAGTATATAAGGGGATGTATGGGCAGTTAACGGCAGTTTAAGTTCAAATATTCACAAGAGTTCATTGTATTGTCAAGTAGTTTAGACGTTATTCAGCAGAGTTCTGTGTATCTTAACAATTTTGTAAATAAATTGTGTAAAAGTCTCCATAAGTGTTTCAATATGCATATTTAAGTCAAGTGCGACACCACCTGGGGTGGACCAGAAAAATCAAATTTGTACTGCATTATGGTTTCCTTAATTAAATCATTGGATGTTAAATTTTATTATACTACAGCCACATTACAATAATGTCACACCACGATGCCATTTGAATGTAAAATAGCAGACTTTAAAGAACATGGATATGGTGTTTGAGTGCTGTGTTTATATGTCAAACTCAAAAATTATGAAATATTTTTTATCACTGCTTGAATAATTTAAAAGTTTTATTATACATTTGTAAGAATGATGAAATATTTTTTTTTTACTAATACTTGATTAATTTAAAAGTTTTCTTAAACATTTCTAGTTAATATATGTATATGTGCTAAATTTGAATTTTACTTATATTATTTATTTGTAGTAAAATGTTA
This sequence comes from Altica lythri, assembly GCA_964028335.1. Taxonomy (NCBI): domain Eukaryota; kingdom Metazoa; phylum Arthropoda; class Insecta; order Coleoptera; family Chrysomelidae; genus Altica; species Altica lythri. The sequence goes on from OZ034800.1 coordinate 50,106,191, forward strand.
ATAAAAAAGTATATTTTTCGTTCCAGATCAGTGGTCGGTAAACTTTTTTAATGGAGGGACACAAAGTCTAAGAATTTCCAGAATTATAGAAAAAATGCATTTCGTGTTAGATCATATCATAATATTATAAAAACATTACAGTTTTACAAACAAATATTAGAAATTACTTCAGTAAACGATTATTTGAGATATCTATCATAGCATTTAAAAATTTTTTTTTTTTTTTAAGTATACAATCAAGAATATATTAAAATGACATTAAGAAGAAATTGAAACAATGTCCCATCCAGCAGGAGTCGAACCTGCTACCTTCAGGTTTACGCGCTGACGCTCTAACAACTAAGCTATGAATGCCGAGCTACAAATCGTTTTTTGGGTAGTTAAATTCAACTCACTTTCTCCCTACGCACATATATCATGATGTTAATGAAAGAGAGATTTTGTTACTTTTTTGTGCCCTGTCTTATAATTTTAGTCGGCTAGGAGACCGGAACAATGAATTTTTTAGTAAACGAATATTTGAAATATTTCTCATGGGATTTTTAAAAATTTTGAATACAAATTTTGAGTGTACATACAAGAATATATTAAAATGACATTAAGGAGAAATTGAGTAAGTGTTGTTAGATTACATTTTAACATTTTTGTTATACACAGTTGGTTACACTGTTTTCATTTAGTTTGGACACCGTCATATTTGTCAATTAAGAAGCAGAAGTCTGATGCACATAGATCAGATTTGGATGTAACGTGTAAATGTTGTCGGAGTCTATGTATGAGTTAATCCTCTTTTATTATTCCACTGGAATAATCATAGTCACTATCAAATCCAAAATCGGAATCATCAGAATATGATTCCTCCTGCTAGATGCGACATTTTTTCAAATTCTCCTTAATGTCATTTTATTATATTTTTCTTTGTATACTTTCTAAAAAATTTCTTAAATTTATGACCCTTTACTTTACATTATATATATATATATATATATATATAAAGATGATACATAACGTATCTAGTGCCTTACTGTCAAAAGTGTTAGAAATTTCTAACCGACACCATTTCAGTTCAAAACTGAAATTATTACTTTTGACAGTAAGGCACTAGATACGTTATGTATCATCTTTAGACATTCTTAGACTGTCACAAAACGCTCTGTTCGTTATATATATATATATATATATATATATATATATATATATATATATATATATATATATATATATATATATATATATATACAGGGTGTTTCTAAATTGATGCGAAATATTTTACAGGGTGATTTTTCAGCAAAAATTAAGGGGGGTCTTTACTATAAATTTTTGTTCAAAATTGCTCTATCTCCAAGTTACAGCCCCTTAAAGTTGAGGGAAAAAAATTGTTTTTATTTAATATCTCCAATATGGAAGAATTTAGAAGAATGAAATGTAGCAGATAATTGATGCTAATAAAGTGGCATTTTTTGACAATTTTTGTAACCCTGCAATGTTTATACAAGGGGGTGAAAAAATCAACCCTTATGATATTTTGCCTCAGAACTTTTTTATTCGTCTACATTTTCCTACTGAAAAAATTGATTTAAAAAGACGGACTTAAACTGCAACTTTTTTATATCTTGACTATTCCTCGTAAAATTGTTAGTTTGATCACAAAAAAATAAAATAAGTTACAATTCGATATTACTTATACCTTTTTCACATAAATTGTTTGTTAAAAATAGAGTAAGCAGGTGTCAAATAATGTCACAATTGGCAGATAATTATTGCTAATAAAATGACATTGTTTGACGGTTTTTGTAGCCCCACAATGTTTATACGAGGGGGTGAAAAAATCATCCCTTATAATATTTTGCCTCAGATTTTCCTAGTTAAAAAATTGATTTAAGAAGGCGGACTTAAACTGCAACTTTTTTACGTCTTGACTATTTCTCAGTAAAAGTTGTTTCTTTGACCATAAAAAAATTGAATATTAGGTACTCATTACCATAATTCTTGCCTAATTTGTATAGGAACATCTTCAAGAAGAGTGGGCAACACTTCTTCGAGGAAATGGCCGTAGTCGTTTCCATTTAATCTTATTGGTAGAAAATATGGTCCAATTAAATAATCATTAACTGTTTGTCATTATGATATCATTTAATACTGGCCTACTTTATTTTTTTTAACAAACGATAACCCCTCTGGATGTATGTGCAAAAGGAATGAGTAATATTTCAACGAAACAACTTACTGAGAAATAGTCAAGACGTAAAAAAGTTGCAGTTTAAGTCCGCCTTCTTAAATCAATTTTTTAAGTAGAAAAATGTAGACGAATTAAAAAGTTCTGAGGCAAAATATCATAAGGGTTGATTTTTCACCCCCTTGTATAAACATTGCAGGGTTACAAAAATTGTCAAAAAATTCCATTTTATTAGCAATAACTATCTGCCCATTATGACATTATTTGACACGTGCTTACTCTGTTTTTAACAAACAATAACGCTTCTGGATTTATGTGATAAAGGAATAAGTAATATCGAATTGTAACCTATTTTATTTTTTTGTAATCAAACTAACAATTTTAGGAGAAAAAGTCGAGACATAAAAAAGTTGCAGTTTAAGTCTGTCTTCTTAAATCAATTTTTTAAGTAGGAAAATGTAGACGAATTAAAAAGTTTAGAGGCAAAATATCATAAGGGTTGATTTTTTCACCCCCTTGTATAAACATTGCAGGGTTACAAAAATTGTCAAAAAATGCCATTTTATTAGCATCAATTATCTGCCAAATTTCATTCTTCTAAATTTTTCCATAGTGGAGATATTAAATAAAAACAATTGTTTTCCCCCAACTTTAAGGGGCTGTAACTTGGAGGGAGAGCGATTTTGAAAAAAAAATTTTATGAAAGACCCCCCTTAATTTTTGCTGAAAAATCACCCTGTGAAATATTTCGCATCAATTTGGAAACACCCTGTATATATAACAAAAATTGTAGTTATCACGGGGAACCAGCCTGTGTGTGGGTTGCGGGAAGAAAAAGAGAAACTCTTTTTTACTTTACCAATATTTCGAAATTGTTTAATTTCTTTATCAAGGCTACAAAAAGATATCAATTATTTTAACAAGTTTGTGGTGTAAAAACAATGAGAAAACTTACTAGTAAGTGAGTTATAAAAGAAAAACCATAGAATTTTATAAGAACAGGACACATTTTTTAATATATTTGTTCGTTGTTAATTTTAAAATATCTTTATCGTAATTATTCTAAGAAACTAATGGAATTTTACTTGTTTATTCGGTTTTTTACTAATTTAGCTTTTTTTAACTTGAATGGTTCAGGACCACCAACATTACTCGTACCAACTCAAATGAGACGCGCGAAAAAACAAATTTGAAATTTAAAATACTACAACTTGTTGTTAAACTTATTGGAAGGTATCCAGCCACAACTCATGGGTGAAACAGGTGATTAGGATGTGGAATCTGATAATTCATTCAACCCTGACCTGCTAGTGGACATCTCCAATAAATATGTGTATATCTGACTGATGTTATCCGTATCCGACTTTTTATTCATACTAGGTTGGTTACTATGGATGTAAAAAGCCTCCAGAGTTAGTCTTTTTCTGTATTTTTGCTCTATATCTAAAACATTCGCTTCCGCAAAGTTAATGTCATGCCCTGTGTCCATAGCATGCTCTGCCAATGCACATGAACGTTTTTTATTCCTCAGATCACTTTTATGTTGCGTAATACGTTGATGGAGACTTCGTAAGGTTTGTCCTGTGTACTTTCTATCACAATTCATACAAGGTATGCTATAGATGCAGTTAGTTTGCAAATGTGGTTCCTCTTTTTGTTTGACTTTTGAATAGATACTATTAATTGTTAAGATGTTTTTACTAGCTATTTTAACGTTTTCATTCTTAAACATTTTTTGAATTTGTAAAGAAAGTTTCCCCAGATATGGTAATGAACCAAATTTGATGTCATTAGTAGGTTCGGGCCGTCCCACAATCGCCGGCATGTCATTTACTACATCTCTATTACTTGTGTTCCAGATTAGCTTGTTAAGTAGTTGTTTAGGGTAGCTATTTTCTCTCAGTGTGTTAACTAATATTTTAAGGTTTATTTTTCGCGCGTCTCATTTGAGTTGGTGCGAGTAATGTTGGTGGTCCTGAACCATTCAAGTTAAAAAAAGCTAAATTAGTAAAAAACCGAATAAACAAGTAAAATTCCATTAGTTTCTTAAAATAATTACGATGTAGATATTTTAAAATTAACAACGAACAAATATATTAAAAAATGTGTCCTGTTCTTATAAAATTCTATGGTTTTTCTTTTATAACTCACTTACTAGTAAGTTTTCTCATTGTTTTTACACCACAAACTTGTTAAAATAATTGATATCTTTTTGTAGCCTTGATAAAGAAATTAAACAATTTCGAAATATTGGTAAAGTAAAAAAGAGTTTCTCTTTTTCTTCCCGCAACCCACACACAGGCTGGTTCCCCGTGATAACTACAATTTTTGTTTTTCAACTAGTCAGCCGTGACTACCCTTCGCTTTATTTATATATATATATATATATATATATATATATATATATATATATATATATATATATATATATATATATATATATATATATATATATATATATATATATTGAGATGATATAAGTTACTATACTATTTCAATTAAGTACATATAAAGAAAATTAAAATTAGAGAAAAGGAAAATATATTTTCATTCCAAGGCAGAGTGCAAATGTAGTTAATTTGGGATAATTTATAATCGTCTTCTTCTCAATACCTAAAAAGAAAAAATAAAACAAAATGAGAAACTAAAATATACAAGTACATATAAGAGATATTCAAAGAATCAAAATAATATAATTTATCTATAACATATAAAATTCTAATAATCATGTATCAAATAGATAATGAGAGTAAATATTAAAAAAGTTTATAAATTTTACGATACCTTAGTAATTAAAACCGATTTTAAATAAATTAAGATAAAATGAAATAAGAAAACCAAATGTTAAGACATCAATGTAAAGTTTTACATAAATTTCAGTATAAAATATTAGAACTCATAGAAGGAAATAAAAAAAGTTTGTACTTACTTTTAGAATAGACAATGTTTGTTCTCAAGACATATTGTGATTTGTTATTAGTTTAATTTCCAAATGAAAAATTCTGAAATTAGAAAGACATTAGATTATATTGTAGATAAGATATTATAAAATTAACAATTCATTTAAAGTATAGCAGATTTTAAAAGAATGATTATTGTATTAAATGTAAATAATGAGTTAAGTATTAGATTTTTAGTAATTTGATTTGACAAAGAATTAGTAGGCGAAAGATATTATAAAATTAACAACTCATCAAAAGTTTAGCAAATTTTAAAAGAATGTCGATTGTATTAAAATGTAAATAAGGAATTAGGTATTAGATTTTTAGTAATTGTATTTGATCAATAATTTAGTAGGCGAATAGAACATAATAAGGATAGTGTAAGATTGTTTGGGGATTCAGTTGTTAATTTGTTGATTTCCTGAATCTCTCTCTTGTTTTTGGGCTTTTGAAGTGATAACATGTAATAAATTTTGCTCCGTTAAAATTTCGATTTTTTTTTTAAAATACTTATAAAAGAAAGTATAAAAGTAGTAAAAAGTGTTAACAAAGCCACAAGACAACTCCTGATAGCCGATGGTAAGACTTAAAGTTTATATATATGGAGAAATGAATGTTAGAAATGATATGCTGAGCACTTCATTTATATAAATGCTTCCTGAGTAATTCAACTAAAGTAAAACTAGTTCTAATAAGAAAGAGAGTATTAGTTTACTCACCATTTGATGCAAGAGCAAATAAGTTCCGGATGAGAAGCAAATTTATTCGTCTAAATCTACAAAGTGTCCGTATATCATTGATGTTCCTGGAAAATGGTTGGATTCCAATAGGAAAAGATAGCCTGTGCCTTAGTTTGTCCAGAGAGAATACCAAAGCTTCAAAACACGGTATCAATTTCCAATTTCTTTAAAATAAAGAAAATTCCTGTGTTTGATTTTTCTGTATTTGATGAACATTTACTTTCACTTGTACACTGTTTCACTGTATAAATAAGTTGTTTTTTCATTCTTTGATAAGTTTAATGTGATTTATTGATTACAAAATTCAGAATTTTTCATAACCCTTGATTTAACGATGTTTGAATTTTGAAGGTAATGTGTCTATGCGCACAAAATAATAAGAAAAAGTGAGGTTAAGGTCCAATTAGAATTATTGTACAAAAACATAATTTGGTATATGATTGTAGAATTTTATTATTTTTTTTTTGAAATTTTCAATATTAGTTAAATTTGAATCCATTTATTAGTTGAGATTTTTTGAACTCTGCTCCAAGAAAGAGAATAGATAAGAACATATGTTAAAGTAATAATCGTTAAAATAAAAGAAATTAACTTGAATCTTACCTTATTCACATCTATATTAAATTAAATTAAAATTTTCAAGGTATTTTCATATATGTTATAATATATATGTATTTTATATATATATATATATATATATATATATATATATATATATATATATATATATATATATATATATATATATATATATATATATATATATATATAAAAGGGTGCCAAGTATGCGTACCTATAACAAACGAAAGGAGGAAAATTAATGGGCATGTACGCAAAAAGGATCATAAGGTCACGAATGGAATGGTTATGCCGCACTGATGACGGCTAATGAGCCAGAAACATGCATGTCTGCGTTTACCATTCCTACTCGTGGCCTTATTGATCCTTTTTGCGTACATGCCCAATAATTTTCCCCTTTTGTATATATATATATATATATATATATATATATATATATATATATATATATATATATAGGGGGAAAATTAATGGGCATGTACGCAAAAAGGATCATAGGGTCACGAATAGGGAGTGGTAACCGCAGACATGCATGTTTCTGGCTCGTTAGCCGTCATCAGTGCGGCATAACCAAGTAGGGTATTGCACTTGGCTAGCAAAAGTGTTGGGTACTTGGGAGCAAAGGATGTTGGGGAAACATGTGTAAAGAAACATAAAAACACAAAAACAACGAAAGCTCACACAGGAGTCCTATCGCCATTTTGTGTTTTTATGTTTCTTTACACATGTTTCCCCAACATCCTTTGCTCCCAAGTACCCAACACTTTTGCTAGCCAAGTGCAATACCCTACTTGGTTATGCCGCACTGATGACGGCTAATGAGCCAGAAACATGCATGTCTGCGGTTACCATTCCTACTCGTGGCCTTATTGATCCTTTTTGCGTACAGCCCAATAATTTTCCCCTTTTGTTTATATTAATACGCATTTTCTTGGCACTTTGTTTATTATATATATATATATATATATATATATATATATATATATATATATATATATATATATATATATATATTATTTGTAATCAAATGTAAATAAAAAAGTATATTTGTCGTTCAAGATCAGAGGTGGGCAAACTTTTTTAATGGAGAGCCACAATTTTAGAAAAAATACATTTGGTGTTGAAGCTTGTAATCATAATATTATTAAAACATTTCAGTATTACAAACAAATATTACAAATTACCTTTTACCTTACATAATAATTATCTTTTATTTAAAGGCGTGTGAGACGCGGACTACTACCGAGTAGTACCACGCTTACCTGACTTAATCCGATAGCGTAAAAGGTTGCCCTTTTTTAACCACCGAGTTGTACCACGGATCATATTATAATTGTTTAAATTATTCTCAGAATTTTTTAATCTGTTTGTCAACAAGTGAAACTATCTATAATATCAACAACCATCAATGACACAGTTTAAATTTTTGGTGGGGGGTGATAACTTTTTTTGCCGGTGCTCTGTTTATTTCTAGTCTTGATAGTTAGGGTAGTCAGTTGCGAGTTTAAGTTTAAGACAATGGAAGTTCAATTCATTTTTAGTGAAAAGGGTGCAAAATTGTTAGTGTTAAATAACTTTAAATTTTCAAAAGCCCACATTGCAAAGTGTGGAAAAATAAGATGGCGTTGCACTAACACCAAAAGTAGATGCAACGCAAAAATATATACAAGTGCAGATGAAAAAACTATTTTGGAATCTCAACTAGATCATAATCATAAACGTGAAAAGACCATTGCTAGGCAAGCTATTAGTAATAGCATTAAAAGAAAAGCTGTTGAGGTCATATTTGCTTTGTTACTTGATAAAAAGAATAATACATAATTTAAATTGTTTGAAAATGTTAGCAATAAATGTAAAGCACTGAACTTATCTTTTAACCCAAAAAAGATAGTAGTCGACTTTGAACAAGCAATTCATAGTGCTATTTTCAGATTTTGGCCATATTCAAATTTAACAGGGTGTAGATTTCACTTATGTTAAGCATGGTACCGTAAAATTTTAAATTTAGGTTTGTCAAATGAATATAAGGAAAATAGTTAAGAAATTGGTAAGTTTTTAAAGTTATTCTTCGGCTTGCATTTTTTAGAACCTAACGAACTAGGTGATTTTTTTTCTTTTGAAATATTTGACAATATTTGATGAGATTTTGTGATTATACTTGACAATTATATATCCGAAGAATCTAAATTTCCTCCAAGAATTTGGGCATCTAACACAAATAGTATGTATCGGTCTACCAACGCTTCTGAATCATTTCATTCTTTATTAAAAAACAGTTTTTATTCTCCTCACCCAAATATATTTATTTTTGTACATTTGATTATAAACATTCAAAATAAAACATTTACAAAAATTAAGACTACTAATGAGTCATTAACTATAAAAAAATTTAAATCTGTTACTAGAAAGAAACAGGAGTATATAACTTTTAAAATAAAAGAACTAAAGGAACGCAAAATTACCAAATTTGATTTTGTAAAATCTTTAAGCAATATATATTTGCCGCAAAAAGACCTAAAATTTTAATTTGTAAAATAAAATTAATGTAGTTGTAATAATATGTAAATTTGTAATTATATTTTAAAACAATTTTTAAATATGTATTTTGTATGGAATTTATATTAAAACTGTTAAGAATATTAAAAGATTATATTATTAAACCTTTAATCCTCTCTAGAAATTCAGTGGTACAACTAGACGGTAGGATTATATCTACCTGATGTCTCGTGGTACAACTCGGTAGTCCCGTGTGAGACATATGAAATTTTCCCACTAGAACTACACAGAAAACAACAGAGACAGATTTCCAGAAGAAAGATAAGAGATAAAATTTATTCGCAACTTTTATTAACCAATTAATATTCAGATTAACCATATTTATTTTTAATTTAAATAATAAATTTTAATTGACTTTAAATAAATCATTTAAAACTGCTGTTTGCGTATAATTTATTTAGTTTGTACTTTGGCGCCCTTATATTTCATCTTTGGAGGAGACTGGTAAAACTCTTTAAAGAAGCCACAACCTGGTGAGCTAGCTAGGGGATTAGAATAGAATAGAAATATGCTTTATTGTCACTGAAAATAATACAATTTTATGGACAAAGCTAAATATAAATATAACAAAATATAAAAAATAAGTAATATATACCAAAAAACAAATACAAACAAACAATTTATATCAACTTTCATACGTCGTCGCAAACCTAATAAAGAAAATTAGTAAAAAAAAAAACAATATAATGACTACAAAATTTGAATGAATTTAAAAATCAGCAGGTTATAATAATATGCAGATAATAATTAAAAATATACAAAAGATGAAGTTACTGAGAGTGATACCCAACTGAAAATAATACTATTTTATCCCCTGTTATTGAGTTTAATCGTTTAATTCATTGAAAAACTCATCAACTGAATAATACGGTCTTGTAGAGAGGTATGCTTTTGTCATATTACGAAATCTGATAAAAGATGTTGCAGATTTAATGTGTATCGGAAGATGATTAAATAATCTTTTTGCGGAATATAGTATAGATTTTTTTGCCAATTCCGTAGACGGGATCGGTAAATAAACATCATGATCCGATTTTCTTGTGGAGTAGCCATGGTTAGGTCTTGTCGGTAAAACATGTAGGTGTTTGCGAATTAAACAAACAGATTCTAAAATATATAAAGAGGGAAGCGTCAGAATTCTATGATTTTTAAAATAGCTCTCGCAATGCGCTGTTTGGTCAAGACCAAATATATATCGAATTGCTCTTTTCTGTAATCTGAAAATAGCATTGAATTGGGCAGCTGTACCAGAACCCCAGAAAGGAAGACCATATCGAAGATGAGACTCGAACAAAGAGAAATATGCTATTTTGGCAGATGATAAATTGATTTCTTTCGACACAGATCTTATTGCAAAGCAAGCTGAGGCCAGCTTCTTATTCAAGGAATCAGTATGAAGGGACCATTTAAGATTGCTGTCAATAAAAATACCTAAAAATTTTACGGACTCAACTATATTGATTTGGCTGTTATTTAGAAGCAGTGGTTGAAAGGCTCCCTTATAAGATAAAGCTACTGTCTTATCTACGTTAAAGCAAAGTAAGTTAGAATCAGATCAGGCCTTTATTTTAAGTAAATCGGCGGTAATAATTGCATAAAGAGTTGAAATATCCGAATTGCTCCAGGTAATACTAGTGTCATCAGCAAAGAGAGAAATTTTTCCATTAATGTTTAAGCAAGTGATGTCATTAATGAAGAGCAGAAAAAGAATAGGACCTAATACAGAACCTTGAGGTACTCCACAAGTAGTCGTTTTACAACTAGAATCAGCACCATTTGCTCTAACCAATTGTTTCCTATTCCCCAAATATGACTTGAACCAGCTTAAAGAAATTCCCCGAATCCCATAGAAATTTAGTTTTTTTAATAAAATATCGTGATTCACACAATCAAAAGCTTTAGCATAGTCACAGAAAACAGTGGCTGTAAAGAGATTTCTGTTTAGTGCTAGATATACCTCATGTAATACAGAAAACATGGCATCAGAAGTACAATTATTAGACAAAAAACCGAACTGATTTTGTGATTAACGCCCTTTTGGAAAGTTTTAATGTTGCGCTAAGTAGTTTTAACTTTATACTTCTCGATCGTCAAAACGAAATTATAGCGGGCGATATACTATCCATGTCGATGGACCCTCGGCGGGCCGGATTATATACTTTCACGGGCCGTACTTTACCCATCACTGTTCTAGATCAATAAAATAATATAAAAATTGACTATAAACAGGGATCTGTTCTGTGTTATTTTGAATATTAGTCAATACTACTTGCTGTTTTAAATTTGGTTTGCAGGTTTAATTAATTAAGATATTTGTAATGAATACACATATTTATATCAAAGACGTGACAGGATCGTACTAATAATTAAAGAGACCACAGAATAGACGTGTATTATACTGGGCAAATTACATCTTTCTAACAGACCCTACTAAGATAGAAATATTAAGTGAATTGTTTATAGTTATTTTCTACTATTATGTGCTTTTTTTAATGGTTTCTAGCGTACCACAGTGCAATTTTAAATTTTGCTTCGCTTTTTTTAAAATAATATAGCAAACTTTGCACCACTTTATAAAAAAAAAACTTGTTAAAATTTATTATGCCCGCATACAATATTTAAAACTCGACTGATTTTAATTGTAAATACTCCAATAAAACCAGCAGGGTTAAATCTAAATGCGAGACAATTTATTTCTTCTACCTATTCATATGACAATGAGACAATCGCGTTGAAAAAGTGACGCGTTATAACAAAAACTGCTGCTGCTCCATCATTTTCAGACGTTTGATTGGAATACAAACAAGGTTCATTTATTCTTGCCCGCTTTGTGCTCTATGCTTGCTATTCGTTTTTTCACTTACCGCAATATATTTTTGTTTGGCGTAAAAACAAACGCCAATATTGTTCCACAACGCCATCGAATCTGGCTCATTTTGTATAGCCATTTTATATTTTGATAATGCGATATCGTAGTCTTCATGTTTCTGAAATATTAAAAACATGCAATGTAAATTTGGTTTTCAGGCAGATTAAAAAATAATTGAATAAAAGTACCAGTCAGATATGCACAGCAGAAGTTTTAATATATGTATTATAACCACCATCGGATAGACGTGACCTCAGATTGTAATAATAGGCAGTTAACTCAGCGGTTATAAACACAATGAGGCCTTTGTATATTTAGGACCTTGGGTCAATAAAACAAACCCGAATAATGTGTAATTGATTCGTATGTAATAAGCTTTAAACCGATGTTTGTTAAACATTAAAAAAGTACTTCAAATTAAAACGTCTAAATCTTTAATAACTTGCAGTTATAATATACTTTTCCTCGACTGCGACAAAAAGAAGAGTTATATTTTTCTAGTGTATGTATTTTAATGTATGACGTATGACGTATCCTTAGATTCTTCTTGCTTAAGCTACATAAAAAAAATTATAAAACGAATCACACATTTAAAAGAAAGTAAAAAAAGAACAACTTAAAGTTCGAGCGTTCTATAGGCTTTCATTTACTAGGTTCCTGCTAACTTTTTTATTAATTAACTAATTAGAATTTGGTTTTCACCAAAATATAGTATTGTGGATGCTAAAAATATATATTTTTTATTTAATTTACATATTTTTTCTTTGATATTTAAGCGCAAGTTTTTAAAAATTTTCCACATTTCTATATAATATTGTAACGGGATAACCGTGAAGGGACCATAATTTGAAAGATTGTTATTGACAATTGATTTGTTATCACTTGATTAAATAATGTTTCTAGAAAATTCTAGAAACTTCTAAACACACTGACTAGATTAAATAATGTTTCTAGAAAATTCTAGAAAGATCTAAACACACTGACTAGATTAAATAAAGTTGTATATAAGGGGATGTGTGGGCAGTTAACGTCAGTTCAAGTTCAAATATTCACAAGAGTTCATTGTATTGTCAAGTAGTTAGACGTTATCCAGCAGAGTTCTGTGTATCTTAACAATTTTGTAAAGAAATTGTGTAAAAGTCCCCATAAGTGTTTCAAATTGGTGTCAGGTGTGGGGTGAAGATACAAGAATGCCTGGAAAAAAGATAAATGAACTATTGGTGGCTGAGCTCAGAAGAGAGCTCGAAGAATTAGAGTTGGAAATTACTGGGAGCAAATCCGTATTGTTGAGAAGGCTCCGTGAATACTACCTAAATAATAATTTGGACCCTGACGCTGTGGAGTTCGAAGACCCAGTTCAAAAAGCAAATTCTGAACTAACTCAACAACTTTCCCGGCTACAAGAAGAACAAACTCAACAACTTTCCCAGCTGCAAGAGGAGCTATCAGGACGAATGACGAGCCAACAAGAAGAACAAACTCAACAACTTTCCCAGTTGTCCAGTCAGATAAGCAGCCAGCGCGAAGATATGTCCCAGCTGTCGCAACGAATGACGAGCCAACAAGAGGAGCTATCCAGTCAGATGAAGAGCCAGCGCGAAGATCTGTCCCAGCTGTCACAACGAATGACGAGCCAGCAAGAGGAGCTATCCAGTCAGATGAAGAGCCAACAAGAGGAGCTATCACAACGAATGTCTACCCTATCAGATGAGTTCTCCAGTTCGTTGTCCCAGCAAATATCCCATCTTCGTGAGGAGCAAAATCAGCAAGTAGCCAACTTGAATCAGCAAGTAGACAACTTGAATCAGCAAGTGGACAACATGAATTAGCAAGTGACCAACATACGAGACGAGCAAAATCAGCAAGTTGCCAACTTCCGAGACAAGATCAACCAGCAAATCCAGTCCGAAATAAGGAAGCTTCAACAAGAACAGGAAGCTTGTCGTCGAAACCAGCCCATCCACCACGGCGACGGAGATGCAGAAAGGATGGAAACCTTCCACGTAGACATCGACGAAGAGAAAACGGGGAGGCGACTCAAGTACGAACGACAATGAAACCCCCGACCTTCGACGGGAAGACTTCCAAATTACCTGAAACAATTCGACACAGCGGCCAGAGGTAATGGATGGTCATCCCAGGAGAAGGCATTGCGCATTGTCCCTAACCGTAGCTCTGCGAGGCGAAGCCTTAGACGTCTTGCAATCATTGACACCGGACGAAGCTGACAACTTCGAGTTATTGGTGAATCGCCTAGAGATGCGTTATGGTCAAACTCATCTACAACCGGTGTACCGAATGCAGTTAAAGAGCCGAAAGCAGAAAAATGGAATTTGAGGCGGAAGTGGCAAGAATGGTACGACTTGCGTATTCCAATACAGCGGAGGATTTCCTGGAGTGCCTAGGAGTCCAAACCTTCACCGATGGTCTTCGAGACGTCGAGTTGCAGCGCGCTGTACGGTTGGCGCGGCCGAAGACTCTTGTGGACGCCTTGACCATTGCCCTGGAGTTTGAGGCGGCGACGGAGGCCTCACGTGGAGTTGCTCGACTAAGGAAAGTCACCGGTAACTACGACCATGCTGTTCATTCCGTTAGCGACGTCGAAGCGGTAGTAGAGAGGTTAATGAAGGTATCTCCAAAAAGAAGGCGCCCGGTGAGATGCTGGAACTGCGGAGAACTAGGCCATATAAGAAATGCCCCTCATACCGTTAAATTGGCAACTCTGCGACATCACGTGGACAGCTTATATGTAGATGGCCTCATCGATGGAAAGAACTTTAGCATGCTGGTAGACACTGGAGCTACGAAAACTATCGTTCGACCATCCATCATTATGCGAAAGAAGATGTGGCCTACCAGTTGGAAACTGCGTACCGCTACCGGAGATTCTGCTAGAGTCTACGGTGAGATACAGGTGACGCTACAGTTTGGTTCGACCTCTCTTGTTCACTCGGTGCTGGTGGCTGACGTTGATGAAGATGTTGTTCTGGGCATGGATATTATGCTTCACGGTGGTTTTCATTTGGATCTTCGCCGACGTATCCTTCGTACTGGTAATGAAGAAATATTCCTGCACCGAAAACAAGTTGACAATGCCTCGATTAATCTAATCGATGATATCGAACTTCCGGCGAGCTGCGAATGTGTCGTCACAGCGCGGTTGGATGGACTGGAGCCAGATGGTGCCCCAGCCATAATAGAGCCGAAGAACCATGACCAGGAATCGGGAAAAGGACTCCTTGTAGGTAAGACTCTTGTTAGATCCGCCAAAGAGGTACCCATCCGAGTTATCAACTTGAACGATCATCCAGTTCTTCTCCGAAAGGACACAGAAATGGGAAGTTTAGAACCAGTAACGGCCATAGTTCACAAGGTAAACGATACGGAAACAGATGAGATCAACGGAATTAAACAATTAATGACAAAATTAGATCCCTCTTTGTCAAAATTAGAAAAGAAACAGGGAAGAGATCTACTTTACCGTTATAAACCTGTATTTGGTTCTAAAAGTAAACTGGGAAGAACTGATGTTGTAGAACATAGAATTGACACTGGTGATGCACGTCCGATTCGACAGGTACCCCGAAGGATGCCTCAAGTTAAGAAGGAAGAGGCAGACAGAGCCCTTACAGAAATGATTCAAAATGCCATAGTCGACCCATCCAGTAGTCCGTGGGCTTCTCCTGTGGTATTAGTGAGAAAGAAAGACGGATCAATGCGGTTTTGTGTCGACTATCGAAGGACACTAAGAAGGACAGTTATCCTCTGCCAAGGATTGATGATGCCCTCGACGCTTTGGCGGGTTCTACTTTGTTTTCTACCTTGGACCTTAAAAGCGGATACTGGCAAGTTAAAATAAATCCTGCAGACAAAGAAAAGACTGCCTTTACCAGTGGATCAGGGTTGTGGCAATTCACGGTCCTTCCGTTTGGCCTCTGTAATGCTCCTGCGACATTTGAACGGCTAATGGAAAACATCCTGCGGGGTTTGTCATGGGAATCTTGTCTAGTTTATCTAGACAACATCATCATAATGGGCAAGACCTTTGAGGAACATTTATCTAACCTAAAAGAAGTCTTTAAAAGATTACAGAACGCTAATCTAACATTGAATGTTAAGAAATGCCACTTGTTCCAGAGACAGGTCAACTATTCAGGACATAACGTAAGCAAGGATGGCGTTGCTGTTGACCCCGCTAAGATACAAGCCGTTCAGGAATGGCCAATCCCTATCGACAAACATCAGCTCCGGAGTTTCTGGGGTCTTTGTTCCTATTACCGACGATATGTCAAGAATTTTGGAGACATCGCCAAACCCTTGACACGTTTGACAGAACAAGATAAAACCTTCTGTTGGGATCAGGAATGTCAAGAGGCGTTTGAAATATTAAAGAAACAGCTTACGTCAGCACCTGTTCTTGCTTATCCACTTCCTGATTTTAAGCTTATTCTGGACACCGACGCCAGCAATGTGGGAATTGGAGCCGTCTTGTCACAGCTACAAGATGGTAAGGAAAGACTGGTTGGTTACTTCAGCAAAACTTTATCGAAAGCTGAAAAGAACTATTGTGTAACTCGAAGGGACCTGTTAGCAGTTGTACAAGCCGCCGAACACTTTAATAAATATCTGTATGGCAGAAAATTCCTGATCAGAACAGACCATGCTAGTTTAAAGTGGCTACTTAGCTTTAGGAACCCAGAAGGACAGATAGCAAGATGGCTCAAAATGCCAAGAAATGCTGTACCAGAAATTTTAAAACAGATGCATAATGATAGTTCTGGAGGACATCTGGGTATTACGAAAACGCTGCAAAAGATCCGAGATAGATTTTACTGGGTAAATTGCACTAATGATGTTAAAGATTGGTGTCGTAAATGCACTACATGTGCTACCAGTAACGGTCCGCACCGAAAACCGAAGGCGGAAATGCAGCAATACCTGGTTGGAAGTTCTTTTGAAAGAATCGCAGTGGATGTATTGGGGCCCCTTCCACAGACCGATGTAGGAAACAAGTACATCTTTGTTGTCATGGACTACTTCACTAAATGGGTTGAAGCCTATGCAGTTCCCAATCAGGAAGCCACCACTTTAGCAGATATATTGGTTGAAGAATTCGTAAGCCCATTTGGGGTATTTGAGAATTACACTCAGACCAAGGGAGAAATTTTGAGAGCAAGCTGTTTCAAGAAGTTTGCCAAAGATTAGGCATCCGCAAAACGAGAACCACAGCGATGCATCCTCAGTCTGATGGAATGTTGGAACGAATGAACCGGGCTATAACCAACTATCTGTCAAAAGTGGTGTCAGATTGTCGGAGGGATTGGGATCGACATATTCCACCAATGGCAGTTCGATCGGCCATCAACGAATCAACTGGCCAAACGCCTGCGAAGGTCCTGTTCGGTAGAGAATTGAGGCTACCATGTGACTTGGTGTTTGTTTGTAAACCTGGCGAAGAAATGGCCCGTGAACAATATGTCGCCGACCTTCAGAATCAAATGGAGAATATACACAACCTGGTGCGTGGAAAACTACAATTATCTAGTGATCGGATTAAGAGGTACTATGACACACGGACAATGAAAAAGAGTTACCAAGTTAGAGATTTAGTCTGGCTCTATAACCCCCGACGGCGTCGAGGTATTTGTCCCAAATTACAGAAGAACTGGGAAGGTCCTTACACCATCAGGAAGAAGATTAACGATGTCATTTATCGGATCGTAAAAATTCCCAGAGGGAAACCCGTCGTGGTCCATCATGATCGTTTGGCGCCTTACCAGGGAAACCACAGTGAAGATGCGCAGCCACTCCAAGAAGATGGTTTGGCTGGCTCAGGGAGTTTGCGGGATTTCGATGTAGGAAATAACATTCCAGGAGGAATGAATCTAAGGAGGGGGCAGTGTAACGGGATAACCGTGAAGAGACCTTAATTTGAAAGATTGTTATTGACAATTAATTTGTTAACACTTGATTAAATAATGTTTCTAGAAAATTCTAGAAACTTCTAAGCACACTGACTAGATTAAATAATGTTTCTAGAAAATTCTAGAAAGATCTACACACTGACTAGATTAAATAAAGTTGTATATAAGGGGATGTGTGGGCAGTTAACGTCAGTTCAAGTTCAAGTATTCACAACAGTTCATTGTATTGTCAAGTAGGTAGACGTTATCCAGCAGAGTTCTGTGTATCTTAACAATTTTGTAAATAAATTGTGTAAAAGTCCCCATTTTCAATATTTTAAAATTTTTGATCAAAAAATTTTTTTGAAGTGATAACTTCTTATGGGAGGATAACTGATTTTTAGCGTAACGCGTTAAAAAAAGCATTTATCATAACGCGTTGTTTATCGTTGAAAAAAGCGTTTATCATAACGCGTTGTTTATCGTTTTTACACACAGGCGCAGTGAAACATAATAATAATATCATTTCTCACTCTCTCTCTCTCTCTTTCTCTCTTTCTCTCTCTCTATGCTTTTCCCAAAAATCTTATACTGAACGGATAGAGAAAGCAATTCTTGAATTTTTCAAAATTTTTAGAATTTTCAAAATTTTCAGAATTTTCAAAATTTTTAGAATTTTTAAAATTTTCAGAATTTTCAAAATTTTCAAAATTTTTTAAAATTTTCAGAATTTTCAAAAATTTTCAGAATTTTTAAAATTTTCAGGGTTTTCAAAAATTTTGGAATTTTTAAAATTTTCAACATTTTCAAAATTTTTAGAATTTTCAAATTTTCAAAATTTTCAAAAATTTTCAAATTTTTCAGAATTTTCAAAATATTTAAATTTTGAAATTTATACATATTATCGTATTAATGTACATAAAATTTAAGTAATAGTCAAAGTTTTTCTCAAGTTAAAAAATTTCAATAATAAATAGTTTAACTTGGATTAGTTGAAGTTATCACTTCTGTCGCGCGTCCTGAGACGCACACTTTTTTTTTAATCTGCTGTAACTAACATTTAAAAGGGATTTAAGAAAAATGCATTAAGTGCTTCATTATGTGCTGCCGCCAGTAGTAATGCGTTCGAACTATTAGAGTTGCATCTAAAGGGTTCAGAGGCGTCGGGCCCACTTAGCTTAAAAAGTGAAAGGGCGATGAAACTTCGATCTTTTTTACAGCGAAAGAACGCTCTTCCCCTTTGACCTTTATAACAACACGAATTCTATCAGGCATTATTTTTAGCAAAAACATACAATAAATTGGTATAAATGAACCCCATATATCCCTCAGTTTTGCCTGTAAATCATTTTTTGTTCTCTGAATGAATGAATGAATTTATTTTAACCACATTACACATATTAAACATTACAATTATTTAAAATAATTAAGTAAAAAAACATATCTAAATATTACATATTACCTAAAATAAACAAATAAAAGATTCCACACATAGATATAATACAAAAAAATTTGTAAATAGTACATAGTAAGTACTATGTTAAACGATATTAGATCGATGAGTACTTTCCCTGAATTTTAAAGAACTTGAAATATTTGAGGTATTTCTCCACTAAATAAAAACAATTCTTAATCAGTATTTTTTTTACTGTTTTTACGTTCCGAACAGCAACGCTGTTAGAGGATTACCTTCCGAACAGCAACGCTGTTAGAGGAAGGTATTGTGATCGCGAAAAATCTCGATCTCGGGTGTTTAGCGAAAATACGCGTTTTAGGGTTCCCTGAGCCTAAAAAACCCAAAAATAAAAAATGTCTGTCTGTCTGTCTGTGTGTCTTTGGACACATTTGCGGCTAAACGGCTAATCGGATCGGAACGAAACTATAAAACCTTACTTATAATCACCATCGGAGGAATCTGATAGAATTTGAGTAAAATCGGCCAACCGGAAGTGGACGTATACTCCTATCAAAAAATGGAATTTTTTGAAAATATTGGGTTTTCATATAGTTATTGGAAAAATATTTATACTTTGTGGAAAGAACATGTAATTTCCGACATTTTTGAAGGAATACATTTTTTTGATATTTTCATTAGTTTTCGAGATATTGACACTTTTATCAAAAACTGGCCACTCCAATTCTACCACCCACTACTTTTTATTATACATGCTTACTGTTCGGAAGGTCGTGTGGTGCCCACACTAGATTTTTTTTGAAAGCATTTAAACTTCAGTTTTTGATATTTCCTGGCAACACGTTGTAAAGATTATAATTTAGAGATTCTCGCTTAGACTTATTTAGACGGTAACGATTTAATCTAATATTATCCGATTGTCTGGTGTTATAATTATGAAGACCATGTTTTTTTATGTTAAATTTAAACAATAGATTGTAAAATCGTGAATGCATACAACCACATGTTGTTAGGGTCGAGGAAAAGGTCTTTTTTATTGGCCTTCCGCTGGGCCCAGGTAAGGGGTGGGGTGACTTCAAAGACTCTTTAACCGATATTGTTTTAAGAATTAATATAAATTGACAACGATGATATGAGATACACGGTTCAAGTATACCGGTGACAATCAAAGAGTCTTCGTAGTTTGTAATTATGTTATACAAGCACGATGCAGAAGTAGCAGTAACTCTTGTGTCAATTCGTCAATTTTTATGAAAAGTCCAAAAGACAATAAAATGTATTTTAATTTATCTAGATGACTATGTTTAATTTTAAAATCAATGTTAAAATCACCTAATATTACTATATTTTTTTCTGGAGTGAATACTTTACATGTTTTTTGTAAAAATTACTACACCACCGTGAATTTTGTCCGTTCTAGAAAAGAAAGCTGCAGTTATATATCTACCAAAATTAATGTTTCATAGGTTAATTAGTTTGCCAGTGTTTAGACACAGAAAAAATATCAAAATTTTGTTCCCTGAGAAATAAGCTAAACACTTCAATCTTGTTTGATAAACATTGAGCATTAAAATTGAAAATTCTCACCTCACTCTTACATTAAATAATGTTTTGTACGGTTTGTTATAACCTGAGTTTTCTTTATTTCTCAATTTGTAGGACCCACTGTTACATTTATCGGTGGTGGCATCCTTTTGCTGCCAAAAAACTTAGATACTAATGATACGCTGGGCCAACTATCTATTTGCCAAGCCCTTTTGAAATTTGACTGATTAATAGTTACCTTAACGGATGCATAAGCCTCTGGATGTTTTGATTTATGGTTTTCTCATTTTGCTTCTGGAAAATGTTGTTTATCCACATCTTCTAATTTGGTGTCTGGTGTTAATCTGGTTACATGTAAGGGTACTGACTAAGGAACTGTTGTTAATTTGTCATTTTTGTTACTTGTTCTAATAACAAATTGTTTGTTTCTGCGTCTTCCTACCTTTTGCCATCCTGTTTCTTCATCTACTTACTTCAAGTTTTGTAATGCAGTCATTTTCTGAACAGCTTCTGCTTCATGAATTGCAGCTCTGACTTGCTGTATTTGAATAATATTTGTGCTGTTTTTCTCATTAGGCCCTTTACGGTGTCCATTTTTGTTTACATATGTTTCACTCGTGACATCTGACCAGTCGATGCTAGGATTTTGACAGACAGTGATGATTCTGTGTTATTTAGCCTACTAGAAGAAGCAGTTGAACTACTCATATCGTCTAGCTTTATCGAGTAACACCTTCGGTTGGGCAGTGTTGTTGCCGTATCTTGTGACTTTTCCATGGACATGGTTCCATTTTGCGTTTTCTCGTCAACATAACCTACATTTTGCTGTGAAAGGATCCTTTCCAAAAATGTTACTTTTTCTTTTAAAAGATATGAATTCTCTTCGAGCACTTTGTTTTACTTTTCATCTCCTCAACCAAATCCCTCAATAGTTGAATTCCATTGTCTCTAGGATCAAAAATATTGGCGTCAGGATTATCACATGTGTGTTAATATCTTGTTGTTTACTTTTTAGATTTTGATTATTGCAACACTTTTTTGATGACTTAGTTGCTCAAAAAAATTTGGTATAACTTTTTACAATTTAAACATTTAACTACAGCGTCTACTGCTGTTTTTTTACAAAATTCACACAGTACTTTCACGGTTTGTTTACTTCCAGCCATGTTGCCGACTGTGGGGATTGTCTCTCAAGTAACTTTCCATGTGATGATCTCAATCATATTTAAGTCTTGAAGGCCAAGCTAGGACTTTCATATTGTGATTTGCAAACCACTATTTGTTTGATTTCCCAGTGTGACACGAAGCTCCGTCCTGTCGAAAGATGAAATTTTCGTCAGGATAGAACCTCTGCAAACTGGGAATGAGACTCATTTCAAGAATGTCTTTATATTTAGCTGCTATAATGGTTCCATCTATTACTCCCATGTTTTTAACAACTTTTTCTGACATGCAGCCCCAAATCATGACACACTTTGGAAATTTTACAGTCCTTTTTAGACAATCCCCTTTGAATGCTTCCCCTTTATTGCATATTATTCTACTTCTGCAATCTCCTACCGAAATATCAAATTTTGATTCTTCACTAAAAACAATTTTGCAGCAGTCTTCTACGGTCCAAGACAACTTAGATTTTGCCAATATAAATAGGTTTTTTATTTGCAGCTGTGTTAGTAGTGTCTTTTCACCTTAAAAAACCTTTACTGAAACACATTATTGGAGTGTGTGTATGTATGTATTTTTACCTTATAAAAAGTCCAGATTTATGGATCCACTGTTTACAACATTCACGTGAAGTATTGGTACCGATTTCTTATCTCTTTTAAAGTAGCTCGGCGATAACGTTTTTCACAATTTCCTAGGTTGTCCGCTACTTTTTTCCTCAAATATTGTATCTATCCGTCTCATAGTAGCATTTAATAATGTCTTCGACTCTAGATTTCGCCATATTCAAATTATTTTTTGTTAATGATTATGATACAATTTTTAGTAAAAATATGTTTTATTAACTTCAATCAAATATATATATGACATTACATTAAACAAAAGTAAAGTAAACAAAGTTAAACTTGATAAAACTAGACCAACACTAGATCTTAACATCTTCTCTTTTTATCAAGTTTTAGACAAATACGATTATGTCAAACCCATCTGTTGACAAATCATGTAAAGTCTTGGTTTGTATAAAGGCTTCGTCATTAAATCAGCTAACTGATATTCCGAAGAAACTTTTGTAACTTCTAGGATTTCCTCCGTTACACATTCTCTAATAAAGAAGTTTCTTATTCTTATGTGTTTTGTTCTTTTATGTTCTTCATGAGGTGGATTATGAGAAAGTTTTATGGCCGACTCATTATCTACCATCAAAATAGGTTTTTGTATTGATCCTTCAATATCTTCAGTAAGTCTTTTGAGCCAAATAATTTCTCTTGCTGCCTCACTAGCTGCAACAATTTCAGCTTCAGTACTGGAAATTGCTACTGAGCTTTGTCTGTTACTTTTCCAAGCAATAGCCCCACCAGAGTATAAACAAACCATTCCAGAAGTGGAGCGTCCGGTATCTAAGTCTCCACCATGATCAGAGTCACTATAGCATAACATATTGGAGTTTGATTGTTTCTTGTACACAAGTCCCCAATTCAAAGTTCCTTGTAAATAGCGAAAAATGCGTTTCACTTTTACAATATCATCGTTTGATGGATTGTCTAGTTTTCTTGACACGACTCCTACTGCATAAGAGATGTCTGGTCTAGTTCCAATCATCAAATATGATAATGCTCCAACAGCTTGTCTATACGGAAACCTTTTATTTTCATCTTGGTTTTCACTGTATCCTTTTATAATGGGAGTACCAACAGGTTTGCAATTATTCATTTGAAATCTTTCTAGTATTTTCTTAGTATAAGCTGTTTGACTAACCTTAATTGAACCATCTTCTCTTCTTTCTATCTGTAAACCGAGAAAGTAGGATGCTGGTTTTGTTGTAATCTTAAATCGATTTTTTAACTCTTCTATAAAACAATTAGCTGTTTCTGGTTCTGTGGCTGCTATCAAACCATCATCAACGTATAGAGCTAAAATTATTTTAGATTCTCCTCTGTATCTCATAAAGAGACAAGGATCTGCTTCACTTTGCCTAAAACCTATATTTATAATAAAATCATTAAAACAATTATTCCAACAACGTGGTGCTTGTTTAAGACCATATAAACTGCGTTTCAGCTTGCATACCATGGATTTATCAAATTCATAACCTTCTGATGGAATCATGTAAATATCTTCTTCTAAAGTACCATTAAGGAATGCAGTTGAGACATCAAACTGTGTTAGATACATATTCTCCTTTGCTGCTATACTTAATACAATTCTAATGGTACTAGCTTTGGCTACAGGGCTAAAGGTTTCATCGTAATTTACTCCTTTTTTCTGAGAGTAACCTTTAATCACTAACCTAGCTTTATACTTTTCTATCGTCCCATCAGGATTAGTCTTAATTTTATAAATCCATTTGCAAGGAATTGCTTTTCTACCTTTAGGCAATTTGGCCATTTCCCATGTCTGTTTTTCTAAAAGCGAATCCATTTCACTGTCCATAGCTTTTATCCAATATTCACTTTTGTTACTACTTACAGCCTCTTCATATGAAACAGGTTCAATAAAATCATTCGTATCATTTTCAGTAGTCATCATAAAATAACCAAATCTGTCTGGAGGTTTCAACTTTGAACGATCTCTTAGTGTTATTTTAGATTCTTCTACTATTTCTTTTTCTGTTATTTGGTCACCCTTTTCGTCTTCGTTAGCTTCTTCCCCTTCTGATTCACTAAATCTCTTATCCACATTGTCTTCTTTCAACAAATCATTAGATAAAGAACAATCAGGTGAAATTTCCTGTTCTAAGCTATTTTCCATAGAAATTTCTAAAGAATTCTGTGAATTAAGTATCTTCTCTTGAAAAACAACATCTCTTGATCTAATTAGAGTGTTTTTTTCTTTACACCAAATTCTATATCCTTCATTATTATCACATCCAATAAGAATACCTTTATATGCCTTCTTATCCATCTTCTTTCTGGTTACTTTTGGTACATGTGCATAGCACACACTACCTATTACTCGTAAATGTTTTATCATAGGTTTCTTTCTATACCACAATTCAAATGGTGTTTTTCCTTCTACTTTTGTTGGACCTGTTCGATTTAAAATGTACACTGCAGTGTTAACTAATTCAGCCCAAAGTCCTTGTGGTAGTTGTTCGTGGGCATGCATCATTGTTCTAGCTGTTTCTACAACTGTCCTGTTTTCTCTCTTTGCACAACCATTCTGTTCTGGCGTATAAGGCATCGTTAATCTTTGTTTTATTCCATTCTTCCCTAATATCTTTCTTATTTTGTTATTATCAAATTCCCCTCCATTATCGCTGAGAATATTTTGAATAATATGTCCAGAACTTTTGATTTCTGCAATCATTTGTTCAAGTTTCTCAGGTACCTCTGATTTTTCTCTTAAAAAATAAATAAAACGGAATTTACTAAAATCATCTACAAATAATACAAAATACCTATATTTTGAGATGGAATATAAAAATGGTCCACATACATCTGTGTGAAATAATTCACCTGGTGAAGATGCTCGATCTCTTGTACCAAATTTCATTCTATGGGCTTTTCCATAAACACAGCCTTCACATAATTCAGTGCGATCTGAAGTTAATTGTATACCTAGCTCATTCTGAATTACCTTTTTTACGTGAATTTTATTTTGATGAGCCAACCTCTTATGATATAACTGAAGCGTATCAATGTGAAACATATTAACATCAATGGATTGGTTTGGAATAATATTCACTATCTGTAACTTATATAATCCTCCATGTTTTTCTCTTTTACCCAATAACTTCAGTTTTCCATCTACATATAAATAACATGATTCTGTATTTGACTCAAAAATACTATTTTTTAATCTATCTTGAGCTGCAAGTACTAAGAATAAGTTTTTCTTTATACAGGGGACATACCATACGTCATTTAAAAGTATCCTTTTTTTTATTCCCTCAACATTAGATTCTTTTAATACGGTTCCTATTCCACATGCTTCAATTTGAGCTCCATTTGCTGTTGTTACTATATGAGAATCAGAAAACTTTTTAAAAGATTGAAAGAGATCCATTCTGTTAGTCACATGACTCGTAGCTCCATTATCAACAAACCAACAGTTCTGATCAGAATCCTTATCATTATTGTCAATAGCCATTAGACTAATATTAACACACTCTTCAGGATTTTTGCTAGATGATGGTTTTGGAGGTCTGCCATCATTAATCCATTTCGTACATTTCTTAACTATATGACCTACTTCATTACAATAATGACACTTTATTCTTTTGTCATTAAATTTCTTTTTAAACTTTACAGGTTTCCTGCCTTGATTAACATTAAGAGCCTCTATCTTTACATCACCACTTTTACAACTTAATGCTCTTTCATGTGCACACAATTGACTTGTTAAATTTTCTACAGTTCTATCGTTTTTAGATATTAATAACCAGCTCGATTTAAACGCAAAATAGTCTTCCGGTAATGTGTCCAGTATTTTACATATTAATAGTAATTCCGGTAACTGCACTACTTCTTCTGACTTTAGCATTTCCTGTTTTAGCTCAAACCACATATTTTTCATTTTCGACATATGTGTAGCCATATCATCACCTGGTTGTTTTTTATATCCAAAAAATTTCATACACAAATCATAAGCCCTATCTTCTGATGTACCATCAAATAATCTGTGTAATTCCTGCCACACTTCACAGGCTGTTGAAAATCTCATTACTTTCTGCAATGTTTCCTCTGTCATATTTGTAGTCATTATAAGTAACGCTGTACTATCTGCCTTGACATATTTTTCCAATTCATTATTGTAGTTCATAATTTCTTCTGCTCTTGCTTGTGTTTGCAACGGCTCTGGCTTCTTTACCCTTCCTTCTATAAGATACATCATTCCAACAATACCTCTGAAGGCGATGCATATCTTATGTTTCTAGGTAGTCCAGTTGGAACCATCCAAATGTCCTATTTGCAATTTAGCAGCTTCTAGGATATATTTGCTTTCCATTATCGCTCTGCTACCATGTTAATGATTATGATACAATTTTTAGTAAAAATATGTTTTATTAACTTCAATCAAATATATATATGACATTACATTAAACAAAAGTAAAGTAAACAAAGTTAAACTTGATAAAACTAGACCAACACTAGATCTTAACATTTTTGATTGCACTCATAATTTTTCTTTTCTTGTTGGTAACATTTAATTGACATTTGTCACATTTAAACACGATCCAAAGCATACTTGTTTAAACAGCCTTTCCAAAAACAAATTATTAAGAGAATCGTCCAGACATTAAGTGGTCTGTAAAATGGAACCAATCTCATTTTTTTATTTATAAATACGTATCCTAAAAATCATATTGAGTTTCCATGCAACAAAAGTTTTAAAAGTGTATTTTTGGTAAATCTAGAATTCAAAAAAATATTTAACATGAAAGTTGGTAGCACTGTAAAGTTTGTAGTAAACCATCAAAAATTTAAAATGTGTAAAAAGAAGAATCCGTTGTTCTATTATAACGTTAATGTCCTTTTGGCATCTTATTCTACACCCAATTCCCTTTATAATGATACGTCACAAGCCGAAATCTGATAAGCTATTTACGAGATATAGTTATAATGCCCTTTTGGTTTAGGGTCTTTTTGGCATAGCATCTTACCCTATGGCTTTCCCCTTTACAACGATACGTCACACGCCGAAATCCGGTATGCCGTTTACCAGATACAACCCCTAACTAGCAGTAAGAATTAAAAATTTAGATTTGGTGCGCTTAGCCATGTTCCAAACCATTTAGCACAGATTTCAACCAACAGTGCTACCTGTGGCAATATTTAGCAGAGAAATTTGGTCTGGTAGCGGCATTGATACACTACTTACAGAACTTATCAAATGGGGTAGCAAAATAAAGGATTTTATATACTGCTGCAAAAAACTTAATAGAAATAAATTAACTATTTACATAAATATATTGCCTGACTGCTACTTTTATTTTTTTCGCAGCATACATTGGAAAAAAAGAAAGTCATTCGAGTACAAGTTCTAAAAATTACACTTGATGATTTAAAAAAACTAAACAATTTAAAATAAAAAAAAAATATACTAAAAAACCAAAATTTCGACTACTAATAGGCACCAAAAAGTGAAAAACAAGCTCTATAATTTAATGTAAAGGGTCTAGAGAGCCCAATCCATTATATTTGATTGATAGCCAGATAAAATATATTTTTATGAATAAAAAATATATACGTTTTAAATTTTTTGCAGTCGGGGATAAACAAATCTAAAAACAAGTATCATTACATTTAATCCTTTATAAATTATATTTTTTATGCATAAAAATATATTTTATAATGTAAGTATCGATTTATAGTCCAGTAACTGAAGACCTGAATATATCGAAACCTACAAATAATTCGGTGAATCGTTCAATTGTGGCTCATTGTGTAGGTCATCCCAGATGCTTTGAAACGAGAAAATGTTCAACCTGGCAGCGATTGAGCTAGGGGCCCAAAATGGGCCCCCAAACACGGGAAAAAGGGTTTCCCGCTAATATCTGCCAAAATATGCGAGTGACGAAAATTTTGTTTAGACAAAAGATGACGATCTGCTCATTATCTACAAGAATGGTCCTTACCAATTTTTTCGCAAGACAAATATTTTTTGCAAAAACAGAGGTTGAAAAATCCATAATTTTCATAGTGAACACATATTGTAATTTCTTGTCGAATTCCTGCTCGATGAAGTTGGAAATAGATTGATCTTTGTGTTTTGACCTTTGGAGACCAATCTAGATGGCGCCAGCACGTTCGCTTTGCGCGCTAAATCGCGGATTCCATAAATATAAACCCTGACCGAAATCAATTTTTAATCAATTATTGGCGTACCAAAAGTGTTTTTTTTTATGTTGAAGTAGCGTTTGGGGCCTCTTTTTTCTTGGCCAACGCCACAAGTGTCATGTGACAAGGACACAAGTTGCAAATTTTCTAGAGAATTGCAAAAATGGGTTTCTCTATGCAGTAAGGTCTTGAGTCACATTGTTTTAGCTTATAGCAAGTTACAAGGTGGAGGAGGTGGTGAATATTCACCCGCCGACGTCCCTTATATTTTGTGCAATTTTTTCGCAAAGTTCATTTGGGATGATATGGTTGCAGGATTTCGGAAAAAATACAAGAGTCTTTCAAAAATTACATTTAGTGATCAAAATTTGTTGGAACCGAAACATACATAGCAAATCTTACGTTCATTCAAACCATGCTATGTCATCTGAATCAAGTTCATATTCTTCATCTATCTCTACCTCTTCCCCTTTCATGTCTGCTGTCCTTTCTTCTGCCTCCCTTCCTTCAAACCCTTCTGTTCCTCCTTCCCCCTCCATTCCTTCCTCTTCCCGCTCTAGCCCTTCTGGTTCTCCTCCCACTTCTGATTCATCCGGGAATATACCTTCATTTTTTTTGTAATTTAAACATTGTGTTACCTGACATGGCCCACAAATGGACGAGCATTCTAGACCTGCTTTCAAACATGAACAACTCTTCTCGCAGCCTGTTTTGCACTGACAGAAAATCATCTTTAAAAGTTCCGGGGGAGCCGGTTCCTTTGTGTTCTGCACCGGTAATAGTACATCCTCTGCACGTTTCCACCCCCATTCTTCTGGTGCCAGTTCGTTCCCGAGCCAATTCTGCACTTGTAAATAGACTCTATAAAAATGCTGCCTAGCAGCTTTAGCAGTAGGTGGCAGGCATTCTAATTTTATCGCAGTTTTGTTTTTGGATAGGTGGTTAAAAGTCAGCAACCGGGCGGGTTTGAGAGTCTTCACAGTTGCTGGGTATTTGTAAATCGTCAGCAAAACGGTCTGTCCATTTTTGAATACAGTTTCATGAGTAAGGTTCTGATTTCTAAAACTTTCAATGGCCATTCTAAGTTCCTGGGATTCAGATTTTTCTGCGATTGTAGACAAATTTCCCACTACTGTCGATTTCCCTTTTCTGAAAAGGCAGAGGTTGTATCGCTCCCAGTCATTGCATGCAAAAACAGAATGTTATCTCTCATGAAGGGATGCGCATCCAGGCTCCTGGAAGAGAACACCAGTAGTAAAACAAAGCGGACATTACTATAGGTATAGGTAAAAACAATGTAAATGAGAGACAGCCCAACGGATTTCGACGTATGACGTAAGAATCGCCGCCAGCTGATATCGCCGCGAGCTGATAGCGCGGTCGTGTGGTTTTAGAAAAATGTTTTGGTATAAGCGGCTACTGATGAATCAACGTCGGGGGACTCCATCGTATAAATAAATGCACTTTTGATATAAGCGGTTGTGACTATAGAGATAGGGAAGGTATATATAAAAAAAAAAACGTTGTCACCCCTGCCTAAACCGGAGGGCATCAACGCCCTGAACTGTGAGTCGGAGGGAATCCTCTTTTATCACGTGACCGCGTGATAATCTGGTTTTTGTTTTTAACGTATTTAATAAAAATGGTTGATATAAATTATATTTTTGTATTGGGACGCCTGGGTGGGGGGAATCCTAGGCGACGTATGACGTATCATTTTAAAGGGGTTGCTGTATAGGGTAAGATGAAGCATCAAAAAGACCGTATTGATGCTGCCAAAAGGCATTATCGTTGTATCTCGTAAACGGCCGAACAGATTTCGACGTATGACGTATCATTGTAAAGGGTTGCTGTATAGGGTAAGATGAAGCGTCAAAAAGACCGTATTGATGCTGCCAAAAGGGCATTATCGTTGTATCTCGTAAACGGCCGAACGTATTTCGACGTATGACGTATCATTGTAAAGGGGTTGCTGTATAGGGTAAGATTAAGCGTCAAAAAGACCGTATTGATGCTGCCAAAAGGGCATTATAGCTATATCTCGTAAACGGTAGAACGTATTTCGACGTATGACGTTTCATTGTAAAGGGATGCTGTATAGGGTAAGCTGAAGCGTCAAAAAGACCGTATTGATGCTGCCAAAAGGGCATTAACGTTGTATCTCGTAAACGGTCAAACGGATTTCGATGTCTGACGTATCATTGTAAAGGGGTTGCTGTATAGGGTGAGATGAAGTGTTCAAATCTTCTAAAATATTAAAAGCGCGTGACCTTGGTGCATTAGCAGGTTCGCGATGTGTGACGTAATCGACTGATGTGTTAGAGCGAGAACAGA
This sequence comes from Altica lythri, assembly GCA_964028335.1. Lineage (NCBI taxonomy): Eukaryota > Metazoa > Arthropoda > Insecta > Coleoptera > Chrysomelidae > Altica > Altica lythri. Next base: position 50,137,192 of record OZ034800.1, read on the forward strand.
CTTTGCTTTCGCAATTAAGAATAAAACATATCATGGAAAATATTTAGTTTTAGAATGGCTTCGAGAGAATACAGTCAAAAACTTGAAGAGTTTTGTGAAAATATAAGAAAATTAAATAAACAAATTTGTATGTACGAAGGTCAAAAAGAAGTATTAAAAAAAATTGAAAATTTAACTTTGTGGGACAAAGTTTTTGAAAGATATTTGCCATCATCAACTCCCACAAGACAAATAAAACCATGGCCTTGTTAAAAACAAATTTTGTTGTTTTAACAGCAATATTAAATAACATACTTTATGCTAACGTTCCACAAAACGTTGTACATATTGGTGTGTGTTTAGACACAAACGGAACAAAACAAGAGTGCAATACATGGCAAATGATGAGTCAAACGTCAGTAAATGATGGAAAATTGCAGGTGTTTGCATTAAAATTGGTGGAATCGCCTCTTAACTACAAGCTAAAATTAATATTTAACGACAACTCTGAAGGAGTGGGTGAGTGGCGATCTAACCTTGAAAACCCAATGCAACAACTAGAAATTACTATGGAGGACCCAATGCAAAAGCAAATATGTCAATTAGTTCAGATAACATGGGCAACGTTAGCAGGAGTTTGTTTGCTAGTAATGAAAATTCTGGCTAAAGAAACCAAAAGAAGAATGAAGCGATGAAATGTATTTTTTAAATAATAATAATAATAAATATTTGTAAACTTTAAAAAGGTGTTTTAATAAAATAGCCCTAATTTTTAAAAAATAAAACAATGTTATATACTTTATACATTTTATTTATCATTTTCTTTTTCTAAATCTTGGATTACATTTTGTTCATAAAAGTAAATGTACTGACGCAAAGCGTTACATAATAAAGGATCAGTACACATTTCACAAAATACATCTAATCCTTTAAACCAGTTATAATCAAAATTTTTTTTTACAATATCTATAACATTATTATAATAACAATTAAAGTTAATATTTTCTAGAAGTGAAATCTGATAAGCTACGATACAATGATGTACTCTAACAAGTTCATCTGCATCCTTTTCCGTTAGATGATATCTTACGCCATGTTTTTCAACTTCTATGAACCTGGTGTCATCGTATACCAACTGTCGTATTGTACAAAAATCTCCACAGGAAAATGTAAATACACTCTGAATCAAACTCATCTTATCTAAATAGTCAATAAGGTCAAGCCATTCCATTTTCCCAAACGACAATTTACTTGGCTTGCAGTATTCTGATAAAATAATAGCTGGAGAAAATGTTCTTGCAGGAGATAAGCCAACTTTTATAACATACCCCTCAATTGCGAAAGATGATTGTAGCAGCAAATAATTTTCACGTTTTGCTTTGTCTTCGTAAAAATTTACAATTTTGTTTACTTCTTCCATATAGATAGAATCTTCACTACTACTACTACTACTCTCAGAATATGACGGTAAGTTTTCACTACTATAACCACTGTCTTGTGTCATTATCTTTTAATACTTGATAAAACTTGTGTTGAAACTAAGTAAAAATAATTGCTTCTGCTTCTAAGGACAGTTTTAGTCGGACTGCAGACTGAACGGTTTGAGCAATAGATGTTATGAATCAAAAAAGGCCCCCGGAAGCTATGAAAACGTATCTTGTTTGTCATAAGAATACATGTAAAAAATGTTCAAAGTAAGAAACAAGGACGTTTATAAAATATTAGATTTTTCGATCCAGCTATTATGCGAACTATCGAACCCCAACCATTTAACGTAGATTTTATTGCCTTTTTTCCTCAGCACTTTTTCAACAAGGTAAACATCAGGATTTTTTGCCTTTTGTAGCTCTTCCTCGTAAAATGCTCCTTTAATTGGTGATCCATGTAAATCTTCCAACATGTATGTTACAGGATTAGTTATGTTCACTTTGGTAATTTTAAAAAGCTCCGTAGTCCAATTAGGTGTATATCCTTTATCGAATAGATGCTTTGCCTTGCTTATGCGCACCACATCTCCAATTTTATATTTTCGCGGGCCTGCTATTTTCAAATGATTATAATGTTGCTTCAGAATCTCTTTTTCATTGGACTTGTTTACCTGAGACGGCTTTTGACCAATCGTTCTATGTTTGCTTTCGTTGTACTCTTTTGTAATTTTCGGTAACACATCTATCCACCTGTACGTACCGTTTAAGCTAAAATGCTTATACAATTTCGTTTTCAGTGTTCTAATAACTCTTTCCGCCATACTTGCTTTCATCTTGGTAAATGTACTATAATGGTTTATGCCATGTTTCTGCATTAGATTTTGAAATTTTGTGTTGTAAAACTCTTTGCCCTGATCAGATTGAAGATTTTTCGGTTTGCGTTTTCCTATAATATCGGCAAAAGCTTTCGTGATTTCTTCACCAGTTTTCAATTTCAACGGTCAAGTCCAGAGAAATTTCGAGAAGCAGTCAATTACCACTAGAATCATTTTAAACGATCGATTTTGAGTTGCGTAAGAACTCATTTCAGCCAAATCAATTTGCCATAAATCGTCCAAACCTTTGATAATTGTTCGTCGTCGAGCATAATTTTTTCGAGCCGGTTTATGCAGCTCATTAACGACTTGAACCTTTTCCTTTGAAAACATGACTGTGACTAAATCTAGTGTTTAGGGATTTTGTACTAACCGATTCTCCAATGCTTTAATAATATTTACAACATTTCGCAGAGTATTTTGATTTATAGTTATTGTATTAAGCAAATCAGCAATGTTTTTTTCAATAGCCAAAATTTTTCCAGAGAGTACATTAACATTTTTCGTTACAGAGTCAGTTCTTTTAAGAATCTCATCCAACAAATCTTGACGTATATCTGGAATATCTTGATTATATAATTTTATTATCGCTTTCTCGATTTTATCTTTTACGTTTTCTACTGCATTTGTTTGATTTACAGCTAACTGTGCAGAGTTTGCATTAATCGTTGCTATTTGTGATTCTAAACTTTTAAGCGAATTTTTAATATCTCCTCGTAGATATTGTTTTGCAGTGGCAATTGATTCATCAACATATTTTTTGTTAGCCATATGTTTGCTGGCTAACGGAGGATCTCTTGATATAAAAGTGTTTATGGCCATCAAGTCATTATTGAATGTAAGTTTCATAGCATTCATGTTTTCAGTCAACTTTTGCACATTATCTTTAAATGCAACTTGCAACCTATCTAATGCTGCATCCAAGTATTTTTTATTAACAGCATCGATGTCTGAGTCCGGATCTTGCACGTTTCTAAGTTTTAAATTTTCAAAATCAACATCTCCACTTAAAGTATGTGCTAATGCCGGTTTCGGTATAAACAATTTTTTATCTCCAACGATTTTTTTGGTACGTCCGAATTTGTCGACACTCATTGTGGTAATGATGTTTAAGCAATAATGCGTGCTTCTTTTAATTCCTCAATAATTGCAATTTCATTATCATTCGAAGTATTTGCTGCTTCTTTTGATGCTATTAAAAGCCGAAGCCTGTCAACAAGTTCGTTTGGATCATCCCAATATTGAAGGTCAATTTTATTATCGTTGTAAACCATTTGCATCCCAGAGCCCGAAGCTTTTCGCAAGTGAGAGATAGCCAGAGGTTTTATGATATGTGTGTATTTGAATCGTTGTGTTCCTTTAAGGTGTCCTTTAATGTTTTTATGAGGATTTGGTAATTCTAGTATTGTTCCATAACGCTTTAAATCATCATTATTGAAATTTTTAGGTTCATCATTAAAAATTAATTCATATAGACCCGGTGTACCACTTATCTGTTTGCCTTCTGTAATAATAAATCCATGCTTTTTATCAAAGTCGATTTGTTTGCCACCCAGAAACCATTTAGAAGTATCACCATCGTAAGTAGGACCATAAACCGTATCTCTATTATCTTTTTGTGTCCAATATTCTAGAATATATGGATGAGCCATTGGGGGATACTGATCTAAGTATTCCTTAATAACATCTTCTGAAATGTCTAGATCTTTAACAGCCTGTTCTTCGTCTTCATAGAATACTTCATCATCATTATCACTAGTAATTTCGGCAACATTTTCGAGTTATATAAACTCAGGTATGCTTGGTTCCTCTTTTTGTTTAGGTGATTCCTCTTTTTGTTTAGGTGATTCTTCTTTTTGTTTAGATGGTTCTTTTTTAGGCTCTGGCTCGTTGGCTGCTTGAGGATGAGAGATCACTGTTTCGTTTAGAGAAGATTTTACAATTTTGTGTAGAGGTTCCGTGACAGGTTTAAACAATTTATTTAGTGTCTCATCCGTTTCAACTCTACCCAATTGTAACGCTTTATATTTTTTTCGAATCGATCGAGCAAGTTCGGCAATTTTTCTCTTACGAACGGCTACGTCAACTGGATTGTCTGACATGTTGTCGAATAATGACTGTAATGTTACAATGTTATGTATTTATCGAAACCGATTCGATATCGACCGTTGTTTAAATCAAAGTCTTTCGCAATAACCATTGTCCCATACTTTTCTTGCCAACATTTCGAACACAACTGTTTGAATTCTTTAAAACTCATATCCGGTGACAGGTGTTCATCAAAGACATGTTTCAAATTGATAGCATCTTGTTTAAAAAGTACAATTAGGTTACTGTTATCTCTACAAATTTGTTTACAGCATTTCGAGTAGGTTTGTGAAAGAAATGCGCTATCTATATCCCGATGTCGACCCATGCTGTAGTATTCTCGAATCTTTTGCTGGTTCTCACATATGACGTCATTAAAAATAAAAATAAATTGAATTTGGCTTTGCATCATTTGGGCTAATAACTTCATCGTTTTCTTTAAACGGAAAATATCCCACTCCTTTAACTTTCGATAGCACTTCTTCCAACAATTTATACTTGGGCTATTACAATGACTTTGAGTAAACGTAAACATTTTTAAATTTCGCGCTATGTGGATGAAACAGTAACGATAACATAACGTTTGTTTTGCCACACCCACTGGGTCCACAGATTAGCGCCCGAAACGAATTTGGTAGCAATGGTCCATGTTTACTGCCAGCGATTCGATCGTTTCCTTCATCTAAATTTTCAATCGGAAGCGTCTGATCTTGTTGAATGATCTTCATTGTTTAACATGTTTTTTAATGTTTCAATGTATAAGTAGAGTAGTAATTCTTAAATCATTTCATTTCTCATGTTGGTGTTTGAAGGTAAAGGTGTGCTCAACAGCCTTATCAATAATCTACCGTTTGAGTTACATTATCCTAGTTACAACTTTTTGGGACCAGGCACCAAATTACATAAAAGACTTGCACTTGGAGATACGGGGGTTAACCTGCTTGACGACGCAGCCAGAGAACACGACATTGCATATTCTAAACATAAAGATTTAGCGGAAAGACATAAAGCAGACGAGATTCTGGAGAATAAAGCGTGGAAAATAGTAAAGTCCAAGGACGCTTCAGTTGGTCAAAAAGGTGCAGCTTGGCTAACGACCACCGCAATGAAAGCTAAACGTAAACTTGGCATGGGTGTTAGCAAACCCAAATCGTTTAAACGCAATATTATAAGTAAAATACAAAGAGATATAAAAAAAGCTGGTCCTTCGGCTACATTAAAACGAGCAGTCAGTATTGCTCTTAAAGCAGCCAGGGTAGCTGTTCAAAATGCTGGTGGGAAAAATCAGGTTAAAGTACCTAGAATTATTCCCATCGAACCAAAATCTGGAGGCTTTTTACCGTTAATTCCGTTATTTGCTGGACTAAGTGCACTCGGGGCGTTGTCTGGTGGAGCTGCTGGAATCGCTAAAACTGTAATTGATGCGAAAAATGCACAGAAAAAATTGGAAGAAAAACATCGACATAACAAAGCTATGGAATCTCTCGGTAAAGGACTATATTTACGAAAAAATGCCAGAGGAGGTTTCGGTCTCTTTCTAAAAAAGCAAAAAAACTAATTCAGCTACCCAATCGAGGATTGTATGATTATGAACTAAAACGATATGCTAAACGTCTAAAAATCCCAAATTTTAGAGGTGTATTTATGCGAGACACATTGCCTAAAACCGGTCCTGTTCAATGCGAATGCGCAATCCTAAATTTGGATGAAAGCAAAAATCATGGAACTCATTGGGTGGCGTATCGGAAGATTAACAATAACGTTGAATATTTCGATTCATTTGGCAAGTTGAAACCGCCGAAAGAACTTGTGCAGTATCTGGGACCTGCAACGAAAATTGTTTACAACCACGATCCTTACCTTACCTTACCTAAAGAAACTGATTGACTTTACTGAAGAGGAATTGGTTAGTTTTCCTATACGTTATTTAAAAAGGTACGCAAAACCTTGTGAATTATTACAAGTTTGGTGTAAGTTGCCGCTTGAATATAGATTGGATTTTGAATTGCGAACCTGCCTGCCCTGCTTTGTACATCATAATCGTCCTGAATGGACCACCCATGTTGACGGACCTGCGCAATCACAAGGAAATTGTCATATATGTAAACTAGGTTTAGAAAAATGTAATGAGCTTGTAAAAAATTATTTAAATAAATGTTAAAGATATGCAATTTTATTTCTTTGTTCAACCTCCCACAGTTATGTTGTTAACGTTAGAGAGTCGTGATTATCAATTTGATTGGATTCCTCAGGTTCCATTGAGTTTAGATCCAAAGAAACAATACAAGTTGGCATTTCTATTTTTCTTTTCGTACAACAGTATACCGAATGTAGAGATTGGCAGTAATGCTTTTTACTATTACGAAAATAACGATAAAACTAAATTGCAGAAAATAACCTTAAATACTGGTTGCTATGAAATTTCCGATATTGAAGAGACGATTAGAAATTTACTACATATACCACCAAATGCAAAGATTGAAGACGTTTTTTCATTAAAGCCCAACAATAATACACTCAAGTGTGAAATATTCAGTAGTCAACATGCAATAAATTTCGAGCATGAAGACAGTATAGGCAGAATGTTGGGTTTCTCAAAGAGAATTCTGGAACCGAACGTAAGACATAGTTCCGATCTACCTGTGAAAATTGTTAAAGTACGAACGATTCGTTTCGAAACAAACATTACCACCGGAGCCTTCTACAACAACAGACCTACTCACACTATCCACGAGTTTGGTATATCCGTAGACCCTGGTTACGCTATTGACGAAATTCCGAAAAATATCACGTATTTGCCGGTGATTGATATACCTGAGATTACAAATATTACTATACTGGCATTGGATCAAAATTCAATGCCTGTAAATTTTTAAGGTGAAAGAAGCATATTGGGTTTGGAGTTAAAAGAATGGGATTAATTTTCAACTATATAGCACCTTCATATTTTCAGAAGCCTGCAGTATTGAACAAGTCGTTAAAGTGTTCAGTAGGACAACAGCGACGACGACAACTTACTAGAGACAACGTTTTATTTTTGAAAGCTCTTGGTTTCAAAGTTATTAACAATAATAATGAATCGTATACGAACAATTCAAGATCCAATGTTTGATCTCTATCGAGAACCGACTCAGGATGAATCGATTAGAAAATCCGAATACCGATCTTACACACCATTCATCAAATCGTTTAGCTGCAGCGACATTGTAGAATTTAGTGTAAATCAGGTGGAATCATTCTTTGCAATGCATGATACGTTGTTGGTTATTAAAGGAAAATTGGATGTAACTGGTAATGGCGATGTTAGTTTGACACCAAACTTTGGAGCATTTCTATTCGACTCGTGTACGTATACCGAAAGTGCAAAAGAGATAGAAACAGTTCGAGATCCTGGAATTGTTAGCACTGTAAGAGCTTTAACATGTTACAATGAAGAAGATTCTCGTCACCTCGCCATTGCTGGTTGGAATTATCCTGTAAGTCCCATTCTCAATCCTGATGATAAATCATTTAGTTTACTGATGCCGCTTAAACACATCTTCAACATTTTCAATGATTACCCAATGGTAACTTGTGGACGACAAACGATTCGATTCGTTCGAGCTCGTAATGATCTCGATAGCGTTATTGTAACAGAGAAACGAGATGCCGCTGGCGTAGCTACTGTTACAACCGTACAGATTATGATTCATTCGATGGAACTGAAAGTTAAACATATTTATCCAAATGATTTTGTTAAAGAACAATTGATGCGATCAATTCAAAGCGATCGTCCAATCGTAATTCCGTTTAGAAAATGGGAACTACATGAGCTACCATCTTTGACCGCAGGAGCAACACAAGAAATTTGGGCTGTTAAAACAACGTCTGCAATAGAGAAACCTCGATATGTTATTGTATTTTTCCAAACTAATAGGAGAAATCTGAAAATTGCAGATCCTTCTTTATTTGATCATGTAAATCTACAAGGTCTCAGACTTGCATTGAATGGTGAATATTTTCCCAATGAAAGGATGCAACTTGATTTTGACAAAGGCGATATTGCGCTAGCTCATTACAACTACAGCGAATTCAATTCCAGTTACAACAGAGTATCAATGAAACGACCATTAATGGATTTTCTAGCATTCCGAAATCGTGCTTTGTTTGTTATCGATTGTTCTAAGCAAGAAGAATCGATTAAATCATCGACTGTTGATGTACGACTAGAAATTGATGCCAACAAAGGATTTACCAAAAATACTAAAGCATATTGTATCATAATTCACGATTGTTTATTGGAGCATTATCCCTTAACGGAAGTAGTTAAAAATATAATATAAACTGCTAACTATTTAGTATTTGCTCAGTTTTCAAAGAAGTTTCATCGTCATCGTCATCATGAGAATTGCAGTAGTCGACATCCAAGGATTTATAATCGATGAAGTTTTTTATCCAAAAGAAGTCGCTATTCAGATTGGTGGTATAAAATCGAATTTTTTATTTAAACCTCCTAAACCATTCTACGAGTTGACTGCTAAAGACAAGAAAACCACGCGATATTTGGAAAAATTTATACATGGAATACGATACGACTCTGGATATATAGAATATTCGAGTATCGACACCATTTTAGTGAAACATTTACTAAGTTGTGCTGATTTGATTTACGTACGAGGAAATCAGAAATTTGATTTTTTAAAAGCAAAATGTGAAGAACTTGGACTCCATCTATTAATTTATGATGTTGCAACTTATGATGGATCAACCTGTTCAACGAAAAAATTTGAACCTGCTTATTTTAATTGTCAACACCACGCCACTGGAAAGTTTATGTGTGCATATTATAATATCCTTACATTGTATAATTGGCTGTTTTATACTATATTACCAAAATAAATATATATTTTTTTTAAATTGAGTGTTTTTTATTTTAAGTTTCAATAACTAAACATTTTTATGTTATGATTAATAGGTAAGTGCTAAATGAGATATATAAATAAAAACCATAAATAAAATAAGAAAACTGTTTTATTTTTTATTTTTACAAAATTTAAAAGCTATTATTATTAATATTAAAAATAGTTGTTAGTATTTTATTTTGTTTCAAACAGGTATTCCTAATAAACAATACAGAAAAAAAGAAAATTACTTATTATTATAAATACCTACGTTAAAAAAATTCCTTAAATTGTAAAATTAAATTATCTTGGATTGTAAAATTAAATTATAACCAAACTGTTATCAGTATGTTTTCAAAGTTTGTACGGTATATCACCAGTCAATAGAGTCGAAAAAACATTTAAACCGCACTCTGAGATAAAAATTTATAATGTATCAACCTGGTCTCGTATAGGCCGACCACATTGTTAACAGTGTTGCCAACTTCAGGCTGAATGACATAATAATATTTAAAAACCTTCATAAATAATAACAAAAAGCTTCAGTAAACGTTAAGAATTAAAAATTAAAAACTAAATAAATTCAAACAGGTATTCCTAATAAACAATACAGAAAAAAAGAAAATTACTTATTATTATTATAAATACGTTAAAAAAAATATATTCAAAATTAAGAAAGAGAGAGAGAGAGAGACATACTGCTTTAATACTAAGTTCATTCAAAGAATGCATCTAAAACAAAAAATAATATTCAACAAATTGTATAATGACCCCATGGAACTGTTTCAAATGAATTTGGAATTAAATAACGCTTGTCGTCAAAAGGACTAAGTGCGACTTTTGTCTGCTCAATACTATATACATTATGAGCGTAGGACTTAATACATCGTTGAGTTCTTGATAGCTCTTTATAATCTTTAAGGCACGCTACGTAATCCTCAAATGTTATTTTATTTCTAACGATATTATTCTTGACCCCCTTGGATTTTTTTAAAACTTTTCCCCCATGAACCTTGTAACTGTACATTTTAGAGCGAAGACCTACAAAATGTGTAATTATTCTACCGTTTACTTCATCCTTCATTAATCCCAATACTTTTTTATTCACTAAAGGTATGTCATAGTTGTTGTTTGGGGAATAATCAGATGTGTCGAATTTTGATAAATTTGATTTTATTACTTCTTCGTATACATCGTTACAGCGCAACTCGTAAAAAAACCCATCAGTGTCCATATACAAAATTTGACATTTATTCACCCCTAGAAGAGGTAGCATAAAATTATAATGAAAATCATATGTGCAGATTTTTGAAATATCTAAAATAACCATACCTAAATACAATGGTTTATTGAAAATTAATTCTGTCTTTCGTAGTTCAATGGCTACTAGATCATCGTCGAAAATTGTATGACTATGAAAGCGATGGCTTGCAATTAAATTTTTAGCATCGTAACGTCCTTCCCATTTATTAACTAGTTTAACGATTCTGTGTTTTCTTACGTTTTGCATTGTCTTACCAAATACAGCATTATTCATAAGTTTATATAAATTTTTGAGAAAAGGTGTTGAGGCTGCTGTTCTTAGTCTAGTATTTAATTCAATATAGGGCCGCAACCAAGCAGACTGTTTAAATTTAAGTATTTTATGTATCTTTTTTACAATTAAACCATGTTCAATTGCTTGCTTTAAATTACGATAATGAAGAATGTAATCTTTTTTATTGTAAAGAGTTGTCATTAATTTGGGTAATTTTGAACCTGGAGGTATACGGTGTTCGGCAGCGAACGGAAAATCCTTATGCATATTATGAAGATGTTGAGGATACTCCAAGTCCACTTGTAAGATATATCCCTCATCAGCATCGTCTGCGATTTTAGTAACATTAAAATTGTTCACTTCATCATCGTTAATCCATTGAAATCCTCCATAAGGTAGATTTTCGCACATTGCCCAACCATATAAATTATTTACATCAAAGTACATTAAGTATTTAGATGGTTGTGACGCGTCAAATTCAGGTATGTATTTATTATTAGCCTGGGAATATCTGCCACTGCAAACTGATATTCCTCCACGAATTGCTCTTTCTATAAACATTATCATATCTACATCCTTTAATAATTCCAATTTACATTTTGTATACTTTAACATACAACTCCACGTATATCCTGGCATTGTGTAAAACCAAGCAGGATCAAGGCCGTATGTTTCATGACTATTTTTTCTACACTTTTCGAAAACATCAGCCAAAATTAAAACATCAGTTTTAAGATAAAGATCTGAGTATTCACCTAAATTTTGAATATGAAACGTCTTCCAAACATTTTGAGCATGAGTGTACTCTTCTTCTCTAATATGTTTATCATTTAAACGATTATAGAATGATTCAATTGGAGGTAAAGATGTTTCTTTTAATATATCTACAGAATTAATGTAGTCGTAACAAAATACTCCCTTTTTAGTTATCAATTTAAATTTTTCATCATTTAAATCCTGAAATTCTCTTTTGGAAATTTTGAAATCATCTACACTCATGGTCTCTGATAACTCATCCAAAGATACACCCAAAAATCTAAACGAATCAATGAATCTAAATTTCAAATTAGTGTCAATGTCAGTCAAGGTAAATGAAATATAGCGTTCCTTATTAACAGGAAGAACGGACAATCTACCTTTATTGATTAAAGATCTAATGATAAAATGACTATCATATCCACTTAAATTATGAAAAATTACTGGTATCACAAACAATTTTCTGAAATTTAGATTGCAGGCTTGGTGTGAGAAGCCTCTGAAATGTTCTGAAAAAGGGGATTGGTCTTTTACGATAATGTCTTTTTCGGAAAACGGCCTTTCACAAATGTGACAAATTTTGCTGGTACATTTGTCAACACTTTCCTTTATCGGAATAATATTTTTAAATTTTGATTCAATCATTTTCCCCATCAATGAAATTTCGTTTGCAAACCAAGACATACAGTCTTCACCTCTGTAACTTTTAAAATATGATAGACTATCATCATATGAACATTTAATATAGTAGGCAGCACTGTACGCAACATGTTTTTGATATTTTAAAGTTTTTAATTTTACATTATTATCATTAAAATTTTCTAAAATACATTCAAAATCTGCATATATAACAAAGGGTGTATGTTGCTTGTAAACAAAATCTTTAAATTCAATGTGTTTATATTTCGGAAAGGAAATTTTGTAATCATTCAACTTTGAACAGACTGCTTCATGATTATTTAATTTGGCTTGACTAGAGAAATAATTTATGCATCTATCACAAATAAATTTTTTCCCTTTATGTTTGTTAAGCTGATTTGAAACAAGTCTAGACAAGTCTTTTATCCAGCAATAATGATATTTAATTTCTACTATCTCATCTGTATTGTCAGCAGGGGGTGCCTCATAGTTATCCAATTTTAGAAAATATTTATTTTGTATTAAAAGTAAATTTACATGAGTTTCTAGCTTATTTTTGGTTAATCTGATTGGTACTACTGTGTAAAGTGTTTTATCATTTGCTTTAATTAATTCCAGAGCGTAAACATTAACTGATATATTGTTTAATTTTTCAAATTTTGGAATTTTTTGTACGGTCATTGGAATTTCTAAGTTTTCAGTTTTTAAGACTGTGCTGTAATATGGATAAGAAGAAGTTAGTTCTTTATTTGATTTTGCAGGATAAAGAGCACTTACAATCGCCCAGTAAAAACAAGCTTGATCGGTATTTTTTATGTTAATACAAGCGCGCTTTTTTTGAATTTGATCTGGGATTTTAATATAAGATGAACCGTTACCTATGTCAAATTTATTAATATTAATTTCTAATGAAATTATTTTTTTTAAAGCAAACCCTGAGCCACTTTCTTGAAATTCCGATAATTTATTTAAAATTTTATCAATTACATTATCAATGAACCAACGTTTTAAATTGGTTGTTACATCTATTATACTGTTGTTTGTATTAAAATATTTTAAATCCAATATTTTATCATTAGTTGCAGAGTTTTTAATAAATTCTCCACAAAAAGTGGAATTACATTTAATTATTGAAAATTGCTTTAAAATTTTTTTAATTTTACGTTGAAAAAGTATTGAACAATCTTCCAAAAAATATTTTACATCCTTATGATGTAAATTAACAATAAGACATGTTCTAATTCTAGAATTAAAACATGATGCTACATGTACCCATTTCACTCTGTTTTTAAGTTCAGTAGTAAATCCAGCACCAATATGTCTATTTAAAATTAATGTTTTAAAATATTTTAAATGACCTACGTTGGATTGAAGTTTTCTTATAATACCTATGGGTAAGTTACTATTCTTATTTAGAATAATTCTATTAAGAATTCTTATATGTTTCTTTAAACGTTTTAACCAAATTTGCTCATCTCTTACTGTACAATGATCGAACAAAATTGATCTTAATTTACAAATAGATTTTAACAAGTTATCAGATTTTGTTATTGCAATATTTTAAAATATTTTAAAAATATGTACGTTTTTCTCTCTCTCTTACCTTTTTAAATTATTATTACTATTATTAGAATAATAGAGAAGGAGCACTGCGTTCCAATTGGTGGTGGTGGTGATGGTGATGGTGTTGTTATAGATATGGAAAGATCTTTCTGTAAATTAAATATATATATAAGTAAGCGTCTTACTCAAAATTGATAAGTTTATTACCTCCCTCCTTTTTACTTTTCTTAATTTTTAATAAATTTAAAATGAGATGTTGGGTTTCCCTTTCCGGAATCTTTCTCCCCAGTAAACATCAAAGAGTACTGGCCGCTTCCCAAATCAATTACATGATCTTTAATAACTGATGTTATTCGATGTGGAAGAAAAACAACTTTTTCTTCTAATTCAATTAAAACTGTCTCTCCAAATTTAGATGAAACTACTTTTGCTGAGTAAATTTTGTTAGGAATATTTATTGGCAATTCCTTCAACTTTTGAATGGGTTTTTGTGAGAATTCTTCTAAAAGAAGAATTTTGTTAATTGAATCTAAATCCATTTTTCTACAAACAGTATATCATAAATAAAAAAAAATTTAATTTTTGAATTAAATATAAAAACTATAGAAAAAAAAAATCAACTTACTTGTAACTACGCAACACTATTCGTTTTTCACTCACTTTGAACAATTAACTCTAATTATTTTAGAATTCTCTTATATACTGAATCAAAAGGAAAATGTGGTTAAATAAAAAATATATAAAAAATTTTTTTTGTTTTTTTTTTGTTATTGGTGTTTTTTATACATCCGAGATGATTTAATTTTCAGAGGAAACATGAGGTTTTCCTTTTATGAGATAAAGATTTCCAATTTGCAATATTCGGTTTTGATTATTCATACAATAATTTTAAAATAAGATTAATTTTATTATATGAAATATTTTTTTTTTGGGCGTTGGCGATTTTTTTTGAAAAACAAAACGTAAAAAGAGTTACATCCTAGGATTCCCCCCACCCAGGCGCCCCAATACAAAAATATAATTTATATCAACCATTTTTATTAAATACGTTAAAAACAAAAACCAGATTATCACGCGGTCACGTGATAAAAGAGGATTCCCCCCGACTCACAGTTCAGGGCGTTGATGCCCTCCGGTTTAGGCAGGGGTGACAACGTTTTTTTTTATATATACCTTCCCTATCTCTATAGTCACAACCGCTTATATCAAAAGTGCATTTATTTATAGGATGGAGTCCCCCGACGTTGATTCATCAGTAGCCGCTTATACCAAAACATTTTTCTAAAACCACACGACCGCGCTATCAGCTCGCGGCGATATCAGCTGGCGGCGATTCTTACGTCATACGTCGAAATCCGTTGGGCTGTCTCTCATTTACATTGTTTTTACCTGTACCTATAGTGATGTCCGCTTTGTTTTACTACTAACACCTGCTCGGTTTTATTTCCCTTGGCAGCTTTTAAGAAGTAAATCTCCCGATCTTGTGGCGTCAAGGCCGTCAATAATACTAGTATATCTATGTCTTCCGCAACGACTACTACTGGTAGGTCACCCACAGAGTCCTGTTGCAGCGCTGTCTGGACAATTAGTGAATCTGCATCGTCCAAAGCTTGTTTAGTGGAAATGTCTTCTTTTTCTAAGGCTTCTATCAAATATGCAATGAACCGGTTTTTATTGTAGTTACTGGATAAAAACTTGTCCTTTGGAACCGTTAAAACCATATTTGGATCGAATTGCATGTCAGGACAAGACTTGTTGGTTGCACGCCGCAAATGTTCAGCTCCTTTAGTACTATTAGAATTGGCTGCGTAGCCATCGAATACTACTGTAATTTCCTTTGGATAATGGTCTTGTAAATATTTGACATATCTAACCAAAATATCTGCGAATAACTCGCCTACGGTCCAGGGCACGCGATGTATGAACATTCCCCCATCGAAAATGTAAGCGCATTTCGATTTGTCAATGCGTTCTATTTCTGTCGAAAAAACTTTTTGTAACGCAGATTTGGCGGTCTTTCGCATAATCCCGTTTTCAAATATACTCAGTGGAAAAGGAGCCAGTTCATAAGCAAAATACCTTGCTAAGTCTTTTTTCGACTGTTTCGTTATGACAATCCTCTGGAAAATTAATAACTTGTCGCGTTAATGAGGGGGACCACGCGATGCTTTCGCTTGAATGAAATGTCAGCAAACTTCTTTCCTTGAACTTGATTTATTATACTAGCTTTTCCAACCACAAAAGCATCCTGACAATTCACGTGTCCTCCACCAACGAGTCCTGTTCCCAGGGCAACCAGTTTTTCTTCATATGGAAAGGGGTTACGGACATCAAACCAGGCGATTTGTTTGGCCCTGTCTTCACGATCACGGTCCTTTCGACAATCTCGGGCATCGACGTGCTGATCACTAGAATTGGACTGGACTCCACAAAACGCCTCCATTTGGTGGCAAATATCCACCATAAAAGGGAGGGATGCTATGAACTTAGTAGTCGCGCCAGTATTAAACCCTCTCTTTACCAAACCCCCGCCAACCTGAACCATTCTCATGAAGTCTTGTTCAATCGTCATGTCCGTAAAGGTTCCTGACCAAAATTTTTCTGTACGTCTCACAGTGTTGAACCCGTTCGTTATGAAATTTCTGTATTCCATAAGTCGTCTATAAAATCGGTTGGATTAGCTTGTATAGATTCTTCCATGTTTCTAATGTAACCTTTCATTTCCTGTACGTACAGATGGGCTGATCGGGCATAACTGAAATGACCAGCGGCGTGGAAATAAGGAAGCATTTGCTCGATATAATTCAATTGCGATACCAAATCACCCATTTTCTCTGACCTGAGAAAACATTTTGCTATTTGGAACATGCGCATATACTGTATCCACAACTTTGCTGTTTTACCCCGCCCTTCAATTTCGTTTATTTTTTGGATAAATTTTTTATTTGCGCTTGTTATAAATTGATAATTCTGGACATTGCTGTAATCAATAGTATTAAAATCATTGAACAATTTTCGGATACCCAAGTCTTCTTCAGCTGTAAATTCGATTTCTTGGAATATTTTTTCGCATAGAGCAGAAAAAACTAATGAATGTCCACGCATTGCCCGATGGTACGCATGTCCGTGAAGCATTTTTTTGGATGTTTCCGGAGCATAAATCACACTCAAAGCTTCCTCTAGTCTACTTCCCGCCATAATAAATCCGATAGCGCCAAGATATGAAAGAAGCAGATGAAATCCACCCAGCCTAGTAATTATTCTAGATACAGGATCATCTTCCTTGGAAGATTTAACAATTTCTGTCGCTTTTTGATACAGAGGTTGGTCGAAAGTAACAATGCAGCATGGAAGGTCTAAAGCTCGAGCCTTTTCGGCTGCATATTTTAACACGGTAAAGATTGTACTTGCGTCGCTTGGCTGATGGTTGACAAACGGCAAGCATATTATTTTAGAGCGTTCGTAATTGTAATTTTCAGTCAGTTTGCCCATGAATCCGTTCCAGCCTGGAGTGTTTGGCAATTTGGCCCTGCCGTATAACCACAAAAAATCGGCATTGTGAATATTTGCGATACTAAATTCAGGTATGTCAAGTGCATCGGCTGTTATATTTTTATATCCGAACACATTTGCAGGTCGGTGGGTCTTCAAAGGGATCTTATGTTTATCCATAACATCTTGATCAATCTTGTCAACTCTGCGAGTTATGGGCTGCTTAGCTTCATAACAATCTCCGGGAGTAACAGCAATGATACCACCCATCCCATGAAATGTATTCTTCCCGTCTATTGTATCCACGTTAAAATCGCAATTGTCGAAAATGAATTGGGCAAAAGAACCCTTCTTAATAACTGGGGCTGGAGCGTGCATGATACTATTTTGATATTTGATCACTTCTGAGTATGAGATACAATATCCTAATTGAAAGAGTGTATCGATGAGGTTTCGTGAACCGTATTTGCGGAAAAGCATCACTCCCAAACCAAGCTGAATATGCGACATATAAAACCTCGGGCGGGCTGTCGCGATTATTGAATGACTTATGGCAGTGCATTTTCTTTTCAAGGCCACTTGATCTTTTTTTTATTAGTCAGAATAATCTTACTTATCTAATATTAAAGCTTCTCTGGTACGTTATTATTCAGTCCGTCCAGCAGGCTGTCACTTGGTGGATAGTTGTTGCGGTCGTGAGGAAATATTGAAATGTCGCGCCGAATAATTGCCGCAGCTTGCTCGAGAATCCTTGTCTCTTCATCTTCGATATTCCTGCCCATGGATGTGACATGATTCTTCAAAGCTTTATATTCCGCGTCCGGGAAATACATGATTGTTCCACTGCCCTTCACTGTAGAAAAAGCTATCTCCTGGTCTTTGTACCGCTTCATCAACCTGATGCGCAGAATCTCCCGGTTTATTTTGGGCTCTCCTAAGAAAAAATATTAGGGATTTACATTTTTAGTCATGGAAGGCTACACGGCGAAATTTTAGTTTACGAATACTTTCAGATAAACAAAACGAGACATTTTAGTTGATTTTTTTGTTGGTTGGTATATGCTCTCACTTTTTAGTGGGGTCAGACTAGCATAACAATGATGAAAACAGTGGAACAATAGAAAATTGTGGGCTAGCTTAGTAGGCACGCGGCTCCCTGGGGACCTAGAATGTTTAGAGGAAATTCGACCACTCTGAAGATCTTGGGTGCTGAGATATCAATTTATTAATTAGCGAGGGTGCAACAATCCAACAATAAACAATTAGGTGCAACAATATTGTGGGCATGCTGCTCCCCAGGAACCTACACTTTTTGGAAAAAAATCGAGGACTGAAATGATTTAGTTAGCTGAGAAGTCAATTTGTTAATTATCAAGTTTACAACAATTTAACAATAAACAATTAGGTGCAACAATCTTGTGGGCATGCTGCTCCCCAGGGACCTACACTTTGTGGAAAAAAATCGAGGGCTGAAATGATTTTGTTAGCTGGGGCTACGTACGCTTGGTATCGTATAACTGAGTATAAGTGATAAATACCTGCAATATCAATCAACTCTTCCAGTGTGTACATCTCTTCGTCAGTTTCCGTAATATGACTAAAAATTTTCTCAACCTGCGCTGAAATTTCTTTATCCTCAGGCCGTCCCTTTGCTTGAACCATTTCAGGTTTCTTAGACAAGCGATCAAATGCTAGTCGACAGGCTTCATGGAATTTTGCACCAGCAATTTCGAGGTCGATCCCTGAAACTCTCTCTAGCATCTGTTTATACTCTTCTATATGAATATGTTTTGTGATCTGCGCCATGAGCTTGGTCTTGAATTCCGGTTTCGAAACAAGTATAATGGTACGCTTCTTCACAAGACTTGATTTTTTTTCTCCTTCTCCACCGAAGCGTGTAATACACAGAATAAACACTTGTTTTGGAAATCGAAACCACCACTGGAGCGCTTCTTCTGTCTCTTTGGGCTTGTTAAATGATCTAAGCTTCTTGAATCATGTTTCACGAAGTCGTTCTAAGCAAACTTGCCTCTAGATTTAACGGTGTAGCGTTGCCTACACTTGGTGTGAATTTGTACCGAGGACTTTTTTTGAAGATCTAGGTGAAAATTATCGCCTCTTTCCTTGCTCACTCGAATCAAAGTTTCCAAACCGCGGGTGACATTTGTACTGTCATCGACAATATCTTGCTTACAAACAAAGCATTCTGGAATCGAGTCTGTTTCCATTTCTACAACAAAACTATTTCCAAAAAATTAATTACACAATTCTAACAACAATAACACTGAACAACAATAACAATGAATAACACTGACAAACCTTATTTTCTGCTCAACGAACAAACAATGAAAAAAAATCTTCAAAATTCAAGAACTTTTTCTTGAAAAACTATGTCACTTGAATCACTTTTCACTTCCTCAATTGCTGCATTACTTATTTATTTATTAAACTTATCAATTTATTTATTTAATAATTTATTTATTGATGAGATTCATTAGATAAATAATGAAAAAAATCTGGATGACAACGAGATCTGTCAATGTCAATATTTTTGATCAGTCGCGTTTTTTTATCATGCCATTTTATTTGAAACGTCATTAAATTTATTGCCTGATCAAAGCAAATCTTTATATAATAAAACATACGCAGAGTTTATTTTATGGTGTAATACAAAAAATATTACTCATTATTCAGAATTAGTAGGTACTAGCATGTTTCCCATACCTTGCTGAAAAAGGCTTAATAGCCAGTTTATGGCCAAAATATTCGATGCTAAGAACAACTTTTAATATTAATACAAATGCTGATATTAGTAAATATAATAAACTAATTATGTTTATTAAAAAGAAGAAAATTGTATATGTTTCAAAAAAATCAAAAGTTTTTAACAAAGTACATAAATTTATTTAATGTTTATTTATAAGCCATTTTATTCTTAAAAAAGTCGACGGAAAAATTTTGTAACCAATTCGTAAATTAATATGAAGTTTAATAATCTCAAACATTAATGCACTTGCAATAGCTCACGCATTAAAATATTTCGGTTATTAATTAACTCGTTGCTTAAATAACTATTAAAATCGAGAAGGGATAGGGGGATTGATTTATATCAATGGAAAGGTGAGAATATCAGCTTTACATTGGTCCAATTATTAATATTTAAAAAATAAAGATCGAGCAACGGGAAGAGTTTAAACAGAATAGTCTGGTTTTCTCTCAGATGACCAATTTTCCCCACTCCTGGAAAATTGCAAGACTTTATTGGAAAATGAAAAATATATTCGGAAAGTAGATCATCCCAGCTTTAAAATGAGGTGCATGAAACATCAATATAATAAATTATATTCTTGGATTGGCGCTTTTTCCGAAGATGCTCGAAAACTCCGAAAACGGCAGAAAAATATGAATAAATAAGTAACGTTAAATTTTAAATGCAAGAAAGATGAGGGAAAAAATTTTCGTAAATCATTTTGGACCTTCCAGTGTCTCATTATAAAGATAAATTAGGATAAATGACAATTTTCTTGAAAAAATATGAATAAATTAATAGAATAGACTCAAAATATTGTGAAAAAAATAATTTGACCCCTTTTTGCAATATTCTAGTCGATTAATAACCGACTTCAAGTCACATGCCATGGTAGCTATGGGTTTTCCGATTACAATGAACTTCTTTGTAGCCGAATACATGACATAAAGTTGTAACTTACAAACTTACCCATGTCTTTTATTGACATATGAAAAAGACCGATTTGTCATCAAAAATATAAAATTGATATTTCTTTATAAACACATTTTTATCGTTCTAGATTACAAAATTAAACTTTTACTGTGTCTATTAGTAAAAATCCACATTTTATAAAACATTAAAATTTTATATATATATATATATATATATATATATATATATATATATATATATATATATATATATATATATATATATATATAAAACTGTGATTGATCTTGAGGATGCAGTCAAAAATCGGGCAAAGGTTAAAGTAAACTCTACGTTAAAAGGTCGAGCTTTCGGAAATGTTTATTCCCTTTATCAAGACATTCTGAAAAGAATATAAAAAAAAGATTCTGAAGGACCATTACAATACAAAAAAGTCAAAAGTCCGTACAACTTGAGATTAAAAATACAAAAGTCGCACTTAACATTGAATAAAAAACACTTATGTTCATTGTCACTACATATTAACAATAAAAACAGTAATTAATTAAAATAAAATCACATTTGCCGGCCGCCATTATCTGTCTAAGCGTCTAAAATCACAAAAAATCAGCACATGCCTACTATCAGCTTTGTCAAAAAATCAAAAAAGTAGTGATACCAACTGTAGTACCAACTGTTGTTTACAGCAGGAAATTTAAAAATAAATAAGTTATTGGGAGAATGTATGATTTGAAAGAGACGAAAATTTGGAAGATTCTAATTTTAAAAGATAGTTATAAATTATGCTTAAATTGTTTAAAGTTTGTATGATCTATCAACGCACAGCTCAAACCGCTAAACGGATGGGTCTAAAATTTGGCACGCAGGTAGATGTTATGACGTAGGCACCCGCTAAAAAAGGATTTTGATTAATTCCACCCCCAAAGGGAGAAAATAGGAGATGAAAGTTTGTATGAAACTTTGTCAATTTTAAACCGATCAGGTTGAGATTTTGCATGAATATAGCTACTATTACGTAGGCATCCCCTAAGAAAGGATTTTTGATAAATTACACCCCTAAAGGGATAAAATAGATGATGAAAATTTGTATGAAAGTTTGTCAATTTTAAACCAATCGGGCTGAGATTTTGCATGCATATAGCTAATGTAACGTAGGCATTCCCTAAGAAAGGATTTTGATTAATTCCAACCCCAAGGAGATAAAATAGGGGATGAAAGTTTGTATAAAACTTTGTCAATTTTAAACCAATCGGGCTGAGATCTTGCATGCATATAGCTACTATGACGTAGGCATGCCTTAGAAGGGATTTTGATAAATATGATCCCTAAGGGGATCCAATAGGCGATGAAATTTTGTATGAAAGTTTGTCAATTTTAAACCGATCGGGCTGAGATTTTGCATGCATATAGCTACTATGGCGTAGGCATCCTCGAATAAAGGATTTTAATTAATTCTACCCCTAAGGCGATAAAATAGGGGATGAAAGTTTGTATGAAACTTTGCCAATATCAAACCGATCGGGCTGAGATTTTGCGTACATATAGCTACTATGACGTAGTCATTGCCTAAGAAAGGATTTTAGTAAATTCCACCCCTAAGGGATCAAATAGGGGATGAAAGTTTGTATGAAACTTTGTGAATTTCAAACCGATCGGGCTGAGATTTTTATTGCATATACCATGCAAGTTTTTATAGTTTTAAAATAATAATAGTCTAATACCAGTCGCGCTTTAATGTGCGGGGTGTGTGGAGCGGTAAGGCGGTAGCACCATGCTGCTGGCCGACATGACACTGTCGATAGACGCGTAGAGTCTTGAAAATTCAAAAATAATTTTTTTTTCTATTACGTAGTGGTGTAGTAAGAAATGACTTTTTTAAATTTAACTCCCAAGGATTTAAAATAGGGGTTGAAAATTTGTATGAAATTGGGTGGCAAAAAACTAAAGTTCACGCGGATGAAGTCGCGGGCGGCCGCTAGTTGTTAATAAAGTTGCTGAAGGCATAAGAATCTTTAACGTAGAAATCATTGTCAGAGCTATAAGATAATGTAAGAATGTCAGTGAGCCATTTGGCTATTTTACTATTCGGAGCATTGATGGAAGAAACTATTGGCCTCATTGCCAAAGTTGGTTTATGAATTTTTGGCAAAGTGCAACTGCATTATAAATTGTCAAGGTCTTGGCTGTAACCTCATTGATCATGTTGTTATCTTTTAGTTGTTTTACTACTTTATAAGCTTTTTGTTGCAACGTACAGACAGGGTTCGTTCTAAGTTTTTTATAATATTTATACATTGATCAAACAGTTTCCTAAGAAAATGATAATTGCCAAAAGTTTTATGAAGATAATTCGTTATTATCAACTATCAATTTAGAAAATTGATAATAAAGATCTTAGTAATATATATAGTTATTTGATACAATTTTTTAACCAGTAAATCTTTAATATTATTTTTTTTTCAAAATTATTTTTTATCTCTTTTTATTTTTAATTTTTCAATCAAAAAGTTTACAATTGAATGTGACAACCGATTTCTAATTTACATCTATCAAAAAAAATAATAAATATTGACTATAATTATATAAAAAATCTTTTAAAAAAATTTTCATTATTCTTCGTGTTTTTAAGGTTTTATTATTACAATTCTCAACTATTAGTAAGTTAAAATTTTAAATTTTGTTCAATGTTATGTAATATTTTGTTCACATTTTAGTTGTCTTGAGAAAGAAACTAAACGGTCTTGAAAGCTTGACTTTTAACAAAAGAGTACACCTTCAATAGTGTTTTAATCACTAGGCCTTTGGACCGCAACCCCAAGAAAGATCTTTTTTTTCTTATATATATATATATATATATATATATATATATATATATATATATATATATATATATATATATATATATATAATTGTAATGTTTTATAAATATACATTTATATATATTTTATACTCTATAATATTACCTGTATTATACATCCAAGTGCCAATAAAGCTTTAGAGTGGGTAGGCTCTAGAGCTAAAGCTGAACTCAATTTCTCAAAAGCGTGCTCGTTTTGACCAATTTTCAGAAAAAGTAATCCGGACTCACTCAACATTTTAACACTATCAGGACAATACCTTAAAGAATAAACACATTTATATAAACTGAAATAGAAAGAAACTATAGTTATATTTTAATCAAACTATTGGGTGTTGACTGTTTAGTCGTCAAGTTTGAACTCACAATTGTACACATAAATTAGATTCTTTTTTATTAGAGAAATTTTCTTTATTTTTCTTTCTGTTTTTTTTGACTTCTCGTCAAGGAGGTTTTTGATCGAACTGTAATTGTTGTGACCAAGTTTTAGCTTTAACAACACATATAGAATCTGGTTACCAGAAAAAGATGAAAACCCGCACTGTTTTTATGGATTTGACAGCAGCTTACGATACTGATTGGAAAGATGGCTTACTATTCAAACTATTTAATACCTTACAATGCAGGCAAGTAGTCAAACTTATTGAAAATATGCTTACTAACAGAAAATTTAGGGTTTTTATTGATGAAAATAGTAGTAGATTTAAATTTATAAATAATGGTCTTCCACAGGGCTTTTTTTTTTAATCTGTACACTAGTGATTTACCGCAAACTATTTGCAAAAAAAATATTTATGCAGATGACATTGCACTAGCTTGTCAAAGTGATAAATTCGAAAACCTGGAAACTGTTCTTGACAATGACTTAATACTTATAACTGATTATTTTAAAAAATGGCGTCAATGTCCTAATCCTACTAAGACAGAAGTTTCCTGTTTTCATCTTTGTAATTCTGCTAAAACTAGAAAACTTGACGTAACATTTAATTCTGTAAAACTAAATCACAATTTTCATCCTATTTACCTTGGTGTAACTTTGGATACAAACTTAACATATAGAGAACACATTGAGAAAGTTCGCCAAAAACTTAAAACCAGAAATAACATTATTTCGAAATTATCTGGTACAAATTGGGGTACTGACGCACATACATTACGTACATCGTCTCTTGCTCTGGTTTTTTCTGTTGCAGAATACTGCTGCCCAGTTTGGATGAACAGTGTCCATGTACACAAGATTGACACTCAAATAAATACAACAATGAGAATCATCAGTGGTGCGTTGAAGTCTACTCCAACCCCTTGGTTACCTGTTCTATCAAACATACCTCCACCAAGTTTACGAAGAAAACTAGCTGCGAAAAAATTGTGGCAGAAATATCAACTTAATGAAGACTTCATCATCTGGCAAGACCTCCAGGACCAAAATAATAGATTAAAATCAAGAAATCCTTTTTGGCTATTAGCAAACAATATCGAACATTCCTCAGTAGATGAAGATTGGAAACGAATCTGGTTAAGTGAGAACGTTTTTAACCGAGGTTTAGTAGAATATCCAACAAAACCACTACCTGGATTCAAACATCCTAGAAATATCTGGTGTAAATTGAACCGTCTACGCACTGGACATGGACGCTGTAATTCCACTCTCTTTAAATGGGGTGTTGTAGAAAGCCCATTATGCTCTTGCAGTATAGCCGAAGAAACTATTAAACATTTAGTCAATGAATATCATCTTACAAGATTTACTGGCGGTTTTCAAGAATTACATGAATTGACACAAAATGCCATTGAATGGCTCACACAAATCAAGAGTCTTTGAATATACAGCAAGTAGTTCTGATTAAGGTTTTTTTTTCTGCGGTCTTTTCCCTTAATCTCCAACACGAATGTGAGAACTGCGCACACCCTTTAAAAACTTTCCGCAGATACAATATTTAGAAGAGTGTTTTCTCTGTAGAACGAATTCTTCAAGTTTAATGACTATATTATTGTTAATAATATAATAATAATAATAATAATAATAATTTCTTTATTTAAAAATTAAAATGTATAACTGTATTACAATTTTAGATATATTTATATATATATATTTAAATAAAGATGAAAACACCCACAAAAGGATAGCCTGAGCGTGGGGATTATTTTCATTTTTATTTCTTTATTTATAGTATTTTATTGTAATTAGAACTCTTTAAATAATAACATTTGATATGAAACAACATAACCTAATTACATTTTTAAATTTTGCTTGAAGAACAAAAGAAAAAAGAAAAAATATAATGAAATACATAAAAGAACAACTAAGTACAGATAACAATAGTAAGGCATTATTTTAAAATCATTAGTATATTTAATTTTTTTTTTTTTTTTGTAGGACACTTAACATTAAAAATTTTTAGAACATTTTTAGACTATAACAAGTAATATCTGAATTTAAGAATTGTTTTAATTTAATTTTAGGTATTTTTAAAATCCATACAGTAACTTTTTTCTTAAACAGGTTATAAGAATGAATTTTTTTGAATTCTGATGGAATATGGTTATATAGCTTGGGCCCTAAATAAGTAAAGGATTTTTGACCTATTTGTTTCTCTACACGAGGTACAGTAATCGAATCAGGTTTATAACGCGTGCTATAATTGTGAGTGATATATTTGTGGTCTCGTTTTGTTTTAATTTGATGTAATAATATTGTTTTGGCATATAGCTGATTGATGTTACATATTTGGCTATCGTTGTATAGTGATTCAGATGGGTAAGTACGTGGTTTTTTGTACATATATTTTAAGATGCATTTTTGGATTTTTTCTAGATTTTCTATGAGTGTTATCCCAGCTGAACCCCACGCAATAAGGCCATAGTACAGATGTGATTCTACAAGTGAGTAGTATAGTTTATAAGATATCGAGTGTCTCAAATATTTGAAAGATTTTTGAATTTATATATCATAAAACGTTATTTCTTTATAACATAATGCACTTGTGTGTTCCATTTTAGATGGGAGTCAATATATATTCCTAAATATTTGATACTATTTACACCTTGTATTTTTATTGATTCGTTATTATTAATATTGATGTCGAGATTGGTGAAGGTTGGCATGTTATTTGTATAAGATGTAAAAGGTACGAGAAATGTTTTCTCGTAGTTTATGGTAAGAGCTTTAAAGTGAAAAAAATTAACAACCTTCGTGAAGTCAGCTTCAACGGTACTTTTGAGTAGTTCCCATGTTTGATTTTGATAGTATATTGCAGTGTCATCTGCAAAGCTAATTATTTCACATTCAATTTTTTGTTCAAATAAATCGTTTATATATATATATATATATATATATATATATATATATATTAAATAATAACGGGCCAAGTACCGTTCCCTGAGGAACGCCACATGTGATAATTTCAGGATTGCTTAATGTACCATTGATGTTGACATATTGCTTTCTGTCTTGGAAATAACTTTTAAACAATTTATAAGCAATTTCTCTAAATCCAATGTTTTCCAGTGTTTCTAGAAGCTTTTCGTGATCTACGGTGTCAAAAGCTTTTGCGAGATCGACAAAGATGCATAATGAAGGTTGTTTTTGGTCTATGGATGCATTTATGAGCCCCGTTAATCTCGCAATCGCATCCGACGTCGAGGTTTCCTCACGAAAGCCGTATTGTTTTCTTGAGAGTAAACTATGTTTGTTCAAGAAGGATATCATCCTTTTTTTAAATATTTTTTCAAAAATTTTCCCTACACTGGAAATTATGGAAATAGGCCGATAATTTATAGCTTCTAGCTTGTCCCCTTTCTTATAAATAGGTGTGATAACTGATTCTTTGAGAATATCAGGGAATTCACCTTCAGTAAGAGTTTTATTAATAAGAAATGCTAAAACCGGAGATAATTCCTGTTTAAGTTCTTTAAGAATTTCAGAAGTTACGTTATCAAGTCCTGGTTTTTTATTATTTTTTAAAGTCATTATTGTTTCTCTTACTTCAGCATCGTCTATATTTAAGAAAAATATTGTGTTTGTGTTCTTTTTTTGTAAAATATTTTTGGCTGTGTTATTTAATTTAGTTGCCATTTTTTCTGCAATTGTTGTGTAATGTTTACAAAATGTATTTGCTATTGTTTTTAAGTTGTCTGTTATTTGTCCTTCTGATGTTTTTATTTGATTAATTGTCTCTTTTGTTCCTTTTGTATTTGATATTTCATTGACACATTGCCAAAGATTTTTACTTATATTTTGGTTTTTCTCTATTCTCTCTTCATAGTATTCGAATTTAGCTTTTCTTATTAAATAATTTAGATGATTGCGATAGTTTTTAAAATTTTGTTTGTTTTGTTCCGTATAGTTATTTTTCATAATTTTATAAAGTTTATTTTTTTCCTTAATTGATTTAACTATCCCAGAAGTAATCCAAGATTTTATTTTTATTTCACTTTTTTTTACTTTCACTTGTTTTGTACAACTCTCTATGTACCCTCTTAACTTGTTTATAAATAAAAAGCAGCTAATATTGTTATTACTTGAATTATATATATCTTCCCAGTTTTCTGTTTCAAGTTTTTGTTTTAGGAGTTTTTTATTAAGAATTGATTTCGTTTTATCTAATGTCACTTTTTTTGTTTCAGGGAAAACTATGGTATTCACCACCGAGAAATAATCAGTGATGTGAGTTTCAATCACAGCTGGAATAGTGATTATATTTTGTTCTTTAGTTTTAATAAAGATATGATCAATACATGATTTTTCTTGACCTACAACCCTCGTCATCACCAGTTAGTATGTGAAAGTCGGATTTATTACAATATTTAAGATAATTAGATAAATTATCTACAACACATTTTTTATCAGATGGTCCTGGTCTATATATACCATTTATTAAGAAGCTTTTGTTAAAGATATAAGCAAATATTTCAATTATATTTATTTCATTAAATTTTATTATTTTAAAACTAATATTATATTTTTCTCTAGCATACAGTATGACACCGTCGCATTGATTGTATGTTCCTTCACTATAAAACGTTTTATAGCCTTGTAGATTATATAACGATATATCGGTAAGAATTCTTGTTTCCGTGAGAATAATAAAATCAAAATTATTTTTTTTAAAGAAATTTTTAGTTCGTCTAGGTTTTTATTGACACTTCTGATATTCATTTGATAAATCGAAATACATTTATTTCTAAGGTGTTCTTCAATTAATTTGTTATAGCCTAAAAGATCAGTGACAACATTTGTCTCTATGCTTTCAGTTCTAAAATCCCTTAAGTAATTGTCCATTTTTATACTAATTTAAGATTTTAGGATTTAATTTTTTTCGATCCCAGACGCGTACGTGGCTTTGTTCCAGTTTCGATGACCTTTTTTGCAGTTTCTAGTTGTTTTCTTTGCTTGTTAGCTTTGGTGAAGTCTGGATCCGTGATATTTCTCTGTGTAGGTATATTTGGAGTTTCTGGGGCGCTGCTTGTTTGTTGTAAGCTATTTTCGACTTCTTCGTCTTCTAGATGCAGTGTTTCTTCTGCACTTAAAATTTTAGAATCAACATATAACTTTTCACCTTTAATGTAGCACTTATTTGATCGAGTTCTGACTTTTTTAAGGTGCCTACGTAAAATGGCATGAACTTCTCGTTGTGTTTCTGTTAAATCGTGAGAGATTGTTACGTTACTTGCTTTCAGTTTTGAGCAGTTTTTCATTACCTGCAACTTTGTTAAATTTGATAGAAATTCCACTTTTATTGGCGCCTGTAGTGAATTTCCTAAGCTGTATAGATTTTTTATCTGGTTCTCTGTTATTTTAAGATCTAATAATTCGTTTAGTTTACTGCAAGTATTTTGGATCGAGAAATCTGGAATTTTTTGCTTGAGACCGAATATTCTGATGTTGTTTCTTTTATTGCTCCTTTCTAAGTTTTCAACTTTTTCTTATATACTACTTACTGTAAGTTGAGATTAATCATGAAGAAATGCATACACAAGAAAAATGATGGGTACATGATTAAATGATATTTACTACATATTATTTCTTTTTTCACAGTACAAATTGAAAAGGAATTCAATTACTAAAATTCATATGTGGTTAACGAAATTATTTTTTTAAACCGTGAAGTTTGTTATAATTTTGACATGTCACATTTTCAAAATTTCTTCTTCTTTTTTTTTGTACAGAAACGTTTTGTGTCAACTGTAAACCTAGATAGTTAGCTGTCTTTGTTATTGGGGCCAAGGCTACTCAGAACACGTTGTTAGGAGTAACCCTGTAACCAACATCAAAGACATAAGCAAAGCAATTTTATATAGTTTCTGATAACAAAGACAGCTAACTATCTAGGTTTACAGTTGACACAAAACGTTTCTGTACAAGAAAAAGAAGAAGAAATTTTAAAATTTTGAAGTCAGTCGTGACTTCCTCTCGGATATATATATATATATATATATATATATATATATATATATTGTGATGGTTACACTTCTTCTTAGCTCCGGCTTTCGGGTATGGGTTCCTTCTTATTGTATATTATTCATTCAACACAAACCAATTTTTAATTTCAATTCAAACTTTTATTTAACTTTAACTTTAAATATTAATGACAAATCTAATTATATCAATCAAAATTACCATCAATCACCCAAAAAAAATTCAAAAGTCCTCGTTTCCATAACATTTTTCTATTTATATACATTATAAAAAACAATAGTCACTGGTCTATGTCGTCACACTTTACAGTAAGATATTTTATTTACACAATAGACACAGTGATACCATAAAAAATCCCCACAATTAAAAAAAATTAAAATTTTCTTCAAAGACATATTTTAATTTTTTTAAATTTACTTTTAATTTTTTTTTGTTTTATTATTTTTTTATAACCTCTTTATTCAGTGTTCCTTTACATTTTGTTTTAAACAACTTATAACAGTTTTATTTATTTATTTTCTTCCATATTTTTAATTTTAATCTTAATTTTAATTTTATTTTAATCTTATTTACTTTTATTTAACTATTTTATTTTTTTCTCTTTTTATAATTATATACAGTGCTCATCCAAATCTTCCTTTATCTTCTATTAATGTTATCTATTTCAAAATAATTTATATCATCTTCTTTTTATTCTTATAATTGTAATTCAAATTAGTTTTATGTTTAATTTTATTGTCATTATCATAATCTAATCTATTTTTATATTTATTATCACCCTCATATACTTTATTTTCACATTTTGCTTCTTCATTTGTATAATAATTATCTTTATCTTTCTTCTTATCATAATCATATTCATCATTTAATTTTAATTTCATAATTTCATATTCTTGTTTCATTTTGTTTTCATATGTAACATATTCTTTATAATAGTTATTTTTACTTTTTGCATTCTGTAAAATGTCTTCTTAAATATATTCTTCTTTATATCGTCTCATAGGTTTATTTTTATTTTTATTTGTTTCATACATTTCTATTAATTCAGATTTATCTTCATTTCTAAGTTTATACTCCCCCATAGCTTTTTCTTCAGGAGATTCAATTTCATAATCCTTATTAATTACTGATTTGTCATAAATTGTTTTCATATCTTTTATTGTTTTCATTTTATCTTCTAATTCTTATTCTAATTTTTGTTCATTACTTCTTTAAAAATATTTTTCATTTCATTTTTGAATGCTTTTTTTATTTCTTTTTTAATAGTATCCATATTTTTGTTCACGTCTTCTTTTATTTCTTTTTTCATTACATCCATATTCTTGTTTATTTCTTTTTTCATAGAATCCATAGTTTTATTTATTTCTTCTTTATTTTTGTTTATGTCTTCTTTATTTTCTTTTTTCATAGTATTTATTGCTTCAGCATTTTCTTGAAAAATCTTTTTTTAAATTTTTGTTCATATCTTCTTGTTTATTATTCATTTTTTCTAATAATTTAAACATTCTTTCCATATCACTTTCTTCATGTTTGTTACCATTGATTTCAATAATTGCTTCAATAATTGTGATATTCTCTTTTTCATCTCCGGATTCATTAGTTTCCATAATATTTATATTAACATCTTTTTGATGATCTCCTTTTTGTGCATTATCCCTATCCTGTCTTTGTCTTCTTGTTTTCATAACTATTTTATTTTTTAATAATTTTACAATTTATGTTTAACTTTCAATTAGATAATTTTAGTTTTATGATTTATGTTTAATTGTTTTAATAAAATTCTCCCCACAAATCACTGCCTCTATTATATAAATGCAAATATCTTACCTATCTGTCAGTCCTGTCTGTCAAAGTCCTTGTCTTCCTTCTTAATCTTTCGTTTTTCGGGTTTTCCCGTTCTTGGTACCTTGATGGTGTCTCGAATTTTGAAGTTCTAGGTGCTTGTAGGTATCTCGAATTTGCAGTTCTAGGTGCTTGTGTAGGTGTCTCGAGTTTGCAGTTCTAGGTGCTTGTAGGTGTCTCGAATTAGCAGTGCCTGTAGTGGTCTCGAATTTGCAGTGCTTGTAGTGGGCCCCACGTTGGGCGCCAATTTTGTGATGGTTACACTTCTTCTTAGCTCCGGCTTTCGGGTATGGGTTCCTTTTTATTGTATATTATTCATTTAACACAAACCAATTTCTAATTTCGTTTCAAACTTTTATTTAACTTTGAATATCAATGACAAATCTAATTATATCAATCAAAATTACCATCAATCACCCAAAAAAAAATCAAAAATCCTCGTTTCCATAACATTTTCCTATTTATATACATTATAAAAAACAATAGTCACTGGTCTATGTCGTCACACTTTACAGTAAGATATTTTATTTACACAGTGATACCTTAATATTTTGTAAGTATAATATTAATAATAGTAGTATTTGTTGGCTGTTCAACATATTAGTACTTAAAATTTTAAATTTTACTACTATTGGCTGTTTTTAACCTTGCTAACTGAGGTTGGTACACTTGCTGTCGACACTTAGTAGTCAATTGCCAAATGAAATTATGTACATACTTGTTTTCGCGGTTGATTTTTCGGTAACCACCTGTTTTTCACTTCAGATAGTTGGGTTAAAATTGCCTTTTTTCCAAAGAAAAAATATTAAAATAACATATAATGTTTGTTCGTAGTTGTTATGTGATAATTATGATTATTTAGGTACCTGTATGTTAACACTTTCTTTGTTTAATGCCCAAATCACTTTGAGTTTTGTTGCTATTATTTGGGTGAGATTACTACTTTTGTAATACTGTTCCATATTGTCGTATACAGTCAAACCTGGATAAGCGAGAGTTCAGGGGAGAACAATCACATTCTCGCTTATAGAGGTTTCTCACTAATCCGAGTTTCTCGCTAATACAGGTACATGGGTAGCGTTTCTCTCTTATAGAGGTACGCAGTAATAACAAGTCACAGCAAATACGAATGTAGTAAATATTTTCAAATGCTTACGAAAACAAAACAAAAATTCGTGTACTATGTAATTTTATTTTACATATTTAGAACTATGTAATTTTATTTTACATATTTAGAACTTATTTACACTGAAAAAAATCCGTTAATTTCGTTTGGGTTTCTGTTTTTGTATTTTGAATGTTTTTCCCTAACTCATAAATTTTGTCGAATATTGCTTGATCAACAACCGCCGCGTATTCAAAGTACTGATGCACCGTCTCCAACGCATTTAAAGCTAGCTTCATTGGAATGTTCTTTATTTCTGTTTCCGGAATCTGTGCCTCGTCTTCACTGTCATTTCCAGCAATATAGGTGTTCACACAATTCTTAACGATATCGTCGTCGGTTTGTTCTCCAGTGGTAGCTACGTCGTCGTCAATTTGAACAAAATCTTCGAAGCTCGGTATTAACATATTGGATTCGTGAGACACAAGCTTAGTCCATTCCTCGTTGCTAGGTCCAACTTCAACATCATTTTCCTCTGGCAGGTCTTGCTCATCTGTACTTTTCCAAAACCCAGCTTTCTTGAAGCAGTTTTTGATAGTGACGTCACTGACTAAGTACCATGCTTTTCTAGCAAATTTCATAGCTAGAAGTACGCTAATGTTAGGGCTACTGTTTTCTTCCAGACTTATAAGCATATGTTTAACGACTTCTCTGCAATAAAAGCGTTTAAAAGTGTGAATGATACCTTGATCTAATGGTTGAAGTTTACTAGTGGTGTTAGCAGGTAAAAACATTACCTTTACGTTTGCAAGTGTTGGTAAGTCCGTATGGGCAGCAGAGTTGTCCAGCTGCTTTTTTAAAAACTATGTCATGACGCCTTTTAAAACCCTCTAACCAGCCGTTGCTAGCAGAAAAGTTCTGGATTCCCAGTTTTGTAGCAAACTCTTTTGATTTTTCTTTCAACAAAGGTCCATCTATGGGAATATTCTTGTCGAGAGCTTGTTTTATCCATTCCAAAAGGCACTTTTCATTATTGGGAAATTCAGAAACTCTCGTTCTCTTAATATTTCCATGTCCATCAGAGCACTCAGACTTTATAGAGTCTTTTGATGTTATAATTTTATAATAGGTGGATTCTGGTAAATTAAACTCCCTCTGAATTTCATTTCGCGATTTTCCGGATTTAAACGCATTCACTATTTTAGGTTTATTACTTAATGACAGTACTTTAATTTTTCGTTTTGACATGATGCAGAACAAAACTTTCCTTCGCAATTAATAAACTAAGTAAGTCCGACAAACAGAACGGTACACATGCACACGTGTCCGTTTGAAAAGAATGCGATACAATAACAACATTACTTAGTTCCACGAAATGGAATAGGTACAATATTGACGAAAATACAAAAACAATGGTAGGAAGTTTCACGAAAGTTAAAAATGAGTCATAAAATAGCACATGTTAAATTTGTAAATAAAGCTTGACTGTCGCTTATAGAGGTATAGATAAGTAGCAATCTCACTTACGGAGGTCTATGAGAGAAAAACGGCTCTGTCTTACAGAGGTTTCTGTTTCTCGCTTATAGAGGTTTTGGGAGCTTAAAATGACGGGTCCTGGCTATTACTCTCACTTATAGAGTTTTCTCATTTATCCAGTTCTCACTTATCCAGGTTTGACTGTATATGTTCTTATATTGTAGTTAACTCTGAAGAAGTCTATAAGCATGGACGAAAGCTAAGATCCTAATAAAAAGGCACTCTCTTAGAAGCACCCGAGTTTTATTGCTTCCTCATTGTATACTTTAAGGGTATCTCCCAGGATTATCTCTGCAGTGTATTTATTATTACCCGTTACTAAACTTTTGGTTCTTTATATATATATATATATATATATATATATATATATATATATATATATATAAACAAAGTGCCAAGAAAACGCGTATTAATATAAACAAAAGGGCAAAATTATTGGGCATGTACGCAAAAAGGATCAATAAGGCCACGAGTAGGAATGGTAACCGCAGACATGCATGTTTCTGGCTCATTAGCCGTCATCAGTGCGGCATAACCAAGTAGGGTATTGCACTTGGCTAGCAAAAGTGTTGGGTACTTGGGAGCAAAGGATGTTGGGGAAACATGTGTAAAGAAACATAAAAACACAAAAACAACGAAAGCTCACACAGGAGTCCTATCGCCATTTTGTGCTTTCAGCCAGCTGTGCCAATGGGTTTTCGGCTAGCAACTAGCGTCGCAACGTTGGCGAAACGGACTCATTGTGTTTGAGTCGTTCTAAGCCCAGGATATGAAATAAACAAAGTGCCAAGAAAACGCGTATTAATATAAACAAAAGGGCAAAATTATTGGGCATGTACGCAAAAAGGATCAATAAGGCCACGAGTAGGAATGGTAACCGCAGACATGCATGTTTCTGGCTCATTAGCCGTCATCAGTGCGGCATAACCAAGTAGGGTATTGCACAAAATGGCGATAGGACTCCTGTGTGAGCTTTCGTTGTTTTTGTGTTTTTATGTTTCTTTACACATGTTTCCCCAACATCCTTTGCTCCCAAGTACCCAACACTTTTGCTAGCCAAGTGCAATACCCTACTTGGTTATGCCGCACTGATGTCGGCTAATGAGCCAGAAACATGCATGTCTGCGGTTACCATTCCTACTCGTGGCCTTATTGATCCTTTTTGCGTACATGCCCAATAATTTTGCCCTTTTGTTTATATTAATACGCGTTTTCCTGGCACTTTGTTTATTTTATATCCTGGGCTTAGAACGACTCAAACACAATGAGTCCGTTTCGCCAACGTTGCGACGCTAGTTGCTAGCCGAAAACCCATTGGCACAGCTGGCTGAAAGCACAAAATGGCGATAGGACTCCTGTGTGAGCTTTCGTTGTTTTTGTGTTTTTATGTTTCTTTACACATGTTTTCCCAACATCCTTTGCTCCCAAGTACCCAACACTTTTGCTAGCCAAGTGCAATACCCTACTTGGTTATGCCGCACTGATGACGGCTAATGAGCCAGAAACATGCATGTCTGCGGTTACCATTCCTACTCGTGGCCTTATTGATCCTTTTTGCGTACATGCCCAATAATTTTGCCCTTTTGTTTATATATATATATATATATATATATATATATATATATATATATATATATATATATATATATAAACAAAGTGCCAAGAAAACGCGTATTAATATAAACAAAAGGGAAAAATTATTGGGCATGTACGCAAAAAGAATCAATAAGGCCACGAGTAGGAATGGTAACCGCAGACATGCATGTTTCTGGCTCATTAGCCGTCATCAGTGCGGCATAACCAAGTAGGGTATTGCACTTGGCTAGCAAAAGTGTTGGGTACTTGGGAGCAAAGGATGTTGGGGAAACATGTGTAAAGAAACATAAAAACACAAAATGGCGATAGGACTCCAGTGTGAGCTTTCGTTGTTTTTGTGTTTTTATGTTTCTTTACACATGTTTCCCCAACATCCTTTGCTCCCAAGTACCCAACACTTTTGCTAGCCAAGTGCAATACCCTACCTTGTTATGCCGCACTGATGACGGCTAATGAGCCAGAAACATGCATGTCTGCGGTTACCATTCCTACTCGTGGCCTTATTGATTCTTTTTGCGTACATGCCCAATAATTTTTCCCTTTTGTATATATATATATATATATATATATATATATATATATATATATATATAATTTCATTTGATATCTTCACTTTCAATTTATTATGAGTAAAAAAGTCAAAAAATTAAAAGCTCCACACATTTAATTTTAAGAAACAATATTTATTGTTTTTTTCTAAAATGAATGATACAAAAATTACGGTCTTTATATCTGTTAAATTGTTAAAAACTCATACCTCAGTAATAAACATCATACGACTAAACATTTTGTGTTCACCTCCATAACTCACCATATGGACTAATTTCACTTCCTCATTTTATATTTAATAGCAATAATTAATGATTATTTGCTTAATAAATCTCAGGTACCATGTAGATTTCATCCACTTAATCACGTTTACCAGTTAAATCCCATTTAATACTCATTTTGAATTAATTTTAGTAGATAATATGGACGCAAAGGACAAAAAAATAAACCCAAACATGTTTCGCTAAATATTCTGAATACTAAAAATTTACATACTTTCTGTTACAACTTTTGTGAAGGTAAATCTGTTAAGCGTACAAAATAATATATGGTACGACTTTTAACAGCAGCAAAGCCTGCAATGTTTTTCTATACGGAAATAAGCTATTTCTCTTCCGTTTTCCGTTTTAACAAGAATAATGGTTGGTACATATTTTTCTTAAAAATCGCGTTGCTCCACATACATACGTAAATTACTTCAATAACTTTGAAATAACAAAGCTTATGAAAGAAGCAAATAGAAGTACATATTCACAATGATAGATATATAAAATTACGTTGATTTACTAAAATTTATAAAAACATCATTCGATTAAATTTGAATACAAAACTTACAAGCTCTATAGAAGAGTTTAACCGAATGAATAAATAAACTATTTAACAAACACAATACGAAAAATAATAAAACTGAGACTAGTAAATGGAGATTTATATAAATTATTGAAGTAAAATTAGTGAAGAGAAGTGAATTTTTTATTTGTCCCGTTGGAAACACAAGTAATAAGCAGACGAAAGAGAAGAGAGTAAATTTGACTGAAAGGCACAGGGTTAACTTGATTTATGTTATTCCTCTCTATCCTTTTAGGTCTCAACCATCAGTACTATTCAACAAATTGATGTGTGTATGATCTTAAGGATGCAGTCAAAAATCGGGCAAAGCTTAAAGTAAACTCTTTGTTAAAAGGTCGAGCTTTCGGAAATGTTTATTCCGTTTTTTAAGACATTCTAAAAAGAGTATAAAAAACGATTCTGAAGGACAATTAAAATACAAAAAATAGTCAAAAGTACTTACAACTTGAGATTAAAAATACAAAAGTCGCACTTAACATTAAATAAAAAACGCTTTTGTTCGTTGTCACTACATATTAACTATAAAAACAGTAATTAATTAAAATAAAAATTACATTTGCCGGCCGCCATTATCTGTCTAAGCGTCTAAGATCACAAAAAATCTGCACATGCCTACTATCATCGTTATCAAAATTGAAAAAAAAAAGATACCAACTTCAGTACCAACTGTTGTTTTATAGCAGGAAATTTAAAAATCGAAAATCTATTGGGAAAATGTGAGGTTTAAAATAGAAGAATATTTGGAAGATTTTAATTTTAAAAGATAGTTGTACCTAAATTATGCTTAAATTGTTTAAATCAGTTCTTTTATTCATAGTATTGGGTTTTTTATTGATGTAAAACATTTCTTTAAAGATTCTTTTGGAATAATTATTATAGTACATAAAACTTTAGTTTGCTGGAAATTCATTGAGTGTTTATTTTTTATGACATGTCCAGCCAGGGCACAGTTTAATTTCTTACAATTATTGCAATCGCTTTTATGTGATGTTTTACGAGCTGACACGCATCTAGACGTTTGGCCAATATAGACTAAATTGCAGTTCTGACAACGTATCTCATACACAACATTGGATCGTTCTAAAATGTTTAATTTTGATTTCGTTTGTGTGAATAATTGGTTTATAGTTTGATACATCTCTTTGCAAATTTTAAATTCTCATTTTTAAAGACATTGAGTAATTTAGGTGTTAATTCGTCAACATATAGTAGAGAACAGTAGAAAAATGTTGGACTATTAGGATGATCATCCAAACTACTTTGATTTTCATCACGTAGGTTGTGATTGTTGATAATACTGTTATTGTGGGAATTATAAGAAGGTGGGGTAAAAGTACTGAATAATAATTTGTTGACTAAATGACATGGATAAGAATTTTAGATTAGGATGTTTTTAAGCTCGTTAAGGCTCTCTAAGTGAAAAGAAACATGTGATAACTTGACTCCTCTGTCCTTAAGGGTCAAAATGAGGTTGATTTTCATTCTCGAAGGATGAGAAGAGTTGTAATTGAGAAATCTATTAGTCGCACAAGGTTTTCTGTACCATTTGGTACGAATGGTGTTGTCAACATCACGATGAACACTCATGTCAAGGAAGGGTATGTAGCGATTAACCTCAACTTCAGAGGTAAACTGTATGTGTTCGTTATAATTGTTAAAAATGTTCAGAGCCTCTTCGATACGACCTTTAGGAACAGAGGGAATCAAATTACCAACGTATCTTTTAATGAAGGGAATATTAAAAGGTATTTTCTTAAGACATTCGGTGACTAAGTCATCTAATACAAAGTTGACAAGGGTAGGGGAGATGGTAGATCCCATCGGAGTCCCAAAAATTTGTTTGTAATAACAGTTATCAAAAATAAGAATGTTAGAGTCAAAAATGAATTCTAAAACTGTTTTAAATGTAGTTTGGTCTAGATTACAATGTTTTGAGATCACATCCCAATGTCTCTTTAAGCTTTCAAGTATAACAGCAAATGGAAGATTAGTAAACAAAGATACGACATCAAAACTAACAAGAACATAATTTGATTGTAGTTGGTAGTTATTAATAAAGTTACTGAAGGCAAAAGAATCTTTTACGTAGAAATCATTATCAGAACTGTAAGATAATGTAAGAATGTCAGTGAGCCATTTGGCTATTTTACTATTAGGAGCATTGATGGAAGAAACTATTGGCCTCATTGTCAAAGTTGGTTTGTGAATTTTTGGCAAAGTGTAAAAACGTCGGTCAACTGCATTATAAATTGTCAAAGTTTTGGCTGTAACCTCATTGATCATGTTGTTATCTTCAAGTTGTTTTACTAGTTTGTTAGCTTTTTGTTACAACGTGCAGACAGGGTTCGTTCTAAGTTTTTTATAGTATTTATCATCATTCAAAAGTTCTTGGCTTTTATTAATGTAGTCCTGTCTGGATATTACAACTGTCACATTCCCCTTGTCACTTCTGACTACGTAAAGATCAGGATTATTTTTTAAAAATACTCTACGTTGATCGAACAGTTTCCTGAGAAAGGACTTGTTGTTTATAAAATTTCTTGTCATAATTGTGATAAAGTTTATATTGGTCAAACATTGCAAAATCTTAAACACAGAATTACTCAACATCGTAGTGATGCTAGGTTACAAAAAAGGAAATGTGCATTAGCTGAACATGTAATTGATGAATTGCACCATATGGGTTACAATAATATTAAAATATTAAATATTGAAAATAACACAACTAAAAGAAAATGTATCGAATATTAATAAAACTAAAAATACAATAAACAAAAAAAAAATGAAACTCAAAACTTAACTATAATTTATTGTTATGTTTTAACAGTAAATGATTGCATTAATATAAGTCAAAATACAACACAATTAAGTATTACACAATAGTTGGCTGTATCCTTGTTAACTCAAAAAATTTTTGATTTATTCTATATTAAGTCGGCATCATATGGGAAACTTTTTTATTTTTATGAAAAATAGTTATTTATTATACAAGGGAAAAAAGTATTAGATTTTAGCTCGAGGTTGTGTTGTCTCCCGACGCGAATTGGAGGGAGACAAAAAACCGAGAGCTAAAATCTAATATTTTTCCCGTGTATAATACACTATTTTTTTCTGTGACGACGATTTAATATTTTAAATAAAATCAGAAAATTACTGATGCAAAATTTGAATTTTAAAACTAGTATGCTTTTGTCCTTATAGTGACAATTAGACCTGCGTTATCAATCAACTATCTGTCAATTTGATTATGTAATTTGATATATATCCGGGAAAAAAGTACTCACTTTTTTACCATGGTAAAAAAGTAATAATTTCATAAAAAGTGACGTTTTGTGTCCCGTTAACAGAGATAAAATGTCAAATTTTTTTCTCGTCGCAGTCATTTTTTATAAAAAGTTTACTCTTGAGTAAAATTCATATTTTTTGACACACCTCGTATACGGCTTAAAAAAATTGATATCTGATGGTTGTATTTTAAGTTTTAGACCATGTACAACTTTTTATAAAGAATAACTTTTTTCACAAAACTAAGAATAAAAAAGTTTCCCATATGATGCCGTGATAACGAAGTTTTTGTTTTTCAACTAGTCAGCTGTGACTACCCCTCGCTTCATCATCAATATCAATACATAGTATAAAACAAAGTCGCTCTTTCTGTCCCTATTTCCCTTTGTATGCTTAAATCTTTAATACTACGCAACGGATTTTGATGCGGTTTTTTTTAATAGATAGAGTGATTCAAGAGGAAGGTTTATATGTATAATGACATCCATTAAGAAGTGGAGAAATACTGTTATTTTTGAGGTTTCCAATGTGATGTCGTTAATTATCAATTTTTTTCTGCTTACATTGCAAACGCAACGAGGTTTATAAAAATAATGTACTAATTATTTGTACACATTGAAAAGTTCTACAGAAAACTCCTTGATGGTATATGTCTATCTCTTATGGATATCCCACAATAACATTTTTTTGTCATTTACTTTTTACGACAAATAATGGCTAATTTTCGAAGCGATTTTAACCACTACAGCATTAATCCTTATCCAATTAAATAGCTTAAATACATTGTTGATTTAATATAGATCTATATGGTCCTTTACAGCACAAGATTTAAATCAATATTTTCGAAAATATTGCAGATTTTAAATTGCGGGGCGTAGCGCTTGCGGTGGTAAGTACTGGCCGGCAGGGGCGGCACAACAGAGGCCGCGATTTTCCTTATAGCACTTTGAATTTTGTAGCGATCGGACGCGTTTATTAAGAAATTAATCATTATGACGCTACCTTAAGGTGGCGCAGTTGAGATGTTATAAATTTACACCTGTAATTCGTACATAATTAAGTACTATGACGCCACCGTAAGGTGGCGCAGTTGATATCTAATATATTTAAAAGAGCAAAACTTACTTACCTAAGAACTATGACGCCACCGTCATTGTTATGGTATTAACTAGTTGGTCTTTATGTGGAGTATAAATGTGTTTAAGACTAAGTAGATAAGAATTTTGATAATATCAAATTATGCAAGTTATCAAGTAATGAAAAAAAAAATTGAAAAAAATAAGGGTATAAAAGGACGTTGCTACGTTGCTAAGGGGTGTTTTTTTTAATTGATTGATTAAAAAAGTCAGATGAAAATTATTTGGGATATAATTTGAATTAAGAAAAACAAGATAACATTAAAATTAATGAATAAATAGAATAATTGGGAAAATGGTTATGGTAAATTAAAATATGGGATCCAATGGAGAAATGAAATTTAGAAAAAAAAAGAACTTGTATACATTGAATTGATTGATTATTATAAGAAGAATTTTATTAAGATACCTAAGTTTTTCTATTATAAGAGTATTATCAGCTGGTAGTATTAGTTGTAGTAGAAATAATTATTTGAGGGTTTTTGGAAAAAGGGGCAAAATTTTTATTAAATTAGGAGTAGTGATAAGTCGTGACTTAATCAATTTCAAAAATATTATATTTTATGATATTGTTCTATTGAAGGTTTAAATTGTTTATGTATTAAATGTTGTTAAAATGAATAATGAACTTTTTAGTAAATGCTAATTGATGAGTCCACCCTGAGGAGTCTACAAATATATAATTTATGATTATTACATCATAACAATTTTGACGAGCCAACGTGGGG
Source organism: Altica lythri (assembly GCA_964028335.1). Taxonomy (NCBI): domain Eukaryota; kingdom Metazoa; phylum Arthropoda; class Insecta; order Coleoptera; family Chrysomelidae; genus Altica; species Altica lythri. The sequence goes on from OZ034800.1 coordinate 50,180,008, forward strand.
CACAAGTAAAACAGAAATAGAGTAATCCAGTTTCCAAATAAAGCAGTATATTGAGAGGGTGATATAGACAATAGAAGTGATTAGCAGACTAGAACAGTGAAGCATTGAAATAAAACATAAATAAATTATAATAGAAATAAGAGGATTACGCGAGAGTTTTAAGCATATTTATATATATACATAAAGACCATAAAATTTTAAATCAACATATAAATTAAATAAATATAATAAATTAACATTATAAATTAAATATAAATTAATTAAAAATACTTAAATAAAATGGATACAAGACAAAATGGAAGAAATAGAAGGAAAGAAGATGGAATACAAGAATACAGTGAAAATAGGCAGGAAACACAAAGTAATGATGGTATAAGAAAAAAATATGGATCTTCGGAAGGAGAAGAAAACACAACTATTCAGGTTGTACAAGTAGATGTGACTAGATCAAAACCACATCAAGAAACCGAGATGGAGAGAATGTTTAAATTTTTTGAAAAAATGGAAAATAAAATTGATGGAAAATTAGATGAAAATAATAGAAAAATTGATGAAAAATTTGATGAAAATAGTAGAAAACAAGAAAATTAGAGAAAAGAAGATAAGGAAGAGTTAAAGATTTTAAAAGAAAATATAGAAGGCATAAAATTAGATATTAATAATATTAAAAGTGAAATTATAAATGAAATAAAAAATATTATTAAAGAAGGAAATAATAAAATACAAAAAGAAGTAGACCAATTGAAAGAAGGATTTAACGAAGTAGATCATGATTCAAATACAAATGAAAATAAAAATAAACCTAAGGGAAGATATGAAGAATTTATTTGTAATGAAGACAGTTTTCAGGAAGAAAAATTAAAAATAATTATTATAAAGGATATGTTACATATAAAAACAAAATAAAACAAGAATATGAAATTATGAAATTAAAAATAAATAATGAATATAACGATGATAAGAAGAAAGATAAAGATAAATATTATAAAAATGAAGAAGCAAAATATGAAAATAAAATATATGAGGGTAATAGAAATAAATATAAAAATAGATTATATTATGATAATGACAATAAAATTAAACATAAAACTAATTTCAATTACAATAAGGAGAATAACAAGAAAACTTATGAAGATGGTGATATAAATTACTTTGAAATATGTGATAAAATTCAAAGAAGATTAAGGAAGATTTGGATGAGCATTGTATATAACTATTAAAAGAGAAAAAAATAAAATAGTTAAATTAAAGTAAATAAGATTAAAATAAAATTAAAATTAAGATTAAAATTAAAAAAATGGAAGAAAATAAATAATGGGGAAATATCAGAAAAGGGATGAGAAAATAAAAAAGATATAAAATAAATAAATAAAACTGTTATAAGTTGTTTAAAATAAAATGTAAGGGAACACTGAATAAAGAGGATATAAAAAATAATAAAAAAAAAATTAAAAGTAAATTTAAAAAATTAAAATATGTCTTTGGAGAAAACTTTAATTTTTTTAATTGTGGAGATTTGTTATGGTATTAACTAGTTGGTCTTTATGTGGAGTATAAATGTGTTTAAGACTAACTAGATAAGAATTTTGATAATATCAAATTATGCAAGTTATCTAGTAATGAAAAAAAAAATTGAAAAAAATAAGGGTATAAAAGGACGTTGCTACGTTGCTAAGGTGTGTTTTTTTTTTAATTGATTTATTAAAAAAGTCAGATGAAAATTATTTGGGATATAATTTGAATTAAGAAAAACAAGATAAAATTAAAATTAATGAATAAATAGAATAATTGGGAAAATGGTTATGGTAAATTAAAATATGGGATCAAATGGAGAAATGGAATTTAGAAAAAAAAAGAACTTGCATAAATTGAATTGATTGATTATTATAAGAAGAATTTTATTAAGATAAGTATTTCTATTATAAGAGTATTATCAGCTGGTAGTATTAGTTGTAGTAGAAATAATTATTTGGAAAAAGGGGCAAAATTTGTATTAAATTAGGAGTAGTGATAAGTCGTGACTTAATCAATGTCAAAAATATTATATTGTATTATATTGTTGTATTGAAGGTTTAAATTGTTTATGTATTAAATGTTGTTAAAATGAATAATGAACTTTTTAGTAAATGCTAATTGATGAATCCACCCTGAGGAGTCTACAAATATATAATTTATGATTATTACATCATAACAATATATATATATATATATATATATATATATATATATATATACTTACATATATATTTTGGTTTACAGGGATTTAGCAAAATTCAGGTTTATTAGTAAGACTCTACTATTACTATTACCGAGCTTTCGAATTTATTTCAAATTCTTTTTCAAGGCTAAAATATACAAAAATAGGTTACAAATTGCTAAAATTTTAAAATATGAAAATTTACTTACAAGCAAATTGAATCATTATAAATTGTTAAAAATATAAATCAATAAAATTACTTTTTTACAATTAAACAGAAAATTAAATAGAATTTTTGAAATTCAAAATTGTAATCTTTTTGATTTTTTTTAATTAATGATAAATAAATTATTTGTTATTTTTAAATTATTGTATACTACTTAATTGTGTTATATTTTGATTTGTATTAATTGAATCATTAGATAATCACTACATAGTATTAAAAAAAGTCGCTTTCTCTGTCCCTATGTCCCGTTGTATGCTTAAATCTTTAAAACTACGCAACGGATTTTGATGCGTTTTTTTTTAATAGATAGAGTGATTCAAGAGGAAGATTTATATAGATATATATATAATAACATTCATTAAATAGCGAAGAAATACTGTTATTTTTGAGGTTTCTAATGTGATGTCGTTAATTATCAATTTTTTTCCGCTTACATTGCAAACGCAGACTGAACCCTACAAGTTTTATCAAAATAATGTACTAATTATTTGTACACATTGAAAAGGTCTACAGAAAACTCCGCGATGGTATATGTCTATCTTTTATGGATATCCCACAATAACATTTTTTTGTCATTTACCTTTTTCGACTAATAATTTTCGAAGCGATTTTAACCAATACAGCATTAATCCTTATCCAATTAAATAGCTTAAATACATTGTTGATTTAATATAGATCTATATGGTCCTTTACAGCACAAGATTTAAATAAATATTTTCATCACTCCGTGCGGAAAGCACTGCTTTCGACCATGCAGGACCGTGCGGAAAGCAATGCTTCCTTCAACGTTATGAAATATAAAACTTTTTATCACTCCGTGCGTAAAGCACTGCTTTCGACCAAGCAGGACCGTGAGGAAGGCAATGAATAACCGAAACAGAGTTGATAAGTGTTTCCCAATCAAAAATAAATGAGATAGAAAGTGAATTAAGAGAAATTGAGGATGAATTTTCTAATACTTTTGCATCTGATAACGCGGTAGTAAATGCACCACGATATATAAAATCAATCAAACGTTTCATTACTAAATAAAGATTTTGTTGATTCTCAATTGTTACCTAATGTGCTTAAGTTGAATAAAAAAATATGTCTGGAATTAAGCAACTGTTCAAATATTACATTTAACGTATTTAACAAAGATTCATAACTATACACAAAAGTGTTTTTTTTTTAATAAAAATGTTATAATTTCTTAATTCTAAAAATTTTTGTGTTAATGGGGAGGATCCGCCTCCCCCCATCCCTCCTTCAGCGCCTTCGCGGTGCAGGCGGATCAGACCTAATACTACTTTTATTATCTTCTTTTCTTTAATTTTAGACAAAGTCAAGTGCTTTCCTTGCGGAGTGATGAAAAATAGAATACGCAACTCGTGCGGTGCGCAGGTAATCCTATTACTCGTGCTTTTTATCTTGCTCGCCTTTGGCTCGCGCAACAAACGCACTCGTGATGGGATCACCTGCTTTCCGCACTCGTTACGTAATGTACTATTTCGAAGATATTACAGATTTAAAATTGCGGGACGTAGCGCTTGCGGTGCTACTGGCCGGCCAGGGCGGCGGCAGCGTGCCTATAAACAGCGCATTGGAGGCAGCGATTTTCCCTATAGCACTTTGAATTTTGCTGCGATCGGACGCGTTAATTACGAAATTAATCATTATGACGCTACCCTAAGATGGCGCAGTTGAGATGTTATAAATTTACACCTGTAATTCTTACATAACTAAGTACTATGTCGCCACCGTAAGGTGGCGCAGTTGATATCTCATATATATAAAAGAGCAAAACTTACTTACCTAAGAACTATGACGCCACCGTTATGTGGCGCAGCGCGCAGCTAATATATAATATACCTAACCGATAAATTACAAAGTACTATAAATAATAGTAAAAACTGGTAACTAACGAGAAAATATGATAAAAAATACAAAAAATTAATCGTAAAAATTAAAAACAAAAAATTGGAAAAAACATTAGTGTTAGGCGGTGCGAAGTTCGCCGGGTCCGCTAGTATAATAGATAGCGAATTAAGTAAAAAGTCCCGAAAATAGGCTTTTTAAAAAACAGTTTATTGAAAATTACAAGTGAAACTATTAAAAAAAAGTTTAAACAGAGAATGAATTAAAATGTAATATAAAAGTTTTATGTTTGATGAAAAATGTTGATTCAGCGGTGTCCTATGTCGATTCTTGATATGTAACTCCTCCCTCCTTAACTTCCGAAAATAATGGAATTATTATTCGGAATAATTTCTTCTTCTTCTTTTAATTCTTCATTTTCTGGCTTTTTAGTTGATCTCTTAAATCTTCGGAAAATTTTGTAGACAATAAGGATTACAATGAGGCAGATTATAACCATCAAGCTTGCTTCAAGTGCTTTTGTGTGTTGAATATGGTTATCGTAAATAATAGGAGTTAATCTTTTTGATTCTTTACTAATTTTATAAATTTCGTTTAGGTCTAGTTTCTTTAGATGTGGAATTTGGTAACTTGTCTTTGATTGTAATTCGTAACCATCTAGTTTTGGCAAAATCAAAGGTTTACCTTGCTGAATTTTAATATCATTGGAAAACCTCTGGTTATTGATCTCAATTTTGCAATATTCTGGAATTTTCACTAAAGTCGGCTTTCTAATTTCAATATATTGATCTGAACTGCATTTTGAAAGTAATTTTTGGGTAGTATTTGGAATGATCAATACTTCTTCTTGAGTAATTTGTTCAACAATGGTTTCTTCGATGCTTACGTGGATTTCTTCACATGATATTGGTGGTAAGTTACTTATGAGTTGGATGGTGCAATTGTCCTCTTGAAAGAATTTTTGTGTACAGTAATATGTGTTTTCTAGAACTGGACAGGCATCTTCTTCAAATTGGCTTAAGGAAGTTGTTTGTGCCAAATATGGGAATTTTGGAATAAACATATAATTTTGTTGGATGACTGGGTAGAGGTGATAGAAAGTTAGGACTTGGGATTTAATGATTGGTACATGAATGGCAAATATAAATTTATTTTTTGAAACTGTAACCTGAGTCCCTAAGAACTTGTAATAAGTTAAAATGTTCTTGAATTTTGGAATTTCATATTCTTTATATATATTTCTTAAGTATAGTAATATTTCTGATAATTCTTGACTTGAAATAATTGAATTGTGTAGGGTATTTAGTTTTGCAAAAGTAATTGAATTTTCTAAGTTATCCATAAATGTTATAATGTTTTGACAGTCTAAATTAATTTGTGAAATTACTGCTTGAAAGGTAATATATTCATTTAAACGAGTTATTGTTTTTTGGACCGATAGTTGAAAAAATTGTAGGCTGTCCGCTAGTTTCTGTTGATTTGAAGAGAGAATTTGAATGGTTTTATTATAATTTTTAATGAGTCTTTTCGATAACGAACTTTGCAAGTTAACTTCGTTTATAATATTCTTTTGATTTTGTTCTAATAACTTAATTGTTTCGTCATAACGATTTTCGTCATCCGAATCAAGTGTGCCAAAAACCCATTTTTGCAATTTACCTATACCATTTATTAACCCTCTTTTATTGCGGATATGTGGGATAAGGTTATCAAGTTTCATATGTATTGTTTCCATGAGATATTCTGTTCTTAGTAACATGTCTTGTGATAAGGCTTGATATGAAATATGATTCGTAACGTTCTCTCTGTTTATACTTGTCTTGATAAGAAAGAATTGTTTTTCTAAATTATTTAATTGCTCCATAATAGGACTTAAATTAATATAATGAAAAAATGTGTGTTTACTGTAACTAATTTTGGAGTTACCTAGCTGAATAGGTAAAATTGGATTATTGATTGGTGTTAGCTGTATGTCACTGTTCACTAATTGTGACCCTTGTACCAGGATCAAGATTATTGGTATCATGATTGTCGGGAACCTGTAACAATTGTTTGTTATTAGTTTTTGGTTTCTTTGCACTGGACTTGTGATAGATATTTTTGTCGGTTATTAGTTTTGTTTTCGTTTGTGCAAGAAGTTTATTTTTCTCGAATCTTGGTAATTTCTTATTACGATGTTTTGTTCGAATGTAGGTAACATTTTGATTTTTATAGTCAGGAGGATTGTCTCTTGTCTCGTTTCGTTTGTCGATAATATCTGCTTTAATTCGATAATTATTTTCTTTAATCTGGTCGTAAAGTTTCGTTGCAGTTTGTTTGTGGTTTTGTACGTAATCTGAAACTATTATGTGATCATTTAGATCGAATGGATCTGTCGAATTTATATGACCTTTTATAATTTCAAATGGGGTGTACTTTGTCACACTGTGAATACTGTTGTTATAACCAAGTATGGCTCATCGGAAGTGTTCTATAAGCGTCGAGTGAAAACGTTCTACAGGTGAGTTTGAGTTACTGTGACGAGCTGTCGTATAATGAAGTTCTATGTTGTAGAGTTTACAAAAGTTTTCTAGATCTTTATTTTTAAATTCAGTACCTGAGTCTGTAGTTATTTTTGATGGTAGTCCGTGATGTGTAATAAAATTAAAAAGACATTCGGTAATTGAGACGCCATTTACTGATGGTAAAGGATATGCTTGTCCATAGCGTGAGAAGCTATCAATGATGGTTAAATATGTATGGTTTGAAATTTGGAAAACATCGATATGAATGTGTTCAAAAGGTCGAGAACAAGTTGGTGTTAAGTTAAATTTTATAACAGGTGGTTTTCTGTCGTATTTGTTCTTTTGACAAATTTCGCAGTTGTTTATATAGTTTTCAATGTCGTCAATCATTTTAGGCCAGTAATACCGTTTAGTAAGAGAAAGTCTCATTTCGTTTATAGCTCTGTGACACGTTTTGCTTTTATGATAAAATTTTAATTTTTCATTCTGATCGTCTGTTCTTAGTATATCTGCAAGTACTACAGTACATTGTACCATTTTGAAAGATAAGTGTTTAAAAGTGGCTTGCATTGTCGTTGTGAAGGTAGCAATGATTTCGGGTTTTGAAAAGAATATTGCATAGGTATGTTTTGGTGAGACATATTCTTTTACGAATTTAATTATGTGGGAAATTATGTTTACGGTCGGTAGAGTTAAATATATACGTGTATTTGTGAAAAATCGTTCTTTTCTGACTATAATGGATTTTATATCTCCGGTAGTTATAAAAATTTGATTTTTGTATATGTTTAAAGGACGGTCGGTTATAATAGGTATTGAAAAAATCGGATTTTCTTGAGACGTGTGTATGGTGTCTAGATCTGAGTCATCGTCGTCATCGTTATTATTATTGTTTACATTGATATTGACATTGTCAGGTGGTTTTATTGTTATATCAGATATTATTTTTATTTTCGGATTCCCTATTTCTGATTTTTCTGTTGGTTGATCGATACCCAGTATTTCTCTAAGAGATGGACTATCAATGTTAGGTAACCGATCGGGATATTTCAAATATTCTTCTAATTCGTCTGAATTATTTAGGAATTCGTCTATTGTATCGTTAGTGTCCCCTGGGTTGTTCTGGACTGAAAGTGTTTCTAAAGGATAAAGTTCGTTGCATGGATATCTACTTAAGGCATCGGCTGCTTGATTTGTAGAACCTTTTTTATATGTAATAGTGTAATCGAACTCCTCAAGCTTAAGTCGCCATCTTATTAACCTAGAATTTGGTTCTTTGAGAGAGAAAAGCCACTGAAGGGGCTTATGGTCACTTTGGATTTTGAATCTTCGTCCAAATAAATAGGGCCTGAAATATTTACAACCCCATACAATATCGTAGAATAATTAATTTCTGCCGGATTAAGAGTACGTGAAGCGTAGCATACAGGGTGGTCATTTTGCGATAGAATTGCCCCAATAGCATAATTAGAACTATCGGTTGTCAATACAAACTCCTTTTCAAAGTCGGGGTATGCTAGTACTGGTTCTGATGTCAATAAAGTTTTACAGGTATTAAAAGCATCAACAAATTCTTTTGTGTGCACTACCCTTTCATTCTTTTTTAGGCACTGTGTCATTGGCTTGGTTATTTTGGCAAATTTTTTTATAAATTTTCTATAGTAGCCTACTAGTCCAAGAAACGATTTAATATCTTTTGGTGATTTTGGTAGTGGGAAGTTTTGAATCGCTGTTATTTTCTTTGGGTTCGGTTTGATTCCTTCTGAGGTTACAATATGTCCTAGGAATTCAACTTCTTTCCGCAAAAACTCGCACTTATCCAATTGGACCTTTAGCTGTGCTGTTCGAAGTTTAGAAAATACAAGTTTTAAATTTTGGATATGTTCCTGCAATCCAGTACTAAAAATTATAATGTCGTCCATATAAATCATGCATATTTTATTCTGAAGGTCTTTTAAAATTTCATCTACAATGCGCTGAAAGGTGGATGGTGCATTACGCAATCCCATGATCATTCTAAGAAACTCATAATGTCCATTGTCAACGTTAAAAGCTGTCTTTTCGATTGAATTTGCATCCATCTGAATTTGATAAAAACCGGACCATGAGTCAAGGGTTAAAAAATATTGTGCTCTACCTAATTTATCGAGAATATTATTGATGTTCGGTATAGGATACCTATCAGGTATTGTTTTTTCATTTACCTTTCTGTAATCTATCACAATTCGCCATTTTTGTTTACCTGATTGATCTAGTTTTTTAGGTACGATCCAAATTGGACTTGACCATGGACTACTAGAAGGACGGATAATTCCTTTATCAAGCATGTCGTTTATTTGGGTCTGAACTTTTTGTTTATGAATGTATGGGTACCTGTATGATTTTGTATGCACTGGTACTTCATCAGATGTTTTAATGACATGTTTAATATTTGAGGTAAACGTTAGTTTGTCCCCAGGTTTATAGAAAATATCGGAGTATTCGGTACACAAACCCAAGATCATATCTTTCTCTTCTTGATTCATATAATCACTTCGTATATAGTGAGATATATCTGTTGTTTTGGAATTTTTGTTTAATGTCGTTGTTTTGGGTTCTAAAAATGAATCAATGTTGAAAATTTCATATTGCGTTTGTTCGAATCTTTCTACGGGAAGGGGTTTATCTAAAGTGACTGATATTGTTTTATTGGTATTATTTTGAATTTCAACGGGTGCATAACCGTCTTTTGCGGTTGTTAGAATTTGAGGAATTTCGAGTTCATTAATAGTTCCTAATATTGTAAAGATATTGCCTTCGAAAACATCGACTGGTAATAGTTTAAGTGCTTTTTCGTTTGCTTCTAGTGAAAATGAAAATTCTTTTTCGTTATCATGTCTATATTTGAACGGAATTTGTACGTTAGGACCAATTAGTCTTTGATTTGTCAGGTCAATATTTAAATTCATGTTAATAAGATCTTTTAGTCCAATAATGCCGTCGAAGAAATCGTGGAAGTCGAATAACAAAAATTTTATCTCACGGTTGGATTTAAATTCTGGGAATGCTTTTATAGTAGCTTCATATCTAATGTCTCGTTGTCCTGTTGCAGTTCTAATTACAGCGTCGGTGTTAGATATCGAGTATGGGAAAAATTGTTCTATAATTGAAGGTTTGATGACCGAACGAGTACTTCCTGTGTCTATTAGGAGTTTCAGGTTTGGTTTATGAATCTGGACATATGGTAGGGAATTATTGGAGGAAATATTGATTTCCGCTATGTATTTTGATTTAGTGGGCTGGTTTCCCGAAAATTTTTAATATTCGTATTTTCAGTATTCGTGGGATTATTATAAAGTTCGTCATTTGTTACATACGATTCATGCGAATAGTATGTGTCAGTAAACTCGTTTGTGTCAGATTCTTCTGGGAAATTTTCACCTGAATCATGATTGTATGAATATAATAACTCTTGTTCTGGTATATATTCATTATTAAATAATTCTTCGGACATATAATTAGAAGTAAATTGATTAGGATATTTTGGACGATTTTGGGTGTAATTCTGATAATTTCCATTTCGATTTGTAGGTGCTTGAGAAGAAAATCTAGTACTAATTGACATTGGGGTGGAATTCGGTATGTGATTAATAGTGGATGGGATTCTTGAAGTGGTTGACATAGGTGTTGGTTTATAAAGTTGATTTGGCGGAATTTGCCTGGGACGAAATACATTTTTCGGAGGGCCAAAGACTTCTTTATTGGTTGGAAATTTTTGAAATGGCAATTGCCGTGGTTGCACATTTATGGGTTGACATGGGAATGAAGATTTTTCTGCTTGGTTAAACTGAAAGCTGTTACGAGAATTTTGTATATTTGGATCATTAAATTGTCTATGTTGTGGATAATTTGTGAAAGTTTGTGGTTGTATTGTTGTATTTGAAATCATTTGTCGGTTTGTAGTCTGCTTAGGAAATGTTTTATGGTCATTTGAATTACCGTATAAATTTTCAAAATTTTCAAATTCTATAACATATGCCATAGCGTCTTCAAGAGAAGTTGGTTTTCTAAGATGCATGTTATTCCTTAGGGTGCTGTTACAACCAGCAATGAAAGTGTTAAGAGCAGTTTTTTCATAGTGATTTATTTGGCACACTTTATTTTCATGACTTAAAGATAAATCGTTACCGATTTTTTGAGCAATACTACTTCTAAGTAACTGTAATCTATTTCCAAAATTAATTAGATGTTCGTTTTTGAAAGGTCGTAATCGAGTATCTAAGCTCTTGAACTAAGCAATCTAAATCTCTACGATCTGAGAAACATTGAATTAAAGCGGCTTTTAATTTAGGCCAATCATCTAATTCGCTGCGGCTGCCAACTAAAATTTCGGCACGGCCTACAAGTTTTTCTTGAATTGTTTCAAAAATGTGTTTGTTTAATTCAATATCGTTAGCGGCTCTATAATCGTTAATTAAACTTTCACATCGTTTTATAAATTTATTTAAAGTGTTACAGTCTCCATCGAAAGGTTTAACATTATGAAGACGAGATTTTAATAAGTTCCAGTTAATTTCTGGCATTGTGATCGATTTATTTTTACCGGTTTTAATATTACTTATTTTATTACTATGTTTTTCTTCTATTACTATTTCTGTTAGTTTTTCTATTAAATTATCTACTTCGCTCATAAATAATGTAATTAATTTTTAAAATATATATTATTTCTAATTGATTGTCTGAAAAATGTTCTCTATGAACTGAACTTATCTATCTTTGCCAATTCCTTATTCAGAGGGTTTGGAAAGGTAAAAAGGAAGGCACTTACAAAATTTCTGTAGTCTCCTGGTTCTTTTCCGTGATTCTTTGCCACCAACTCGATGTGGAGATTGTCTAATAGTTCACAACACAAGTTCTTTTTAATACGCACTGAAGAAATAGAAACTTCCGAGTCACTTAACACTTTTATCGACACGATGCGAATTTCGAACACTTTTGACCCGTGCGTATCCTACTGACTGCGCCAATTAAGTAAAAAGTCCCGAAAATAGGCTTTTTAAAAAACAATTTATTGAAAATTACAAGTGAAACTATTAAAACAAAGTTTAAACAGAGAATGAATTAAAATGTAATATAAAAGTTTTATGTTTGATGAAAAATGTTGATTCAGCGGTGTCCTATGTCGATTCTTGATATGTAACTAGCGAAATGGCTCAAACGAATTATTAATTATTAAAATTATATCTGGATTCCATTCCACAATTTTTAAACCCAATGAAACTAGTAAAATAATTCAATCACCTATTTTAGATTATTCATTCATTATTCCCGGTATAATCGGGCAAACAGTTAAATTACCATTAAAATTAAGTGAAGGACTAGGTATATTAGATTATCAGGATTTCGGTAACGGAATCGAAACACCTAAGGCGTTAGTTAAAATACCTATTTAAGAATTTTGCTAAAACCTCCTTTACTAATATAAGTGAAAATCCTGTAAGACTAAATATTTCAGAACTGTAGGACCAATAGATTTATTACAAGTAAATTTTATAAGAAAAATGGAAACAGATGAAGAATTATCCATAAACAATGATAAAATCCGAAAAATATTAGGTTCAATCACTGTAATAAAGAAGAAGTAGAATCCCTTAAAAAACGTTGCTTTCAATACAGAGATATCTTCTATTGTGAAGGTATTCCATTAAGTTTTATTAATAAAATTAAACATAAAAAAAATTAACCGCCACTCTGCTATATACACAAAATATTACCGTTTCCCAGAAATACATTGCGACGAAGTAAAAAGACAAGTAACTATTTGGATTGTACCAACAAAACTTGACACGACAAGAAAAAGAAAATGAAGTTTAGTCATAGATTATAGACAATTTAATGAACGTACAGTAGACGACAAATATTCATTACCTAACATTACAGAAATTCTAGACAGGTTAGGAAGAGCCAATTATTTTTCGACTCTCGACCTTGCTAGTGGTTTCCATCAAATTGAAGTAGGCCCAGAAAATGTTGAAAAAACTGCTTTTAGCACCCCACAAGGACATTTTCATTTTAAAAGAATGCCTTTTGGACTTTCAAAGGGTCATTGAAAATGTTTTACGAGGACTAAAACCCCGCCCCCGTGCAGACGGCATGCCTGGCACGGTTGTAGCTAAAAACCGGTAGATAGATAGATAGATAACTCTGCTGGATAATGTCTAAACAGAATGAACTGTTTGTACGCTGCTTAACTGCCCATACATCCCCTTATATAGAACAAATAAACATTCTATAATTTGCGAGAAACAGAATCCAACCTAATCACTACACACTAGAACGATTGAGAATATTCTGGAATACATAACCTAAAAATAGTCTTTTATCCAAATGTCCCTTTCTTATTCGGTTATCCCGTTACACTGCCCCCTCCTTAGATTCATTTCTTCCGGATTGTTATTTCTTAAATCGGGATTCCGCACTCACCTTGAGCCAGCCAAACCATCTTCTTCGAGCTGCAGCACATCCCCACTGCGGTTTCCCTGGTAAGGCGTCAACCGATCATGATGGACCACGACAGGTTCACGAACCGATAAATAACATCGTTAGTCTTTTTCTTGATGGTGTATAAACCTTCCAAATTCTTCTGTAATTTGGACAATGCCTCGACGCCGTGGAGAGTTATAGAGCCAAACTAAATCTCCAACTTGGTAACTCTTTTCCATTGTCCGCGTTTCCCACGCACCAGTTTGTGTATATTCTTCATTCAATTTGGTGACATCGGTGACATATTCTTCACGAGCCACTTCTTCACCAGGTTTACAACCAAACATCGGCTTTTCTTGGAACAACTATTTGTTTGTTTGTTTCTGTGCACTCGGAATTTTATTAAGGAGCCCACTGTCCAAAATTAAAGAGTTCCATTGGAGACCAATAAGCTTTTAAAGAGGATGAGTTTATCTCTCTTCATAACAGAAGACGGTAGATTCTTTTCCATTCCCGAATCTTTTTTAAAACGGGATCGCTTTCTTGTTGCCCCCGTCTTCTGGCACAAACTTAACTAAGGCGAGTTTTTCCTGGTTCTGTTCCATGCGGGTACAGTGGGGGCAATCAGGCCGACATGGCCTTCTGGAAAGTGTATCATCATTACAGTGTCTTGTTCCAGGTCTGTGCTCGATTTCAATATCACATTCTTGCAGTTTTTTGAGCCATTTTGTTATCTGTCTTTCAGTATTCGTAAAGTTAAATAGCCACTTTAAACTTGCATGGCCTGTTCTAATCAGGAATCTTTGGCCATACAGATATTTTAAAAGTGCTCAACGGATTTTACAACTGCTAAAAGTTCCCGCCGAGTTACATAGTAGTTCTTTTTAGCTTTCGATAAATGGTTGCTGAAGTATTCAGCCACTCTTTCCTTACCATTTTGTAGCTGTGACAAGACGCCTCCAATTCCCACATTGCTGCGTCGGTGTCCATAATGAGCTTACCGTCAGGAAGTGGATAAGCAAGAATAGGGGCTGACGTCAGCTGTTTCTTTAATATTTTAAACGCCTTTTGTTATTCCTGATCCGAACAGAAGGACTTGTCTTAAATAACAAAGTAAAATTAACAAAGTTTCGGTCTCGGTCTCGGTCTTATTTTGAGACCAAGAGTTAGTTAATTTTATTTTGTTATTTATGTATTCCGGTCTCTGTGAAAAAATATGGATGAATTTTTTGAGAACTTGTCTTGTTCTGTCAAACGTGTCAAGGGTTTGGCGATGTCTCCAAAATTCTTTACATATCGTCGGTAATAGGAACAAAGACCCAAGAAACTTCGGAGGTGATGTTTGTCGATAGGGATTGGCCATTTTTGAACGGCTTGAATCTTAGCGGAGTCAAGAGTAACACCATCCTTGCTTACATTATGTCCTAAATAGTTGACCTGTTTTTATAACAAGTGGCATTTTTTAACATTCAATGTTAGATTAGCTTTCTGTAATCTTTCAAAGATTTCTTCCAGGTTGGATAAATGTTCCTTAAAGGTTTTGCCCATTATGATGATGTCATCTGGATAAACTATACAAGTTTCCCATGGCAATGGGATGTTCTCCATTAACCGTTCAAACGTCGCAGGGACATTACGGAGGCCAAACGGAAGGCCCGTGAATTGCTATAACCCTGATTTACTGGTAAAGGCAGCCTTTTCTTTGTCTGCAGGATTCAGTATCCGCTTTTAAGTCCAGGATAGAAAACAAAGTAGAACCCACCAAAGCGTCGAGGACATTATCAATTCTTGGCAGAGGGCTCTGTCTGCTTTTTGCTTATTTACTTAGGGCAGCCGTCGGAGTACCTGTCAAATCGGACGTGCATCGCCAGTATCAATTTTATGTTGGACAACATCAGTTATTGCAAGTTTATTTTAAGAATCTAATACAGGTTTATAACGGTAAAGTCGGTCTCTTACCTGTTTTTTTTTTTAATTTTGAGAAAGAGGGATCTAATTTTGTTATTAATTGCTCGATTCCGCTGGTTTCATCTATTTCCATAACGTTTACCTTGTGAATTACGACCATGTCCTTTTGGTGAAGAACTGGATGATCGTTCAAGTTGATGACTCTTTGGCGGATCTACTAATAGTTTTACCCACAAGGAGTCGTTTTCCCAATTCATGGTCATGGTTCTTTGGCTCTATCATAGCTGAAGGTCTATCTGGCTACAGTTCATCCAACCGCGCTATTACGACACATTCGCAGCTCGCCGGAAGTTCGATATCATCGATTAGCTTAATCGAGACATCGTCAACCTGTTTTCGATGCAGGAATATTTCTTCATTACCGGTACGAACGATACGTCGCCGAAGATTCCAGTTCTGTTTTCCTACGTATATCAGTTGCTGTCTGTCAAATTTTCTTGTCTTAGTTGTGGATTTTGTAACTATAATTTCTTTTTTCGTCTCTGGTTTTCTTTCTGCGTGTGAATTTCGTTTCTTTCGCCCTACGTTGATTCGCCAAAATTTGTTGTGGTTGGATTGATGGATTGGAATGGATTTTTACCGAATTTGGATTTAACTGCTGCAGGCTTTACGGTGAAGTTCTTTGTATACAAATTTAAAAACTTTCTTATTTTAAATTTATTAATATTTTTTATTTAAACTGTAACTTCTAATAATTTTTATAAAGACTATTTTACTAGACTATATTTAACTGACAAAACTGCATAGCAACGGCACGTTTCATATTGACAATACGTAATATTTCAGCGACAAAATTATGACAGATCCGTTACTAAGGTGTCTGGTATTTCTATAGTTGTCAGTTTCACAAACGTCATTGAAGATTATGTTTCGTTGATATTGTCTTGTTTTTCTCGTAAAATAGTCTTGTCGAATACCATTTGAGAGAAAATTTTTTCCCGGCCAAATTTTCTTCTGGTTTTATTCAAATTTCATACCAGTCGAAAATTTTGGCGGCAAAATTTTCTCTCTTATGATATTATATACGATAAAAATAGTCTCCAAAAATGACATTAACATTTTTATTTTTATCCATTTAAAAACAAAAAACTAGCCACTGTCTCATTTTGTCATAGTCGTCTCATATTTTGTTTAGTAAAATTTACTATTAATATACTAGGGACAATTATATTATAACAATATATAAACAGAGTTGTGTAAAATTGATTGAATTTAGTGCTTTATCGTTTTTGCCTTTAAATTGAATTTTAGAGGTTTATTGAACTGGATAAATACGTCGACATCGTCTACAATTTATAAATTTCCAAGGTCCTATAATTCACTTTCACCACAATATCCCAATGTGTACATAATTATATCTCATAAAACGTTAATTTGATATCGAATCTTTGTTCACGCTTATGCAAAGGTGGTAGTAGAAAGCTTAGCTGAGTTCTAATGGCGGTAACCAAGTCAACGAATACAATTCTTTCAGAAATAATTTAGATTTAGACAAACTTGTCAACGCGCTCGAGAGCAATTTAACTTTCAACTTTACTAGAAAGTACTTAATTAAAATTGTCTCGAACTTTGAAGTGGTGGACAATTTAACGTTATGAGAAAAATATTTATCTTTATACACGAAAAATGTGGTAACTTTATTAAAGAGACTTTATGGCAACTTTAAATTGCCAAACTTATCAAGAAGTTTTTTTTATAAATATAAAACCTAATATTTTAATATTTCTCAATAAAAAAATATTGATTCAAAAAGTAATCTATAAATAAAATTATCGTCTTTTCCTTATGGTTATTTGTGCTCTCAACGTCATTATTTAAATATTAATTTAATTTATATCAATTTTCAATTATCCCATTGAAACTTAATTTTTTTGGGCGTGTTCTCATACAGACTAAAATATACACATACAGGTACCTATAGGTTATATACGGAGAACAGAAAGTAAGAAATAATTTTAAGATATTCTAAAGTCTGCTTCATTTTAATTAATTAATGTAATTAGATTGTTAATATCTATGTATTTGTGAATATACTGAAGTTTTTACATCAAACATTTCTAGAATATTGAAACACTTATGGGGACTTTAACACAATTTATTCAACAAAATTGTAACAAGAACTCTGCTGAAATATATCTAAACTGTATTACATTGACAATGAACTATTTGAACTAAGTATTGAATCCCCTTTAACTGCCCATACATCCCCCTATATAGAACAAATGAACATTCTGGAATTTACGAGAAACATGATCGAACGTAATCAGTACACACTAGAAAGAGTAAGAATATTCTAGAAATAATAACCTAAAACCAATCTTTTAAGTAAAAGTCCTTTCCTTATTCGGTTATCCCGTTACACTGCCCTCTCTTTAGATTTATTCCTCCTGGAATGTTATTTCCTAAATCGGGATCCAGTACACTTCTGGAGCCAGCCAAACCATCTACTTGGAGCTGCTGCACACCTCCACTGTGGTTTCCTTGATAAGGCGCCAACCGATCATGATGGACCACGACGGGTTTCCCTCTGGGAATTTTAACGATCCGGTAAATGACATGGTTAATCTTTTTCTTGGTGTATGGACCTTTCTAGTTCTTTTGTAATTTGGGATAAATGCCTCGACGCCGTCTTTATTTGATCACTAGATAATTGAAGTTTACCACGCACCAGGTTGTGTATATTCTCCTTTCGATTCTGAAGATCAGTGACATATTTTTCACGGGCCACTTCTTCACCGTGTTCACAACCAAACACTAAGTCACATGTTAGCCTCATTTCTGTACCGAACAGGACCTGTGCAGGCGTTTAGCCCAAAACGGCTTACGAATATACCTGCTAAAATGGTGGCTTCCTGATTGGAAGTGGAAGTGGCCCCAATACATCTACTGCGATTCTTTCAAAAGAACTTCTGACCAGATATTGCTGCATTTCCGCCTTCGGTTTTCGGTGCGGACCATTACCGGCAGCATATGTAGTGCATTTACGCAAATGCATATTTTATACAATAATAAATACGAACCAAGTAATTTATGTGTTATATAGTTCACAGATGTGAACTTTTTATGTGTAAGTTGTTGACATTTCGACATAAATCCAACATTCGGTTGTCTTTGGAAAATTATTAAAATTTAAACTTATCACAGAATTTGAGTCGTCAAGAAGAAAAAAATTATCAACATAGGTTAGTACAAGTTTTTGTTGCTTACCAA
The DNA here is from genome assembly GCA_964028335.1 of Altica lythri. Lineage (NCBI taxonomy): Eukaryota > Metazoa > Arthropoda > Insecta > Coleoptera > Chrysomelidae > Altica > Altica lythri. Next base: position 50,198,432 of record OZ034800.1, read on the forward strand.
CCTAATAAGTGATAAATCTACAATAGATGACTAGCTCTATCTCGTAAGACATCTTGCAAAGGCTATTAGCACAAAAGAAGCGGCTGTTCGCATCTAGGACTGCTAGGGCTAGGACTGTGTTTAATAATAGGTTTGTTCCAACTTGATAGTTGAATCGTTCTCGAACGCTTCGCGCATGCTCATTATTAAAAATGCGTTCCAACTAAGAAAAAACATTATTGAACGGTTCAGTTTTCTGTTCCAACTGCTGTTGGTATTATTTCTAAATCCTATTTGAAGTGCTATTACGGTTCTCGATCCAAAGGTAGAATCATTAGTATCGTCATGCGCAATTGATTAACAGCCAGACAATATTTGTTTTTGCCATATTTGTTATTGTATTGTAATTATGGAGGGTAGAGTACCTCTACCCTCCATAGGGTAGAGGTAAGGAGAATTCACTCTTATGAGGCTAAAGCTTCAAAAGTGTCCGTCCAAAAGCGTAAAATTTTGTTTTACTCGGTTGCCGAAGCGGGCGCTGTTAAGCAATAATTCCATGATCTGAATATAGCGATTTTAAACCGACTGAAATATGCAAAAATTAATGAAGTCTAACCTTTCACCCTGGTGTAACTTAAAAATTAAAGTGACACGTTGTTGATATTAGATTGTAATATTATAAATTAAAATGGTGCAATTTTGTGTAATTGAAAATTGTTCGAATAGTCGCGAAACGAAAAAGAAAATATCGAATGATATATACTCTGTGTTTTTTTCGGCCAACGGTACGTAATTATTTTAATTGTAGAAATTTTCAAGAAAAAGATATTCATAATATACCTATGTATAACAAGATTGTGGTCGGTCGGAAATGCTGTTCATTATCATTTATCTCATAGAAAGATTCTTCAACCAAATGCATTGCCAACTATTGAACATCAATTTCAATTAATTCCTGAAGTTATTAAATTAAAAAAAAAATTGATCCAATAACTATTGGTTTGGTTTTACTGGTTTATATAATTACATATCTTTTTACGTACCGTTGGCCGAAAAAATGACACAGAGCATACATCATTCAATATTTTCTTTTTCGATTTGCGACTATTTGAACAATTATTATTAATTACCTACACAAGATTTCACCATTTTAACTTATAACAATATTAAAATCTAATCATATATCAATCTAAACTTCGTGATATATCATATCAACAATCTGTCACGTTAATTTTTAGGGTAAGACTTCATTAATTTTTTCATATTTCAGTCGGTTTAAAATCGCTATATTCAGATCATGGAATTATTGCTTAACAGCGCCCGCTTCGGCAACCTAGTAAAACAAAATTTTACGCTTTTGGACGGACACTTTTTATATTATACAGCCTGAGTTCTCCTTACCTCTACCCTCCATTATTGTAATCTCCGTTATGTCAATTTCATAGACAAACTATTAAAATCACAGATCTTTAAATCTCCGGACCATTTATAGTTGATCTCGCAATCTGCTTTGATATTGCAGTATTTTTGTGAAGCTAGTAGTTGTGAATGTGTTTTATGTACCTAAACTTTTTATTTTTCATTAGTATAATATAATAATTTGCCAATTAGTTTACTCACTGTATAATATACGTTAGATCTCAAATTTTTAAATTCACTTTTTAAACACTTTTATTTCTTTATAAAACACATTTTTTTTACTATAAAACTACAAAAATAACAACGACTAATAACAACTAATAAAATTAACTAATCTGATTTTGTTTATCAAAAAGCTTTTTTATATTGTTTAAATGCTGATATAGTTATTATCCTAACAAGTGCGGAAAGTTATACTTTCCCGCACGCGAACTGCCGATGCAGTTAAGTGCTGGGAAATTTAATTTCCGCAAGAGTTAGGATCAATATTTTTTCTACAAGCAAAATAACCTCGAAAATTATTTAGAAATTTGAAAAGATGCGATTGTGACAATTCAATTTTTCATGGTGTCAATAAATACACGACTGTAGCTATAACAACCCTACTTAAACAGGTGAGTTTGTTGTTGCTTTGAGTAAGGTTTACAGGGGTGATTTAATAAATTATGATTTTTTTAAAAACAAACATTTTAAAAATCCCTATTTTCATGTAAAATAATCTTAATTTTTTTTACTATTTGTATGAAGTCCAACAAAATAAAGGTAATAATACAATAATTTGTCAAAAAGGTTATCGGAAAACATATTTAATTAATTAAAAAAAAATGCGTGCGGAAAAAAACCTTACCCGCACTCCGTGCGGGAAAGAGATATTTTCTGAATTAAAATGCGTGCGGGAAAGTTCTGTTTTACACATGCTTGTAGAAAAAATATTTATTTGAGTCTTTTGCTGTCAAATGTCCAGTGTTACGTAAATCTAGTTCGCCTATGAAAGTACACCAAGTTCAAGGCCACCATTTTCACATATAACAACTCCCTTTCATAGAAAAAGTGGGTGCATACAGCCTTGTCCATAATGTCCATATGGGGACACGACGGCGCCAAGGCGTTAAAGGCGCCCTTTGAATCGGCAGAGTTAAATAAATATCCAAATCAAAACTAAAAATTTTTTGAAGCTTTACAAAAAACAAAAATTTTTCTATCAATACCGATGGTGAAATTTTATTACCCACCAATACTGACCGGTAATGAAATTAATGCTATTTTAACCTTGTGAGCTGTAGGAGCGTAACAAATATTCGAAAAAATCTGAATTTCTGATTTGCAATAGTACAGTAATTTGATTGTGAAGTGAAAAATAATTAAAAATAAGGTAAGTGATTACAGCGATGTAATAATAAATAAATGACAATAATTTATAGAATAATAGATTTTGTTTGTTCCTGATGATTTCATTTAAAATACTAAACGGCGCATCATATAGGAATATACAAAATTTTATTGCATAACAAAAGTGTGCTATGAAAAATTGTTTGATGATGTAAATAATGTACTAAAAACTAAAAAATAATTCTTTGGGTCGTAGTTACCAATCATTACACCACCCTCTTCATCAATCTTGGTAATTGATCAGACAAAACAATCGGAGTAAATATGTAAATAGCATTTTTTAGGACTTGATAGAAATTTAACGCGTCCAACGATTTTATTTTTGTCTGATAAATGCCCTAGGCCTAGATTAATGAGGGGAGTTGTGTGATGACTGCATGGTACCTAGAAGCCATCGAATTATTTTTTACCTTTTATTTAACACATCATCTACATCATTATAAATTATCTTTATTTTCAATAAAAACCGTTTAACTTTAAAAAATGTACTTAATTTATTTAATAATCTGTTTTATTTACCTAGATTGCCAGAGAAGAAAAGAGGAAGTTGTCTGGTTATCAAAACTTGCTTAATAAACGGAAACGCGAGGAAGACTTGAAGAAGTTTAAAAATTACTAATTTTTTTCGGAAATCTACTACTTTACAAGATAGTAGTTCTACCGATAACAATAACACAGACAACACTCCATTTCCATTGACATCAAAATTAGAAAAGGACGACAATAAGGTACCAATAGATTTCAGATCGGACACGCTTCAGTCTGTTCCAGTAGTACCATCATATTCGAGTTATGCCCCTTTCTAACGATCCAGGTATTTGGCCGAATATATTATCTCCAATCCAGATACAAGAACTTGTAGAAAAAGGTCCCATTTATTATCAAAATAAAACCATGTATCCTAAGGACACAAGGGGACGTAAGTTTTCTGATACATACTTCACCCGAATTTTGTCAAATGGTGAAAAGGGTTAGCGAGATTGGTTACTTTATTCTATTTAAAAAAATGCAGTTTTCTGTTTTTGTTGTAATATTTTACAATGACACCAACAGTCCACTGACCTTTAAAAATATCAAATTAAGTACCCAATCAAGACGGTTTCAATGATTGGCATCACTTAAGTGAACATTTAAAAAGTCACGAAAAAAGTAAATCTCAATTTTAAAATTCACGGTTCTGGTCAGACTTATTAGAAAGATTAAAAACTAACCGACCGTAGATTCCGAAATGCAAAATTTATTAAAACTTGAAACAAAACACTGGCGCAGTGTCGTTAAAATCATATTTTATACAATTCAATTTTTGGTCGAACAAAACTTGGCTTTTCGAGGATCTAGTAACACGTTATTTAAAAGAAATAATGCAAATTTTTTGAAATGTATAGAAATGATAGCAAAATTTGACCCAGTCATGTCTATATATATTAATAGATCTCTCTTTATCGGAAATAAAATTTAAAACGAAACTATTAAATTAATAGGTGATAATATAAGAAACAATATTTTAGAAGAAATTAAATTAGCTAAGTATTTTTCTATAATACTAGTTTGTACTCCTGGTGTGAATCACCAGGAGCAAATTTCTGTTTGCATTAGATAGGTACGTTAATTTAAAAAACAATGAATTTACTATCGAAGAACGTTTCGTAACATTTCAGCCATTAGGTGATAAAACAGGGGAAGGTTTAACCAAGTTTTTACTGAACATTTTAGAAAAATATGGTTTAGACATTTATAATAATAGACCAAGGCGGATCTGTTTTTAAGTGGATGTGAGAGGTGGCATTCCGATTTTTGCAGAAAAAGTTGTATAATAACTTCAATAATAATAATCAGGTTCCCTACCTCTCAAACAGGTCGGGAACATTAACAAAAAAATCAAAATGTTTAAAAATAGTAAAAACCGTCCATTTTTTTCTACTTTATTTGCTTACAACTTTAAAACGATTTATTTTACGGAAAAGTTGTAGAAAAATAAAAGCTGCGTAATTGAATTTACTATAAAATACCATTGCTTAAATGTTTTAAATTTATTACCCATGCTGCAAAATAGCAATAAATACAAAAAAAGGGGTAAATTGAGCCTTTTTTTATTCAATATTTTTTAACCATTTAGATTTCATATGGGATTTTCATAATTCGCCTAGAAAATCTTTATAATATTATAATAAAACAGTCCATCAATTTTCATTAAAATCGATTTAGTGGATTTCGCATAATAATTTTGCAATCTAAATTTTGTTTAAAAAATTAAAATCTCGCACAACAAAAACTAAACCATGCAGAAGTTTGCTGATTTTTTAACATATAAAAGAGCACTCCACGTATCAAACGCACTTTATATAATTAAAATTGGATTATTTGGGCGGCCTCAGGAATGTTTTAAAATTATAACCAATTTTTTGGCTTATAAACAAATAGAATATCTCGGTCTCTATTAATTTAATTTAAATTAAATTAAATTCAGAAAACGTTGTTACAAAGAACTTGGAAAGACGCTTCTTTAAACAAAAAAAAAGTTTATTTACAAGCAGTGGCTCTTGAGATACAACCGGTCAAAGTTGACCGGCATTTGCGAAGTTATAAACAATAGGATGGTAATCTTTGAACCATTACCTTTCTCTTTCGTAACTCCTTCTTGACAAAAAATTTCATATCTTTAAGATATCTATAACATATATTAAAATAATAAAAACTATCGATATTCCGCGTGAAAAATACCAAAAAACCAGGCTGTGAAAATTTAATTTCGAGGTTCAAAATCGGTATGCGTAAAAATAGTTATTTATGAAACAGTTCGTGAAGTATGCTTTTTGCGCACGCACGCGATGTTTAGAGCACGAGCGAAGCGAGTGCTATATATCGCGTAAGTGCGCAAAAAGCACTTCACGCACAGTTTCATACAATATTTTATCTACGATAAACAAATAAAAAATAATTACAAATTCAAATTTGAAAATTTAAACTACAAAACTGTCAGAATAACTTTGGTTGAAATGTAATGCTCTCATAGCAACACCATGACAACGCGAATGCTAAGGATATTTGATTATATGAAGGTGTGTCAAAAACAGTGCGAAAAAGTAAATCCCATTTAAAATACATTGTTACTTCACGCACACTTTCAATCCTTCACGCACTGCTGTCTATAATGACAGTTTTCACGAACTAAAAATTGATACATAATATGAGGTAGAGTAGATAAAATACATTTTCTCAGCTTTCAATGGAACAATTTTCTTCTTTATTTTTTTAATCTGATGTCGCCAACAAAGGTCAACAGCCGATCTACTAGCATATGTAACTCATGTATAGAGTGATGCCATCAACCGCTATGGGGAGACTCAAATAGTATCACTAGACATCTCAAAAGCATTTGATTAAGTGTGCCATGCGGCTCTTTTGAACAAACTGCCTTCATACGGACTCTCGCAAAACCTTTGCAGGTGGATATCCAACTTTCTCTCCAACAGGCACATCCAAGTTGCTGTAGATGGACATTCTTCCAACCTCTACAAGATCAACGCGGGAGTTCCCCAAGGATCGGCTCTAGCTCCTACTCTATTCTTATTACACATTAATGATCTACTAGAAGCCACTAATAACCCGATACATGGTTTTGCAGATGATAGCAACCTACACTGTAGCAAAGCGCACAACCGTCCCATACCTCTAGATATTCTGCAAGAGGACAGAAGATCCACAACGGCTTCTCTAAATCAAGATTTGAGAATTGTAGACAAGTAAGGAAGAAAGAATCTTGTTAAATTCAACGCTTCCAAGACAAAGAAATGTTGCCTGTCCAACAAGAGACAAACTTGCGACTCATCCATTACAATCAACGATCAGACACTGGTAGCGGGCGACTCCATTACGCTGGTTGGTATAACGATCTCCCAGGACTTACTATGGAATGAACATATTGCATCCATAGCAACTGCAGCAGGAAAGAAATTAGGCTTTCTGTTTAGAGCACGGAAATATTTTTCTCCATTCAACTCAGCTACTCTTTACAAAGCCCAAATACGGCCTAATCTTGAATACTGCTCGCATGTATGGGGTTCGGCGGCTCCGTTAAGGTTTGGAGCTCTTGATGCAATACAGAGAAGAGCAGTTCGACTAATAAACGACACCAGTATCACCAAAAACCTAGCCTTATTATCCCACCGAAGAGCAGTGGCTGATCTTTCCTTGTTTTACCGATACATAAACGGATTTTGCTCAAAAGAACTCCGCTCTGTAATGCCTCCACTTGCCAGACCAGCCAGAGCAACGCGACGTTCTAACTCCATGCACCCTTATACTGTTCAATGCCCGACATCGAGAACGGATCGATTCGATCGTTCCTTCATCCTCAGGGTCTCCAGATTGTGGAAGTCCTTACCTTCCCACGTCTTCCCCACTCGTCCTAACTTGCAGGCCTTTAAATCCCAAATTAATAAATTGTCTGTTCTGCTCCTGTTCTCGGTACATTTTTATTTAGGTCTATACCTACGAGGACATCCTTAATAAAAAAAACTCGAATAGAAAATACCAGGTAACGCATTACCAAATCCCAAAGATGCTTTCATTTTGTTATAAATAAATTATTACTTATAACAAAATAAAACTACATATTTTTTCTTATGTTGTAGACGAAGTTGAAAATTACTCTCCAAATTTTTATCATGTAATTCTAAATCAATTTCGTTCCAGTTAATTGGTTGCCCCTCTTACTTTTAACTAGTTGTACTCGCAACGTCGTTCGCGTAGCGTGTCATTGTTGTATAAAAATTTCTTACCCCACCCCATTTAAGGAATGGGAGAGAAATTTTTATACACCAGATGTTAAGAAAAAAGAAGACAAATACATCTGTGAAAATCGCATTCGAATCTGATCAGTAGTTTTCAGGTCATGCGCGCACAAACATACAGACGGACGGACAAAAAAATCTAACCACATTTTTGGGTTCTATTTCGATGTACCCGCGACGTCGTTCGCGTGGCGTGTTGATTTTTGCATAAAATTTTATTTCCTCACCCCGTTAAAGGGGTGGGGGGAGAAAGTTTTATACACCAGATGTTAAGTTGAAAGAAGACAAATACGTCTTTGAAAATCGCATTCGAATAGGATCAGTAGTTTTCATGTAATGCGCGCACAACCATATACATTTCTACAGTTTTATTATATGTATAGATAGATAATGGATTTCAAAATCCATTAAAAGTTACCTTACACATGCTTCGTAATTTCAAACATTGTACATTTTAAAAAATATTACATAGATTTTAACTAAAAAAATATCAATAATTCTATAACAGCTTTTATAAAGTTTTTTTATAATTTGTTTAAACAAAGATTGTTTAAATAATTATACAGCTTTTAAATGAAAATATTTATATTTAAAATGTTAAAAGGTTTAGTAAACTTTTCTAAAAAAAGTCTACAAAATGGGAAAACATATATAGTTTTATTTTGTAACAAAATGAAAGCATCTTTGGGATTTAGTAATGCGTTACTTGGGAGTTTCTATTCAAATTACATCGGATTAAAAAAATAAAGAAGAAAATTGCTCCATTGGAAGCTGAGAAAATGTATTTTTTTACGCATACCGATTTTGAACCTTCAAATTAAATTTTTACAGCCTGGTTTTTTTCGTATTTTTCACGCGGAATATCGATAGTTTTTATTATTTTAATATATGTTATATATATCTTTTTTGAGAAGGAGCTACGAAAGAGAAAGGTAGTGGTTCATAGATTACCATCCTATTGTTTATAACTTCGTCGCAAATGCCGCTCAACTTTGACCGGTTGTATATCAAGAACCACTGCTTGTAATGAACTTTTTTTTGTTTAAAGAAGCGTCTTTCCAAGTTCTTTGTAACGCCGTTTTCTGAATTTAATTTAAATTAATAGTGTAATGAAATATGCGACTAAGGAAAGGACCACTACATGAAAGACTATTTCTAGGTTATTCTATCCGAGAAGGTTCTCTCTCTTTCTAGTGTGTACTATTTAAGTTTGATTTATGTTTTGCGTTCATTCTAGAATGTTCTTTTGTTTTATATAAGGGGATGTATGAACAGTTAAGGGGAGTTCAAATAATTTACAATAGTTCATTGTATTGTCAATCAGTTTAAACGTTGTCCGGCTGAGTTCTGTGTATCTTAACAATTTTGTGAATAAATTGTGTTAAAGTCCCCATAAGTGTTTCAAATTGGTGTCAGGTGTGGGATGAAGATACAAGAATGCCTGGAAAGAAGATAAATGAACTATTGGTGGCTGAGCTTAAAAGAGAGCTCGAAGAATTGGAGTTGGAGACTACTGGGACCAAATCTGTATTGTTGAATAGGCTCCGTGAATACTACCTAAGTAATAATTTGGACCCTGACGTTGTGGAGTTCGATGACCCGGTTCAAAAATCAATTTCTGAACTATCACAATGAATGACGAACCAACAAGAGGAACAGACGCAACAACTGTCCCAGTTGTCCAGTCAGATAAGCTGCCAGCGCGAAGATATGTCCCAGCTATCACAACGATTGGCGAGCCAACAAGAAGATCAAAAACAAATTTCCTGGCTGCAAGAAGAACAATCGCAACAACTTTTCCGGCTGCAAGAGGAGCTATCGCAGCGAATAACGGACCAACAAGAAGAACAGACACAATAATTTTCCCAGCTATCTCAACAAATGACGAGCCAGCAAGAAGAGCTAACACCACGGATGTCTACCCTATCAGAAGAGTTATGCAGTTCGTTCTCCCTGCAAGTATCGCATCTTCAGGACGAGCAAAATCAGCAAGTGGCCAGCTGGCAAGACGAGCAGATTCAGCATGCGGCTAAACTACGAGACAAACAAAATTAGCAAGTGGCCAACTTGCGGGAAGAGATCAACCAGCAAGTGCAGTCCGAGATAGGAGCTTAGGCAAGAACTGGAAGCTTGTCACCTAAGCCAAGCAATTCACCACGGCGACGGAGATGCAGAAAGGATGGAAACCTGCCACGTAGACGTTGAACGCCGAGGAAACGGGGATTCGACCCAGGTACGAACGACGATTAAACCCCCAACCTTCGATGGGAAGACTTCCTGGCCAAATTATCTTAAACAATTCGACGCAGCGGCCAGAGCGAATGGATGGTTATCTCAGGAGAAGGCATTGTCCCTAACCATAGCTGTGCGAGGCGAGGCTTTAGACGTCCTGCATTTATTGACACCGGATGAAGCTGACAACTTATTGTTGAATCAACTAGATATGCGTTATGGCCAAACTCATCTACAACCGGTGTACCGAATGCAGTTAAAGAGCCGAAAGCAGAAAAATGAGAAGACTCTCCAGGAGTTTGAAGCAGAAGTGGCAAGAATAGTACGGTTTGCGTATCCAAATGCAGCGGAGGATTTCCTGGAGTGCCTGGCGATCCAAACCTTCACCGATGGTCTTCAAGACGTCGAGTTGGAGCAGGCTGTACGGTTGGCGCGGCCGAAGTCTCTTGTGGACGCCTTGACCATTGCCCTGGAGTTTGATGCGGCGACGGAAGCCTCACGTGGAGTTGCTCGACTAAGGGAAGTCACGGGTAACTGCGACCATGTCGTTCATTCCGTTAGCGACGTCGAGGCGGTTGTGGAGAGGTTAATGAAGTTATCTTCAAAAAGAAGGCGCCCAGTAAGATGCTGGAACTGCGGGGAACTAGGCCGTATAAGAAATACGACATCGACCCCAAACAATTCCGAGGCCCCTCACATTATCAAATTGGCAACTCTGCGACACCACGTGGGCAGCTTATATGAAGATGGCCTCATTGACGGAAAGAACTTCAGCATGCTGGTAGATTCTGGAGCTACGAAAACTATCATCCGACAAACCATCATTATGCGGAAAAAGATGTTGCCTACCAGTTGGAGATTGCGTACCGCTACCGGAGAATCTGCTAGAGTCTACGGTGAGATGCAGGTGACATTACAGTTTGGTTCAACCTCTCTTGTTCACTCGGTGCTGGTGGCTGAAGTTGATGAAGATGTTGTTCTGGGCATGGACGTTATGCTCCACTGTGGTTTTAAATAAATAAATAAATAAATAAGGCCTTTATTTAATTAACATATAAACATTATAAGAGTCACCATGAAAAAAAAAAACATATTAGGTGTAAACCTGGCGAAGTCTAGCAAATAAATGCTATTCTACTTAACCAGACGTATATACACCATTTTAGCTTTAAATAGTATAAACGTACAATTTTAAGGAATACAAAAAAATGAAAACAAAGTTAATTTTAATGATACCTAAGATAACATAAAATAATATAATTAAGTGAGTACAAAATAGATATTACCTGTGTAAATGTTCATCAAGTGAAGAAAAAAAAAACTATTAACTTTAATGCTTTATATTCAGTGGAGCAGCAGCAAAACCAGTAAAATTTACAAGATAAACAAGGTCAGATGAAATTTGAATCAGGTCGTAAACTCACTAGCTATCAAGTTTGAGTCTCAAAGAGAAATTTTCTTAGCTTAAATTTGAATTTATTAAAATTAAAAAGTCTAAATTCATCCGGAAGAGAGTTGGATCTTCAACGACGTATCCTTCGTGTTGGTAATGAGGAAATATTCCTGCATCGAAAACAAGTTGACGATGCCTCAATTAAGCTAATCGATGATATCGAACTTCCGGCGAGCTGCGAATGTGTCGTAACAGCCAGGTTGGATGGACTGGAGCCAGATGGAGCCCCAGCCATAATGGAGCCAAAGAACCATGACCATAAATTGAGAAAAGGACTCCTTTTTGGTAAAACTCTTGGTAGATCTGCCAAAGAGGTACCCATCCAAGTCATCAATTTAAACGATTATCCAGTTATTCTTCAAAGGGTCCAGAAATGGGAACTTTAGAACCGGTAACAAACGTTGTTCACAAGGTAAACGTTATGGAAACCGATGAGACGAACGGAATCGAACAATTAATGACAAAAATAGATTCCTCTTTGTTAAAATGACAAAGAAAACAGGTAAGAGACCTACATTAGAGCTATATACCTTTATTTGGTTATAAAAATAAACTTGGAAGAACTGATATAGTCCAACATAAAATTGTTACTGGCAACTCACGTCTGATTCGACAGGTACCCCGACGGCTGCCTCAAGTTAAGAAGGAAGAAGCAGACAGAGCCCTAAAAGAAATGATTCAAAATGGCATAGTCGAACCATCCAGTAGTCCGTGGGCTTCTCCCGTGGTATTAGTGAGAAAGAAAGACGGTTCCATGCGGTTTTGTGTCGACTATCGAAAGCTTAATGATGTCACTAAGAAGGACAGTTATCCTCTGCCAAGGATTGATAATGCCCTCGACGCTTTGGCAGGTTCTACTTTATTTTCTACCTTGGACCTTAAAAGCGGATACTGGCAGGTTAAAATGAATCCTGCAGACAAAGAAAACACTGCCTTTACCAGAGGATCAGGGTTGTGGCAATTTACGGTCCTTCCGTTTGGCCTCTGTAATGCTCCTGCGACGTTTGAACGGCTAATGGAGAACATCCTCCGCGGTTTGTCATGGGCAACTTGTCTAGTTTATCTAGATGACATCATCATAATGGGAAAGACCTTTAAACAACACTTAACCAACCTGAAAGAAGTCTTAAAAAGATTACAGAAAGCTAATCTTACATTAAATGTTAAGAAATGCTACTTGTTCCAGAGACTATTTAAGGCATAACGTAAGCAAGGATGGTGTTGAAGTGGATCCCGCTAAGATTCAAGCCGTTCAAGAATGGTCAATCCCTATCGACAAACATCAGCTCCGAAGTTTCTTGGGTCTGTGTTCCTATTACCGACGGTATGTAAAGAATTTTGGAGACATCGCCAAACCCTTGACATGGTTGACAGAACAAGACAAGTCCTTCTGTTGGGATGAGAAATGTCAAAAGGTGTTTAAACTATTGAAGAAACAGCTTACGTTAGCCCCTATTTTTGCCTATCCACTTCCTGACGGTAAACTTATTCAGGACACCGACGCCAGCAATGTGGGAATTGGACAGCTACAAGATGGTAAAGAAAAAGTGGTTGGATACTTCAGCAAAACATTATCGAAAGCTAAAAAGAACTGCTGTGTAACTCGGCGGGAACTCTTAGCAGTTGTAAAATCCTTCGAGCACTTTTATAAATATCTGTATGGCAGAAAATTCCTGTTTAGAACAGACTATGCCAGCTTAAAGTGGCTACTTAGCTTTGGGAACCCAGAAGGACAGATAGCAAGATGGCTCGAAAAACTGCAGAAATATGATATTGAAATCGAGCACAGACCTGGAACAAGACATCGTAATGTTGATGCACTTACCAGAAGGCCATGTCGACCTGATTGCCCCCATTGTACCCGCATGGAGCAGAACGAGGAAAAACTTGCATTAGTTAAGGTTGTGCCAGAAGACCAGAGCTTTATGCTAGAGGAGCAACAAGAAAACGATTCCATTCTGAAAAAGATTCGGGAATGGAAGAGAATGGACCGTCGTCCATTGTGGAGAGCGATATCCCCATCTTCTCCGGCTTTAAAAGCATATTGGGCCCAATGGAACTCTTTAATTTTGGACAGTGGGCTCCTTTAAAGACAAAGAAAATTCAGAGGGCACAGAAACAAGGAAACAACTAGTGGTCTTAAGAAATTCTGTACCAGATATTTTAAAACAGATACATAATGATAGTTCTGGAGGACATCTGGGTATTACGAAAACGCTGCAAAAGGTACGAGATAGATTTTACTGGGTAAACTGCACTAACGATGTTAAAGATTGGTGTCGAAAATGCACCACATGTGCTGCCAGTAATGGTCCGCATCGAAAACCGAAGGTGAAAATGCAGCAATACCTGGTCGAAAGTCCTTTTAAAAGAATCGCAGTAGATCTATTGGGGCCACTTCCACAGAGCGATGTGAGAAATAAGTACATCTTTGTTGTAATGGATTACTTCACTAAATGGGTTGAAGCCTACGCAGTTCCCAATCAGGAAGCCACTACTTTAGCAAGTATATTACTTGAAGAATTCATAAGCCGTTTTGGAGTACCACTAGAATTTCATTCAGACCAAGGGAGAAATTTTGAGAGCAAGTTGTTTAAAGAAGTTTGCCAAAGATTAGGCATTCACAAAACGAGAACCACAGCGATGCACCCTCAGTCTGATGGAATGGTGGAACGAATAAATCGGACTATAACCAACTACCTGTCAAAAGTGGTGTCAGAATGTCAGAGGGATTGGGATCGACATATTCCACCATTTCTAATGGCCATTTGATCGGCCATTAACGAATCAACAGGCCAAACGCCTGCGAATGTCCTGTTCGGTCGAGAAATGAGGCTACCATGTAACTTGGTGTTTGGCTGTAAACCTGGTGAAGTGGCCCGTAAAGAATATGTCGCCGATCTTTAAAATCGAATGGAGAATATACACAACTTGGTTCGTGGGAAGCTTCAATTGTCTAGTGATCGGATGAAGAGGTACTATGACACGCGGACAATGGAAAAGAGTTACCAAGTTGGAGATTTAGTCTGGCTCTATAACCCCCGACGGCGTCGAGGTATTTGTCCCAAATTACAAAAGAACTGGGAACGTCCTTACACCATCAAGAAAAAGACTAACGATGTCATTTATCGGATCGTGAAAATTCCCAGAGGGAAACTCGTCGTGGTCCATCATGATCGTTTGGCGCCTTACCAGGGAAACCACAGTGGAGATGCGCAGCAACTCCAAGAAGATGGTTTGGCTGGCTCAGGGAGTGTGCGGGATTCCGATGTAGAAAATAACATTCCAGGAGGAATGAATCTAAGGAGGGGGCAGTGTAACGGGATAAGCGTAAAGGAAGGGACTTTAATTTGAAAGATTGTTATTGGCAGTTGATTTTTAGAAGTTTCTAAAAATCAACTGACCGTTTTAAATAATGTTTCTAGAAAATTCTAGAAAGATCTAAAGACACTAACTAGATTAAATAAAGTTGTATATAAGGGAATGCATGGGCAGTTAACGTCAGTTCAAGTTCAAGTATTCACAAGAGTTCATTGTATTGTCAAGTAGTTAGACGTTATCCAGCAGAGTTCAGTGTATCTTAACAATTTTGTAAATAAATTGTGTAAAAAGCCCCCATAAGTGTTTCATTATTATTTAAAAATACATTTCATCGCTTCATTCTTCTTTTCGTTTCTTTCGCCAAAATTTTCATGATTAACAAGCAAACTCCGGCTAACGTTGCCCATGTTATTTAAACTAATTAAGACATTTGCTTTTGCATTGGGTCCTCCATAGTAATTTCTAGTTGTTGCATTGGGATTTGAAGATTTGATCGCCATTCCCCCACTCCCTCTGAGTTATCTTTAAAAATTAATTTTAGCTTGTAGTTGAGAGGTGATTCTGTTAAATTCAAAGCAAACACCGGCATTTTTCCATCATTGACTGTTGACAGACTCATCATTTGCCATGTATTGCACTCTTGTTTTGTTCCGTTTGTGTCTAAACACACACCAATATGTGCAACGTTTTGCGGAACGTTAACATAAAGCATGTTATTTAATATTGCTGTTAAAAGAACAAAATTTGCTTTTAGCAAGGCCATGGTTTTATTCGTCTTGTGGGCGTTGATGATGTTGGTAAATATTTTTCAAAAACTTTGTCCCACAAACTTAAATTTCCAATTTTTTTAACACTTCTTTTTGGTCTTCGTAGACAGAAATTGGTTGGTTTAATTTTCTTATGTTTTCACAAAACTCTTCAAGTTTTTGACTGTATTCTCTCGAAGCCATTCTAAAACTAAATATTTTCCATGATATGTTTTATTATTAATAGCGAAAGCAACGTCTGTTATCACTCTAACACATCAGTCGATTACGTCACACATCGCGAACCTGCTAATGCACCAAGGTCACGCGCTTTTAATATTTTAGATGATTTGAACACTTCATCTTACCCTATACAGCAACCCCTTTACAATGATACGTCATACGTCGAAATCTGTTGGGCCGTTTACGAGATACAACATTAATGCCCTTTTGGCAGCATCAATACGGTCTTTTTGACGTTTCATCTTACCCTATACAGCAACCCCTTTACAATGATACGTCATACGTCAAAATCTGTTCGGCCGTTTACGAGATACAACATTAATGCCCTTTTGGCAGCATCAATACGGTCTTTTTGACGCTTCATCTTACCCTATACAGCAACCCCTTTACAATGATACGTCATACGTTGGGCCGTTTACGAGATACAACATTAATGCCCTTTTGTCATTCGAAAAAGAAGAATTGGCTGCTTGCGCCAAATGTCAAAGGCCATTTGAAAAAACAGAAGAATACAGCGCCGCCACCTGTGGCGACATCTAGCGGCGAAATTTGGAAGCTGTGAGCCCGTGGCAGCATTGCTCATCTACTTATATTGATATGGATTTTTCTTCATGGTGCACGTTCTTTCAATGAAATGTTGGAACGTGATCCATTATTTGTAAATTGGTTGTCTAGATTAAGTATTTTTTTATTTAGATGTTTTTTGTAAAATTATTTTTGTTTTTTGTGTTGATAGATAGTTAGGATTATTATGAAATAGATTGTCACAAAAGAAGATTAAAAATTGTCATTGAAATTGAATAAAGTTGTCATTAATAAAAAGGTATTAAAATAATACAAAGAAATGTTGTTTTAACAGTAAATAAGAAGAAAAAGCAAGATTAGAATCAGAAAGATAAAAATAAAGCCGGAGCACATAGAAAAAGAAACCAGAACTTGGAAGGTACAGAAAAGCAGAGAGTTGGAAATTTTAAGAGAACAGAAAGGTAATAGATAAATAGAAAGGCAGCAGCAAGAAGGAGTTGGAAAGTAGTAGGAAGAGGAAGATATAGAGAAAGAGTGGAACAATAGAAGAAGAAAGATTTAGAAAGAAGCGAAAGAATTTTTTTTTATATTTATAATTTTTGTATTTAAGGATAACTAATTTGGAAATCTTGGAATCCACGACCGATAATTTTATTGAAGAAGGGTGTTTCAGAAGGAGGATCCATTTCAATATATATATATATATATTGATATGGATTTTTCTTCTTGGAACGGGTTCTTTCAGTGAAATGTTGGAACGTGTTCATGATTTTTAAATCGGTTGTCTTGATTAAGTATTTTTTTATATTGGATTTGTTTTTGTTTAGTTTATAGATGTTATGTTGTTAGGAGATTATTGATGAGATTGTCATTGAATTAATTTTTGTAAAAGTCAGATAAAATAAAACTATTGTAAATAAAAGCATTTGAATTTAAATTAAAATAAAAACATAATAATAATAAATAATTTAAAGAATAAGAAAATACAAAGAAACCAAAACTTGAAAGATACAGAAAAGCAGAGAGTTGGAAATTTTAAGAGAGCAGAAAGGTGATAGATAAGTAGAAAGGCGGTAGCAAGAAGGAGTTGGAAAGTTGTAGGAAGAGGAAGGTATAAAGAATTAGTTGAGCAGCAGAAAGGTATTAAATAGATGGAAAGGCAGCAGTAAGAAGGAGTTGGAAAGTAGTTGGAAGAGGAAGATATAGAGTAAGAGTGGAACAACGGAAGAAGAAAGTTTTCGACAGAAGCGAAAGAATTTTTTTTATATTTATAATTTTTGTACTTTATTTTTAGGACAATCAATTTAAAAATTTTGAATCCACGACCGAGAATTTTATTGAAAGTGGGTGTTCCAGAAGGAGGATCCATTTCAATATATATATATATATATATATATATATATATATATATATATATATATATATATATATATATATATATATAAAACAAACAGAGCGTTTGTGACAGTCTTATATAACAAAGATGATACAAAAGTATCTAGTGCCGTGCTGTCAATAATAAATCCAGTTTTCAACTGGATTGGTGTTTGGTTAGATTTTCTAACTCAAGACACCGGTAGACGCTGCGAAATAGGAGTATAAGGATTTTAATCAGCCCAAACAGGGGCAAAACCAACTACAGACACGTGTTTCGCTCTTTTTATGAGCTCATCAGTGCAGTATAGGTTATATCTCTTCAGTCACTAATGAAGAGACATCCCCTGTATGAATCGACCAAATCCTTATAGATGTACAGTTGCGAAAGTAGAAACCATTCGCAAGTGGCCCCATCTTTACTCCAAAAATGGAACTAAGAAGTCGCTTTGGGTCTTAAAAGTACCTTCGGCAAGGTAATAACATAAAACGAACAGAGCGTTTGTGACAGTCTTATATAACAATATGTAAGAGATGATACAAAAGTATCTAGTGCCGTGCTGTCAATAATAAATCCAGTTTTCAACTGGATTGGTGTTTGGTTAGATTTTCTAACTCAAGACACCGGTAGACGCTGCGAAATAGGAGTATAAGGATTTTAATCAGCCCATACAGGGGCAAAACCAACTACAGACACGTGTTTCGCTCTTTTTATGAGCTCATCAGTGCAGTATAGGTTATATCTCTTCAGTCACTAATGAAGAGACATCCCCTGTATGAATCGACCAAATCCTTATAGATGTACAGTTGCGAAAGTAGAAACCATTCGCAAAAATGGAACTATATATACATATATATATATATACGAATAATGGTATAGTGACTGGTTCAATATAACGTGAAGTCAATCGTGGAGTTGCAGTCAACGTTTGGCCAAGGTAAGTAAAGAAAACTCTTTGATTTCAGTCAAGCTTTCGAATTTATTTAATTCTTCTTCAGGACATCTGTGGTGAAGAACAATTTTTATAAAATAAAGAAATATTGTTACAAATGTGATGACTTACTAATCGTGAGGTTATAAGAAAAGCGACGAATTCTGTTTGACAACATTACACTAATAAAACATTTTAAAATTCAGGTACATCACTATTAAAATACATAAAAATATATACATTTACACCATAAAACTTATTATTTTGTTATTTTTAACCTCCATGCTAAAAATAACAAAATAATAAGTTTTATGGTGTAAATGTATATATTTTTATGTATTTTAATAGTGATGTACCTGAATTTTAAAATGTTTTATTAGTGTAATGTTGTCAAACAGAATTCGTCGCTTTTCTTATAACCTCACGATTAGTAAGTCATCACATTTGTAACAATATTTCTTTATTTTATAAAAATTGTTCTTCACCACAGATGTCCTGAAGAAGAATTAAATAAATTCGAAAGCTTGACTGAAATCAAAGAGTTTTCTTTACTTACCTTGGCCAAACGTTGACTGCAACTCCACGATTGACTTCACGTTATATATATATATAACGTGAAGTCAATCGTGGAGTTGCAGTCAACGTTTGGCCAAGGTAAGTAAAGAAAACTCTTTGATTTCAGTCAAGCTTTCGAATTTATTCAATTCTTCTTCAGGACATCTGTGGTGAAGAACAATTTTTATATAATAAAGAAATATTGTTACAAATGTGATGACTTACTAATCGTGAGGTTATAAGAGAAGCGACAAATTCCGTTTGACAACATTACACTAATAAAACATTTTAAAAATCAGGTACATCACTATTAAAATACATAAAAATATATACATTTACACCATAAAACTTATAATTTTGTTATTTTTAGCATGGAGGTTTGTCTGTAAATGATTGAATTTTAATGTGTCTTCAATTTCCTTTTTTTTATCTGTGTGTTTTTTATATACTTATGGTTTTTATTTTAACACAGTAGGAGAGCAAAACATTTAGATGATTTATTTATTTAGATTTAATTATTATATCAAGTAAAATTCTGTAGTCATGAAATGCGGGATTTTAATTTTAAAAATGTATTTGTTAAATTTTATGAACGTTGTTGTGTTTTTATTTTTATTTATTTTAGTGTTATATTAATCTTTATGTTTGTAATCATGTTTTAATTTATTATTACTGTTTATTTATCTTTATATTTATATATTTAATTTTTTTTTTTTTTTATTTATATTTATTTTTGAAACGACAGAATGTAACAATAAATATTACTCAGCCCTTCTATATCCGATTTTCTATTAATACATGTTTCCCTTCTGTCAATGTGTGTCATTTCTAAGAATAATCGTTTCTTAAGGTTCCTTTCCCTTTCTAAAATTTTTGTTTCTTCAAATTTAAAACTATGACCATTTTTAATTGCATGTTCAGTTAGTGCGCATGCTTTATATTTATTATTTTTAATGTCACTTTTATGCGAGATGTTCCTGCTGTGTACAGTTCGGCATGTTTCCCCAATATACACCCTTTCACAATCCGAGCAAGTGATTTCATATACTACATTTGAACTTTCTAAATTACTAAGCGGATCTTTGGTTCGGGTGTATAATCTAGAAATGGTTTTGATATTTTTCGTGCCTATTTTAAAATTTTCATAATTTTTGAATAGTTTTAAAAGTTTAGGAGTGAGTTGTGGGATATAAGGTAAAGAACCAAAAATTGGCTGTGAAATTTCATTAGACAAGACACCTCTCTCAATGTCAAATGTTTGTTGTTGATTGAAATTATTGTTGTCACTTATTCTTGCAATGCACGTGGTACTAAAAATTAATTTATTTAATAATCCCAAAGGGTATGAATTATTTAACAGTATTCCTTTTAATTTAAGTAAACCTTGGTTTTTAAATTTTGGGTGTGATAGTTTTAAAACCCTGTCTTTTAATCCCAGAATTAGGTTAATCTTAGTTCTTGGAGGGTGTTCAGAATAAAAATTAATAAACCTGTTGCTGCATATTGGTTTACGGTACCATTCAGTTTGTAGGATGTTGTTTTGTGTGCGATGGACGATTAAATCTAGGAAAGGTAACCTGTTATTAATTTCTTTTTCCACTGTGAATTGCAGTTGTTTACATTGGTTATTAAAAATTTTTAGGACAAGATCAACTTTATTAAATGGTATCGCAAGTATTAAATCATCAACAAAACGTTTGACAAAAGGAATTTTGAATGGTATTTGATTAATACTTCTCTCTACCAAGTCATCCAGTACAAAGTTACAAAGAATCGGGGACAAAGTACTACCCATTGGTGTGCCTAATATTTGTTTGAAAAATTTGTTATTAAATTTACAGATATTGGTGTCAAAAATGAACGTTAAAATTTTTTTAAAATTAGTTAAACTTAATTTGCAATTAGGTTCAATGTTAATCCACTGTTTTTCAATGCAATTTATTATTAGTTCAGTTGGCATATTCGTGTACATGGAGACAACGTCAAAACTCACTAGAATATATGTGTCAGGAATTCTAATGTTGTTAATGAAATCACTAAAATGGAAAGAGTCTCTTATTATAAAATTATTATTAAAATTATAGGTTTTAGATAAAATAGATGTTAAAAGACTAGCCAATTTACTGTTGGGAGAATCTATAGATGACACAATGGGGCGCATTGACAAAATGGGTTTATGTATTTTTGGGAGTGCATAAAATCTAGGAGCTACTGAATTGTATATTCTTAATGATTTTGCTTCTATTGAGGAAAGTTGTGATTGTTTTTCCAAGTCACTTATTAATTTATTGGCTTTCTGTTGAAATGTACAAGTAGGATCATTTTGTAATTGTTGGTAATACCTTTCGTCATTGAGTAACAATTGACTTTTTTCGAAGTATTCCTCCTTGTACATTGCTACAGTGACGTTGCCTTTGTCACTACGAAGAATATACACTTCAGGGTTTGTTCTGATAAATGTTCTAGCTTCCTCAAAAAATATCGTTTAGGAAATGATTGTTTTTGCCAGTTTTATGTAAGAAATTTGTAATGATGTTGGTGGATTTTGATCTGAGCAAATCTTTATTGTTATCATTCATGTTCTGTATTAACTGTTCAAAATCAGCCAATAATGATGACAGTTTAAAATCCCTAACATTTGGAATGAGGCAAAATTTAGGTCCTAATGCTAAGAGTTTTTTAATGTTAAAAGGGAACTGAATGTTGGTTAAGTTTTTGAACCATTTTGCATTAAATTTAATTTTTGAAAAGTGTTCTATTTTTAAGTTGTTGAATTTTTGTATGTTATTTATTTTAATTTTATGAAAAATGGTGTTATAATTAATATCTTGTCTTCGTTTGTATTCTTTTAGGATTTGACTAGGAATTACTTGATATAATTTAGATTTTATGTTCTCTAATTTGTTTTCAAGAAATTTTTTATCAGATAGAGTGCAACTAATTTCTAGATTTATTATTTGTTTTTGAAGTTTTGTGTTTAGATTTAGTATTTTATTACCTGTTTTGCCTCCTCTGTGATGTAACAAGTTATTTACATTAATTATGCTGTTTTTGACATGTTTAGGTGATACATCATGTCTTCTGCATTTTAATAAGAAGATGTGTCTGTTGTTTAACTTCGCCAGCTTGGTGTTAATTTTGGCCCATTCTTTGAGTAAACCAACGTTAGTAGGTCCATACCTTGATTGGATGTTCTCAAAAAACCCCATTTTTATGAAATACGAATAATGGTATAGTGACTGGTTCTATATAACGTGAAGTCAATCGTGGAGTTGCAGTCAACGTTTGGCCAAGGTAAGTAAAGAAAACTCTTTGATTTCAGTCAAGCTTTCGAATTTATTCAATTCTTCTTCAGGACATCTGTGGTGAAGAACAATTTTTATATAATAAAGAAATATTGTTACAAATGTGATGACTTACTAATCGTGAGGTTATAAGAGAAGCGACAAATTCCGTTTGACAACATTACACTAATAAAACATTTTAAAAATCAGGTACATCACTATTAAAATACATAAAAATATATACATTTACACCATAAAACTTATAATTTTGTTATTTTTAGCATGGAGGTTTGTCTGTAAATGATTGAATTTTAATGTGTCTTCAATTTCCTTTTTTTTATCTGTGTGTTTTTTATATACTTATGGTTTTTATTTTAACACAGTAGGAGAGCAAAACATTTAGATGATTTATTTATTTAGATTTAATTATTATATCAAGTAAAATTCTGTAGTCATGAAATGCGGGATTTTAATTTTAAAAATGTATTTGTTAAATTTTATGAACGTTGTTGTGTTTTTATTTTTATTTATTTTAGTGTTATATTAATCTTTATGTTTGTAATCATGTTTTAATTTATTATTACTGTTTATTTATCTTTATATTTATATATTTAATTTTTTTTTTTTTATTTATATTTATTTTTGAAACGACAGAATGTAACAATAAATATTACTCAGCCCTTCTATATCCGATTTTCTATTAATACATGTTTCCCTTCTGTCAATGTGTGTCATTTCTAAGAATAATCGTTTCTTAAGGTTCCTTTCCCTTTCTAAAATTTTTGTTTCTTCAAATTTAAAACTATGACCATTTTTAATTGCATGTTCAGTTAGTGCGCATGCTTTATATTTATTATTTTTAATGTCACTTTTATGCGAGATGTTCCTGCTGTGTACAGTTCGGCATGTTTCCCCAATATACACCCTTTCACAATCCGAGCAAGTGATTTCATATACTACATTTGAACTTTCTAAATTACTAAGCGGATCTTTGGTTCGGGTGTATAATCTAGAAATGGTTTTGATATTTTTCGTGCCTATTTTAAAATTTTCATAATTTTTGAATAGTTTTAAAAGTTTAGGAGTGAGTTGTGGGATATAAGGTAAAGAACCAAAAATTGGCTGTGAAATTTCATTAGACAAGACACCTCTCTCAATGTCAAATGTTTGTTGTTGATTGAAATTATTGTTGTCACTTATTCTTGCAATGCACGTGGTACTAAAAATTAATTTATTTAATAATCCCAAAGGGTATGAATTATTTAACAGTATTCCTTTTAATTTAAGTAAACCTTGGTTTTTAAATTTTGGGTGTGATAGTTTTAAAACCCTGTCTTTTAATTCCAGAATTAGGTTAATCTTAGTTCTTGGAGGGTGTTCAGAATAAAAATTAATAAACCTGTTGCTGCATATTGGTTTACGGTACCATTCAGTTTGTGGGATGTTGTTTTGTGTGCGATGGACGATTAAATCTAGGAAAGGTAACCTGTTATTAATTTCTTTTTCCACTGTGAATTGCAGTTGTTTACATTGGTTATTAAAAATTTTTAGGACAAGATCAACTTTATTAAATGGTATCGCAAGTATTAAATCATCAACAAAACGTTTGACAAAAGGAATTTTGAATGGTATTTGATTAATACTTCTCTCTACCAAGTCATCCAGTACAAAGTTACAAAGAATCGGGGACAAAGTACTACCCATTGGTGTGCCTAATATTTGTTTGAAAAATTTGTTATTAAATTTACAGATATTGGTGTCAAAAATGAACGTTAAAATTTTTTTAAAATTAGTTAAACTTAATTTGCAATTAGGTTCAATGTTAATTCACTGTTTTTCAATGCAATTTATTATTAGTTCAGTTGGCATATTCGTGTACATGGAGACAACGTCGAAACTCACTAGAATATATGTGTCAGGAATTCTAATGTTGTTAATGAAATCACTAAAATGGAAAGAGTCTCTTATTATAAAATTATTATTAAAATTATAGGTTTTAGATAAAATAGATGTTAAAAGACTAGCCAATTTACTGTTGGGAGAATCTATAGATGACACAATGGGGCGCATTGACAAAATGGGTTTATGTATTTTTGGGAGTGCATAAAATCTAGGAGCTACTGAATTGTATATTCTTAATGATTTTGCTTCTATTGAGGAAAGTTGTGATTGTTTTTCCAAGTCACTTATTAATTTATTGGCTTTCTGTTGAAATGTACAAGTAGGATCATTTTGTAATTGTTGGTAATACCTTTCGTCATTGAGTAACAATTGACTTTTTTCGAAGTATTCCTCCTTGTACATTGCTACAGTGACGTTGCCTTTGTCACTACGAAGAATTTACACTTCAGGGTTTGTTCTGATAAATGTTCTAGCTTCCTCAAAAATATCGTTTAGGAAATGATTGTTTTTGCCAGTTTTATGTAAGAAATTTGTAATGATGTTGGTGGATTTTGATCTGAGCAAATCTTTATTGTTATCATTCATGTTCTGTATTAACTGTTCAAAATCAGCCAATAATGATGACAGTTTAAAATCCCTAACATTTGGAATGAGGCAAAATTTAGGTCCTAATGCTAAGAGTTTTTTAATGTTAAAAGGGAACTGAATGTTGGTTAAGTTTTTGAACCATTTTGCATTAAATTTAATTTTTGAAAAGTGTTCTATTTTTAAGTTGTTGAATTTTTGTATGTTATTTATTTTAATTTTATGAAAAATGGTGTTATAATTAATATCTTGTCTTCGTTTGTATTCTTTTAGGATTTGACTAGGAATTACTTGATATAATTTAGATTTTATGTTCTCTAATTTGTTTTCAAGAAATTTTTTATCAGATAGAGTGCAACTAATTTCTAGATTTATTATTTGTTTTTGAAGTTTTGTGTTTAGATTTAGTATTTTATTACCTGTTTTGCCTCCTCTGTGATGTAACAAGTTATTTACATTAATTATGCTGTTTTTGACATGTTTAGGTGATACATCATGTCTTCTGCATTTTAATAAGAAGATGTGTCTGTTGTTTAACTTCGCCAGCTTGGTGTTAATTTTGGCCCATTCTTTGAGTAAACCAACGTTAGTAGGTCCATACCTTGATTGGATGTTCTCAAAAAACCCCATTTTTATGAAATACGAATAATGGTATAGTGACTGGTTCTATATAACGTGAAGTCAATCGTGGAGTTGCAGTCAACGTTTGGCCAAGGTAAGTAAAGAAAACTCTTTGATTTCAGTCAAGCTTTCGAATTTATTCAATTCTTCTTCAGGACATCTGTGGTGAAGAACAATTTTTATATAATAAAGAAATATTGTTACAAATGTGATGACTTACTAATCGTGAGGTTATAAGAGAAGCGACAAATTCCGTTTGACAACATTACACTAATAAAACATTTTAAAAATCAGGTACATCACTATTAAAATACATAAAAATATATACATTTACACCATAAAACTTATAATTTTGTTATTTTTAGCATGGAGGTTTGTCTGTAAATGATTGAATTTTAATGTGTCTTCAATTTCCTTTTTTTTATCTGTGTGTTTTTTATATACTTATGGTTTTTATTTTAACACAGTAGGAGAGCAAAACATTTAGATGATTTATTTATTTAGATTTAATTATTATATCAAGTAAAATTCTGTAGTCATGAAATGCGGGATTTTAATTTTAAAAATGTATTTGTTAAATTTTATGAACGTTGTTGTGTTTTTATTTTTATTTATTTTAGTGTTATATTAATCTTTATGTTTGTAATCATGTTTTAATTTATTATTACTGTTTATTTATCTTTATATTTATATATTTAATTTTTTTTTTTTTTTATTTATATTTATTTTTGAAACGACAGAATGTAACAATAAATATTACTCAGCCCTTCTATATCCGATTTTCTATTAATACATGTTTCCCTTCTGTCAATGTGTGTCATTTCTAAGAATAATCGTTTCTTAAGGTTCCTTTCCCTTTCTAAAATTTTTGTTTCTTCAAATTTAAAACTATGACCATTTTTAATTGCATGTTCAGTTAGTGCGCATGCTTTATATTTATTATTTTTAATGTCACTTTTATGCGAGATGTTCCTGCTGTGTACAGTTCGGCATGTTTCCCCAATATACACCCTTTCACAATCCGAGCAAGTGATTTCATATACTACATTTGAACTTTCTAAATTACTAAGCGGATCTTTGGTTCGGGTGTATAATCTAGAAATGGTTTTGATATTTTTCGTGCCTATTTTAAAATTTTCATAATTTTTGAATAGTTTTAAAAGTTTAGGAGTGAGTTGTGGGATATAAGGTAAAGAACCAAAAATTGGCTGTGAAATTTCATTAGACAAGACACCTCTCTCAATGTCAAATGTTTGTTGTTGATTGAAATTATTGTTGTCACTTATTCTTGCAATGCACGTGGTACTAAAAATTAATTTATTTAATAATCCCAAAGGGTATGAATTATTTAACAGTATTCCTTTTAATTTAAGTAAACCTTGGTTTTTAAATTTTGGGTGTGATAGTTTTAAAACCCTGTCTTTTAATCCCAGAATTAGGTTAATCTTAGTTCTTGGAGGGTGTTCAGAATAAAAATTAATAAACCTGTTGCTGCATATTGGTTTACGGTACCATTCAGTTTGTAGGATGTTGTTTTGTGTGCGATGGACGATTAAATCTAGGAAAGGTAACCTGTTATTAATTTCTTTTTCCACTGTGAATTGCAGTTGTTTACATTGGTTATTAAAAATTTTTTAGGACAAGATCAACTTTATTAAATGGTATCGCAAGTATTAAATCATCAACAAAACGTTTGACAAAAGGAATTTTGAATGGTATTTGATTATATATATATATATATATATATATATATATATATATATATATATAGCCCAGGATATGAAATAAACAAAGTGCCAAGAAAATGCGTATTAATATAAACAAAAGGGGAAAATTATTGGGCTTAGAACGACTCAAACACAATAAGTCCTTTTCGCCAACGTTGCGACGCTGGTTGCTAGCCGAAAACCCATTGGCACAGCTGGCCGAAAGCACAAAATGGCGATAGGACTCCTGTGTGAGCTTTCGTTGTTTTTGTGTTTTTATGGTTCGTTACACATGTTTCCCCAACATCCTTTGCTCCCAAGTACCGAACACTTTTGCTACCCAAGTGCAATACCCTACTTGGTTATGCCGCACTGATGACGGCTAATGAGCCAGAAACATGCATGTCTGCGGTTACCATTCCTACTCGTGGCCTTATTGATCCTTTTTGCGTACATGCCCAATAATTTTCCCCTTTTGTTTATATTAATACTCATTTTCTGGGCACTTTGTTTATATATATATATATATATATATATAAAGGAGGATAACGGGAATGCAACGCAACAAGGATCATGGTTACAAGTAGGAATGGTAACCGCAGACATGCATGTTTCTGGCTCATTAGCCGTCATCAGTGCGGCATAACCAAGAAGAGTATTGCTCTTAGCTAGCAAAAGTGTTGGGTACTTGGGAGCAAAGGATGTTGGGGAAACATGTGTCAAGAACACAAAAACAACGAACGCTCACACAGGAGTCCTGTCACCATTTTGTGCTTTCGGCCAGCTGTGCCAATGGGCTTTCGGCTAGCAACCAGCGTCGCCACGTTGGCGAAACGGACTCATTGTGTTTGAGTCGTTCTAGCCCAGGAGATTAAATAAACAAAATGCCAAGAAAACGCGTATTAATATAAAAAAAGGAGGATAACGGGAATGCAACGCAACAAGGATCATGGTTACAAGTAGGAATGGTAACCGCAGACATGCATGTTTCTGGCTCATTAGCCGTCATCAGTGCGGCATAACCAAGAAGAGTATTGCTCTTAGCTAGCAAAAGTGTTGGGTACTTGGGAGCAAAGGATGTTGGGGAAACATGTGTTTTTTTTATATTAATACGCGTTTTCTTGGCATTTTGTTTATATATATATATATATATATTAGTGCTTTAGAAATAAGTATCTAAATATCTAAAGTTATTGCAAATTTAAAAGATAAAAGTGGGGGTATTGATAAAATTCATACCAAAATTCTTAAGATCATTATATTATTGGAATACTTGAAAAAATACTGTATTGAAAAAGGGATTTGGCCTAATGCTTAAACTAAAATTAGAATTTTCCAATAGTTAAAGCATTACAAGAAATAGGCAGCTGAGCATTCCACTGTATGATTTCACATTATCAAAGATAAACAGTATCTACACAGCGACTAAATACTTTAACATTCTGCCAAATAATTATAAAACACTGCAATTTAAAAATAAAATAGTCAAGAATAAAATTATGAATTATTTTATGGAAGCATCACAGCATAAACTTCTGTTGTTACATTTACTAAACTACTAATGTAATATGATAAGAGAAAATAAATGTATTTTTTAGAGTGACATAAATGATCACAATGTTTTAAAATTTTTAATTAGTAAGTAAGTTAGTTATCCATCCCTGAGCACAGCTAAGCTTGCCTCGCTCTTCAGGGACATCATATTTGTAGCTCAAATAAGCACCTTATAATGATTGGTAAATAAATGGAATTGAATTGAAATGGAATTAATAAACTTTTCAACATCTATAGCTAAAGTTGGTTATTGATGTTTTCCCTTATTCGTCTGATAGTTTCGTTTATGCCTGTGTGTAAGTTACTTTTCCCGTTGTGATACTGATCAAGGATCTGGGGAATTTCTTCTTCGGTTGGTGTTGATACAATGTTTTGGAAAATTTTTAATTTAATTTCTTTATCGGAAAATATAAATGAAAATATTTTAAGAATAGGTAAGTCTAAGGCGTTTTCTATATTATAAGTTTTGTTGGAATCAAATTCGGATTGACTTTTGAAAATAATATAGAATAAATTTCTTTGACGGCGCCGGGGTCAAAAGGTAAGTAATTAATAAAATATTTTCGCTCTTTTATGGTTTTACTCGATGGAATATTAGGTTTATGGCGATCAAATTCGAAGTTTTCGTCAAAAGTATCATTTATTATTTTGTCGTGAAATTCAGTTAATTTATTTTGTCAGAAAAACGTGACTATAAATTTTGAGTTTCTAGATATAAAAGTTGAAGTTCTCTTCTAATTCGAATATTTGCCTCGAAGAGATCGACCGAGTTACTTGCACAAACTACTTTGCCCTAGTCGTGGTTCGAGGCCAGTTCATAAACTATTAAGAGCCATAGTTTCGATGAGAGTACATTGAGCGGATTTTTGTTCAGCAGATAAATTGGATGTTTTTTGGATAGTGGCATGCATTGTTGTATTTATAACTTGTAATCGGCTGAAAAATGTAACGGGGGATTCGCCAGGTAATTGACGTAATCTTTGAAGATCTTGGATTAAGGATGAAAGGTCTCTTGTATCTCCGAAATGGAGGTTAAGAAGTTGTTTGGTTTCGACATAAGTGTTTGGCTTTCTGGAATTTATTCATTGTGCGGCTTTTCCTTTTAATTATTTTTTATGTGAATCACTAATAAAATTCTTTGATGTTGCTTAGCCATACTATACGCACAGCCACAAGCATCTGTGAAGGTGCCACGCGAAATTTGATCCACTTAGGATTCTGGTATTATAGAAAAAAAAATTCTCAGCTTATGGAATAAGTTAAAACAACTCCAGTAAAATAAGCCACCAAGATTTCGATCTATTTATATGGTCAGCTTAAAGTGCACGGTAAAGTTCTAAATAGTTTTTTGTAGTAATAATAATTGATCTTACAAAAATATTACTGTAATAATTATAGGATTAGCTTTGTTTCTACAATTCTTAAGAAAAGATTCTTTTCATAATTACAGAATTGAAAAAAAGAACCAGATAATTTGCTCATTAAATTCAATATAGTATTGTTTTCGTTAATTTTGATGTAAAACATCTATAGCCGCACGTAAAACCGATTTCTGGCGTGGCGACGTAACGCAAAAAACCCAACACGACTCCGCCTAATATCTATTCTATATAGACAAAAATGAATGTTTGTATGTTATCGATGAACTCAAAAACTACTGGACCGATTATTATGAAAATTGGTGTATATATATATATATATATATATATATATATATATATATATATGTATTTTTTCACGGAGAAGGTTTGTATAATATGATCATTGATGTCACTCGCCACCAGGTGGCGCTGCAAAGTAGCAACTTTTGCCCCGTTCCACCGATTGTCATGAAAATTGGTATGTAAATGTATTTTTATAAATATTTCAGAACCCAACAATCATCACAGAATCTGACGGAAGTAACGGTGTGACGTCAGCTATGGGAGGAGCTTACAAACCTTTTTGAAGTAAAACTTTTATGGTAATCTTGTAATTAATTTTCAAAATGTTTAAAATTTTCAAAATTTTCAGTTTTCAAAATTTTGAAAACTTTTAAATTTTGTCAAGGTTTACTTCACTCGCGCGTAAAGGTTACACGCACACTCTTTTTTTATTGAATACTAAATACTGCATATTACTTTTACAAAATAATGTCGATTGTCAATGTTTCACATCTGCCAGGCGTCCCGTGACGGCTCACATTTTTTTTTATTATTCAATCTTTAATTACCTTTTTATTGGCTTTATGTATGACAGATCCTTTTTTGATTCAGTTTACCATTTTTTTTTATGTCGATTTGCTTGTTGTTATTTTTTTTTTTTGTAAATAATCAGACTCAACTTTCCCACCTTAAACTGGTATTTTGTTGTTATCGTTAATATAGTTTTTATCTAAAATCTTAAAGCTTTCTGTGTAGCTATCAATCTTGCAGAAATTTTGATAAAAGGATATTTTTATATGTATACATTTAACATCCCTATTAGTATTTTTTGAAAATTTTGAAAGTTCTTAGAAAGTATACAAACAAGAATATATTAAATGACATTAAGGAGAAATTGAAAAAATGTCGCACCCAGCGAGACTCGAACTCGCAACCTTCAGCTCTACGCGCTGACGCGCTAACAACTAAGCTATAGGTGCTTAGCCATCAAATCGCCGAACGGTCGTTAATTTCTGTTCTGTTCTTTTGTATTAATCATTAAATAAATCAATCTAGCCATTTTATAATAACTTTTGTTAACACGTTAGAATGCGAAGAAAAAGTTGTGAAAGGGTACACACAAAAGATCTTTTAGGTCGCAGTGTAGTAAGGTCGACCCCACTTATAATCTACAAATCTACAATGTACTCTCCAAGTGCTATTAATTATCAATAATTATATTGCATGACATTAGAATCTAATGTAGCTTATAAAAAATTAATTCACCAATTAACTTAATAATTGATTACCCTTAATTATTTTTTCTAGTTCAAATTTTTCTGTGTGGGTAAATTGATATTGTATATTTTATTACCAATATCTGATCAGCAGCTTTATTTTAAACTCTAAAATAAACTTCCTATTTACAAGTTTGACTGGATACGTAATCGAATATTGGGATGTACAGCTGGAAATTTAATTAAAACCTGCGGCGTTACCAACCGAAATCCACTAATTAAAAAATTGTAAATCAATATCAATTTCAAGAAACAGCTTAAAGAGAAAACTGCGGACAGTGTTTTACACAACACACCCAACAATAGCGACGCTAGCAGTTAATCAAATCCTGTTGGCAAACTCAATAATAATAAATATCCGCATTGAAAAGTTTTCAGTATAATTATGAAATTTTTTAAAATTCCTGTATTCCAATAGAAAGTATAGCTCTATAATAAAAAAAGCAATTTTAGTGCGATGTTGATATGATTTTATTTTGGGTATTATGTTTTGAGTATAAATAAATATATAATCAATTAATTTTGTTATAATTAGATTTTTCTCCTGCAAAATAAACCTAAAACTACAATACAATGGAAAAAAATTTTAATATAATTTTTTAAGCATAATTTTTGTGTTAAACGGACTATATTATAACGCATATTTCTAAGTTAAAATGGGTGCATTAAATTACTCTAGATGAAGTAAAACTACGACTTGTAAGATGGAAGTTAAAAGGTAAATTTCTTTATATAATTTTAAACTTGACATCTAGCGTACCTAGTGGAACTTGCAAGTGGATTTTAAAATCCTTATCAAACACATTTCGTGAAAAGAATATATTTAAATAGGTATTTATATTTTCTTTGCGTATGTATTTTTCTCACATACAAGATAAATACCAAAAAATGAATAACGGAGTGAAGTATACAACTCTGTATACACATACCAGACACCTAATATATTGTCTGGCATTGAAATTGTTACTAGAATATTAATAAAGTGTTTGAAAAGATTGTGCTGAGTAACTTTATCTGTTTAAAGAAGATAAAATAGCATTAAGCCTGTACTCCAAACTAAAATAAAGTACGGAATTCGAAATTTACTCTATGTCACTTTCAAATGTGATCTACATATTGAACTGACCGAAGTAAATACTTTGGTCTTTTCTGTGTGTGTATATGGACGAACAAGTGATTTATGTTGTAAATGTAAACACTAGACAAACCATAATGTTTACATTTATTTATCATTGTTTGTAAAAATAGCGGTTGAGTCTTTCCGATTAAGAATAAATTGTATTCAAGAATATTAAAAGATCTACAAATGAATCATGCCAACACTATTTTAAATAATTATAAGGTATTGTAACGGGATAACCGTAAAGAAAAGGACCTTAATTTGAAAGATTCTTATTCTAGAAACTCCCAAACACACTAACTAGATTAAATAATGTTTCTAGAAAATTCTAGAAAGTTCTAAACACACTGACTAGATTAAATAATGTTTCTAGAAGATTCTAGAAAGTTCTAAACACACTGACTAGATTAAATAATGTTGTATATAAGGGGATGTCAGTTCAAGTTCAAATATTAACAAGAGTTCATTGTATTGTCAAGCAGTTTAGACGTTATCCAGCAGAGTTCTGTGTATCTTAACAATTTTGTAAATAAAATTGTATTAAAGTCCCCATAAGTGTTTCAAATTGGTGTCAGGTGTGGGGTGAAGATACAAGAATGCCTGGAAAAAAGATAAAAGAACTATTGGTGGCTGAGCTCGGAAAAGAGCTCGAAGAATTGGAGTTGGAAACTACTGGGACCAAATCCGTATTGTTGAGTAGGCTCCGTGAATACTACCTAAATAATAATCTAGACCCTGAAGCTGTGGAGTTCGAAGATCCGATTCAAAAAGCCATTTTTGAACAATCGCAACAACTTTCTCAGCTGTCGCAACGAATGACGAGCCAACAAGAAGAACAAACTCAACAACTTTCCCGGCTGCAAGAAGAACAAACTCAACAACTTTCCCAGATGTCACAACGAATGACGAGCCAACAAGAAGATCAAACTCAACAACTCTCCCGGCTGCAAGAAGAGCTATCAGGACGAATGACGAGCCAGCAAGAGGAGCTATCCAGTCAGATGAAGAGCCAGCAAGAGGAGCTTTCCAGTCAGATGAAGAGCCAGCGCGAAGATATGTCCCAGCTATCACAACGGATGTCTACCCTACCAGAAGAGTTATCCAGTTCCTTCTCCCAGCAAATATCGCATTTGCACTCCGAAATGTACACTCTTCGTGAAGAACAAAGTCAGCAAGTGTCCAACTGGCGAGACGAGCAAAACCAGATCAACCAGCAAATGCAGTCCAAAATAAGGAAGCTTCAACAAGAACACGAAGCTTGTCGTCGAAACCAGCCCATCCACCACGGCGACGGAGATGCAGAAAGGACGGAAACCTGCCACGTAGACGTCGACCGACGAGGAAATGGGGAGACTACTCAGGTACGAACGACGATGAAACCCCCGACCTTCGACGTGAAGACTTCCTGGCCAAATTACCTGAAACAATTCGACGCAGCGGCCAGAGCTAATGGATGGTGATCCCAGGCATTGTCCCTAACCGTGGCTCTGCGAGGCGAAGCTTTAGACGTCTTGCAATCATTGACACCGGATGAAGCTGACAACTTCGAGTTATTGGTGAATCGTCTAGAGATGCGTTATGGTCAAACTCATCTACAAATGGTGTACCGAATGCAGTTAAAAAGCCGAAAGCAGAAAAATGGAGAGACTATCCTGGAATTTGAGGCGGAAGTAGCAAGAATGGTACGACTTGCGTATTCAAATGCAGCGGAGGATTACCTGGAATGCCTGGTAGTCCAAACCTTCACCGATGGTCTTCGAGACATCAAGTTGCAGCGGGCTATACGGTTGGCGCGGCCGAAGTCTCTTGTGGACGCCTTGACCATTGCCCTGGAGTTTGAGGCGGCGACGGACGCCTCACGTGGAGTTGCTCGACTAAAGGAAGTCACCGGTAACTACGACCATGCCGTTCATTCCGTTAGCGACGTCGAAGCGGTAGTAGAGAGGTTAATGAAGTTATTTTTAAAAAGAAGGCGCCCCGTGAGATGCTGGAACTGCGGAGAACTAGGCCATATAAGAAATACTTGCCCCCAAAAAGAAAAATCTTCTGCTGAAGTACCCCAGCAGCAGAAAAACTAGAACGGGTCGACTCCTGAAGGGCGAAATCGACCCCAAACATTTCCGAAGCCCCTCACACCATTAAATTGGCAACTCTGCGACATTACGTGGACAGCTTATATGTAGATGGCCTCATTAATGGGAAGAACTTTAGCATGCTGGTAGACACTGAAGCTACGAAAACTATCGTTCGACCATCCATCATTATGCGAAAAAAGATGTGGCCTACCAGTTGGATACTGCGTACCGCTACCGGAGATTCTGCTAGAGTCTACGGTGAGATACAGGTGACGCTACAGTTTGGTTCAACCTCTCTTGTTCACTCGGTGCTGGTGGCTGACGTTGATGAAGATATTGTTCTGGGCATGGACGTTATGCTCCACTGTGGTTTTCATTTGGATCTTCGCCGACGAATCCTTCGTACTGACAATGAGGAAATATTCCTGCACCGAAAACAAGTTGACAATGCCTCGATTAAGCTAATCGATGATATCGAACTTCCGGCGATCTGCGAATGTGTCGTCACAGCGCGGCTGGATGGACTAGAGCCAGATGGTGCCTCAGCCATGATAGAGCCGAAGAACCATGACCATGAATTGGGAAAAGGACTCCTTGTGGGTAAGACTCTTGTTAGATCTGTTAAAGAGGTAACCATCCGAGTTATCAACTTGAACGATCATCCAGTTCTTCTCCGAAAGGACACGGAAATGGGAAGTTTATGGATCCGGACATTTCGGCGCGGCCGTTTTGACGCGGCCGTTTCGGCGCGAAGACACTTCGGCGCGAAGACACTTCGGCGCGGGTACGTTTCGGCGCGGGTACATTTGGGCGCCAGTATAGAATATTTATTTTCTAAAACATATTTTTAATAATACAGTGCATTATTTAACTGTTTGGAATATCCAAGTTGACATTATTAATATGTGAATATAAATTCTAAGAATTCTAAAATTCTACGTTAATTTAAAGGCTGAATTTGGATCATTAGAAACAACAAATAATCTTTTGAAAGCATGATGTGTCTTTAATTTTCTTTTAATGATATTTTATCATTGGAATTTGGATGTACTCCCTGGATTTAGATAAGGAATTAACAGGTAAATAAGGTAACGGGTACAATTTAGGTTAATAATTCTTGGAACTAAAGGCTAAATTTGGATTATTAATCAGCATTTTAGTTTTATTTTAATATTACCCCCTATTTTGGTAAATATAAGAACTGATGAGTGAATCAGTTTTAATCAGTTTGTTTTAAACAGTGTGATCAGTTTTTAAAATGGAGTTAGTTTCGAAACGTGGTAAACCTTTGTATAGTAGCAATGGCTACTGCTACGTCTTTGACAAGTTAAGTGCTTGTGGAAAAAATATTTTGGAGCTGTGAATTTAAACATGAAGGTTGTAAAACTAGAATTCATACCATAGATGGTATAATTGTGAATCTTCTGTGACTTCGAATTGGCAGCCATCAATGCTTTCAAGGCAGCTTTTCCGTTTGTGAAAATAATGGGATGTTTCTTCCATTTGGTGAAAAACATTCGCAAGCATTTGGGAGAGTTGCATCTTCTAGGAAGATACAACACAAAAGCTGATTTTGCGCTTAAGGCGCGGATGATTACATCCTTGTCATTTTTGCCGACGAATCATTTGGACGAAGCCATAGACGCATTGTCAAATGTGTTACTTCAAGAGCTAGAGGCCCTTTTACAATGGTTTGAGGACTCTTACATAGGATGCCCAAATAGGAGAGGAAATGGTCGCTGACAGGCGGCACACAGGAGGTTGCAATCAGAGCTGTCAATGGACCATCCAACCATTTGGAAATTCATTGACAGCCTTAAAACACTTAGTTGCTGAAAATGAGCCATCTCAAAAAAAAACGAAAGTATATGCAGGCTGAAGAATAAAATCACTAGTCTAGTTCACAAGTGCTTTTTTGCTCAACTTTTTTCAGCAGTCTCCGAAAATTATGAACGAGGTGTCATTCGATTCGGAATCGCATCTAGATGATTTTTGAAAAAAATGATGTTCCGCATGCAGAAACTGCAAAAGTTATTAACAATTAACTAAAACAAAAAGAAGAGGGTTTGATTTTTTGCAAATATCTTAAAAACTAATAAAGATTTATTAAATTAAAAAAAAGATTCAAAAAGAGAAGGAAATTTCCTACAAAAAAGCTCGAACTCTCGGAACTGTAGTACTAATATTTATAATTTTCCCAGATGGTTGAAAATACGGCCGAAAACGGGTGCTCTGGCTTGCGTAAGCCACGCCTGCTTTGGACACTTTTTGAATAAAAATTATTTTAACATATTAAATATCAAATTTAGGATATGAAAAAAATCAAGTGCTTACTGGATAGATAAATAAACAATAATCCGCCTGAATTTTTTTTTTATTACCATTTATAAATTATTTATGCAATTGTTAATTAAAATGTTTTTCTGCTTGAACATAAATATTGCAAGTGTGATAATTGTTGAACTATAAATTTTAGATTTTTTTCCTCTCTTGGAGCAATTCTTAAAAGGCTTTAGAATAGATCCCCGTTGGTAAAATTTAAAAATATATATTTTTCAGTTTTTTATTAATAATTATCGTTTTTTCAAAATTAAAAACTTAAATTAATCATTGAAAAAAAGTTTTTTTTTTAAATATTATTAATGATCCGTTTTAATGTTATTAGAACCTGCATAAAAATATTTTTATAAATTTTTATCAGTTATTGTTTAAAAAAATGTTATAAACAAATGCGTTGTTTATTAGATAATTGAATTTTTTTTTATGGAATTTCAATCTTTGATGCAAATGATTTTTAAAAGAAAAATTATTTCCTAAAAAACTTTTTTTTATTGCTTAAAAAAGCATTTATTAATTACCAATTAATTTCTTCCACTTATAGTTATTAATATTAAGGAAGAAAGAAACAATTTTTTTAAAATCATTATTTGTTTTTCTTTTTGATATAAAAATTCGTTTTATTTAATTTGTCATTGTTTATTTAATAAACAATTTGTTATAAACAAATAAATTTTTACCTTATTTTTTTTTCTTATTCTTCGTACCAAACAAACATGAGTGTGTTTGTTTTTTATTTTTTTTAATGTTTTTTTAATGAACTATTTCAGTCTCAAGTCTACTTCCAAGTTTTGCGTTTGATTCAATAAATATAATATTGTGAATTTTGCTATTGACGTGAATTATTCGTAAAATGAATCTGAAAGTGAGTTGTTTTATTTGTGAAAACCCATTGCAAATTTTGCCTAATGGAGAATAAATAAGCTTTAAGAATTTTTATCTCCATTAGTTTATAAATTATAATAATTGTAAGGATGAAAAACCAAATAAGAATGACGAAACTACAGAAACCGTATTAAAAATTAAAAAAATAGTAAAAAAACTGTCATGTCCGTTTTTGTGACAGTAAGTAGAATTAGAAAAAAAATAACGTAAAAATTTATTTGTTTATAACAAATTGTTTATTAAATAAACAATGAAAAATTAAATAAAACGAATTTTTTATATCGAAAAGAAAAACAAATTATGATTTTAAAAAAATTGTTTCTTTCTTCCTTAATATTAATAATTATAAGTGGAAGAAATTAATTGGTAATTAATAAATGCTTTTTTAAGCAATAAAAAAAAGTTTTTGAGGAAACAATTTTTCTTTTAAAAATCATTTGCATCAAAGATTGAAATTCCATAAAAAAAAATTCAATTATCTAATAAACAACGCATTTGTTTATAACAATTTTTTAAACAATAACTGATAAAAATTTAAAAAAATATTTTTATGCAGGTTCTTATAACATTAAAACGGATCATTAATAATATTTTTAAAAAAAACTTTTTTTCAATGATTAATTTAAGTTTTTAATTTTGCAACCACGGTAATTATATTAATAAAAAACTGAAAAATATATATTTTTAAATTTCACCAACGGGGATCTATTTTAAAGCCTTTTAAGAATTGCTCCAAGAGACGAAAAAAATCTCAAATTTATAGTTCAACAATTATCACACTTGCAATGTTTATGTTCAAGCAGAAAAACATTTTAATTAACAATTGCATAAATAATTTATAAATGGTAATAAAAAAAAATTCAGGCGGATTATTGTTTATTTATCTATCCAGTAAGCACTTGATTTTTTTCATATCCTAAATTTGATATTTAATATGTTAAAATAATTTTTATTCAAAAAGTGTCCAAAGCAGGCGTGGCTTACGCAAGCCAGAGCACCCGTTTTCGGCCGTATTTTCAACCATCTGGGAAAATTATAAATATTAGTACTACAGTTCCGAGAGTTGGAGCTTTTTTGTAGGAAATTTCCTTTTCTTTTTGAATCTTTTTTTTTAATTTAATAAATCTTTATTAGTTTTTAAGATATTTGCAAAAAATCAAACCCTCTTCTTTTTGTTTTAGTTAATTGTTAATAACTTTTGCAGTTTTTGCATGCGGAACATCATTTTTTTCAAAAATCATCTAGATGCGATTCCGAATCGAATGACACCTCGTTCATAATTTTCGGAGACTGCTGAAAAAAGTTGAGCAAAAAAGCACTTGTGAACTAGACTACACTGGTGAAAAACTATGTTAACGGCCCAAATCCAAACATAATACAATTTTTGAGAGGTATTTCAAATAACTACGCCATGGATTCATAATATCCGGGGTATCCATTTTGCATATTTTATATTGTATATATTTAAAATATAAATATAAAATATATTTAAAATAAATTTTGTAAATTAATAATCAGTTTTTAATTTCTGTAATAATGTGAAATTATACCTTATTTACCTGTTAATTCCTTATCTTAATCCTGGGAGTACATCCAAATTCCAAGTTATATTAAAATATCATTAACATTAACATAGAATTTTAGAGTTCTTAGAATTTATATTCACATATTAATATTGTCAAATTGGATAATATTCTAAACCAGTTAAATAATTCACTGTATTATTAAAAATATGCGCCGAAACAAACCTGCGTCCAAACGTACCTCGCGCCGAAACGGTCGCGCCGAAACGACCGCGCCGAAACGGCCGCGCCCAAATGTCCTAGACCCGGAAGTTTAGAACCAGTAACGGCCATAATTCACAAGGTAAACGCTACGGAAACAGATGAGACCAACGGAATTGAACAATTAATGACAAAATTAGATCCCTCTTGGTCAAAATTAGAAAAGAAACAGGTAAGAGATCTACTTTACCGTTATAAACCTGTATTTGGTTTTAAAAGTAAACTGGGAAGAACTGATGTTGTACAACATAGAATTGACACTGGTGATGCACGTCCGATTCGACAGGTACCCCGAAGGATGCCTCAAGTTAAGAAGGAAGAAACAGACAGAGCCCTTAAAGAAATGATTCAAAATGGCATAGTCGAACCATCCAGTAGTCCGTGGGCTTCTCCTGTGATATTAGTGAGAAAGAAAGACGGATCAATGCGGTTTTGTGTCGACTATCGAAAGCTAAATGATGTCACTAAGAAGGACAGTTATCCTCTGCCAAGGATTGATGATGCCCTCGACGCTTTGGCGGGTTCTACTTTGTTTTCTACCTTGGACCTTAAAAGCGGATACTGGCAAGTTAAAATGAATCCTGCAGACAAAGAAAAGACTGCTTTTACCAGTGGATCAGGGTTATGGCAATTCACGGTCCTTCCGTTTGGCCTCTGTAATGCTCCTGCGACGTTTGAACGGCTAATGGAGAACATCCTGCGGGGTTTGTCATGGGAAACTTGTCTAGTTTATCTAGACGACATCATCATAATGGACAAGACCCTTAAGGAACTTTTATCCAACCTGAAAGATGTCTTTAAAATATTACAGAACGCTAATCTAACATTAAATGTTAAGAAATGCCACTTGTTCCAGAGACAGGTCAACTATTTAGGACATAACGTAAGCAAGGATGGCGTTGCTGTTGACCCCGCTAAGATACAAGCCGTTCAGGAATGGCCAATCCCTATCGACAAACATCAGCTCCGGAGTTTCTTGGGTCTTTGTTCCTATTACCGACGATATGTCAAGAATTTTGGAGACATCGCCAAACCCTTGACACGTTTGACAGAACAAGATAAGTCCTTCTGTTGGGATCAGGAATGTCAAGAGGCGTTTGAAATATTGAAGAAACAGCTTACGTCAGCACCTGTTCTTGCTTATCCACTTCCTGATGGTAAGCTTATTCTGGACACCGACGCCAGCAATGTGGGAATTGGAGCCGTCTTGTCACAGCTACAAGATGGTAAGGAAAGAGTGGTTGGTTACTTCAGCAAAACTTTATCGAAAGCTGAAACGAACTACTGTGTAACTCGGAGGGAACTGTTAGCAGTTGTAAAATCCGTCGAACACTTTTATAAATATCTGTATGGCAGAAAATTCCTGATCAGAACAGACCATGCTAGTTTAAAGTGGTTACTTAGCTTTAGGAACCCAGAAGGACAGATAGCAAGATGGCTCGTAAAAATGGAGTAATATGATGTTAAAATCGAGCACAGACCTGGAACAAGACATCGTAATGCTGATGCACTTTCCAGAAGACCATGTCGACCTGAATGCCCCCATTGTAGTCGTATGGAGCAGAACGAGGAAAAACTTGCTTTAGTTAAGGTTGTGCCAGAAGACGAGAGCTCTATGCTGGAGGAGCAACAAGAAAACGATCCCGTTCTGAGAAAGATTCGGGAGTGGAAGAGAATGGACCGTCGTCCGTTGTGGAGAAAGATATCCTCATCCTCTCCTGCTTTAAAAGCATACTGGTCCCAATGGAACTCTTTAATTTTGGACGGTGGGATCGTTAAAAGACTTGTAGAAAATTCCGAGGGCACAGAAACAAGGAAACAAATGGTGGTCCCAAGAAATGCTGTACCAGAAATTTTAAAACAGATGCATAATGA
Source organism: Altica lythri (assembly GCA_964028335.1). NCBI lineage: Eukaryota > Metazoa > Arthropoda > Insecta > Coleoptera > Chrysomelidae > Altica > Altica lythri. Next base: position 50,240,041 of record OZ034800.1, read on the forward strand.
TAGTTCTGGAGGACATCTGGGTATCACGAAAACGCTGCAAAAGACCCGAGATAGATTTTACTGGGTAAATTTCACTAATGATGTTAAAGATTGGTGTCGTAAATGCACTACATGTGCTGCCAGTAACGATCCGCACCGAAAACCGAAGGCGGAAATGCAGCAATACCTGGTTGGAAGTCCTTTTGAAAGAATCGCAGTAGATGTATTGGAGCCACTACCACAGACCGATGTAGGAAACAAGTACATCTTTGTTGTCATGGACTACTTCACTAAATGGGTTGAAGCCTATGCAGTTCCCAATCAGGAAGCCACCACTTTAGCAGATATATTAGTTGAAGAATTCGTAAGCCGATTTGGGGTACCACTAGAATTACATTCAGACCAAGGGAGAAATTTTGAGAGCAAGCTGTTTCAAGAAGTTTGCCAAAGATTAGGCATCCACAAAACGAGAACCACAGCGATGCACCCTCAGTCTGATGGAATGGTGGAACGAATGAACCGGACTATAACCAACTATCTGTCAAAAGTGGTGTCAGAATGTCAGAGGGATTATGATCGACATATTCCACTATTTCTAATGGCAATTCGATCGGCCATTAACGAATCAACTGGTCAAACGCCTGCGAAGGTCCTGTTCGGTAGAGAAATGAGGCTACCATGTGACTTGATGTTTGGTTGTAAACCTGGTGAAGAAGTGGCCCGTGAACAATATGTAGTCGATATTCAGAATCGAATGGAGAATATACACAACCTGGTGCGTGGAAAACTTCAATTATCTAGTGATCGGATGAAGAGGTACTATGACACACGGACAATGGAAAAGAGTTACCAAGTTGGAGATTTAGTCTGGCTCTATAACCCCAAATTACAGAAGAACTGGGAAGGTCCATACACCATCAAGAAGAAGATTAACGATGTCATTTATCGGATCGTGAAAATTCCCAGAGGGAAACCCGTCGTGGTCCATCATGATCGTTTGGCGCCTTACCAGGGAAACCACAGTGGAGATGTGCAGCAGCTCCAAGAAGATGGTTTGGCTGGCTCGGGGAGTGTGCGGGATTCCGATTTAGGAAATAACATTCCAGGAGGAATGAATCTAAGGAGGGGGCAGTGTAACGGGATAACCGTAAAGAAAAGGACCTTAATTTGAAAGATTGTTATTCTAGAAACTTCTAAACACACTAACTAGATTAAATAATGTTTCTATAAGATTCTAGAAAGTTTTAAACACACTGACTAGATTAAATAATGTTGTATATAAGGGGATGTATGGGCAGTTAACGTCAGTTCAAGTTCAAATATTAACAAGAGTTCATTGTATTGTCAAGCAGTTTAGACGTTATCCAGCAGAGTCCTGTGTATCTTAACAATTTTGTAAATAAAATTGTGTTAAAGTCCCCATAAGTGTTTCAGTATAATCTATGATTTTACCATTATTTGCGAATAGAGATGGACAGCTTTTATCCCTTAAAAATATAAAGTCCTTCCGGCACAAGGTAGATTTTAAAGTAGAGGATAAACAAAATTGCACAGTAATACAGTATTTTACCGTTCATAACTGGCTTATTACTTTTGTTATCCCATTTATTAGTTATCAAGTATTATACCAGGAACGTTCTTATTGACGCAAAAACAAAAAATAGTTATATATTCCACTCGAACTAGGTAATTGTACTCCGGCAGCCAGGGGTGTTTCCGTGGCCCATTCTTCTTCTGTTGACCAAGAATGGTATTTTTTCTTGCTGAATTCAAATCTGAAACCTGTTTTTCCGGGTAAATTGTTATTAACAATTTAATTGTTTAAACGATTATAACTAGAAAACTAAGAGAAATCCTTTTTTGATCCTTATGAAACAAAAACAAAAAAATGAGCTTTAAAAAATTTAAATCTGTTTGTTAGAGCCCGAGATATTGCAAATGTAGTTAAAAAAATTTGCAAAATATCACTACTTGTGTTTTTGATCGCAGATTTTTTATCATAACTTGGGTTCTGATAACGCCATCAAATTTCACGACCTCTCATTTTGAAGGTCACATTATTAGCTTTAAATTGAAATAATATAAATGACTCTAACATTGTTTTTAACAAAATTATACCTACTTAAACGCCAAATTTTTACATAAGCATTAGGTCAGGTTTAAAAAGTCAAACTATGTTTCACCACACAGTTCTTCCAAACGCTTAAACATTAATGTGAGTAGAATATATATATATATATATATATATATATATATATATATATATATATATATATATATATATATATATATATATATATATATATATATTATAACATATATAACTTGCCAAGTATTTATTTTATATAAGTATATATGCTATAACATAAACTTTTCCTTTTTTATATAAAATTTAAACTTTTAATATGATGTTTTAATTAATGTAAATAACTCTAGATATGATTCTAATTATATATTTTATATAGCCCGTGCTACTCTCATCTACAGAGCAGAGTTCAAAATTTAGAAAAATTACTTATTGAAATTTAATTTTTAATTTTATGATAAACAGAATTTAAATTTAATTTTAATTTAATTTTAATATTTTATTTGGAATGCCAATGGTAAAAAATGGCAAGTGATTGCGTCTATTCTCGATCTTTTAACTGAAATTAACCTTAAACTTTAATTGAATATTTTAAGTACTGTGTATGTGGAAAGTATTAGTTTTAATCAATATATTGAAGTGAAAATGAGAAATTCTTAATAATCTTAAATCTAACGAAGTGCAAAATACTTTTATAAATGAAATTGAAAATGAAAATAGTTTATACAACAAGAAATCAAACACACAATTATTTATTTTGGATAAATATACCGTATAACTCCACTTCTTCAAATCTTGTACCATATAAATACTGCTCCAACCATATAAGTGACGGATTTTCTTGAATTCTCGAAGAAAACTGCTTTAATTAGAACTGGTAAGTACTTCTTTGAATACTTTTCCTCTTAACTTGATAATTTAATCTTCTTAACAATGATAAATCTTATTTCTAATTCAATATCTCTTCTCGTTGTCTTTTTAAATCTTTTAAATTAACTTTAAATAATCTTTCTGCTTACCAATTTTATACAAAATTCTTCTTTTTAACTTTAGTACCAATATTATACCATTCAAATCTCTTTAAAACTCTTTTTTAATAAAAAAAACTCAATTTTAAAACTCCATAACATTTATTACAACCTTCTGCTTCTACAGACCAGAGGAAAGAGAAACAATTGACAAAATCAACAAACTAAAAAAAACACTGTCGCTAACAATCTAAATCATATATCAATCTTTTCAAAACAAACTTGATTCTATATAAATCAAACAAATCAGCAACCTAGATAACTTATCTTAATTATTCCGTAAATCTGCATTATAATCCCTACATACTATATTTTTAACAAAATTTCTAAATTTTATTTTCTATTATGTTTTAATATAACTTTAATTTTTTAGAATTTCTCATTTGTTTATTGATTTCATTAATGAAAATTATGAAAATAATAAATATGGAAATTATGGAATTGAAAATATATACACAGTCTACTAAAAGTAAGTATTCCTTTATTTATTTTATTCAATTAATTAATTATTTTAAACCAACGCATGTATTTTACTATTTAAGTTTTAATTCAACTTTTTTATTTTAATTTTTGGAAAATGGAACGAAATTATACAAATATCAAAACGTTGAACTCTTTTCTGGGATCAAGAAGATTCTTTTTAATCATTTTATATTTTATTTTTACTTATAATATATAGCACAGAATCATATTTCATTTGAATATATATATATATATATATGGTAAGCTATAAGTTAATGATTTTTATTTATTGAATTTTAATTTTGATAAAAAATATTTTAATTAGTTATAAATGAGATTAATTTTACTACAGCCTGGCAAAACTCTTATGTCTTAAGGTAGAGTGTATCATTGGTTTTTTGGCTGTTAGGCCGGCGTCGATTGTCATTTTGACTTGACGTTAAGCCAACACGAGCGGTTGGCATCTTCAGAAGTTGCTTTCTGGTTGACAGTCTGCGAACTACTGAGCTCTGCGTGCACGGAGCCCGTATTTATACGTCGGGAAGAAAGTGGGCGGGGCCTCAGTTGCTTTCGATTCCCATCGGTTCTGGTCGGTGTTGTTCGTTAAGGGTAGAGTTTTCGCACCCTTAATTATGGGGACCCATGTTTTGTTGATCTTGACTGCTTCCTCTTTTTTATTAAAGTTGTTCGGGTGCTTCTCTATCTCTATGGCTTCTCTATAGAGTCTGGGATGGTATGCTGATGTAGTAGCGAGGACTTGGGTCTCCTCAAACTTAATCCGATGGTCCATAGTGAGGGTATGTTCCGCTTCGGCGGATTTGTCCGTCTGCCCCAGACGACAGTTGGCCTTGTGCTCTTTAATCCTGGTGTTTATCGAGCGTTTGGTAGTTCCTATGTACACGCTTCCACACGTGCACGGAATGCGGTAAATTCCCGAAGCCGACAGTGGATCTCTTCTGGGTCTCCTCAAACTTAATCCGATGGTCCATAGTGAGGGTATGTTCCGCTACGGCGGATTTGTCCGTCTGCCCCAGACGACAGTTGGCCTTGTGCTCTTTAATCCTGGTGTTGATCGAGCGTTTGGTAGTTCCTATGTACACGCTTCCACACGTGCACGGAATGCGGTAAATTCCCGAAGCCGACAGTGGATCTCTTCTGTCTTTTGCCGATCGAAGACATTCTTTGATTTTTCTCGTTGGTTTGAAAATAGTTTTCACATTTTTCTTTTGAAGTAAAACTTCTTAAGCGACACTAGGAGTAAAAAAATTATTCTAACGGACGTGACGTCATTCTAATAACAGAAACCGGAAACAAAACCTAATACTGACACGATTTTGCATGGGCCCCGGCAGCAGGGTGCAAGAGGGTGCGCTTGCACCCCCCTGCTATGAAAGAAAATACCTGAATTTACCAGAAAATTATATATTTTTTTAATTTTTTGTTTGAATAAAAACTAAAGGCGTCGCGGTTGCTGTCCAAATCATTCTACATTCTATATATATATATATATATATTAGATCATAATAGTGTGTAGATGCAGATGCACCCCCTGAAAATAATCCTGGCGACGCTCATGCGTTTTTGCCTCCTATATTAAATACAATTAAATCTGTAATTGTATGAATTGACAGCTGATCATCTTGTCAATCGAAATAAATTGCTTTATATAAATAGTTTTTTGTGTATAAAGTGTTTGTATTAAATATGAATAAACAATGTGGATTTATTAATGAAGAAAGTGATGAAAAAATATTGATTGAAAATGAGTGAATAGCTAGGTACTCTATATGCATAAATTTTATTTTTGGTGTGTAATTACACCATTTATACCTAATTATTTATACCTATTATTTATACCTAGCTATTTTCGTTTTATAGACTTAGAGCTAAAAAGAAAAAGAAATTGTGAACGTCAAAGGGGATATTATAAGCGCCAGAAAGATTTGAAGAAAAATGACAAAAATGAAAAAATGACGAGACAGCCACATTCATTATGATTTGATTAAGTAAGTTTATATACATACATACATATTATGATAGTAAATAATTGTTTATACAGAATCTTTACGTTGAGTAAAGAAGCATGTTGCACGTTTTTGTTCATAAAATAATAATATTCAAAATATTTTAACACTTTCTTATACTTATTTTAGGTTTGGTTAGGTAGCCATAAAGGCCATAAAACCACTAGTCAAGATGGCTAATCTTTTACCACCAATAACAGATCCTTCGTAGACGTGAAGGAAACAAACTTAACTCAGGATTTTAAATTTTATGGAATATGCTATAAAATGCTACAAAATGAAATGGTTATCTAACTATCGAAGGCTCTTGTGTTGTGATGTATTACAATAAGGTAGATACAGCTACAAAATCACACATTCTAAACGTAATGTGTGTATATTTTTAATATTGTTTACCTATTATTGAAGCAAAACTTCTTTAGGCACGACTAGGGGTAGATTCTAACGGAAGATTCTGATGGAAGTAACTGTATAATTTCAGCTATGGGAGGAGTTTAAATTTCCGAAATTTATTTATGAAATTTTCAAACGGTTTCAAATACATTAATGGTATTTATAGACTAAAATCTATGTTTCACATTTTAGTTATCATAAACCTATTATTTCATATATAAAAAAAATAATGATAACTTTCAAATTCCTGTTTCTAATGAATAATATAAATATAACATCTCATTTTTTTTGTAAAGTATATAGGCAATAAATATGATTGAATTGTAATTAAATATTTATTTTCCGATACGTACGTCAACAAGTTTTACTTCAATCGCGCGTAAAGGTTACACGCACACTCTTTTTTTTTTTTAGCAATCGACCAATTCTGTCTGTCACTCCCGGAATAAAAGGCAGGAATGTTTTTGCCACTGATTGGATTTGCTCTTTTTCTTTGGGTCTACGATTTGTTGGTCCAATCGATCTTTTGATTTTCCGTTCTGAATAACCATTGGCCCTTAAAGCATCATGAATATGAGTTAGCTCTGCGTTTAGTGCCTCTCAAGGTAGAGTTCAAATTTGGAAAATTACTATTATTTATTTTTTAATTTTAATTTTGTTTTAAATGTAATTAATCCAATTTAATTTGTGTTTTTACTGAGACGCCTATGGTAATAGTTTCTGCGCGGTAGTGACTTTAAAATTATAACCTCTAAATTCAAGTATAAACACAGTTAAAGTGAAAAGTGAAAATGCTCAGAATATACAAAAAATTGAAATGAGAAATCCTGATTATACATACAAGAGTGATAAAAAAAATATCCTTAAATTAAATGATAAATAAGTTCAGTTTATAAGAAACACACCAATAAATGTTAATTTATTATATTTGATACCAAATTACCGTGTCCAACTTCTTCAAGATGTGGTACTGGTCCTTGGCCCTTTGAACTGCTATTAATCTTGCAAAATGAACTGCTATTAAACTTGCAAATGCTGATTTTTTCTATCTTGAAATATATTTGCTATTTTCCATCAACTGGTAAGTAATTCAAACGTTCAATTTCTTCTTTATTGGCTAAATTCTCTCGTTTACTAGGAAGTAATCTTCTTAATCGTTGCTTCTACGTATTAACCTCTTTTTTTATCTTCTTTAAATACCTTTTTATACTTATTTCTTGTTAATAATCTTATAATGTAATCTCTTCTCACCTTTTTCAATATTAATATACTTTATAATTGATTGATTTACTCCAATTCACTCAAAAAACTTGATTTTAAATTCAGAACAATTTATTCACGTCTATCCATTACAAAATCCCAAAGGCAAGAGAAACAATCACTAACAAACAAATAAAACATTGAATGTCTTAGCAACGTATCCTACTAATACATTTCTGTTTAACAAACAACTTGATTATAATAGCACAAAACAATTTCCACATTCTAGATTTTTCTTGATTAAATTATACAATTGTTACTATGATCTAATACAGCTTATTTTTCAGAATTTCTCATTTCTAATTAATTTTACGAGAACAAATACACTTATTATGGATTTTCATATTGAATATTTTTAACAGTAAATATTTGAATATAAATTATTCACCGGAAAACACCTTTTAGATTATCTAAAGAGATGGCGCTTTGAGCCATCACTAATACATAATGAATAATCCAAATTTTAATTAAATTTATTTAAAACAGTGTATAATATAATAAACTAATAACTTTCTTTAAAGGTAAGCAGGATTCTAATTTACATTTAATTTCTGTCACAACTTTTATTTTAAATTTGACATTTATGACGCGCAAGTCAATTTACAACTACTTATCATTTAATTATGAAAATACATATCTCGATTTTATTTTTGGTCATTGAACTATATTTTTATATAAAATTATTAGATACTAGCGGCCGCCCGCCACTTCGTCCGCATGGACTTTAGTTTTTTGCCACCGAGTTTCATACAACTTGCAACCACTATTTTAAACCCTTAGGCGTGGAATTTAAAAAAATCCTTTCCTAGTACACCACTTCGTAATAAAACAAATTAATCCCTTAATTTTCAAGACTCTACGCGTCTATCGACAGTGTCATGTCGGACATTTTGTTCAAAAAGAAGTGCCTGTGATAAATATCTTATTTATTTGGATAAGGATTAAGAACAAAGTTAAGAAGTATTATTATTAATTAGGTATAGTTTTTGCGGCTTTACTTTTGTTTGGCGTGTGTAAAAAATTAGGGCCCACAAAACTTCATTGTACACATACCCGCAAATTTAAAAGTTTGCCCCTGAGACTTGTTTATTGTCGTGGCAAAGCAGACTTTTAGGGGAAACTGTAATCGTTTAAATTCGAACGGGATATTATTCGGTATCTAACCTATACCTAAACCAAACGAGAACAAAACAAATGCCAAATACAAAGCAGAGTCTATAACCAAAACTACTAAACCGAAACAAAGCAAATTCAATCCAAAATATGCCAAGAAAAGAACAGCCAAAATCGACAAATTTAATCCGTTATGAGAAATTTTTCTGTATTTAGGTTTAATATGTACTCATCATCAGGTAGATGTAACTCAGTGAAAACACAACGATAGCGCGTTTTAAAATACTACTAACGCCATCTTTTGTCAACATTTAGAACTAAACATTATTTTGTTCGTCTTTATTCGTTCCATTAGGTACTGAAAGGTTTCAAATAATACATTTACATCCTCCATCATCCCTTATTTTCGGAATTTATCGGAATTCTATTTAAGCGGACGTCTTCATCATAGTAGCTCCAATCTTTAATTTCAGTTCAATCAGTCCAAAATCTAAGAAGATTTATACTAACTTTTATCCCCTATTTAATCCCCTTGCGGGTGGAATTTATCAAAATCCTTTCTTAGCGGATGCCCAAGTCATAATATCTACCTGCATGCCAAATTTCAGCCCGATCCGTCCGGTGGTTTGGGCTGTGCGTTGATAGATCACTATATCAGTCACTCATCTTTTAGTTTTATATATTTAGATTAATGTTAATATTTTCAATATAACAATTTTTACAGTGCTGCTTATTAGCACAGTACTCGTATGTATAAAAATTAAGGATCTTGAAATCGATTATCAAAAAATCATTCCTTATTACTTATTCTTTTAATCGTGCAATGGATGTCAATAAACACCTAAATGTATGTCACAAAGTAAAAAATTTTTGAACTTTTGAAAATATTAATTTTTTTTTATTGAAAAAAAGTGGTCGCATCCACCAAAAGGTGATTAGCGACGGCACAGTACAATATTTATAGTAAAAGTAATTTAACGTACAATTTAAATTTTATGTAACAAGTCTATTTCTTTGAGGAAGCGAATTAGATTTTTTACGTGGCATTCTTTTCCAAGTAGAGCTGCAATGTTGTTCGGGATCATATGATTACATCGTTGTGTATTAAATGTAGGACATTCAACTAAAATGTAGTTTACACTTTGAACTACATTACAGTGTTCGCATTTAGGGGGATCACTATTTATGATATGATAAGAATGCGTAAATCTTGTGTGTCCAAGACGGAGGCGCGTAAGAGTTACTTGCGTTCTTCTGTTACTAGAAGTCGGTTCCCAGCCCACTATATTATTTTTAATTTGACGCAGTTTCGATCCTGAGTTTTCCCACTCGCGATTCCATAGGCACAACACAGATTTTTTGAAAAAACCTTCACATTACTTGGAGTACTCAGACGTACCACTTCTGACTCGGCACTTATTATTGCGTCTCGCGCACATTGATCCGCTTTTTCATTTCCCTCTATTCCGATATGCGAAGGGATCCACATTATGCTGATCTTCCGGGAGTTCTCTTCTGCCTTCAATAGCTCCGATTTCATCATTTTGGCTATAGGGTTAATGGGATAGACTTGTTGTGATATTTCTACAGGAGTCTGTAAGAATTATACCAGGAGGAGAATTGGAGGAATTAATATATTGAATTGCTTTGTATAATGCATATAGTTCTGCAGAAAAGACATTAGTATTGGATGGAAATTTATATTTAATGACATCAGCAGGAGTTACCATTGCTGCGCCAACGCGTTTGTCAGTTTTTGAGGCGTCGGTATATATTTTGACGAAGTTTTGGTAGCGCTGTTTTAAAATAGAGTTTAAAGTGGTTTTGATACTTGTAGGGTTTGTGTCGAATTGAAGTAATTCGGTGTTAATTTCAGGAATGCTAATAATCCAAGGAGGTGGATGGTCAAGATCTAATGGATAGACATCCGGAAATTCAATGTTTAAGTGCTGCAGATATGTTCGAATTCTTTCGTAGTAAGGCTTAGATGTACGTGTTTTCCCGTCAAAGTAGTGCTGATATTTAATGGTAAATGTATTATTGTACAAAGGTTTATTTTGGCCTGCAGCTACGGATGTTGCATGTGATAAGGTTAAATACATTCGTCGCAGTTGCAAAGACGGTTCACCAGTTTCGGAATAAATACTTTCTATGGAAGTCGTTCGAAAAGCACCCAAAGCTATTCTAAAGCTTTATTATGAATAGTGTCAAGCGGTCTTAAGGTTGATTTTGAGGCAGATGCATAGGCAATGGAACCATAATCAATCTTTGATCTAATTAGCGTCCTGTACGCAGTTAGTAACATGGCATAATCGGCCCCCCAATTTCTGTTAGCTATGGTTTTCATCAAGTTAAGTCTTTTATTGCAGGAAAGTTATAATTGCTTGATATGTTCTTTGCAAGATAGTTTTGGGTCAAACCACGTTCCTAAGAATTTAACTGATAATTTAAAACTTAGTCTCTTATTATACAGTAGTAACGAGGGTGAGTCTATGGGTGATAATTTGGAAAACAGCATACCATTAGTTTTAGTAACTGAGAAATTGAAACCTGTTTCTGAGGACCAGTGTTCTAGCTGCGTCAGGAAGTTTTGCAAAATAGTTGTCATTAAAGCCATGTCTTTACCTTTAATGTAAATTACTAAGTCATCTGCATAAAAGCGAGCTTTTAGAGGTTTCTTTAAGTTTCTAATTATATCATTTATTGCGATTAGAAACAATGTTGGACTGATTACAGATCCTTGAGAGGTACCATTTTCTTCGTCGGTACTATCGGAGAGGAAGTCATGAACTCTTACTAGGAAAAATCTCCTACTCAAAAAGTTTTTAACAAAGTTAAGACAATTACCACGAATATTCCATAAATGTAACTTCTCGAGAATCTTAAATTTCCAACATGTGTTGAATGCTTTTTTTAGGTCAAAAAATATTGCAATACAGGTTTGTTTTGTTGCCAATGCTTCGTGAATGTCACTTTCTAAATCCAGAATATTATCGATTCCTGATCTTTGTTTTCTAAAGCCATTTTGTTCCGATATCAATAGATTTGATTTTTCTATGTACCACGAGAATCGGCAATTGACCATTTTCTCCATAAGTTTACTCATTGAGCATGCTAAGCTTATGGACCTATAAGATTTGCTACGTTTTTTCTTTATCTCATTTAACAAAAGGTTAAGGACTATTTTTAAGAATAAAAAAAATCTAATATCAACAATTAAACAAATTGCGCAAGGTTTGTAAGTGGTCACTCTACTGGCAAATTATGCCCGAGCTCAGCCGTAGAGGGATGATAAATAAGTGAGCCGCGCCACCGACTTAGACAGTACAAGCCGGAAACCCCCAGATATAATAGGCACTAACAACCCTTACACAATCCGACAAAATAAGATAAAGTGAGCTAAATAAAACAAACCAGTTTCATATACTAGACCCTTCTTTAATATAAAAATTAAGTTGTAGACCCAAATACAAGAATTACAGTTAGACCTGTTACAAAATATACACTAGCACCTTAGTTACAAAACAAGTAATTATTATAAATGAGCGGTTTCGGTGTGATCACACTTGCGAATTACATTAATTTAAATATTTTAATACAGATTTAGTAACTTTAATTTATAAAATACGATAAATATCACAAATAAAGGAGCTCAAAAAGAAGGTGTCTAGTTTTTATACGTAGAAACATAAAAAAAACACCTGAGTTTAATAATTATAATTGTATGGCGTTATTAAATAAATATAATCACAATTTATAAAAATTCGAAAAGAGGTTGACCTTAAAGGCCATCCTTGCAACTTCCCGCTAGTTTTAACCGCAAAGCTATAGTAACGTGACGTATTTTGACGTTTTTGACTTTTTTTGAAATGTTTAAAAAGCCATAACTTTTAACGCCTTATTCGATTTTGATGTTCAAGATGGCATTCGACGCAGTTTTTTAAGACCTAAAAACGTTACCGAGAGTGCAAAATCGGTTAGTCAAAAAATCTCGAAGTTATTGAAAAAAAAAACACTTTTTTTGACATTTTTCGACAACGATATCTCACGAACGAATCAACTGATTTTAATTTGCAAAACGGCATTCGACGTGGCTTTTTAAGCTTGAGAGCTGATTAGGTTATGAAATTGATCAATGCAATAGCCAAAAAGATATGCCCAAAAAACATCATTTTTACCAATTGTTTTTTTCGGTTATTTTGACATTTCTCGAAATCTACCAGCTCGAATCGGTTCAAACTTACAGGGAATCTAAGTTAGATGGAACTCTTTGAAATGCTTTTTATTTCATTCCGATCGGTCAAGCCGTTTAAAAGTTATAAGAGGTTTACATACATCCACACACACACACATCCACACGTACATACAGACATACAGACACCCTCGTAAAAATAGTCAGGGGAGGTTCCTAAGACCTCAAAACGTTGAGATCCGATGAAAACTCGATTTTCGAAAAACGGGGTGAAACCAATAACTTCCCGATTTTAAAAAAAAAATTAATTTTTTTTAGCGGGAAGTTAAAAAGTTCTTTTTATTAAAGAAAGTTTTTTTTTGGTGATTATAAGTCATATTACTATTATTAAATTATTACTCCCTTGGCAAATAGCGCTTTACCGAGATAGATTACGGCATACTCCACTGTATAGTCTAAAAAAATTTTCTAAATTAGTTTATTTTATTAACAGTTAAAATAATAATTACTGTTGTCACATGTAGAACAAAAAAAAAACTTCTCTCTCGCGTAGTCGATCCCATTATGATAACATAACAGAACTGTCACCTTGACTCATATTCGACGCTTAATCAACTAGGGTACGAACCACATACTTAAAAAATGATAACATGTATACACAATTTATATCATATTTCATATCAATTCAGTATAAATTTCGAAATTTATGTATATACTTAAACACACTTGAAACATGCATTGTCATCCAGTTCTTAGCTATCCTGAAAATTTCAGAGCTCTAGGTAGTCGGGAAATAGGTTTAAATTCGATTACAAAATTCCACGGAATGACACAGAGACAAAGAACACGGTGAAAATATAAAAAACTTTCTAATAAATCTAGAAATTAAACAAATTAGTGCCAGAAACAAAATAAGGAACTGCCGGTACCAAAGATAAATGCCGGTTCCAAAATAAATATATTACGGTACCAAAATAAATACCGGTTCCAAAAAAAATAAACGCCGGTACCAAGGATAAACTTCGGCGTTAAACTGCCAGTACCAAAAAAAACCTAAGATGGAATAGGTTAAAAAAAACTACAACTCTGTGTTGTTTTAAAAACCTGGGACGTTGATTTTGCCCCAAAAGCCGTCTTTATAGTGTGTTTCTGCTAAATCGACAGAAAATCTCTTTACAAATCCCACAATGTGGTTTTTCCCACTGGACAAGAAATAAACCAAAAATATAACCAAAACGTAAATTGATTCGATGGTCCAGTCGGAAATAGAGGTTTGGTCTCAAAACCCACAATTAAATGCCGTAGATGAACTACGATTAAAAACCAAACCCACGAATTCCTTCGATAATCGAATATTACTTACACCAAGGCAGGTTACTGAGAAAGTGCACCTTGACAGCGTCCCCAGATTGTCATATGGCAACTTGCGCAGAAAAGGCCTTTTACTATTATACTAGTTGAATTAATTACAGCGTTAACCGTAGGGAAACTTAACCTTAGACCGAGTACAGGGAAAAAGAAGACAAATTGACGTAAACAAATAGTTGTTATTACTACCAAGAAATATATTTAAATGAACGAAATATTCCACACTTAAATGATAATATAAATATACGAAGACATCAAAAGCTCTGACGCTAGTTAAAATTAGGTAAAATGAAATTATGGAAAAATAAAAGACGGAACCCGATTAATTTCCGGAATAATATTTAGATAAACATTGTAAAATTTACTATCAGACAGCAGGTGAGTTTTATACAATTTATAATTTCAATAGCTAACAATAACAATACTAAACGAAAATACGCCTGTTACAGAGTCTGGTTCGTGAGGGTGTTTTTGACTTTTAAGTAGATTTAGACCAAATGGATGGAAATGTGTGACGTTGCCAGATGAAATTAAATAGTTTAAGCAGAAACACTTGGGCTGTTTCAGAAAGATTTTTTAGAAATATGACTGGAATATCGTCTGGCCCTGGGCTGGTGTTCCTTAAATCTTTAAGACTAGAGTTTAGCTCAGACGGGCTGAAGGGAATATTTAGTGGGGTATCTTGATCGTTTTCATAAAAGGGGTTCTTTTGCTCTACCAGTAATTTATTTTGTAAAAAAGTAGGACTATACATATTATTTGATGACATCTGCTTATAATGGTATGCTAGAATATTTGCCATTTCTGGGGCCGAACGTATTACATTGTTATTAACTTTAAGATTGGATATAAACGGTGTAACGACATTTAGTTTTCTGATTCTCTTTTAGACTTCTATTTATTTCTGAAAGATACTGAGTCCATGATTTCCGCTTGACTTGATTTATTAGCCGTTGTGCTTTAGCTTTAGCTTTTTTGAACTCTATTTTATATTCTGTTGTTTTATACCTTTTATATTTATTAAATAATGATTTGCTGGACCTGATTGCTTTTGCACAATCAGTGTTCCACCAAGGGACTGGATTATGTGAATTTGATTTTCTGGTTTTCCCTATAGTCAGCTCGGCACCTCGTAATATAATATTGTTAAAGCTAGTTATAGATTCGTCTATGTTTTCGGTCATTTAGTATTCTGACATTGCGACATCAATATGATTTTGAAAGTGATGCCAGTTGGCTGAATCAATTTTCCATTTTGGAATAAATAGATCGTTAGTATAAGCCAAAAGGTTTTTTATTACTATAGGATAATGATCGCTGCATAAGTGAAGTCAAGGACTTCCCATGTAAAACTTGTAGAAAGCATTGGATCACATAAAGTTGGGTCAATTGCTGAACCCTCTCCAGTTGTAGAGCCGTCATTAAGGAAATTTATTTGAAGGTCTATAAAAATTCTTTCAATTAATTTACCTCTGTTGTCTGTATATGAGAAACCCCAAATCATATTGTGTCCGTTAAAATCTCCTACAATCAAGCGTGGAGTTGGTACTTGACTCAACAGATCTAATAAGTCGTTAAAGCTTAAAGGAGAGCTTGAGGGTAAATAAACGTTGCAGATATAATATTTAGAGGATGAGTCAATTTCAGTTATTATAGCTTCCAAATTACTGTTGACATGGAAAATTTTTGCATTTATGTTTTTTTTACTAGGGTCATCACACCACCAGACGAAAAATTATTGTTTGTGACCCGGTCTCCTCGAAAGCAATTGAACTGTGTTAAAGAAACATTCTTTTGTTGGTTTAGGTTTGTTTCCTGAAGGCATAGGATGTCCGGACAATGTTTTGTTATTAAGATTTGTAGCATGGCTAAACGATGGAAAAATCCATCGATATTCCACTGGATGATAGAGTTTAATTTGAAGAAATAAAGCAGAATTGAGAGATGAAACCAACAAGAAAATTACTGGCTAAGCTGTGAGGGATCTGTATCATATTCTGTTAAATCATTACCGAGATAGGCGAAAATTTTCTTTTTTAGTATATTTAGCTGCAGGTATTACAGCCTTAACGGCAACGGCTTCTGATGATTGTGCAGGTATGGGGTTATCATTGACTGGGACCGAGTTTTGTGACGGCGTTGGCGGGAGTTAAGTTAAAGAAGGCTGATTTTGGAGGGGTGGATTATTTGGATTGTTTGATGTATTATTTTGGCTTTGGGAAATATTTTTCGAAAGTTGGGTTATGGGTGACTGAGTTTCGAATACTGGTATCGGATTACTTCGACAGTTAGAGGCTACGTGACCCGTTTCCTTACATTTAAAACAGTTTAGATCGGTGGAACGGATAATTTGATAGGAATTATTTTTGAAGTCCAAAATTATGGATTCGGGTATATTATTACTAATATTCGGCGACAAATATGTTTGTCTACGAAAACTAAGTATGTGGCTACAAGCTGGGTCTGATATACCAACTTTTAGAAAAGTTATGGGGCAGAGTAGTTTAAGTCCCATATGTTGAAGTTTTCTTTTCAAGAGATCGTTTGGTATGGTTGGGCAGACGTTCAAGAGAAGTAAACGTGTCGATGGAGTAACCAATTTCCGTGCATTAATAATAGTTCCATTAATGATTGATGGTTTTCTAGGAATTCGTCTACACATTCTCTGTTGGTTAGGTAGGCACACATTTTGCCAATGGATATTTTTGAGCAAAAAATAATATTCTTTGGTTGAACTAATGCTCCAAGTGCGAGTATATATTCTTGTATCTTAATATTTTCAATAGATGGAAACAATATAGTTTGTTCTTTTGTTGGGTATGAGAAACGAGTGACAATACTTTCTGGGGAAGCCATATTAGTTGAATCCATTGATATGTTTTATTTTAACCAGAACACGTATTTGTAGCTATAATCATAGTTTTTAGCCTGCTTGTACGGCCCTGCCTTTCGAATGTAGAAGAATGAAATTCAACGTAAAAACTTGTTGATAGGTAAAGACTTAAAAAAGTAGCTTACAGTATCTATAAATTTCACTAATTTACTTATTCTAATAACTGTTTTGTATATATTTTTTATTGCTAGTCGTCGAAAAAGCACGTCCGAACTCTTTCGATGTTAGGCACGGAATAATATTAAAAATTGGTCGGACCAAAAAATTGTGTGTGTTACACGTCCGGAAAATGTTTTGCAAGTGCTCGTATTGTTTCGTCTCGGTGCTAAGCACCTTGGCTACACAAGTTTACTCGCTCTTGCAAAATGTCATTTTCCTTCTTTGTGTCACAAATAACTATTGCCAACTCGTAAGATCTTCAAAAAAGTTGCCTTTAACTTTAACCGAAATAGTAGTTTACATAACAACTCCCGAAAGTGGTCTTTTACTGGACGAGTGGGCACTGCGAGTCTAGTAAAAGCACCTTTGGGAAGTATTACGTACAATATTTTTTTTAAAACGGGCATTGTTGTACCATAAACTTCATATTATTCAGTTTACATTTTTATAACAAGAACTCTTTATTAACTATTTTTAACATTTTTTTTAACAAACGTTGCTTGGGTGGCCGCCTTGACAATTTCATCTGGTATAATTTCATCTTCCATTAATTCACAATCAAATGCATCATTTCAAAAATATCTATTTTATAATAAACTAGCGGACCCAGCGAACTTCGCATCGCCTAACACTAATGTTTTTTCCATTTTTATTTTTATTTTTACGATTAATTATTTTCTTGTTAGTTACCAGTTTTTACTATTATTAATAGTACTTTGTAATTTATCGGTTAGGTATATTATATATTAACTGCGCCACCTAACGGTGGCGTCATAGTTCTTAGGTAAGTAAGTTTTGTTTTTTTAAATATATGAGATATTAACTTCGCCACCTTACGGTGGCGTCATAGTACTTAATTATGTAAGAATTACAGGTGTAAATTTATAACATCTCAACTGCGCCACCTTAGGGTAGCGTCATAATGATTAATTTCGTAATAAACGCGTCCGATCGCTGCAAAATTCAAAGTGCTATAAGGAAAATCGCGGCCTCCGTTGCCACCGCCCCTGCCGGCCAGTACCACCGCAAGCGCTACGTCCCGCAATTTTAAATCTGCAATATCTTCGAAAATATTCATTTAAATCTTGTGCTGTAAAGGACCATATAGATCTATATTAAATCAACAATGTATTTAAGCTATTTAATTGGATAAGGATTAATAATGTATTGGTTAAAATCGCTTCGAAAATAGCCATTATTTGTCATAAAAACAAAATGACAAAAAAATCTTATTGTGGGATATCCATAAGAGATAGACATATACCATCGCGGAGTTTTCTGTAGACCTTTTCAATGTGTACAAATAATTAGTACATTATTTTGATAAATCTCGTAGGGTTCAGCCTGCGTTTGCAATGTAAGCGGAAAAAAATTGATAATTAACGACATCACATTAGAAACCTCAAAAATAACAGTATTTCTCCACTACTTAATGGATGTTATTAAACATATAAACCTTCCTCTTGAATCACTCTATCTATTAAAAAAAACCGCATCAAAATCCGTTGGGGAGTTTTAAAGATTTAAGCATACAAAGGGAAATAGGGACAGAAAAAGCGACTTTGTTTTATACTATGTATTGATTTCACGTTTTCAAGTAAACGTCAAAATATGTCAACTTATTTTATAGTTGTAAATATATACAAAACTCGGTTACCATCGAAACCAATTGATCGCTATCTTAGACTAACTATTTTATTGTTTTTTTATTAAAGATAGGCCGGAAAGTAAATAAAAATGATTCCGGTAAAAGCTTTTACTGGACTCATTTTTATTTTCTGGCCTTGTCCGACAAAATGAGATTTTCTGACCTAAAAATAAACCAAAAAGTACTAATTTCTGGCCGGTTTTAAAAAAAGTAAATTACCTGGGTCAGATTTTGAGAGCACATAGATAAAGAATGCCTAATATTATTCTTTAAGTAAAAATGGATGACAAAACAGACGTAGATCGAACACTACTAGTAAGATAATCGCAAACCTGCTATAGGTGTACGGCGCGCTAAGAAGTAGAAGAGTTGGTTTCGGATAATAAATAGGATTTTATTTCTATATACACCATAAATCAAAAAAAAAATGTAAGATCGGAGTCATTATTTGAGTTTTTTTATTGCAACTAAAAAATTTAGATACTCACTGTACAGCCGTTGTTGAAACTCCTATAGCTGCTTTAATATCTCCTTTCAACATTAAAATTTTAATCAAAAGTTCGTAACAGAACTCATGTTTTCCCACTTGAACTGCTTTCTGAGCATACTCTTGGGCTTTGTATATATCTCCAAGTTTAAGAAAGCTCTGCCCTGAAACAATTACAGCATTTAAACCATAAATATGTACATCTATTCGTTGTCGCATTCACTTTCTAATAATAATTAAATATTTAACAAGGATAAAGTGATTTAATTATTTAACACATCGTTCGTGAAATTTTTTTAAATTTGAAAAGAATAAAAATGACTTTATTTAAAAATAAGACAGGGTACAAATATGTACATATACGGCAGTTCAAAATTGTTATCTGTTTTGTGGCTAACGAATCAATATAAGTTGGCAACATAACGTATCAATTTGTATGGATTTTAAGCCCCGTAAACTCATAAAAGCAATATATAACGTAGCAAATGAAAGCTTTTAATATACAAATGGAAAATACGACCTAAAGACATTTTATAGTGTAGTACGACAAATAATCATAAACTTGTAGATTTTGGATTGGATTACTATACGTTATGAGCAGCACAATGTGACGTTAATTGTAGATTTTCATTGCTAAAAATTACGTTCCTTTGTAGCAGTGACGGATTTATACTTGATGTCAGGCCCAGTTTGTCGCGCCGCCCATTTTCTCCACAGCCACTATTGAATGTTGTTTTTCGGAAACCATTTATAATAAAAACATTCTAGCTCTAGAGATTGAAAGTAAATCCTGAGTACTTGTAGCCTAAATATTTTATGTACATCATTCCAAGTTTAAAAATATTAAAGTAGGCCTTGTTAGGGTGATGAATTTCACCCTGTACATTTAATCTCATTCTCAGTTGTAAATGCACTGTTGTCACGTCTTCCAGTAAATAATACTGTTTATGACAATAAATAAAGTAACAATTGTGTACCAGTTCAGCGTTCTGGACGGTTACGTCATCAAATAATCAAAATTTAGTACCTTTTCAAAAAAAAGGAAATCTCAATTCAAAAATATATATGTATTTAGATATGATGAACGTATTTACAAAAAATGAATAATTAAATGAAAGAAAACAATAAAAACATTTACAAAAAAAGTCTTAATTTGCAATTTAGAACAAATTGTCTATGTCTATATACCGGTATTATAGAATAACAACTTTTACAACAAACATTAGAATTTGATCAGCCATTAATGAAAAAATACGAAATATTCCATTTTGTAAATTTTGAGGATAAATATTACAGCCATTTATTGACGCATTATTCCTTGTCCTGGTCCGGCGTTATGTTATCAATTTGTTTTAGCCATTTTAATAAGTAAAACAAAGACAAAAAAATCCCCCAAAAACGTATACTTTGTTATATAACTAAGATTTTAAATATTGGAAATCCATTAAAATATGTTCAATAGTTTCAGTTCGATAATTCAGCAGAAAAGCAGATACACTGATGAAAAAATACAAAAGAAAAGAAAACATATAAACAACAAAAATTGAAGCTACAGATTTGGTTAAAACTATTGTCACGTTAATCTGTTCGTTATGTATTTTCAATCCACCTCCATTATTTCATTGTATGTATCAGATTCACTATCAATATCAATATCAGAATTATAGGAATCTGATACATTCAGTCCAATAATAATCAAAGGTGGAATGTTGTCAAGTGAACAGTTTCCCATACCAGCACTCCAGTCCGTCAAAATAATGTTTCTGAAATCGCTTGGAAATGTCTAGTTTTTCGGATCAAATTTGAGCCGCAAAATACACTATTCTTGTATTTTAGTCCGTTGCTGGGCAACTAACTTTTTTCGTACTGTACGGGAATATTTTTCCCGTACCTGTGTACGGGAATATTTTTTTGGTCCTCCGTCCAGAAACAATACTATTAATTACTTCAAAATCGTCCGGAAAATGGCATGGGTCGGCAAAGTAGCTTTTAGATTAGATGGCGCTATGAGTTTAAATTTTAAGTCATCAAAAATACATAATGAATAATACAAATTTTAATTAAATTTATTTAAAAACAGCGTATAATATACTAAACTTACCTATAACTTTTTCTAAAGATAAGCAGGATTCTAATTTACATTTAATTTCTCTCACAACTTGTATTATAAAATTTGACATTTATGTCAATTTATGAAAATAGTTCATTGTCTCATCTTTATATAAACATCTAATCTTGTATGTCACAAAGTAAAAAGTTTTTGAACTTGTTGTGTTTGCAACATATTGTAATGCGACTCCGGCTCTGTCCTGGTTGGCCATATGGGCTAGTCCGACCAGCGGGCGACGCCGTGGAATGTTCTATTGAACCATATCGAAGATTCCGGACTTGTCACATACGACTGGAAGGATCTCTGCCCTTACGTTACATCTTCTCGAGATGATTCTCGATTGTTTGAAGCGCATATAAATAGACTTTTACTTTGAAATAAAGTTCAGTTTAGTTTTTGAGTTGAGTCTAAGTAAATAAGTGTTTAAATAAATCAATGTTCAGTGTTCATATAAATTAGTATATTGTAAATAAATTGTGGTATAACATAAATTAAGTGTATTAGTTGTATAAATAAATTAAATAATAAACTGTGAAAATAAATAAACGTTACATTGGTGTCAGAAGTGGGATAGTGTAAATAAATAGTGTAGAAAAATGTCGAAAAAACTTTGTGATTTAAAAGTGGCAGACTTGCGTCGGGAACTTGAAGACCGTGAATTGGACACTACAGGAATGAAGTCGGAGTTGGTGGAGCGACTTAGACAAGCGATAGTTGATCAAGGATTAGACCCGGAGGAGTTTTTATTTGCTGACGATACTTCATCATTGATGTCTTCTATAAAAAATATTTCTACTGAAATATCTTCTTTGGAAAATAAGGTTTCTACCGATATGTCTTCTCTGAAAACAGACATTTCTACCGATATGTCTTCTCTGAAAACAGACATTTCTTCTTTGGAAAATAAAGTTTCTTCTGAAATTTCTTCTTTGGAAAATACAGTTTCTTCTCTGAAAAATGACATTTCTTCTTTGGAAAATAAAGTTTCTTCTGAAATTTCATCTTTGGATACTAAAGTTGCTTCTTTAGAAAATAAAGTCTCTTCCGAGATTACATCCATGGAAAATAGAGTGTCATCAGATATGTCTTCTCTAAAGAACGAGATGACTTCATTCGAGGAGAAAATAAAAGAGATTGAACGAAAAATGGAAGAAATGGGAAAGGGAGAAAGGATTAGTGTGGAAGAATCAAAAGAGAAGAATGATGAAGAAAAGACAAGCTGTAAAGTGGAACAAAAACCAAAACTGGAAAGCAGTGAAAGTTCGGTCCGCATTAAAGCCCCAACCTTTGATGGGAAAATGTCATGGGAAAATTACCTTAAACAGTTTGAAACAGCTGCACGAGCGAACGGATGGTCAGAAAAAGAAAAGGCTGTAAATCTCACGATCGCTCTTAGAGGAGATGCTTGTGACGTTCTTCAGACTATACCGGTGGAAGAGACGGATGACTTTGAACAACTTAAGAAGAGATTAAACATGCGATATGGTCATGAACATCTGGAGAATTTGCACCGGTCACAGTTGAAGATACGAAAACAGAAGCGAGAAGAGACCCTTCAGGAATATGAAGTAGATATTGCCAGGTTGGTCAGATTTGCCTATCCTGCAGCTGATGAAGGAATGATAGAATGTTTAGCAGTAGAAGCATTTCTTGATGGGCTCCGTGATCCTGAAATGAACAAGACTCTTCGTTTAGCCCGTCACAAAACTTTAGTCGATGTCTTGTCCGCTGCGCTTGAGTATGAAGCGGCTTGGAAGGCTTGTGGGGGATACAGTAAAGTAAGGTCTGTAAAAGACGAAGAAGACGAAAATAAATTGGACCAATTAGTTAACATGATGAAGAACTTTACTGAAAGTAAAAAGAAGAGGCCCCGCGTGTGTTACAATTGTGGCGAAATGGGACATTTTATCAAATCATGTAAACGTCCAGTGGCCAATGCAAATCGAGAAACAACTCCACAGGAAAAAGACCCTCTCATACTCATAGCATCTCTAAAATGTCGCGATGATAGTGTATATGTAGATGGTGAAGTAAATGGTAAAAAGTATACACTGTTGATAGATACTGGAGCGACCAGGACCATTATACGACCAACAACTATAAGTAGCAGCAAGAAACTTCAACCAACAAGGCTACGGCTGCGGACCGCCACAGGTGAAAGAGCTAACATCCATGGGGAAGTCCAAGTTCAAATAGGAATCGGTACAGAAAAGTTCACGCATACTGTCATTGTCGCTGATATCGAGGAAGATGTGATATTAGGAATGGACGTAATGAACTTACATGGTTTCCAGCTGGATTTCAAAAACAGAGTTATTAAAGTTGGTGCCGAAGAAGTATTCCTTCATCCGTATGAGGACAGAACCGTGCCAGCAGCTATAGAGGAGGATACTGTGATACCTGGTAGAAGTGAAACTATCATAGTGGCACGTCTTCAAGGAACTGTTGATGAAGGAACACCTGCCATGATGGAACCTTTGAACCATGATGAAGACGTCGGTCGAGGAATTTTGATCGGAAAAGGATTGGTCACTTCTGGTAGAGAAATTCCGGTACGAATTATAAACATCAATGATTACCCTATTACAATCAAGAAAGATACCAGAATTGGAACCTGTGTACCAGTATCGTCCATAATTCGTCAGACGGTCACTTCCGATAATTCCAACGACAAGTTCGAACACATGGTGGCAGTTGCTGGTCCGTCTCTGAATCGAATAGAGAAAAGAAGAGTAAAAGACTTTCTTCATCGATATCGGAACATTTTTGTGCCAAAAGGAGGTAAGACAGAAAGAACCTCTGCTGTGAAGCATAAAATTGATACAGGGGATGCCAAGCCAATTCGTCAAACAGCTAGAAGATTACCGCAGGCAAAGAGAGAGGAAGCTGAAAGGATTGTTCGAGAAATGGAGGAAGACGGGGTGATAGAACCTTCTACCAGCCCATGGGTCTCTCCGGTAGTCTTGGTTAAGAAAAAGGATGGAACTACGAGGTTCTGTGTAGACTATCGTCAGTTGAACAATGTTACCAAGAAGGACAGTTATCCTCTGCCTCGAATCGACGACACCTTGGACACTTTGGCTGGAAGTAAATTATTCTCTACCTTAGACTTGAAATCTGGCTACTGGCAGGTAGAAATGGACCCAGTAGACAAGGAAAAGACAGCCTTTACCACCGGTTCCGGACTATGGCAATTTAATGTCATGCCATTTGGACTATGTAATGCTCCTGCGACATTCGAAAGCTTATGGAAAATGTATTGAGAGGGTTATCTTGGAAGACATGTCTGGTCTATTTAGACGACATTATAGTCTTGGGAGAGACATTTGAAGATCATCTAAAGAACTTAGACGATGTTTTTAAAAGACTTCAAGCTGCCCAACTGATGTTAAACCCCAAGAAATGTCAGTTATTCCAAGATAAAGTTAAGTACCTGGGTCATGTTGTCAGCAAGGAAGGCGTGGCTGTAGATAACGACAAAGTTGCTTCCATCAAGCATTGGCCACAACCAACCGATAAACATCAAATAAGAAGTTTTCTTGGGTTATGCACGTACTATCGAAGGTTCATAAGGAAGTTTGCAGATATTGCTAAGCCATTAACACGACTTACTGAAGAAGCAAGAGAATTTTGCTGGGATGACCACTGTCAAACGGCCTTTGAAACTCTAAAGAAGCATTTAAGAACAGCACCGATACTGGGCTAACCACAACCAGAGGGGGAATTTATTTTAGATACCGATGCCAGTAATGTAGGAATTGGAGGAGTTCTTTCTCAGATTCAAGATGGGCAAGAAAGGGTTCTGGGGTATTTTAGTAAAGTGCTCTCTAAACCTGAGCGGAATTACTGCGTTACGAGAAGAGAACTTCTGGCAGTTGTGAAGTCCGTGGAACACTTCTATCAATACCTTTATGGAAGAAAATTTTTAATCCGGACCGATCATGCAGCCCTTAAATGGTTAATGCAATTCAAGCACCCTGAAGGTCAAATTGCCATGTGGATCGAACGGTTACAAGAGTACGACTTTAGGATCGAACATCGAGCTGGAGTAAGCCATAGAAACGCCGATTCTCTTTCCAGAAGACCGTGCCCAGCAGATTGCTCCCATTGCAACAAGACAGAATCCAAAGAAACTGCTATACTACGAACAACTGTAGTTAACGATTACTGGGCACCGACTAAAATTAGAGAGGAACAAGAAAATGATCCTGTTTTAAAGAAAATGCGCCAATGGAAGAGAGAAGATCGACGACCTACTTGGCAAGAAGTATCAAAATTCTGTCCAGTACTTAAATCCTATTGGGCTCAGTGGAACTCTTTCATCCTGGAAGAAAACTTATTGAAACGAGTACTCGAGAATGATGATGGTTCAGAAATCAGAAAGCAGTTAGTTATTCCAAAGACTAGAGTGGCTGAAGTACTTCGACAGTTACATGACAGTCCATCAGGAGGTCATCTCGGTGTTAAGAAAACCCTTCAACGAGTACGGGAAAGGTTTTATTGGATGAATAGTTCCGATGATGTGAAGAGCTGGTGTAAGAAGTGTACCATCTGTGCTGCGAGCAATGGTCCGCAGCGAAAAAGGAAAGCTCCCATGAAACAATACAACGTCGGTAGCCCATTCGAGAGGATTGCTTTAGACATTACTGGACCATTTCCGACGACTGAGAATGGAAATAAGTACATGTTGGTGGTTATGGATTATTTCACGAAGTGGGTAGAAGTCTACGCCATTCCAAATCAAGAGGCCACAACTGTTGCAGATGTCCTAATAAGAGAATTTATCAGTCGATTTGGAGTACCCTTGGAGATTCATAGTGACCAAGGTAGAAATTTCGAAAGCCAGCTTGGAATTTGCGATACTCTAGGAATGAAGAAAACAAGAACTACAGCATTACATCCACAATCAGATGGAATGGTAGAAAGAATGAATAAGACCATTGGAAAGTATCTGTCGAAAGTAGTGTCCAACCACCAGCGGGACTGGGATCAATACCTTTCGCTCTTCGCGATGGCTTACCGATCCGCAGTCAATGAAACAACAGGCCAAACACCAGCAAAGGTCTTGTTCGGACGAGAGATGAGGCTACCATCCGACCTTGAGTTTGGATGCCGACCTGGAGAAGATATAGCTGGAGAAGATTATGTGATACAGTTACGAAGGAAAATGGACGATATGCATGAACTGGTTCGCTCACATCTTCAAATTGCCAGTGATAGAATGAAGAAACGGTATGATACTCAAACCACGGAAGGATGTTTAGAAGAAGGAGACAAAGTCTGGCTTCATAACCCAAGAAGACAGAAGGGTTACTCGCCGAAGCTACAAACGTCTTGGGAAGGTCCATACATCGTTAAGAAAAGACTCAATGATGTCATATACCGAATAAGTAAGATTCCAAATGGAAAACCGAAAGTGGTACATGGAAACCGGCTGGCACCGTTTGAAGGAGATCATAACCAAGAAGAAGATGTAAATCGACTCCAAGAGACTCCTGATTTTGCCTTCGATGAGTTTATGGGTGCTTATGGGGGTACCGGGAAAGTAAGATTTGGCGTAACCATTGAGAAACATCAAGACCTGTTCACGTTTCCAGATGACTGCTCGTTGGTCCATAATATTCCTGCCAGTATCAGCGACGCCCGAGGATTAGCGTCCGTTTTACGAAAAAAGTTTGGTCGACTATCAGAACTGCAAAGCCAATTGCCAGCCCCCGGAAAAGCTTTGAGACTCCAAGATGGATCACGTTACCTCTTCTATCTAGTGACAAAGAACACCTATCACGACCGACCCACTTATCAAGATGTATGGGAATCTTTACTTAGCCTGAGGGAACACGTACTGGAGTCCAATATACAGAATATAGCAATGCCAAAGATCGAGTGTAAGGAGTTAGACTGGAGGGTCATTCGAAACATGGTGGAAGTAATCTTTCAAGATACCGAAGTCCAAGTATTGGTTTGCAGCCATTCGCCCAGTGTCCAGTTTACAACGAAGACCGTCCCCTGTTTTTTTTATACAACTGGAAATTGTAGAAGAGGATCCGACTGCAGATACAATCATTCCCATCCAGCTCTAGTTCCAGGAGGAACTATCTCTTAAGGAGGGGGCAATGTAATGCGACTCCGGCTCTGTCCTAGTTGGCCATATGGGCTAGTCCGACCAGCGGGCGACGCCGTGGAATGTTCTATTGAACCATATCGAAGATTCCGGACTTGTCACATACGACTGGAAGGATCTCTGCCCTTACGTTACATCTTCTCGAGATGATTCTCGATTGTTTGAAGCGCATATAAATAGACTTTTACTTTGAAATAAAGTTCAGTTTAGTTTTTGAGTTGAGTCTAAGTAAATAAGTGTTTAAATAAATCAATGTTCAGTGTTCATATAAATTAGTATATTGTAAATAAATTGTGTTATAACATAAATTAAGTGTATTAGTTGTATAAATAAATTAAATAATAAACTGTGAAAATAAATAAACGTTACAATATGTTAATTAAAACACTAATAACTACTAAACACTTATATTTGGTATCAAACAAGTAATTATACAACTATAAATACTATAATATTAACATCAGGTCATACCAGCTGACGGCTGTCTTCTAGTCACTGGTCTTAGTATAGGTAGCACAAACGGTCAACTGTTGAACATAACAGAACTTTTGAAAATATTAAAAATTAGTCGGACCAAAAAATAGTGTGTGTTACACGTCCGGAAAATATTTTGCAAGTGCTCGTATTGTTTCGCCTCGGTGCTACGCACCTCGGCTACACAACTTTACTCGCTCTTGCAAAATGTCATTTTCCGTCCTTGTGTCACAAATAACTATTTCCGTACTAGCACTTCAAAGTCGGTACCTTTGTCAGTTTCGTATGTACGTTTAATAGAGCAAATAAAGGCAAATAACATACAGAAATTAAGAACATTTTTAGTTTTGGATCTTGTCATAGCGTCCATTTAGGAAAATACCAAAAATTCTTTAAAATACTTGTTCGAGTAATAAGGATTTTGAATGCGATTTAAAGAAAAATAGTATGTATAGATGGTCAGTTATTTGTACACTTTATAGAGTGAATAAACAGACGCAAACAACTAAATCACATCATAACGTTTATTGTTCCTATTTTGTTATATTTACAGTTATGTTACAGTTGTTCAAATTGGTAAAAGCAGCCGAATGAAATTTACTTCCCCCTTCAAATTTATATGTTGAGTCACTAGTAGCAGAATCCTCGAAGTTCATCACGCCGACAAGCACCTGCTACACCAAATATTAAAGCAACCTAAAAAGTAAACACTACATAAATATCTTATTAATATTCAAATTTTTACATTTTAAACGTACCTTATTCATTAAATATATATTATCTGGAGATTCATTAATAAATATTTATTTCTTTATTCGGGGATCTTTTTGCCACTAAAACAAACTTATAAAAAATATAAATCAATATTTTGAAAATGACCCTTGCTTATTGATCTTGATAGATATGTCAAATTTGTCAAGGGTCGTCTTTTAAAACTGAAAATGCCTAACAAAAATGAAAATAATTTGTTTAAAAATAATTCTTCTGAGCTTTCGACAACCAGATCGGTTGTCGTTTTGAAAGATAAAAATTTTTTTGGTCTATACTCTTTATGCAGTTTAGATTTTTAAAATTTTGATTTGTTTTTTTGTAACTATAGATATATAGATTATTAACTCAATCTTTTTTTAAGGTGGTTAGCCAAGATCTAGATAAATCCAAAGTAAAATTTGAAATACATTCATTTGGATTTAACAAAATGTGTGCTGTTTCTTTTAATTTTCTTTTTATAGAATTTTCTTCTTTACATAAAATTTTTGTTTCAGTCCATTTTATTTTGTGATTTAGAAAATTAAAAGCATAAAGAGTATAGACCAAAAAAATTTTTATCTTTGAAAACGACAACCGATCTGGTTGTCGAAAGCTCAGAAGAATTATTTTTAAACAAATTATTTTCATTTTTGTTAGGCATTTTCAGTTTTAAAAGACGACCCTTGACAAATTTGACATATCTATCAAGATCAATAAGCAAGGGTCATTTTCAAAATATTGATTTATATTTTTTATAAGTTTGTTTTAGTGGCAAAAAGATCCCCGAATAAAGAAATAAATAGACATTATTATGCCACAAAGAAGCTATCGAGAATATTTAAATATTCATTAATAAATGTTTCAATTTCCTGAATTGACAAAATTTTTGACTTTTTCGGCCTATAATTGTCGCTTTGACGTTTGAGGAAAGCACGTAATTTAAAATATTTTGTAATGTCAATATCTTCTTTTGTACTCAGTGTAGTTTTCAGCATGGAGTAATTTGACCATAACGTAGATGCTTTTAGCTTCGTAGATAAATCGGAAAAATATGCAATAATCACATTTTCAGATCGTGAAGTAGTCTTTTTTTCTTGGCAATAATTCAGAAAACGTTTATACGCCAATTCATATTTTGATCTCGATTTATTTGGTAATAAATTCAAAATCACATTACTAGCGGTATTTATTAATTCTGGAGGCGTTTTACACCTTTCGACATCATCGTCACTGTCCATTTTTGTGACACTAATAAACAATGATAAACAAACAATGTCAAGGAAACGGTTTCATAGAAAATATGATAATCAAAATACTTATGTATATATAAAACTTTTTTAAACTTTTTTAATTTAAGATTACCTATATTTAATGCGATTTCAGAAAAAATAGTATGTGTACCTCGTAGGAAAAGCAACTTCCCGGACTCTCAATGTTACATTGTCGTCCGGGAATGTATCGCTTTTCCTACTAGATACACAATATACTATTCTTCTGTCTGTCCACAATAGTATATTGTGTATCTAGTAGGAAAAGCGATACATTCCCGGACGACAATGTAAATTGTTGGCTGAGGCGTTTAGCCGAGGACAACAAACATTGTCCTGGATGTGCTTTTACTACGAGATACACACACTATTTTTTCTGAAATCGCATAAATATTATCGTAAATTAAGAAATTTTTATATTAGTCGCGTCAAAGTAGGCCTAAAAACCCAAAAACTTAAAACTTTGGTCGGAAAGGTCCGATCGAGCTCATTTTTTTTTTTAAATGTTCATTGAGAACTCAGAGTCAAAGTTGTATAAAATCTGGATGCCGCTCGGCCCCCCTCTCCCCCCAAATTCACCCCTAGGTGGGGGTTTTTCAAAATGATATATACGTGATAAGACTGCCCTCCCAACCCGGCCAAATGTTCCAATCGGGGGTTTTGAAGTCCCCTCCATCCATTTGTTCGGTCAGGTCGCTTTTTCGACCTTCCCAGGGGCGTCTAGAAGGGCCTCCAAGGGTCCAAAATATGAGATATCTACAGAAATGTGCTCGGACTGCAATATTGGGTCAGGGGGATTCCGAAGGGCAGGATTCTCATTTCTGTCGAAAATTAAGGCTTTTTAACCCATTAGGACCGTATAAAAAGGGGCCCATGGGGTCTCAAAATTATGATTACGCGAAATTGAATTTCAGTGTACAGAATTGGTACGATCAAGTGGTATAAGGCTACCAACCCTTTATTTGAGCAGCCTGCGATTCTGTGACCCATCCAGGGGTGGACAAAAGGGGTGCCGGGGCCCAAAAAATGTGATTTGATTGGATTCGATACCAACGTGAAAAGTTGATATAATCTGCCCAGCGAGTAGTCTCCTTAGCCTTTTTGAGACCATGTCATACCCTGTCGCAGCCAGGTATGGGCGGGCGGGGTTTCAAGGGCCACAAATTCAGATTCAAAACAAACCCTCAACATATCAAGTTTGTATGAGATAAGGGAATTTTACGAAAATTTCAATTTGAGCCCCCTTGGAACGCCTCCCGTCTATACCTGGATCCGGAAGAGAGTGACATGGACTCAGAAAGGCTGAGGAGACTATTCGCTGGACAGATTATATCAACTTTTCACGTTGGTATCGAATCCAATCAAATCACATTTTTTGGGCCATGGCACCCCTTTTGTCCACCCCTGGATGGGTCACAGAATCGCAGGCTGCTCAAATAAAGGGTTGGTAGCCTTATAATACTTGATCCTACCAATTCTGTACACTGAAATTCAATCCCGCGTAATCATAATTTTGAGACCCCATGGGCCCCTTTTTATACGGCCCTTATGGGTTAAAAAGCCTTAATTTTTGACAGAAATGAGAACCCTGCCCTTCGGAAACCCCCTGACCCAGTATGGCAGGCCGAGCACATTTCTGTAGAAATGAATGGAGGGGACTTCAAAACCCCCGACTGGAACATTTGGTCGGGTTGGGAGGGCAGTCTTATCACGTATATATCATCTTGAAAAATTTGGGGGGGGAGGGGGGCCGAGCGGCATCCAGATTTTATACAACTTTGACTCTAAGGTCTCAATGAACATTAAAAAAAAAATGAGCTCGATCGGACCTTTCCGACCAAAGTTGGAAGTGAAAACCTACTTTGACGCGACTATATATGTATAACTGTTTTTGATTATAATCTTATTTTCTATGAAACCGTTACGTTGACATTGTTTGTTTATCATTGTTTATTAGTGCCACAAAAGTGTCAGTTCGGTTGGTTGCATATTGCTTAAAATATTTTAAACTAGCTGTACCCACGACGTCGTTCGCGTGGCGTGTTGATTGTTGCATAAAAATTTCTCCCCCACACCGTTAAAGGGGTGCGGGGAGAAATTTTTATACACCAGATCCAGATGTTAAGTTGAAAGAAGACAAAATACATCTGTGAAAACCGCATTCGAATCAGATCACTAGAGCATCTCAGACTCCAGATACTGTTTTGGCTTTTTCTTTATATTCAGAAAATTGTCTGTCTCTTATATCTTGAAAATATAGAGCTAGAGGACTATAGATCTGCATAACGGATGATAAATCAGCTTAAGATTTTTGAAACTTTCTACTAGCAGCATGAAATTGATCTAAAGATACATTCCAAACAAACACTAAAATTACTGTTTTTAAATGCTGCAACTTTCGCTTCAATCCCGATATTTCCCATTGATGGGTAGATATAGTGAAGATATTATGTAGCTTCTACAAAGTAGGAAAAAAGTTAACGCTTCTGTGTCGGATTCAACCGCACATGATCATCCTAAATATAAAGAGAGCACAGTTCAGGGAACGTAATCTGCTAAAGGATTAACTGTTTGGATTGGTATCTGAAGGCCTGAATAAATACCTGACATATTGCTTGCGTTACTGTAAATAAAAAATCTATTTTCCATATTTATACTCAATAGCGATTATTTTAATTAATTATTATTTTAAGCTTAATTAATTTCTATTAATATATATGCAGGTTTTTTTTGTATTTATTCAATTATCTCTTATAATTTTTAAGCGGTTTTTTAGACATATAACCATGTATTTTACCTAAAAAAAATCTAGTTGTCTTGTTTTTGTTATGCTAAAACTAATAATAATAAGCGATTTTTGATGGAGGGAAGCTTGCGGTGGGAAACGGAGGGACAATCATGGGACAATGGCTAATAATCTGGTTGATCGACGAGTGGATTAATCCTTGAATTATTTACAAGTGTTGAATAATAACTTTTCTGTCGGCTTTTTAAATGTAAGATCCATTAACACAGGGTTTGACGAACTTTGTAATTACATTACAGATTTCAACTTTGATATTTTTTGTCTAGCTGAAACTTGGCGAAATGAGCAAATTTCGAGTGATTATCACAATTTACCTGGTTATGCCTTAGTTAGTAAAGATAGAAATGGAGCTTGTAGTGGTGGGGTAGCAATTGAGTTTTACAGAAGTAAATTTTGACCTTGACTGCATGGAAAATACAACAATAACTTTTAGTTTAAAAAACAAATCCTATTTAATATAGATCAAAAAGTAAATCTAAATTTTTAGATATTTTAGAAGAGTTTCTTGGCCTTGTAACACCGAGATACAATTAAATTATTATTACAGGAGATCTAAACATTAATTATTTAGAAAACACTTACTCAACACATACAACAATCAACTCGTATTAATTTAGCTACAAATCAAGAAAGTTTAATTGATATGATAATATCTAGTAAAAGCCTCGAAAAAGCACAATCTGGTTCACTTTCAATTTCGCAGTGTATTACGGAACATAACCTTGTATTCACACCTTTGCTTCTTCCACAAATAAAAAATTATTTCTCATCGCGAATATAAAAATATGAATATGCGGAGTTTCTGCAGGATGATCACAAATGCAGTTGAGATTTGGTGTATCACGAAAACGATGGGGATAGAAAGGTAAATGTTTTTAATAGTTTTTTAATTAGTAATTTGGACAAACATGCGCCGCAGAAGGTACGACTGATTACAGAAAAGCCCTACATACCGTGGCTTACTGATAACATTAAATTAATGATTGAACTAAGAGATAAAGCTCACAGGAAATAATTTAGAAATTTTACAAAACACGCATTAAAAAGAGAAAAAATAACATACTTTAATTTACTTTCAAATAAAAAAAGGAAAAGATTTTTGGGCAACTTCAAAAAAAATTCAATATTTGTCAACATACACAGGCAGACATACCTGATGACCCACTTGATGCAAATAAAATTCACTCTTTTTTTCAGGAAACAGATAACATTGCTGATTCAACATCAACAGAATTAATTAACTTTTATAACAACAACAAACTGACAGACCAGACGTTAGATTTTCAAGTTATACACGAAAACAGCCTAAAAAACATTTTAAGTAAAATTACATCAAATGCTGTAGGGGTAGATGGAATTTCAATTACAGATATCAAAATTAGTCTTTTTTTTGTTTTGGTGCACTGATAAATATTATAAATACTTGTATACTACAAAACAAATATCCTTCTATCTGGAAAAAAGCTGTTATTAAACCAGTAACAAAAGTCAGCTCTCCTAAAGAACTTAAAGACCTTCGTCCAATTAGTATCCTGCCTACCGCGTTAAAAATATTTGAAAAATTTATTTGTCAACAAATACAATCTTTTAGAGACCATCACAGAAAAAACTATAGTACCACTTCTACAATAGTTAACGTTGTAAACGATATTAGAGTCAATGAGGAACGAGGAGATAGCACTTGCCTTACATTATTAGATTTCAGCAAAGCCTTTGATACAATAAGCCATGCAATGTTATTGTCAAAACTTAATTACTACGGGTTCTCTCAAAATTCTAGATATCTTTTTAAAAACATCTTAAAGAACCGATATAGCAGCGTTGAAATTAAAAATAATGATATAACTCACAAACCCGACTTTTAACAAACTAAACAAGGCGTTCCCCAAGGATCTGTGCTGTCTCCTATGTTTTTCTCCCTTTATGTTGCTGATATGTCAAAAGTTATAAAACATTTAAAACTTAAACAATTTGCAGATGACGGACAGCTGCATATCCCGATCAACAAACATAATGTGCAAGAAATGAACCAAAAAATTAACTCTGATTTAAAAAATATATCCCTATATTCGAAAGATCATAATTTAAAACTAAATTCTTCCAAATCCCAAGTTATTAGTTTTTACAAGAACAGTCTATCGAACATAATATAAATATTGAGATTAATGACGAAACCCTTCCGATTGTTCAACAAGCAAAAAGTTTGGGTGTTATTTTGGATAGTTCTCTCTTATTTGAAGCACATAATAAAAGAAAAATAACTGCAGGATATTTACGCTTTAAAAATATTTATAAATTCAAAAAATTTCTATCCTTTAAAATAAAATATTATTTGTGCAATACATTACTTTTATTCTTATAAAATTATGCAGATGTAGTAGAGGTCTCCCAACGAAAGTTTGGGACAGCCACGTGTTAGTCGGCGCAGGTAGGCGGAGTCTTTCTATCAGTGGCGGACGCAAATAAAAATATATTATACATCTTAAATTAATTTTTAATGTATGATGCTAACATAATTAAGAAGAATTTATTTTTTATAAATTTGTTGCTGCCCATTTTAAAGTAAAAAAATACATACATTTAAAAAACAACTCAGAAACTCTCTCAGCATATTCGTAGCTAAATACAGTTTACAAAACCATTCCAGCTACCACACTGACAAGCTTTCAGAACGGTCGTTGTTATCGTAACGCTCGTAAAAAAACCACTGCGCATTGAACGAGAGGCCACGTGGCTGTCACAAACTTTCGTTGGGCGATCTATATATGGAAATTTTTTAACACGTCAAACAAAGAAATTAATACAAAAACTTCAAAATAGCTGCATGAAATATTCGTATAACATATCCTATAGAAGTCCGAATACCCCCCACCTAAACCGCCACAAAATTCTTAATATGTATAATCATGGTACAATGCATATGTACTCCTTTGTCAATAGAGTAATAAAAAAAGTGAGAGGTGTCAAGAGACACCCGGATGAAACGAAGTTCCTTTCGATTAATTAGTGAAGGAATTGTAATTTGTAAACACAACAGAGAGTATGTACATACATAAGCATACATTATCATCTTTATAAAATCTCTACCTACCTAACTCTATCAGCAATATCCGGAACTTGTGCAGAAACACTGTCAGGATACATTTTCTATTATTTTAATATTTATTATCGACAAAAAACCTGTATAAACTTAACAAAGTCGCGACACTACTACACTGTTCAAAGCAAAATAGAAAAAAAAATAGTAAATCCATTATTTTCAACAGTTCGTTTCTTTTAACAAAAGTTTCCATTTATACAATACCAGAGGATTAGAGGATATACATCTACCTAGAATTATTTTTTATTTCAATTTAATTTAAAACAGGAATTAACAATTTAATACAAAATTTTAAAATTAAAATATTTGACAATAACTGACAGTTAAGGTAATTTGACGTAGGTACCTAACTAGTCAAGTTAAGAACCATTTTTGAAATGTTTATGAATTTATTAATTTATAAAAACAGGATGAAATATAATACTTAGGTACTTATTTTTTTCTACAGTATTTTCTTTTAATTTAAATTAGTGTCTTTTTAATTGTACTTTTATTAGTATTTATTATATTAGGGTTTCCTATTTAAATAAAGATAGGTATATCTATCTATGAGAGAGAGAGACAACATGCGTATGTCGTGTCGTGTCGTGACAAATTTTGGTATGAATTTTTTTTGGCTAGCTCCTAGCGTCAGTCGTAACTGTTCGTAACGCCCGAAAGGGAACTTCGTTCCAAAAATGGTAGACCCGCTTATTTTGCTAAAAAATTTGTACCACTTTCAAATAGAACAAGGATTAACCAGAAGTTCATCTTACCACGGCATACATTCGTCTCTTTCCAAAAATCATTTATTTTTTCAGCCATAAAAATTTTGGATGATCTACCCAACGATATAAAAAATAAAAGTTTTAATGTTTACTCAAAATATGTAAAAAATAAACTTTTTGAAGCTCAGTTATTGTTATGAAAAGTTATATTTCTCGCCCTTGTCGATGCATATCCATATTTTGTAGTTAATCCCCACCCCCATAAAGTTGGCAGACCCAAATCGGTAAAATTTTCTTGTCCCGTAATCGCGACTAAATTTTTTTTTCAACTCGGATTGCTGAGCTGAGACTTACAACCGATCAGTTCCGGAAATGATGATTAATACAATATTCTTTTTGTCAGAGATTTAAGTGCTCATTAAGTGCAATAGTTTCACGAGCAAAATAAACTGCTAATGAGCAATTTAACTGAAAATTCCACACCTATAATTTTGGACCAATCAAAAAACGTTATTTTGACAGATCACCATGGCATCGGAGGTATTTTAGCGAAAATTTTTTTTCGTGGCGTACCCAACAGCGAATTATACTGGAAATTTTTTGACGTTTACAATAACAGACCATTTTTGACAGACTGGTTTTTATTTGTTTACATAATATTTAGTTTTGATACATTTTAATTACCAAGCTAAGATGTTTTCTATATTCTTCGGACACCTCCTCTCTTCTTAATGGCGAAAATGCAGGACTTTGAATGTTTTCAATTAAGTGTCTATGTCTAATAAAATATATATAATATTTAGACACTAATTTATTTAGCTTTTTCCCATTCAGTACTTTTAATTTTGCATAGTTTAGATGCAAATATTCGGAACAAATTTTCTTACTTCAAGTTGGAGCCACAATCCTCTATTAATGCGAATAAATAAGTCATGGTATGGTGATTGATCATTACATCAGAAAATTTTACGCATATTTTGCATATAGTATGATTTTCAAATTGATTCATTTTTTAAACAAAGAATTTTATTGGTTTTACTGGCTGTGCAATATTCTTTATTGTAACAAAACGCGAGTTTTTTTGATGTTTTGAAGTGTCAAAATAGAATGATCAGCCTCCTGTGATTGATGCTTGCTGACGCTGGTTATGAATTCCATACCATTAAAACGCGCATAACGCACGTTAAATAAAACAATTTTCTATCTTGAAATGGTATTCCCATGCAACTACAATGAGTAGAAATTACTAATTTGAAGGCGTAAATAATTGCTGATAAAGCTATGACGCGCTATGAGTCTATTCATGCAGCTTCCCGATAAACCTCTAAAATAATAATTTTCTACCACTTGTAGTAAGCTCAAGTAACTATAAAATAAAAGAATATTATATTTTTTGTCCCTAAATGGCACTTTTGAGCTACTACAATCAGTAGTAATCAACAGTTTATAGGCTAAGATTCCATTGGTGTGAAGACAAACTGAATATTATTATGTAATCTGTTCCTGTATCTGTAAAACTAATATTTTTTTATTTTCTACTACTTGTAGTAGCCCAAAGTAAATAAAAAAAATCAAAGAATGTAATATATTTCATTATAAAACTGCATTACCGTGTAACTACAATGAGTAGAAAACAATATCTTAAAGGGCAGGCTGAGAAGCCACTACATGGCCATTACATTTGGTGTGAAATTTTCTTACCGAATACCACGCGAAGTCAAATTAATATCCTGAAATTTTTTCTCGCTCATGAATATTTTTAGAAAATTTCCCTCGTCTTCGACTCGGGAAAGTTTCAAAATATTGAAATACTTATGGGGACTTTAACACAATTTTATTTACAAAATTGTTAAGATACACAGAACTCTGCTGGATAACGTCTAAACTGCTTGACAATACAATGAACTCTTGTTAATATTTGAACTTGAACTGACGTTAACTGCCCATACATCCCCTTATATACAACATTATTTAATCTAGTCAGTGTGTTTAGAACTTTCCAGAATCTTCTAGAAGCATTATTTAATCTAGTCAGTGTGTTTAGAACTTTCTAGAATTTTCTAGAAACATTATTTAATCTAGTTAGTGTGTTTAGAAGTTTCTAGAATAACAATCTTTCAAATTAAGGTCCTTTTTTTTACGGTTATCCCGTTACACTGCCCCCTCCTTAGGTCCATTCCTCCTGGAATGTTATTTCCTACATCGGAATCCCGCACACTCCCTGAGCCGGCCAAACCATCTTCTTGGAGTTGCTGCTCATCTCCACTGTGGTTTCCTTGGTAAGGCGCCAAACGATCATGATGGACCACGACGGGTTTCCCTCTGGGAATTTTCACGATCCGATAAATGACATCGTTAATCTTCTTCTTGATGGTGTATGGACCTTCCCAGTTCTTCTGTAATTTGGGACAAATACCTCGACGCCGTCGGGGGTTATAAAGCAAAACTAAATCACCAACTTGGTAACTCTTTTCCATTGTCCGCGTGTCATAGTACCTCTTCATCCGATCACTAGATAATTGAAGTTTTCCACGCACCAGGTTGTGTATATTCTCCATTCGATTCTGAAGATCGGCGACATATTGTTCACGGGCCATTTCTTCACCAGGTTTACAACCAAACACCAAGTCACATGGTAGCCTCATTTTTCTACCGAACAGGACCTTCGCAGGCGTTTGGCCAGTTGATTCGTTTATGGCCGATCGAATTGCTATTAGAAATAGTGGAATATGTCGATCCCAATCCCTCTGACAATCTGACACCACTTTTGACAGATAGTTGGTTATAGTCCGGTTCATTCGTTCCACCATTCCATCAGACTGAGGGTGCATCGCTGTGGTTCTCGTTTTGTGGATGCCTAATCTTTGGCAAACTTCTTGAAACAGCTTGCTCTCAAAATTTCTCCCTTGGTCTGAATGTAGTTTTAGTGGTACCCCAAATCGGCTTACGAATTCTTCAACTAATATATCTGCTAAAGTGGTGGCCTCCTGATTGGGAACTACATAGGCTTCAACCCATTTGGTGAAGTAGTCCATGACAACAAAGATGTACTTGTTTCCTACATCGGTCTGTGTAAGTGGCCCCAATACCTCTACTGCGATTCTTTTAAAAGGACTTCCAACCAGGTATTGCTGCATTTTCGCCTTCGGTTTTCGGTGCGGACCGTTACTGGCAGCACATTTACGACACCAATCTTTAACATCATTAGTGCAATTTACCCAGTAAAATCTATCTCGTATCTTTTGCAGCGTTTTCGTGATACCCAGATGTCCTCCAGAACTATCATTATGCATCTGTTTTAAAATTTCTGGTACAGCATTTCTTGGGACCACTATTTGTTTCCTTGTTTCTGTGCCCTCGGAATTTTCTACAAGTCTTTTAACGAGCCCACCGTCCAAAATTAAAGTGTTCCATTGGGACCAGTATGCTTTTAAAGCAGGAGAGGATGAGGATATCTCTCTCCACAACGGACGACGGTCCATTCTCTTCCACTCCCGAATCTTTCTCAGAACGGGATCGTTTTCTTGTTGCTCCTCCAGCATAGAGCTCTCGTCTTCTGGCACAACCTTAATTAAGGCAAGTTTTTCCTCGTTCTGCTCCATACGGGTACAATGGGGCAATCAGGTCAACATGGTCTTCTGGAAAGTGCATCAGCATTACAATGTCTTGTTCTAGGTCTGTGCTCGATTTCAACATCATATTCCTGCAGTTTTTCGAGCCATCTTGCTATCTGTCCTTCTGGGTTCCTAAAGCTAAGTAACCACTTTAAACTAGCATGGTCTGTTCTGATCAGGAATTTTCTGCCATACAGATATTTATAAAAATGTTCGACGGATTTTACAACTGCTAACAGTTCCCTCCGAGTTACACAGTAGTTCTTTTCAGCTTTCGATAAAGTTTTGCTGAAGTAACCAACCACTCTTTCCTTACCATCTTGTAGCTGTGACAAGATGGCTCCAATTCCCACATTGCTGGCGTCGGTGTCCAGAATAAGCTTACCATCAGGAAGTGGATAAGCAAGAACAGGTGCTGACGTAAGCTGTTTCTTCAATATTTCAAACGCCTTTTAACATACCTGTTCCCAACAGAAGGACTTATCTTGTTCTGTCAAACGTGTCAAGGGTTTGGCGATGTCTCCAAAATTCGTGACATATCGTCGGTAATAGGAACAAAGACCCAAGAAACTCCGGAGCTGATGTTTGTCGATAGGGATTGGCCATTCCTGAACGGCTTGTATCTTAGCGGGGTCAACAGCAACGCCATCCTTGCTTACGTTATGTCCTAAATAGTTGATGTTGATGTTAGATTAGCGTTCTGTAATCTTTTAAAGACTTCTTCCAGGTTAGATAAATGTCCCTTAAAGGTCTTGCCCATTATGATGATGTCGTCTAGATAAACTAGACAAGTTTCCCATGACAAACCCCGCAGGATGTTCTCCATTAGCCGTTCAAACGTCGCAGGAGCATTACAGAGGCCAAACGGAAGGGCCGTGAATTGCCACAACCCGGATCCACTGTTAAAGGCAGTCTTTACTTTGTCTGCAGGATTCATTTTAACTTAACCCTAGTTTTTTGTGTTTTTTAATTAAAGGTCCGCTAGGTTTCTAAAGACTGGCGGTCCTTTGGTTTTTCGTGAATATTCCAAAAACGGTTAGTGCACCTAATTTTTGTTTTGTGCACCTAAATAGCACCTACTTTTGACCTTAATTTCGACAAATTTTTCCACTTTGGATCCGCCAGCTTAATGGGGGTTAAATCCCCCCTGTTGGAACCCTGCCAGCGCTTTCCTCCTCTCAAATCCAAAATTTGTCTCAAATTTTTTACGAAGTTAA
The DNA here is from genome assembly GCA_964028335.1 of Altica lythri. Lineage (NCBI taxonomy): Eukaryota > Metazoa > Arthropoda > Insecta > Coleoptera > Chrysomelidae > Altica > Altica lythri. The sequence goes on from OZ034800.1 coordinate 50,281,300, forward strand.
GTTATTAGTTATAGATTTTGTGTTGTTTTTCTTGTAAGGGTTTTCTCACGTAAGTCCCTATGGACCTCTGCTATCGGTTATCTAATCGAGAGTTAATCCTATTTTGCTATGATGTTATGTTTAATTACATGTAATTAACTACGTTATATTAATTGTGGCAAAATAAACAATTTGATTTGATTTAATTATCATAAATTTGATTTCGACAGTTCATTATGTCAAAATTTTAAAAGTTTAGAGAGTATACAAACAAGAATATATTAAATGATATTAAGGAGAAATTAAATAAATGTCGAATCCAGCAGGATTCGGACCTGCAACTTTTGCCTCTACGCGGTACGTATGAACGCTTAGAAATTAATTAGGTTTTTTGTCGTTAAATTCAATTTATGTCACATGTCCCACTTATTCACTTTCTCCTTAAGGACATACAGCATTCCGTTAATGATAGAGAGATTTTGTCAAATCGACAATTGAAACATTAAATTCATAGCTTAGTGGTTAAATTTCTCCTGAATGTTAATTAATATAATTTTTTTTTTTGTATATTTTCTACAATTTCAAAAAACCCACAAGAGATATCTCAAAATAATCGTTTACTAAAATTCCATGATTCCGGTCTCCTAACCGAATAAAAATATAAGACTTAGAGTTTGATGTTTAAATTGTTCATTTGACAAAACATCGCTTTCATTAACGTCATGCTGTATGTGCTTAAGGAGAAAATGACTAAGTGTCACATGTGATATGAATTGAATATAACGACCAAAAGGCGAAATAATTACTAAGCATTCATAGCTTAGTGTTTAGAGCTTTGCCGCGTAGAGGTAAGGGTTACGGGTTCGATTTCTGCTGCATACGACATTTTTTCAATTTCTCCTTAATATCATTTAATATATTCTTGTTTGTATACTTTCTAAAAGATATATAACTTTCTGACCATCATATTAAGATGGTACAATAATATAATACCCTAAACTTGCCTTAGTAATCATTCCTTAGTAAAGCTTTTATTTACAAATTAACTTTCATTTACAAAAAATTATTTTGCAAAATTCAGACATGATTGATATCAAGAGTTTACGCTTTAAAAGTCATTTGCTAAATGTCGCTTGATAACATTTGGAATTTTATTTGTACAGTTTCGTTAGTGATTTATTATAATGTACATTTAATCATCATTTATAGCTTTTGTTTTGAAATATTACGCATTTTAAGAATTTTTCAATTTTTTCGATAAGAATTTTTTACTGTTAAGTATCTAAATATTTTTTATTGTACACTATTCACATAATTTGTGTGTTTTCACTGCGGTTAAAGAGTCTTTCGCGTCACCCCTTACCTGTGCCCAGTGGGATGCTAATAAAAGAGCAATAAAAGAGACCTTTTCGCCAACCCTAACCGCATGTGGTTGTATGCACTCTCGATTTTACAATCTATTGTTTAAATTTAACAAACATATGTGTTTAATTTTTAATAAATAAAAATAAATATCAGAAACGTAAAGATAATGTTTTTCTGATTTCAACCATATATAATACTTACGCAAAATTTTGTAGTTTACAGATATGACACCAAAATATTTTAAATTACACTGAGAAACAAACAACACCCAATATAACATAACATACCTGTATGCACGACCGGGCGGTAAAGTACAGATTATTACATACATTAAGCGGGCGTAAAGTGCCACTTTAGCGCCCGTGGACTACTTTACCGCCCGCCGGGCGATAAAGTGTAAATGGCGGGCGGTAAAGTAATTTTTTTGTCTTAAATATTGAAATACTTGCAATCATCTAAACTGCCAATGAATCTAAATAAAATGGCCACCACTTATTTTGACTTTGTTGTTAGGGTAACGACAACATAATAGGTATATACTTTTAACCAAATTATTTATTTTAAATAACGAATCAATACAAATTATTAGGTGAATGGTTATACAGGGTAAGGTGTTAATAATATCGAGGTTCGAGGTATAAAATTCCTGCAAGTTGAAATGGCATTTATATTAAATTGTCCACAAAAAATAAAAATAAAAAATATCCTTTATAAGTTTTATTATTAAAACAATCGTTGACATTGACAGTTGAGATTTGACAGCTGACAGTTAATATTTTACATGTGACAGTAGAGATTAGACATTTCAAATTTGGCATTTAACAGTTGGAACTTGACAGTTGACGGCTCAATTAATTTTGGATTTTTGATACTAAACCTCATCTTTCCATTTTGAATCGTGTGGAGTTGATCCTGTAGTTTTTGGGACGGAGTCTTTGGAAAGAAACCGTATAATCGGATTTAAGTAAAATCTTCGTTGATAGCCCACAGAACTGACAGTGGAATATTTGGTAAATTCAATACCGTTCAGGCAGCGAATTGTGGGTAGAATTCCCTATTGGTGCAGTTAGCAACGAGAATATTGTTTCACCCGTTTACCAGCCAGGTGTGTCACGATTTTAAAGAAAGAAACCCTATTTCAATAGGGTCCTAGATACAGGCATAAGTCCTAGTTATAGGCTGAATTTTGGGTGCAGACCTGATACTTAGTACGAGCTTAAGTTATTTGTGATTGGTGCAAGCCTATTTGTTTCTGGGAACAGGCTTGATTTTGGTACCGGCCTAAGTATCTGTGAAGCCAAGGACTGCAAGGAATCGTATCTAGTTTAACAGATAAGCAATATTAGATTAAGTCGCGACTATAGTTTTTAGTTAAAATTTCTTTCTTTTTTTCTTCTTATTGCGTGTGATCACACTTAGCAGAAAATTTTATTAAGATTACTCTTAAATTTTTTTTTATATATATATATATATTGATAACATAGTCAAGAGCGAGTTTGACATTAGTGAAAATTCTTTACTTTTTTTATTAAAGAAGGGTCTAGTGGATATTTTGTTTTATTTAGCTCACTTTATCATTTTTATTGTACAATTCAATTAATACTGATTAAAATTCAAAATTTATTTAATTATCTCCAGTGGGAAAGGTAGTGCCTGGAACAACAGGGGTTTCCGATTTTAACCGTTTAAATCGGTGGCGCACTCACTTATTTTTGGTACTTACTTACTTCTAGACCCTCGGAATATATGGTACATTGGTTTTTTGTTAAATTTTATTTTAAAACTTACGTATTGTAACGGGATAACCGTAAAGGAAGGGACCTTAATTTGAAAGATTGTTGTTGACAGTTGATTTTTAGAAGTTTGTAAAAAAAATCAACTGACCATTTTAAATAATGTTTCTAGAAAATTCTAGAAACTTCTAAACACACTGACTAGATTAAATAATGTTGTATATAAGGGGATGCATGGGCAGTTAACGTCAGTTCGAGTCAAGTGTTCACAAGAGTTCATTGTATTGTCAAGTAGTTAGACGTTATCCAGCAGAGTTCAGTGTATCTTAACAATTTTGTAAATAAATTGTGTAAAAAGCCCCCATAAGTGTTTCAAATTGGTGTCAGGTGTGGAGTGAAGATACAAGAATGCCTGGAAAAAAGATAAATGAACTATTGGTAGCTGAGCTCAGAAGAGAGCTCGATGAATTAGAGTTGGAAACTACTGGGAGCAAATCCGTATTGTTAAGAAGACTCCGTGAATACTACGTAAATAATAATTTGGACCCTGACGCCGTGGAGTTCGAAGACCCAGTTCAAAAAGCAAATTCTGAACTAACTTAACAACTTTCCCGGCAACATGAGGAGCTATCCAGTCAGATGAAGAGCCAGCGCGAAGATATGTTCCAGCTGAAAGAGGAGCTATCAGGACGAATGACGAGCCAACAAGAAGAACAAACTCAACAACTTTCCCGGCTTCAAGAAGAACAAACACAACAACTTTCCCAGTTGTCCAGTCAGATAAGCAGCCAGCGCGAAGATATGTCCCAGCTGTCGCAACGAATGACGAACCAACAAGAGGTGCTATCCAGTCAGATGAAGAGCCAACAAGAGGAGCTATCACAACGGATGTCTACCCTATCAGATGAGTTATCCAGTTCGTTCTCCCAGCAAATATCACATCTTCGTGACGAGCAAAATCAGCAAGTAGCCAACTTGAATCAGCAAGTAGACAACTTGAATCAGCAAGTGGACAACATGAATCAGCAAGTGACCAACATACGAGACGAGCAAAATCAGCAAGTTGCCAACTTCAGAGACGAGATCAACCAGCAAATGCAATCCGAGATAGAAAAACTTAAACGAGAACTGGAAGCTTGTCTACAAAACCAAACCATCCATCACGGCGACGGAGATGCAGGAAGGATGGAAACCTGCCAAGCAGACGTCGAACGACAAACAAGCGAGGAGACGACTCATGTACGAACGACGATGAAACCCCCGACCTTTGACGGGAAGACTTCCTGGCCAAATTACCTGAAACAATTCGACGCAGCGGCCAGAGCTAATGGATGGTCATCCCAGGAGAAAGCATTGTCCCTAACCGTAGCTCTGCGAGGCGAAGCTTTAGACGTCTTGCAATCATTGGCACCGGATGAAGCTGAAAACTTCGAGTTATTGGTGAATCGTCTAGAGATGCGTTATGGTCAAACTCATCTACAACCGGTGTACCGAATGCAGTTAAAGAGCCGAAAACAGAAAAATGGAGAAACTATCCAGGAATTTGAAGCGGATGTAGCAAGAATGGTACGACTTGCGTATTCAAATGCAGCGGAGGATTTCCTGGAGTGCCTAGCAGTCCAAACCTTCACCGATGGTCTTCGAGACGTCGAGTTGCAGCGCGCTGTACGGTTGGCGCGGCCGAAGACCCTTGTGGACGCCTTGACCATTGCCCTGAAGTTTGATGCGGCGACGGAGGCCTCACGTGGAGTTGCTCGACTAAGGGAAATCACCGGTAACTACGACCATGCCGTTCATTCCGTTAGCGACGTTGAAGCGGTAGTAGAGAGGTTTATGAAGTTATCTCCAAAAAGAAGGCGCCCAGTGAGATGCTGGAACTGCGGAGAACTAGGCCATATAAGAAATACTTGCCCCCATAAAGAAAAATCTCCTGCGGAAGTACCCCAGCAGCAGGAAAACTTTAAACGGGTCGACTCCTGGAGGGCGACTTCGACCCCAAACATTCCCGAAGTCCCTCACACCATTAAATTGGAAACTCTGCGACATCACGTGGACAGCTTATATGTAGATGGCCTCCTTGATGGGAAGAATATTAGCATGCTGGTAGACACTGGAGCTACAAAAACTATCGTCCGACCAACCATCATTATGCGAAATAAGATGTTGCCTACCAGTTGGAGACTGCGTATCGCTACCGGAGATTCTGCTAGAGTCTACGGTGAGATACAGGTGACGCTACAGTTTGGTTCAACCTCTCTTGTTCACTCAGTGCTGGTGGCTGACGTTGATGAAGATGTTGTTCTGGGCATGGATGTTATGCTCCACTGTGGTTTTCATTTGGATCTTCGCCAACGTATCCTTCGTACTGGTAATGAAGAAATATTCCTGCACCGAAAACAAGTTGACAATGCCTCGATTAAGCTAATCGATGATATCGAACTTCCGGCAAGCTGCGAATGTGTCGTCACAGCGCGGTTGGATGGACTGGAGCCAGATGGTGCCCCAGCCATGATAGAGCCGAAGTACCATGACCATGAATTGGGAAAAGGACTCCTTGTGGGTAAGACTCTTGTTAGATCCGCCAAAGAGGTACCCATCCGAGTTATCAACTTGAACGATCATCCAGTTCTTCTCCGAAAGGACACGGAAATGGGAAGTTTAGAACCAGTAATGGCCATAATTCACAAGATAAATGTTACGGAAACAGATGAGACCAACGAAATTGAACAATTAATGACAAAATTAGACCCCTCTTTGTCAAAATTAGAAAAGAAACAGGTAAGAGATCTACTTTACCAGTATAAACCTGTATTTGGTTCTAAAAGTAAACTGGGAAGAACTGATGTTGTACAACATAGAATTGACACTGGTGATGCACGTCCGATTCGACAGGTACCCCGAAGGATGCCTCAAGTTAAAAAGGAAGAAGCAGACAGAGCCCTTAAAGAAATGATTCAAAATGGCATAGTCGAACCATCCAGTAGTCCGTGGGCTTCTCCTGTGGTATTAGTGAGAAAGAAAGACGGATCAATGCGGTTTTGTGTCGACTATCGAAAGCTAAATGATGTCACTAAGAAGGACAGTTATCCTCTGCCAAGGATTGATGATGCCCTCGACGCTTTGGCGGGTTCTACTCTGTTTTCTACCTTGGACCTTAAAAGCGGATACTGGCAAGTTAAAATGAATCCTGCAGACAAAGAAAAGACTGCCTTTACCAGTGGATCAGGGTTATGGCCTCTGTAATGCTCCTGCGACGTTTGAACGACTAATGGAGAACATCCTGCGGGGTTTGTCATGGGAAACTTGTCTAGTTTATCTAGACGACATCATCATAATGGGTAAGACCTTTAAGGAACATTTATCTAACCTGGAAGAAGTTTTTAAAAGATTACAGAACGCTAATCTAACATTGAATGTTAAGAAATGCCACTTGTTCCAGAGACAGGTCAACTATTTAGGACATAACGTAAGCAAGGATGGCGTTGCTGTTGACCCCGCTAAGATACAAGCCGTTCAGGAATGGCCAATCCCTATCGACAAACATCAGCTCCGGAGTTTCTTGGGTCTTTGTTCCTATTACCGACGATATGTCAAGAATTTTGGAGACATCGCCAAACCCTTGACACGTTTGACAGAACAAGATAAATCCTTTTGTTGGGATCAGGAATGTCAAAAGGCGTTTGAAATATTGAAGAAACAGCTTACGTCAGCACCTGTTCTTGCTTATCCACTTCCTGATGGTAAGCTTATTCTGGACACCGACGCCAGCAATGTGGGAATTGGAGCCGTCTTGTCACAGCTACAAGACGGTAAGGAAAGAGTGGTTGGTTACTTCAGCAAAACTTTATCGAAAGCTGAAAAGAACTACTGTGTAACTCGGAGGGAACTGTTAGCAGTTGTAAAATCCGTCGAACACTTTTATAAATATCTGTATGGCAGAAAATTCCTGATCAGAACAGACCATGCTAGTTTAAAGTGGCTACTTAGCTTTAGGAACCCAGAAGGACAGATAGCAAGATGGCTCGAAAAACTGCAGGAATATGATGTTGAAATCGAGCACAGACCTGGAACCAGACATCGTAATGCTGATGCACTTTCCAGAAGACCATGTCGACCTGATTGCCCCCATTGTACCCGTATGGAGCAGAACGAGGAAAAACTTGCCTTAGTTAAGGTTGTGCCAGAAGACGAGAGCTCTATGCTGGAGGAGCAACAAGAAAACGATCCCGTTCTGAGAAAAATTAGGGAGTGGAAGAGAATGGACCGTCGTCCGTTGTGGAGAGAGATATCCTCATCCTCTCCTGCTTTAAAAGCATACTGGTCCCAATGGAACTCTTTAATTTTGGACGGAGGGCTCGTTAAAAGACTTGTAGAAAATTCCGAGGGCACAGAAACAAGGAAACAAATAGTGGTCCCAAGAAATGCTGTACCAGAAATTTTAAAACAGATGCATAATGATAGTTCTGGAGGACATCTGGGTATCACGAAAACGCTGCAAAAGATCCGAGATAGATTTTACTGGGTAAATTGCACTAATGATGTTAAAGATTGGTGTCGTAAATGCACTACATGTGCTGCCAGTAACGGTCCGCACCGAAAACCGAAGGCGGAAATGCAGCAATACCTGGTTGGAAGTCCTTTTGAAAGAATCGCAGTAGATGTATTGGGGCCACTTCTACAGACCGATGTAGGAAACAAGTACATCTTTGTTGTAATGGACTACTTCACTAAATGGGTTGAAGCATATGCAGTTCCCAATCAGGAAGCCACCACTTTAGCAGATATATTGGTTGAAGAATTCGTAAGCCGATTTGGGGTACCACTAGAATTACATTCAGACCAAGGAAGAAATTTTGAGAGCAAGCTGTTTCAAGAAGTTTGCCAAAGATTAGGCATCCACAAAACGAGAACCACAGCGATGCACCCTCAGTCTGATGGAATAGTGGAACGAATGAACCGGACTATAACCAACTATCTGTCAAAAGTGGTGTCAGATTGTCAGAGGGATTGGGATCGACATATTATTCCACTATTTCTAATGGCAATTCGATCGGCCATCAACGAATCAACTGGCCAAACGCCTGCGAAGGTCCTGTTCGGTAGAGAAATGAGGCTACCATGTGACTTGGTGTTTGGTTGTAAACCTGGTGAAGAAATGGCACGTGAACAATATGTCGCCGACCTTCAGAATCGAATGGAGAATATACACAACCTGGTGAGTGGAAAACTACAATTATCTAGTGATCGGATGAAGAGGTACTATGACACACGGACAATGGAAAAGAGTTACCAAGTTGGAGATTTAGTCTGGCTCTATAACCCCCGACGGCGTCGAGGTATTTGTCCCAAATTACAAAAGAACTGGGAAGGTCCTTACACCATCAAGAAGAAGATTAACGATGTCATTTATCGGATCGTGAAAATTCCCAGAGGGAAACCCGTCGTGGTCCATCATGATCGTTTGGCGCCTTACCAGGGGAACCACAGTGGAGATGCGCAGCAACTCCAAGAAGATGGTTTGGCTGGTTCAGGGAGTGTGCGGGATTCCGATGTAGGAAATAACATTCCAGGAGGAATGAATCTAAGGAGGGGGCAGTGTAACGGGATAACCGTAAAGGAAGGGACCTTAATTTGAAAGATTGTTGTTGACAGCTGATTTTTAGAATCAACTGACCATTTTAAATAATGTTTCTAGAAAATTCTAGAAACTTCTAAACACACTGACTAGATTAAATAATGTTGTATATAAGGGGATGCATGGGCAGTTAACGTCAGTTCGAGTCAAGTGTTCACGAGAGTTCATTGTATTGTCAAGTAGTTGACGTTATCCAGCAGAGTTCAGTGTATCTTAACAATTTTGTAAATAAATTGTGTAAAAAGCCCCCATAAGTGTTTCAGTATTTTATATGTAAACGCATGTAGGTGTATGAATATATATATTTTATATCGGTGAAAACAGATAAGACTATTTAAAAAATATTATTATTTTATTTGACAACTAGCTGTACCCGCGACGTAGTTCGCGTGGCGTGTTGATTGTTATATAAAAATTTCTCCCCCGAATTCGTTAAAGGGGTGGGGGGGGAAATTTTTTTACACCAGATGTTAAGTAGAAAGAAGACAAATACATCTGTGAAAACCGCATTCGAATCGGATCAGTAGTTTTAATGTGATGCGCGCACAAACATACAGAAAGACAGACAAAAAAATCTAACCACATTTTTGGGTTCTATATCGATGTAGTAACATCCCCCGCTAATTATTTTTTAAATATCTTTAATGTATAGAATTTTCATTTCTACAGATTTATTATATGTAAAGATTATTTTTCACGCCCCCGCATGCCCCCTTGTGGGTGGAATTTTCTAAAATCCGTTCACAATTGTATTCAAAATTATAAAAATAACTATTGTGCAAAGTTTCAAACCTGTAGGACTTATAGATTTTAAATTTTAATTTTAATTTTTATTGTTCACGCCCCCGCAACCCTCCTGTGGGTGAAATTTTGTAAAATCAGTTCACAATTGACCTTAAACTTATAAAAATAACTATTGTGCAAAGTTTTAAACCTGTAGGACTTATAGATTTTAATTTTTTTTCACGCCCCTGCAACTCCCTATGTGGGTGGAATTTCGTAAAATCCGTTCACAATTGACCTCAAAATTATAAAAATAACTATTTTGCAAAGTTTTAAACCCATAGGACTCATAGATTTAATTTTTTTTTCACGCCCATGCAACGCCCTTGTGGGTGAAATTTTGTAAAATCCGTTGACAGTTGACCTCCAAATTATAAAAATAATTATTTCACAAAGTTTTAAACCTGTAGGACTTATAGATTTTAAATTTTAATTTTTTTATTTTTCATGCTCCCGCAACTTCCCTTGTGGGTGAAATTTTGTAAAATCCGTTCACAGTTGACCTACAAATTATAAAAATAAGATGATTTCTGTATAGCTTTAACCATTAAAGTTGCACATGCGACGAAAACTTAAAAAATGGAGTAACTTCTCCCGTTTTCCCAACATTTCCCTTCACTGCTCTGCTCCTATTGATTGGAGCGTGATGAAAAGTATCCTATAACCAGCTCAGGAGAATGAAAAATAATTGTACCAAGTTTTGTTAAAATCTGTCGAGTAGTTTTTGTTTCTATAGCGGTTATACAGACAGACAGACAGACAGACAGACAGACAAAAATTTTACTGATTGCATTTTTGGCCTCAGTATCGATCCCTAATTACGCCCTGATAGTTATTTTGGAAATATATTTCATGTACAGAATTGACCTCTCTACAGATTTATTATAAGTATAGATTAACCGGATTACTATTGCCACGTATTTTAATGAAATTAAAAAAACAAAATCAAATTTTGAAAAATTAATAAAAAGGTTAATCAATTTATTCCAATTTAAATCCAACTCCAGCTGAGATCGGTAGTGGTTTCTCTACTGGCAAATTGTGCCCAGCTCAGCCGTAGAGGGTAAGTACCAAAATAAAGTGAGTGCGCCACCGATTTGTACGGTTAAAATCGGAAACCCCTGATGTTCCAGGCACTACTTCACCCACTGGAGATAATTAAATAAATTTTGAATATTAAACAGCTCTAATTGAATTACACAATAAAAGAAAGCGACGATAAAGTGAGCTAAATAAATCAAAATCTCAACTAGACCCTTCTTTAATAAAAATATTAAGAATTACAAAACTGTCAAGCCTCGTGCTTGACAACGCTATTGATATTTATATAAAAAAAGAATATATTGTCACGGGTTTAAATTCACAATAGTATAACTAATTGCTTACCTTAGGAATTCTCCGTGACAAGTTCCGGTTGATTTAGATCGATTATAGTTAATCATCAACTTCTATATATATATATTCTGGCCATAAATTGCTACTAATATTGTTTTGAAAGTTTATTTATTAAAATTCAGAACAAATGTTGGGTTAGGACGTTTGAACTACTGTCAAGGACCGAAGAAATCTTCTCTTCCTTTTTTCCGTCGTAAAACTTAGAATGTTGTCGTCTGCAGTTCGTTATTTTAGCATCCGACATCTAAAGATTGTATATGAACGAGAAATTGAGTAATACTGGGATTTTTGGTGTTATCTTGTTAAGTAATAAGATCTGTTGTTATTAAACGATTACTGTTGGCTCGTAAGTTGGTAGCTGTGATCCTACGTTTATTGTCCTTACAGTGGTAGAGGCCATTTTCGTGTCTCACAGATTTTATCGAAAGTAAATGATTTCTCCGTCTTTCCGTTATCTGCTTTTGAATAGGAAGGTTGTCGAATACAATCCAGAAGATTTTTGGTTTAAGTTTTAAATCGCGGTGAACCCGTAACAATTAATTTTGGATTTTTTGAAACTAAACCTCATTTTCCATTTGAATCGTTGTTGAGTTAGATTCTGTTGTTATTTTTGGACAGATTCATTGGAAAAAGCCGCGTGTCGGATTTTTGTGTAATCTTCTGTGGTAAGTAAAAACGCCTTTTATTCATGTGGTTTGTTCAATCCTTATGGTTTTCTCTATTCTTGTTTTATTTCGGACGAAACGTAGATAGATCAAGAAACAAACAGTAGGTAGATTTGGAGATTTAAAACCGTTCAGACGGTGAGCTGTGGTAGAATAACTGCAAATAGCAACGAGGAGATTGATTTACCCGTCTACCAGCTAGGGTGTCACTAGTTTAATAAAAGAAACCCTATCTTAATAGGTGAGTTACGAAATTTTATTTTTATAAGATTAATAACGCCATATGGTCACAATCTTGGTTGTAATATCTTAATTTTGCATATGTATTTCTTTGTGTATTGTATGTAGGTTATTAATGTAAAACTAGACTCCTTTTTGCTTATTCTTTTACTATTATTAATTAATTTTATGTTAAATTTTGATTTAATTTATTGTTATAATTTTGTTGTGACTAGCAAGTCAAATTTAGGTTTGTTGAGTACATTTAAATCATTAGTTGCTCATTAATTGTAAATTCAGAGAAGTCAACTTCTAAATGTTGTATTATTCATTTAAATTCATTTTTATTTTTTCATTGTAGTACAAATTTAAGTTAATGTGTCAAATTGTATTAAAGTTATTAAATCAAATTAATTCAAGGAGTCATTAAAATCTGTTTAAGCTAATGTTAATACTAAATTACGATTTTAGGGTCCTAGATACAGGCATAAGTCCTAGATACAGGCATAAATTCTAGTTACGGGCTTAAGTCCTAGAGATAGGCAGAATTTTGATTGCTGACCCTATACTTAGTACGAGTTTAAGTTATTGTGATTGGTGCAAGTCTATGATTCTAGAACAGGCTTGATTTTTGGTACCGGCCTAAGTATTGGAGAAGCCAAGGACTGCGGAAACTTATTTAGATTAACAGATAAGCTATATTAGATTAAGTCGTAACTAGTTAGTTAAGATTTATTTTTCTTGTTTATTTTTTTGTATTGAGTGTGATCACACATATTGATTAATTTAACTTTTAAAATCATTCATTAATTCTTTGTTTTTATATAAATATCAATAGCGTTGTCAAGCACGAGGCTTGACAGTTGTGTAAATTCTCAATTTTTATTAAAGAAGGGTCTAGTTGATATTTTGTTTTATTTAGCTCACTTTATCGGTTTTTTTTATTGTACAATTCAAATAGTACTGGTTAAAATTTTGAATTTATTTAATTATCTCCAGTGGGTGCAGTGGTGCCTGGAACATCAGGGGTTTCCGATTTTAACCGTACAAAATCGGTGGCGCACTCACTTTATTTTGGCACTTACCCTCTACGGCTGAGCTGGGCATAATTTGCCAGTAGAGAAACAAACCACCACCGAACTCAGCTGGAGTTGAATTTCAATTAGTTAACTTATTTGTTTTTCTAAATTTGATTTTGTTTTTAAATTCATTAAAATACGTGGCAATATGAATAATATTAAAAGAGAATTTTATCCCAAAATGTGTGATCACACGCAATATAAAAAAAATATAAACAAGAAAAATAGAGCTTAACTAAAACTATAGTTGCGCCTTAAATCTAATTAGCTTATCTGATAATCTAGATACAATTCCTCGTCGTCCTAAGCTTCTCCAATACTTAGGCCGGTACCAAATTCAAGCCTGTTCCCAGAACCAATAGGCTTGCACCAATCACAACTAACTTAAGCTCGACTAAGTATCAGGTCAGCAATCAAAACTCAACCAAAAACTAGGACTTAAACCCTTAACTAGGATTTATACCTGTATCTAGGATTTCAGCCTATAACTAGGATTTCAGCCTATAACTAGGACTTCAGCCTATAACTAGGACTTAAGCCCGTAACTAGAACCCTATTAAGATAGGGTTGTTTTATTTCTTTAAACTCGTGACACCCCTGGCTGGTAAACGGGTGGAACAGTATTCTCGTTGCTAATTGCACCAATCGGAATTCTACCACAATTTACCGTCTGAACGGTTTTAAATTACCAAAATTTCCCTACTGTCTGCTCTATGGGCTACCACAGAAGATTTCCTAAATATCCCTTCACGAGGAATTTTTCCAACGAATCCACCAAAATAACGGAAAATCTCACTCCAATACTATTTGCTATGAAAAACTGAGGTTTAATTTCGTAAATCCAAAATTAATTGTCTCTGATGAACAGAGATTACATTTTAAACCCAGAAAATCCTCTCACTGTCACGTTTTCAAGACAAAGGCTGGTAAAAGAAAGAGCCGATTCTTCCATATCACGTTCACGGGATTTGACACACGTCGAAATAAGAGGTGGCCTCTACTACTATAGGGACAATAACCGTAGGATCTTCAGCTACCAATTTACGAACAAACAGTGGTCGTTAGATACGACTAATCTTATAATTTATCAAGATATCAATAAAAATCTCAACATTACCTAATTCCTCGTTCATTTTCAATTTTATTAAGCAAGATAGAAATATAACGGAACACTGACTGTAGAACACTATACGTCGAATTATCGATAAAAGAAGAGAAATAGTACCTCGGCCGGGTGAATATAAAAACATAACCCCAAGGATTCATAAACGGAATTTTAATAAATATACTTTCTAAAAATAATTCCAGCGATATCAGGAATAATTTATGGCCAGAATAATAAATAATAGCTGGCGATTATCTATACCGAACCAGATCAACCGGTTCCCGACCCAAGTAAATCTTTAATAATAGGAAATTTCAAGGTAGGAAGACGCTTATGTTTACAAATTAAATATTTATCACTTGCGAGAATTTAACCCGTGACACTATATTAAAATTATAAAAATGACAATAATTATACTAATTTAATTTGAATAGTGAATAGTAACTGAGTATATAAAATCGTTTCCGTAAATTTATAAGATTTTTAACCTTATTGTCAGCAATTCTGAATATGAATATAAATAATAAAAAAATAATTCAGTTCTAAAAAATTAAATTATTTTTGCATAAAATAAGAGCACAAATGAGCACTAAATTTTTATGTACCTACTGTTGATGCTCCGGTTGACCTCCTACGTATTATATCTTAAAAATATTGCTTTGTTAAGGTAGCAGTTAACTAGTTAAACATAAAAAATAAAAATTCAGTTATAAAAAATTAAATTATTTTTGCATAAAATAAGAGCACTAAATTTGTATGAACTGTTGAAGCTCTGGTTGACCTCCTACGTATTCTATCTAAAAGATTTGACTTTATTAAGCTAGTAGTTAACTAGTAAAAAATAAAAATAAATTATTTAAAAAAAATTAAAATATTTTTCGCATAAATCAAGAGCACTAAATAGTTATTAATTTGAGTAATCCTGATTCTAGACATATACACTGCTAGCTTGATATAAAACTAGCAGTTTTTGCAATTTCTGAAAATATAATAGAGCACAAAATTTGCGAAACTGGCATAAAATTAGCACTAAATTAGCACTAAATATTAAGCAACCTAATTAGCGATTTTGCTCATTTTGCACTGATAGCTTAACAGATATTAAATAAAGGAATTAAATATATAGAAAGTGGGAAGCTATATAAAAGAATGGCTAATCGTAATTTAAATTCTTTTATATATTCTTGATTACTTGCAACAGGTCAAGAAAATTGCTTCAATTTGTAAGAAAATTAACAATCTTGACGTTTTCGTAAGATTATACTTCCCACTAATAATACACTAAATAAAAATATAATTACCCAGATAATAATATATTTGCCATACTGGATTGTTATCTAGCTTTTCAGCTTCCAAATACGCTTCCATCGCTAATTTATATCTTTGCATTTCGAATCTAAAAAAGAAAAACTTTTTAACAGTAAGATACAACGTAAATTTTGAGTAATAGTTAGTAATGTTAGTAATACAGTAATTTGCCTTTAGTGTTTTTAGCAGTTCCACTATCTAGCTGACCCGGCAAACTTCGTAACAATTAATGTTTTTTTTTTTAATTTTTCCAATTTAGAGCAGTTTGGATTCATTTGGGATGCAATGCTTAAGTATACTAGACAAGAACAAGAAATACTGACTGATCCTAATATGTTTTTATTTGTTGAACTCGAAATGAGCGGAGGTCTTAGTCAAGTTTGTTTTAAAAGAACATGCAAACAACAAATATATGCCCAATTACAATCCAAAAAAAAACCTGAAAGCTATCTGATGTACTTCGATGTTAACAATCAATATGGATGGGCGATAATCACTTGCTGATGATAATGATGATGGCTACATGCTTGAAGTGCACTTGGAGTATCCTTATGATATACATGACAGGCATAAAAATATACCTTTCTGTCCAGAGCTTATTAATCCTAAAACCATGAAACCGCTAACTACAACTAAAGAAAAGATCCATATACCCTCATAAAAAATGATTGTCATCAGTACTTTGATACATCAGACTATCACCGAGATAATACATATGAAATACCGCAGGTGAATAAGAAAGTTTTTTCTTCAAGCGTATAATAATAACTATATTACTTTTTGCAACACAGACCGTAGAAATATCCCATTATTTTACTAGTACAAAAATGAATTTTCATTATTGTACTAATAAAATAATGGGGCGTTGTAATCAAGTAGGTAGGAACTGTCATTTTTAAACTTATTTAATTTGACGTTTGTCTGTTTTTTAAATTTTGTGGAAAATGTCTCAAGAATTGCAATGTACGCCTCCGGAATTAGTTGAAATAGCTAATTCCAGTATTGAAACTCTAATTCCAACGAAGTCGCGTAAACTGTATGATTTTGCATACGAAAAATTTCTAAAATGGTGCAATGAATATAATGTACAGCAATACACGGAAAACGTTATGCTTGCATACTTCACGAATTTGTCCAGAAAGTTTAAAAGTTCTACTCTATGGGCACAGTATTCAATGATTAAAAGTCAATTAAACATTAAACATAATGTTAAAATAGAAAAATATAGCAAATTAATTGCATTTATAAAGCGCCAAGGGGAAAATTATACACCGAAAAAATCAAAAGTATTAACACAAGATCAATTTGATAAATTTCTCAAGGATGCACCAAATAATGTTTATTTAGCAACAAAGGTAGGTACTTTCTTATTTCTTTTTAATCATTATTACGTTTATTAAACCGTTGACAGTGATATCTACTAGCAGATCAATATTTAACTTGACAGCAAATATTACCTCATTTCCTACTTATAACATTTAATGACGGTAGCTCAGTGGCAGAGCTTTTGTCTTCGGTCGCAAAGGTCAGCGGTTCTAATCCCGGTGCTACCAGCTTTTTTTTTATTTATTTCAACGTTTGTTTTAGGTTATATTAATATTTGGAGTCACAGGAGCCCTTAGATGCGATGAACTTGTTAATTTAAAGTCTAGCGAAATCCAAGATTTGGGAAATTTAATTTTGGTTAAAATCATAAACACAAAAAACAAAAAACAACGGTCGTTTACTATAATTGGCGATTTTTATTTGAATTTGGTAAGACAGTATACGGCTCTTCGTCCGGATGATATTGGCCTGCAGCGATTTTTTATTAAATACCAGAATGGTAAATGTCACCGTGTGGTAATGGGTATCCACAAAATATCAAACGTACCAAAAGACGTTGCTACGTTTTTGAAATTAACAAATCCTCATGAATATACAGGACATTGCCTTCGGAGGACTTCCGCAACTATTTTAGTTGACAACGGAGGTGATATTACCGCTTTAAAGCGGCATGGTGGATGGAAATCCACCAGTGTTGCTGAAGGGTACTTAGAGGATTCCATTTCCAGTAAAACACAAACTGCACAAAAAATACTTAATTGGCAAGAACAACCAAGTAATAGTTCTGGAATCGCTGACATAATAATCGACAATCAACTTACTAATAATATGATGTATACCAATGACAAAATTGTAAATGTCGAAGCTGAAAGCGGTGGCAGTGGCTTAAATTTAAACAACTGCAGTATACAAAACTGCACATTTAATATTACTGTTAATAAATAGGTAACACTTTATGTAATTTTTCGTTTGTATTAATTAAATAGTTGAGATATAAACAAAGCCTTCTATATTTTTTATAAAATGCATATTATTATTACGCTTGAAGAAAAAATAGTATATGTTACTCGGAGCAGAAGGCCCATTATATGTTTCGCCCAGTTTGCACAGCCTCGGCTAGCGCCTCGGCAGTGCAAGAATCTGGGCTCAACAATAATGTTGGCCTTCTACTCCTAGTAACATAATATACTATTGGTGTGATGAACGATGAAAATAATGGGCGTATTATGACTGATTTTGTTGGGTTGCCATCTAAATTATATAGCACAAAAGTTTCTACTTCAGAAGATGAGTTGCAAAACCTGAAATAGAAATTCAAAAATGACTAATATGACGATGATGAGATTGACCAAATTTTATTAAATTATGGAGTAACGCGAAATAAGCTAAGGGTTTCAAATCGTCTGTTGTAAAGACAAAAATTACTTTTACTGAATACATTGAGTGTTTAGAAACAGTCAAGCATAAAAACGCTGTACAAAACGTCATACGATCCAAGCAGCATCATGTTTTTTCTTTAGAACAACAAAAAATCGCTCCTAGCGCTGATGACGACAAAAGATATCTAGTGCCGGGGACAGATAAAACTTTGCCTAGGGGACATTACTCTATAATGGATGTCGATTAGATTTTTTTATAATTCACGTTCACAAAGTTTTTATTTCGACACTAAAAACAGTATCGAAATAGATTCATTGTAACACTGTTTTTGGTAACTTTTTGTTTTACACAATTGGTTGCACTGCACTGATTTTCAACGAAAGAGTTCAGGTAGTAAATCAAGAAGTATGTTGTAGTAAATTATTAACTACATTATCAGCGTTATTGCTAAATTCGGAATATTTTATACAAATTTAACAAACATCTTTATTAAAGAATAAAGGTGAAGAACCCTATATTGGAAAGACCTTCAAGTGTAACTTCAAGTGTACTTTTCTTTTCAGCTTGTTATATATATATATATATATAATATGAATAATGGTATAGTGACTGGTTCAATATAACGTGAAGTCAATAGTGGAGTTGCAGTCAATGTTATGGCCAATGTAAATGAAGAAAACTCTTTTATTTTTGTCAAGCTTTCGAATTTATTTAATTCTTTTTCAGGACATCTATAGTGAAGAAAAAATTTTTTATATAATAAAAATTTTTTTTATAATGTTTTATATGTGATAACTTACTAATACGCGAGGTTATGAAAAAAGCTGCGAATTCTGTTTGATAAAATTAAAGTAAATCATATTATTAAAATACATAAAAACATATACGTTTAAAACTTATTATTTGATTGACTTTTAATATGTCTTCAATTTCTTTTTTATATATGTATGTTTTTTTATGTTAAAAATACCATAGATACATAAAAAAACATACATATATAAAAAAGAAATTGAAGACATATTAAAAGTCAATCAAATAATAAGTTTTAAACGTATATGTTTTTATGTATTTTAATAATATGATTTACTTTAATTTTATCAAACAGAATTCGCAGCTTTTTTCATAACCTCACGTATTAGTAAGTTATCACATATAAAACATTATAAAAAAAATTTTTATTATATAAAAAATTTTTTCTTCACTATAGATGTCCTGAAAAAGAATTAAATAAATTCGAAAGCTTGACAAAAATAAAAGAGTTTTCTTCATTTACATTGGCCATAACATTGACTGCAACTCCACTATTGACTTCACGTTATATATATATATATATATATATATATATATATATATATATATATATATATATATAGAATAGAAAGTAGTCTTTGCTGACTAATTAAGAATTAAATCTAAATTGGATATTGGGTATGCAGCAAATAAATATGATAAGAGTACTCTTTTAAGATTCTTTATTCCAAGCTTTCGGCTAGTATTACAGCCATCATCAGGGAGCTACAATAATGTTATTTAATAGAGATATAATATAATATTACTGGTATTTTACTTACAACTTGTTGAGGTTATTAATTTAATGATGTTCTTGAATAAAAATTATTAAATGAAAACATTAAATTCACAGTTTTAAATTAATATAAAATATTAAAATTAGCACATTATTAATATTATAAATTATGTTGAATAAAAATTATTTGATGTTAATATTGAAGACAAATTTGACATTATTTTTTGAATGTTATTTAGAAAAATTTTGTTTTTTAAAATTGGAATCATAGCAACAGTTAATCAAGTAATGAAGTATCAACTAAGTTTTTGTTATCAAGTTGTAATAAATATGAAAACATTTCATTTAGATGACCTATATCTGATCTTCGGTTCATTGAAAAGGGGTGTTTATTGATATAAACCATTTCTAAAAAAAGCCTTTTGGCTAAGTTTGATTCATGACACAATACTTTAACATCATTATAATTAATTAAATGATCGTTATTAATAACATGTTCACCTAAAGCACATCTTTCAGGGTGAAGTCTGCAATCAGATTTATGAGATGTAAGTCGATCTTTTAAACGTCTGGAAGTTTGTCCAATATAGACTTTATTGCATACGGAACAAGGTATGCTATAGACAACGTCTGTTAATGATAACAAAGGTGTTTTATCTTTTAATTTAGTAAAGATTCCATTGACTGTGAGGGCAGTTCTAAAGGCAATTTTGATGTTAGGAATTGGTTTTAGGATACGAGCTAATTTAGGAGAAAGGTCTTTTATATATGGTAAAGATTTATAACAAATTGAGTTAAGATTATTGACGGGTACTTGTGGATTATTGACAACATTATTAATGTTGGGAAGTGGAATTGACATTGTATTAAATAGTAGTCTTTTTAATAGAACTTCAGGATAACTATTTTCAGTGAATAATTGGAAAATAATTTTAAGATTTTTATTATGAAAGGATTTATCACTGATTTTAAGGACACGGTTCTTCATGGTTTTGACTAAATTGATTTTCATGGAGAATTTATGGTATGAATTATAGTTTAGATATCTACCAGAGCTTAAAGGCTTTCTATACCAATCAACTAAAAGTTTGTTATTTTTACGTAAGATTCTTGTGTCCAAGAAAGGAACAGAACAATTAGAATCTTCTTTTTCAAGAGTAAATTGGATATAATCATTAAAGCCATTGAAGTAATACAAAATGTTATCAAGCTCATTACCAGGGAGGCAGATTAAAATGTCATCTACATATTTTTTAATGAAAAAAACTTGAAAAGGTAATGCTTGGATGACAAAATCTAAAATATAATCCATAACATAGTCAGCCAGAATAGGTGATATCATATTACCCATAGGGGTACCAAAAATTTGTTTATAGAACTTACTATCAAATACAAAGTAATTATTATTAAATACAAAAATAAGAAGATTAAAAAATGATTGTTTAGAAAACCCACAATTGTTAGATATAAGGTACCATTTCCTTTCTATAGCTTTAATAACTATATTTAAATAAACATTGCTAAATAATGAAACAACGTCAAGGCTGGCAATGACATAACCATTAGGAATTATAAGATTGTTAAAATTGGAGTTAATTTGGAAAGAATCAGTAATATGATAGTTATTATCAAATTCATATGATTTGGTTAAAATTTCAGTAAGGAATTTAGCAATAGGTTCAGTAGGGGTGCTTAGTGATGCTAGAATTGGTCTAACGGTCAAAGGGTCTTTATGAATTTTAGGAAGTGTATAAAATTTTCCAGGTACACCATTATATTTGGATAACAATTTTCTTTGATTTTCAGTTATTTCATTATTGGTAAACAAGGTTCTAATAAGTTTGTTATAATTTTGTTCAATACTACTTGTAGGATCTTTATTTAGGATGGTGTAAGAAGTATCATTGTCAATAATATTTTTACTAAGTTGGAAATAAGCTTGTTTTTCCATAATGACAGTAACACCACCTTTGTCAGATCTTGTTACGATTAAGTTTGGATTAGATTTCAAAAATTTTTTTGTTTTATAATACATATTACGATAAAAAGAATTATTAAATTTTGAGTTATGAACAGAATTAGTAACAATATTAGTAGATTTAGCTATAATAATGTT
Source organism: Altica lythri (assembly GCA_964028335.1). Taxonomy (NCBI): domain Eukaryota; kingdom Metazoa; phylum Arthropoda; class Insecta; order Coleoptera; family Chrysomelidae; genus Altica; species Altica lythri. The sequence goes on from OZ034800.1 coordinate 50,302,913, forward strand.
CTTTGTATCAATGTCATTAATGGTGGAAAAAATGTAATCTAAATCAGCCAAAATACTTCTAATAGGAATGTCTATACCAATTATAGGTTCAATACTAAATTTAGGACCAAGAGAAAGAAATTTTAAAATATCATCTGGTATGATAGTATTAGATAAGTTTTTAATCCATCTAGGATTTGTGTTTAATTTATTATTTAATTGATTGTTAATTAATTTATCAATTTTAATTAAATTTTTTCTTTTGGTGTTATGAAATGTTTTGTTATAAGATTTCATTTGAAAACTTTTAAAGTTGTTGAATAAATCAATGTTAGTAATAGTTATAATATCATTACCAAGGGAACTGAGTAGGGATTCCAATTTTAAGATTATTTTATGATTACCACTTATTTCCAAATTTAAAATTTTAATTCTTAACCCAATGTTGAGGTCCAAAATGATAACTTGGACCTCAACATTAGGTTAAGAATTAAAATTTTAAATTTGGAAATAAGTGGTAATCATAAAATAATCTTAAAATTGGAATCCCTACTCAGTTCCCTTGGTAATGATATTATAACTATTACGAACATTGATTTATTCAACAACTTTAAAAGTTTTCAAATGAAATCTTATAACAAAACATTTCATAACACCAAAAGAAAAAATTTAATTAAAATTGATAAATTAATTAACAATCAATTAAATAATAAATTAAACACAAATCCTAGATGGATTAAAAACTTATCTAATACTATCATACCAGATGATATTTTAAAATTTCTTTCTCTTGGTCCTAAATTTAGTATTGAACCTATAATTGGTATAGACATTCCTATTAGAAGTATTTTGGCTGATTTAGATTACATTTTTTCCACCATTAATGACATTGATACAAAGAACATTATTATAGCTAAATCTACTAATATTGTTACTAATTCTGTTCATAACTCAAAATTTAATAATTCTTTTTATCGTAATATGTATTATAAAACAAAAAAATTTTTGAAATCTAATCCAAACTTAATCGTAACAAGATCTGACAAAGGTGGTGTTACTGTCATTATGGAAAAACAAGCTTATTTCCAACTTAGTAAAAATATTATTGACAATGATACTTCTTACACCATCATAAATAAAGATCCTACAAGTAGTATTGAACAAAATTATAACAAACTTATTAGAACCTTGTTTACCAATAATGAAATAACTGAAAATCAAAGAAAATTGTTATCCAAATATAATGGTGTACCTGGAAAATTTTATACACTTCCTAAAATTCATAAAGACCCTTTGACCGTTAGACCAATTCTAGCATCACTAAGCACCCCTACTGAACCTATTGCTAAATTCCTAACTGAAATTTTAACCAAATCATATGAATTTGATAATAACTATCATATTACTGATTCTTTCCAAATAAACTCCAATTTTAACAATCTTATAATTCCTAATGGTTATGTCATTGCCAGCCTTGACGTTGTTTCATTATTTAGCAATGTTTATTTAAATATAGTTATTAAAGCTATAGAAAGGAAATGGTACCTTATATCTAACAATTGTGGGTTTTCTAAACAATCATTTTTTAATCTTCTTATTTTTGTATTTAATAATAATTACTTTGTATTTGATAGTAAGTTCTATAATCAAATTTTTGGTACCCCTATGGGTAATATGATATCACCTATTCTGGCTGACTATGTTATGGATTATATTTTAGATTTTGTCATCCAAGCATTACCTTTTCAAGTTTTTTCCATTAAAAAATATGTAGATGACATTTTAATCTGCCTCCCTGGTAATGAGCTTGATAACATTTTGTATTACTTCAATGGCTTTAATGATTATATCCAATTTACTCTTGAAAAAGAAGATTCTAATTGTTCTGTTCCTTTCTTGGACACAAGAATCTTACGTAAAAATAACAAACTTTTAGTTGATTGGTATAGAAAGCCTTTAAGCTCTGGTAGATATCTAAACTATAATTCATACCATAAATTCTCCATGAAAATCAACTTAGTCAAAACCATGAAGAACCGTGTCCTTAAAATCAGTGATAAATCCTTTCATAATAAAAATCTTAAAATTCTTTTCCAATTATTCACTGAAAATAGTTATCCTGAAGTTCTATTAAAAAGACTACTATTTAATACAATGTCAATTCCACTTCCCAACATTAATAATGTTGTCAATAATCCACAAGTACCCGTCAATAATCTTAACTCAATTTGTTATAAATCTTTACCATATATAAAAGACCTTTCTCCTAAATTAGCTCGTATCCTAAAACCAATTCCTAACATCAAAATTGCCTTTAGAACTGCCCTCACAGTCAATGGAATCTTTACTAAATTAAAAGATAAAACACCTTTGTTATCATTAACAGACGTTGTCTATAGCATACCTTGTTCCGTATGCAATAAAGTCTATATTGGACAAACTTCCAGACGTTTAAAAGATCGACTTACATCTCATAAATCTGATTGCAGACTTCACCCTGAAAGATGTGCTTTAGGTGAACTTGTTATTAATAACGATCATTTAATTAATCATAATGATGTTAAAGTATTGTGTCATGAATCAAACTTAGCCAAAAGGCTTTTTTTAGAAATGGTTTATATCAATAAACACCCCTTTTCAATGAACCGAAGATCAGATATAGGTCATCTAAATGAAATGTTTTCATATTTATTACAACTTGATAACAAAAACTTAGTTGATACTTCATTACTTGATTAACTGTTGCTATGATTCCAATTTTAAAAAACAAAATTTTTCTAAATAACATTCAAAAAATAATGTCAAATTTGTCTTCAATATTAACATCAAATAATTTTTATTCAACATAATTTATAATATTAATAATGTGCTAATTTTAATATTTTATATTAATTTAAAACTGTGAATTTAATGTTTTCATTTAATAATTTTTATTCAACAACATCATTAAATTAATAACCTCAACAAGTTGTAAGTAAAATACCAGTAATATTATATTATATCTCTATTAAATAACATTATTGTAGCTCCCTGATGATGGCTGTAATACTAGCCGAAAGCTTGGAATAAAGAATCTTAAAAGAGTACTCTTATCATATTTATTTGCTGCATACCCAATATCCAATTTAGATTTATATATATATATATATATATATATATATATATATATATATATATATATATATATATATATATATATATATATATATATAAACAAAGTGCACTAGATATCTTTTGTCGTCATCAGCGCTAGGAGCGATTTTTTGTTGTTCTAAAGAAAAAACATGATGCTGCTTGGATCGTATGACGTTTTGTACAGAGTTTTTATGCTTGACTGTTTCTAAACACTCAATTTATTCAGTCAAAGAACACAAAACAACGAACGCTCACACAGGAGTCCTATCGCCATTTTTTGTGTGCTTTCGGCCAGCTGAGCCCATATTTAGGGTAAACAACCAGCGTCGCCACGTTGGCGAAACGGACTCATTCTTTCCCTACCATCCTTTGCTCCCAAGTACCCAACACTTTTGCTAGCCAAGTGCAATACCCTACTTGGTTATGCCGCACTGATGACGGCTAACGAGCCAGAAACATGCATGTCTGCGGTTACCATTCCTACGTGTAACCTATGATCCTTGTTGCGTTACATGCCCGTTATCCCCCTTTGTTTTATTATTAATACGCGTTTTCTTGGCACCTTGTTTTATTATATATATATATATATATATATATATATATATATATATATATATATATATATATATATATATATATATATAACGAACAGAGCGTTTGTGACAGTCTTATATAACAAGATGTAAGAGATGATACAAACGTATCTAGTGCCGTGCTGTCAATAATAAATCCAGTTTTAAACTGGATTGGTGTTTGGTTAGATTTTCTAACTTAAGACACCGGTAGATGCTGCGAAATAGGAGTATAAGTAAAGTAAAGTAAATTTTATTGCATACGTTACATATGTTTTAATATGTTTGTAGAGAGTCATGAACAAGAAAAAAAATTAAAAAAATACAGTTAAAAATTTTAAAAGAATCTTATAAAAGAAACTTGCAATCTTAATTAAGGAATTTTAGTAAAAAAAATAATAATAAACAAATGAATATACAACTTTAAACACATAAACCGTCACAGTCGGTTAGTGAGCTTCATCAAAACATATTCAGGGTCTAGTGAAAGTGGTCAACATACTCACTGACAGAGTAGAAAGATAACTCGGTTAAAAACTTTTTAATCCTAATTTTAAATTTAGACCTACTCATACTTTTTAGATTATCTGGTAATATGTTATAAAGATTAAGATCTAATGAATTCTTTTGTGATTTACAGAAACGATATCGAACAGTTCTAATATTATTTGCACCCCTTGTGTTGTAACTATGAATGTCTGCATTTTTAACCAGTTCAACTTTTTTACTGTGTATTTCTAAGAGGACGTTATATAACCACAAGGTTGGTAGAGGCATTATTCTGAATTCAACAAATAGAGAACGACATGAATCCCGAGGACCAATATTTCCAATAATTCGTACTGCTTTCTTTTGCAATCTAAAGACTTCGATAGCATTTGAAGAATTTTCCCATAATATTATACCATAATTTAACAATGAATGGAAAAGTGAAAAATATGTAACAAGTAGTGTGTTCGTAGCGGTTAGTCTGCTTAATTGTCTGATCACGAAAAGAGAACTGGATAACCTACTTTTTAACTGGTCAATGTGACTGTTCCAGCTTAATTTATTATCCAGAGTTATACCAAGTAATTTAACTGATGTTACTGGTGTATTCATATGGTAAGAGAAATGCAAATCTTGAGTTTTTTCACTGTTTCATTTTAGGCGGTTTGCTTAAAACCAATACAGTGCCTGATTTTCAACGGATATTGTCTTTTCTGCCAGGGAGGAAGGATTTTCATCTGAGTAGTTAAAAGATGTATAATCTGCAAAAATTGCAGTACGATGCGTTTTCATAAAATTTGATAGGTCGTTTATGTAAATTATAAATAAGAGTGGTCCAAGTACTGATCCTTGTGGGACGCCATGCCTAATCAATTTGGAATCTGAATTAGAGTTATTATAGTTTACATATTGTTCTCTATCTGATAAGTAGGATTTGAAGAGATTTAGGGGAATTACTCCATAATATTGAAGTTTTTTTTTTAAGATGTCATGAGAAACGCAATCAAAAGCCTTCGAGAGGTCACACAGCGTAATTTTAGTACACTCCCCTCTCTCAAGACCATCAACTATGCCACTCACCACATCCAATACAGCCTGAGTTGTTGAACGATTTTTCCTGAAACCAAATTGTGAACCGCTAAAAAATTTGTTTTTTTCAAAATATTCATATAAACGAGGTTTTAGTAGCTTCTCTATAATTTTCCCGAAGATCGATACAATAGAGATTGGTCTGTAATTGTCTACAACATTATGGTCACCTTTTTTAAAAATTGGGACAACTTTTGAAAGCTTAAAAGCATCTGGGAATATCCCTGACAGGTCACTGCCAATTGCGACAACATTTCTTTAGGATGAAACTAACAGAATCGCCGCTATGCAGAGGCTACGAACAAGAAGAGGAAACAGTAGAACACATTATGTATGACTGCTCTCCTTTTTCTGAAATCAGAAGATCCGTGTTGGGCGAGTATTGGCTTACACCAGCCGATGTCAGGGAGATCCCCCTCGGGAGCCTCATCACCTATTTTAAATCAATAGGCCTGGTGACATCCTGAGGTGAGGATATCCCTACACACGGGAGGATGCACAATGGGTCATATGTGGCCTCAGTGCTGGGTGAGCACTAGCTCGCCCCTCCCAAATTTCCAGATCCAGATCCCATAATTGAAGGTTAAATTAATTAAAGATGTAAAATGTTCAACAAATATCTCACATGTCTCTTTAATCACTAAAGAGTTTAAATCGTTCGCATCGGAACATTTAGAGGTTTTTAGTGTATGTATTACATCAGAAACCTCTTTCGTTGTAACAGGTGATAGAAAAAATGAACTTGATGGCGCAGGAAAATTTTTAGAGACACGATCGAAAGTGATTGAACAATATTTTCAGCGATTTCGGTAAAAAAATCATTAAAAGCATTACATGTTAAATTCTCGTCAAAAGTACTTACTTTCCTCTGAGTATTTCTCTCATAATTAATTATTTTCCAGCACGATTTAGATTTGTTAAATGAATGATAAATAAAATTGTCATAAACTAATTTTTTTGCCTTTTTTAACTCGTCATTATATAGTTTCTTATTGGTATGTGTCACCGGACATGGTGCGCTGACTGGTAGTCACATTATAAACTAGCGCGAGGGTGAAAGCTGGTAGTTAGCCATACAAAAATAAGGCAAATTTGTATGCTGTTAAATTTTGTTTATTTATATTTCGTCTATTAATAATAAAAAAAGTGTACATCAGTGAAAATTAACATTTAACATTTATTAAATAATTGTGGAGCTAGATTTTCTTCAAAAAAAAAAACAAAAGTAGAAAATACTGTTGTGTTTATGGATGTTCAAGTAATGCAGTCCAAAATTCAGACGTTCGTTTTCATCATTTTCCAAAACCTAATCGGTTTTTTGTTAAAAGAGAAACAATGAAAAAGGTAAACTATATTCAGTGTCTTTAAAATTTACACTTACCGAGTACAATATAATAACACCGCTGTGATGTGTTTACATCTTTCACTAAGTCCAGCTGTACAGCTACACTTTGATGAAACAATTTGACCATTTTTTTTGTATAACTGTTTTTATTTCATAGGGTTTATCACGAAAATCTAATGATTGTACACAATACGACAAAATATCGTATTGATCATTGTTTTGATTTTCCAACCCATTATACATTAAATATCCTGCATTAATTAGTTTCTCTCCTTTTACAAAATTTCGAGACTTAGGAGTAGCCTCAATAAAGTCAAGAACTTGATTTAATGATAAAAACATTTTAATTGTAAATAAAAACTACATAACTTTAATTAATTAAATCACATCTATCATCCTAGCATTAGTAATATTCTTAACCACCAGAGCGCGTAGCGCTAAGTGACACTTACCAATACTGAGAAGATATTTTAAAAAATCGTTGTTCTTTGCTAGCATCTGCTATGATTTTATAGGTTTCTTTTAAATTATCATTATACCAAGAGACAGGACATTTGTTTTTTATTGATATTTTTTTCAAAGGGAAGAATTCCCTTACAGCCTTACTAAAATTATCTATTAAGAATAATGCCAATGAATTTACGTTTTCGGTACCATTAAAAATACTCCAGTTAATATTTTCTTATAATTTTTTTACTTTCGCAAGTCCTTTTTGTGTAAAAATTCTCTGTTGGGAATTTAAAATTGTTTTTTTACAAAACTTTTTAACAAATATACACTGGGCTTTATGATCAGAGACACCCGGTTCAAAAACCAAAGCGTTAAAAAGAGTGTCATTAATATCTGTGATAATGTAGTCTAGACATGAAGAAGTGGTAGCAGTAATTCTTTTATAATCATTTATTGTTTGTTCTAAAATAATGTGATAAAAGTATGCATTCCTTTGCGTTGAGCAGCCGCAAAGGAAGCATCACTTGAAAATGCCAGCTGAGATGTTGGCGAAACGTCGTGAAGACACAAACAACCAACGGATTGAAACCCGGAACACCACTACTGTTCATATATATATATATATATATATATTAGGGTGTTTCATTTTTAGGCGATATTTTTTTTTCCTGTGTGCTACCTGAAAATGTGATACCTTATATAAAATAAAAAATTTTACCGCTTAAGAAAACATTCTAACTGCTTTAGTGACTTAGCTCTTTCAAAAATTCGATTTTCCATATAAATAACACAGGGAAATTTTTTTTTGCTTTTAACTTGATCCTTCGAGATAAAAAAAATTCGAAAAGAGGTTGACCTTAAAGGCCATCCTTGCAACTTCCCGCTAGTTTTAACCGCAAAGCTATCGTGACGTGACGTATTTTGACGTTTTTGACTTTTTTTGAAATGTTTAAAAAGCCATAAGTTTTTAACGCCTTATTCGATTTTGATGTTCAAGATGGCATTCGACGCAGTTTTTTGAGACCTAAAAACGTTACCGGGAGTGCAAAATCGGTTAGTCAAAAAATCTCTAGGTTATTGAAAAAAAAACACTTTTTTTGAAATTTTTCGACAACGATATCTCACGAACCAATCAACCGATTTTAATTTGCAAAACGGCATTCGACGTGGCTTTTTAAGCTTGAGAGCTGATTAGGTTATGAAATTGATCGATGCAATAGCCAAAAAGATATGCCCAAAAAACATCATTTTTACCAATTGTTTTTTTCGGTTATTTTGAAATTTCTCGAAATCTACCGGCTCGAATCGGTTCAAACTTACAGGTAATCTAAGTTAGATGGAACTCTCTGGAATGCTTGTTATTTCATTCCGATCGGTTAAGCCGTTCAAAAGTTATAAGAGGTTTACATACATCCACACACACACACACACATCCACACGTACATACAGACATACAGACACCCTCGTAAAAATAGTCAGGGGAGGTTCCTAAGACCTCAAAACGTTGAGATCCGATGAAAACTCGATTTTCAAAAAACGGGGTGAAACCAATAACTTCCCGATTTTAAAAAAAAATTTAATTTTTTTTTAGCGGGAAGTTAAAAATTTTTTGGAAAACATGAATGCATGGCTTTTGTAGGGTAATAAATTTGCTACAAAAAAGTTTATTTGGGCAAATGGTGTTTGACCAATAGTTTGTGAATTATAAAGCTTTAAAGATAAATGTTTATAATAATTTGCATAAAATATTTTTTCAGTTAAAATTTATAGTTCTTAAATTAGAAATTAACCTAAAATAAATACTAAGAAGTTATTAAATTCTTATTCCAGTGATATCTTTTTTAATTTAATGTATAAATATTGATTATAATCAATGATTTCAAAAAAAATTAAATTTATACCTTATTGAAATTTGAATTTTGTTGCAGTATTTTAAAAACATGATAAAAAAATTTTTGGTCAAACAGCATTTGCCGAAATAAACCTTTTTTGTAGCAAATTAATTACTCTACAAAAGCTACGCAATTATTTTTTTCAAAAAAAAATTTTTCATCCCGAAGGATCAAGTTAAAGCCAAAAAAAAATTATCCCCGTGTTATTTATATGGAAAATTGAATTTTTGAAAGAGCTAAGTCACTAAACCAGTTAGAATGTTTTCTTAAGCAGTAAATTTTTTTATTTCATAAAAGGTATCAAATACTCAGGTAGCACAAAGGAAAAAAAATATCGCCTAAAAATGAAACACCCTAATATATATATATGGATATTGATATGGATTTTTCTTCATGGGCACGTTCTTTCAATGGAATGTTGGAACGTGATCCATTATTTGTAAATTGGTTGTCTAGATTTATTTTTTTTGTATTTAAATTGTTTTTGTTTAGTTTATAAGTTGTTTTGAGATTTGTTATTATTATTGATTAGATTGTCAAAGAATTGTAATTTCAAAGTCATGGAAAATAAAAAGTTAAAAAAAATATACATAGAATTTGATTAAAATATAAGAAATATCGATATTTAAATTGAAATAAAGAGTTGAAGAAAATTATATCAGAAGAATTTATAAATAAATAAACAAATAAAAAGTAATTCGAATTGGATGAGAGGATACAGTGAGCTCAGGGCTGGAAAGTGGTAGGAGAAGATAAAAAGCAAGAAATAGAAAGTATTGGAGCAGAAAGAAGCAGCGAATAGGAAGAAATCAGAAATTTGAAGGTATAGAGAAAGGGTTGAAGAACAGAAAAAGGAAGTAGAGTAGAAAGAAGAGGAAGAAAATAAATTTTTTTATATTTATATTTTTGTTGTAATTTATTTTAGGACAATCAATTTGGAAATCTTGAATCCACGACCGAGAATTTTATTGAAAAAGGGTGTTCCTGAAGGAGGATCCATTTCAATATATATTTATATCTATTTATATCGCAGCATCCAAGGTGTCTTTTAAAGTGTTAGAAATTTCTAACCGACACCATTTCAGTTCAAAACTGAAATTATTACTTTTGACAGTATGGCACTAGATACGTTATGTATCATCTTTTACATTTTTAGACTGTCACAAAACGCTCTGTTCGTTATATATATATATATATATATATATATATATATATATATATATATATATATATATATATATATATATACTAGCATGGGGATTAAAGAAAAATAACAAAAGCCATTAAATATATTGGGTCAACGCTTTCCTGTAAACAATATTACATGTTGTTTTATTTTCTGGCAACAAAATAAATTGATTTTCAGGTGCTCGACCCGCCTTAGGCGGTTGGCCATGAGAAAAACGTTTCGTACTAATTGGAAGGTTTGACCTTGAGGCTAGTATTCTTAGCGCACGCGATGTAAGGGTTATAAGGTCATTTTTGGTTACATTAATGGCATTTTAGTAAGTATCCCTATTTTTTTGAAAATAAAACATAGGCTATGTCACTCGGAAACAGTGTAGCTTGCCAACGGTAAAAGAACTTTTGAAATCGGTCCAGTAGTTTCGGAGCCTATTCATTTCAAATAAATAAACAAACAAACAAACAAACCTTTCCTCGCCACTAAATATACTGGGTCAACGCTTCCCTGTAATTAATATAACATGTTGTTTTATTTTCTGGCAACAAAATAAATTGATTTTCAGGAACTCGACCCGCCTTAGGCGGTTGGCTATGTGAAAAACCGATCCCTACTAATTGGAAGGTTTGACCTTGAGGCTAGTATTCTCAGCGCACGCGATGTAAGGGTTTTAAGGTCATTTTTGGTTACATTAATTGCATTTTAGTAAGGATCCCCATTTTTAACCTCCCGCTAAAAAAAATTTAAAATTTTTTTAAAATCGGGAAGTTATTGGTTTCACCCCGTTTTTCGAAAATCGAGTTTTCATCGGATCTCAACGTTTTAAGGTCTTAGGAACCTCCCCTGACTATTTTTACGAGGGTGTCTGTATGTCTGTATGTACGTGTGGATGTGTGTGTGTGTGTGGATGTATGTAAACCTCTTATAACTTTTGAACGGCTTGACCGATCGGAATGAAATAAAAAGCATTCCAAAGAGTTCCATCTAACTTAGATTCCCTGTAACTTTGAACCGATTCAAGCCGGTAGATTTTGAGAAATTTCAAAATAATCGAAAAAAACAATTGGTAAAAATGATGTTTTTTGGGCATATCTTTTTGGCTATTGCATCGATAAATTTCATAACCTAATCAGCTCTCAAGCTCAAAAAGCCACGTCGAATGCCGTTTTGCAAATTAAAATCGGTTGATTCGTTCGTGAGATATCGTTGTCGAAAAATGTCAAAAAAAGTGTTTTTTTTTTTTCAATAACTTAGAGATTTTTTGACTAACCGATTTTGCACTCCCGGTAACGTTTTTAGGTCTCAAAAAAATCGAATAAGGCGTTAAAAAGTTATGGCTTTTTAAACATTTCAAAAAAAGGCAAAAACGTCAAAATACGTCACGTTACTATAGCTTTGCGGTTAAAACTAGCGGGAAGTTGCAAGGATGGCCTTTAAGGTCAACCTCTTTTCGAATTTTTTTTAAATGAAACATAGCCTATGTCACTCGGGAATAGTGTAGCTTGCCAACGTTGAAAGAATTTTTGAAATCGGTCCAGTTGTTTCGGAGCCTATTCATTTCAAACAAACAAACAAACAAAAAATCAAACCTTTCCTCTTTATAATATTAGTATAGATATATATATATATATATATATATATATATATATATATATATATATAATAAAAATTTTATTGGGTCTGCAGCAAATTAAAAGAACAAGTGTACTCTTTTAAATTCTTTATTCCGAGCTTTCGGCTGTTGCTACAGCCATCATAAGGGAAGCTACAAACATTATAATTAAATATAATAATATTTAATATAATATAATTTTACTTACAACTTTTTGAGATTGTAGTTAATTCGATGATAAATAAAAACATGGAATATAATTTACAAATGTAAAAAACAGGTAAATATAAAAACACATATACTTCAAATTAATTGAATAATAAATTATTTCGTATTTTAAAGTTGATATCAACATTAACAGATTGAAATTTACATTGACATTGACGAATATAAATTATCTAAAAATTAATGTAAGGTATGTTATAAAAATTAGGTGAATAAGTCAAATGTCTGTAATTAATCTGTTAATACTATTAATTATTAGTTTACCAAAATTAGCAACAACCAATGTATAAATTAACTTTAATTTTCAATAGAATAACCTTGAATTAAGAATTTGTTCGGTTATCTATAGATAACAGATAGGCAAATATTTCATTTAAGTGATGAATATCAGATCTATGATTCATTGATTTAGAAAATTTATTAATAAACACCATCTCTATAAATAGCCTTTTCGTCATATTGCTTTCGCGACAAAGAATACTGACATTGTCATAATCGATACGATGATCATTTGTTAAAACATGTAAACCCAAAGCACTTCTTTCTGGATATAATCTACAGTCAGATTTATGCGATGTTAGGCGATCTTTAAGACGTCTTGAAGTTTGGCCAACATAAATTTGGTCACAATCTAGACAAGGTAAGCTGTAAACTACATCAGTCAAGAAAAGTTTTGGTGTTTTATCTTTAAGTTTTGTGAATACTGTATTTGCTGTTAATGCGGTCTTAAAAGCAATTTTAATATTTTCAATAGGTTTGAAAACTCTAGCTAGACTTGGAGCTAAATCTTTGATATAGGGTAAAGACATGTATGAAATTATATTATTATCATTATTATTATTAATGTTGTTGGATGGGGGTTCTGTTTGTGGAGTATTAAACAATAACTTTTTTAACAAAGAGGCAGGATAGCCATTTTCTGTAAATAATTGAAAAAGTATTTTTAAATTTTTATTATGAAAAGACGTGTCGCTTAATTTTATTACTCGGTTTTTCATACATTTGACCAAATTAATTTTCATTGAATGCTTATGATAAGAATGATAATTTAAGTATCTACCTGAACTTAGAGGTTTTCTGTACCAATCAACAAGAAGTATGTTATTATTACGTATGACTCTAGTATCTAAAAATGGAACAGAACCATAAGAGTCTTCTTTTTCTAATGTAAATTGGATGTATTGATTAAAACCATTAAAATAATATAAGATGTTGTCAAGCTCACAGGCTGGAATACTTAATAAAATGTCATCGACATATTTCTTTATAAAAGATATTTTAAAAGGTAGGACTTTAATAACAAAATCCAAAATATAATCCATAACATAGTCTGCTAATATAGGTGAAATTTTACTTCCCATCGGTGTACCAAAAGTCTGTTTATAAAATTTGTTGTTAAAAATAAAATAGTTGTTATTAAATAAAAAGGTTAACAATTCAAAAATTGTATTTTTAGACAATTCACAATGTTGGGAGATAATTGACCAATTATAATCAATGGCTTTAATACAAATATTAAGATAAACATTACTAAATAGAGATACTACATCAAAACTAGCGATTACATACCCATCTGGTAATTTTAAGTTGTTAAATAAAGATTTAATTTGAAAAGAGTCAGATATATGATAGTCATTATCAATGTCGTAAGATTTACTTAAAATCTCAGTTAGAAATTCAGCAATGCAGTTAGTAGGTGTGCCTAAAGATGCTAATATTGGTCTCATACTTAAAGGAGTCCAGGTAAATTTTACGCCTTACCTAAAATCCATAAGACTCCTTTAAGTATGAGACCAATATTAGCATCTTTAGGCACACCTACTAACTGCATTGCTGAATTTCTAACTGAGATTTTAAGTAAATCTTACGACATTGATAATGACTATCATATATCTGACTCTTTTCAAATTAAATCTTTATTTAACAACTTAAAATTACCAGATGGGTATGTAATCGCTAGTTTTGATGTAGTATCTCTATTTAGTAATGTTTATCTTAATATTTGTATTAAAGCCATTGATTATAATTGGTCAATTATCTCCCAACATTGTGAATTGTCTAAAAATACAATTTTTGAATTGTTAACCTTTTTATTTAATAACAACTATTTTATTTTTAACAACAAATTTTATAAACAGACTTTTGGTACACCGATGGGAAGTAAAATTTCACCTATATTAGCAGACTATGTTATGGATTATATTTTGGATTTTGTTATTAAAGTCCTACCTTTTAAAATATCTTTTATAAAGAAATATGTCGATGACATTTTATTAAGTATTCCAGCCTGTGAGCTTGACAACATCTTATATTATTTTAATGGTTTTAATCAATACATCCAATTTACATTAGAAAAAGAAGACTCTTATGGTTCTGTTCCATTTTTAGATACTAGAGTCATACGTAATAATAACATACTTCTTGTTGATTGGTACAGAAAACCTCTAAGTTCAGGTAGATACTTAAATTATCATTCTTATCATAAGCATTCAATGAAAATTAATTTGGTCAAATGTATGAAAAACCGAGTAATAAAATTAAGCGACACTTCTTTTCATAATAAAAATTTAAAAATACTTTTTCAATTATTTACAGAAAATGGCTATCCTGCCTCTTTGTTAAAAAAGTTATTGTTTAATACTCCACAAACAGAACCCCCATCCAACAACATTAATAATAATAATGATAATAATATAATTTCATACATGTCTTTACCCTATATCAAAGATTTAGCTCCAAGTCTAGCTAGAGTTTTCAAACCTATTGAAAATATTAAAATTGCTTTTAAGACCGCATTAACAGCAAATACAGTATTCACAAAACTTAAAGATAAAACACCAAAACTTTTTTTGACTGATGTAGTTTACAGCTTACCTTGTCTAGATTGTGACCAAATTTATGTTGGCCAAACTTCAAGACGTCTTAAAGATCGCCTAACATCGCATAAATCTGACTGTAGATTATATCCAGAAAGAAGTGCTTTGGGTTTACATGTTTTAACAAATGATCATCGTATCGATTATGACAATGTCAGTATTCTTTGTCGCGAAAGCAATATGACGAAAAGGCTATTTATAGAGATGGTGTTTATTAATAAATTTTCTAAATCAATGAATCATAGATCTGATATTCATCACTTAAATGAAATATTTGCCTATCTGTTATCTATAGATAACCGAACAAATTCTTAATTCAAGGTTATTCTATTGAAAATTAAAGTTAATTTATACATTGGTTGTTGCTAATTTTGGTAAACTAATAATTAATAGTATTAACAGATTAATTACAGACATTTGACTTATTCACCTAATTTTTATAACATACCTTACATTAATTTTTAGATAATTTATATTCGTCAATGTCAATGTAAATTTCAATCTGTTAATGTTGATATCAACTTTAAAATACAAAATAATTTATTATTCAATTAATTTGAAGTATATGTGTTTTTATATTTACCTGTTTTTTACATTTGTAAATTATATTCCATGTTTTTATTTATCATCGAATTAACTACAATCTCAAAAAGTTGTAAGTAAAATTATATTATATTAAATATTATTATATTTAATTATAATGTTTGTAGCTTCCCTTATGATGGCTGTAGCAACAGCCGAAAGCTCGGAATAAAGAATTTAAAAGAGTACACTTGTTCTTTTAATTTGCTGCAGACCCAATAAAATTTTTATTATTATAATTAATTAGTCAGCAAATAATTATTATTCATATATATATATATATATATATATATATATATATATATATATATATATATATATATATATAGAATTATTTTTTCTAATATTTCCGGATTTCATGCCATGATATCCCTATTTTTTATATCATATTCAACACAAGCTTTACACATTTAATATCATTTGGTGTTGTTATTTTAAATTATATGAGAAATCTTGTTATTCTCTTCGTATCCATTCTTTCCATCTTATCACATTTCTGTTTACATTCCATTTTAAGCTTGTTATATTTCTTTACTTTCGATTATATAATCTGCTTTCGATCTTTCAATGATATTTATATTTTATTATTGACATTAATACTTTAAAGAAACAAACCACACATCAATTCAGAATATATTACAAACTGCCAAGAATTTCGATTTGCATTTCTATAATCTAAATAGCTTCCTGTGTGTTAACCTTGTATGCATAGAATATCTTCATGATATAGAAGATATCTAATGCACGATTGAACATTATTACAAATTAATGCATGAATTCCGGCATTTAGATAGATCATATTATTTGGAATTCTCTTTAAATAACAATAAATCATAAAGTGCTTTGAAAATTAACAGCAATTACTAAGTATAGTAAGTTCTATATTGTATATTTGATAAATCCTTCACCGCTATATTCATTCATAAATAGCTAAATAAATCCGTAAATTAAGTTGTAATTCTATTACAGGTTTATTGCCTATTAAAGTTAAGGTAAATAAAAGATACAACAACAAATAACTGTAACGATAATAGTGGAGTGCCTGGAGCATTCAAAACGTTAAAACCTCGGATTAGAGTTACAGTGAATAAATTTATATAATCGACGTGGGGTTTTGTTTTTTATACTATAAATTACAATGTTTACCCAAAATTTTTTTGTGCTTTCAATTATTTCATTGTTTAAACAAATTATTATGAAAAATTAATTTTTGAGCATATAATTTTACTTTAAATAGTAATTTTTTTTCATTTATTCGTTAAATTTCACCTGAATAGACATAGAGGAACATCTTTCGAGAATACCTGTGTATAAAAATAGCAGTAGCGATTTCGAACAGGTAATAAAACTTGGAGGGGAGAGCAAAGCGGCAGCTGCTATGTAGCGCCTATCCGAGCGCGAGCGCCTAGATGAGAAATCCTTCAGAATTTTTTTTTAACTCCGTCGGGTCCTTCTGATACTGTAATTCTTTCATATTTTGTAGATAAATTTGTGAAGCCTTCACATAGGAAAAATGCCCTGATGCATGAAATAATGGAATCATTAGCTCAATACTATATAAATGTAAATTCCTATCTCCCATACAATCCGCAGCAATGAAGTCCTTCAATATAGTAACCATTCGAAAATAAGTAATCCATAGTTTTGACGCATTATTTTTATTTTTAAGCTCCAGTAACTTATTTTAAAAAAATTTAGTAAGCGTTTGAAATCCATGGTTTCTAGTTATTTCTGTATAGTTGAACATTTCAAAAGTAATAGAGTTATCATCATCACTTATTACATTTGCAAAATCTGTATTGTGTTCCATAAGATTTTCAAAAACCGATTGTGATAAAGCTTGCTTTAATAAAGTATGAGCACGTACTGCTCTAGCATACGCATGTCCAGAAGTTATGCGATCAATTGTATTTTCAGCATATATGGTAGAAAGCGCTTCTTTTATCCCACTTCCAGCCATAATATAACCAATGGATCCCATGTAAGATATTAGAGTATGAAACGAGCCTAGCCTCCACTTGTCAGACTAGCCAGAGCAACGCGACGTGTCAACTCAATCCACCCTTATACTGTTTAATGCCCAGTATAAAATGGACCCGACGGAGTTAAAAAAATTTCGGAAGGATTTCACATCTAGGCGCTCGCGCTCGGATAGGCGCTACATAGCAGCTGCCACTTTGCTCTCCCCTCCAAGTTTTATTACCTGTTCGAAATCGCTACTGCTATTTTTATACACAGGTATTCTCGAAAGATGTTCCTCTATGTCTATTCAGGTGAAATTTAACGAATAAATGAAAAAAATTACTATTTAAAGTAAAATTATATACTCAAAAATTAATTTTTCATAATAATTTGTTTAAACAATGAAAAAATTAAAAGCACAAAAAAATTTTGGGTAAACATTGTAATTTATACTATAAAAAACAAAACCCGACGTCGATTATATAAATTCATTCACTGTAACTCTAATCCGAGGTAAAAACCTCTAGACACTCCACTATAAGTAGATATATAATTTTTCTTACAAACATTTTCCCACTTCTTTCAAGTAATCAGAATTGCCAGGATTTAATCTTAAACAAGCTTGGAAAGATTCCAGAGACTCTTGAAACTTTCCTTCCTCACGAAAAATTTCACCCTAAAAATGAAAAAATGAAAAGTTTATATTCATAGTCACGGATATATATTAATTAATGCATAAATAAATATTAGTTTTTTTCTTATCTAGGATACATTTGTCTGTAAAATTAAAATGCTGTTTACTTTTTATTGCATATTCTGCTATGGCACATGATTTAGATTTTTTGGTATTTATATCTAGTCCACCGCGCAGAACACTTTTTTTAAAATGGTTAATACATACTTGAAACTTTGTGTATAGCTTCCTATTGACGAGTCCAAGAAAGTTTGAAATTATCTAAATTGAAAACTGCTGCTTTTTCGAGCTAGAAATAAACGTAATATTTAAGCTGTCGGACAGCAAAAACGCAGCAATAAATTTGTCGGACAATGTGAGCATTTAATTTAATACTTAATTATAAACAAATTGTGTAAAAATGAATTATATATATATATATATATATATATATATATATATAACGTAACCTGGTAAATTTTGCATTTTCGAGTTTACGTTTATTTCTAGCTCGAAAAAGCAGCAGTTTTCAATTTAGATAATTTTAAACTTTGTTGGACTCGTCAATAGGAAGCTATACACAAAGTTTCAAGTATGTATTAATCATTTTAAAAAAAGTGTTGTGCGCGGTGTACTAATCACTTTTATGTGATATATTTCTGCTAAATACATTTCAAGATGTTTCCCTATTCATTTTGGGTTGCAATTCAGGCAAGGTATTGTATAAAGGTATCTAACTGCCACCCCACGATTTATACCTACATATTCTTACGGGTGTTGTGCACTTGGACGCCGCGGTCAGTTTTATCAGTTGAGATCCATAATCCTACCGGCCACTTGGACGCCAGTTTTGAAAATCCAATGTACCACTTGGACGCCATCGTTATCAACCATTAAGTATCGATAATAATTGTATATTTATAAAATGGGAATTGTAAGAATAATTTCAATAATAGTAAAAACATTTTTCCACGTGAATATCTAAATTGTCCAACGGTGGATGATTGTGTTCATTATTAGACTTTAATAATAGAGTTTCCGATTTGTCCACTTTAATAGCTGCTTTACACTCACGGCGAGTACACCTATATGATATCCCCAACTTTGTTTCTTTGTCTTTTCCAAATGTATACTTATTAACAATTAATAACTTTTTACCTTTTACACTCAACATTGACTCCATTGTAACACAAACGAAAATCAGAATCACTTTTCCAAATAAAATAATGTTTTCAGTTAGAATTCAAATAATTAACTGATTTAAAATGTTTGTTTTTCAACTGCTTGAAAAATATAATTTTCCTTCTCCCTGGTTCTCGACCAATCACAAATAAAAATCGATTAATAAAACCAAACCGTTAGATATTTAATCTGTATTACGGTAGACCCAATAAATGAGATAAGTATATTTAATTTTCTTGGAACCCTTAATCCGCATTTGGCGTCCAAGTGGTCTATACCTTTCAAATAGAAAAAGGATTAATTTTGGGTAAAACTGACCGCCGCGTCCAACTGGTATATTCCCATTCTTACGACTTCCGTCATATTACTTAGTGTTCAATCCCTTCGATTACTTGTCGAGAGACTAATTAAATGTGGAATTCACACTCTTTGACAGCTTTTTGCTTTAACTATTCGAAAGTGAAGTTAAAAAAAATAATATAGATAGTTGGAAAATTTTTGTATCCCATGTTCGTGAAGTAGAGAAGTAGGTAATACGATATTTATAAAAAAATTGTTTTAAGTTTGTCATAACTGCAGTTTATGTACCGTCATGGAATCGTTACGAAACCGAAATTTTACCGCTTAAAGCTGGATTTATAAACTTGAGGTTCCCGTTCGCTACAGTTTGCTGTTGCCGTTACCATTCAATGTTGAAAACAAGGTATTTCTAACAAGTATTTATAAAGTCCGTAGTCGTTGACGTTCGCAAGTTGGATTCCATTCCGCTGACGTTCTGTGCCGTTCGAAGATGACCAAGTTTTATCTTTTGCTGTTGTCGTTGCGGTGCTGTTCGGCAATGGGCCAATCAAATCTCGTTATTTTAAAAATAGATAACTGTCAACTATTTTAAATTGGTAGAAATGGAAGTGTTGGTATTTGTTACTTGTTACTTTTATTATTCGTTGTTTGGGTTTGGTTCGTTTGCGTTTTTTTGACGGAAACGTCTTTAAAATCGCGCCGAAACATGCGAGTACCAGGTTCAAAAAGTGGACCGTAACGAAAAGGTCTATATCATCGTACCTTAATAATTACAAAACTATTAGTCCTAGAAACAAAAATGTGGTGTGAATATTTCACTTATATAGTCAGCCCGCTGTTATGACTTTGAGTCCAGGTATGGGTCGAGCGGGGCGGCGGGAGAGGGGTACTGCGTTAACTGAGCGAAACCGGCGCTCTCGCTCGTTTCTATTTAGTGTAACTCGTGACTGCGACTTGATAGCGCGGTGATTCTTTCGTGTGTTTATCAAGATTATAGAAACCGATTAATTCATACAAAAATAAGTGCAATTTGGAGAGTATTTATATTAAAAATAACCAGAAAGTGATTAAAAAATATATAAACATTTGCTATGTCGGCCTCAGCTCGTGCAAGAGCCATCCAGAAATATAAATCACGGCTATCGTTGGAAAGAGGGGGCTATGGGCCACACACAGGTACCCTAATGTCCGGCGCCAAGCGAGCGAGAGGGTTTCGGGAACATCGCAAAGCCGCTGCCGACGAAAACGCCGACGCCGCGAGGAACTTTTCTGCTGCCGCCAACCTCGCGAGCATCTCTACCACTGGAATACCTGTACTTATGGACGTAACGAATGAACAGACAATCGACATCGCTAACATAGACGTTGCACGTGAAAACCAATGGCTGTGTGCCACAGCACAGAACCACCCGATTTTTTATTTATAGTGTTTTACGTTATTATAATTTTTATTATTATTGTCACATACGATAATAGGGTAGTTTAATTGTTTTATATTTCATTGTATTATTTTGTATTGTAATTATCCAGGCCAAAGTCAATACGTTAGATTTCAAGGCGACCTTATATAGTTTAATTCTTATTCTCACGTAGCGTATGAATTGGCTATAAAAGAGCGTCGTTAAGGTCGCACTCGAGGAGTTCGGAGTCTGAGGTTGTCTGTAAGGGTCACCCTTTGGGGTATCCCTAAAACAGACCGTTGTGACTCTTGACATATTTTCGTGAGTAAGTGTGACATGCCACCATGTAATTTATTTGGTAAGATTAGTAAGATTATTAGACCGTCAGCCCAAGGTATAAAAAATTGAACGATCCTTGACCGTATGCCCTTTGAAGATTCGACTAGAATATATGTGCCAATTATGTTAAATTTGAAATGGAACTTGCTTCCTGGTTCTATAGTTGCAAAATTCCGAAAAATGTTGAAACAAAATTATGATAAATTTTAACAAAAGTTGACCGTATGCCGAGGTAATGAGAAGAAAGTTAACGAAAAAATAATCCAGCGGAAAAAGGACGGCATACGTGTAGGGTGGTCCCAAAGGGATGTAATAAACCCTTGAAATTGCAGACAATTGTTATACCTTCTTTATGATAGCTGACCGTATGCCTCTAAGAGATTTTTATTATTTATGACGTACCATATACTTATGCCTAACGGCATACCGATCGGCTGGTTCCAAGTGGTTCCTAACCTCTAAAACATGTGTCGAAAATTTTTTATTCTATTTTATGACTCTTAACCGTAAAAAATCTACTTAAAATTGAAGTTTACATTATAAAATGACCACTTACAAAAAGGCATACGGTTATCGTAGTTCCTCACCTCAGAAATGTATATGAAAGTTGTAAAAATTTGAAATGATTTTTCTATGATCACTGACCGTATCATTAAACAATACTAAAATCTAATGTATAATGAAAAGGCATACGATTACCGTGGTTCCTAACCTCAAAAATTAAAATTCAAGTTGAATATTAATTTTCGACGATCGCTGACCGTATGTCATTATGTATACCATTAAATAATTGAAAAACTAAATACCCTGTCAAAGGGCATACGGTTTAAGTGGTTCGGTACCTCAAAACTTTGAATATTATTTGCGGAGAATCGATGATCACCTGGTCGAAGCTTCTTCTTCTTCTTCTTCCTGTAGCACTACAACCCAGGATGGGTTTTGGCTGCCTTAACTATTTGCCTCCATTTAGAACGGTCTTGTGCTAGCTCCCTCCATTCTTGCTGGTTCACTCCAAGGCTAGCTAGGTCCTTGCTAACATTATCTCTCCATCTAAGCTTAGGTCTTCCCAGTGGTCGTTTCCCTTGCGGTGCTTCCTCCCATACTCGTTTAATTAGTCGGTCGTTTTGACTTCTTTGAACATGTCCTGCCCATCTCAATCTTTTGGATTTTATTTCTTGGATAATGTTAGGGCTTTGATATATTTCCGCCAGCTCTAGGTTACTCCTCATTCGGTAGCGGTCGGTTTGAGGGTCACGGTATGGGCCATATATAATGCGGAGTATTTTTCGCTCAAACCTTCTTAGAAGCTCCGCATCGCGAACTGTCAGGGTCCATGTTTCACTGGCGTATGTTGCTACTGGTCTTATTATAGTTTGGTAAATTACGATTTTTGCCCTCCTAGTGATAAATTTCGACTTAAGCAGGCTTTTAATGGCATATGCACATTTGTTAGCTTGTGTGATGCGTTGTTTAATTTCCTCCTGCATATTGTTGTCTGCGGTTATTATTGCACCCAGATACTTAAAGGATTGAACATGCTCAAAATTATAGACGTCCATGGTGACGTTTTGTCTGACTCTGTCCCGAGCAGGGTTGCGGTGGACATGCATGTATTTGGTCTTTCCTTCATTTATTCGGAGGCCTATTCTCTGAGCTTTCTTTTCGATCTTAGTGAAGTTTTCCTTTACACTCACTGTGCTTTCTCCTATTGCGCCCATATCATCGGCGTAAGCCAACATCAGTTTAGGTCCACTTGGGCTAAAAACCTCTGCGTCAACTGAAGCTGTTCTTACCGCTTTCTCTAGTGCAAGATTAAATAATACTGGCGATAGAGCATCTTCCTGTTTTAGGCCTCTGTTGATAGAAAAGGCTTGGCTGTATTCCCCTTCAACTTTAACGCAGCTCTTTGACCCCTCTAGGCAAGCTCTACACAGACGAATTAGCTTGTGCGGAATACCAAATTCTTCCATAGCTTCCCATAACCTTACCCTTATCACACTGTCATACGCTTGTTCGAAATCTAAAAACAGTGCATGTAAGTTCTTGTTAAACTCCCAACATTTCCCTAGGATCTGCCGAATAGTGAAAAGCTGGTCCACTGTAGATCTTCCGCTTTGAAACCCGCATTGGTAATCTCCAATAATCTCTTCAGTATATGGAGAAAGACGTTGAAGGAGTATGTTGGAGAAGATCTTATAGGCGTGACTTAGCAGAGCAATACCTGGATAGTTTTTACACTCCATTTGGTCCCCTTTTTTATGAAGCGGGATGAGAACACCTTCTTTCCAATCGTTGGGAATTATTTCTTGACTCCAAATTTGTTGCACGAGTTTGTGTAGTTGTTTAATTAGGTCATCCCCCCCAAGTTTGATACTTTCTGCCATGATGTTATCTCGGCCTGCCGCTCTGTTATTTTTGAGTTTATTAATGGATATGGGCGGAATACTAACCTCGGCTGTAAGGAATAGGGTACTTTCAGTGTCGTCCTGCATCGGCCTATTTAGTAGTTCATCAAAGTGAGATTTCCATCTGTCTAGTACGTCTACTTTGGACGCGGTAATTGTGCCATCATCACGTTTAAGCATTGTCGCACTTCTTGGTCGGAATCCCTTTTTATGCTTCCCCACTTCCTTGTAGAAGGTCCTTGTGTTCCCATTGTGAAACTCCTCCTGTAACTTTAGAACTTTTCCTGTCTCGTATTCTTTCTTTTTCTTCCTGATCAGTTTCCTTAGCTGTGTTCTTAGATCGTTAAATCTTGCTGTTGTCTGCTCTGTTGTGTTAAGGAGTATTTCAATTCGCGCCTCTGTTTTAATGGCACTAAGATTTTGGCACTCATCATCAAACCAGGAATTTCGTTTGGGTTTTGGCTTTGGACCTAACACCTTTTCGTTTGCTTCTTCGATGCTGTCCTTTATACGTTTCCAACTAGATTCTATATTATCCATTTCAGGTAGTCTGTCGAGATTTCCTGAAATTCTGTCCTTATAATCCAGGCATATATGAGGGTCTCGTAGTTTGTTTATGTCATATTGTGCCTCTATGTTAGATTTCTTATTTTTGCCTGAAGATATTCGGGTTCTCACTTTGGCTGCTAACAACAGATGGTCGGAGTCTGCTTCGGCCCCTCTGAAGCTTTTCACGTCTATTTTATTGTTGCCATATCTCGAGTTGACCAAAATATGGTCTATCTGGTTTCTGGTAACACCATCATTCGAAATCCACGTTTGTTTGTGAATGCGTTTATGTGAGAACATGGTTGACTTCACTCTTAACGAATTTGAAGATGCTAGGTCTATGACTCTTGTTCCATTGTCGTTTGACAAGTCATGTAAGCTACCTGCAACTGGTTGTGCTGCCGGCTCTTTTCCGAGTTTTGCGTTGTAGTCGCCCAATACTATAAGCATATCTTGTTTAGGTACTTTATTAACAGTGGTTTGTAAGGTATCATAGAAAGTATCCTTTATGTCATCTTGTGTTTCCTCCGTTGGTGCATAGACTGATATCAAACTGATGTTGTGGAGTTTTCCTCGTATCCTCATGCCGCAGATCCTCTCGTTAACAGGTGTGAATCCAATAACTTCACTCACCAGTTGTTCCTTAATGGCGAAACCTGTTCCACTTTCGTGCCTCACTTCATGACCACTATAGAAAATTGTGTATTTCCCTATTTTGACGTTCCCTGAACTAGTCCATCTGATTTCTTGTAGTGCAACTATGTCCATGTTGTATTTTTGGAGGGACTGGACCGTCACTGTTGACGCCCCTGGTCTATACCAACTTAGGATGTTCCAAGTTCCAATATTCATGTCCTTATTTCGTCGCTTGTGTCGTCTTCTTATTATTTCTGTCCGGTTCCGAGGCAAATGTGTCGGTTACATAACAATGGGTTTTTTACGGGGTTGGGTTGTTAACCCAACGCCCAACCCTCCTCCTTTACCCGGGCTTGGGACCGGCAGAGGCAGTTGCTGAGCTACTCAATCCACCCAGCCCTACCCCAGGTCGAAGCTTGGTTGCGTCTAATACATATACACAATCACTTCACATACACACTAGAGATGCTCGTTCGGAGTAATAGATATTTCAACTGATAATTTTGGTATGGAACCACTAAAACCGTATGCCCTTTTGCAGGGTATTTAATTTTTCAATTATTTAATAATATACATAATGGCATCCGGTCAGCGAATGTCAAAAATTAATATTTAACTTCAATTTTAATTTTTGATGTTAGGGACCGCGATGAGCATATGCCCTTTCATTATGCATTACATTTTAGTATTGTCTAATGATAAACTTATTGGCATACGGTCAGTGATCATCGAAAAGTCATTTAAAATTTTTACATCTTTTGATACGTATGCCACTACTTTAGGACCACTCGATCTGTATGCCAAAGCTACATATGATAGCATTGATTACAATTTATCATATTTGCTAATGGCATATAGTTAACGATCATAAAAAATAATAAAAAAATTTCGACACATGTTTTGGAGGTTAGGAACCACTTGGAACCAGCCGATCGGTATGCCGTTAGGCATAAGTATATCGTACGTCATGAATAATAAATATCTCTTAGAGGCATACGGTCAGCTATCATAAAAAAGGTATAACAATTGTCTGCAATATCAAGGGTTTATTAAATCCCTTTGGGACCACCCTACACGTATGCCGACCTTTTTCCGCTGGATTATTTTTTCGTTAACTTTCTTCTCATTACCTCGGCATACGGTCAACTTTTGTTAAAATTTATCACAATTTTGTTTCAACATTTTCCGGAATTTTGCAACTATAGAACCAGGATGCAAGTTCCATTTCAAATTTAACTTAATTGGCACATATATTCTAGTCGAATCTTCAAAGGGCATACGGTCAAGAATCGTTCAATTTTTTATACCTTGGGCTGACGGTCTATATTGTATTTAGTTATTCGTTAATCATTGTTTGTTTCTTGTTAATATATTTGTTGTTTGTTTCCTGTTGTTTATCTCATCTTCCCCTTGGTTACTTTTCTGCCTTCAGCAGGATACCTAACCAGGGGGTAGATAACCACGACCTGGGTGGGAAGTGCCTTCAGTAAGCTACCCTTCATCCCAAAATACTAAGGCACATTTCCCCATCCCCCCCAGGCGTGACATTATCATTATCATTACACTGTCAAATATATAAATGTCCAAATAACTTCAAAACTAACTAAATAAATGTCTGTAACAAATGTCCAATAACTTAACAATATAACGAATAAAACTGAAAAGACGCTAAACCAAAAACAAACCCAAATAAGATAAACAAACAAAACTCAGTAAAGTCAGTTGTCAAGTCAAGCATTTTGACATTTGCACTAGACCACCGTTAGGTTTATAAATACACCAACTTGAACTGTGAACAGCAAACTGCAAATGTAACGTCAACTGCAAACGGCAACGGGAACGGCAACGTCAAGTTTATAAATCCAGCTTAATGCGCATCTCAGTACTATATTGTATAGTTACGAAACTGATTTTTCTGAGCGAGTTGGCAGTTGGGACGGCTTTTTGTACTCAATGTTTACTGGTTATACAGCGACTATAGTAGCTCCACTTAGCTCGGTCCTTAAATTTTAAAAACATAGGAACGTTTACTGTTCTACTTATGTGTTATAGCGCTAATTAAACGTAAAAAATAAAAACAATTTCTATTTTTTAATATTTTTAATGATTTTAAAAGATATGGATTTTAATTGTTTACCTTAATGTTTAGTACCACTAATAATATATTAATTTTAAAGGAATTTCTAGTCCTGCATCAACCTCAAGTGATGTCCCGATGACGACAGATCATTGCAAGCTTCAAAGAATTTAGTTTCACGTTTATAGTAAAATTCTATTCCTATTTTAAATCCTGTGACGGAAAAATCTAGAGTTAAAATGGGGCGTCAATGAGCCCAAAATATTATTAGATTTGTTTTGTATCATGTATACAACAAACAAGTGGGTGCAATTAAAACAAAATATGAAACAATTATGATATGCTTATCCTTGCTTCGTCGAAAATCAAAAGTACGTTTTCTCGTGAATCGAAACGGTGATTTTCTAACGGTACAATAACGATACGATAAAGTCTAATCGTCAAGTACCTTTTATAAGAAATTCTCACAGAGCTCTCCTAAAATTATAATTTTGGTGTCATTCGATATTGTATTGATCTCTAGAAACTTTTTGAAAAAGTTGAAATGGCGCTCGAAAAAATTGCAATTGTTATAAACAAAAGAGTGAAAAAAACATTGTTTTAGTTTTTTTGAAAAATCTCGAAAACAATTAAATATTTTTGAAATTGAAAAAAAGATCTGAAAAGAGCAGAAAATGTCACAAAAATAAGTCCGTACTCGCGAAACTGTATCTCCAAAATTTATAATTTTAACAGAGCCCTATAGCTAAAACGTGGTGGTGTTTTGCGTTCTCGCGCGCCGCGCATTTCAGTCACGGTAAACAAAAAAATTATTTAAATATATTAAATATCAATATTAAAAAATGAAAAAATTCACGTACCTTTGGAATAAGTTCATAAAAAATAATCCGCGCGAAAAAAAATTTTTTACGTATTTTTTCATTAGTTATGCTATTGTTAATAAACAAAATTGTTGTAACCGAAAGTTAATATAAAAACCTTTATAATTATTTAACAAAAAAGCTCAATTTTTTTTCCCTTGGTAGAATTGTTCGGAAGAGGTGAAAAAATAGATTTCCGTTAAAAAAATTAAAAATTTTTAATTTCCCAAGTATTTATAAACAATCTATTGCATTAAAAAACTTAAAATGTTGATAAAGTAATTGTTTATATATTTTTTTTAATTCGTAATGATTTCGTTTTTTTCTCATTTAGCGTCACCTAATAGTTATTTATGATATGAGTGTTAAAAGTGAGGTTTTATTTTGTGAGTGAAAACGTTTGTGAAATGAGCGGAGCGAATTGAACAATTTCACGAACAAAATAAAATCACTTTTAACACAAATACCATACAATGTTTTTTGTACAACTTCCCCATTTTGATAATGAAACGAGCGAATTTTCAATGACAATGAACCAAACCGTGTTAAAAGTAAACTAAACCGTGTTAAAAGTAAACTTGTTTACATGGCAACGTGTTAAAAGTATTTTTAGCACGCTGCTATGTAAACAATCGTTTTTAACATTGTTTGCTATCATTAAAAGTGTCACTTTTAATGACAGTTGTACAAAAAAATATTTTTTTTGTACAACTGTCATTAAAAGTGACACTTTTAATGATAGCAAACAATGTTAAAAACGATTGTTTACATAGCAGCGTGTTAAAAATACTTTTAACACGTTGCCACGTAAACAAGTTTACTTTTAACACGGTTTAGTTTACTTTTAACACGGTTTGGTTCATTGTCATTGAAAATTCGCTCGTTTCATTATCAAAATAGAGAAGTTGTACAAAAAACATTGTATGGTATTTGTGTTAAAAGTGATTTTATTTTGTTCGTGAAATTGTTCAATTCGCTCCGCTCATTTCACAAACGTTTTCACTCACAAAATAAAACCTCACTTTTAACACTCATATCATAAATAACTATTTTATGCTATTATTTTTTATAAACGAATGCATTATTTTTGAGCCAATGATATTCTTTTTTTTATTCGAAGGACTAAACATTTTTTGAATCGATGAGCTTCTTCCCCCTATTGTTGGCGCTACCGGCACGGTCGCGTCAAAACATTAAACCAATTTTATATAAAGTATCAGTACATCTGTTTATTATATTGTTACGACTCGAGCCGGACCTGTCAGTTGAGTGAGGTGTAAGTAAGTCACCTTACGGAGAATCTTCGAGTCTCCGCGTAACTGATGGATTGATCTCGAACTTCGAGAATCTTCCGTGCTAGAAGAATTGGGATCTGTGTAGATGGTTCTAGAAGGATTAATTTTATATATAAGGACCGGTTGGACGGAGAGAATAGAACAGTAGTTGTTACGGCGATAGTCGGCGATAAATAATAGTGGTGATTGTATTCGTTTGCGATAAGAATAAATTGTTTTTGTAGTAGCTGGCGATAAAGTGCGAATTGTTATACTTATGAGATATTTAAACGACGCTATTTAGTAACTGTAATTGTATTAAAGTTGTGTAAATTAGTTAAAGATAATTGTTATTTAGTTGTGTTTACGAATAAATTGTTAAGTTTGTCTGCTGTTATCACTTATCCCGAATCCACGAAGGAAAAATTATAACAATTGGTGTCAGAAGTGGAATAAGTGAAAGAAGACGTTGAAGTCTATGGTAAACACAAGAACTACTAATTACGACGAGATGGAAGAAATTGGGAAATTGTTGGCAGCTATGGAACTGCGGCTTAAACAGAGCAGAAAGGAGGAACGTGAGGCTGATGAACAACGCAGAAAGGAAGAAGGAGAGGCTGAAGAACAACGCAGAAAGGAAGAAAGAGAGGCTAAAGAACAACGCAGAAAGGAAGAACATGAGGTTGAAGAAAAGCGCAGAACAGAAGAACAAGAAGAGAGAATAAAAGAACGTGAAGCTGAGGAACAGCGCAGAAAAGAAGAACGTAAGGCTAAAGAACAGCGCAGAAAAGCAGAGCAGGAAGGGAGAATAAAAGAACGGGAAGCTATGGAACTGCATCGATAACAGTTCAGAAAGGAAGAACGAGAAGAGAGAATAAAAGAACGTGAAGCAGAAGAACAGCGAAGGAAGGACGAAAAGAAATGTTCATGAAGATATTTCTTGATCTGAAAGAAAATAAAGTGAGTATACAGGAGTTAGAGGAAACCAAAGAAGAGCTTCAAGAGCACGTTAAGGAAACCAAGGAAGAGCTTCTACAGCAATTTCAAGAAACTAAACAGCAAATCTAAGAAACTAAACAAGCTATTCTTCGACTTGAGGAACAGAATGTAAGAAACTCAACTCCACCTCACCAGAGTATAATTAAGCCCCCTACGTTTTATGGTGAAACTCCGTGGAACATCTACAGAAGACAGTTTGAAGCGGCTGTAGAAAGTAACGGCTGGAGCAATGAGGAGAAAGCAACAGCTCTTATGCTAGCCTTGAGGGGAAAAGCTTCCGAAATATTGCAAATTATACCGATTGAGAAGCAGCGCAACTATGAAGCGGTTGTATCAGCCTTGAAGTTAGGTATGGCAGCCAATATCTAAAACAAGTGTTTCAGAGCCAATTAAAATCAAGAATGCAAGGAACATCCGAGACATTACAGGAGTACGGGGCTGATATAGAGAGACTGGTCAGATTTGCCTATCCAGATGCACCGGAAGAATTCAGTCATCAGCTGTGTGTGGAGTGGAGGACACAGAGATGCACCTAGCGTTGAGGTTGAGACGTTACCAAACATTGAAGGATGTTCTTGTTCATACGCTGGAGTTTAAAGCAGCGAAAAATGCATCCCGCCAGTATCATAAGGTCCATCATGTAAGCATGGTAACGAAAGAGAAGTAAGATGATCTAAAGCAAACCTTATTAGCCATAAAAGAAGTTTTGGACCGCTTGAAGAAACGATCAACAACCAATTACAGAAAGGTACGGCCTAAATGTTTTAACTGTGGACGAGAAGGTTATCTAAAGATTGACTGCTGGTCTCGATCAAGATTGGAGGATAGGCGGAACTGGCGACATTCTGCATCCGAACATGAACAAAGGATTTTTGAAATTTAGAAATTAAACAAACAAGAGTTATCTCAAAAAATAATAGTTTACTATGAACAAAGGAGTTCAGGAAAACTTTGCTCATCCAATGTAATGGGCCGTCCAAGTAGATTCACTGTCGATACGGAAGCTACACGAACGATGATGAGAGCTAACGTTTCTGGCCAGCGGAACAGCAAGATTACCTCACGTATTCACGTTCTGAAAACACCACTGGAGAAGAATTCCAAGTTTTGCGAACGCCAAGAAACAAGAGATAGATGGTGCATACCCGGTGAAGAATGTGCGAATGTTGCAGAAGAAAGTATTAGGCAGATTACGGCTATACCTGTTGATGAATGTGCGAACATTACGCAAGGACGTGTTCAGCAGATTACGACTATACCTGAGGACGGATTAACAAAGAGCAAGGTGAAAGACGCACAACGTCAGGATCCAGACGTGAATGGATCAACGAAGGAGCAAGGCCACAGTGGCAGGAAGTTGCGGAATATGGTCAACCAGTTAAGGGTTATTGGCTACAGTGGGACTCACTGTGTATCCGAGATGACCTAATCACTCGGAAGTGGGAAAGCCCAGATAGAAAACTGGTCTGTTACCAGACCGTACTTCCAAGGGCATGCGTTCCTGACGTGCTCAAAGAGCTCCATGATAACCGTTCCGGACGACACTTTGGAGTGAAAAAGACATTTGCCAAAGTACGTGAAAGATACTTCTGGGTAAACTGTCGCAAGGAGCTGGAAGAGTGGTGCAAGCGTTGTGAGATGTGTTCCTCGAAAAAGGGTCCTAAGGAATGTCCACGATTTTGCCAGGTCAACACTGCAGATCACAAGTGACAGGATGAAGGTCAGATTTAACAGGAAGTCAACGCCAATATCCTTTAAAGAAGGCGATGCAGTATAGTTATACCAACCACAGCCCTAAACTACAACGACCTTGGGAGGGACCTTATTTGGTTTCTCTATTGCAGATGTCGTTTTAACAGCCCAAATTTCTTGTTTTGCTTATGTGGTCAAAGATAGCAACTCGTGTAGTTCCTATTTTCTAAACGGAATTACGATTGGACGATCGCTTTGAATTGATCGCATCAACTGTTCTTTAACGAGGTCATTTGGATGTTTAACTTTCGGTTCCATCGAATTAATTATAATCTGTACGGTTGTAGAAGTAGTTACGTTACTGGCAGACGTTTTCTTTTTTACAATAACGCTATCTAGATCATTACGAGCTCGAACGAATCGAATTGTTTGTCGTCCACAAGTTACCATTGGGTAATCATTGAAAATGTTGAAGATATGTTTAAGCGGCATCAGTAAACCAAATGATTAATCAGCAGTATTGAGAATGGGATATGTGGGATAATTTCAACCAGCAATAGCGAGGTGACGAGAATCTTTTTCATTGTGACATCTTAAAGATCTTACTGTGCTAACAATTCCAGGATCTCAAACTGTTTCTATCTCTCTTGCACTTTCGCTGTACGTACACGAGTCGAATAGAAAGGGTCCAAAGTTTGGTGTCAAACTAACATCTCCATCGCCAGTTATATCTAATTTTCCTTTAATAGCCAACAACGTATCATGCATTGCAAAGACTGAGTACACCTGATTTACACTAAATTCTACAATGTCGCTGCAGCTAAACGATTTGATGAACGGTGTAAGATCGGTATTCGGATTTTCATCCTGATTCGGCTCTCGATAGATATCAAACATTGGATCTTAAATTGTTCGCATACGTTCCATTATTAATAATTCGAAAACCAAGCGATTTAAGAAATAAAATGTTTTTCTTGCTCATCTGTACCGAACAGTTTAACGATTTGTTCACTACAGGCTGTTGTGTCGAGGGACTAGCTTTATAAACAGGACCAGATTTAGGCAATGTGTCTAGCATAAATACACCTCTAAAATTTGGGATTTTTAGTCGTTTAGCATATCGTTTTAGTTCATAATCATATAGTCCTCGATTGGGTAGCTTGCCTAGTTTGTTTTTTAAGAATAAGACCAAAGCCTCCTCTAGCGTTCTTTCGTAAATATAGTCCTTTACCGAGAGACTCCATAGCTTTGTTGTGTCGCTGTTCATCTTCCAATTTCTTTTGAGCATTCTTAGCGTC
The DNA here is from genome assembly GCA_964028335.1 of Altica lythri. NCBI lineage: Eukaryota > Metazoa > Arthropoda > Insecta > Coleoptera > Chrysomelidae > Altica > Altica lythri. The sequence continues at coordinate 50,335,988 of OZ034800.1, forward strand.
AATTACAGTTTTAGCGATTCCAGCAGCTCCACCGGATAACGCCCCGAGTGCACTCAGCCCCGCGAACAACGGAATGAGGGGTAGAAATCCTCCGGATTTTGTTTCGATTAGAATAATTCTAGGTACTGTAACCTGATTTTTTCCACCAGCATTTTGTACAGCAATCCTGGCTGCTTATAGAGCAACACTGGCTGCTTGAATTAATGTAGCCGAAGGATCGACTTTTTTCTTTGTATTTTACTATACTATTACTACACCCATACTAAAATTACGTTTAGCTTTCATTGCGGTTGTAGTTAGCCAAACTGCGGCTTTTTCACCAACTGAAGCGTCCTTTGATTTTACTCTTTCCCACGCTTTATTTTCTAGAATCTCGTATGCTTTATGTCTTGCATTCAAGTCTTTGTGTAAAGAATATGCAATATCATGTTCTTTTGCTGCGTCATCCAACAGATTAACACCTTTATCTCCGAGAGCAAGTCGCTTGTGTAATTTAGTTCCAGGACCCAAAAAGTTGTAACCGGGATAATGTAGCTGAAACGGTAAATTATTGATTAAACTGTTAAGCACACCTTCATTTTCAAACACCAACATGAGAAATGAAATGATTTTACCACTACTACTCTACTTATACATTGAAACATTAAAAAACATGTTAAACAATAAAGATCATTCAACAAGACCAGACGCTACCAATTGAAAAGTTAGATGAAGGAAATGATCAAATCGCTGGTAGTAAACATGGACCATTGCTACCAAACTCGTTTCGGGCGCTAATCTGTGGACCCAGTGGGTATGGCAAAACAAACGTTATGTTAACGTTACTGTTTCATCCGCATGACGTGAAATTTAAAAATGTTTACGTTTATTCAAAGTCGTTGTATCAACCAAAGTATAGGCTATTAGAGGAAGTGCTATCGAAAGTTAAAGGTGTGGGATATTTTCCATTCAAAGAAAACGATGAAATTATTAGTCCAAATGAGGCTAAAGCAAATTAAATTTTTATTTTCGATGAGAACCACCGAAAGATTCGAAAACACTACAGCATGGACCGGCATCGAAAAATAGATAGCGCATTTCTTTCACAGACTTACTCGAAATGCTGTAAACAAATTTGTAGAGATAACAGTAACCTAATTGTACTTTTTAAACAAGATGCTATCAATTTGAAACATGTCTTTGATGAACACGTGTCGCCGGATATGAGTTTTGAATAATTCAAACACTTGTGTTCGAAATGTTGGCAAGAAAAGTATGGGACAATTGTTATTGCAAAGACTAAAAGGTACACCGGGTCTATATGAATTAATTTTTAAAGATCAACCTGAAAATTACATAAGGAGGATTTAACAGATTTACAGAACCATACTAGAATTAACAAATCCTCATAGAAACATTAAAGGAAACCTTAAAGGAACACACCGATTCAAATACATAAATATCATAAAACCTCTGTTTCCCTCGTATTCACGAAAGACTTCGGGCACCGGAATGCAAATGGTTTACAACGATAATAAAATTGACCTTCAATATTGGGACGATCCAAACGAACTCGTTGACAGGCTTCGGCTTTTAATAGCATCAAAAGAAGCAGGAAATACTTCAAATGATAATGAAATTGTTGCAATTATCGAGGAATTAAAAGAAGCACGCATTATTGTCTAAACATCATTACCACAATGAGTGTCGACAAATTCGGACGTACTAAACATGATATAGGCAATAAAAAAACTACTTTTTGCTGATGTCTAAACCAACCTTAGCCCATACTGCAAACGGTGATATTGATTTTGAAAATTTAAAACTTTGTAATATTAAAGATCCTGATTTAGATAGCGATGCCGTTAATAAAAAATATATGGATAATAATGTACAAAAGTTGACTGAAAACATGAATGCTATGAAACTTACATTCAATAATGACTTGATGGGCATAAACACTTTTATATCAAGAGATCCTCCGTTAGCCAGCAAACATATGGCTAATAAAAAGTATGTATATGAATCAATTGTGACCGCAAAACAGTACTTACGAGGAGATATTAAAAATTCGCTTAAAAATTTAGAATCACAAATAGCAACGATTAATGCAAACTCTGCACAGTTAGCTGTAAATCAAACAAATACTGTAGAAAACTTAAAAGATAAAATTGCGAAAGCGTTAATAAAATTATATAATAGAGATATTCCATGCAGATATACGAAAAGATTTCTTGGATCAGATTCTTAAAATTGCTGACTCTGCAGCGAAACATGTAAATGTTCTCTCTGGACAAATTTTGGCTATTGAAAAAAACATGGCTGATTTGGCTGATCAAATAATTATAAATCAAAATAAACTGCGTGGTGTTGTAAATAATATTAAAGCGATGGATTTGACCAATAGAATAAAAGCATTGGAGAATCGACTACTACAAAATCCCTAAACATTAGATTTATTCACAGTTATGCATTTAAAAGAGAAGGTTCCAGTTGTTAATCAGCTACATAAACCAGCTCGAAAAAATTAGGCTCGTCGACGATCAATTATCAAAGGTTTGGATGATTTGTGGCAAATGGACCTGGCTGAAATGAGTTCTTACGCAACTCAAAATCGATCGTTTAAAATGATTCTAGTGGTAATAGACTGCTTCTCGAAATTTCTCGGCCGTTGAAATCGAAAACTGGTGAAGAAATCACGAAAGCTTTTGCCTAAATTATAGGAAAACGCAAACCGAAAAATCTTCAATCTGATCAGAGAAAAGAGTTTTACAGCACAAAATTTCAAAATCTAATACAGAAACATGGCATAAATCATTATAGTACATTTACCAAGATGAAAGCAAGCATAGCTGAAAGAGTTATTAAGACTTTGAAGAAGAAATTGTACAAGCATTTCTGTGAAAACGAATTTTGTTCTTACATGTAACGCATTAATAGAATTTAAGGTTTATTATAAAGAAAATGTATTTATGATTTAGAAAAAATGTAATAAACTTTTGTACAAAATAATGGTTTTTATATCAAAATCGATAATTATAGCGTCAAAAAATGATATTTTATCGTTACTAAATTCATGAACGTCACAGTACCAAAGTAGAATCGCCAAAATGTCATTAATAGCGCTAAAATTTGTTGCAACAACGGTTTAAAAACAGGTAAGAAGAAATTTACGATTTACATGTATTTCTTATGGAAAAAAGTTATCTCAAAGTGACAAAAAAGCGTCAGTTTTCGCTATTTTAAAGTTACTAAATTCGTAAACGTCAAGGTGTCAATTAATAGATGCCCAAACGACAAATTTGAACGTTTTTTTGATCGTTTCAACGAAACATTAAAGTTTCAGCTCTTTCATACATCCCAGCAGGTAAGCAAAAGTGTATTGAGATTCACGTGGATAGAGATGTAAATTGGTAATGATACATGAAATCGGTCACGCTATATAGTGCAACAAAGTATTATTTTATCGTTACTAAATTCATGAACGTCACAGTACCAAATTAGAAACGCCAAAACATCAAAATAGCGCTAAAATTTATCGTATCAACGTTTTAAAAAAACAGGTAAAAACATTTTACGATTTACATGTAAGCATGGAATACGATACGATTCTGGAGATGTAGATTATTCCGATTTCAATGCGATTTTGGAGAAACACCTACTTGGCAACGTTTTGTTTTGATTTATGTTAGAAGCAATCAAAAAATTGACTTCTTAAAAGCAAAATGCGAAGAACTTGGATTTTATGATTTTATGTGTCTTATTTGAATTACTTAGTTTATTTTATGTAATCTTAGATTTTAAGTTATATTATATGTATTAAGCAACCTGTGCTGTAAATAATACATTGTATGTATTGTATTCCTCTGTAAATGGGAAACTGTTGGGGACTAAATGCTATTATTATTATTATTAGTAGTTATATAGGCGGGATACTGAGACACCGTTAAAACGAGGCGGGTTACTGGGACAGGACAGGGCTACTGGGACCATGGTAAGGTTCCTGAGACCGCATACGAGGCGGATGGTCGTGGTGTTGTTCTTCTAAAAATTCCGAACCTACCCGAACCGCTCGCGATCGTACCCGAGTCGTCTTACCCCTCAAAGCCCTCTTCTGAAACCACCTCGTCCTCACCACGCCAACGGCAAATTTATGTGTGCATATAATAATATTCTTACGTTGTATAATTGGTTTTATTATACTGTATTGCCTCAATAAAGCTATAAAAAAAATTTAAGGTTTTTTATTGACACACCTTTTAAAAGTTTACAGATATTTATTATTGTATTAATACATTTCATTGCTTTATTCTTCTTTTTGTTTCTTTCGCCAAAATTTTCATGATTAACAAGCAAACTCCTGCGAACGTTGCCCATGTTATTGGAACTAATTGTGATATTTGCTTTTTCATTGGGTCCTCCATAGTAATTTGTAGTTGTTGCATTGGGCTTTAAAGATTTGATCGCCATTCCCCCACTCCTTCTGAGTTATCTTTAAAGATTAATTTTAGCTTGTAGTTGAAAAGTGATTCCGTTAAATTCAATGTAAACACCTACAATTTTCCATCATTGACTGTTGGCAGACTCATCATTTGCCATGTATTGCACTCTTGTTTTGTTCCGTTTGTGTCTAAACACACACCAATATGTGCTACATTTTGAGGAACGTTATAACTAAGCATGTTATTTAATATTACTGCTAAAACAACAAAATTTGCTTTTAGCAAGGCAATGGTTTTATTCGTCTTGTGGGCGTTGATGATTTTGGTAAATATTTTTCAAAAACTTGGTCCGACAAACTTAAATTTTCAATTTTTTTTCAACACTTCTTTTTGGTCTTCGTAGACAGAAATTTGTTGGTTTAATTTTCTTATGTTTTCACAAAACTCTTCAAGTATTCAACTGTATTCTCTCGAAGCCATTCTAAAACTAAATATTTTTCCGTTATCTTTAATGCAATAAGGTTGTTTACTTTTTTTTACTATTGTTTGTTACATGTCGAAATCCGTTCGGCCGTTTGCGAGCTACAACGCTAATGCCCTTTTGGCGTCACCAATACGGATTTTTTGACCCTCATTTTACCCAATACAGCAACCCCTTTACAATGATACGTCATACTTTGAAATCCGTTCGGCCGTTTACGAGATAATCGTTAATGCCGTTTTGGCAGTTACGATCCCATTTAACCCGTCACCTTACCCTATACCGCAACTTCGTTCTAACGATATGTCGCCCGCCAAAATCCCATCAGTCGTTTCCGAGATTCTGCCCTAGTGCCCTTTTGGCAGTTACGATCCCATTTGACCCGTCATCTTACCCTATACCGCAACCCCGTTCCAACGATACATCCCATGTCAAAATCCGTTCGGCCGTTTACAAGATACTGTCGTAATGCCCTTTTGACACGTTGTTTACGGTCTTTTTGGTATCTTACCCTGTTACAATGTCGAAATCCTTCAACCCTACGCCCCTGGCCCCCCAGCTTACCCCGCCAGGTCACGTGATTGGCAAAATGGTCCAAAAATAAGCAGAATGAACCTTAGATTTTCGTATGGAGATTTACATGTAAAAATCATCCATTTTGCGCTCGAACCGGCGAAGCTTTGCAAGTCGACAATCGCTCACACCAGTACTATCGCTACCACGTAGTCTGGTTTCTTCTTGGAAGAGACAATCTGAGATAATAAACCTGTAAATCAACAGAATAAGGTTAAAATTCAACAAAATAATCTAATAAGGCCCATTTTAAAAGTAGTCCTTATTATCATTCATAAATGTTATAAGTAGTATTGAATTCGTATATTCTAAAAATTACAAGTTAAAATCATAGTTACCTTTTTGAGTTTTTGAGTTATATTGTGATCCGTATACGTTTCTTGAAACACACCTTCAAGTAATAACGTATTAAAATCTAATAGAAATTGCGACAAATTAATAATGCGCAATGGATACGCAAGTCTGTCACAAATTATCGGTCACTTCACTAGTAACGCTGTGTTGCGAGACGCAAGCGTGCCTCCCGTTCACTATTTTATAGTATTGATGTAAATATATTTTAACCGACTTTTCCGCACTACATACATTATTTGTATTAGGTATCTATGGCCGAACAGGGAAATACAATGCCCAAATGAATTTAACTACAACAATATCATTTTGATGAAAAATGTAAATTACTTTTGCCCTTTAGAAAGTATACAAACAACATATTAAATGACATCAAGAAGAATTTGAAAAAGTTGTCGGATCCAGCAGGACTCGAACCCGCAACCTTTGCCTTTACGCGGCATCACTCTAACAAGTAAGCTATGAATGACACTTACTCAGTTTCTCTTTAAGCACATATAGCATGACGTTGATGAGAGAGAGATTTACCACCGCTCTTCCAGCCCCAAAAATTTCTTTAAAAAAAAAATTGTTTATACCTATTAAAAGAGCTTAATTTGCACCTTTCAAGAATGTATTTTTCATAATTTGCACCCTCATACTTTTTTTGATAAATTTGATTAAAAATTTGCTTTACAAACCAGATTTAAATACTCATTTCTCACTCCCTAAAGAGTTTTTTGATATCCGTCTTTTACCAAAAATTTGCAATTTTAATTTTCTAATTTGCACCATCGTAAAATTTGCGAAAAACGGTAACAATTATTATAAAAATTAATAAAATCATTTCCTGGCTGATGTACGTTCAGAAATAAATAACTGCGCATGCGTTCACTACCCGCATTTACTTATTACTGACAGCAGTCCGAAACTAATTTTATCTACTCCACCTCATATTATGTATCAATTTTTAGTTCGTGAAAACTGTCATTATAGACAGCAGTGCGTGAAGGATTAAAAGTGTGCGTGAAGTAACAATGTATTTTAAATGGGATTTACTTTTTCGCACTGTTTTTGACACATCTTCATAATATAATCAAATATTCTTAGCATACGCGTTGTCATGGTGTTGCTATGAGAGAATTAAATTTCAACAAAAGTCATTCTGACAGTTTTGTAGTTTAAATTTTCAAATTTGAATTTGTAATTATTTTTTATTTGTTTATCGTAGATAAAATATTGTATGAAACTGTGCGTGAAGTGCTTTTTGCGCACTTACGCGATATATAGCACTCGCTTCGCTCGTGCTCTAAACATCGCGTGCGTGCGCAAAAAGCATACTTCACGAACTGTTTCATAAATAACTATTATTAATTATTTTTGTTTGTAAAGCAAATTTTTAATCAAATTTATCAAAAAAAGTATGAGGGTGCAAATTATGAAAAATACAATTTTGAAAGGTGCAAATTAAGCTCTTTTAATAGGTATAAACAATTTTTTTTTAAAGAAATTTTTGGGGCTGGAAGAGCGGTGGTGAGAGATTTTATCAAATCGACAATTAGAACATCAAACTCTAAGTCACTTTTTTGTGTCCTGTCGTGTATTTTTATCCGGTTAGGAGACCGTAACCATGGATTTTTAGTAAACGATTTTTTGAAATTTTAGAAAGTATACAAAAAAGATTATATTAAATGATATTAAGGAGAAATTAAAAAGTGTCCTGCGTAGAAGCAAAGGTTCCGGATTCGAGTCCTGCTGGATGTGAAATTTTTCCAATTTCTTCCTAATTTCATTTAATAAATTCTTGATTGTATACTTTCTAAAATTTTAAAAATCGCATTAGAGATATCTCAAAATAATTGTTTACTACTTTTGTCCTGTTTTCAATATTTGTATTAACAGTCAGAATCCATCAATCGTTAGTTAAAGTTTACAACATATAAATATTTCAACAACATTTTACTTTTCTAATACCTATGTATTGAATATAAAAATCTTTGAAACTTTGCAAAGTAATTACAAATAATGAAGCAATTCACAATTTGAATCTGTAGGTAGTAGAAAAGTCTTTTTCTACGGTTACTATACAAATGTATCATTTTTTGACAGTAATCTCTACAGAAATAGGGTACCTACGTTGTTATATCTAATAAAGAAATATCTCATTTCTTTATCTGATAAAACAAAGTGTTCATTTCTTTATTGTTTTAACTTAATCAAGTATACTGTGACAATCATGTATTCATATATTTAACAGTACAGATTGACAGTAATAAAGTAGTGACAGGTACAACAGATAGTTTTTAAAACATTATTTAAATTAGATTGTTATTTAAGTAAAAATGTTAAGTAGTGATAAAAATGAATTAGAATTAACTCCTCCTGAAATAAGAGAAGCGGCAAACGAAGCTTGTCAGAATTTGATTCCCGAAATTTCAAAACATAAGTACCAGAATGCATATGAAAGTTTCGTGACCTGGCAAAAGAAAAAGGCAACAAATTCCGTTTCAGAAACTGTGCTTTTAGCTTATTTTTCTGAATTAACAAATAAATTTAAGGTATGATAACTGTAAATATTGTAAATAATAGTTAATTTTACTTAAATAATATAACTTATATCGTTATGTTTTGTTTTGTATTGGATTTATTTTTGAATTATTGTATTATTATGTGGTATAACCGTAGAAAAAGTATAGTGTTTGACTCGCAAGGAATAACTCATTTCCCACTCGTACGATTTGCTGCATTCGCCTGCGGCTCTTGCTGCAAACATCGTACTCGTGGGAAATGAGTATCATTCCTTGCTCGTAAAACAATATACTATTGTTTAATTAAAAGTTAACCAAAAACTCGAATTAATTGAAATTTAATAGATCTTAAACCTACAACACTTTGAGAGATTTCGGGCAATTATCAAGTTCTTAAGGGTTTTTTATCTAGTTAAAAAAATGGAAACGTATAGAAAGGTTAATTTAGGGAATACTATTAATAGTTTTTAATTAGTTAATAAAGAATTTATCGCCTAACGTTGAGATTTCCTTCAAAAAACTTGCATTTTTGAAGTTATACTTCTATTCGTGCACTCGGCGGAAAAATATTGTAAAGAGTTAAATGGGTAAAATCATTACATATGTAATGGTGTAAGTAAGAGAGACAGAAACACTTATAAGTTATATTGGTCGGTAAAAACAAAGATGAAATATTTCCACAAGTTATTAGTCATAACTAATCTAATCTAATCTAAACAACCTGGCATGGTCTCTCCTGTGGAGCCCCATGTTTGAGCACTGCTTCCTGTGGGAATATTGTGACCAGGTTCGGCACCAAGAGTCCTTACATGCACCCGATGCGTGCAGGACTCTAGTTTGTTCAGCTGAAAATCAGCGTCACGCTGATCTTCAGGTAGGCTAGAATCCAGGTATCCGAAATTCCTTGAGTTACTGTTGCCACAGAGCAGTTCCCTTGATAAGAGACTTGAGTCCTGTGACTAGCTCCTCAAGGTGGTGATAGGATTCAGGATTCGTGTCACCGAAGATGAGGAACCGTTTATGGTCCAAGGCCTCACACTCGAATAGAATGTGAGTTGCCGTCTCATCTTCCATGGCGCACAGTCGGCACGAGGTGGGTTCCTGTGTCAGAATCCCCATCCTCCGAAGGTGTAGTCTGAATGGTCCATGCCCAGTGAGCAGGCCCACTACCATAGACAATAATCTGGTCAAAATATTACGTCACTATCACGTGGTTTTAATGACTTTATAGTTGTTGTAAAAAAGCACGACGGAGAGGGTCTCCATGTAAAAATAAAGCGTCAATTTGCATTGTACCTATATTTCTTAAATAATCACAGGGTATTCTTTTTATGAGGGGAAGGGAAATGATTGAAATTTATGGAAAAGGGCAAGAAAAATATTTAGAAGGGACAAAAGTCATAAGAAAATAAGAAACAAAGTTTATATGGCGTGGATTCGATCCGCGGAAAGTTATAAGCCCACTACTCTTCCAATAAGCGCTGTGAGTGAGTGGGCAACTGCGCATGTTTGCAGTCCCGTGACTGAGTTAACTGAAACTGAAGTGAATGACGCGACGGTCGGCCATTTGCCATTTTAGAAAGTACGTGGTTTTTCTACAGTCTTAAATGCTGAATTAAAACTTTTTGTTGTTATAATCGATTATTTTGTTTTTTGGTATAGTGTTTTTGTGCTGGTTACCGCGTTAAAAGTGAAAAAAGATGTTTTACGGTGTTGAATTTGCCGAACCTGATGGGGGATCTATATCATTACTATCATTAGTGCATGAAAAATGGCTAACGCCTCGCAAAAAGGAAGTTTGGTGGCCTCCTTATAAACAGAAGGATGTTTTTGCAAGAAGCCTTAAGAAGAGAGAAACTCCGAACGAGCAATGGTGCCTCTTCAAAATATCAAAAACATTTTTTCAGGAAGGTAAGTTGGATGAATTTTTATCAATTTATATAGTATGTTAGATTTTTATTAGGTACCTATACAAATATAGGGTGGCATTTTTCAGAGAGTCTGTTTCCACGCTCCGTACTATCTTTTTTTGTGTATCAAAGAATGTATTATAAAAGAGAAGAAATTCAAAGTAAGATAGTTGATATGTAAATTTCCTTTTTTTGTTGTAGATAATTTTCAAAAGGCTACAATAAAATTGAAAAAAGCAGAAGATACTTCCGATGTTGGCACAAATATTGAGGAGATTTTACCAATGAAAAGGCCTAGAAAACCGAATCGAAAGTTAATTGAATGTGAAGAAGACAGTAACTCGTCATTAGAAATCAAGGCTCAGGCACAAATAAGTAAGATTTATTTTTAATTAAAATAATTCAGGTAGAATGTAATCCTTAATCATTTATACTGTAATATACCACACTAGGATGTTTCATTTTTAGCTGATATTTTTTTCTGTCCTACCTGCAAATCTGATCATTAATACCTATATACAAACTAGCTGACCCGGCCACGCGTTGCTGTGGCTAAGGTTTTTGTTATATTACATTGTAGTAATCTATTTAAGATGAACAGTAGGAGAACATCAGTCATGGGGACCACCATGCTTGTTTACATAGATGCCATTTATAAAAAATATGGCGACCTCCATGACAGATTTTCTACTACTGCAACCCCTTAATACAATGAAATTATTATTTACGAATGAAGACGAAAACGTTAGTGCCTGGTATAAAAATTCACTGGATTGATATTAAGCAAAAATCAATACAAAAGAATTTTAAAATTTATTATTATTTTTATTCAAGTTTCTAACAAATGAGTATATTACTATCACGCCTGGAGAGATTTGGGAGAATGTGCCTTAGTGTTATAGGATAAGGAGTAGCTTACTAAAGGCACTCCCGGCCAGGTATCCTGCTGAAGGCAGAAAACTAACCAAGGGTAAGATGAGATAAACAACAGGAAACAAACAACAAATATATTAACGAATAAATAAGCAATAAGAATGAGTAATAAACATTATGAATAGGAAGTCTTACCAAATAAACTACATGGTGGCGTGTCACACTTACTCACGAAAATACGTCAAGACTCACAATGGCCCAGGCCCCAGGGTCTGTTTTAGGGACACCCCAAAGGGTGACCCTTACGGACAACCTCAGACTACAAACTCCTGGTGTCTGAAGTCAACAACCTGCTTTTAAAGCCAATTCATATTCTACGTGAGAATAAAAATTAAACTATTTAAACACGTGCCGAGATCTAACGTAATGACTTTGAACTGGTAAAATGTAATACATAACAATACAGTAAAATATAAACTAATAAATTAATATGTAGGACCAAACTACCCTATCACCTATGTGACATTACAAAGTAAATAACATGTAACACTTTAACTTATGAATGAGGGCAGATAGTCTTAAATAGTCTTAGATAGTCTTAAGTATTTAACAATAATATTTATTATTTTAAATTATAATTACTTTTATTTTCAATTTAATTTAGCACTAATCGGTGCACAATATTTTTGGTTAACCTGTCTTTAGCTAACACAAACAAATTCGACGGTTTCCCACACGTGAACATGCAACATATAGTTGCCCATGAGAAGAACATGGATTGTCCAAGTCTAAACCACAAATGAACATTGTTTGATCTTGTGACTTATTTATCGACATGGTAAAAGCTAAACGAATTGGAAACTGTAGCCTTCTAAAGGGTATAGTAGAATCTGACGGTATATACGGAATATAGGTACGTGGCAACAGGACCACTTTTCCTTTAAACTTCCCAGACGCGTACCGTTAATTGAGGTGGGTTCAAATTACGTAGGAAAATAATAGGGGAACCAATCTTTAATCGAAGATTATGTGATGGCATTCCATGTATATCTAGTGAATTTAAAAATTCAATTGGAAAATTTACACTTTGATTTTCATCAACAACAGTATCGATTGAATTAAAAGACATCAGGTAACAACTGTTGTAACTGGAAATTAATTTCGTCAACATCAACATTTTTGGCTGCCAAAATCGCCCGATGACTGAGCCAGTCATGATTCAAGTAATTATTCTGTATTTTCGGAAAAATACTCTAAATCACTTCATTTTTTTCCTGAAGAACAGTGCAGAAATTGTCTGGCAGTTTAATGAATTGCGTATTTGGTTGCAGGTCTATTTTACCGTTCCCAATATCTAATAATTGTTCGGGAAATATTTGTGCTGATGGATCATTTTGCAATCGTACGCGCATGTTTACAACTTTTTATGTTAAAACTTTTCAATAATTTAAACTGAATTTATATAAGTGTCATCTCAACAATGCACAGCATTCTTGATATTGCAAAAATATTAAGTCATACAACGCTGTGATTGATAATAGAGAGGATTGTTTCCTTGTTAACAAAATCAAGGGTAGTTGTATCTAAAAACTTTCTAAAATAGTTTATTTTATTAACAGTTAAAATTAAAATAATATTTACTGTTTTGACATGCAAAAACAAAAAAAAAAAAAAAAAAAATAAACTTCCCTCTGGCGTAATCGATCCCATTACAATAACCCAAGCGAAATGTCATAATCAGCCGCTGATCCAAATTAGCTACTAAGACCTTACATGAAAACTTTCAAAATGATAACGTCATATTTAATATAACAACAATTCAATAAACAAATAATTTGCAATAAAATAATATTGCAACTATAAATTAAAATGTAAGCTATCCTATTTTTCAAGTTGGAGCAAACTGCACACGGTGTGCAAATTTGATTAAAATCGGTTAAGTAGTTTAGGAGTCCATTGCGGACAAACAACGTGACACGTAATTTATATATATTAAGAATATTAATTAGAGGCTTCACTTGATATCCCATCCCAAATTGAGTTGAAGCCAGAAAAAACATTTTCCCATGTTATTTATATGAAAAAGCAGAAATATCTGTTTTTATAATCAGATTTTCAGTTAGAAAAGAAAAGAAACTTAAACCGATTTCATATACGATGTTATAGCCTACTTTTTCATTCATAAAGGTAGAACTTGAGAGTTGCTACTTCTTATTTATAAGAAATAGGGTTTGCTTTTTAAACTTTAGTCACCTGATGTACCCTAGTTTTGAGAATATTGGCTATACCTTCTATATCACTCGATATTTTACACAAAACAATATATTCATTTTTAATTTTCAATTTCAAAACTGGACTTTATTGGGCACACACTATTTATTTTTGGGTTTTGTTTTAATCCTACCAATCATGCCATGTTTTGGGGCACCTTAATAGAATATTTATGGTGAAAATATTTTTACGTTTTTCTTTCTTTCTTGACTTTTTGTCAATTTAAGATGCCATTTTATCCAAAACTGAAGAAGATCCGGCAGAAATCGATGACTGTATTAAAATTTGGCTGAAGCATGCTCCAAAAAGGTTACAGTTAGAAAGAAAGAAAAAAGAAAAACAAGAAGGGTAGAATTATCATTTTTATTCTTTAATATTTATACTTAAAAATATTATAAGTATTTATTATTTTGTATTTTCTATAATGGGTCAAATTTCAGAACAACCCTGTATGTACATGTGAGTACTTACGAAAAAATTTTAAGTGTCCAAGAAAAAAATATTAATTGGAAAAGCTCATAGTATCTTTAGTAATATAATTGTTTCTTTAGTTCTTAAAAATGATTTTTGTATTTAAAATAAAAAATATTAAGATTGTAGTAAAAAGTCGGATTTTGTATAACTTTGTTTTTAGTAAAGAATATACTTATGTTTGGACTTGAACTTTTATTTAATTATCCAGTTTTCATATAAATATAGATGTGGGAAATGGCTGAATACATTTGATATTAATTATTGGATACTGTCGTCATTAAGACGTAAATTTAGGTTTCAAATCAGTGATAATTTGACGTAAACGGTGACGCCTTTTCTACGTCACATAATGACGTCAAATATCTGTGACATATTGCCGTCTTCAGGACGTGATTTTCTCGTCAATACCGTGGTGATTTTGACGTAAAACGTGACGTTTCATTAACGTCAACGTTACGTCACCTTGCTATGTGGGTAGTACTCTTATCTGACTCCTACCAAGATTCAGTATGTCAAACGTCAGTTCTTTGGAGTAGCCTTTGAGCATCAGGTTCGAGTGCCTCAGCCCTGCAGTGTTACCCCAGTGCTTGGTTGACTCTTCCCAGACCCAGTCCCTGACTTTGGTCCTTACCCAGGCTCTAGGCAGTCCCAATACCGGTTCTGGACCAGTGAATCGTGTGTCCGCTCCCTTCTTGGCCAGAAGGTCCGCGGTTTCATTACCTTCAAAACCTTTGTGTCCTGGTATCCACTCCAAGAAAACACTGTTTTGTCTAGCCAGTTCATTGAGGTTTTGTATGCATTCCCAGATTAGATTAGATTAGTCATAACTAGTCCTTTGAATACCGTTTCAACATTCAGTACATTGAAAAGGGATAGATATACAAAAAACAGTCTGAACTAATGTATGAATATCATAGTGACGGACCACATGATTATTTGACAGATTATTATATAATTCCGTCACCTAAGTCTACATATAAAGGTTAGCATTTTATATTAATAATAATATTCAGTAATGAATATTGTATTGTAGTCTAAAGTAACATCACATGGTTGCAGTATATTCTGCTCTATGCTTTTAATGTTGTTGGCTACATAAACAGAGTTTTTACTAATAGTCGAGGAAATAAAGCACTAAAAACCTCCGAATTTTGTAACGTAAGATGGATCGGAATGCGTTTTTTGCATTGGATTCGTTAGAGTATCAGGAAATTTGTCGCTATTTTTTATAATGTAAAAATGGGAAATTGCATTTCTGCATTCGAAGAGTGTATTCCGAACAGACAATAGAGGGAAAACTTACAACTCGGTAAGTAAAATATTTAAAAGTTTTTTCTGATACCTACTTATTTAGAGCACTATTCGTTTGTAAACACAAGAATATTTGACTATCAGTAAGTGAAATAAAATTTATCTGGAATTTAAAACATGAATCTAGTGGTTTTGTAAACGTTTAAAAAAGAAGATCTGTAAATATTAAATACCTGTTTATAAAGAGCAAATTCGTTTTTTCCTTTACTTCTGTGAATTTCACTTGCAATTAAAGATTTAGATCCTTGGATTCCCCCAGTGACATGCTGTAAATGAATTAACCAGTTAAATTTATCTAGAGACGAAAATTCTTCGTCCGTGGATTTTGCTTTTTTGTTTTCTAAAAAGTTACAACGTTTAGTTATTTATTAAAGATGGTTACAATAAAAAAACTAACCATCTTTACTAATAGTACTATAATTTCCATTAGAAATCATATTAAATGATAATTTAGTTGGACGTACACATATAAAGGCCAGGTGATGTTTTGTTGTAATTCTGGTTGCCAGGATATATCATCTCATTTAGTAATCTGACGTTAATGACATTTCACTGTTGTGGCTAATTTTTAGCAAATTGTTGGTTTTAAAATCGCTATTTTTGTAAAATTTACAGATAATTATTATATATAAATTATGATTACGTAAATATTTTGTATGTGAATTCTATAATTATCGGCTTATATCAATCCGAATTTATTTAGTTTCGGTTATATGAAAACAGTGCAAATAGACACAAACGAAGTGTTTATTTTATCAATAATATTCTAGTTGATATGTACCACCTACGAATTGTTTTGTAAATATCAGTTATGCCAGGAAATAGTGAACGTTTGAAAGATTGGAAAAAAATTATAGTATGGAAAATGACGACCCCATGTTAACCAAAACACAAAGACTTGTGTTGGGATTTTTAGTTTTGATATTAGTAGATGTTATATGGGTTTCGTCTTCAGAATTAACAAAGGTAAAAGTAATTAATACAATTATGAATTTTTAATGTGTACTTATAATTCTAAATATACAAAGGTTTAAGTAATGTGTGTTAATAAAGTAAATATTTGTTTCTAAATAAATAAATAAATAAATAAATAAATAGATTATCATTTCTATGTGTTGTTAATAATACTAATAATAATAATAGCACTTTATTTCCAACAGGTTGTTTTTTATATTTATTTACTTTTTTTTATCTAAGTATTGACTTACAATACTCGTTTTTTTAAACAAAGTTTTCGTATTTTTACAGTATATTTACAACAATGAAACGTTTGAAAAGCCATTCTTTTGTACATACATCAAGACTTCTATGTTTACCTTGTACCTGTTGGGATTCCTTTTCTGGCCTCCTTGGAAAGACAGTTGTTCGAAACCACCAAATTATATTTACTTAGAAACAGATCCTGATGATGATAGTTATATAACTGATGCGAATTGTGGCACCAGCAGTCTAAGCAACCCCACGTATATACCAGTTAAAACACCTGAGAGAGAAAATTGGGATAGGAGTTCTGGAACCGAGAGCGATGATTCAACGGTAGTACAATTATATTATTTTCGGTCCAAAACGTTGATCTTTAACTAAAACTCGATTCCATCATTCTATCTGTTAAAGATTACAAATGTTCCTAAATAAAAAAGTGAAGCAAAAATGAAATAATTATTGGTTTTTGGTGATAAGTAATATTTTCTGTCGCAGTAATAAAATTTTCACATTTTTATTCTAGGTGCGCTCTGTAAGATTTCATAAATTAGCTGAGGTAAGGCAAATGTCAGAAGCTGATGCTACCGAAGCTTTACTGGCAAGGCTTTCCTATCAGGCCAGTTTAAGGGCTAGCGAAATAGCTAAAAGGTCTGCAAATAGGTTACCAATAATTCGAGTCGCCAAGATTGCTCTTATATTTTGTTTACTTGTAAGTTTACTTGTTTTTCTCGTTTAGAAAAAATAATTACTCGTATTATATTGTTTTAGTGGTTTGTTGCTAATTATACATACCAAGTCGCTTTGTCCGAAACAGAAGCAGGAATTGTAAACGTTCTCTCTTCAGCTTCGAGTTTGTTTACTTTAATTCTCGCATCTATATTTCCGTCGAACCCTGCTGATAGATTCACGTTATCAAAATTAGTTGCAGTTTTTCTCAGTATTACTGGAATAGTGAGTATTTTTTTTAACACAGATAAAAACAATAAAACCAATCAATTTTTCAAATTTTCTTATTATTTAAAATAATATATTAAGTAGAAAGGAGGATTGAGGGTTGTATTTAGAAACGTTGATCCTGTTTTTAGGTATTGGTTAGTTGTTCTGACCTCACTATAGAATCAAAATTGCCATTTGGAGCTGTTTTATCACTGTTCAGTGCTTTTTTCTATGCAACATACTTAGTTTTTCTAAGGAGGAAGGTAGATCATGAAGATAAAATTGGAATACCACTATTTTTTGGTAAAAATTACAGTGAATATGTGATTCCAAGATTTTGGTTTATATTTAATCATATTAAATGTATATTAATATTAAATATTTTTAGGTTTTGTAGGTCTATTTAATCTCATTCTTCTGTGGCCACTATTTTTCTTTCTTCATTTCAGTAAATTAGAAGTATTTGAATGGCCATCCAAAGAACAAATGATGCTCTTGTTATTAAATGGTTTATTGGGAACAGTAATTTCCGAAGCTCTGTGGTTGTGGTAAGAATATATTTATTTTGTTCATCTAATTATTTTGAGGTATTTCTCATGGGATTTTCAAAATTTAGAAATTATACAAATAGAAAATGACATTAAGGAGAAATCAATAAATTGTTCGACACGACTCGAACCTGCAATCTTTACGTATTTGCGGATCACGACTTCTATCCACATCGCTTTGATCGCTTTGATTCAACTCATACTACACTCAATTCCTTTTTAAGCACAAGTATGAAGTAAGTATGCATGACGTTCATGAGAGAGGTTATTTTCAAATCGACAATTGAAATATCAAACTCTTAAGACATTTTTTGTGGTGCCCTGTCTTATATTTTAATTCGATAAGAAGACTGGAACTATGGATTTTTGAAATATCTCTGATGGAATTTTTGAAATTTAAGAATTAAACAGGCAGAAAAATGACCTTAAGGAGAAATAATATAGTAGATATTGTCCTGATATATTATAGTTCGATGTAGTTGGTCGAGGACAATAAAGATTAAGTGTCTTATTTTACAACAATATAGAAAGAATTTCGAAGACAATTTTTTATGACAGTTATAATATAATAACAAATAATGGCAAGCCAAACACATTTTAATTATGTTTATATAAATGTACCACTGATAAATAACGTCCAATGCAAATAAGATAAGGAAAATATCTGTAACATACCTTTTCCATAGTTTATTTTTCAGACTTTGTAATACAAAAAACCTAACTGTAAAAACTAAAACTCAAGACTAAAAAATATATAATACAGAGTACGTATTATCATTTAACATAGCAGCTCAAGTAGAATGAATTAACGAAGAGATTTTAATTCTATATTTATTTGCAAATATTAAATGCTGGAACGTTGTTTGGAGTCGCTGAAAGACTAAATTTGGGGCCAATATAGTATAATTATAAATAAGTTTATCATGGGTAAAAACATTAAAAGTTGATATATGTGTAAGCAAAGTTATAATATAATAAAAGGTCTGGAGTACAATATTAGTAATCAACCGTTAGACTACCATAAACAAAACGGCTTAAGAGCCATTAATAATCCTTTATTTCCTTACAAATGTTAATACAAATATGGTTTTATAAATTTTTTTACAATTTGTATGGAAATTAGGTACCTCCTTAGGAATACCTGTATTGGAGGTTACCATCATTTATGGATAAAAAGTCTTTTGATTGCATAACATTTTTTTTCTTAAATACATTTTTTCTTTTAAATTAATTTTATTTTTCTATTCTTTTTGTGTGACGCAGTGGTGCTGGTGAAGGAGAGGGTCGAGAAAATAAAAAAAAAAAACATTTTAAAAATATGAACGAAAACAAAATTTTACTTTTCCATAAAAAAATATATAAATCTATATGACTTGTATAAAATAGAACCGTCGACTTTGTTCTAAGATGAATTTATGCATTAATGAATGAAGGTGGATTACTTAGATATGACATGCAGTGGACCAACGTATATTTCGGGATCATCAATTGTAAGAAGCCACTGATATAACAGTTTTTTCCTACAAGCCACTGAAGCAGCATATTTAATATTATCGGGCAAGAAATTAAAAATCTTTGGAGCCATATACAAGTTGGATCTTTTAAATTTTTCAACTCGTGGCTTGGGCAGAATTAGACCTCCCCTATTTCTCCCACTGCAAAATGCCTGCTTGCAGGACTCTATACCCCCACCCCTACCACCAATCAGAAAGTCATTTAGTATTTTATTAAAAAATTGCAATAAATATTATTACAAACAACACACCCATCATAAAATAGAGGTATCAGCCATGGACTATGTAATTTCTGGTAAAATTAAGGCTTCCCTCTCAAAATTCTAGGTCTTCAAATTTATGTAGATGACATCTTTATGGCTATACCGCAAGATATTGTCACTTTTTAAAAACTTCCATCCTCGTATTTAATTTACAATGAAAGTAAAAGAAGACAATGGGGTTAATTTCTAGGATTTGAATGTGAAAAGGTGTCGTGATGGTACATTATCTACTTGTTGACACATTAAATCGGCTGCCTTCGGTAAATTGCTTAATTACTACTCCAGCCACCCTTTAAATCAAAAAATAACTTGGTCTATAAAGTTAATTCTAAAGGTTGTGATAAGTGCTATGTTAGTTACACGTCACAGTACTTACGTAATCGTATGAGAAAACAGATATTATTGTCAGGAAGAAAATGAAAGCAAAAATATTGCAAGAGCCTTAGCTTATTACCATTTTAGGAAAAAAACATGATTTGATCTAGACAACCCAGAGATTTTAGATTTGTCTATATCTATACATATAATAAAACTGTAGAAATGTATGTTCGTGCGCGCATCACATGAAAACTACTGATCCTATTCGAATGCGGTTTTCAATGACGTATTTGTCTTCTTTCAACTTAACATCTGGTGTATAAAACTTTCTCCCCCCCCCCACACCCCTTTAACAGGGTGAGGAAAGAAATTTTTATGCAAAAATCAACACGCCACGTGAACGACGTCGCGGGCACATCGAAATAGAACCCAAAAATGTGGTTAGATTTTTTTTGTCTGTCTGTATGTTTGTGCGCGCATCACCTGAAAACTACTGATCCGATTCGAATGCGGTTTTCACAGATGTATTTGTCTTCTTTCAACTTAACATCTGGTGTATAAAATTTTTTCTCCCATTCCTTAAATGGTTTTTTTTTACAGAGGGCCAGGCTTAGGGGTAGTCCATGGGATTGCATCGCAGCTAGTACAGCTTATTGTGCACCCTCATTCATTTTCCGTCAAATCCCAGGTTCTTAATGAACCAAGAGATCCTTTTGACTATGGTTGCCCGTTCTTCCCTTTGATCTCCAGTCGGTAGGCCAAGGGATCTCACACGCAGACCTTGCAGGGCTGGGCACATGAATATCACGTGGAAGGCTGTTTCCTCCTCCTCCTCACCGCATTTTCTACGTAGGTGGTTTTCAACTTGAATTCCCATCTTATGTAGATGTCCGGGGAATACCCAGTTGCCGCTGATGAAGCCAACCACTTTCCGCAGGGTCTTCCTCCTCAGCCCAAGGGCATCTGCCGTTATAGCACCAGTAGGTGTCTGCAGCATTCTCTTTGACTGTATTTTACCTTCTATTCTTTCCCAGCTCTTTCGATGTTCTATGCCCATCCACTGGCGAACAGCTCTTCGTGTTGTGTTGTAAGCAATACCACACGTCGGCTCTGGGCCAATGAGCGGGCTTTAAGCTCCTTTGTTTGCCCACTTGTCTGCTCCCTCATTGCCAGCGATACCTTTGTGCCCCGGAACCCAACTAAGGATAACCTTGTTGTACTCTCCCAGGGTTTTCATGGCCTGGTGACAGTCCCATACTGCTTTAGAGGTAAAGTCAAAACTGTCAAGTGCCATTAGCGCTGCTCTACTATCCGAGTTTATGTATATGGTGTGGCCTGTCATACCACGCTCCAAACACACTCTTGCACATTCTGATAGGGCAACAACTTCAGCCTGGAAAACAGTAGCCAGTTTACCCAGGCTTACGCAAAACTGCGCCTTGGGTCTGACTCCATATATTCCCGCCCCAGTGCCTGTTGGCTTTTTCGAGCCATCCGTATACCAAGTGATCCCCCTTTTCATATATTCAGATTCACCTTTTTCCCAGGCAGCCCTGTCAATAATATTGACATTGTATGGCTTTTCTAGATCTGTGATCTTCACCATCCTGTCTGGTAACATTTCCAAGGTGTCCATCTGTACAGTGTCCACAATCCTTGTATGCCCACTGGAGGCATTGTACTTCCAGTTGCCACTGCAACCCATTCTGTAGGCTGCCATCCTTGCCTCCCCTTTCACAATGATGTAGAGAGGTGGGAGGTTTAGCACTACTTCCAGGGTTGCAGTTGGAGTACCTCTCATGGCTCCTGTGATGCCAAGACACGCTACTCGCTGGATCTTTTGTAATCTCTTTACAGCGGTAGTTTGCATCACCTTGGTCCACCAGACTATCGAGCCATACACCATCATCGGTCTTGCAACCCTAGTGTATAGCCAGTTAGTCATTTGTGGGCTCAGACCCCATGTCTTCCCAACGGCCCGTCTCATCATCATAAGTGTGGTCTGAGAGCGTTGCGTTATGTGTGCCAAATGGCTGTTCCAGGTGAGCTTATCATCCAGTCTTATTCCTAGGTACTTGAACTCTCTCTTAACCTGGATCTGGTTACCGAAGAGAGTTGGTACCCTAGCGATATCAACATTTCTCTTCCTTGTAAATCGTACCATTACAGTCTTCATTGGATTGACCCTCAGACCCTCCTGGTTACACCACCTTTCCACTATGAACAATGCCCTGTGGGGTGGGGTAAGAAATTTTTATACAACAATCACACGCCACGCGAACGACGTTGCGAGTACTACTAGTATAACAATAATTTTAAATTACAGATTTCGGAAATACAGAATATTCAGAAAAACAAGACAACAAACTTAAAATCTGTTACTTTAAATTTAGGAAACACATATTCCTACCTCATTAATATGTGCAAGTAAATATAAAATTAAAACGTATTCATTCTTCGTTAATTTAGTCTACTTGAGCTATGCTGAAGATAATAAGTTTGGAAAATGTTTGTTACAGATATTTGTTTGTTTAGTAATTTTCTGTTGGAATATTAAATTTTATTTGCATTGGACGTTATTTATCAGTGTCTCATTTATATAAATTTAATTTTAATGTTTGGGTTGCCATTATCTTATCTATATATATAAAAAAGGATGTGTTTTTATGTACGAAATCGATGAACTCTAAAACTACTGGACCGATTATTATGAAAATTGGTATATATATGTATTTTTCCACGGAGAAGGTTTATATGATATGTTCATTGATGCCACTCGCCACCAGGTGGCGCTGCAAAGTAGCAACTTCTGCCCCGTTCAACCGATTGTCATGAAAATTGGTATGCGTATGTATTTTTTCAAGGAGAAAACGAATATGCTATGCTCATTGATGCCACTCGCCACCAGGTGGCGCTGCAGAGTAGCACCTTTTGCCCTGTTCAACCGATTGTCATGAAAATTGGTATGTATATGTATTTTTTCACGGATAAAACGAATATGCTATGCCCATTGATGCCACGTGCCACCAGGTGGCGCTGCACAGTACCAACTTTTTCCTGTTCAACCGATTGTCATGAAAATTGGTAGGTATATGTATTTTTTCACGGAGAAAACGAATATGCTATGCACATTGATGTAACTCGCCACCACGTGGCGCTGCACAGTACCAACTTTTGCCCCGTTCAACCGATTGTCATGAAAATCAGTATGATGATGTATTTTTAATGGGTAAGATGAATATGATATTCGTATTAATAGAAGTTACTACCAGATGGCGCTTCCATTAAACGAGCAACCACTACTTATTTGATTACTTTATATCACGCCACCGTAAGGTGGCGCAGTTAATATCACATATATTTAAACGAGCAATCCTTACTTAAGTATTGTGACGCCACCGGAAGGTGGCGCAGTTAATATCACTTATATTTAAACGAGAAATTCTTACTAAATTAAGTATTGTTATGCATCTAATATATTTTACTGATAAACTACAAAATATAGCGAAAAAAAAAAATAGTATAAACCTAATAACTAACGAGAAAATATGATGAAAACGATAAAATCAAAATAAATTGAAAAAACGAAAAATTGAAGAATGACATAAATGATTTGCGGTACGAAGTCCGCCGGGTCAGCTAGTTTGTTATATAATTTTAACTGTCTTCATAATTCTTTCTATATTTTTGTAAAATAAGACAAATTATACATGTTTCTTGTTGTAGACTTGAAAAAGATCTGAAATAAATCGAAACGTCGGCAATTCTTTTAACTAGTTTTTCGGAAATAATTTATTGTCCTCGACCCACTACTGCAAAGCATACTATTAAGGAGAAATCGAAAATATCTCACATCCGGTAGGACGCAAACCTGCAATCTTTTTCTATAGCCGGTAACACCTATTAATTTCTTCAGCTACGGATGCATTAGTTGTTAGTCAGCAGTTTAATCGTCTTGATTCAACTCATCTCACATATGACACTCAATTTCTCCTTAAGCACAGGTATGAAGTGTGCATGACGTTCATGAGAGAAAGTGAAAGAGCTTATTTTCAAATGGAAAACTGAAACATCAAACTCACTTGTCCTGTCTTATATTTTTATTCGGTTAGGAGACCGGGAACCATAGATTTTTAAATTCTTTTTGAGATATCTCTCATGGGATTTTTGAAATTTAGATAATATACAAACAAGAAAATGACATTCAGGTCGTTCGATAAAAAAAAAAACAAAATCCTTTTGAAATTTTCGATACACACACTTATTAGTGCCCTTTATACGTAGGAATTTTTTGAAATAGTCCTCGTGCCACTAAATTTTGAAATATTAGCATTTTAAAATTTGTATAGTTTGCATACAAACTATATGCTGACCGAGGAAGGTTTTATTAAAAATTATTCGTCCTTTTCTTAGAATTGTTTTAAAACGTCGGTTAGCATAGGGTTTGTATGTAAAATATACAAATTCTAAATGCTAATATTACAAAATTTAGTGCCCCAAGACCTATTTCAAAGAATTTCTACGTAAAGAAGACACTTAATTTCAAAAGGATTATAAAAAAACTGTTTTTTATGGAATGTCAGTAAGAAGAAATCAAAAAAAAATATCCGACAGGACTCTAACCATCTTAACCAAAAAAATGCATTATTTATTAATCGGTTTTTTTATCTTCTTTATTTATTTAATCTCATGTCACATATCGCACTGAATTCCTTCCTAAGCACAAGTATTAAGTATGCATGATGTCAATGAGAGAGCGAGAGAGAGATTATTTGTCAAATTAACAATTGTAACATCAAACTCGTAAGTCAGTTTTTTGTTCCCTATATTATATTTTTATTCGGTTAGGAGAAATAAACTCTAGATGTTTCAAAATGACTTAGAGTTTGAAGTTTCAGCTGTCGATTTAAAAAATAATCTATCTTATTAACGTAATGCAGGCATGTGCTTAGGGAGGAATTGAGTAAGTGTTACGATTGACACAAAATTAAATAACGACGATCAAAAGCCGGCTAACTACCAATACATGTCTTGCTGAAGTGGTTAGAGGGGCTACCGGTTATAGGTAAAGATTGCAGGTTAGAGTCCTGTCGAATGTGACATTTTTTCGATTTCTCCTTAATATCAGTTTTGTTTGTATACTTTCTAAATTTAAAATATTTATTTTATATTCAATTAAATTTATAAAAAAAAAATAATAGTTATAATGCCCGTCGGGAAAAAAGTTCTCTCCAAACTTCTTGTATGGCTTGATTAGACCGAGTCCAGGGTGGTCTAACAACTGTATTTCACAATGCTTTAAGCAGTGTCACAAAGTTTGGTCCTTCTATATCCTTAATATAGATGTCACCTTAGGTTTTGGTCCTATGCTGTTGTGTGTAAATGTCACATTATTTACCATTTCATTAAATGATTGGTAGATGGCTTCACCTGTTGCGATCCGTACATAATAATAATGTAACGGGATAACCGTAACGGAAGGGACCTTAATTTGAAAGATTGTTGTTGACAGTTGATTTTTAGAAGTTTGTAAAAAAAATCAACTGACCATTTTAAATAATGTTTCTAGAAAATTCTAGAAACTTCTAAACACACTAACTAGATTAAATAATGTTGTATATAAGGGGATGCACGGACAGTTAACGTCAGTTCGAGTCAAGTGTTCAGAAGAGTTCATTGTATTGTCAAGTAGTTAGAAGTTATCCAGCAGAGTTCAGTGTATCTTAACAATTTTGTAAATAAATTTTGTAAAAAGCCCCCATAAGTGTTTCAAATTGGTGTCAGGTGTGGGGTGAAGATACAAGAATGCCTGGAAAAAAAGTAACTGATTTATTGGTGGCTGAGCTCAGAAGAGAGCTCGAGGAATTAGAATTGGAAACTACTGGAAGCAAATCCGTATTGTTGAGAAGGCTCCGTGAATACTACGTAAACAATAATGTGGACCCTGACGCTGTGGAGTTTGATGACCCAGTTCAAAAAGCAATTTCCCGACTACAAGAAGAACAAACTCAACAACTTTCCCGGCTGCAAGAGGAGCTATCAGGACGAATGACCAACCAACATGAGGAGCTATCCAGTCAGATGAAGAGCCAGCGCGAAGACATGTCCCAGCTGTCCCAACGAATGACGAACCAACAAGAAGAACAAGCTCAACAACTTTCCCGACAACATGAGGAGCTATCCAGTCAGATGAAGAGCCAGCGTGAAGATATGTCCCAGCTGTCACAACGAATGACGAACCAACAAGAGGTGCTATCCAGTCAGATGAAGAGCCAACAAGAGGAGCTATCACAACAGATGTCTACCCTATCAGATGAGTTATCCAGTTCGTTCTCCGAGCAAATATCACATCTTCGTGACGAGCAGAATCAGCAAGTAGCCAACTTGAATCAGCAAGTAGACAACTTAAATCAGCAAGTGTCCAGCTTGCGAGACGAACAAAATCAGCAAGTGTCCAGCTTGCGAGACGAACAAAATCAGCAAGTGTCCAACTTGCGAGACGAGCAAAACCAGATCAACCAGCAAATGCAGTCCGAGATAAGGAAGCTTCAACAAGAACAGGAAGCTAGCCGCCGAAACCAAACCATCCACCACGGCGACGGAGATGCAAGAAGGATGGAAACCTGCCACGCAGACGTCGAACGACAAAGAAGCGAGGAGACGACCCATGGACGAACGACGATGAAACCCCCGACCTTCGACGGGAAGACTTCCTGGCCAAATTACCTGAAACATTTTGACGCAGCGGCCAGAGCTAATGGATGGTCATCCCAGGAGAAAGCATTGTCCCTAACTGTAGCTCTGCGAGGCGAGGCTTTAGACGTCTTGCAATCATTGACGCCGGATGAAGCTGACAACTTCGAGTTATTGGTGAATCGTCTAGAGATGCGTTATGGTCAAACTCATCTACAACCTGTGTACCGAATGCAGTTAAAAAGCCGAAAACAGAAAAATGGAGAAACTATCCAGGAATTTGAAGCGGATGTAGCAAGAATGGTACGACTTGCGTATTCAAATGCAGCGGAGGATTTCCTGGAGTGCCTAGCAGTCCAAACCTTCACCGATGGTCTTCGAGACGTCGAGTTGCAGCGCGCTGTACGGTTGGCGCGGCCGAAGACTCTTGTGGACGCCTTGACCATTGCCCTGGAGTTTGAGGCGGCGACGGAGGCCTCACGTGGAGTTGCTCGACTAAGGGAAATCACCGCTAACTACGACCATGCCGTTCATTCCGTTAGCGACGTGGAAGCGGTAGTAGAGAGATTAATGAAGTTATCTCCAAGAAGAAGGCGCCAAGTGAGATGCTGGAACTGCGGAGAACTAGGCCATATAAGAAATACTTGCCCCCAAAAAGAGAAATATCCTGCTGAAGTACCCCAGCAGCAGGAAAACTTTAAACGGGTCGACTCCTGGAGGGCGATTTCGACCCCAAACATTCCCGAAGTCCCTCACACCATTAAATTGGCAACTCTGCGACATCACGTGGACAGCTTATATGTAGATGGCCTCCTTGATGGGAAGAATATTAGCATGCTGGTAGACACTGGAGCTACAAAAACTATCGTCCGACCAACCATCATTATGCGAAATAAGATGTTGCCTACCAGTTGGAGACTGCGTACCGCTACCGGAGATTCTGCTAGAGTCTACGGTGAGATACAGGTGACGCTACAGTTTGGTTCAACCTCTCTTGTTCACTCAGTGCTGGTGGCTGACGTTGATGAAGATGTTGTTCTGGGCATGGATGTTATGCTCCACTGTGGTTTTCATTTGGATCTTCGCCAACGTATCCTTCGTACTGGTAATGAAGAAATATTCCTGCACCGAAAACAAGTTGACAATGCCTCGATTAAGCTAATCGATGATATCGAACTTCCGGCAAGCTGCGAATGTGTCGTCACAGCGCGGTTGGATGGACTGGAGCCAGATGGTGCCCCAGCCATGATAGAGCCGAAGAACCATGACCATGAATTGGGAAAAGGACTCCTTGTGGGTAAGACTCTTGTTAGATCCGCCAAAGAGGTACCCATCCGAGTTATCAATTTGAACGATCATCCAGTTCTTCTCCGAAAGGACACGGAAATGGGAAGTTTAGAACCAGTAATGGCCATAATTCACAAGATAAATGTTACGGAAACAGATGAGACCAACGAAATTGAACAATTAATGACAAAATTAGACCCCTCTTTGTCAAAATTAGAAAAGAAACAGGTAAGAGATCTACTTTACCGTTATAAACCTGTATTTGGTTCTAAAAGTAAACTGGGAAGAACTGATGTTGTACAACATAGAATTGACACTGGTGATGCACGTCCGATTCGTCAGGTACCCCGAAGGATGCCTCAAGTTAAAAAGGAAGAAGCAGACAGAGCCCTTAAAGAAATGATTCAAAATGGCATAGTCGAACCATCCAGTAGTCCGTGGGCTTCTCCTGTGGTATTAATGAGAAAGAAAGACGGATCAATGCGGTTTTGTGTCGACTATCGAAAGCTAAATGATGTCACTAAGAAGGACAGTTATCCTCTGCCAAGGATTGATGATGCCCTCGACGCTTTGGCGGGTTCTACTCTGTTTTCTACCTTGGACCTTAAAGCGGATACTGGCAAGTTAAAATGAATCCTGCAGACAAAGAAAAGACTGCCTTTACCAGTGGATCAGGGTTATGGCAATTCACAGTCCTTCCATTTGGCCTCTGTAATGCTCCTGCGACGTTTGAACGACGAATGGAGAACATCCTGCGGGGTTTGTCATGGGAAACTTGTCTAGTTTATCTAGACGACATCATCATAATGGGTAAGACCTTTAAGGAACATTTATCTAACCTGGAAGAAGTTTTTAAAAGATTACAGAACGCTAATCTAACATTGAATGTTAAGAAATGCCACTTGTTCCAGAGACAGGTCAACTATTTAGGACATAACGTAAGCAAGGATGGCGTTGCTGTTGACCCCGCTAAGATACAAGCCGTTCAGGAATGGCCAATCCCTATCGACAAACATCAGCTCCGGAGTTTCTTGGGTCTTTGTTCCTATTACCGACGATATGTCAAGAATTTTGGAGACATCGCCAAACCGTTGACACGTTTGACAGAACAAGATAAGTCCTTCTGTTGGGATCAGGAATGTCAAAAGGCTTTTGAAATATTGAAGAAACAGCTTACGTCAGCACCTGTTCTTGCTTATCCACTTCCTGATGGTAAGCTTATTTTGGACACCGACGCCAGCAATGTGGGAATTGGAGCCGTCTTGTCACAGCTACAAGACGGTAAGGAAAGAGTGGTTGGTTACTTCAGCAAAACTTTATCGAAAGCTGAAAAGAACTACTGTGTAACCCGGAGGGAACTGTTAGCAGTTGTAAAATCCGTCGAACACTTTTATAAATATTTGTATGGCAGAAAATTCCTGATCAGAACAGACCATGCTAGTTTAAAGTGGCTACTTAGCTTTAGGAACCCAGAAGGACAGATAGCAAGATGGCTCGAAAAACTGCAGGAATATGATGTTGAAATCGAGCACAGACCTGGAACCAGACATCGTAATGCTGATGCACTTTCCAGAAGACCATGTCGACCTGATTGCCCCCATTGTACCCGTATGGAGCGGAACGAGGAAAAACTTGCCTTAGTTAAGGTTGTGCCAGAAGACGAGAACTCTATGCTGGAGGAGCAACAAGAAAACGATCCCGTTCTGAGAAAGATTCGGGAGTGGAAGAGAATGGACCGTCGTCCGTTGTGGAGAGAGATATCCTCATCCTCTCCTGCTTTAAAAGCATACTGGTCCCAATGGAACTCTTTAATTTTGGACGGTGGGCTCGTTAAAAGACTGGTAGAAAACTCCGAGGGAACAGAAACAAGGAAACAAATAGTGGTCCCAAGAAATGCTGTACCAGAAATTTTAAAGCAGATGCATAATGATAGTTCTGGAGGACATCTGGGTATCACGAAAACGCTGCAAAAGATCCGAGATAGATTTTACTGGGTAAATTGCACTAATGATGTTAAAGATTGGTGTCGTAAATGCACTACCTGTGCTGCCAGTAACGGTCCGCACCGAAAACCGAAGGCGGAAATGCAGCAATACCTGGTTGGAAGTCCTTTTGAAAGAATCGCGGTAGATGTATTGGGGCCACTTCCACAGACCGATGAAGGAAACAAATACATCTTTGTTGTAATGGACTACTTCACTAAATGGGTTGAAGCCTATGCAGTTCCCAATCAGGAAGCCACCACTTTAGCAGATATATTGGTTGAAGAATTCGTAAGCCGATTTGGGGTACCACTAGAATTACACTCAGACCAAGGGAGAAATTTTGAGAGCAAGCTGTTTCAAGAAGTTTGCCAAAGATTAGGCATCCGCAAAACGAGAACCACAGCGATGCATCCTCAGTCTGATGGAATGGTGGAACGAATGAACCGGACTATAACCAACTATCTGTCAAAAGTGGTGTCAGATTGTCAGAGGGATTGGGATCGACATATTCCACTATTTCTAATGGCAATTCGATCGGCCATCAACGAATCAACTGGCCAAACGCCTGCGAAGGTCCTGTTCGGTAGAGAAATGAGGCTACCATGTGACTTGGTGTTTGGTTGTAAACCTGGTGAAGAAATGGCACGTGAACAATATGTCGCCGACCTTCAGAATCGAATGGAGAATATACACAACCTGGTGCGTGGAAAACTACAATTATCTAGTGATCGGATGAAGAGGTACTATGACACACGGACAATGGAAAAGAGTTACCAAGTTGGAGATTTAGTCTGGCTCTATAACCCCCGACGGCGTCGAGGTATTTGTCTTAAATTACAAAAGAACTGGGAAGGTCCTTACACCATCAAGAAGAAGATTAACGATGTCATTTATCGGATCGTGAAAATTCCCAGAGGGAAACCCGTCGTGGTCCATCACGATCGTTTGGCGCCTTACCAGGGAAACCACAGTGGAGATGCGCAGCAACTCCAAGAAGATGGTTTGGCTGGCTCAGGGAATGTGCGGGATTCCGATGTAGGAAATAACATTCCAGGAGGAATGAATCTAAGGAGGGGGCAGTGTAACGGGATAACCGTAACGGAAGGGACCTTAATTTGAAAGATTGTTGTTGACAGTTGATTTTTAGAAGTTTGTAAAAAAATCAACTGACCATTTTAAATAATGTTTCTAGAAAATTCTAGAAACTTCTAAACACACTAACTAGATTAAATAATGTTGTATATAAGGGGATGCACGGACAGTTAACGTCAGTTCGAGTCAAGTGTTCAGAAGAGTTCATTGTATTGTCAAGTAGTTAGAAGTTATCCAGCAGAGTTCAGTGTATCTTAACAATTTTGTAAATAAATTGTGTAAAAAGCCCCCATAAGTGTTTCAATAATAATTTATATACTAAAATGACAAAGTGATTTTAAATGAAATAGTTATTTATGAAACAGTTCGTGAAGTATGCTTTTTGCGCACGCACGCGACGTTTAGAGCACGAGCGAAGCGAGTGCTATATATCGCGTAAGTGCGCAAAAAGCACTTCACGCACAGTTTCATACAATATTTTATCTACGATAATCAAATAAAAAATAATTACAAGAAAGCAATTTATTTTCATTTCATTTACAAGATACTAACAAAACTAATGCTCTCATAGCAACACCATGGCAACGCGAATGCTAAGGATATTTGATTATATGAAGGTGTGTCAAAAACAGTGCGAAAAAGTAAATCCCATTTAAAATACATTGTTACTTCACGCAGACTTTCAATCCTTCACGCACTGCTGTCTATAATGACAGTTTTCACGAACTAAAAATTGATACATAATATGAGGTAAAGTAGATAAAATTATTTCTTAATACGTATAAAGTTTCGTTTGAATATTCGAAGCGATAAGACGTACAAATTGTCCTCCGTTATCGCGACGAGTCTAGTTTTTGTGCGATGCTTTGTTGTTGTTTTATACCATTAAAAATTTGAAAACTTCTTGGTGAATGCGCCCACAGTGACTACGTTTACACAGACGATTATTAAATCGATAGCAAGAACAAAATGTTCCCAACAGGGAATGGACCAGGAATAGACCCCAGACTACTCAACTATACACCACCCACACCAATAAACATGATCTCAAACGGAACTGCATCACAAATGACACCAATACAAATGAGCCAGCCTCTTCAGATGCAGTATATGCCATCATCCACCAACCAAATGATAAATCAGGCCCCCTTTTATGGGTTCAGCATACAAGAACAACATCCTTTGCCAATATACCATAACCAAATTCAGACCACTCCAACACAATCAAATGCAAATGCACACATAAACGCAGTAAGTACTAACATGAACTTAACCCAAAATTATCCTCCACTTCCCTCATCAAGTGATGAAGCTGAAATGCTAAGTGAAAACGAAGAGAATGCTTCAAAACATCCTTGGCAAATTGCTGGAAACAAAAGGAAAAGAATAAGTCGCCAAAAATCAGATGAAATACCATCCAAAATACAAACCACAAACAGATATCAGCCTCTTTCTAATGAAGATTCCCAAGAAAACAAAGAGCCAATTCGCCAATTCTGGAGATGTAGATGCTACCCCTAAGGACTTAAAACCACCCCCAATTTATATATACTCCGTTAGTGACTATAAAGCAATGCTAAGAGAACTGTTGACTATAACTGAACAAAAAACATTTACTACTAGAGCAATGTCTAACAACACAATAAAAAATCAACCCTTTAACTATCGATGCTTACAGAAAATTAATCCGTCATATTCGTGATGGAGAAATTATCCATCATACCTATCAGATCAAACAGGAAAGAGCCTACAAAATTGTAATTAGAGGTCTGCACCACTCTGTGCCTTTAGATGAAATCAAAACCGAATTAAAAGAAAAAGGACATGTAGTCAGAAATATAATTAACATTAGACATCGAGTCAGCAAGGAACCACTTCCAATATTCTTCGTAGATTTAGAACCAAACAGAAACAACAAAGAGGTCTACAACCTAGATAACTTACAACACTGTAAAATAAAAATTGAACCACCAAGAAAGAAAAATAGCATGGTACAATTTACAAGGTGCCAAGAGTACAACCATTCAAAAACTTATTGTATGCGACCTTTTAAATGTGTGAAATGTAGCGGATCACCCGATACTAAAATATGTACTAAAGATAAAAATACTCCAGCAAAATGTGTTCTCTGTAAAGGTGACCATCCAGCAAATTATAAAGGATGCACAGTTTACCAAGACTTAAGAAAAACAAGGAATGCAACAAGCAGTACCAGTAATCCTGTTCAAAACCAAGCACAATACAATTTCTCTAGGAACATTCATAGCCAACAGCAACCTCAAAACACAAACACATATGCACAAGTAATAAACAACAACGGATTGCCTCCTCAGACCACAAACAACCCAGATACAACTGACAAATTAGCAACCTTTTTAAACGAATTCAAAAATATGTTTAGCCAGCTAATAAACCAAAATAGTATGGTACTTTCCATGCTGACAACACTCATTAATAAACTAAATAAATAAAATTCAATAAGAATTGCAGCATGGAATGCCAACGGTATTAGCAACCATGTGCAAGAAATTACTCTGTTCTTAAATATAAACAAGATAGATGTAATGCTGATATCGGAAAGCCACTCTACAGACAGAACGGTAGTCAAAATACCACATTATAACACATATTTTACAAATCACCCTGATGGAACTGCACATGCAGGTACAGCGGTCATCATCAAATCCTCACTCAAACATCATATTCTGCAACCTTATAAAACAAATAAAATACAAAGTACAAATGTCCGACTTAAAGTAATAAACCGACCCATAACTATTGCATCAATATATAGCCCACCTCGACATAATATAACTCCAGAAGAATATAATGATATGTTTTCCAAACTGGGCACAAACTTTCTAATAGCAGGGGACTGGAACGCAAAGCATACGACATGGGGCTCAAGGTTGATCACACCAAAAGGCAGAAACCTACTGAAATGTGTTCAACAACACCAACTAAATATCTTATCAACAGGTGAGCCAACATATTGGCCAAGTGACATTAATAAGATACCAGATCTATTAGACTTTGCCCTAACCAAAGGTATATCTGATATATATTGAGAAATTGAAACAAATTATGACTTAAACTCTGATCACAGTCCAATAATAATAACATTGAGTAGTAAGCCAATTTGGAAAACATTACCACCAAGGCTATGCAATAATAAAACAAACTGGAATCAATTCCAGGAATATATCAATAAGAAGATAAAGCTAGATTGGCGACTAAAGAACAATAATGAAATTGAGGAAGCAGTACAGCATTTAACTACACTGATTCAAACAGCAGCTTGGCAATCCACTCCAATAAATCACAAAACAGTGCATGAGAAACATAATATCCCTTTACATATTAAACAACTTGTTACTGAAAAACGCATAGTACGCAGAAAGTGGCAAAATAGTAGAAATCCAGTTGACAAAACACATCTCAACAGTCTCACCCATAAACTTCGTAGAGCCATTCAAGAATCCAGGAATGAAACTTCCAACTGTACCTCAGAAACCTGTCGACTGAAGACCACTCTTTGTGGAAAGCCACGAAAAAAATCAAAAGGCCCGTCACAGCCGTCCCACCGATAAGAAAACCTAATGGAAACTGGGCGCGTTCAGACGCTGATAAAGCAGACACATTTGCTAAGTTCTTAGATCAGGTACTTACCACACCCCACGTAATGAACGCTGAAGACAATAGAATAACAGAATTTCTAGAAACCCCATGTCAGTTATCGCCTCCTCTGAAAGCATTCTCCCCAACTGAAATTCGCAAAGAAATAAGCTACCTTAACACACACAAAGCTCCAGGATTCGATCTTATTGTCGGTATAGTCCTAAAAAATCTCCCCCGAAAAGCAATAGTGCTAATAACTACAATATTCAACAGTTTGTTGAGATTATGCTACTATCCTGTACAGTGGAAACTCGCACACATCATTATGGTTAATAAACCTGGAAAACCACAAAACGAAGCAAGTTCATATAGACCAATTAGCCTTCTTCCCATTATATCCAAAGTTTTTGAAAGACTACTACTAACCAGAATAGAAGCAGTAACTCCTATAGAAGATCTTATCCCGGATAACCAGTTCGGGTTCAGGAAAGAACACTCAACAATACAGCAGTGCCACAGGATAGTAAACAAAATCAAACAGAGTCTAGAAGATAAAGAATTGTGTACGTCAGTTTTTCTGGATATCCAACAGGCCTTCGATAGAGTGTGGCATACTGGGCTCTTGTACAAAATGAAACAACACCTCCCTAGTCAACTATATCTAATCCTGAAATCATATCTTGAAGACAGACACTTTCGAGTCAAATTTGAGGACGAGCTATCAGATTACCATGAAATAAAAACAGGTGTACCTCAAGGCAGTGTCTTGGGACCATTTTTATACTTATTATTTACAGCTGCATACCATCTACTCCTACAACACTAATAGCAACATTTGCTGATGACACAGCAGTCATGTCATCAAGTAAAGACCCGATAAGAGCCTCAGAAAATCTCCAAAACCACTTAACCCTATTAGAGGACTGGCTCAAGAAATGGAAAATTCAAGTTAACACCTCTAAATCATGCCAAATTACATTCACCACAAAAGAAAGTAACTGTCCCCAAGTTTTTATCAATAACAGCCCCATTCCGATAAAAAATGAGGTCAAATATCTTGGTCTTCATTTGGATAAAAAATTAACATGGAACTCACACATTAAAGCCAAGAGAAAACAGCTGGACATAAAAATTAAAAACATGTACTGGCTAATCAACAAAAAATCACAGCTGACTCTAGAAAACAAAATATTAATTTATAAAACTATATTAACTCCAGTGTGGACATATGGAATAGAGTTATGGGGTTGTAGTAAACCGTCAAACAAAAATTCTACAGTCTTTCCAGTCCAAAACATTGAGAATGTTGCTAAATGCACCATGGTACGTCTCAAATTTAACCATACACAATGACCTAGATATACCCTACATAAATGATATCATCAGAACCAGCTCAAACAGATATAGAGAACGCTGTGCAGGCAACAGAAATCAGCTGATCAACAACCTGTTCAACCCACCTCTTCAAGTGAGAAGATTAAAAAGAATCTGGCCCGAAGATCTCTAAGATAAACTCCAGAGAACCGTTAATGAACGGTACCTGACTCAAGCCACCTAACTAATCATACCATTTACTTATTACTCAATTGTTGTAGTAGATTGTAAATATGCAAAAAAAAAAATAAAAAATACGTATAAGTATATAATTTTTCATTTAAAATCATTTTGGAATTTTAGTATATAAATTATTTTTATTATTATGCACGGACCGCAACAGGTAGAGCCAATCATTTAATGAAAATGTAAATAAGGTGACATAGCCAAACAAATCGTTAGACCACCTTATTAATTCTCCACCCTGACCGAGTCTGACGCCATTTTCCATTACGACATCTCTTGTTTTTTCCGCAAAATTTTCTGAAATATGTCGTTTTTACGTAGGAAATATATACGTACTGCTTCTTTTAAATAGCTTCAAAATTATTAGTAAAATGCGAAAAAAAATTCTGACGTCATATGTAGTTGATTTTAAGTGTCTGACACCTCAAACATGTCGGAAAATGACCCTTTCCAAATTCTATACACGTGTAGGTACCTAAGTTTGTTAAAATACTTTTGTTAACATCATTAAAAAAACTTTTTATGTTGTCTGTCGTGGCAAAGTGGTCGATTTAACGAGAACCGCAAAATTTATTAACTACTATTTGTTTAAAAAATTTTTGGTTTTTACAAGAAGTATAGAGTATATTATTAATATTTTCTGATAGCCTTTGCATGATAATTGTTTAATTTATTTTTAAATTTAATAACTAGAATTTGTTCATAAGTATATAATTATTATGTCCATATTTATTAACAGTCAATTGATTTTTTCACCAGAGCTCAAAAAAATATATAACATACAATATTTTAATTGTCTGATGAAATAGATAGTACAATTTGTAGTCTGTACTTAATATCTACACATCTTGTGTACAGTCTCTTGATTTTTTGGAGCAAAGTAACTTAAGTGGTTATTGTAGCAAATACATGGACAATTATGCATGAAAATTAATTTATATAGTGTCAAACTAAAGTGTTTTATGTAAAAAAGGAGGGAATGGGACGACTCGCCGTCGCCGACTGGCCGTGGCCGATTCCGATTGGCCGTGGCCGATTCCGATTGGCCGTGGCCAATTGGCCGTAGGGACAACTCGCCGTAGAGACAACTCGCCGTAGGGACAACTGGCCGCCGATATTGATTTTTTTTCCAACATCCCCTAAAAGTGATAGGTATGTTGTTACTTTTTCTCAATTAAAGTAGACATAAAAAAGTTAAAGTACTGTTAAAAGATAATGTTTAGATTTTGTTAAACAGATACTAATATAAGAGGTAATTAAAATATAATTTAATAACACTTTCTCGTGATCTAGCCGTAATGGTAAACAAATTGTCGGAATTAAAATTTCAATTACTGGTATTAAAATTCCCATAATGCTCCATTAAATATTTGAACTTGTAGGTACGTATTATTAAAAAGAATCTACCTGGCATATTTTTGTTAAGAAAATTAGTTTCTTTTAAAACCGGCCAGAAATTAGTACTTTCCGGTTAATTTTTAGGTCAGAAAATCTCATTTTATCGGACAAGACCAGAAAATAAAAATGAGTCCGGTAAAAGCTTTAACCGGACTATCACAATGATTTTCTGGCCCAAATAGAAATAAATAACTAACAATTTATTGCTTAACCAAACTTTCATACACTTTACATTTTCTGTCAAAACGAAAAATAAGATTAAATCAGAGAACATCTTTTTTAGAAAACTTTGCTAAATATACAATAGTTTCTAATTTTTTTCTATTTTCATCGAAAACCCTAAGCCTTTTGTTTAAATATGTTATTAATTAGACTATTTTTTGTGCTTTTAAGAACATATGTAGTTTGATATTTCATATCCAAAATTATTCCGTCTTATCATTTAGAGACAACTTCATGTTATCAGGTTTAATACCCAAATTATACAAAAAGATTTTTTTTTTTAATAAAAAATTAGAAAACATATATCGGCGGCCAGTTGTCCCTACGGCGAGTTATCCCTACGTCCAGTTGTCCCTACGGCCAATCGGCGACGGCCAGTCGGCGACGGAAAGTTATCCTAGACCCAAAAAAGGAGATGATTAGATCGAATTTTTTGTCGCATACATTAAAGAGGTGCGGTGTTAAGTACGTATCTATTTTCAATTAAAAATTTCAATGACCTACATATGACGTCAGACAATTTTTTGCGTTTCACTAATTATTAAGCTATTTAATTCAAACAAGAAACAGTTTCTATAATTTTTCTATATGCCTCAAAAACAACATGTTTCTGAAAAACGCTCTAAAACCAAAAAAGTCTTAGAGGAATACATCGTCAAACTTGGTCATACAAGAAGTTTGGAGAGAGTATCTATCAGTTTTTCTCCCGACGGATACTCTAACTATTATGTAACAGTTTCATTCTTTAAATAACGGAGACAATATTTTTAGGGGATGTTTTTTAACTTCTTCTCTCATGGCAACTGTTGCTATGAGTTTGACAATACCAATGACCATGTTGGCAGATGTGCTCCTAAAAGAAGTGCCCTATCCAATCCTCTTTTACACAGGCACTCTGCCAGTACTAATAGCCTTCCTAGCTGTAACTGTTCTTTCCCACTATGAAAACTGGGATCCTGTGTTCGATTTACTACATTGTGCCTATCAAAATTTCTCTAAAAAAAGTAGATTCATTCGGTAAGTTTATTAAGGTTTAAATAATTTTTTATCTACTATCAAATTGTATTTTAGATTCAAAGAGGCTCCTTCAGAACAAACGGAAGCCTTAATAGGCATAAATAATGAACATGAAGCATAAATAAATAAACCCTTTAACTGGAATATTTCCTCGTACTATTGATAATACCGACTATGGTGCTTTACAAAATAAATGTGATCGTCTATATTATTTTTGTTAGAAGCGTAATTATTCTAATGTTAGGATCATTATACAATAATAATTTTATTTGATGTAATATTGACGTTAATTGTTTAATGTGTCACCCGACAAGTATTTTATATTTAACGAAATTCCTTTGTCTTAAGAAATAGAGTCGTAACAATTCCACTGAACATTCCAACATTACGCCATTTATTGAAATAAAATATTTAATGATTTTATTATTTTATTGATACATTGTTCCTTATAGTAGTAAATAGTAAATTTATTGCACTTATAACATTACAGAAATGTACAAGCTAGTCAACAATCACAGATGAAAATACATAACGACTGTTGGAAATTATTGTAAGAAGTCATTCACGGTATAGGGTTCTAGGTCGAGTAGTATATTTTTCAACTGGTTTTTTATTTTATTAAAATCTAGACTTCCCTTAAGTGATACATTAAGATTATTATAAATTTTGATACAGGAATATAGAGCTCCTTTCTCAGTGCAAGAAAGACGATGTAAAGGCATATTGTAGTTTGATGTAAACCTAGTGTCGTAATTGTGCGTGGGCCAAAATTCTTCAAAATAGTATCTGTTATTGAACACAAATTTAATGCACTCGTATATATAAATTGCAGGTATTGTTAGAAGATGCATTCTCTTAAAGTGACTTCTACATGTCTCTCTTGGACCAATGCCCATCATTATCCTAATAGCTCTTTTTTGAATTTTAAATATATTTTCAGCTTCTGTACTACCACCCCAAAAAGTAATGCCATATCTAGCTATGGAGTAGAAATTAAAAAAATAAAAAGTTTTCGAAATGTTTTCCTCAGTGTATTTAGATAGCACCCGTAACCCATAACAAGTTTGGTTAAGTTTATTATTTATGAAATTTAAATGATGGTTAAATTTTAGTGATTGGTCTATTACCATTCCTAGGCATTTTATATTATCAGATAAACGAATGACTTGCTGATTTAAAGTAACATATTCAGGAATGTCATATCCCCTGATTCTGAAGTATATTGCATTTGTTTTATCTTGGTTTAAAACCAGTCTAGAATTTGCAAACCAATCCTCAATTTGCTCCATAAGATTGGAGCCCATTGATATCAGTTCAGGGTAATCATAGGCTGAAAGGATAGCTGTGCTATCATCGGCATAATTAACTAGAATTTGTCTTTCTTTGGAAATCGCCAAAAAGTCATTTATATATATTATAAATATCAAAGGCCCCAAAATGCTTTCCTGAGGGACTCCTAAGGATATCTTAAGAGCTTCCGATTGCACGAACTCATTGGTCTCTTGGTTTTTTATTTTTAAAGCATGTTTTCTTTCTAGCATATAACTTTTGAACCAGTTTAGCTCTGTATCTCGAATACCATACCTATTGAGCTTTGTGAAAAGAATTTCAAAATCAATGCAATCAAAAGCTCTCGATAGATCCAGGAATATTCCACAAGTGACATTCCCAAAGTCCATAGAATTATAGATCTGATTCGTTAATTCAAAAAGTGCGACCACTAATGAAACCATGCTGACCATTACTAAGGAGTTTGTGTTCTTTAAAGAATTCTAGAACTTGATTGTAGACAACCTTTTCAAAAAATTTTGAAAAGGAGCTAAACAAGCTAACAGTTCTATAGTTTTCAAAAGAGTCTGGACTGCCTTTCTTTAAACAAGATTTGATGATTTAAAATTGCAAATGTGAAGGAAAATGTCCTTCCTGAAGAGAAGCATATGACATAAAGGTTTACAAATATATTCAAAACATTGTTTTAAAATATAAATAACCAGAACTTCTTTTATTTTCAAACCCTTTTGCGATTTCATTAAGATGTGAAATTGTAATTTCTTTAAATAAAAATGTGTGCTTGTTGTAATCGATTTTGCATACATACTCACTGCTATCAGGAAGTTTATCCTTAATTAAGTTTCTGGCTTTTTCATTAAAAAATTTATTAAATTTATTAGCTCCTTCAAAATAATTTTCAAATTCTGATTGGTCAAACTTTTTTTTATCTCTACCTGTGATTTCATAAATTATTCCCCGATGTCTTTGTTTTATTCTTAGCATACTTTAGTTTGTTTTCGAAATATTTATTTTTTTCTTTTTTCAACAGATTATTATAAAATTTTTGTGCAGTTTTGAAATGGCTTTTAAATTCTGGAAATTCTAGGGACAAGCTTTGATATAAATACATCTTTTCTTTGGCTTCTAGAATTTCAGGAGTTTTTAACTTATAGCTAGATTTCTTTTCATTAACAAATTTTACAGGAAAATGTACATTAAAATGCCATAGAAAAGTGTCAATAAATTCTGTATATTTTTGTTCGACAGTATGACTTGCGTACACTCTAGAAAAAGATTCACTTGTCAAACTGGTGCAGAAGGCATTTATTGCTTCTTCTGAAAAAAATCTTTTTTTTTTATTATTTTGTCTATCATGAGTTATATTAAAGGATAAAACCTGCGCATAGTGATCAGAAATAAATGTGTTTAAATTATGAATATCAAATTTTAGTGATTTGTTTACAATAATATTATCAATACAGCTTCCTCCACTTGGGTTTGGTCTTGTGATTTGGTTTATTGTGAATAATAAATCATATGATTCTAATAGAGAAACGAATTCAATTGATTGTTTTGATGTCACAAGAAGGTCGATATTAAAATCTCCCACAATGAAAAAAACCTTATTCATATCAAACAAAACATCAAGCAAAATATTGAGTTGAGTAAGAAATGTGTCATTGTCGGTACCACAGGGGTGGTAGATACAGACTATAATGAATTTATATTTACCTAGAATGACTTCTGTTGCACAAATTTCAAATACATTGCATATCACTAACTTATTTATAAGTTCCATTGGCCTAGTTATATATATATACTAGCTGACCCGTCGGACTTCGTACCGCCTAACACTGATGTCTTGTTCTCATTTTTTCAAATTTTTACGATTTTTGTTTTGTTTTTGATTGTATATAGATGTATCTACCTATCCAGCGCGCGTTTTCGCCAACAACTAAAATAAATTAAAGAAAAATAAAAGAGAAGAGATGGAGAAGGAAAGAAAGTTTATAGTTTTGTTTTTTACTTATCGCACCAAAAATATATTTTTCGAACTTATATTTATACAAATTCGTATAGATATCTATTCATCAATATTAAATTTGATACATTGAAGCGCCATCTGGTGGTAACTTCCATTAATACGAATATCATATTCATCTTACCCATTAAAAATACATCATCATACTGATTTT
The DNA here is from genome assembly GCA_964028335.1 of Altica lythri. Classification (NCBI taxonomy): domain Eukaryota; kingdom Metazoa; phylum Arthropoda; class Insecta; order Coleoptera; family Chrysomelidae; genus Altica; species Altica lythri. Next base: position 50,378,281 of record OZ034800.1, read on the forward strand.
CATGACAATCGGATGAACGGGGCAGAAGTTGCTACTCTGCAGCGCCACCTGGTGGCGAGTGGCATCAATGAGCATATCATACAAACCTTCTTCGTGGTAAAATACATATACATACCAATTTTCATGACAATCGGTTAAACGGGGCAGAAGTTGTTACTCTGCAGCGCCACCTGGTGGCGAGTGGCATCAATGGGCATAGCATATAAACCTTCTCCGTGAAAAAATACATACATATACCAATTTTTATAATAATCGGTCCAGTAGTTTTTGAGTTCATCGATTTCGTACATAAAAACACATCCTTTTTTATATATATAGATATATATATATATATATATATATATATATATATATATATATATATATATATATATATATATATATGTTATGATGTAGTGTTTCACGGATGGTAGAATGAACAGTAGTGGTGTTCCGGGTTTCAATCCGTTGGTTGTTTGTGTCTTCACGACGTTTCGCCAACATCGACAAAAGTCTCCTCAAAAGACAATCCAATCCAATTACCCAAGAAGAACAAAAATCCTTGGAGAATACTCAGACACGGGCAGAACCAATAAGAAACACAAACGCAACAAGGACAGCCGTACCCATCCAGGCCCAAATACAGTCAGGAAATAATCGGCGCGGTCAACGACCTCGGGTGGAGGAAACGTCAACACCTGAACCGCACCGCCCACCAATCACAGAACAGCGATATAACCTGCGCCGCCGCCGACGCGTATAAAAGCAGCAACACAGGACCACGCAGCTCATTCCAAGTTGAGCAGCCGCAAAGGAAGCATCACTTGAAAATGCCAGCTGAGATGTTGGCGAAACGTCGTGAAGACACAAACAACCAACGGATTGAAACCCGGAACACCACTACTGTTCATTCTACCATCCGTGAAACACTACATCATAACATAGTACACCTCTACGGGGAGGAGACCTTCAGAACAACAAAACGCTTCGAAACACTAAGGTCCAAAATCACAACATTATGTTGCGACATAACATTTCTAATAAGATGTCGCGACAACAACGTTCTGCCTACGTGTACCAAATTGACTTACCATTTAAGGACAAAAAGAGCAGAAAATATCCTAAGAAACACGAGCAAATCGCTTCTAAGAGAACAAATTCGAGAAAAACGGAGACAAGTTGCCCAAACAGAAAAAGCAGCCTACGATCTACATCTGCAACTGAGCAAAGAAATTCACCCGTTACTCTGGCAAAAAGTAGATGAGTTATCAACCTGGAGGACGGAAACAGACTTCAAGAACAGAACCGACAAACAGAAAAATAAATTTGCCCGACTTCTGAGGAAAACCGAACCAAAAGTAGAGCCACTCGATATCAATAAAGTGGTTAAAAACCTCTCTGACTACCAACTCTCAGAGGAAGAGAAACACATCCTTAGCAAGGGTTTTAACTTTGCAGTGACACCGAAGACGATTCCAACAGAGGACATAATCGCGAACATCGAAGCAGCCCTAGACCAAAAGCCGGACGATGAGGCTGAAATAATACGTCAAGACGTAGCACGTTTTCTCAGGACCAGCAAACCACCAAAACCAAACATAAAACCGTCCGAAATGAGAGCCCTCAACAATCTAAAGGCAAACAAAGACATCACTATATTGAAAGCAGACAAGGGAAATGTCACAGTGGTGATGAATACGGAAGAATATAGAACAAAAATGGCAGACATACTCCAAGACGACACATATAAAAAAGTCGCAAGAGACCCAACAACATACCTTGAGAAGACAACAAAAGATAAAATCAAAGCCGCCAAGCTTGGGGCAGAAATCGAGGCTCGCATAATTCCTCGGGAAAAAGCTAGCAGATGCCCTAAACTATACGGGTTGCCAAAAATTCACAAGGAGGGAGTGCCATTAAGACCAATCGTTAGCGCTATAGACTCACCAACTCAACAACTCGAGAAATATCTTGCAGAGATCATGCAGCCAACCAGCGAAGAAGCAGATTCCTACGTCAAGAACTCAGAACACCTGACAAATATAATTAAAAACCTTAAACTGCACAAAGATGACCTCCTAGCTAGCCTAGATATAAAGTCACTTTACCCAAGCGTACCAATTGACGAGGCTCTAGACCAAATAGCTACAAATGAAGATTTCCCAAGACACATTATCGAACTTGCAAGACACTGTCTGAAGAATACGTATTTCTCGTATGAGAACAACTTGTATAGACAAACAGAAGGCGCCCCCATGGGATCCTCACTATCACCAGTAATTGCCAATCTCTACATGAAGTATTTCGAAACCAATGCACTAAGTAAAGCTAAAATGAAGCCGACTTTTTGGAAACGCTACGTGGACGACATCTTTATCATATGGCCTCATGGAAGACCCAATCTTGACAATTTCCTTGATGAACTAAACAACATCCACCACCGAATACAGTTTCACGTTAGAAGTTGAAGAGAATGGCCATTTGCCTTTTCTTGACCTACTTATTACAAGAAACAATGACCTCACAATTGATTACACGGTATACAGGAAACCTACACACACTAATAGATATCTGAATGCTAGATCTCATCATCACCCTTCCCAATTGCAATCGGTAGCCAGTACACTGATATCCAGATCTATACGCCTAACAAAAACAACGAACCGACAAGAAGAACTTCATAACATCACAACCGCCCTAAGACAAAACGGATACCATGAACACACAATCAAAAAAGCACAAAAACAAGCCACGAGACCAACAACAAATAAGGAAGAATACGACATGTCCAAACCAAAAACTAAACTGCCATATATAAAAGGTGTAACAGACGTGATTGGAAGGATTCTAAGAAGGCATGACATTTCCACAATCTACAAGCCGCAGACTACCTTACACAAAATAATAGGCAATCCAAAAGACAAAATACCTTTAGAAAACCAAGGCGTATACAGCATCCCGTGCAGTAACTGCGACAAAGAATACATCGGACAAACAAATAGAAGAATCTCAGCCAGAGTACAGGAACACCAGAACAACATCAGAAATAAGCAAACGACATCAGCCCTTTTTCAACACCACCAGGAAACGGGCCACACAATAAACTTCCCAGAAACAAAACAGATTGCACCTATCAAACACTACAGAACCCGCATAGTTAGAGAAGCCCTCGAAATAGAGAGAACCAACAGCCTCAACAAAAGAGACGATGCACAAAACATCTCCAACACTTGGAAAAGTCTCCTCAAAAGACAATCCAATCCAATTACCCAAGAAGAACAAAAATCCTTGGAGAATACTCAGACACGGGCAGAACCAATAAGAAACACAAACGCAACAAGGACAGCCGTACCCATCCAGGCCCAAATACAGTCAGGAAATAATCGGCGCGGTCAACGACCTCGGGTGGAGGAAACGTCAACACCTGAACCGCACCGCCCACCAATCACAGAACAGCGATATAACCTGCGCCGCCGCCGACGCGTATAAAAGCAGCAACACAGGACCACGCAGCTCATTCCAAGTTGAGCAGCCGCAAAGGAAGCATCACTTGAAAATGCCAGCTGAGATGTTGGCGAAACGTCGTGAAGACACAAACAACCAACGGATTGAAACCCGGAACACCACTACTGTTCATATATATATATATATATATATATATATATATATATATATATATATATATAAATCAGCTCTACAGGCCTAGTGGCCTTTGGCTTCGAGATCTTTCACTCTTCTTTTCCATTTTGCTCTATCTCTCTTCCATTTGCCAGTCCCGAACTCCCACACTTCTTAAATCTTCTTTAACTTCTGCTAGCCATTTCTTTCTGGGTCTTCCTCTTCTCCTTTTCCCTCCTTCTCCTTCCATTAATATTCTTTTAACCCATCTGTTATCCTGCATCCTAGCTATGTGTCCCAGCCATCTAGCTCTTTGTGCTTTTGCTACCTGAACAATATTAGGTTGGTTGTATAGTTCTTCCAAATTTTTATTTGTTCTTCTATATTCTCCCTCCTCTGTTTTGATTCCTCCATATATTTTCCTTAATATCTTCCTTTCCCATATCTCTAGTTTGGTTATTAATTTTTTATTCATTGTCCACGTCTCACAAGCATAGGTCACTGTTGGTCTTATTATAGATTGGTAAGCTCTTATCTTTAGTCTTCGTGACATCGTTTTTGACCTTAGTATCTTGTTTAACATTCCAGCCGCTTTGCTTCCTTTTGACAACCTTTTGTCTATTTCCTTCTCTTCCTCTCCCTTGCATGTTACCGTTACCCCTAGATACTCCATTTCCTCCACCTTTTCTATAATGTATTGTCTGTTTCTTGAACAATTGATTGCCAGGGTGGGTGTTTCTTCATTGTTATTGTCTTTCATTACCATATACTTTGTTTTCGTCTCATTTATTGTTAACCCGTACTCACTTGCTTTACTTTCTTATAGTTTAAAAACATTCTTTCTTTCCTTTTTGTTTCTTGCCATTATCACTATATCGTCCGCATATGCGAGACATTGGTGCCTGTTACCATATATTAACCCATTTGTTCTTATTCCACTTTCTCTCAAAATCACTTCTAGGACCAAGTTGAAGAGAACTGTAGACATTGGGTCACCTTGACGTAGACCCTTTTTTCCTTCGAATTCTTCTGAAACTCCTCCCTCTATTGTTACCTTATTTGCTGTTTGTTTCAATGTCATTTCTACTAGTTTTCTTAGTTTTTTCGGGATGTTTAATTTTTTCAGAGCTTCCATTAGTTTTTTCCTGTTGATCAAGTCATATGCTTGGCGGAAATCAATAAATACTAGGTGTAGACTTAGATTTTGTTGTATAAATTTCGTTATGAAAATTTGGTCGATTGTTGATCTTCCTGCCCTGAATCCTGCTTGGTATTCACCTACCTGTATATTATGAAATTCGTCTAGTCGTTTCTTTATTAACTTTGCTAAAACTTTGTATGTAACATCCAAAAGTGCTATTCCTCTGTAGTTATTAACTTCTTCTTTGGGTCCTTTTTTATGTATAGGGATTATAAGTGCATTATTCCAATTTTTCGGCATTTTTTCTTCTTCCCAAATTTTCACTATCAATTTCCATAATCTTGTTTGAAGCTCTTCTCCTCCCTGCTTTAGGATTTCAGCTGTCATGTCATTCTCTCCCGCACTCTTATTATTTTTTAGCTCAAGTATACAATCTTTTATTTCTTCTTTAGTTGGAACGTTTAATTCTATGTCCTCATCTATCCCTTCTTCTTCACTGCTACTGTATTCCTGTTCTCTCACTACTTCTTCTTCATTCAATATATTATTAAAATACTGTGCGAAAGTGTTTAATTTCTCATTTATATCCCCCACCAGGAGTCCATCTTCACTTTTTACATATCGGGGGCCTTTCTGTTCTTTTCCTTGTGAACTTTTTATTCCTTGGTAGAAGTTCCTGATCTCCTTGTTATAAGATTCTTCTATATTATAAAGTTCCTGTTCTAGCTGTTTCCTCTTTTTTTCTCTGCAGACTCTTTTTGCTACCTTCCTTGCATGTTCGTAGTTAGTTTTATTTTCTACCGTGTTTGTTTCCAGCACTTTTATTCTCATTTTTCTTCTATTTTCTAAAACTTGTTCGCATTCTTCATCAAACCATTTATTTGCTGGTTTTTTCTTGTCTACTCCTAGTGTTCTTTCCGTGACATCTTTCATTATTTTTTCTATCTGAACCCATTCTTCATCTATCTCTTTCTTTTGCGGTTGTTTATTCAGCTCTTTCTTGATTTCTTGTCTGAATTGTGTCGCTGTTCTCACATCGTTCAGTTTTTTTACATCGTATTTCTTCCTTCTTCTCTTATCCTTATTTTTATTTATATCTGGTCTTACTTGTTTTAGTCTTCCTATCACCAAGAAATGGTCACTGTCCGCGTCAGCTCCTCTATAGCTTCTTACGTCCATAACGGACCTTGCGTGCTTCTTCTCAATTAGTACATGATCTATCTGGTTCCTTACTGATCCATTTGGGGCTACCCAGGTCTCTTTATGAATGTTCTTATGGTTAAATGCTGTGCTTACTATCTTCAGATTATTCTCTAGCGCAAGTTCTATTAATCTTTTTCCATTATCGTTAGTTTCTTTGTGTTTACTTTTACCCCCTGTTACATTTTTATATTCTTCCTCCTGACCCACTTTGGCGTTCATGTCACCTAATATGCACTTTATATCAAATTTTGCTTGATCACTCAGTATTCTGTCTACTTCTTTATAAAATTTTGTCTTTATATCTGCGTCTTTATCCTCAGATGGAGCATGTATGTTTATCAAATTTAGCTTTCTAAATTTCCCTCTTATTCTTAGCCTACATATTCTTTCTGATATTGCTTCGAAATCTATAACTTCTTTCTTATACTCATTGCTAACTAAAAATCCTGCCCCCAATAATCTCTTATCTATACCGCTATTGAAAAATATATAATCTTCCACTTCCATGATTATTTTCTCTTTTTGCTTTGTTTCTTGGATCGCTAATACATCAATTTTGTACTTTTTCATGACCCCGACTAGGTTTTTTAATGCTCCTCCCTCGTATGTGCCCCTAACGTTCCACGTCCTCACTCTTATTTCGTTTTTATTTTTTATTTTTCTTCGAAATGCTTGTTCCTTTCGTAGCCGTCCTTATATTTACTTACTTCTATTGGTTTTTTGAAGAAGTTGATTTGCTTAAATTAACTAGTTTCCCTTCTTCATCTTTCCATGCCCACTTTTCTGTTCCAATGTAGAGACTTCTATATGCGACTTTTGTTGTTTTTCCTTTTTCTTTTTCTAGTTTGGCTCTATGTCTAATTTCCTTTTGGATTTCTCTATCTTTCTTGGAAAGGTCATCCTGTATGAACACTTTTCCACCTTTTACTGTTTTTAACTTGCTTTTATTTTGCATTATCTTCTTCTTTTCATTTTGGTTTGGAAGTTGCGCCAGCCACGTCTTGTCTCCAAGCTTCATCGCATTGACTATTTGTATATTTATATTTAGTTCTTTTTCCAGGAAGTATTTTAGTTTGTCTTGTATTTCCTGATTATCTTTAGTATTTATGTCTAATCCTTGTACCACTACATTATTCTTTCTTTTTTCATTTTCTAAACGTTCTAGACGTCCATCTATCTGTAAAATTACTTTTTTCATTTTTTGATTCTCCTCCCTCAGTGTGTGGTTCTCTGCTCTAATTTCTTTGATTTCTTCTCTGTATTCTTTCTGTTCTTCTCTCATTATCTTAACCTCTGTAGCCATGTCATTCATCCTTTCTCCAATTGATCGCATCATGTTCATCATCATTTCGATGTTTTCCTCCAGTTTTCGTTGGTCTTTTATTGGTGACCTCAGTGTTTTCTTGCTTTTCTTAAATAATTCTTCATCTTCGTCCTCTGTTTCTCTATCACTTTTTCTTTTCTTGTACATGTCATCAATTTCATTCATGTTGTACTATTTTTATTTTAATTAAATATATCAATTGGCCTAGTTACTAAAATTTTATCACAAAATATTGCTACTCCTCCATGATGTCCGGCTTCACGATTGAAACTGGAGGCTACTTTAAAACCTGGTATTTTTATCATATTGATTTGTTCCTCCGATTGCCAGTGCTCTGATACACATAGTACTTTATATCCCGAGAAATCCTCAGTGAATGCCGTAATTTGATCGATGCAGTTCCCGATGCACTGTACATTTTGATGTATTATTGTTAGGGCGTCTGAGTTTTTTTGGTGAGTTCGAGCAGTTTTAGTTGGATGTGCAATTAAAAATCCCCATGTCCTCGTTGGTATTGGTTGTATTTTTGAAAGTTAAAACGCCTGTAGCCTACAGATTTAGGCCAAGTAGAGGGTTTGTAAATGTCTTCTTTATATTTGAAGTCAATTCCAAACATAAAGCACTTGTTTTGAGATTCACTTGTAGGTTGTAGGTAATTCTTTTACTACAATTTCGGTACTTTTAAAAGCTTCCTGATTTCTTATATAACTGTTTCGTCGAGTGATTTTGTCAAAATTTCATGAGCGAAAATTGCAAAGCAACAAACTTTCATACCAGTCGAAAATTTTGCCGGCAAAATTTTCTCTCTTATGATATTATATACGAAAAATTAAAATTAAAAAGAGAGATAAAATAATTTTGAAAATAAAAAAAAATAATAATAATATTAAAGATTTACTGGTTAAATAATTGTATCAAATAACTATATATATTACTAAGATCTTTAATATCACTTTTTTTATTTATTGTATTAGAAGTATTCCTAATGTGTAACATTCCCAGGAAAACTCTTTTGTGATAGTTCCTTTCCCCATCAAGTATTTTTGCGTTATTAAAATCAATAATATGAGAAGTATTAATAGAGTGTTTAGCTAGGGCACAGGAATTTTGTTGTAATCTACAATCGCTTTTATGGGATGTTATTCTACCCTTAAGGTTCCTAGAAGTTTGACCTATATAGACATTATTACATTAACCCCTTGGAATACAATAAATTAAATTGGATTTATCTAAAAGCTTAACAGGAGTTTTAATTTTGCTAAAAATTTGATTTAATGTCATTAAGTTTTTTGAGCTATTTTTATATTTTCATTATTCAAATAGTTGTTTAAACGGTATAAAAATCAGAAATAAACAAAACTACTTTTCCCATGTTATTCTTATGGGATTTAAAAAAATTTAGTGAGGACAACCTTAATATTATCATTAACAGCTCAAATTGTAACTGGCGTCTTTTTAGGTCCAAACGAAACTTTTAAGCCTGTTTGCAAGAAAAAATAAGAGAATTTTTTTTTGAATCACCCTAATTAGGATGTTATTTCAACAGACCGCATACCCGAAACATTCCAATCTTTGTATTCCTATAATAGTTCGGTCGTATATATATATATATATATATATATATATATATATATATATATATATATATATATATATATATAAACACCACTACTGTTCATTCTACCATCCGTGAAACACTACATCATAACATATATATATATATATATATATATATATATATATATATATAACGAACAGAGCGTCTTGTGACAGTCTAATATAACAAAATGTCAAAGATTATACATAAAACGTATCTAGTGCCATACTGTCAAAAGTAATAATTCCAGTTTTGAACTGGAATGGTGTCGGTTAGAATTTCTAACACTTTAAAAGACACCTGGATGCTGCGATATAATGGATATAAATATCATTCAACTCATATCAGAAATTCTAACCGACACCATTCCAGTTCAAAACTGGAATCATTACTTTTGACAGTATGGCACTAGATACGTTATGTATCATCTTTGACATTTTGTTATATTAGACTGTCACAAAACGCTCTGTTCGTTTTATCATTTTACCTTGCCTAAGGTTATATACAAGATGCAAAGCGACCACTGAAGTACCATTTTTGGAGTGAAGATGGAGCCACTTGCGACTGTTTATCAGTTTCGCAATTTGAAATCTATAGATTTCGTTCCATTTTTAGCAGGGATGTCTCTTGATTAGTGACTTGAGAGACATAGCCTATACTACACTGATGAGCTCAAAATAAGAGCGAAACACGTGTCTGTAGTTTGGTTTTGCCCTGATATGAGTTGAATGATATTTATATATATTATATCGCAGCATCCAGGTGTCTTTTAAAGTGTTAGAAATTCTAACCGACACCATTCCAGTTCAAAACTGGAATTATTACTTTTGACAGTATGGCACTAGATACGTTAAGTATCATCTTTGACATTTTGTTATATTAGACTGTCATAAAACGCTCTGTTCGTTTTATCATTTTACCTTGCCTAAGGTTATATACAAGATGCAAAGCGACCACTGAAGTACCATTTTTGGAGTGAAGATGGAGCCACTTGCGACTGTTTATCAGTTTCGCAATTTGAAATCTATAAATGATTCAACGTTTATTTATATCTAGCAGGCTGTTTTTTTATTTATTCACGTTGGTATTGGTTTTGGTCATGTTGGTGTTTGAAAGTTACCAAGTCACAAACTGACAAGCTTGACAACAAATATCATAAATATAATGGTTAAATGCATTAAAAAAATTAATACGCCGGAAAAAAAATGTGTAGAGACAAAAAAATGAATACAAAGAAGATATTACATGTTTAGAAAAGACAAAAAAATTTCAGAAGATGGATTTATATAAGATCTCTTAGGTTTTTAATGTAAGTACTAATTCTGTTTTTATACAAAATTATTCCAATGTTTTCATCAGCAAATAGTTCCAAACATTTTAATTTCATTAATAGTTGTATATGAAGTTATTTGTTACATTAAATACACTTTTACATTGTTATACATTCAAATTATTTATAATTTATTAAACATACCTAACCTCAATATTTTCCTGACAGTCATTATTTTACAATATTGCCAGATTACACACGTTTTAAAAATAAAATATTTTCATTAATTTTTTTAATAACAATGATCTTTAATGATAATTAAAATGTAATTTGATAGGACATGGACGAATCGATGTTTTATTCATTAATCTATGACCGATCAAATATTATTTAAATTTTAATTTAAAACATTTTTTAAATATTTCGTGTTTTTTTTAGGTTAGTGTTAAATGTAAACGAAAAATCTTGAAAAAAGATTTAGTTAATGGTAAAGAAGCGGCAAATAAAAGGAAGAAAGATAAAGCAGATACATTTAAGAACTTCATTTAAAAAAAAAAATGCAGCGGCAGATTTGGACGTACAATTACAAAAACGAATATTTTACTTCAAATAAACTTTTGACTGACACAAAACAAAACTGAGATTTAAACGGTGAACGAACTTATTTATACAAAACTAGCAGCCCGCCCCGGCTTTGCACGGGGATTAAAGAAAAATAACAAAAGCCATTAAATTTATTGGGTCAACGCTTCCCTGTAAACAATATTACATGTTTTTTTTATTTTCTGGCAGCAAAATAAATTGATTTTCAGGTGCTCCGACCCGCCTTAGGCGGTTGGCCCTGAGGAAAACCGATCCCTACTATTTGGAAGGTTTGACCTTGAGACTTATTATTAGTAAAAGCGAAAGATGTTTTAATAGGAAATTGAAGCGGTCTAAATAGATTTGATAGATCAGTTGGGATCATCGGTATCCTCAGTGTATGAGCTAGTTAACCAGCTGGTTGCTACAACTTAATTGTCCTTTAATTCCTTTATAAGTAGCCTCGCCCCATTGCACATGCTAAATTTGTGATATCTGTCGTGATTATGATATGTATGTATGTATAGATCCGATATAACGAAATCTGTGGACACGATAGCGGTCGCATTTCTTAACGAATCGAAATGAAATTTGGTACAAAAATCAATCGTCCCAGAATCTCGGTCGAGTTCGTTAATGGGCCAAAACGGTACGGCCGTTTGGGCGTGACATCAAATCAAAATGGAAAAAAATTCGTAACTTTTTTACTTCACCCTGTACAAAAAAAATGTTAGGGGACTTGTTTGTTTGTCTTAAAGAGACCTACAACTTTTATCTAAAACATTTTTTTCTGAAACGTATACTTTTAAAATCTCCAACCATAAAACTTGTTAAAACCTCTGGATTATTTGCTAATTCTGTTAACTGCTACACTGGTAAGTAAATCCTAGTACTTCTTATCTATTGACTGCTAATATACTCTTCTAAATTCGATTAAAGTATGTCTCATACAATCTATGTACTGCTCTGCTTTTGCTGTTGTCGACTTAATTTTTAATTACAAATCAAATTCTCTGCTTACCAAATATATTCCATAACTTCTTCTTAGTTTTATTAATACTTTTATTACAATTAAACCTTTTTTTTCTGAATATTTTTCAAAAAAACTCAAAATTCAAACAGGAACAAATTTAATACAACATACTTCTTCAAAAGACAAAAAACAAGAGAGTCTTCAAAGAATCAACAAACTGACAATTGAACAATTATAACAATCTTAAACTACATACCTATCTGGTTTCACCCTACTTGATAACATGTCACATAAATTACAAATTCGAATACTTGATTTTTGATTATTACTTACACAATTTGTTATACTAAAATTCTATTACATTCAAAATGAATTTACAATTTCATATTTATTTAACTATAATCTAAAATACTTTTAAATTTCAGAATTTTTCATTTTCTTCAAAATTAAATCAATAAAAACAAATATTATGACTTTGAAACACCAATATTGATTATTTTAAACGTAAGTAATTTTTAATTTGGTTCATAATTTAAATTATTCTTTATTTAAAATTATGTATCTTTAGTATTGATGTTTTCAATTTTTTGCTTTTATTTAAATATAATTATTTAATTTAAATTATTTCAAATCAACAATATATATCATTGAACTTTATATAATTTTTTTTTTTTAATTTAAAATATTTAATTTTCTTATTTTACTTAAAAATGATCACTTTAATTTACAATATAACAAACAATTATATGCACTTTTTAAAATAGATATATATTAAGAATCTAATTTTATATTCTATTTTCTTATTTTGATTTCCCTTTTTTAGGAAAGAAGAAAAAGAAAATTTAAATACTGAAGAAAACTGAACAAATTTATACAAAATCTAATACCTTGCATTCTACTCTGGGATTAAGAATATCCTCGTTTTATTAATTTAATCATAACTTTATTTAATTTATTTTGTTAATTATAGCATATTATCTCATATCAATATATATATAGTAGTAAGTAGCAATTTCGACCGAACTATTATAGGAAAACAAAGACTGGGATGTTCGGGTATGCGATCCGTTGAAATAAAATCATAAATTATATTAAAATTCGATATTTCGCTGTTTGTTTGACAGCATCATCAGGAGTTAACTACAAACAAAATCTACTTAGAATAATAGCACACTAAAAAAGGACGACTTACAGAAGTTAAGAGATTTAAAAGTTAACATTAAATTAAAATGATTATAAAGTGCCATATCACGTTTAAAACAGTAATAAAGCGACGAAATAATTTAAAAAAATTTTACTGTACAAAAAGTAATGATAAAAGGTTCTTTGAGCATAAATTAATTATTAAAGTTACTTCTTTCTTAAGGCCTACTGATATTTTTATAGGAAGCTATATTTTGTCCAATAAATTGCAGTAAATGTTGCTTAACTGTCCGGTGTCTGTTTTGTAATTTAAAGTATTTTTGTTTAAGTGATACATTTCAAGGAACAGTCTGGTTTTATAATTTTCAGTGTGTGCTAAAATTCGAGCATTATTGTAGTCTAGTTGTCTCGTTTTTTCATAATATTTAACCACTGCACATGTATTTTTACTAAGACGGCAATCACTTCTATGTTGTGTGATCCGTTGTTTCAACCACTGTGATGTTTGTCCAATGTAAGTTTCATGGCAACAGAGGCAATATAATTCGTAAACAGATTGCAGCATTCCATTTTTAGATACAAAGGTAATAAGAGCAAACAACAATAGCATTGTGTTGGATTGGTACCAGAAACCAACTGCTTCTGGTAGATATATGAACTATTACTCGAACCATCCAACCAGTCAAAAATTTAACACTATTGTAGCTATGAAAAACAGAGTAATGACCATTAGTAATGATAATTTTCATCAAAAAAACCTCAACATTTTTTTTCCATATGTTTCGCAACACATTTAAAAAAATCATTTACAACAGCAATTTTTATGATGGACCTACCTGTGACTCAAATAGTAGGCCAATGATATACAAAAATATTATTAATGGCCTTACACAATCTGTTTTATCCATATTCAGACATGCCCCTAACATTAAAATAGCCAAATACAGTACACAACTTTTCTCGAAACCTAAGGACCCAGTACCAACTCTGTTTAAAAGCAATGTATATATACTAGCTGACCCGGCGAACTTCTTGTCACCTAACAATTAATGTTGTTTTTTTCATTTTCTGTTTTTTTTCCAATTTTTCGATTAATTTATGTAATTTTATTACTGTTTTTCTTGATTTTATCATATTTTTTGTTTATTTACTGGTTTTTACTTTTTTTTGTTGTATGTTGTTATGTTTACGCGAGTTATGAAGCCGGCCCTGAATAGGAATATTATAAAATTGCATTATATAATCATAAACCTTAGCTTTGCTAATTTTGCTAGTTTTAAGATCTTAATATTTTTATTAAAATATACAGTTAGTCTGATTTTATACTTAAACCAATTAACATTGATATAATTTGTAAATTATTAAAATAAAATATTTTTAAAAAGAAAACTCTAATTCGAAGAGTTATAAGTGGCGCAGTCAGTAGGATATTCGTAGGATATCCATCGGGGAAAATCCGTGAGTTTCAACTCTTTGACGAAGATCCAACAAACCTCCTGTTCCTGTAGCTGCCCAGTGGGATCCATCGAGGACACCCTCAATTAGCTAAACAAAGAAGCCAGTGATGTGGTAAGTTTTCATTTCATGTCAGACTCCCCTTTGGATACCGAATCCTTTAGTGAAAGCGAATTATCGGAAGAGCTCGATTTAGGTAACACTTTATTTACAGAATCAATTAGCTTAGAAAATATTTTAGTTGATTTTAATAACTTAAATTTAGAAGAAATGGCACTACCAGTTTTAGATTTAAAAAGCTTATCGGTTATCCCGAATTTTGACGGTAATGCTAATAAGCTGCACCGATTTATTAGTGCAACTGAATCGATTTTAACGCATTATTTTGATAGGACTAATGTAGGTAATTTTCAACATACTTTACTTTTGAACGGAATATTAAATAAATTAGAAGGTCGCGCAGAAGAAGTAGTTGCAATCACCGGCGCAAATACGTGGGTAGATATAAAAAATGCCTTAATTTCAAACTTCAGTGACCAAAGAGATGAGAATTGTCTCAACCAAGATTTAGTTAATTTAAGACAACATAATAATGAACCTCCACTGAAATTTCACGAACGCATTTTACAATTATTAAATAATATTTGCACTTACATTGATTTGCATTGTGTTGGCGAGGAAAGAGCCTCTAAACGATCATTTTTTACTAAACAAGCATTAAAAACCTTTTTGGCTGGTTTAAAAGAGCCATTAGGGCCTACGATTCGTGCTATGAGACCCGAGACATTAGAACAAGCCGTTCAATTTATACGCGAGGAAGAAAATATTAAGTATTACCAAAAAGGTCAACACGTTTCAAATTCTAACAGTGCAAATAATTTGAGAAAACCAATTCAGAGGATGCCATATTCAAATACACCTCAATCATATTACCAGTATCAAAATCAATATTCAATGAATTCTCAACCCATAATATCAAGACCCTCGAATTCTGGACATTTTCCTAGAGGGCCAATTCATATACAAAAACATCCAAATCCACCACCTCAGAGGTTTCCAACAAACTCTCAAGTTTTCGGCAGACCACAAAATGTCTGGAAACCCAATTCGAATACCATACAACCTAAGGTCACCCCAATGAGTGTTTCTACCCGAAATACCTCTAATCAATTCAGGAGACCTAGATATAACCATTTCGCAAATACTGGACCGTCTAAAAACTATGTTGCCGAAGAACTATTTAATACTGAAACCATACACGAAAATACAAACGACGAAAGTACTGACGACAAGTCCCAAACTTTCGACAATATCGAATACGAAGAAGATCAGACTGAAAATTTTCACGAAGAAGACTGGATTCACGAAACGACATAATAGAAATAAACATCTCTACAGACAAAAAGGAATTACGCTATATTACAATTTCACATCCACCTCTCAAATTATTAATTGATACGGGAGCTACAAAATCATTCTTAAAGCCAAGTATCGCGTTCAAATTTTATAAGGAAACCATTTTCAGGGAACCATTTGTAGTTTCTGCTGTTTATCAAACGTCTACTCACCAAAATTGTGCAAAAGTTCCTCTTTTCCCAGAATTTAACCAAAAAGGTGACATAAAATTTTACCTATTTGATTTTCATGAAGTATTTGATATATTGATAGGATTAGACGATTTAAAAAAGCTTAACGCTCATCTGAATTTTGTTGATTCTGCATTAACTACACCCTACTCGAACATACCTATTAATTACTTGGAAACTAAAAGAAACTTATTCTTCAAAACCAAAATTGATTCCTTCAGCAGAGTTGTAACTAAAATTCCCATTTTAGGAGAGAATCGTGAAATATTAATACCTAAGCAAATTATAAATAACTGTGAAATTCCTTCTATTCTTACTGAAGTTAAGGACGGGCAGGCTTTAATTGAAATCATAAACAATACTAACGATGACAAAATTTTCTCATTAACCAAACCTGTACAAACGATTAACTTTGACAAAAACTGTTACGAACTTTACCATCTTGACGTGACCCCCCGGGATGGAACCAATAAATCTGACATAGACTAATTTATTCGAACAGATCATTTAAATTCAGAGGAAAAATATCAAATAATAAAATCGTGTAGAAAATACTCTAACATATTCTACAGAGATAATGAACCTCTTACGTTTACAAACCAAGTTAAGCATAGTATCAAGACTAAGGACGAAATACCAATACACTCCAAATCCTATAGATATCCTTTTGCGTATAAACGAGAAATTCATTCTATGTTAGAACAAGGCATCATTCGCCCTAGTACCAGTCCCTGGTCCTCAAATGTCTGGATCGTCCCTAAGAGTGCCGACATGTCCGGAAAAAAGAAATTTAGAATCGTAGTCGATTTCCGCAAGTTAAACGACAAAACTATCGACGATCGTTACCTTATCCCGAATATCACAGACGTTTTAGATAAATTGGGCAAGTGTAACTACTTTAGTACGCTTGACTTAGCTAGTGGGTTCCATCAGATTGAGATGAACCCCGAAGACATTCCTAAAACCGCTTTTAATGTGAAGAATGGCCACTACGAGTATACTCGGATGCCAATGGGACTCAAAAACGCCTCAGCCACATTTCAACGGGTAATGGATAACATATTGAGGGGCTTACAAAACGAAATTTGTTTAGTATATCTGGATGATATCTTAATTTTCTCGAGTTCCCTTCAGGAACATATAACCAACTTAGATAAGGTATTCAAAAGGCTCAAAGAAACAAATTTTAAATTACAACTTGACAAATGCGAGTTTCTAAAAAGAGAAGTTGCGTATCTGGGACATATTGTCACCAAAGACGGGGTAAAACCAAACCCAGAAAAGATTCTTGCAATACAGAACTATTCAATACCGAAGACAACAAGGGATATAAAATCGTTCTTAGGGTTACTAGGATATTATAGGAGATTTATTAGGGATTTTGCCAAATTGACAAAACCTCTAACAAAATAACTTAAGAAAGATGCTAAAATAGAACAAACGCCAGAATTTGTTAAATGTTTTGAAACTTGCAAGGCACTTGTCACTAATGAACCCATTTTACAGTACCTACCCAAATTTTCATAAAGAATTTATTTTGACTACGGATGCGAGCAATGTTGCACTTGGTGCAGTGTTGTCCCAAGTAATTGTAGGTAAAGACAGACCGATTGCTTTTGCCTCAAGGACCCTTAATGAGTCTGAGCAAAATTACAGCACTATTGAGAAGGAATTGCTGGCCATTGTTTGGGCTACGAAACACTTCCGACCGTATCTGTTTGGCAGGAAGTTCAAAATTTTGACGGATCATAAGCCTTTAAAATGGCTCATGAATTTAAAAGAACCAAACGTGAGACTAATAAGATGGTGTCTCAAGCTAGAGGAATTTGACTATGAAATTGAGTACAAAAAAGGTCAAATGAATACCAACGCTGATGCATTATCTCGAGTTGAAATTTTCGCTAACGAACTGGAAGACTTTTACATCGACAATTTTGACGATTCACTCCTCGCGAATCAAGAAGATGTAGACAACGTTTCTATGATAGTTAATATTGGAATAGATCAAGAATCTTCAGATGAATCGAGTAACAGAAATCAAGAATCTAGTCGAGACGAAAACTCAGATGACATATCAGTCCATTCTAGCTCTGAAGAACCCATTTTAAGTATGAAAATTTCAGAAAAATGCCTAAATTCCTACGATCATCAAATAAAAATAAATTTTGTACTTCATTCACCAGCAACACCGAAAGAAGAAAGATTATCTCCAACAAAGAAGCGCCTTTACGCACAAATTTCCGTAAATGATATTAAAGCCGATATAATAAATTTATTTAAAAATTACATTGATCCCAAATATACATACGGTGTATATTTTGACAAAGAGGACTACGTTCCGGAATTACTAAACATCTTGCGGGAAACTTTTAAAAATTCGGCATATAATTTAATACAATGTAAGACGTTACTGGACGACGTAACAGACAAAGACGAACAACATACTACTATTCGAAATATCCACGAGGGTAAAACCAACCACCGCGGAATTTTAGAAACAACCTCAAGAATAAAAAGATCCTTCTATTGGCCAAGTTTGACGAATGACGTGACGGACTTCATTAATAAATGTGAAGTATGTCAAGCAAACAAATACGACAGAAATCCACCACAACAAAAAGTAACGATCACGCCTACCCCTTTGAAACCCTTTGAGATAATATTTATCGATGTTTTCTCAGCACAAGGACAAAAATATTTAACAGTCGTTGACAGCTTTTCTAAATACGGACAAGCATACCCCATTTCTGCATCAATAGGTGTCGAAATTATAAGAGCATTTTTAATATTTTTAACACACCATGGTACACCTTGTGTAGTCGTAATGGATAATGGATCGGAACTCAAAAATTCAATCCAAAAAGGGGTAAGCCATCCCTACTTGATCGAGTTACAAAATTTTGATCGTATTCTCCTTTATCAGTTAAGATTAGCCGAGACTAAACTTAATATTTTAATTCCTCCAAAAAGAATAAAAAGAGGTTTCATAGACGGATTGGGGTCGATTATTAAAAGCATTACAGGGAATTTAGATGCCAACGATGCAATTCACTATAATCAGGCGATTGCTGATCTCCAAGATAATCAGAATAATATTGTTGAAACTTTAAATAGACAAATTTCACTTAATACAGAAACAATAGACAATTTTAATAAAACCATTTCTCTTATTAAAAGTAATTTCTGACGGCATCAATACCATAAGAACTTCTCTTGTAGCGTGTTTGAAAAACTCTAAGTATAAAATTTAATTTTTTATTTTTTTATAATTCTTCCTTACTCATTACCGCCCTGTATTATCGACTTATTAGACGTTGTTACATCTCTAACGGTTTTAGTTGCTAAGCAGAATATCGATCGGTGAATTAGCCAATAAGGTTCCGATTTTAACATCACATGATGGGACGCGAAAGACAGCCTCCCTTAGTACCCGCGATTTTCTAATCATTCTAGCTTGGGTTTTTGTGCGATCAAGACCATATGTACAACCCCTAGTTTCAAGTCCCGGCAAATTTTTTAAAGATTTTTAAAAAATTACTTGCTATTTAGTGTTTCTAACTAAGTTAAAGTCAGTGAATGAGTGATGGAATCGTGCTGATGAAAAGCTGTCGATTATTACTGAAGAATAACTAAATTTTACCGTATTGTATAAATTGGGTGTGGCCCCATTTAATTATACTATCTAGGAATCAAACTGTAAGTTTTTTATATCATTACTATTGCTTAACTACCAGAAAAAGAAGGGATGCCATTTATTTCTTTGGAATAAAAACTTAATTGTAATCCGCATAATTAATATCCAAGTATGGGTAATTAACGTAAGAAGTGATCATAAACTCCATAGTGCAACCTGTTTTATAACAAAAAACCGGTACTTTTCTACAGACCCCAGAGTGTGAAAATTCGGACAAGTTTACCGAATACATGTTTCATTTACCAGTGAAAGAGGTGCGCAGGGTCTGACTTAGTTTTTTTGTAACACATTTTATGGTTAATTTTTGATTTCTTAATGTTTCTTATAACTTAATTGTTTTAATTTAAACTATTATATGGTACCCCATTCTTTTACTCGAGTAAAAAATCTCTTAAGCTAAAAGTGATTTAATATTTTCTAACATAACATTTTGATACTTTTAAATTTCTTTCACTTCACCTTCTGCTTAAATGGGTACACAAAAAATAACAATATAATATTACTTAGCTGTTATTGGATGTGTAGTATTATTTCTCTATGTGATTAAACACTAGTGTGTTTCACTGTATTTTACCTTATTTAATTTGTTGATATTTTATATGTCTATTGTTTCGTTCGTACGCCTGACTTATTACTACTTGCAGTAATAAATATTGTTTATTGTTTATTTATATGTTTTATTTCTGACCTGGTGTAAGTTATTCTGATCTAGTTTCATCAACAATAAGAATGAGACGTATTTAAATCATAAATCTTAATTTTTGAATTCATTTTTATCGCATTAATATAAATGAAGCTGTTGTGATAAATAAAGAAAAAAGTAAGTATAACTTTATCTTTCTAGCTTTGCCAATAAAAGTGTTTAATTTAAAGTTTTAACAAGAACATCTACCGGGTTACCTAATTTTACCTTATCTTATCTTATATTTCCTATATCTTTCTAATTTTAACTTGATCTACAACAGTTTATAAATTATCCTATCCAATTAACATAGTCAAATCTTTTTTCCATCTGGGTTTCTTATATTTCCCCATCCTTATGATAAAAAAATAAGTGGCGCCCATTTACCTTTCCCTTTTTCATCATTTCTCTCATTTTCTTTTTAGTCCCTTTTAAATTCTTTTATCTTTTCTTTTTTCTAGTAAATATATCCCCGTATATCTTTCCAATACGATATCATCGAGCTCGTTCGAATCCACGCTCGCTCTCCTCCTACCCCCTGAGTGCCGTTCGCATTTGTTAACCTCGATAAAACGAGCCTTTTAACATCTTGAGAAAAAAGAGGTTACACATAAATTTGGCGCCCAACGTGGGGCCCGATGATAAAATCTTTATTTTTCCTACATAAAATTACACACTTTTAATATCAAAAATTTTCGTTACTTTTTCTTATCACAATGGCCAATTTTGAAGTAAATTTTCTAACAGCAGACGAAATTAATTACGAGTTAAAGATCAGAGGAACAGCCACCAACAGAAAAATAGAGGATAAAAGAAAAGTCCTCAAAAGATTGTTAGCCAAAGAAACGGTACGTTCACTTTAGAAAACATTAACTTAGAAGATGAAAAGGTAGCAATTAAAAATTCTATCGACAGCGTTTCTAATTTAATCGAAGAGTTTTAAGCTTCCGCTTCAGATTCATGTTTTCGTAGAGTAAAATCTAGGATCGCTCATTTGTTAGGCAGAATACAATGTTTACCTTTACCTGAAAATCCTTCCCGAAGATGATGTAAATTTCCGCGATGAATCTAAAACTACTTGTCTTCTTCTAGAACAAGAAATGATTGATAAAACCATTCCCTTAAATAATTCACCTTCTAGTTCAGTTCCGAATATAGATGGCACTGTACCAGTTATTAACGTCTCTACTCCCGAAATTAGATACTTAGATCGTTTCCCTTTATCGAAATGGAATATTAAATTTAATGGTGATCCTAAAAGCGTTTTCGAATTTCTAGAAAAAATTAAAGAACTAGCTGAATCCCGCAACATCCTTCCTGAGACCCTTTTTCAATCAGCAGTTGAACTTTTTACCGGGGATGCTTTAATATGGTTCCGCAGCATCAAAACCTCTCTCAACTCTTGGGATGAACTTACTAACGTTCTCAAATCAACCTTCCTACCTCCAGAAAATGATGAACAACTCTGGGAGGAAATTAAAGGCTACAAACAGAAAAAGAATGAGTCTATTATTATTTTTGTTGCTCAACTCACCTGTCTCTTCAAACGTCTCTCTCGTGAACCAGCTGAAGTCAGCAAATTAAAATACATCACCCGAAATTTACTTCCAGAATATATTCCTCACGTCACCCTTTCCAATGTAAATACCGTCTCTGACTTAATTCAGTTAGTCAAAAAATTGGAGGATGCTAAATCACTTTCTATTCAAAAACCTTCTTTTCAATCCAAAGTAGGTATCTGTTATTGATTCTACAAATCAGCGTCCCAAACAACGATTTAATAAACCTAGAACATCCAATTTGCCTTCTACCTCTAACAACGTGACGAATACTTCTAATCCGACCAATATTTCTAACAGTAGGGATGTTACCTGTTGGAATTGTCATAAAAAAGGACACATTTATTCCAGTTGTCAAAACCAACAAAAATCCTATTTTTGTTATCGTTGTGGTTCTCCAAATGTCACTGTTTCTACCTGCCCCCGATGTTCAAAAAACTAACTAGGGGAGAATGTCGTATCGGTACACTCTCTCTTTACCGCCCTAGTAAAACCGATATCAAAAAACAAGATCAATGGGAGAAATGGCTAAAAGTCGTTAAAAATTTCTATCAAAACTCTTTGCAAATAACTGCCCCAGTTTTACTGAATAAGTCTACCGATACAAGACCCTACCTATCCATACAAATCTTTTCGACAGATTTCGTCGTCCTGTTGGACACCGGTTGTTCAATTACCGTAGTTGGGAATAAAGCCCTCGATTTTCTTAAAGTCAATAATGTACAAATTAATTCCTCTGAACATCGAAATGTTTCCCTAGCAGATGGCACTAACCAAGTTGTCTCTGGTACTGTAGATCTACCGATTATAGCTAACAATATTTTACATGTCATTAAGGCACTGGTCGTCCCTTCACTACCTTGCACTTTTATTCTTGAAAATAACTTTGTAAAAACCTTTTCCCTCATTATTGATTTCTCCAAAAATACCTGGTCTTCCAACAGCACTTCTAAACCCCAGTTTCTCTCTGAGATGGAACCAGAACTAAACACCACAATCCCTTAATACTCTCGAAATTCTAACTCCTGTCCAACAGACACTAGCTAAAGATACTATAGATTCCTTTTCTGCTATCAGTAATACCAACCGGCTAGGTCGTACCGATAAAATACAAATGCATATCGATACCGGGGATGCAAAACCTTTCAAAAAACGACCATTCCCAATGTCTCCCTATATGTCGAAGATTCTTAACGACGAATTGGACGAAATGCTTCGTCTAGGTGTTATAGAACCCTCAAATAGTCCTTGGTGTTCTCCGGTACTTCTCGTCAAAAAGGCTAATAATGAATATCGTTTCTGTTTCGATGGTCGAACTCTCAACGAAGTAATTAAACACGATACCTACCCTTTGCCAAATATAGATCGAATTCTCTCCCTTCTCAAAGGTACCAAATTTATAAGTTCAATAGACTTACGAAAAGCTTTTTGGCAAGTCCCTTTAGATCCTTCTTCGAAAGAAAAAACCGCTTTCAGTGTTATCGGTAGAGGTTCTTTTCAATTCACTGTGATGCCTTTTGGATTGTGCAATTCTGCTCAAACCCAACAACGTTTAGTTGACGCTATCTTCGGTCCGGCTTACGAACCAAATATCTTTTGTTACCTTGATGACATTATTATCTGTACAAATTCGTTTGAAGAACATATTCGTCTCTTATCTGAAGTCAGAGATAAGCTAAAAGACGCCAACCTAACGATAAATGTCAAAAAATGTGAGTTTTTCAAGCCCGAATTAAAATTTCTGGGTTATATCGTAGGAAACAATATTTTAAAAACAGATCCTGATAAAATTTCGGCCATGATTAATTATCCCCGTCCAACAACTTTCACGGAAGTCAAAAGATTTATCGGCATATGTTCCTGGTACCGTCATTTGATCAAAGACTTTTCTTCCCTTTTTCATCATTTCTCTCATTTTCTTTTTAGTCCCTTTTAAATTCTTTTATCTTTTCTTTTTTCTAGTAAATATATCCCCGTATATCTTTCCAATACGATATCATCGAGCTCGTTCGAATCCACGCTCGCTCTCCTCCTACCCCCTGAGTGCCGTTCGCATTTGTTAACCTCGATAAAACGAGCCTTTTAACATCTTGAGAAAAAAGAGGTTACACTCTCAATAATAATAATAATAATAATAATACGTATGCTTTATTGTCACTAAAAAAAATACAATTTTTATGGACAAAGCAGGATAAGATTAAAACACACTAGGGAAATATATAACACAAATATATACAAAAACAATTACTGATTGATATAAATAAATATATCATCAATGGTTATTAAAATGTTAGAAAATATAAAAAAAATTTAAAAAAAAGAACAAATTTGTTACCTAAAATAATTGCAAAAGTTTAAAAAAAATACAAACTGCAATACATAATATGAAAAAATCAACAAAATACAAAAAATTTACAGAATTTAAAATAAGACTTGCAGCTACTGGAAGTGATATTCAAGACGTTTTAATTATTCATTTAGGAACTCATCCACTGAATAATATGATCTCTCAATGAGATACTCTTTAGTCATTTTTCTAAATTTAGTAAAAGAAGTCGCCGATTTAATTTGCACAGGGAGGTGATTGTACAATTTTTTTGCGTGATAAATTATTGACTTTCTTACTAATTCGGTGGATGGGATTGGCAAATAAACATCATAACTCGAGTTTCTAGTGGAGTAGCCATGGTTGGGTCTCGTAGGAAAAATATGTAAATGCTTTCGAATCAGACATACAGTTTCTAGAATAAATAATGAAGGGAGTGTTAGGATTCCGTTCCTTTGAAAGTATGGCTTGCAGTGGGTTCTTGAGCTAAGTCCAAGGAGATAACGAATTGCTCTCTTTTGTAATTTAAAAATAGCGTTGAATTGTGCAAGGCTACTAGAACCCCAAAAGGGAAGTCCGTAGCGAAGATGTGATTCAAAGAGAGAGAAATAAGTTATTTTGGCAGAGTGGAGATTTAGTTCTTTAGAAACCGATCTAATCGCGAAGCATGCTGATGCTAGTTTCTTCGTTAGTGAATCTGTGTGAAGAGACCACTTTAGACTGCTGTCAATGAAAAGACCTAGAAATTTTACAGACTCAACGACACTGACGGAATTGCTTTCAAGAAGTATTGGATGAAAGGCTTCTTTATAGGATAATGCAACTGTCTTCTCGACATTGAAGCAAAGCAAGTTACAATCGGACCAGTTTTTGATTGTAATAAGATCATTAGAAATGTCGGCATGTAAAGATGGATTATCGATGTTGCTCCAGGTGATACTAGTATCATCAGCAAATAGAAAGATTTTTCCTTTAATTTTTAAATTAGTGATGTCATTAATAAAGAGTAAAAAAAGTATGGGACCTAACACGGAACCTTGAGGTACTCCACTAGTAATTAATCTGCAGCTAGAATCTTTACCGTTTGTTCTGACTAGTTGTTTCCTATTTTCCAAGTAAGACTTGAACCAGTTTAGTGAAATGCCACGAATACCGTAGAACTCTAATTTTTTTAATAAAATATTATGATTTACACAATCAAATGCCTTGGCGTAGTCACAGAAAACTGTAGCGGTGGAATGATTATTATTAAGAGACGAGTAAACTTCATTGAGCACTGAAAACATGGCATCGTTTGTGCACTTATTTGACAGAAATCCAAACTGATTTTGTGATAGAATATTGTGCTTAAGGAGAAAAGGCATGAGTCGGACTTTTATTAATCTTTCGATAATTTTGGAAAGGGCCGGTAACAAAGCAATAGGTCGGTAATTACCGGTAATTGAATGTTCACCACCTTTGTGAAGAGGAATGACTATAGCCGTTTTCAAGCATTCAGGAAATACTCCGTTTTCAAAAGATCTATTAATTAGAGATGATAGTATTTCTATCACATTATCAGGAAGGTTTATGAAGATTTTGATAGATAAGCCGTCTGTACTACAAGAAGATTTACTTTTAATATTGTTGATTGTTTGTTTAAGTTCTGAACAATTCACTGGATTTAAAAAGAAGGTGTTTGCAACATTTTTAGAGGCGGGAAGAAAAGAGATAGGATCGAACTTAGGCGAGATGTTTGCAGTCAGATTATTACTGACATTAACAAAGTATTCGTTTAAATCATCGGAACTGGGAAAGGGGAATTTTTGATCCACTGAGTTAGTTTTATTACGAAGATCATTAATAATGGACCAAGTCTCTTTAGAAACATTTTTGGAACTATCTAGTTTATGTTGGTAATACCGTTGTTTAGCTATTTTTATTATTTTTAAATAAACATTCCTATATTTTTTTATATATTCGGTGACATGGATGTTAGCAGTAAATTTCTTGATGTATAATAAGGAGCGCATATTCTTGGCAGAATTACGTATACCTTTAGTAGTCCAAGGTTTATGACGTTTGGATTTAATGGGTTTAAGAGGAAAGGCTTTGTTAAAAGCGTTAACAATTTTGTTTAAAAATTTACTGTAGTTTGAGTTGATATCATTGGACAGAAAGTTCCAGTCGGTAGATAGACATAAATTATAAAACTTTTCAAAGTTTTTGGCAGAGAAAATCCTACCCAAACGCCGAGATTTAATTGAAGTTTTAGATGGAATAGAGAACTTGGTGAAAACCGCTTCATGATCAGAAAGCCCTGCGCTGATAACCAAAGAATCGACATCAGGAGGCGAAAAGTCGGAAACAACGTAGTCTATAATGGTGGCAGAGGTTTTCGTGATCCTAGTTGGGGAGTCAACGTGCATTGAGAGACCATAAGATTCAAAAATAGTTACCAAAGACAGTTGGGAAGCACAAGCAGTAGCATAGTCAATATTTAGATCGCCGCATAAAATTTTTCTGCTCTTGATGGGCAGAGAATCGAGTAAATTTAACAGGTTCTGGAAAAATAGATCGATGTTTGAACTACGTTTGTATTTGAATTCAATGACTATTTGCAAACGCGAAATTTTCTAGAATCAACTAAGCTCAAATCTAAATATTATTATTCATTTAATGAATGAAATAGAAAATTCTGTCGCTTTCGCACGAATTGGAATATTACATACTAGTATTATCAAACCTAATGAGGTTTATTCTATAATTAGTACTGTTTTAGACCATCACGCCCCAAATGAGTTAGTTTTCGAAAAAATCCCTGACGATATTCATACGTCATTACGACATCTTAGAAGTAGAAGCTTTTTATTCCGATTCTAATAATGATAATAATAATAATAAACGACTTTATTCAAAAGATTTTTGACAAATATTTTTTTTTCAAAAGAACATAAAGTTTAATCATGCTCAACGTGGCGAAGTCTAGCTAAGCTACTCCTACTTAACCACACTAAGCATGTTAGGTAGCAAAAGTATACATTTATAGTAAAAGCTAATTCGGCAAACAGAAGAACAGAAAGAACAAAAAATATATATTGAAATAAAAGACATATAAATTAAATTTAATTGAAACTGATTGAAATTGATTCCTCCAAATTCACAAGGGTGCATTCAAACAAGCATCATTTTTGGTCTTTGATCAGGTAACATTTATATTTGTATTTGAACTTGTTAATGTTAAATAATTTAAACTGTGCAGGTATAGAGTTATATATTTTGACAGCATTATAGGTAAAACATCTTTGAAACATAGCAGTCCGATACTTAGGTAATGACAATTTATGTCTGTTGCGAGTATTTCTATTGTGAATAAGTGAGTGTGGGATTAATTTATTTATTAGTACTAAAGGTTTAGAGTTACTATTTTATGTACAAAAGTACCCAAATGTAGTTTAAAACGATTATTCATGTTCAACCATTTACAATCATTAAGTTTATGAGAAATATGTTGGCCTTTTCTAATCGAGAAAATTAGGCGGCAACAGGAATTTTGTAAAACTTGAATTCGTTGTTTATCGCGTTGTAATAAACAGGGCCAATAAATAAAATCACAATAATTGAAATTACTGAGCACAAGAGACTCACAAAGAAGTGTTTTTAGTTTAATATTAAGGAAGTGGCGACTACTATAAATTAATCTAAGAGAAGTATATGATTTTCTTATTAGTGATTTGACGTATTCGCAAAAACGAAGATCACTATCAATAATGATACCTAAATCACGTGCATTTTCAACAACTTGTAAAGACTGGTTTAAAATGTTTATTTTAAAATGTTCTTTGAGAAACTCTTTATGTGTACCAAAACATATAAGCTTGGACTTTTTGGAATTTAATTTTAAGTCATGTTCAACAGATAACTGTTGAACTGACTGAAGTTCTGAGTTGAGAGTTTGTGAAGCTTCATCGATGTTGTTAATATTAAACGCTAGATATATCTGAGTATCATCAGCATATGCTTGTGTGTTACAATTTTTTATGGAATTAATGATATCAGCTGTATATATAATGAATAATAGGGGTCCCAAAATTGACCCTTGGGGTACCCCTGATAGAATTTCTATGCCAGATGATAACTTATTTTTAACACTTATTTTTTGTGACCTACCAAGCAAATAAGACCATATAAGAAATAATGAACCATTATGAAATCCGAGAAATTTAAGTTTTGCACAAAGTAGTTCATGATTGATAGTATCAAAGGCCTTAGAAAAATCAAGTAATACTAAAGCCAAATTCATCTTACAATCTTGAGCAGCAATAATATCATCGGTTACCGCAGCCAAAGCAGTCCCAGTAGAAAATCCACGCCTAAAACCACTTTGTTTATCAGGAATTAATTTGTTATCAGTAACATAAGAATAAATCTGATTGTAAATAATACTCTCAAAAATTTTAGAAATAGCAGGAAGAATGCTGATTATCCTTAAATCAGATAATGTTTCTGGATTATTACACTTAGGCAGAGGTTTGCCTATCGCTATTTTCCAATTGTTAGGAAAATAGGACCTAAGGATACAAAAATTAATAATATGCGCCAAATATTTATCAACAAATGGACTACAATATTTTAACATGCTGGCAGTAATATTATCCGCACCAGAGGCATTACTTTTGAGTTTATTTATTATATTATTAATATCTACGTCTGTTACCAAGGAGAATGAAAATTGTAAACTATCTTTAAAACTGTTATTATGATAATATTCAATTTTGTTATCACAATTGTTACTAACATTGCGAATATACCTGGCAAAATAATTGTTTATTTCTTTGGGATTGGACAAATTTTGTGAAAGAACATAATTTTTTTGTTTACCATGAACATTTAGTTTTCTCAGGGCGTTCCAAGTTTTCCTTGAATCACCATTAACACAGATAGAATTCAAATATCCTTTTTTTTCTTGTCTTACTGCTGACACAGTGAAGTTTCTACGTTGTTTATAATAAGTCCAATCCTCAGCGAGACGTGTTCTCTTGAATTTCTGTAAGGCATTATCCCTTTCCCTCATAATACGTTTTAAATTTGGTGTAAGCCACGGTGCTGGTGGTTTAGTAACTCTAACCTGTCTAAGAGGAGCATGTTTATGAAAAACTGAAATTATAAATTCATTTAACAAACTATTTTTTTATCTATATCATCTTCAAATACAATATTCATCCAAGGCATAGAACTTAAATCAGTTAAAAAATGTTCCTAAGTGAAATGTTTAAAGTAACGATAAGACACAAACTTAGGACTCATTTTAAAACCATTGATTTTGAGATCTACATAACCTAACCTATGATCAGAAATATTGTCAACAACAATTACTCCATGTTTAGTGACATAATCTTTATTGGATCAATTAATTTTGAGGAGGTGTTCGTAACTCTGGTTGGCTCTGTCAAAATTTGTTTAAATCCATAAGACTCAAAACACTCATTAAGAGGGTTAGTCATATTCAAAAAATCAATGTTGGCATCACCACCAAAAAATATA
This sequence comes from Altica lythri, assembly GCA_964028335.1. NCBI lineage: Eukaryota > Metazoa > Arthropoda > Insecta > Coleoptera > Chrysomelidae > Altica > Altica lythri. The sequence goes on from OZ034800.1 coordinate 50,407,936, forward strand.
AAATCATATTCTGGACAGACTGAAGCCAATATATTATCAAAATGATCTATGGCAGTACTTAAACTAGATTTAGGTGGTCTATAAAACGTTCCAAAACCTATATTTTTTGAATGCATTTTTAACTTAAAAAACTGATATTCCAGGTTATCACTACAGTCTAGTTGGAGATCGACCTCCTGGCATTGATAGCGATTATTTATGAAAGCACCTACACCACCACCCCTTTTATTGTTACGACTGTTGTGAAAAAAGTAGTAACCCTGGGATTTTTATTCGCGTGATATCTACCTTATCAGACAGCCATGTTTCAGATACCAAAACAATATCATATTCTTTCGCTATAATCAAAGAACAGAAATCATTATAACCTGTAAATATCGATTGTAAATTAAGATTTGCTATCTTCATAGTTAAAGGTGAAACAGGTTTAATACGATTGAATGAATGCCCATGTCGCATAAAAAAGTTAAGAAATAAACATTCACTAATGTATCGAGTATATAAAAAAAAAGTATATGAATAGATAAAAGATTAAAATATTAGGATATTAAACTATTAAAATATTAGGAGGAATCAATATATGAATTAAATGTATTAATAATAAATTGAAATTTTATATGTCCTAATATAAAGTACCGTGATAAAGCAAAGAACAAAGTACAATACAATCAGCCACAAGTGAGTGCTTATAAATAATTAATAATAATACTACAGCAGAAATGTAATCAAAACTACGTAGGTATTATCGTTTCATATTTAAAAATAAAGAAAATTCTATGAGAAGCATTTTTTACAAGAGAGAAGGAAATAAAGTAATCTTAATTTACAAAATCAAAAGAAAACCAGCTTTTAATACAAGACATATTGCGATTGAATATTTTAGGGACTAATTTATTTATAAAAAAAAACAACTATATAAATTCGAAACCAAATGCGGTATAAAAATAATTAATCAAAACTCAAACAAAAAAAATTAATCAAAACTCCTACATAAGGAAATAATGTTAAATTAATAGTAATTTCCGACACAAAAAAGTTATGATTTATGCATTACGTTTGATGTGCAATAATGTCATTTTCACTGTTAATTGGGATCACTGCCCCATTTACTTTAGCAAACACCTTTCCGTTAAATGTCCAGGTAGCTTTCTTAAAAACTTGCTTAGATTTCTTAAAAAGAATAAGATTACTTACAGTTAACTTTTTCAATATAACGTAAGATGTATTTTTGAAGTTTTTCTTATTAGAAAAAATACGATTGCGTATCCATCTCTGGCAGAAATCAACAACAACCGGACGGATTGTTGCATTCCCATGCCTTTTTTTACCTAGACGATAGCACTGGTTAATATTATTTTCAGAGACTGGTACACGTAAATCAGTTTTAAAAATTTTTACAACATCATCCACTATATAAGGTAGAGTCATCATTCTCAGCAATACCATGTAAAATAAGGGAGTTTTTATTATTGTCTAATAGAATTTTTTCAATATTATTATTTAGTGAATCCATTTTATCACTCAGATTACTAATATCAGTCTTCACCTTGGCAAGAGCACTACTAATATCCTTTTTAAAATTTTCAATCTTTTTGAGAAGGCTGCTGTTAGATTCCTGGACAGGCGGTGCATTTAATTGTCCCATAAGTTCATTCATGCCTTCTTCAAAAATTGTATTTATATTATCAATTTTAGAATTTAATGATTTCAAAGTTAAACTTTCGGTAGTTGGCATTGTTAAAAAATTTCGATATACAACACCTTAATCACACCAAAATAAACAGTAAAACTATCACTGCTCATAAGAAAACTGGTTTCTCACTCGAGAACTGAATGTATCTACGTCTATTCAACACAACTGACCATCACCGAAATCGTTTTCGCTATTCACGTTCCAATTGTTTACCCTCAGGACTTTTCTTATTATCATCTTTATTCAATCCCTACAAGAAACCTTACTACCATAATTCCTCAAAGTACCTACCTGATTATGAATGAAAATTTTTACCAATACACATCAACACCCTGCAAGGACCTCAAGCCAAACTATTATTGTCCGGATGGATTACTGTCCAATGCGTTACAAACAGACGACTGTGTTGTTCAGCTTCTTCAATTACACTCAAACCCCAAGGATTGCCATGGAATACCAATTAGAATTACAAAGAGCTTGATACAGCAAATAGATGATGCTCATTACATTGGGTTATTCGTCAATCAAACAAAACTCGAAACCGTGTGTGCCAGAACAGATCTTACTACCTTAAGTGGCAACTATTTAATATCTCTACCTTAGCAGTGTCAATTTGCAATAGAAAATCAACATTTCACTAATGAGAAATTCATGTCTGAAGGTCAACCATTGCTGCTACCCCAATTAGAGATACCACATTCCAAAGAGAAAGAAGATATACCAGAAATAGTTTTAGAAGACATCTCATTGGATAAAATTCACGAAATTCGAAGGAAACAAAGTCAAATTAAACCACTATTAATAAAACATACATCGAATCAAATATCCTCCTACTGGTACCAACCATGTTATGCAATTTTGGCATCCATTATTATTTACATCGTGGTGAAGAAAATTAACCAGAGAAGAAATCGCGGTATATCATCGCGAAATACCACAAGGGCAGAAGAAGAAGGTGAAGAACTTCAAGACAGAAATCAACCCTCAACAGCCCCTCAACCTATCTTAATATTTTTATTAGAATATACAGTTAGTCTGATTTTATACTTAAACCAATTAACATTGATATAATTTGTAAATTATTAAAATAAAATATTTTTAAAAAGAAAACTCTAATTCGAAGAGTTATAAGTCGCGTTTGTCTCTTTTTTAGTTGATTTTTTTTTATTTTTTACATTTTTCTTTACATTCTTTACTTTTTTTGTGATAATGTTCGTTTGTTTTTTCCGTTTTTTCAACTTTTTTCATTTTTTCTTCATTTTTTTGATACCCACTCGTTTTTCTATTTACTATTTTTTTACATTTTTTACTATTTACTTTTCATGATTTTCAACGTTTTTTCATATAATTTTTAAGGATTTTTAACATAATATCAGGACGACACTCACGGTTTTTACTTTTTTTACGATTTCCAACAGTTTTTTGAATTTTTTTACATGTTTTAAGGATTTTCTTCATTTTTTTACGATTGTCAATGGTTTTGTTAACTTTTCAACAATTTTTTTTATAATTTCTGATAATTTTTCAATACTGTCACGAATTTCCTACAATTATTCACGTTTTTCAAGATTTCTATATAAACTTCCGACATTTTTTCACTATTTACAAAAATTTTTCAAGATTTTTAACAATTTTTTACGATTTTCAACAATTTTTTTACAGTTTTTAACATGTTATTAATAGAAGTCCGCATAATATTTTTTATAAAAAACCGAGTAATTTTTAACATTATTCATACAAAGTTTCAACTCCTTACTTGCACCCTTCTATTCTAATAAACCATAAAACACGTGTTCAATAAAAATTGAATTTCAATTTTTATAAAAACCGGTGGTAATTTAAAGATTTTTCCATACAAACTTTTAACCCCTATTACATCCTCATATTGCAGCCTTAGCAACTGCAGCAGGAAAGAAGTTAGGCTTTCTTTTTAGAGCACGGAAATATTTCTCTTCATCCAACTTAGCTACTCTTTACAAACCCTAAATAAGACCTAGTCTTGAATACTGCTCGCATGTATGGGGATCGGTGGCTCCGTCAAGGCTCAGATTTCATGATGCATTACAGAGAAGAGCAGTTCGACTAATAAACGACACCAGTATCAACAAAAACCTAGCCCCATTGTTCCACCGAAGAGCAGTATCTGAACTTTCCCTGTTTTACCGATACTTAAACAGTGCCAGACATCGAGAACGGATCGATTTGATCGTTCATCCTTAATCCCCATGGTCTCCAGATTTTGGAACTCCCACCTTCCCACGTCCACTCGACCTAACTTGTAGTCCTTTAAATCCCAAATTGATAAATGGCCTCTTCTGCCCCAATAGATGTTCTCGGTACATTTGTATTTAGGTCTATACCTACGAGGATATACTTAGATAAAAAAAAATGTAGAATTGTAGAATGTCCTGACGAAGAATTAAATTTGACTTAAAAGCTGGACAAGAAATCAAAGTTTTATTTAATGGCCTAATTTTGTAATTTGAATGCAACTCCGCTATTGACCTTCTTTTGTATATCTAAGTATATAATAACATTATATAAACACAAAAATGAATTAAATGATATAGAAAGGAGACAATTAGCTACTTACTAGTAAACATCTACACTTTTATGGTTTACCTAAAATATATAAAAACGAATCACCTCTACATAAGTTCATTCAGTAAATTATCTTCGTTTTTATCCTTTATCTGGAAACACGGATTAACATATAAAAAACAGACATTTTCTGGCAAAGTTATCCAAAATTAATAAAAAAAAAACATCTTTGAAGCTGCAAACCTTTTCACAAATTCACCTGTTGATAAAACGTTACAAATAGTTTTAAACAGCTATTGGCAAATGATAAATAAGAAATATTAAGAAAGAAATGTTATACTTAATAGTTTTTTGTTTATTTTTTATCTTTAAAAACAAATAAAATTTTTTTTAGTCATTTTTATATCCAATTATTTGTTATTTTAAGTGGTAAGAAGGTCTCTAATCAATAGAAAAACATTTAAAAAATATGTGAAAACCAACTAGATTAGATGTTTATTGGGTTGGCTGTTAGCCTGTGTCACTGCGACCTTTGCAGATCTATTGTGATCACCTATTATCTCAAGAATAGGATAAGAGCTCCTTGTCCAGCCCTGTCCTCTTAATGAGACTTAATAGCCTTAATGGCCACTTCGCATAACTTGGAGCAGCCGGTTTCTCCTCTCCTAGTAATATATACCGCGTCCTTGCAAGGCCTTCACATTGGCATAGGACATGAAATGCGGTTTCATCCTCCTCTTGGCATTATCGACAGATGTCTTCATTTGCTAAGTTCAGCTGACTTATGTTTACGGAGACTTTGTCACTTGCCCGGTGATTTTTCCCACCACTCCTGGGCCTTCTCTAGCCTCTATTTCTCAATGGCTGCTTTTCTGAAGGTGTCAGAAACTCCTCCGAATGGTTCTGGGACAATCATTGGAATATTAGCTCCCGCACGGGCCAATTGATCAGCCTTCTCATTGCACTGAAACCCTGAGGGTCGTGGTATCCATGCCAGTGTCAGAAAATTCCGACTTGCGGCATGTGTCAGGGCCCTAACGCAGTCCCATATCAGCTGTCAGCCTATTTGTGTCGAGACTATCGCCTTTAGAGCTGCTTGGCTGCCGGAGTATATGACTACGGTTTTACTAGTTATACCCTGACTTGCGATCTCCGTTGCACAGTGTGGTATGGCCATTACTTAACCCTGAAACACTGTAGCATACGTACCTAGACTTAGTTGGACTTTTATCCTATGTCTTCCACTATATATACCCGAACCTGTGCCTTTCTCAGACTTTGAGCCATCGGTATACCAGTTTGACTCCCTTTGGATTGGAGGCCAATGTTCTTTGAGTCCGTTTCCAGTAATTCTACTCGAAAGTTTCTCACAAAATTATACCTGGGGACTATATATCCTGTCCCGAGGCATGCTCATTATTTGATCCGCCTTAACCCTATCGTATAACTCTGCTTGCTTTTTCCCTTTTAATAAGGTAATGGGGGCCTGGGCTTGTAGCAGTCTGTGAGCAGTTGCCATAGCCTCGCACTGTATGTAAATGTGCAATGGTGGTAGGTTAAGTAGAACCTGTAGTGCGTCTGTTGGGGCGGTCCCCATGGCACTTGTAACATTCAGACATGCCTGCCTTTGAATACTTTCCAGCTGCCTGATCACCCCGGACTGCCGCGTTCTACTCCACCACACCACCGAACCATAGATTAACATTGGTCTAATGACTTGTGTATACAACCAAAGGTTCATTTTGGGGTCAAGCCCCAGTTCTTGCCATACAGTTGTCTACACCTACCAAGAGCTATTGTAGCTTTGTGTGTGAACTTTTGAGTATGTTGCTTCCATGACAGCCTCTAATCAAACACCACACCCAGGTATTTGGCTTTTGTGGCCATTGGTACCAGCACGTTATTGAGCGTTATTGGTTTTAAGCCTTGCAACGCTCTTTTATTAGTGAAAGGGATAACTGATGCTTTTTGTGTATTGACTGTTAGGCCTTCATCCTTGGAACAATTGTGAGACCATATTCATTGCGGTCTGCATCCGCTCTGAGACTGTGCCCAGAAACCTCCCCTGAATGATTATGGCCGTATCATCTGCGAAACCTATAGGCAGTGAAGGCCTTCATTGAGGAGTTTCTTAAGGAGGTCATCCACAAGTGCTGACCACAGCAGAGGCGACAGTGCCCCTCCCTGCGGACAGCCCCTTCCCACTGTTGCCTCACCTAACTTGCACACTACGATCCTATGCGTTAGGTTGGCATACACCCATTAGTGGGGGACTCCCCTTCTTGAAAGTGCGTCGGTCACTGACTCGGGTCCCACATAACTGAAGGCTCCTTCAATGTCAATAAACGCCGCTAGGGCTACTTCTTTGTCTTCTATTGACTTTGATAATAGCCTGTTTAAGTCAGACAGCGTTAGGTCAGTGGATTTTTCCCGCTGGTACTTAATGGGTTCTCCGTTAAGATTTTGTCCCTTATATATCTATCGACCAGTTTCTTCAGCGTTTTTGCTATAAATGACGATAGACTTATTGGTATGTATGACTTGGTAGTTTGGTGTGTCATCCTCCCCACTTCAGGAAGATATAAGATTACCACCTTCTGCCACACAGATGGTATAAATCTATAGGCCAAACAAGCCTTAAAGATACAGATGTGTTATAATTACGTCCTGCCCTTTCTGAAGTAGGGCTGGGTATATTCCGTCCGTTCCCGGTGTTTTGAATGGACGGAATGTGCTGATAGCCCATCTGATTTTTGCAGGTCTGGTTATTTCGGTAGCTAGCTTCCAGTCATCCCTTGATGGCCATACCAGCATTTGACCGTGGCCTGCGCTTTCCGATCCCGCTTGCATAAAACCGTGGGCCAGGAAAGTGTGCCAATGTTAGCATTCTTAAACTTTCCTCCAACGTTTTGGTGTGTGATCCGTCCTCCTTTTTGAGGAGGCCGACCTCTTTCGTTGCACCATCCTTAAACTGGTCCTTGTGGATTCTTGAACATGCGGGGGTCGTTTGGACTTCCTCGCAGAACCTCCTCCAGGAGTCTCTTTTGGCTTTTCGCATTTTTTTATTGTACAGCGTTAACTTTTGTCTATACTCTTCCCAGTTATAAACGATTTTGGCCTTATTAAACAGCCTTCATACCTGAGCCCTAAGCTTCTGTAGGTGTTCGTTCCACCAGGAAGTGTTTCTTATGTACTTCCTTGTCTGTTCCGGGCAGCTTTCACGATAAGCCGAACCAATAGCCTCGCTTACCCTGTCCACCTCCCGTTCCAAACTGGACACATCTCTTATTGACACCGGTCTGTCCTCGAGATTTTCATTGAGGGAATTTACATAGTCCTCCCAATTCGTTCTCCGTGTGGATTTTTGAACGTGGTATCAATAATTTTGGGGTTTACAATATTGAACCTTATATGTCTGTGATCCGATCCAGACGGCTCGTTCGAGACATGCCAGTTTTCAATCTTGTCGTAGATGTTATATTTGGGCAGAGGGTCATATCAAACCCTACCTCCGTATAGCCATGGCTCCTGCAGGACGGCTACCTCCAAGCCTTCTCTCTCAAATCTCCGACACACTATGGCCGATGCAGCCTTTGCATGTTGGAGATTTGCCTGCAGGACCCTGACTGTACCTACATCTCCATGGAAGGTTGACACTTACTCTCCCCAGCGATCACTTCCACAGTCGTGGCACGACCTATACTGGAGGGGGCTGTGGTCCTCCCATCTTCGGGCGGCTTATTGTCGTGGTGGGCCGTTAAGCCTGCCTCCGACTCTGAGCTTCCCTGAGTCACAGGACGCTCATCCCCCTTTAGACGGAATTTAACCTTTCCTATCCCAAAGTGGGTGAGCATGTACTGCGCCTCCACGGACTTTCTATCCATGAAGAACGTCCAGACTTGCCCCTTGTCTGTTGGGTTTTTTCCAAAGTCCGTCCACAGCCCGGTGTTCAGCTTGTGGTTGCCGATCTTTAGTCTTCTAGGGATGCGGTCGGCATCGAGCCTTACCCCATCCTTATCTGGTATGTGCAGTGTGCACGGTGCATGTACACGGCTTTGGGATGTCTGTCCCGTCCTTGGCCTGGAGGCTTGCGCCTTCCCAGGGTTTTAGACTTGGAACTACATCCTTTAGCCATTGTGCACTCGCATCGTCTGCACATTTGACCAGCAGAAAACTTGTTCACATCTTGCACTGGTCCAGCACTACTTGAGGGCCGTCTTCCGGTATTTCCTCCAGTGCATTTTCAATTGTTGATTCCACTACCTTTAGCTTTGTAGGATCTAGCTTTTTTCTGGGTATCCAGCTTCTACAACTGCCACCCTTACAGCTGTCAAGGCCTCTTTAAAGGACCTTCCTTCGATATTCCTCTTTTTGAGGTGTACCTTTATCCGACCTTGGCCGCTTTTTGGAGGTATTGGGCTGTTGGTCTCTCTGCTTAGGAGTTACCTGTGCTGTAGGCTTTGGCTTATCCTTCTTCTCTCCCTTATTTTCGGTCTAATCCTTTTCTAGAGACTTTCTGAAGTTGTCTCTTATCACCTGCCGTTTTGCCTCGGCGAAATCGAGACCTTCCTTCACAAGTCTCCACACCTTGTTCTTTGAGGTACCCGATAGTCGTTCCTGGATGATTTCCTCGGTCGACATAAGGTCAATATCTTCCTCCGAATTGACTTTAAAACTGCCCTTTCCCGCTTGCCTTTCGGCTTTGCCACCTGCCTTACAGCTACTGGTTTTGGCATTTCCGCCTTTTTAGCTTGCCTTTCCGCTTTAACTTGTCGGCGTTTTCCTCTCGCCACCTGCCAGTAGGCTTCCTCTCCTTTTTTCTTCTGCTTCTTAATCCATATCAGTCCCACGAGAAGCTAGGGAAGGGATGGTCCACCTGATCAGAGCCCCGCATAATCAGGTAAGGCTAGATACAAGGGGGTTTCGCCCGGTGCCTCCAGGGGACCGTTCGCGACCAACTTAACCCGTTGGCCATTCAGTACATCGGCACAGTAACTCACATCTTCACTTGGGTTTGTTTGTGTAATTATTAGCTGTAAGATGAGGGAGGGACATCGGGCCCTCCCCCAGCTTGTCGTTGCCCGTTGTGAGCCCCTGGGAGGCTATTACACAAGAGTTGTACTAACTATAAATAACCACATATTAAATTGTAGATTATACGTGAGGTCTATTGGCCCGGATGATCTTATACGCCTCTCAGGCACCTCTAGTGGCGCCACCAAGCGGACTGCCGCGACATACGGTTGGGTCAATCGGCTGTCATAAGTGTCATATGCTATGTAATTCCAGCGGAGTGTGTACTTTTTTAAATTTAAAATTTTAATCGATTGTCGTGAAATATCCGCGAAAAAAGTTAGTGGTCACACTTGTTGTGTTGTTGGGTCCAATTTCCGGGGTTATACTATCCCAGGAATAAGTTATTATAGATTTCCCTCGAAATCGTGGGAAGTAGCTCGTCGCAAGGATTGGATTGTCGCAGTCCGTCGAGTCGAGTATGTATCAATAATGTTTATCAAATAAAATGTTATGGAGTGACAAAGTTTTTTTATTTCTTGATCGTGATGTTCATTTTTACAATCGAGAATTAGCGGTTTTTCAACTAAAGATTTTAAATAACGCTTATTACAGAAGAGTGATTTTGCATTATAAACAATAGGCAATACACAGCACCTGACTCAAGCTAACGCGGCCTTGCGCCACGAGGTAGCGCTGGCGTCGCAAAGTCGAGATGCCTGAGAAGCGTATACTACACTCCAACCTAGGCCCGGTCGGATACGCTGCCCTTTTTGATCAACCAAATTTCATAAATTTTGTTTCACAATTGTTATTCAAATATTGTATTTTTATTAAAACAGAAGTAATAAACAATACAAAGAAACATTTACAAAAAACAGCATTTTTATCGAATTCTCATGTACTGCTTAATTTGTAAATTTTTTTTTCCAGTTCTTGAACTAATTGAGCTTTAGGTAATGGACAGTAATGCCAAAGTCTATCTTGGCCCATACTTGCGCATAAATAAAAATTAACTCTTTTCAAGGTGGAAAAAGATTTCTCTCCTGAACAAGTCGTAGCAGGAATACTTAAAATCATACATAGAGCAATGTCTACATTTGGATAAACTTCTCGAAGATTTTGAGAATACAATACACTGCATATTTCTTGTGCAAAACGTACATCTTCTGTATTCGCTAGACAGTCTTTGAATTAACATCCTAAATGAATACATTCATTCCCTTATGTCTCATCCAAATCATCAGGATACCTTATTTATTTGCAAGAATTTTCAATTCATTCGTGTCTATTTCGAATAACTTGTCAAAAAAATTAAAATGTTCGTAGAGATTTTGATAAGTACTTTTATGTCTGGCCAAAGTCCAAAGTATCTAAAATTCGATAATACACATTGGTGCGAAAATGTTCGTGGCCAGATACTCATCTGCCTGATTTTTTTTCTGGTTTTCTTGTGACTTGTATTATAGCGATAATAAAGTTGAACTCCAGATAGTACTTTGGCTTTTTCTTCATATTCAGAGAATTGTTTGTCTCTCATATCTTGAAGAAATAATGCAAAAGAACCGTAGATTTGTACCACAGATGATAAATCCACTAAAAATCGCTGAAGCAGCATAAAACGATCTAAAATAACATTCAAACAGTGACTAGAATTGCAGTTTCTAGATGCTGTAATTACCACAGCAATACCGTAGCTAAAGATAGCGTAGTCGGTTTTTCATCACTATTGTATGCAATAAATTTAAGCTCATTAATTATTCTCAGCAACTCTTTTTCTAATGCATAACATTCATGATGTCGAGCAGACCAACGAATTTGAGAAAGACTCTTAAGTCTTAAAATTTTATGATGCACTAAGATCTCCCATGGAAAAGTAGAAAAAAAGTCAACTGCTTCGGTTACTGATTCAGTTGCCACAAATTCCTACAAAATTTAACCAATAGGCAGCACAAGGAACATATTCTGCTAATGGATTAATTTTATTTTGCACATTATGTCCAAACCATTGTTTTCAAGAGATTTTAACAGAGCATCTTCAATATCCTAAGCCTAGGCTAGCTCCTGGGGTCGTGGCTTCCCTCTGAGTTTTATCAATTTTCCCCAAACAATTAATTCTTAAAAAAAATTTAAAAAAAATATATTTCTCTTATCTTATATTATTCCAGACTTCTATTCTGGTGAAGCCTTGACTATCATCAGAAATTCATTCCTTCTTCAATTCAAGGATGGAAGGACCTCTTCTTAATAAATCTTCCTTCATGAACTATCCAGGGATGGTTTCTCCTTTGGTGTCGACTTCTCTGGTCAGTAACAAAATGGCTGACGGCTTGTCAGCGTTTTCTTTAATTCTCCTACTAGGCCCCTTCTCGATTTGGCAATATACCGTAATAATGAAATTCTAATCAAAACTCCAACCTTTAATCATTTACAATCAAATATATTCGCTATCTGGTTCTCCATGTTAACGAGAAAAAATTAATTATATTCACAGGTTTTTATATTTTATGATCACAAAAAACTGACTTTTACGATAGCAAATGTATTTGAAATTAAGTAAAATTTTAAAATAACAAATTCTCCGCAATTTGGATACTTTAATGAAAATAAAATTTATACTGAAGCTAAAATTTACTTACTTATTATCGAAGGGCAGAAGTATTAAAATATGTTTCTAATTACTTGTGGAAACTACGAGAAAGTGACCGAATCGAACTAATATGCTGTCGAAGAAAACAAATCGCCCATATCCCACCACGACGACGCAATAAAACTTAAAATAAATACCAACCTATAGTCAGGTGGATTTCGGTCCAAAAACGAACGTTACAAGTAATTGGCAAATATTCTAAAACCCCCCAACAATTTCACCGTTATCAAAAATTGTCTCTTCTGTCCCAATAGATGTTCTCGGTACATTTAGGGGACATACCTACGAGGACATCCTTAATAAAAAAAAATCATGTATATAGCTAATAATTATCGTAAGCTGATCGACATGTGCAATATCAGGCGTAGAATCCATCATCACACCAAAATACTTATCAGATTGCACTTCTCTAGAAAGTATTATACTTTATTTTGTGTTAATAATATAATTACTTCATAGAAAGTTTTAGATAACTGTAAGTATTTTGCAAAGAAGTTTATTAATTTGTGTTTTTTTAATAACATTATTCAAGACCATAATTGATTTGTCAAAATATTAATATTGTACTCACAAAGTGAAAAGTCAATGGAAAAATGAATTATGTTATCATCTATAGAAAATGTTCGAAAAATAATTCTTACAAAAAAACAACCAATTTTTAAAAAAATCGGTATATATTTTGGCTCTAAAATTTTGCCACCTCCAAATTGTGGTGCCCTAGGCCCGGCCCTATGCGGAAATCCATCACTGGTTCATAAGGTCTATACTTTTAAAAAAGCTTATTATACGCTTAAGATGTAACCTGATCAGGCTCTAAGGAAACCTGCTCCGTCCCAAATAATCATGTAGTTTGCAAACGATTACTTTGGAGTTACAAATAATTTATTAAGCCGTGTCATCTGCATACTTACAGAATCGACATGTTTGCTTTGCCCATTTTACAGAGATGGTTTTCCAACTGACAGTGTTCTCTGAAGCTCTCACAGTAATTTAGAGTAGCGCAATGAAGTCCGTGCTAACCTTTTTGTTTGTCTTTGGTCTAGAGTCTTTTTCCATTAGGCTGCACTAAATTCTTTTTCCCAATTACGAACTTCATCTATAATGCAACATTTTGAGACACCACAATAAGGTTCGATAAAAGGTTCTTTCTTTTACGAGACTTTAACAATCTCGTTTCTGATAATCACTTTGTTTTGTTTAGCCAGTGGCGTAAGAGACTGTTAGCAGTTTTAGCCTGTTTTAGATTCGAACGTTGTAGAGCTTTTAACGCAGCTTGTCTAACAGAGGCAATAAATATTTTGGCCGAATTGAGGCGTTTTTGAATGCACACTTAAGCACAGAAGTCTATTGCTAGTAGGGAAGATCGTAGAAGTATTTCCGAGAGCTATTGAGAGCCTAACGTTAGGACCTGTATCCACTATACCTACTTATTCTGGAGTTTTAGACTCATCAGTATAATAGTTATAAGTTGGACGATTTCGTTTTGTGTTACTCACACTTATTATTAACGTTTAGTGTGAGTTCGAAATCTCATTTTGTACAAATAATGATCTTCCTGAATTGGGTTGCTTCGACCCTTAGAGTAATTCTCTCTACAATTAAGTTCTAGATTAAAAATAATGCAGATATTAACATTTGGAATATATCCCAAGATGAAACTCATGTTGAATATTTTTGTTAGGATTAGGACATCGGGTATCAATGCCCTATTCTAAAAGAACTCGAAATATACCATCCTCTTCAAAAAATCTGTATATTAAAAACGGTCTCAAATATTCAGAGCACCCCACACTTTACAACAAAAACACCCATTAATTAATTACAATTGAGTTTAAAACTATTGTAAGTAGTTTAATTTAAAGTATTTTGGAATCAGCAGGATATCAACGAAAACGTTTGTTGGTAAGACTTTGAATATCAATAAAAACAAATATCTAGAGTAAAAAATAAAATAATTTAATAGATTTTTTTAAATATATCACAATAAATGACGTGTCTTTTTTTAATTACAAAAATTTCCCTCTAAGTCACAACTTAAACTTGAACTATCCTTGCTCGAATATGACCTATTATATCTCAAATGACTCTTCACTAAATGCCCGCTAGCTAAAGCAGCCATTAAAGATATTTCTCCAGCTAAGACTGCACCACAAACTATTCTTGCTAACTGTTTTGCATTATCTCCAGGAGATTCCATATTGGGTCCATTTACACCTAACATTTTAAGACATGAAGATTGAGCAGGTAGCACTGTTCCACCACCAATCGTTCCTATTTCTATGGATGGCATGGTACAGGAAACATATAAATCTTCTCCATTTTCCCCCCATGGTTCCATGATTGTCAAGCAATTACTGCTTGATATGTTTTGAGCAGCATCTTGACCAGTTGCTATATATATGGCAGTGACTATATTGGCTGCATGAGCATTAAAACCACCTAAAACAAATAAAATTATTAATATACGTATAACTAAACCACCATATATAGACAAGAATACCAGAATCACTCTGCCCGCCGCCTTTGTACTAGTCGAGGAGCTACCAATCCTGAAAGCTCCGTGATCACGGATTCTAATATTTTTAATAAAAAATAAAAGTTCACGTTTAGACGAACAAGATTTGCTTGGTCGGCGTGGATTTGATTTGCCGGAAATATTTTAATTAAATTTTTTATTATTAAATTTTCCATAATTTTTTTCCGTCATCACGGATTTTGATCAAACTTATATAGAATTTTGTGAAATATTATATTTAACAAAAAAAAATCCGGCCGACCAATGATTTTTAGCCGGAAAGGTCACGCATACCTATTTGAATGGTGTGATAAGGGGTAAAATTTATCCATTATCACGGAAATCTTTTTTTATTTTTTTAATTGACGCGTTTGAATGTAAAATTTATAATTATCTTGGTATGCGTGCTTACAAACTGCCGAAAGTATCGCGCATACCAAATTTTAACTCTTCGCTTTTTAACGGTTTCTATATTTCTGTAAAGAGTGAGTAAGGCAGATTTTTGGTTTAAGTTGAAACCTTGCATGAGTTCGTCCCTTTCTATTGTCACAAATATATATTTTTTCCAAATTATATTTCTATTTTAATTTTGTTCAACACGGTATAGTGTGTTTTATCGCTGAGCACGCTATAATCCGTCAATTAGAATCAGACGGTAACATCCGTTCTACGGAGACCGATGTTGCTGAGTCAGTACTTTTTATAGTATAAAATGCCGCGATTCAACTGACTACGGGGTCGTTCTAAGCGAGCCTTAGCCCTGCACACAACGTCGTCTTAGTCAGTCACTAAAAAATATTACGCACCATTTTTGTAAACGCAATGTGGCAAAATGCTACTGAACCTATTTGTACATTATATGATCCAACAGAATGTGGATGGCAAGTAAATGAATCCAGTAAACTCGAACCATTGTGGTACATTGGCCCATCGGCACCGTTAAAGGTTGAGGAAATATTAAGTTGCCAACAGAATGAGGAAGCAAGCGAAGAATCAGAAGAAGAGAGAAATGATAATTTTGATGATAATGATGTAGATGATTATTGATTAATAAACTTGAATTGAACATATTTTTTGTATCAACCTTTATTTATTGTATAATCAACCCAAATAAAAATTTTCCTGTATTTCCTCTTTTCCATATTAATTTGTATAATAAATAGTTAAAAACTTAAGGAAGAGACCGAGGTAGAAGAAAGACTCTAAAAGAAATGTCATCAAGTAAGTAAAATCTATAACAGTATGATCCTCATTCACACAATAAAATTTGGTATGCGCGATACTTTCGGCAGTTTGTAAGCACGCATACCAAGATAATTATAAATTTTACATTCAAACGCGTGAATTAAAAAAAAAAAAAAAAGATTTCCGTGATAATGGATAAATTTTACCCCTTATCACACCATTCAAATAGGTATGCGTGACCTTTCCGGCTAAAAATCATTGGTTGGCCGGATTTTTTTTTGTTAAATATAATATTTCACAAAATTCTATATAAGTTTGATCAAAATCCGTGATGACGGAAAAAAATTATGGAAAATTTAATAATAAAAAATTTAATTAAAATATTTCCGGCAAATCAAATCCACGCCGACCAAGCAAATCTTGTTCGTCTAAACGTGAACTTTTATTTTTTATTAAAAAAATTAGAATCCGTGATCACGGAGCTTTCAGCATTGGTGGCTCCTGGACAATACATTTCGCTCCGGTTTGCCGACGTTTTTTGTGTAGTTTTATGAGAACTGGTGAGCAGCGATGCCAACTGTACCGATTTTTCGGAAGATCTACCGATTTAGGAAGTTTTCTACCGATATATAATTATAATTTTCTTTCATAATTATTTAACTTTTTTTGTTACTTAATTTAAACTTAAGTTTTTTTATTAAATAAATAGTTTTTTAAATTTTCGCCTATAGTTTATAAATTTACCGATTTATACTTATTGGAACGAAGTTCCCTTTCGCGCGTTACGAACAGTTACGACTGACGCTAGGAGCTAGCCCAAAAAAATTCATACCAAAAGTTGTCACGACACTATGCACCGACACAATGCACCGACACACGCATGTTTCTCTCTCTCACAGACCAAAAAATAAATAACTCTCTCTCCCTCTCTCTCATAGATAGATATATTACAATTAAAAAGACACTATTTTAAATTAAAAGAAAATGTACATTAAAAAGAAAATACTGTAGAAAAAAACATAATTACCTATAATAGTATTATATTTTATTTCATCCTGTTTTTATAAATTAATAAATTCATAAACATTTTAAAAATAGTTCGTAACTTGACTACGTCAAATTACCTTAACTGTCAGTCACTGTCAAATATTTTAATTTTAAATTTTTTGTATTGAATTGTTAATTCCTGTTTTAAATTATAAAAAGTAATTTTAAAAAGATGTGTTATTTAAAGCTCTGGTATTGTATAAATGGACACTTTTGTTAAAAGAAACGAACTGTTAGGTAAGTAGAGATTTTATACAGACAATAATAAATGCTTATGTATGTATAAACACTCTGCTGTGTTTACAAATTACTAATTCCTTCACTAATTAATCGAAAGGAACTTCGTTCCATCCGGGTGTCCCTTGACACCTCACACTTTTTTTTGTTCTTTTTTGTATCAATCTACCGAGATCATAAATTTTAGGCAGGCAACATTGCAGGTGAGCGACAAAGATGCACACCAAAATGCGGACCGAGAGCACTTTGGTCTGTATATAAAGTGGTCAAATTGGACACAAAAATAAGAAGAAACTATCCTAAAAAGTAATATCCGAAAACGCTATGTCACATAGCTATGCCCCTACAAATTTGGGGTTGAAATGAAGTTTTTTTTTTCCTTAAAACCGAAAAGAGCTAAAAATACGCACTTTGGTAAATATTTTGTACTAGTCACATCAAAAGGGGTGAAATTAAGCAATCATCAGTTCAATTTTAACATATTAAAATGTTATTTAAATATTGTCTATAACTTCTTTGTGGCATAATTGTATATATTTACTTCTTTAATCGTGGATCTTTTGCCACTAAAATCAAAATAATAAAATGATAAATAAATATTTTGAAAATGACCCTTGCTTATTTATCTTGATAGATATGTCAAATTTATTAAGGGTCGTTTTTTCAAAACTGAAAATGCCTAACAAAAATTAAAACAATTTTCTTTTCTGAGCTTTCGACAACCTGATCAATTGTCGTTTTTAAAGATAAAAAGTTATACTTCTTAATGAAATGCTTTGAGTTTTAAATTTCTTGATTTGTTTCTTTTGGTTTCTATAGATATATAGATTATCAGCTCATTCTTTTTTTTAAGGTAGTTAGCCAAGATCTATATAAATCCAAAGTCTACAGTCTACATTGGGAAATCAAGAAGACCTCTTGAAGTTCGCCTCAATGAACACAAGAAATATCTAAGAAAAGGAGATATAGATAAATCTAAGATTTGTGACCACGCTGTAAATTTTCTGAAGAGATAAAGTGGAATGACAATAAATGAATAAATGAAAATTAAAAAAAAAACAGCACACATTTTAAATGTATTTTTAATTTTACTTTGGAACCTAAAAAATTTGACTGCCTCACGATTTACCATTGATTATAACAACTTTATACATTTGTTTCCGTGAAAAAAAATTAGCGGCAAAAAGTGCAAAAATCCCATGGTATTTAAATGGGAAATGTAGTATGATTCAGGCACGGGTTAATGTGAATATTAAGGGCTGATTTGGGCCTGATAATTTTTGTTAGGTCATAACCTAAAAATTTGAGGGGCGTTTGGAGAACAAAACCCAATTTGGGAAATAACGGACACCCTAATATATATATTAAAATATAAAAACTTATAAAAAAAATTATTATATTTTAATATGTGGAATTTGTTATGGTATCACTGATTCTAATATTTAAATTTTACTTAAAAGAAAAACAATAAGACGACTATAGAACAGGGTGAAAAATGTTGATTGAAAATACAATCGTGAGGATTATATATATATTGGCCATAACATTGACTGCAACTCCACTATTGACTTCACGTTATATATATATATATATATATATATATATATATATATATATATATATATATATATATATATATATATATGAACAGTAGTGGTGTTCCGGGTTTCAATCCGTTGGTTGTTTGTGTCTTCACGACGTTTCGCCAACATCTCAGCTGGCATTTTCAAGTGATGCTTCCTTTGCGGCTGCTCAACTTGGAATTCCAAGTTGAGCAGCCGCAAAGGAAGCATCACTTGAAAATGCCAGCTGAGATGTTGGCGAAACGTCGTGAAGACACAAACAACCAACGGATTGAAACCCGGAACACCACTACTGTTCATTCTACCATCCGTGAAACACTACATCATAACATATATATATATATATATATATATATATATATATATATATATATATATATATATATATATATAAATCCTCACGATCAGTAAATTTAAATTAATATATATTTATATATAAAATAAATAATGAGAGTTTAGGACCCAAAAGTTTCCAGAAACGCTTCGTTAAATAGTAATGCCCCTCTAAATTTGGGGATTAAAATTGTATTTTTATTGTTTTCTCAAAACCGAAAAGAGCTAAACTTTGGAAAGTATATTGGACCAGTCGATACACTTCGAAAGGCTATTTTTCAATTCTCCTCTATTATCACTTTTTTATCTGTTAAAATGTTGATGCGGTTTTGAATATTTTACTTTTTTACTAAAAAAAGTTAATTATAAAAAACTTTCTAAATGTATACGTCTATCCAGAATAAATTTCTTTAGGATAAAAAATTTATAGGTGAAAAAGTTGTAGTAAAAAATTGAAGTGATAATTTAAAAAATAGTTTTCGAGGTGTACCTATAACAATATTTACAACAGTTACCGGATATTCCTTTATAGAAAACTTCCTTTTTTCTTTGGCTATGAACTCAATTTGACTACTTAACTCTGAAGTAAATACATTAGGGTGGGCCAAAAAAATCGACTTGGTACTGTGAAAAATAGGTTGCTACGCACCTCTACAAATATTTTTAACGCGCAGTTGTAAAGAGGTTTTTTTCTAATACTAAGATACAAATAAAAAACGAAAAGCGGAGAAAAACCCCATTAAAATTAAGAGCTCATTTGCAAAGTCTTTTATTGAGGTATCTGGTAACCTATTCTTCAAAGTACCATTAAAAAAATAATCAGTTTATTTAACCTACCCAAATATATTTAACTGTATTTATTTACCTATGCTTCCAGCAATAGCAGATCCAATCATGTTCTTTGAAATGTTTAAATCTACCAAAGCAGCAGTAGTAGTTTTAAGTACAGTTGAAACTACATTAGCAGATAGGATACATTCACAAACAACTGCCTTCCCTCGACCCTCAATCCAATTGATGGCTGCTGGCTTTTTATCGGTACACACATTTCCACTCAAACTGAGTATCTCCATATTGGGAAAAAATTCTTTCATAGTTTTCAGCGCATTCTCCGTACCTTTTGATATCATATTCATTCCCATTGCATCTCCAGTTTTTGCCATAAACCTAAAATGAACAATTTATTATAAAGTAAATAAACTAGAATGACAATCTGTGTTTACAGAATAGTACGAACTTAGTTAACAAGACTTAATTGGATACATGTTCAGATTTAAAAAATACAATTATTTATTATGTAACACCTTAATTCTAAATTCTAAATAAAGTATGATGACGGGTATTTTGTTTACGATTGAACCCGTGTGACATATAGTCACCAGTCGTACTGCAGCCTAGTTAGGCTTATTGTACTTCTTCCAATAGTTCATGTCATCCACTCCAGGATCTTAGTACCCTCTACTAGTTTCTACAGGTCTAAAGAATGGAAACTATATGTTTGTGGAGGCACTTTAAAATCTCCAGATATTGACTTTCTCCTGTGATCCAGTGCTTCGCAATGGTACAGTGTTCCCTGAAGCATAATCTGGGGTTTCTATTAAACAGTCCCCTAGTTTCGAGATGATCTTTGCTGTGGCCTCTAAGGAACCCTTTAATGAATCGTAGCTGATTTTTGTTAGTTTTGAAGTTTTGCGCAGTATTTCAGCTCTTTTGATACACGTCTGTTCATTACACATTCTACTGTGTGCTTGGCCAGAGATGTGTTTCCATAGTTATGACAATTCTTACATTTAAATAAATTATTTCATACCTGATAAAAAGATATCGACCCGCGATATGGCAAGAAATTTTTTCAAGTTTGGCAAATCTGCTGGTAGCATCAAAAGATTTTTTGAGATTTAAAAAATTTTCCTTCTTTTTTGTCCATTGAAGTGCCTCAGAAGCATTAACAATTGAAATGAAACGAATGACAGGTCCTCTGGTCATACCATCAGCTATAATTCTACTATTTATTCCATTCCGTTCAATTGCTTTACATCCTGTAACAATATTTTTTATAGTTAAAAAATAACAAAATTCTTAAAAAATTTAAGAATACTGTTAAATATATAATTAAAATAACTTACCTCTATTAGTACTAGCAACTAAACATCCCTCAGTAGTAGCCATAGGAATATAAAAAAGTTGGTTATCTAAAAGCAGAGGGCCAGCAATTCCAACAGGAACCGGCACATATCCTAAAACATTCTCACAGCAAGCTCCTAGAACTTTATTATAATCATAATTTTGATATGGTAAATCTTTTAGAGCCATTTTATTCTGTAACATATTTTGAATAATATCTCTTCTAATTTTCACCCCCCTTTCAGGATTTCTAATAGATTTTTCTAAGGTATATGATGGGATATGTTTCGTATCTACTAACATTATTATTTCTTTATCAGAGAGCTTATAAGCCTTATCAGCACGCAAGATTTGCAAGCATTCTTGTAAACTACGAGCAGTACTACTATTATTATAATTATCTACAAAATTATCTTCTGAAGAAAGTTCATTTTCTGGTAATTCTTCTGTTTGGATTTCTACACTCATAGAGTAAGTTCTCCTTTGTCTTTGTATACTTTTTCTTCTATCAGGTTCAGATACACGAACAAGTTCGTTAGTCTGTTCAAACTCGTCCTTACTTTCAAAATATATAAATTTAATCATTAAAGTTACCAGCAAAATTAAAATTACAATATGATCAGCGCTTAAAACAAATTGTTTGGCCAAATATCCATACATAGATGTGTTTTCCGTACACTGAGGAATTGTTTTATTACTTCCAACTTCACTTAGATCTTCTGCAGACATTGTCCAACGACTATGAATATGAACAAGTAATAAACCAATTGACATTATCATTTTTACCCGTTGAACTGCAGGATTTGATTTATCTTTTTCTTCAACGATTTCAACACTTATTTCATTACTTTCCTCTCTATAACTATCTGCAATTTTACTGAGATCCAACATTATTGATAAACAAGCTGGATAAAACGTTAGTAAGATTATATAATTTACTATAACGGAAAGACATGCAAAATAAGAAAGCATTTCTAACCGTTGAACTCCAGATAATGTACCAACTCCAATTACAAGAGTTTCTACTATGGTATCTAAAGTTATTGTCGGTCCTAACACAGCCACCCCGCGAGCTATATTTTTACTTATTTCATGTTGATTTGACGACCTTATAGCATACTGTGCAAGTTTGGCAGCTTTTGAGAGATCAATGAGTAGTAAGAAGAAAAATAAAGCATCTTTTAAATCTACCAGTTCAATTTGAAGAATATTTAATACGGCTGAAATAAAAACAAAACTGGAAAACACTACAAAGAGTCCAGCAAATCCTAAAATATATTTTGATCCTAATCTCTGAAGATTTCTAAATTGGTGATAGCTGTACAATATTGCAAGACACCGTATTATTGTCATCACTATTACATCTGCTGCTATGAAATGATCTTCGATACAACTACTACATGTTGATGGAGGTGGTACGAATGGCTTACTTGTATGTGGTTTTTCTAATGTTAAAAAACATACTGTAAAAGTAATCACTGTAAAAATTACTTCCCATGGATGTGTGGCACATATTTCTCCGTATAATCCAAATATTCTTGACATTTTTAATTAATATTTCAAATCTTACATACAAACTAAAAATCACTTGCTTTCAAATGATGTAATATTTGGATAATGTTGAATTGAAAGCTCTGCTCTAATAGTTCCTAACCATTTGTTCCTTAATCCTGTCACGCCTGTCACCGACATAGGTAATAAAAATATTGCGTCTGTTGTTATTAATTAAACACAATTTAAAATTAAATGTATTAAATATTCTTCTCAAAAATCAACTTCCAAAAATTAAGTTAAAAATTAAATTATTATTGGTCTATAAATAAGTAAAATAATCTGTTGGTAAGTCTGAAAATATGACACTGTTACCGCAAACTTTAAGCAACAACAACTCCCTATATTAGAAATATTTGTTTTTTTAATTGAACTGTTCATACAATTCTAGATTGAGAAATAATAATAAAAGTATATAATTTAAATTGTTACTAATAATATCTAATTGAAACAACTGATATATTTTTAAAGTTACAAGTAGAATCTTTTAATTAAAGTTTTTTTGTTGTTATTATGTTGGTTAACATGCTACGGTCTCTTCGAGTCGACTAGCAGCGCCGCATATCAGCCTTTTAGAAAAGTCAACTTCTCTTGACCACGTTTTTCTTAGTGCTGTGTACCTATTTTAGGTAATTTTGTGTAAGTTTTTATATATTAATTTATTATCAAACCTTTAATTTGATACTAAATTTACAACTATATTGTTCGGATAGTATTTTATTCGTGGTATATAAATTTTAGAAAACATGGGTCGTGTTCGTACGAAGACAGTCAAAAAAGCTTCCAAAGTGATCATTGAAAAATATTACACCCGCTTAACTTTGGATTTCCACACCAACAAAAGAATATGTGAAGAAATTGCTATTATTCCTACGAAACCTCTCAGAAACAAAATTGCCGGATTTGTGACACATTTAATGAAACGTCTCAGACATTCACAAGTAAGTTTTTTTACCCATGAATTTCCTTTCTCATTTGTTGATTTGATTTTAAGTACAAAACATTATTTTAGTTATTAAATAAAATCTTTTAGTATTTGTGTACAACTATTTTTAAAGCAAAAATACAATTTGTTATATTTTAATTATATAGTTGTTTATAGAGTTTAAATTTTTTAGAACTTTTACAGAGTAAGAGTGCAGGATGCAATAAGTCTGGTGTAAAATTAAATACTATTGTTAATTCTGTTTAAGTATTCACACATTAATTTTGAATACCAGTAGTTATTTAGTGAAACAATGTTTAATGCAACCACACTTTATTATTTTTTTAGGTTCGAGGAATTTCCATTAAATTGCAAGAAGAGGAACGTGAACGGCGTGATAACTTTGTACCAGAAGTTTCTGCTTTGGAACACGATATCATTGAAGTTGATCCAGAGACTAAAGAAATGTTGAAAATGTTGGATTTCAACAATATTAGTGGACTCCAATTAACTCAACCCACTACCAACACATTCAATAGACGTTCTTAATTTTTTATGTATTTGAATATTTAAATAGGAATAATACAATGGATTTCTGAACTTTCCGAGTCTCATTTTCTTTTTTATTTATCTACTTCAGCATGATATGTTTTAACAAACTTTATTTTCTTCAGGTATTGAAGTACTTATTTAACAATAGAACAATGAAATTCATTACTATGGGATTAAAAAATAGGTAATTAATACTGAAATACTCAAATTGTAATTTCTAATATATTTTAAAATTAGAATTACAGAACATAATATAACCTTTATCCATAAAAAAACAGATTCAATTTGTGCACATTATTTAATATTAGAAAATCATAATTTTAACGTTAATTTCCAAATTTTACATTCTGAAACAAGTTATTCAAAAACACCTTTTATAGGAGCATTAGAAATTAATACGCAATAACGTTCTGGTTATTTACCTTATTTCTTTTAATGCTTTGGTAATAAATTTGTTTTTTTATAAATAAAGAAAACGAAAATTTGTCAAATATATTGGTCTTAATTTTTTTATAATGATTTTTGTCAAGTAAAGACCTCTCAATACTTTAAATTAAAAAAATTTATACCTAATTGATATATCAGTTTTTCAATTTTATTTAGAAAAAGCATAACAAAAAATATTTATATATCTTTATTAAATAAAACATAAAAAATATTTAATATAATCTTCTTTCAGCAATATCTAGCTAAAAGGAAAAAAATGGGTTTTAGAAACATTATTACATTCTCCTAAAAATTTCAGATGTAAAAAGAATCAATTTTATTAATGCCAATATGAAATTTTTTATTATTTGGGATCTAAGATTTGCATATTAAAACTGACTTACGTGTCAAAGCAGTGCAGTGAGAGCGAAAAAGGTTGAAGATAAAACATTAGCAATCCGATATCCAATGTATCTGAACCATCTCCGCAGCACCGAACCTTGTCGTTTTTTGTGGAATATATTTAAGAGATCTTCTCCGCAACAAATATAAGCCAACAATGTTATTAAAAG
Organism: Altica lythri; assembly: GCA_964028335.1. Classification (NCBI taxonomy): domain Eukaryota; kingdom Metazoa; phylum Arthropoda; class Insecta; order Coleoptera; family Chrysomelidae; genus Altica; species Altica lythri. The sequence continues at coordinate 50,432,883 of OZ034800.1, forward strand.
CAATCCAACAACTACAAATGTTTGTTACAATGGAGTTTAAGGCTATATTTAAAAAGCACTTACTCGTTCCTGCTATACCCTCCAATATTATAGGATAATATTCTTGAAAATTGTTAAGAAATTTAACGGAAACTAAAACAAAATATTTTTTAAAAGATTATATTTATATGGAACATATTTTACCTTTTGATATCCAATTTTCACGTTTTGATTCTATATAAGAAGTATTAATACTTCCATCATCATAAAAATAAGTATTACGTTCTAAAACATCGTCTTTTGATATTTTCTTATGCCATCTATATCTAGAACCGCAAACTGGAAGTGTCCACGATTTTCTCCAGGGTTTGTTTTTTAATGTAGGATACTTATCCTTTAATTTTGGATTAATTTTCATAATTGAACGTGATCTAAAACGTGCATAATGGAAAAGTACATGTAATGAGCTGATAAATTTGTAACTTACTTTCTATTAACATTTTTAAGTAGATTTTCAATAGATTCGCTGAAATAAATACAATTAGGTAATAAAGTCATAAAATATTGCTAATAACTTACTCAGTATCATAGTTTTTTTTCTTCATTAGAAGATCTCGGGAATATCCAAAATCTTCCTTAAGAAGATTTTCAACTGATTCTCTGTAAATAGAAAATTTAATTTTTAAATTAAACATTTTATCTTACCCTTTACTCTCTTTCATCTACAAGTTGCTTCTGCATTCTAGCTTCTTGAACTAGACTGTCAGGCAACATTTCATTGAAAAAAGAATCAATTGAATCTCTATAAAATAAATAACTTATTAAATTGAATAGAAGACAGTAATCGGGTATTATTTACTCTTGATAATGTGGTTTGGTCAGTCCAATATCTGGAGGAGGATCTGGTGGTTTATCTTTCAGAAACTTATTGGTTAACTGTCTAAAAAAATATAATCCAATAAGATGATATATTAAAGATATATAAGAGAACAAAGAAAAGAAAAATTATTCATTACATACTCTTCTATTTCGTATCTATTCCGGTGATCGCCAATTTCTCCAAATTGATTTATGCACGGTCTGAAAAAATGCAAAATAAATTATTTATGATTAATACAGTAAATACGTATTTCCTACTCTTCTGGTTCGTATCTGTTTCTAGGATCTCGAATATCTTGCAAAAACTTCTCCATTGTAGGACTGAAAAATAAACATTAGTAATAAGAATTCAAGTTTTTCTAATTACTAACTGATTAGTTTCGTAGCTGTCATGACGATGTTTGTAACGATTATTTTGAGAATCTCCAACTTCTTTCAAAAATCTGTCAACGGGGTGTCTGTAAAAATACAAGCTATGAATTAAAATTATTAATTCGTAATTTTATATCTTACTCTTCAGCTTCTAGTCTAGCTTTTCCCCGTTCAATCTTTTCTGGTAACAAATAATCTCTTCTTCGCGGATATGGTAAGGGTATCCGAGTGTGATGTTTTATGTTTGGTGCTGGTTCTAAATGCCGTTGATATGAGTCTTCTCTAATAATCTGAGAATTTTCTACCTCCATATCCTCGTGTTTGCTATGAAGTGATGTTTCTGATGGAAATTTTGCATTTGGTTGCTTATCTTTAGTCACAAGTCTATTAAAATTATAACTGAATTATATTTAGCAAAACACATCAAGATTAATTGGTAAAAAATTACCGTCGAAACCTAGGATCGCAAGACGTTTTTTCTCGGTTTAATGTTTTTCTAGTAGGGAACTGCGGAAAATTGCCACCATAGAGTGCAGCCAACTTTTTCATACTAGGGTCCAAACCACTATAAATATTACTTCCTTAAAATACTTATAAATATACATTCTATTACTTACTCTACGGGAGCAATCGCTGAACATTTTGAAGTCGTACGTGATTTATTAGATCTGCTTTTTTTTGAAACAGGCTTATGTCTGGAAAAAATGAAGCGTATACCAAAAGCAAATTTAATCTAAATGCGGCGTTGTCTTAATAAGATTTCTTTTCGAATTATTATAATTATACAAAATAAATGTATATGTTGGTTCAATGTAAAAGGACAAGCAAGGAATATTTATAAAAAGTGTATAGTTTAATTACAAAATATTTAATTTCAGAAATAAATGCATGTCACAACAGATTACCGGATACTTGTCAATGTGATGAAAGGACAATAAAAATTCGAATTCTTATTCAAAATCAAAAACACTTACGGCTTCACAGCAGGAGGTGAATTAGGATCTTGCTGCTCTCTTAGATCGATATACTCTTCATCAACTGTAATTAATTATTTTGAATAAAATATTTTTTTAAATCGACATACACTTACTGAAAATTTTTGGTTCTACATCCATTATTTAAAAAAAAATATTATCCTAAACATAGCTTTAAATATACACGATAAATAAAAGGAAGTAAAAACACTTCGGCTTTTGAATAAATATAAAAAATTTGACATTTAGTTATAACAGACCACTCAATTTAAATAAAAAAACAATTGTTTATAAGAACATAGTGAGTGTTCTCCATTTTCATACTCGTGGTAACTCGGCACAGGATATTTCTATTTTTCTTTATTTTGGTAAAATAATTTTAAAAAAGTGCTTATTTTCAAAAACGCCCCCAAAAAAAATTCTGTATTTTTGTTTTGCAAAAAAGCCGAAAATTTCGCTGCAGCGAACTAAACTAGAGGTTACCATTAGAAACAATTAGGTATCATGTCTGAGCTGGCTACAGTGATTTTATGTTTACGCAAATAAACTTAAAATTAACAATAAAGTGCGTGTGATTCTGTATTTGTGCTGCAACTAATATTAACTTTATTAGTGTAGAATGGAAGTAGTGTTCAATTGAATTAATTTTAACATTTTTTTTAATATTCATATAAACAAAAAATCGAATTAAAAGAATCCTGGAAAACTGCTCGAGTACAACCAGTCCCCAAGAAAGGCTGTAAAACCCAGCCTTTTAACTACAGACCTATAGCTCTTCTATCTGTTATTAGCAAAACTATGGAGAAATACGTCAATCACGACATCCTGAGCTACCTTGAGACAGACAACCTTTTAAGCGACATGCAATATGTTTTTCGCCAACAAAGGTCAACAGCCGATCTACTAGCATGTGTAACTCATGTCTGGAGTGATGCCATCCACCGCTATGGGGAGACTCAAATAGTATCACTAGACATCTCAAAAGCATTTGATTAAGTGTGGCATGCGGCTCTTTTGAACAAACTGCCTTCATACGGATTCTCGCAAAACCTTTGCAGATGGATATCCAACTTTCTCTCCAACAGGCACATCCAAGTTGCTGTAGATGGACATTCTTACAACCTCTACAAGATCAACGCTGGAGTTCCCCAAGGATCGACTCTAGCTCCTACTCTATTCTTATTACACATTAATGATCTACTAGAAGCCACTAATAACCCGATACATGGTTTTGCAGATGATAGCAACCTACACTGTAGCAAAGCGCACAACCGTTCCATACCTCTAGATATTCTGGAAGAGGACAGAAGATCCACAACGGCTTCTCTAAATCAAGATTTGAGAATTGTAGACAAGTGGGGAAGAAAGAATCTTGTTAAATTCAACGCTTCCAAGACAAAGAAATGTTGCCTGTCCAACAAGAGACAAACATGCGACTCATCCATTACAATCAACGATCAGACACTGGTAGCGGGCGACTCCATTACGCTGGTTGGTATAACGATCTCCCAGGACTTACTATGGAATAAACATATTGCATCCATAGCAACTGCAGCAGGAAAGAAATTAGGCTTTCTGTTTAGAGCACGGAAATATTTTTCTCCATCCAACTTAGCTACTCTTTACAAAGCCCAAATACGGCCTAATCTTGAATACTGTTCGCATGTATGGGGTTCGGCGGCTCCGTCAAGGCTCGGAGTTCTTGATGCAATACAGAGAAGAGCGGTTCGACTAATAAACGACACCAGTATCACCAAAAACCTAGTCCCATTATATTATCCCACCGAAGAGCAGTGGTTGATCTTTCCTTGTTTTACCGATACATAAACGGATTTTGCTCAGAAGAACTCCGCTCTATAATACCTCCACTTGCCAGACCAGCCAGAGCAACGCGACGTGCCAACTCCATGCACCCTTATACTGTTCAATGCCCGACAACGAGAACGGTTCGATTCGATCGTTCCTTCATCCCCAGGGTCTCCAGATTGTGGAACTCCTTACCTTCCCACGTCTTCCCCACTCGTCCTAACTTGCAGGCCTTTAAATCCCAAATTAATAAATTGTCTCTTCTGTCCCAATAGATGTTCTCGGTACATTTGTATTTAAGCTATACCTACGAGTACATCCTTAATAAAAAAAAAAGGTGACCATTACCAGATATTATTGAGAAAACTGGTGAAAGTAGTGAAAAAAGTTACACACGTAAATTTAAACGGGATATTTATTTAAAAAATGAATAGATTTGTGGGTGTTACAAAATAAATGCTTTATACTGTTTTCCTTGCTTACTTTTTGATGGTAATAAAACTTGGACGGAAATAGGGGTTACCGACTTATAGGACTTGACTTTGAAGATAAAAAGACACGAAAACTCTTACATCCATAATATGATTGCTAAATTATATATTGGTTATTGGAAAATATATGATAAAATAGATATATTTTATCAAAAATTATAAACTACATCAAATTTTGTGGAGCTTTTGAATTACCTCTTTGCGGTCATGATGAGAGGGATCCTTCCGAGAATCCAAAGATATTTCATGGGCTTATAAATTTTTCGGTTGAATTAGACGCAACTCTAAGTGAGCACCTTGAAAATTATTCGATATTTAAAGGCATCTCCAAAGAAATACAAAACGATCTGTTACAGTGTATGCTTCAAGTCTGTCATGAACAAATAATAGAAAGAAAATTAATAATTCCCCACTTCTGACTATCATGGCGGACGAAACAAAGATGTTGCTGCAAAATCTTGACTTTAGTAGGTATTAATTTTTAGATATATTCGCGATGGTTTGTCAATTGAACGTTTTTGAAGCTATTAATTTTTGAAAGATGTGATGCAGAAAAACTTAGTAAAACAATTTTAATTGTTATATATCCTTTAATTTCAAATTCACCTACCAACTGATTGCACAAAATTATAATGGATAAACGGTTTGAGCGGTCAAGCTGCAGTAGTTCAAGCATTAATAAAAAAAGGTATGTAAACTTTTATGTTCATCAGCTGAATTTGATTATGTCTAAGGCTGCGTCTATAAATTCACTCCAACGTGTAGAAATGTATAAAAATATTACGAACAGAAAGGATCCTTCACGGCGCTACAACTTATGAAATTTTAAAATACGGACAATTATATAATGTTGTGTACGAAAATATAGTACCTCTCTCATTCAATGTATGCATAAAATCAGAAGATCAATTCGCTAACAATTAACACAGTCTATAGTGCAGCAGCCTCTATTCGGCATACATTGTATTATGATCTCGGCATACTTTATATGATCCAATTTTCAATTATTGACTGATTTTTTTTTTCATCATGTGTTACCTCATCTAGAAATACTATTTAATTAATCGCAGCAAAGAAAAATCAAAAAAATCAAAATCACTTTAGTTAGGGATGCTATCAATATAGGTAAGTTTGAATGCAATATCATTGAGGTTCGAAATATAATATTTGCAACATCATCAGTCGAAGCATCAGAGTAATAAGTGATGAGCCAACAGAAAATATATAGAAAAAAATTTGTTCACAAAATTTCTGCTTTAGAATAAGTGTATGATGTTATAATAAATTGTGCAACAGTTCGTCTCAAACTGCATTTATGATTTCAGAACATTAAATAGCGCTCTAAAATTTTTAATAACAAACAATCTAGGAGATACCTAAAAGGATACTAAAAAAATTAGAAATCTTGGTAAAAACTCCTGTGACATCAGAAGACGAAAGATATTTTTCAACTCTAATTAAAACGTTTCTCAGATATTCAATGACCGATAATAATCGTTCAACAAATACTTTTCTATTGAAAACAGTTTATCTCCGAAATGGACAATTTTAGTCACAAACTTATTAAAAAATTTGCAGATCAGAACAAAGAATAGGTTTAATTTATAAAAAATATTGTAAAAATTTCAGAACACTTAAATTTTTATCAAGAGCCGCCACTAACCTTAAGCAATTAGAATATCATAATGTTTTATTTATGAGTTTACACCGCGCACTTTTTAGGGTTCCGTAGACAAATAGCAAAAAGCGGAACCCTTATAGATTCAACATGTTTGTCTGTCTGTCCATCCGTATGTCACAGCCACTTTTTTCCGAAACTTTAAGAACTATACTATTGAAACTTGGTTAGTAGATGCATTCTGTAAACCGCCTTAAGATTTTTCACAAAAATAGAAAAAAAAAAACTATGGGTTATCCATAATAAACACTGATACTCAAATTTTTTTTTTCCATCAAACCCATAAGTGTGTGGTATCCATGGATAAGTTTTAAGAAATGATATTTAGGTTTCTTATATCATTTTTTTCTAAACTGAATAGTTTGCGTGAGAGATACTTCCAAAGTGGTAAAATGTCCCCCTGTCACTTCTGAAATAAGAAAATTATAAAACTAAAAAAAATATATGATGTACTTTACGGTGTAAACTTCCACCGAAAATTGGTTTAACCGAGATCTGGTAAGTAGTTTTTTTTAAACATAGATCAAAGTTACAACGAACTACAAGAACTTTTATATTGTTACTTGCTGCTACGGAACCCTTCATGTGTGAGTCCGATACGCACTTCCCCCTTTATTTAAACCCCAATTAAATATTTTAAACAGCTGTTTTAAATTAAGTTTCCTGCCCTCGATAATGGTTTATTGAAACTTTTTCGTTGGCGTATACTTTCATACAATGTTTTAGAATTTCCATTGATATTTTTTAATCTCATAGTTTTGTCAGTATTTTAAAAGAAAAACCTTGTTAATCGTTTAATTTAAATTCTACATTTTTTGTTAATAACTGAACGAATTATTAGATTATGTTTGTACATTCACACCAATGAAAAAGTTAAAGTTTCTATAAACCATAATTTAAAGCTGGAAGTTTGATTTGAAATAGCTATTAAAATTTTAAAATCGTGCTCAGTGTAAACTAATGAATAAAACATATTTTTCTCCACACCATGAAAAGTGCTACTTTTCGCACATGTGCGGAAAGTTACTTCCGCACGAAAGCAATTAAACACGGATTTCTGATTTATGTAATAACTACAAGTGTAAAACATAACACAAACGGACAAAAAGTATATAGGGTGATTTTTCCCGATGGCACATTAGACAATTAGACGTTATAAATATATGAGAATTTGCAATAATAGGTTTCCAACATATTACTATTTACAAATATTCAGTTAGTTTTTTAATCAGAGTAGTTTTGCCATAACGTCTAATGTGCCACAGAAAAAAGGTATAAATTTTTTCATTGAAAAAAAAACTAACGCCTGGAATCGAACCAGGGTTTACTTTTTTAGTGTTCCAACGTAAGACACCCGGTTAAACCACTGAGCTAACAAGGCACATGTGCTCAGTTCCATATTTGAATATCTATCTTTTGGAAATTTGTACAATATAATAATTTCAAAAAAATGGAAGTATCTTAAGCTCTTTTAAGTAATTTTGCTCTAAAAATTAATTATTCATAGTCCATAGTTATTGTTATGTTAATCTATACTAATATTATAAAGAGGAAAGGTTTGATTTTTTGTTTGTTTGAAATGAATAGGCTCCGAAACTACCGGACCGATTTCAAAAATTCTTTTACCGTTGGCAAGCTACACTATTCCCGAGTGACATAGGATATGTTTCATTAAAAAAAAATAAGGATCCTTACTAAAATGCCATTAATGTAACCAAAAATGACCTTAAAATCCTTACATCGCATGCGCTGAGAATACTATTGATTATAGAATAAAATAATGTGCTAAAATTTTGAAGAATATATAAATATCTACAAAAAATGCCGCGACAGCATATGTCTAACTGTTATAGTTACGTCACAATAACTAATTTTTAATTTTTTAGAAAGTTTTTTATATTTTCGCCGTGTTCTGTGTCTCTGTGTCATTCCGTGGAATTTGTAATCGAATTTAAACCTATTTCCCGACTACCTATAGCCATCCTATAGCTCTGAAATTTTCAAGATAGCTAAGAACTGGATGACAATGCATGTTTCAAGTGTGTTTAGGCATATACATAGATTTCGAAATTTATACCGAATTGATATTAAACATGATCTAAGTTGTGTATAGATAATATTATTTTGAAAGTTATTAAATAAATCGTTCGTAGCGTAGTTGGTTAGGCGGCGGATCGGTCCACTTGTAACAGTTCTGTTATGTTATCATAATGGGATCGATTACGCGACAGAGAAGTTTTTTTCTTTTTTTTTTGTTCTTACATGTGAAAACAGTAATTATTATTTTAACTGGTATTAAAATAAACTGTTTTAGAAAGTTTTTAGATACAACTACCCTTGATTTTGTTAACAAGGAAACAATCTTCTCTATGATCAATCACAGCGTTGTATGACTTAATATTTTTGCAAAATCAGGGATGCTGTGCATTGTTGAGATGACACAAAATATGACCTATAAATCAGTAAAAAACTTTCTATTATAAAAAGTTCTTTTTGTAAATTGTGCTTATTAAAAGTTTTTATCTTGGTATTAATCCTTATCAAAATAACTTATTTCATAATCACGACAGATATCACAAATTTAGCATGTGCAATGGGACGAGGCTACTTATAAAGGAATTAAAAAACAATTAAGTTGTAGCAACCAATATAACTGAACCACCAGCTGGTCAACTAGCTCATACACTGAGGATACCGATGATCCCAACTGATCTACCAAATCCATTTAAACCGCTTCAATTTCCTATCAAAACGTTTTTCGCTTTTACTAATAATAAGTCTCAAGGTCAAACCTTCCAAATAGTAGGGATCGGTTTTCCTCATGGCCAACCGCCTAAGGCGGGTCGGAGCACCTGAAAATTAATTTATTTTGCTGCCAGAAAATAAAACAACATGTAATATTGTTTACAGGGAAGCGTTGACCCAATAAATTTAATGGCTTTTGTTATGTTTCTTTAATCCCCGTGCAAAACCGGGGCGGGCTGCTAGTTATAAATATTTGTACATATGTATTTTTTTCTACTACTTAAGTATCGTAAATAAAACAGCAATATTTATAATATAAACTAAATACATAGCACTATAATAGTAGAACCTGTTACAAATAAAACAATCACATAACACAATAAGCACAATTTATAAAAATAACTTTTTATAATAGAAATTTTTTACTGATTTATAGGTCATATTTTAAGTGTCATCTCAACAATGCACAGCATCCCTGATATTGCAAAAATATTAAGTCATACAACGCTGTGATTGATCATGGAGAAGATTGTTTTCTTGTTAACAAAATCATGGGTAGTTGTATCTAAAAACTTTCTAAAACAGTTTATTTTATTACTAGTTAAAATAATAATTACTGTTTTCACATGTAAGAACAAAAAAAAAAGAAAAAAAACTTCTCTCTCGCGAGATCGATCCTATTACGATAACAGAACTGTCACAATCAACCGCTTATCCAAATAGGCCACCGCAAGCTTATATAAAGTCTTTCAAAATGATAATATGTATACATAAATAATTTAATAACAATTCAGTATAAATTTCGAAATCTATGTATATGCCTAAACACACTTGAAACATGCATTGTCATCCAGTTCTTAGCTATCCTGAAAATTTCAGAGCTCTAGGTAGTCGGGAAATAGGTTTAAATTCGATTACAAAATTCCACGGAATGACACAGAGACAAAGAACACGGCGAAAATATAAAAACTTTCTAAAATAATTGGTAAAGTTATCTCGTGGTCATAAGAAAAATAGTGTAGGGGAAATGTGGATATGACGGCATACTTGATATGATAGCACCCTTTTGAAATTCGCGCTATTTATTTGAAATACCTATATCCAGCACGTGCACGCACGCCAAACAAACTGAAACAGTGTTGCTATGCCATTGTGGGCGCGTTCAAGTGCATCTAGACGCTGCAGAAAATAATTGTTATTATTTGTAAGTATGATAGTTTTTATTACCTTACTAACTTCACTAGTTAGCGGTCGTATGCTTTGTTATTAGTCAAATGTTATAGGCTCATAATATTATAAGCATGTTAATAGGGTTTCTAATGGTGATTTAATTTTAAAATTATGCTGAGGTTAGAATATCTAAATTCATCGATGTTTGCAGTTCGGTTGTTTTGAAATGATGGCACCCCGATTGCATCGTTATGATGGCATAGGGTACCATCATATCACACGGCTTCAGAGATTTATTTTGAGATTGATTTATCTTTCCAGGATTTGTTATTGTCATAAAAATGCCAAAAGTAAAGCGAAGAGTCACGCGCCACCTTTGGAAAGAAGAAAACATGCGCGAAGCCATTAAAAATGCACAGCTGAAAAAAATGGGCTGAAAACGTGCTCCAAAAACATTCGGTGTTCCTGCAACTACTTTGCGACGCAGAGTAAGCAAAAAAATGGGTCATGAGAAAGGCGACCTTGGTGGGTGCCGTCCAACTTTTTCCAAAGAAGTAGAGGAGGCAATTATTGCTCATATTACGAACATGGAAACTCGATTTTTGGGACTCACCACATCCGATGTTAGGTCGCTGGCTTATCAAATAGCAAAACAAAATTCCATTAAAAATAAGTTTAGTAATATACCTAAATGAGAAAGCTGGGTGGACATGGTTATATGATTTTCTAAAGCGAAATCCAAAAATAAGCTTACGCACACCAGACAACACATCCGCTGCGCGTGCTCAGGCGTTTAATAAAGTCAATATTGCAGCTTATTTTAAAAGTCTAGTTGAGGTTTTGACATTGTATAATTTTTCCGCCGAGAATATATACAACATGGATGAAACTGGTTTTTCGACTGTCCAGACCAAGCCCGATAAAATATATGCCACAAAAGGTCGTAAACAGGTGGGCGCTCTAACTAGTGCAGAGAGAGGCCAGCATTATACCGTGGTGTATGCAATGAATGCAGTTGGGTCTTTTATACCTCCAGCTTTTATATTCCCTAGAAAAAACATGAAAAACGAACTTTTGGACAATGCCCCCGCTGGATCTGTCTGCTTTTGTCAAGAAACTGGATGGATGACATCTGAAGTCATGGTTAAGTGGCTGGATCATTTCATACGGTTTGCAAAACCAACTGTAGAAAACAAAATTTTGCTGTTACTTGATGGCCACGCCAGCCACAAACATCTCAACGTTCTACAAAAGGCCAAAGAACACTGGTCCACTCCAGACATATTATAACCAGCAGATTCGTCTTTGCCTGAAGTCACATCTTGGAAGAGTAGTGACACACATGCAGGTGGCCCAAATCTTTAGTGAAGCATACCTTAAAGCCGCAACCCCTGCAACAGCCATAAAGGCATTTCAAACAACAGGCATGGTTCCATACAACTCAGATATATTCCCTGACTGGATGCTTGCTGAAGCTGAGACAACAAACCAACCTTTTCTCGATGATAATGAAGAAGTAAATCTTACAACTACACAAGCAGAAAGAGTCCAGTCCCAATCCAGTGATCTGTTAACATCTGTTGATCTCCCAAGCAGCTCAAATAAATCTCCCACAACTGCTGCATTAAAAAAAGGAGTCTCAGACACACTAGCAGGAACCTCCTGTACTCCTAGCACCTCAACCATCACAACCAAAAAAACAGATTCAGAAATAGCGATCACAAAGTCAAAACTATCAGTCAGCATCCAGCAAATTGCTCCTGTGCCCAAAGTGTCTGCACCCTCAGAGAAACGAAAACCTAGAAAGAAAGGAAAAATGGAAGTTATCAATTCGACACCGGAAATTGAAGCTATAAAGTCTGTGGAATACGCCAAGCTAGAGAAAGAAAGGGCAAAATTGGCAAGAGCGGCTAAGAGAAAGTTTGCAGTTATTGAAGAGTCATCGGACGAAGAGATCACGCAAGGTCTTTTAGAAGGAGATGATGGCGATGAAGACGTCGCCTGCTTGTATTGTAACGAGCTCTGCTCCTGGTCAAAAAGTAAAGAATTTTGGCTGAGATGCCAGTCCCGTGGTTTGTGGGACCATGGAGTTTGCGCAGATAAGAACAGAAAAACTAAAAAAATTGTTTGTGAACTTTGCGAAGACAAATAATTTTTTTTTAGTTTATAAATCTGTATTTTCGTCTCATAATTCAGAAAAAAATATTTATTTTTGTATATCTTTTATACATATTACATTTTATATTAGTTACCAGTTATTTATCTAGAGCTATCTATTAGTGTTACGTTTCAGTAGAATTTTACATATGTTGAAATAACTTTTTTTACCTGATGTTCCTACTAGGGTGTCGTCATATCACTTGGTTTGGTATGATGGCGCCCTTTACCTAAAATCAAAAAAATAATAAAGTAAATAATTAAAACAATTATTGCTCATTTTGATGCCACTATTATCGTATCCATGGTGAACCTATTCTAAATCCCGAATCTGATCTAAATGGCAGTTTATTTAGGCATTTTAAACTAATAATTAAGAAAAGGGTGCCATCATATCCACATTTCCCCTACATTACATGTGCGGAAAGTGACTTTTCACACTCGTAGGATTGTCGCACTCGGCATGACAATATTTCCCACTCGTGTGAAAAGTATCACTTTCTGCACTCGTTATGTAATATACTAAATAATTAGTAAACGATTATAGCAATTTTTTTCAAATTATTTAATAAATAAATAAATCTATATATATAAAAGGATGTTTGTGTATGTATGAAATCGATGAACTCAAAAACTACTGGACCGATTATTATTTTAATTGAATTGTAACATTTGTAGTAACTTCCTGAAGATGTTAAAATATTTTTAACATCTGGGAGCAAAGGATGTTGGGGAAACATGTGTCAAGAAACAAAAACAACGAACGCTCACACAGAAGTCCTATCGCCATTTATTTATATTTATAACAAAATGTTAAAGATGATACATAACGTATCTAGTGCCATACTGTCAAAAGTAATAATATATATATATATATATATATATATATATATATATATATATATATATATATAAGGATGTTTGTATAAATGAAATCGATAGACTCAGAAACTATTTGACCGATCATTATGAAAATTGGTATGTACATGTATTTTTCCACGGAGAAGGTTTATATTGATGTAACTCGCCACCAGGCGGCGCTGTAAAGTATCGACTTCCGCCCCATTCAACCGATTGTCATAAAAATTAGTATAGAATAGAATAGAATAGAAATATGCTTTATTGTCACTGAAAATAATACAATTTTATGGACAAAGCTAAATATAAATATAACAAAATATAAAAAATAAGTAATATATACCAAAAAACAAATACAAACAAACAATTTATATCAACTTTCATACGTCGTCGCAAACCTAATAATGAAAATTAGTAAAAAAAAAAAACAATATAATGACTACAAAATTTGAATGAATTTAAAAATCAGCAGGTTATAATAATATGCAGATAATAATTAAAAATATAAAAAAGATGAAGTTACTGAGAGTGATACCCAACTGAAAATAATACTATTTTATCCCCTGTTATTGATTTTAATCGTTTAATTCATTGAAAAACTCATCAACTGAATAATACGGTCTTGTAGAGAGGTATGCTTTTGTCATATTACGAAATCTGATAAAAGATGTTGCAGATTTAATGTGTATCGGAAGATGATTATATAATCTTTTTGCGGAATATAGTATAGATTTTTTTGCCAATTCCGTAGACGGGATCGGTAAATAAACATCATGATCCGATTTTCTTGTGGAGTAGCCATGGTTAGGTCTTGTCGGTAAAACATGTAGGTGTTTGCGAATTAAACAAACAGATTCTAAAATAAATAAAGAGGGAAGCGTCAGAATTCTATGATTTTTAAAATAGCTCTCGCAATGCGCTGTTTGGTCAAGACCAAATATATATCGAATTGCTCTTTTCTGTAATCTGAAAATAGCATTGAATTGGGCAGCTGTACCAGAACCCCAGAAAGGAAGACCATATCGAAGATGAGACTCGAACAAAGAGAAATATGCTATTTTGGCAGATGATAAATTGATTTCTTTCGACACAGATCTTATTGCAAAGCAAGCTGAGGCCAGCTTCTTATTCAAGGAATCAGTATGACGGGACCATTTAAGATTGCTGTCAATAAAAATACCTAAAAATTTTACGGACTCAACTATATTGATTTGGCTGTTATTTAGAAGCAGTGGTTGAAAGGCTCCCTTATAAGATAAAGCTACTGTCTTATCTACGTTAAAGCAAAGTAAGTTAGAATCAGACCAGGCCTTTATTTTAAGTAAATCGGCGGTAATAATTGCATAAAGAGTTGAAATATCCGAATTGCTCCAGGTAATACTAGTGTCATCAGCAAAGAGAGAAATTTTTCCATTAATGTTTAAGCAAGTGATGTCATTAATGAAGAGCAGAAAAAGAATAGGACCTAATACAGAACCTTGAGGTACTTCACAAGTAGTCGTTTTACAACTAGAATCAGCACCATTTGCTCTAACCAATTGTTTCCTATTCCCCAAATATGACTTGAACCAGCTTAAAGAAATTCCCCGAATCCCATAGAAATTTAGTTTTTTTAATAAAATATCGTGATTCACACAATCAAAAGCTTTAGCATAGTCACAGAAAACAGTGGCTGTAAAGAGATTTCTGTTTAGTGCTAGATATACCTCATGTAATACAGAAAACATGGCATCAGAAGTACAATTATTAGACAAAAAACCGAACTGATTTTGTGATAAAATGTTGTGTTTAAGGAGAAAGGGAATAAGTCGGATTTTTACAAGCCTTTCAATAATTTTGGATAGTACCGGAAGTAAGGCAATAGGTCTATAGTTGCAGGTGTTAGATTTTTCGCCACCTTTATGAAGAGGTATTATAATGGCTGTCTTTAGGCACTCTGGAAATGTACCTTTTTCCAAGGAATCGTTAATTAGGGAGACTAAGCTTACTAACACATTATCCGGAAGGTTTAAGAAAATTTTTGCTGATAGTCCATCGGTACTACAGGACGATTTGCTTTTAATACTTTTGATTGTTTGCATTAGTTCAGATTTATCAACCGGTCTTATAAAGAATGTATCAACGATATTTTTTGAGTTGGGGAGGTAGGAAATAGGATCGTTTTGTGGCAAAATAGTTGACGTTAAATTTTTACTAACATTAATAAAGTAATCATTTAAATTCTCAGGGTTCGGAAAGGAAAAAGTATGATCCGTCGTATTACTTTTATTTCGAAGGTCGTTTATTATAGACCAAGTTTCTTTTGAAGCATTTTTGGAGTTAATTAGACGATTTTGATAGTATGTTTTTTTTGCTATTTTAATTAATTTTAGGTAAGTTGCTCTGTATTTGTTAATATATTCGATCACTGAGACGCTGTCAGTAAATTTTTTAATATTTAGTAATGCACGCATATTTTTGGCTGAGATGCGGATACCTTTAGTAGTCCAAGGTTTGTGATGTTTTGGCCTAATGGTTATTAAAGGAAATGCCTTATTAAAGTTAGCTACTAATTTAATCAAAAATTTACTGAAGTTACTGTCAATGTCGCTAGAAGAAAAATTCCAGTCAGAAGTCGAACATAAATTTTGAAATTTACGGAAATTTTGAGCGGAAAAAATCCTACCTAAACGTCGAGGTTTCGCGGAAGGTACGTTTAGAATTCGAAACTTAGTGTATACTGCTTCGTGATCAGAAAGCCCCGCACTAATAACTGTAGATTGAACATCAGGAAGTGAGAAATCTGAAACAACATAATCAAGTATGGTAGAAGATGTTTTTGTGATTCTTGTTGGAGAATTGACGTGCATTGAGAGACCATGGGATTCAAATATAGTTACCAGAAAGAGTTGGGCAGCACAAACAGTAGCGTAGTCAATGTTAAAATCACCACATATAATTTTTCTGCTTTTAATGGGCAGTGCATCTAACAAATTTAGCAGATTCTGGAAAAATAGTTCAGTATCAGAGCTAGGTGATCTGTAAATGCAAAGTGTGTATAGATTGAGTTTCTTATTATAAACTAAAGAAAACTCAAAAAAGCCTTCACCCAGCAGATAGTCATATTTAGTTACCGGTGTGTAATCATTATTTATAGAAAGAATTAGGGTTCCACCGCAAGCTGAACTTGTACGGTTGTATCTAGCAATTGTGGTATACTTATTAATAAAAAAGGGCTCATTAGCTTCAAGCCAGTGCTCAGTAATTGCAACTAACGGAGGAAATCCTAATTCCTCTAGAAATAAAAATAATTCATCTATTTTATATCTTAATGAACGTATATTAATATGAACCATGCTAAAGTTGACATCGTTAAGAGAATTAGAGGATTCTAGATCCTCGGAACACGTCGAATTATTTAAAAATTTCGTTTAGGAGAAACAGCGGAAAAGTAGTTCAGGTGACATTCCCTTGATCTTTGCTGATGAATAATCCTAACAGAAGCAATGAAGGACCTATATGTAGATAGATCAGCTTCCACCTCAGCTGGACCAATTCCATAAGCATCATGAAATTCCAAAAATATTTTTCTTAGATCTTCAGTGTTAGTAGGAAGTCCTTCTGAAGCCAAAAAGAGTTTGACGCCTGTATTGGTATACCCCTCATAACATACAGAGGCGGGCTGGTCGTGCAAATAAGCGAGATGTAGCTTAATGGCTTTCAGGATTTCAGGTTCTCTTAATCTTGCAAGAAGGTATCTACTGTCTGAATTCTTAGTAAGTCTAACCTTCGGTGGGGTCAAAGGATCCAGATTTGTGGTAGGTTCTGACACATTACTCTTAATGAAATTGACATTGGCATGAGTTTTTGTGTTAGTTTTGCTAAGTTCAATGGCATGCTTGTCTGAAAATACATTTAAGTTTATGTTGTCCTGTTCTTTTGAGATGTTGTTTGAAATGGTACATGGATTTTCCAGTCTGACTGGGTTTGTGATGTTTTTGCACCTTTTACTGTATGACTCAGGAGGAGGCGCCTCTAAACTCAATGATTCGGAACATGTGGATTCAATAGACCATCTAATGCAGACGTTAGGTGGCCAAATTGCTTTATTAAATAATAGGTTAATAGTAGATTTAGATTTCATACCTATTTTGAATGTTGAACCATTTGCAGTACCATTTTCCTTAAGCAGGGCGTAACATCTAATAAACTCTTTAAACCCCAATTTCTCTTTAATAAAATGAACCACTTGTATAGGTGTATATTCTGGTGTTAAGTTGCTAACAACTACATAATGCCAATTTTCTTTTATAGGTTTTGAATTTTTTTCTGGAATTACTTGGGAACCTTTGACCTCATCTGTTTGGGTGGCTACAAAATACGATTTTTCTTCTGTGGGTTTTAAACTTTTCTCCGGGATTACTTGGGAAACTTGGACCTCATCTGTTTGGGTAGCTGAAGTGGCATACAAAGTATTTTTCTTTACTTCGTTTTTTGTTGGTATGCTTATTTTATTGTTAAGGTTGCACACTAGATTTGATATCTTACTGATACTTGAAGAGAGCCTTTCTAACCCCATTTTAATCTCAGTCGAATTAGAATCATGGACATGAACCTTGATTGTTTCATCGGAAGAGCCAATGAAGACTGATGATAAATTAAAAATATCTTGTTCCATCTGCCTTAAAGTATGACTATGTATTTTTCCTCGGAGAAAACGAATATGCTATGCACATTGATGTAACTCGCCACCAGGCGGCGCTGCAACGTATCGCCTAAAAATGAACTATTCAAAAAGCAAATCAACTAACTTCGCTTCTATCATCTGTAATTAAGCTTAAAATAATCACACAAATAATAAATAATATAAATTAAGTTATAGAAATATATAATATATCTAATCGATAATTTATAAATAAATAAATAAATAAATAAATAAATAAATAAATAAATAAATAAATAAATAAATAAATAAATAAATAAATAAATAAATAAATAAATAAATAAATAAATAAATAAATAAATAAATAAATAAATAAATAAATAAATCAATAAATAAAAACATTAAAAATTTCCTGTGCCTGGTTGCCACAATTGATATAAATGTATGCCATTAAATATCTAACCATTTCTGACTTTTACAAGGCCAATATATTTTAGTATATACCTCATCACATTTATGTCCCATGCGTGTAAAAATACCTACTTCGGTTAATCAATAATAAATTAATTTAGAAAATTACATAGTTTAAACAATGTAAACAAATACCATTTCTGTACTGGTTGCTTAGCTCATTAAATAGCCAACTGTAGTTTACAATGCAAATGTATCCTGAAAAATTGGTAACAAAGTCGTGCAAAAAAGATACTGTTTATTTAAATATAATATATAAAGTTGGAAGATTATTAGGGGTATTTCCGTCAGTATTAAAAAATGATAAATGTTTGATTGCCTTGCAGTTACCGTTTGTTCTTATAATTTTTACGTGTATGATCATGATTGGAAGTGATTTATTTATGGATCTAAAAGGAGACCACAGTGCTGAAGAAATATTTATTCTAATAACTTACTTGCATTACTTTTTTTGGTCTTTTACTATTGTATATGTATTATTTTTAAAACGTCACCAATGGAAAGAGCTGTTTGAAAACATATACAACTTAGAAATAAATTTACCAAAAATGACAATAACAAGAGCTATTAATTACTTTGTATTAATAAGTAGTTTTGTGATAATGGTTGGTTTAAATACTAAAACTTTGTATGGTAATCAAAATTTACTTCAATTATGTAAATACATATATAGTACAATGTTACATTTGCATATTTTATGTATGTTCAGTTTTTCCTCCGAAATTGTACACATTTTTCTAATACGACAAAACTATTTACATGAACAAATTCAACTCCTAAATACAATAAAAAGAAATAACGTTCTGTCTCATGTTAATAAAATTAAATCCATATACAGAGATATGTATACTATAACAAAAAAAATTAATGAAATATATGGTATTTGGTTCTGGTGTTTGTTGTCTGCCACTTTTATAGAATATATGGAAGATTTTGATTTGGTGCTGACCACATTATTATTCAATTCAGACCTAAAAAGTGGAACGCCATATGGAAATACATTACTTGTGGACATAATTCCCCAATTATGTGTGCATACTGTAAGTTTATATAGTACAATAAATAATTATATCACATAACGCTTAAGTCTGCTTTGGTTTAGTCTTTTAGAATAGCAACATGTAACATACGGTAATTATTTACCGCAGTAAGTCGCGAAATGGAATAAAATTATAAATAACTAGCAGCCCGCACCGGCTTTGCACGGGAATTAAAGAAAAAATTTTTTTTCAAACACACATACTAAAAAGGTTTAAAATTCGGATAATATTAGTATATTTTTTATATATATATTTTTGTTTTTAATAATTTATTTTTTCTTAGTATTATTATTTGTTTTTTTTTTGTTTTTTTCTTAGTACTAATGTTTCTGAAAAGTTTTACATCTACAAACAAAAGCCATTAAATTTATTGGGTCAACGCTTCCCTGTAAACGATATTACATGTTGTTTTATTTTCTGGCAGCAAAATAAATTGATTTTCAGGTGCTCCGACCCGCGTTAGGCGGTTGGCCATGAGGAAAACATTCTTTTCGTAGGCTGATCCCTACTAATTGAAAGGTTTGGCCTTGAGACTTATTATTAGTAAAAGCGAAAGATGTTTTGGTAGGAAATTGAAGCCGTTTAAATGGAATTGATAGATCAGTTGGGATCATCGGTATCCTCGGTATATGAGCTAGTTGACCAGCTGCTGAGCCAGTTATAATGGTTGCTACAACTTAATTGTCCTTTAATTCCTTTATAAGTAGCCTAGTAGTATTTTAATAAAAAAAAAAATTAATAAATGGACGCTTATTGTGACGTAACTATAAAAGATAGAGACATGCTGTCGCGACATTTTTTATAGATAGTGATGTGTCCTGAAAAATTGTAATACATCATTTTGTTCTATCATTAATAGTTTTCGCAGCGCACGCGATTGAAGGAAGTTTTTTGTTTATTTTTTTACAGCTTGCCAACGGTGAAAGAATTTTTGAAATCGGTCCAGTAGTTTCGGAGCCTATTCATTTTAAACAAACAAACAACAAATCAAATCTTTCCTCTTTAGAATATTTATTTATTTATTTATATCAACGGCAGAGCCAGTTTACAAAAAACAAAATAGACTATGCTATTTAACTATACATATTATAGTGGCAAATATAAAAAATTAAAATAAACAATACCATAAAATATACAAAATTATAACAAAAAACTCAAAATTGTAACAAATAAAACCAATGTCAGTCGCTTAGTTCCCTAAGTTGCTGTTTAAATAAATTTAAAGAGTTGCCTATGAAAGGGTCAAGATTAAGCTCATTGTATGCCCTCATCATTCTGGTGATTGGTGAAAAGAAACCGTAATTAGCATGATGAAACGGCAAACGAAACATAGGAGGATTTTGAGATCTATGATTAATACCAATATGGAATGGTACACTCTCCAAAATCGCAGGGCAATGATAAATTCCATTTAATATTTCATAAAATGTTACTAACTCTGAACGAGTTCTCCTTACTTTAGGACTATCGATCTTAAACACGTCTTTTATTTTATTATAGTCGATATGGAAGCCCTGATAAATGTCAATGTTAGCCCTAAAAGCTAGGGAACGAAGAAAAGCCTTTTGAACTGCTTCAATTGATTCTACATGGTTAGAATAATAAGGTGACCACACTGGCGAGGCGTATTCAAGCCCAGAACGAACCAGAGAAAAGAAAAGCATCTTGAAACAAAAGACAGACAATTTACCAGAGTTACGCACAACAAAACCCAGATTACGTATTGCTCGATTAACTATCTCATTATAGTGAGGCACAAATGTTAATTTATTGTCTAGTAAAACACCAAGATCTCTGATGGTAGTAACAGATTCAAGCATTTGACCATTTATAGTATAATGATTTGCAACCAAGTTCAGAGAACGGCCAAATGAAATACTTAAGCATTTTTTAATATTAAGCTCTAAACTATTATTTATCGACCATAAAAAAGACGCTATCAACATCAGATTGTATGAGTTGAGCATCATTTGAAGATTTTATCCCCCTGTACAACTTTAGGTCGTCTGCAAACAATAAAAACTCAGAGTGACGAACAACACGACAAAGATCATTGATAAATAAATTAAACAAAATTGGTCCCGTGTGGGAGCCCTATGGCACACCAGAAAAGACCTGAATTTCATCAGAAATCAGGCTATTTATGCGCACTAGTTGAGTTCGATTGGATAAAAAACTTTCAATCCACTATACAAGACCCTCACCCAGGCCCATTGCATGCGCTGGTTTGCAAGATTGAAGATGCTATCTCAAATAGGGAAATAGCGGTGGTTGCTTTTCTTGATATAGAAGGAGGTTTCGACAACACTAGTACTCGCTCTATTGTGTCAAAGCTGGTATCAAGGAATGTGGAAAACACTGTGGTGAGGTGGATAGGCAACATGCTCGAAAGTAGGAGAGCGCAAGCATCTCTGTGTGGAACGGTAAAGGAGGTCAAGGCACAAAGAGGGTGTCCACAGGGTGGCGTCCTGTCACCGAATCTGTGGAATCTAGTGGTTGATGACCTCCTTTCTGAGCTCAATGCACAGGGAATGTACGCTCAAGGATATGCTGACGACATTGTTGTCCTAATAAGAGGAAAATTTATGAACACATGCCTAGAAGTCATGCAGAGGGTATTGTTCATAGTGGAAAGGTGGTGTAACCAGGAGGGTCTGAGGGTCAATCCAATGAAGACTGTAATGGTACCATTTACAAGGAAGAGAAATGTTAATATCGCTAGGGTACCAACTCTATTTGGTAACCAGATCCGAGTTAAGAGAGAGTTCAAGTACCTAGGAATAAGACTAGACGATAAGCTCACCTGGAACAGCCATTTGGCACATATATCGCAACGCTCTCAGACCACACTTATGATGATGAGACGGGCCGTTGGGAAGACATGGGGTCTGAGCCCACAAATGACTAACTGGCTATACACTAGGGTTGCAAGACCGATGATGGTGTATGGCTCGATAGTCTGGTGGACCAAGGTGATGCAAACTACCGCTGTAAAGAGACTACAAAAGATCCAGCGAGTAGCGTGTCTTGGCATCACAGGAGCCATGAGAGGTACTCCAACTGCAACCCTGGAAGTAGTGCTAAACCTCCCACCTCTCGACATTATTGTGAAAGGGGAGGCAAGGATGGAAGCCTACAGAATGGGTTGCAGTGGCAACTGGAAGTATAATGCCTCCAGTGGGCATACAAGGATTGTGGACACTGTACAGATGGACACCTTGGAAATGCTACCAGACAGGATGGTGAAGATCACAGATCTAGAAAAGCCATACAATGTCAATATTATTGACAGGGCTGCCTCGTAGAAAGGTGAACCTGAATATATAAAAAGGGGGATCACTTGGTATACGGATGGCTCGAAGAAGCCAACAGGCACTGGGGCGGGAATATATGGAGTCAGACCCAAGGCGCAGTTTTGCGTAAGCCTGGGTAAGCTTTCTACTGTTTTCCAGGCTGAAGTTGTTGCCCTATCAGAGTGCGCAAGAGTGTGTTTGGAGCGTGGTATGACAGACCACACCATATACATAAACTCGGATAGTAAAGCAGCGCTAATGGCACTTGACAGTTTTGACTTTACCTTTAAAGCAGTATGGGACTGTCATCAGGCCATGAAAACCCTGGGAGAGTACAACAAGGTTATCCTTAGTTGAGTTCCGGGGCACAAAGGTATCGCTGGCAATGAGGGAGCAGACAAGTGGGCAAACAAAGGAGCTGAAAGCCCGCTAATTGGCCCAGAGCCGACGTGTGGTATTGCTTACAACACAGCACGAAGAGCTGTTCGCCAGTGGATGGGCATAGAACATCGAAAGAGCTGGGAAAGAACAGAAGGTAAAATACAGTCAAAGAGAATGCTGCAGACACCTACTGGTGCTATAGCGGCAGATGCCCTTGGGCTGAGGAGGAAGACCCTGCGGAAAGTGGTTGGCTTCATCAGCGGCCACTGGGTATTTCGCGGACACCTACATAAGTTGGGAATTCAAGTTGAAAACCTCCTATGTAGAAAATGCGGTGAGGAGGAGGAAACAGCCTTCCACGTGATATTCATGTGCCCAGCCCTGCAAGATCTGCGTGTGAGATCCCTTGGCCTACCGACTGGAGATCAAAGGGAAGAACGGTCAACCATAGTCAAAAGAATCTCTTGGTTCATTAAGAACCTGGGATTTGACGGAGAATGAGGACCTGTGAATGAGGGTGCACAATAAGCTGTACTAGCTGCGATGCAATCCCATGGACTACCTCTAAGCTTGGCCCTCTTTAAAAAAAAGGCCCAGTAATTTCCGAATTAGATGTTCATGACTCACTCTATCAAACGCCTTCGAGAAGTCAGTGTAAACACAATCCACCTGATTATGCCCCTCAAAGGCATTCAACAAGTACTGCTGATATGTAAGTAGATTAGTTACGGTAGATTTACCTTCTGAAAAACCGTGCTGCTGTTGTATAATTACACTTCCACTATGCCATGAAAGCTCCTGTGCAAAGAGACAGTCAATAAGCTTGGGAATTTCAGATTGTATGCTTACACCTCTATAGTTAGTAATATCATCCCTATTACCACTTTTATATATGGGCGTCAAGAAACTCGTTTTCCAAAAATATGGAAAGCACCCAGAAGCAAAGGAGAGACTAAATAAATAATGCAGGGGTTTGGTTAGGGAACACACACAATTTTTTAATAAAACTGATGGTATACCATCAGGCCCATGGGAATATTTAGTTTTGAGGCTGCCAATAGCATCATAAACGTCGGTTACAGATATATGAACCGTATTAAAATTAAGACTGTACTTGAAATTATAATTAGGAATTGTACCTTCATGACTTTTGTAAGTTCCTGAAAAATGATGAGCAAACAAATTAACTATATCCTGACCACTTGCAGCAAAGTTACCATTTAGCTGCATACAATTGGGATAGGAGCCTGATCTACGCAAGTTGTTTACATGTTTCCAGAAATTATTTGAGTTTTGTGCTACATCATGATTAATTTTAGCAATGTACGATTTATAGCAATTTTCCCGTAGAACCTTGCATCTATTTCTTAAAGAGGAAAACTCAATATAATCAATTTCAAGGTTGGAAGCTTTATATTTTGCATGTGCTGCTTTTTTCTCTACAATTAATTTTTGCAATTCACGAGAGAACCAAGAAGGAAAATTAGAAGATTTAAAGTGCTTAGTCGGAACAAACATTTCAAGTGCATAATACAGAACACTGTAAAAATATTCAACGCACTTATTAACATCTGTAAAATCAAACTCCTGTTCCCAAGGAATGGAAGCAAAAAAATTATTCATGGTAATAATCACAGTTTTTAAAATCAAAATAACAAAAATCATATTTAAGACTACTCATGTTACTAACAGGAACTGATAATTCATAAGCTAGGTGACGCTGTGTAATATTCGTAAGCGCTTCACTAGCAATTGAATTTTTCACACCCACAATATTTGTGAAAACGAGATCAAGAAAGTTACCATATGCGTTAGGAATGTTATTTATTTGTAACATGTTAGCATAATTGCAGGCTAAGCATAGATGATTTGCCGAGGTTGCTGACTGCGAACTGTCCACACATAACTTGTTCTCAGCACTGTACCATGTAGCATCCGGTAAATTAAAGTCACCACAAACGAACATTTCACTCTCCGGATAAGTACAGACTACCTCGAACAAAGCTTGAGCAAAATCTTCATACACAGAGATAGGAGACGCCGGTGGAATATAAACTGCAGCTAGAATGACCATTATTCCACAAATAGGTGTTCAACTGATGAATTATTTACTTTAATTTCTCTAGCCTTAATACACTTTCTCAACGCCACCATTGTACCGCCACCTCTGGCCTTTCCTGTTGTGTCTGGATTACGATCATTCCTAAAAACATTAAAGTCCCGTAATCCTAACTCGGCATCTGTAAAATCAGGACTAAGCCAGGACTCAACAACTACTAAAATATCATAAACGCAAGAGTTAACATTATGCCTCAATTGCTCAATTTTTGTGCGAACACCACCAGCATTATGAAAATAAATATTTAGTTTTTTGATGTTTTTTCTTCTTTGTGTCTATCCTTCCTCAGGACCTTTGGCATACCATTCACATAACGAATGCACAGGTTATCTTCAGTAGCAGAGCTAGTTTCAAGTTCCTCATAAGCTTTTTTAATCTCATGACGCTGCAGAACAGTCAAATCTGCTTTAATACGAATTTCGGAGTTGTTTAAAAGACTCCTATTTTTTATGCAGAGGGATGCAACAGTTGGATCGAATAGCAAAACCTTAAGAGGTCTTACTTTATTATTAGCTGGCCTACCCAACCGAAATGCTTTAAATTTGTTGCACTCTACGTTAATTTTGGTAAAACAGTCCTCAATCTTTTTCCTATCATGATCTATTCTAGTTTTGGAATCAGCGACATTACTTTCCGGAACGTTGAACAGTAGTACATTTTTGGATCTGAATATTAGTATAGAAGTATAGAAAAGAGTATGTATGAGCAGATTAGGGGTAACAGGTGACCTATAAGATCTATTGTGTCCCCCTTTTTCTTGCTATACTACTGATGATTTCCTTAGACTTATAGCAGCTCTTCTAGTCCTATCTTTCTTAGAAATGTTAGGATATCGTTGGGTTTCAAGTTAGGTAGAGCTTCCTCTTCTATTTCGTATGACCCTAGGTACCTGACCCTAAAATTACGTAATGCAATGCACAGAATCTGCATTTTGCATCATCTACCAATCCTAGATTCTTCATGTGTCCTCTTAATCGGCTGTGCCTAGTTAATATTCCTGTTATAACACAGAGGTTCTTCTTACTAAGGTTAAGACAGTTGAGAGATCTCTTTTGGTTGTAGTTTACCAGATGCGTATTAGATTGTCTTAGTCCTTCTAGATCGTTCCAGTAGATTCTTTATGTGTCCTCTTAATCGGCAGTGCCCAGTTAATATTCCTGTTATAACACGGAGGTTCTTCTTACTAAGGTTAAGACAGCTGAGAGATCTCTTCTGGTTATAGTTTCCCAGGAGCGTCTTCGATTGTCTTAGTCCTTCTAGATCGTTCCAGTATTTGGATTTTTCGCTATCCATTTTTTTTTTCCTTAGTTTTTCTTAGATTGTACTACTGCTGATTCCACAAAATGGTTCTGGTCCCAGGTATAGGGTTTTAACTCCTTATTTTGCCAGCTTATTTGCTTCTATTCCTATGTTTCCTGGAACCCATAGAACGGTAAAAGTGTTATTTTGTCCTAGTACATTTAGTTTGCCTAGGCATTCCCAGACCATCTTTGAACTGATTGTATCTGAGTTCAGAGGTTTGACTATCTGACATAAAAAGAGTAGTAAGTCGCTGTTTAAACATGAATTGAAAAATGTTTACTTTTTTTATTTAATTCCATCCAGAATTAAATTTGGGAACTATAATGTTATTCTAGAATGATACTACTTACGCAACAAAAAAAAAGATCAATTTAAAACTTAATTCAAATAATATTTCTGCCAGAAAATATCGGTACAGTAATTTAACTTCACTCAGAATAACGTAATATTATATAGATCGCCCAACGAAAGTTTGTGACAGCCACGTGGCCTCTTGTTCAATGCGCAGTGGTTTGTTTACGAGCATTACGATAACAACGACCGTTCTGAAAGCTTGTCAGTGTGGTAGCTGGAACGGTTTTGTAAACTGTATTTAGCTACGAATATGCTGAGAGAGTTTCTGAGTTGTTTTTTAAATGTATGTATTTTTTTAGTTTAAAGTGGGCAGTAACAAATTTATATAAAATAAATTCTTCTTAATTATGTTAGCATCATACATTAAAATTAATTAAAGATGTATAATATATTTTTATTTCCGTCCGCCAATGATAGAAAGACTCCGCCTACCTGCGTCGACTAACACGTGGCTGTCCCAAACTTTCGTTGGGAGACCTATAATACTATTCATTTCATTTAGCGACTATAACTGGTTAAGTAAGTACTTACCACATTTTCTATAATTTTCAGATTTTAACGGTTGTTATAGCAATATCATGTAATCAAGCAGAACAAGGAGCCAATCGTCTTACAAACATATGTATTGTTTTACAAGCCGATATTAAAGATCCCGTTTTAGTAGAAGAACTCATACATTTGTCTAAGTTCATAAGGGAATTGAGACCAAAATACACAGTTTATGGATTTTTTTATATCAATCAGAACACTATTTCAGTGTTTATATCCGCAGTTACTACTTACGTAATCATTCTTATACAATTTAAAGTAACGACATAGATTTAGAAGCATGTACACCCTCCTGTACATTTTTTATTAGCTTTGTTATTTTTTAATAACCACTAAATGTATTACCTACATCATTCTATGTGTAATAATAAAATAATTCTTAATAGCAATACAGTAACTAAAAAAAGTATTTGAGACACTTTACTAAGCATTTCACTGATTTCACCATTATCTTTTTCACAATTTTAATTTTAAGAAACTATATTTAAAGATTATTGGTCAAGCAAGAGTGTCATAGTTTGCCACAAAACAGAAGAGAAGATACAGGTCTAGATATTCATTTATTTGCATTTGAAATTCTGCAATAATTTATTTAATTCTGTTTGTTTTATCAACGATCACGTGTGCATTCCGTATTGGAATGTTCATAAAATATTAATAACAACCTTAAGTTATTTCATTTCTGCCTGAATTTGACTTTATACTGTGAACAAATCAGAAAATCTTGTTATGATTTATTGACATAAAATATGAAAACAATAACTGATTTGTCAGTTATAAAAAAACTTTAAAATTAGTTTCGAAATTTAAGTTTACATTTACAAAGGGAAACTTATAAACAGGGAAATGAATTTCAGATGGTAATCCTAAAAGGAACAAAATGGTCCGATATCCTAGCAGGTAAGTAAAACTATTTAATAATGTTAATAAAACTTTTACATCACCAAATACTAATATAACTGGTGTCTTCTCAATTCTATCTATAAATAATATTTTATATCATTGCATTTTTTAGATATAACAGTAATTGTCCTAGAAGCACAAGAACAACAAAAATAAGACCAGAAAAAGTGGGCAATTCAGATTATATTCAAAATTATACTCCACCTCCTCCTCCACCGGGAAAAGAGGAAGGCTGGGAATTACAGTTTTGTAAATGGTGGGGATGGAATTGGGTAAAAAAGGATAACTTCGAAATTACAAAATATGAAACTAAAACATGTGAATGTGCTGCAGCATTAAGGTACGATATTATTATGAAATGTTAATTTATTTATATTATTCACTGCTTTTTAGATCATCGTCACCAACGCAACCTCCAAAAAAGAGCGAAAGAAATTGTCTCAAAGATTTGTGTAGTTGTTTATTTTCAAGACCTAAAGCATCAACAAGTTTACAAAAGTTGTACAGTACTCCTTCAAATAGTGTATGTTACCAAGAAACTTGTACATTTTTAAAAGAAAGAGAACCATTAGAATCCTTCTCTTGTTTAGAACTACAAGGAAATTTCTCCGATACTGTGTGTAAATGTGTAAAGAAAACAAGAGAAAAACAGAACAGAAGTACACAAAAATGTCAAGAATGTAAATGTTGTAAAAACTGTGGATGTACTCAAGGAAAAGATGAAGTGAGCAGTAGTAGTTCAAGTCAAGATCACTGTCCAGGTTGTCCGAAAAGGTTAATGCTAATATTTATCAATAATCATTTTAAATGTAATAATCTTTTAATTGTTTAAATTTTATATAAAATTAAATCGCATATACTAAAATATTTATTTATATTTTAGAAAACAACCTGAAAAACCATCGTGTAAATGTTGCAAAGATTGTAAATGTTCAGAATTAAATAAAAATGATGCTCAAAACGGCCAGATAAAATCAAACAATAATAATAATAATAATATGGTATGTGCTTGTACACAGGTTCATAGTAAAACACCAGGAATTAAGTGTTATTGCGAAGGAGCAAAGTGTAAACAAGGCCAATATGTTCATTTAGTATGTCATTGTTGCCACTGCTGTGGTTATTGTAAGAAAAAAAATGAAAAAACTAGTGAACAGGTTGATGTACCTCCTGAGGATACTCTGAGTAAATCTGGTAAAGATTCTAGTAAAGAACGAAAATTATCTAGTAAATCTCAACGTCGTAAATTTTCGCCCACGCTTTCAAATAATCCAGAAGAAAACAAGAGTGCTGTTAAAGTATGTGCAGGGTGTCAATCAAGGAAAGTTTTAGCAACAAACGAAGTTCAAACTCTAAGTTGCGATAACAAGGAAATTCAAACACAAAGCAAAAAACTAATACCACTGGAAACTGAAGATACCAAAGATGTCAAAGAAAGATATACTGAAGCATATTCATATCATGTCACTACACATGATGAAGGTTGTCAACATATACCATCAAATAATGATAAGCAAACGTCCCTTTCAAAACCAACGGATTATCCTGAAACTATTTTTTGTAAAGATTATCCGCATTACCGGTCGTGTCATCGAAGAAGTCTATCAATAGACCATAGAGAACAAATATCCAACCAAGAACCGCCTTTGAATCAAAAGACGCATAACAAAGATTATCCTTCATATCAGAATATGAATAAAAAACTACCTTATCTCGAGAATGTCGCTTGCCAAGAATCTAAATTTATTATTAATGAAATACCATATCAAAAATTTTCGGCCTGTGAACAATGTGCTTTTTGTTGCATTAATAGAATTCATAAAGATTGTATGCATCGTCCAGAAAAAGAATTAAGTAGCCAAGAAAATATTAAACTGCTTTCAAATTTGGATGTGAACTGTAGAAACGGTTTTAATAACGCTAATTTACCTGTTAAGAAAACTCGGATTAGTCAGAATCCAATAAACTCTGAAGACCCTTCATCGAAATATCCTGGCCCGTATCCATATTTATCGTCTAAAAAAAATGTTTCAAAATTTGGTGTATCGTCCCAAACATATCCATGGTTAAAAGCCACACAGTCAGAAATATTACAATACAATACAAACTTAGGAGAACAATTTTATAGTCCTTTAAGTGGTAAAATCTACAACCTTTCAACAAAATCTCCACCATTTTTAGATGATTTTGTGAGTACCACTTTACCAGATCCTATTGAAGTTGAAGAAGATTTGAAGTATTTAGAAAACTTGGAAGAAAAGGTGAAAACGGAGTTAAACTCACGTGTTATGTTAGATGCAGTTTGTGATGCTATTCTGTTTAAAAATAACTGTAAAGCATTTGAAACTGATAGTACTATATTAAGCAGATTTTCTTTATCTCAGGATTCTGAAAGAAAACCCCTGAACGTTAATGGTAATACAAATATAAAGAAAGAAGAATCTGATACTGGTTCGTTGGATGTTATTGATAGTAATATATTTAATAAATTTAATCCAGAACTTCCACTAAAATTCGAAAACCATTTTATGGAAAAAGTGGAAGAACTAGTTAAAAAAATTATGAAAAATGAAGAGACCAAACAAAAATCTGATACTAAGAGTAAAAATGATATTCATAATAAAATAGCAACGAGATACCCTAAACGTAGTGGATCTCCTGTAACCACAGAAATGGTTAAAAGATGTAAATTAGGAGAAGATCCAGTATATCCAAGTAGCGAAGAAAGCATAGGTGTACAAGTAAGTAATTTCAACAATCTGTTTGAAAAAATGGATGAAATTGCTATGAAGAGTAAAGTAAATGTAGCAAAAATTCAAGGAGTTATTAGATCCCTCCCTATACCTAGTAGTACATTAAATAGAAGAATAACTTTTCAAGACGATACATTAAAATCTAAAATAGTCACTGAAAATAGTTCATCTAAAACTAATAATTCAGAAATAATGGAAAAACTACATGAAGCTGTTATGGATAGTAGTGTTGATGAAAAAGTTGTTAAAAACATGTTTGATATTATATCAAACAGAACCACCGAAGCAAAAGACGCGCTTGAACCAATTCCTGGTTTTAAAAAAGGTAGTGATTTAAGTTTAAAAACTATATCAGAAACAGGAGAATTTGTACAAACAGAACATTTTGAAAATTCTTCCGAAAATTGGAGCAGTCTAAGTTCACATTCAATAACACGAGAAACTGATAATAATAATGAAATTCCACAATCGTCACAACTTTCAGATAGTAATGAAAAGAAAAACGGAAGTATTCCGAAAAAACGAGTAAGCAGGTCAATGATTCCAATTAAAAAATCGCGTATAACGTAAATGTAATGTGTATCAATTAAAATTACTTCAGTTTTTTAAATACATTGTCCAACGTTTAATCACAAAAAAAATAAACACATTAGAAATGTGCTCATTTGTTTTCTTCTAGAATATTTTAAACACTACTCCATAATAAAGATGATATATTGTTTGGACCTTTATTTTCTTGATCACAAAAATAATGAAATATACTATACCAAAGGTTTTTAAATGTGTAAAAATCAACAAAAAATTATAATAAGGCGACGAAATAAAACACTAAAATACGCCTTACCTCCTTATTTTTTGTGCAATAAGATGATCTAAAATGCAGTTTCTTTTAATTAGAGTCGTCACAGCGTCAGAATTATATATAATCATCTAATATTATAATAATGCATTTGTGCATAAAAAAAATGCAAAATGCTAAACTGAATTTATAACAATTAATAAATAAAAAAGTTAGAAATGAGTTCAATTTTGTTACTATTTATATCAGTCTTCTGAAGTTTTCAGTAAATTCGTCATGAAATTAGCTAAAACTCGATATACCGAATTGTATTTTTTTTTAACTTCCCGCTAAAAAAAATTAAATTTTTTTTTTAAATCGGGAAGTTATTGGTTTCACCCCGTTTTTCGAAAATCGAGTTTTCATCGGATCTCAACGTTTTGAGGTCTTAGGAACCTCCCCTGACTATTTTTACGAGGGTGTCTATGTCTGTATGTACGTGTGGATGTGTGTGTGTGTGTGTGTGGATGTATGTAAACCTCTTATAACTTTTGAACGTCTTGACCGATCGGAATGAAATAGCATTCGAGCGTTTGTTGTTTGTGTTTTTTTTTAGACACATGTTTCCCTACCATCCTTTGCTCCCAAGTACCCAACACTTTTGCTAGCCAAGTGCAATACCTTACTTGGTTATGCCGCACTGATGACGGCTAACGAGCCAGAAACATGCATGTCTGCGGTTACCATTTCTACTCGTGACCCTATGATCCTTTTTGCGTACATGCCCGTTAATTTACCCCTTTTGTTTATCATAAGTACGCATACTTGGCACCCTTTGTGTTTTATATATATATATATATATATACGAATAATGGTATAATGACTGGTTCAATATAACGTGAAGTCAATCGTGGAGTTGCAGTTAACGTTTGGCCAAGGTAAGTAAAGAAAACTCTTTGATTTCAGTCAAGCTTTCGAATTTATTTAATTCTTCTTCAGGACATCTGTGGTGAAGAACAATTTTTATATAATAAAGAAATATTGTTACAAATGTGATGACTTACTAATCGTGAGGTTATAAGAGAAGCGACGAATTCCGTTTGACAACATTACACTAATAAAACATTTTAAAAATCAGGTACATCACTATTAAAATACATAAAAATATATACATTTACACCATAAAACTTATAATTTTGTTATTTTTAGCATGGAGGTTTGTCTGTAAATGATTGAATTTTAATGTGTCTTCAATTCCTTTTTTTTATCTGTGTGTTTTTTATATACTTTATGGTTTTTATTTTAACACAGTAGGAGAGCAAAACATTTAGATGATTTATTTATTTAGATTTAATTATTATATCAAGTAAAATTCTGTAGTCATTTTGGGTGTGATAGTTTTAAAACCCTGTCTTTTAATCACAGAATTAGGTTAATCTTAGTTCTGGGATTAAAAGACAGGGTTTTAAAACTATCACACCCAAAATTTAAAAACCAAGGTTTACTTAAATTAAAAGGAATACTGTTAAATAATTCATACCCTTTGGGATTATTAAATAAATTAATTTTTAGTACCACCTGCATTGCAAGAATAAGTGACAACAATAATTTCAATCAACAACAAACATTTGACATTGATAGAGGTGTCTTGTCTAATGAAATTTCACAGCCAATTTTTGGTTCTTTACCTTATATCCCACAACTCACTCCTAAACTTTTAAAACTATTCAAAAATTATGAAAATTTTAAAATAGGCACGAAAAATATCAAAACCATTTCTAGATTATACACCCGAACCAAAGATCCGCTTAGTAATTTAGAAAGTTCAAATGTAGTATATGAAATCAGTTGCTCGGATTGTGAAAGGGTGTATATTGGGGAAACATGCCGAACTGTACACAGCAGGAACATCTCGCATAAAAGTGACATTAAAAATAATAAATATAAAGCATGCGCTCTAACTGAACATGCAATTAAAAATGGTCATAGTTTTAAATTTGAAGAAACAAAAATTTTAGAAAGGGAAAGGAACCTTAAGAAACGATTATTCTTAGAAATGACACACATTGACAGAAGGGAAACATGTATTAATAGAAAATCGGATATAGAAGGGCTGAGTAATATTTATTGTTACATTCTGTCGTTTCAAAAATAAATATAAATAAAAAAAATTTAATATATAAATATAAAGATAAATAAACAGTAATAATAAATTAAAACATGATTACAAACATAAAGATTAATATAACACTAAAATAAATAAAAATAAAAACACAACAACGTTCATAAAATTTAACAAATACATTTTTAAAATTGGAATCCCGCATTTCATGACTACAGAATTTTACTTGATATAATAACTAAATCTAAATAAATAAATCATCTAAATGTTTTGCTCTCCTACTGTGTTAAAATAAAAACCATAAGTATATAAAAAACACACAGATAAAAAAAAGGAAATTGAAGACACATTAAAATTCAATCATTTACAGACAAACCTCCATGCTAAAAATAACAAAATTATAAGTTTTATGGTGTAAATGTATATATTTTTATGTATTTTAATAGTGATGTACCTGATTTTTAAAATGTTTTATTAGTGTAATGTTGTCAAACGGAATTCGTCGCTTCTCTTATAACCTCACGATTAGTAAGTCATCACATTTGTAACAATATTTCTTTATTATATAAAAATTGTTCTTCACCACAGATGTCCTGAAGAAGAATTAAATAAATTCGAAAGCTTGACTGAAATCAAAGAGTTTTCTTTACTTACCTTGGCCAAACGTTGACTGCAACTCCACGATTGACTTCACGTTATATTGAACCAGTCACTATACCATTATTCGTATATATATATATATATATATATATATATATATATATATATATATATATATATATTGTTATGGTATTCAATAGTTGGTCTTTATATGTAATATAAGTGTAATTAAGACTAACTAGATATTAGAATTGAATAATCAATTTATGCAAATTATCAAGGAATCATAAATAAAAAAAAAAAAAATTTGGGTTGCGAGGTTTCTAGGGGGATAAAAAAAAAAAATAAAAAATTATTGATAGAATGTCATAGAATTTTGGAGAGTAAAGTCAGAGAAAAAGTTTAGGAAATTATATAGAATTTTAAAAATTTAAAAACCATTATAAAGTAAATATAATAATAATAGAAATTGAAAATGAAGATAAATACTGAATGTTAATGAATATAAATATAAAAATTATAAAAGAAGATTAATGTATGAATAGAATGTTATAATAACTATATGGTAGAGGTAAATATGGAATAAAATGGATATATATAGAGAAGATTAATTGGATATTTGCATAGATTGGATTTTCAAAATAAAATAAGCATAGTTTATAAAGATAAGTATTTCTGGTATAATTTGTTATCAGCTGGTAATAGAGGTATATTAGAAATAGTTATTCGGGGATTTTAGGAAAAGAGGGCAAAATTTCATTTAAAATTAATTAGTGTTAAGTTTATGACAGGATAAATGATGAATGTTATATTGTTTTTTAAAGTGTTGTAAAGAATTAATATATTTATATATTAAATGATGTTAAAATTGAGATGGACTTTTTAGTTTAATATTATCGAAGAACCCAACCTTGAAGAGTCACAAGAATACAATTATATGAGTATAGAGATCATAACAATTATGGCGCCCAACGTGGGGCGTGAATAAAACAAGAATCCAGTTTAAAATAGAACAGTATATTGAAATTGAGAGGGTGATATAGACAATTGAAGTGATTAGAAAATTAGAACAGTGAAGAATTGAAATAAAACATAAATACATTATAATAGAAATAAGAGGATTAGGTGAGAGTTTTAAGTATATTTATATTTATATATAAAGACCATAAAATTTTGAAAATTTTAAAACTAAATACAAATCGAATAAATATAATAAAGTAATATAATAAGTTAACATTATAAATTAAATAAATATATAAAATAATTAAAAGATTTGAATAAAATGAATACAAGACAAAATAGAAGAAATAGAAGGAGAGAAGATGGAATACAGGAATCTAATGAAAATATGCATGAAACAGAAAGTAATGATGGATCGTCGGAAGGAGAAGAAAAAACAATGTTTCAAGTGGTACAAGCTGATGTGATAGGAGATGCGACTAGTTCAAAACCACATCAAGAAACAGAGATGGAGAAAATGTTTAAATTTTTGGAAAATAAATTTGATGAAAATAATAGAAAAATGGATTCTATGAAAAAAGAAATAAGAGAAGATATAAAAAAAGAAATAAAAGATATGAACAAGAATATGGAAACATTTAAAGATGAAATGAAAAATATTATTAAAGAAGAAAATATCAAAATACAAAAAGAAGTCGATCAATTGAAAGATGGAATTAAGGCGATGGAGGAAATGGGTAATATACACCAGGAGAAGATTAATAATATAGAAAAAATTGTGAAGGAGCAGAAAAATGAAAATAAGAAAGAAAATGAAAGAATACTACAAACTATGGAAAGGAATGTAATGGAAGTAGCAAAGAAATTTGAAGATGAAACAAAAAAATTACAAGAAATGCAAAATGAAAGAACTGAGGATGGTTCCTATATGATAATACATGGAGGAGAAGGAGCAGTAAAATTTACAGGGAATATCAGTATATTACATCCATGCACGTATATGAATATGATTAAAACTAAGACTAGGAACAAAAGAGATTGGAAAGAAATTATAAGAAGTTCTTTGAAAGATAATGCTGCATTATGGTATGCAACTCAGGAAAATGAAATATTAACCTTTAATGATTTTGAAAGGGAATTTCTTAAATATTTCTGGGGTGAATCAAAACAAGGGGTGAGTAGGGAAAATTATATTAATAAAGTAGAAATGTATATCAATGATATTCCAAATGTAATAACAGAAGAAACACCAACATATTTAATGTTAGGTCAAAAACCAAAACGAAATTGGGAAGAAGAAGAAGAAAGAAAAAAATATGATGAAATTATAGAAAAAGTAAGAAAAAGGTTAATGGATGCGTGGGAAAAATATTATAAAAAAATTAAGAAAAAAGTTGAAGATCCGATAACAAGAAATGTTAGAGGAGTATTTAATATTGAAAGCCTATATAGGTATTTTGAAGAAACTTAGAGTATTCAGAATTTGTGTTAATATGTTAATTGTTATATACTTTAAATTTTAAATTATTAAAATTTTTTTTTCTAAAATTTATAAAATTTTAAATTTGGGAAATTGTTATGGTATTCAATAGTTGGTCTTTATATGTAATATAAGTGTAATTAAGACTAACTAGATATTAGAATTGAATAATCAATTTATGCAAATTATCAAGGAATCATAAATAAAAAAAAAAAAAATTTGGGTTGCGAGGTTTCTAGGGGGATAAAAAAAAAAAATAAAAAATTATTGATAGAATGTCATAGAATTTTGGAGAGTAAAGTCAGAGAAAAAGTTTAGGAAATTATATAGAATTTTAAAAATTTAAAAACCATTATAAAGTAAATATAATAATAATAGAAATTGAAAATGAAGATAAATACTGAATGTTAATGAATATAAATATAAAAATTATAAAAGAAGATTAATGTATGAATAGAATGTTATAATAACTATATGGTAGAGGTAAATATGGAATAAAATGGATATATATAGAGAAGATTAATTGGATATTTGCATAGATTGGATTTTCAAAATAAAATAAGCATAGTTTATAAAGATAAGTATTTCTGGTATAATTTGTTATCAGCTGGTAATAGAGGTATATTAGAAATAGTTATTCGGGGATTTTAGGAAAAGAGGGCAAAATTTCATTTAAAATTAATTAGTGTTAAGTTTATGACAGGATAAATGATGAATGTTATATTGTTTTTTAAAGTGTTGTAAAGAATTAATATATTTATATATTAAATGATGTTAAAATTGAGATGGACTTTTTAGTTTAATATTATCGAAGAACCCAACCTTGAAGAGTCACAAGAATACAATTATATGAGTATAGAGATCATAACAATATATATATATATATATATATATAACAAATGGGGTAATTAATTAATTAATTTTTTTATATATATATATATATATATATATATATATATATATATATATATAAGATCTTTCTTTCTCTTGTAGAATTAATTAAAATAAACTGTTGTGTTGCTCTGTAAACAAAGATTTATTTCGTAAATACAAAGTTCAAAATTAAACACTTAACCAAAACATACCTGTAAACAAAGAAACGACAATAAAGTTTATTTCTGTACACTTTTTCCACAAATTAAATCCACTATTATATTTCATAAAATCAATTTAACAATTTCTATTATATGACATCCCTTACTGACATATTCAACACGGTAACCGTGAAAATGACAAAATTGTAGAACTGATACCGTGTGAATAGCCAAAATTCAAAATAAAGAAATAATAATTATTTCTTTACATATATATATATATATATATATATATATAAATTTATAACATGTATGAATAATAATGATATGTTTTGATAATATCAATCACTATGTTATAAAATATTCCTTACCTTTAATTAATTTTAAATTTTAAATATAAATAGTGAATAGGTAAGAATTAACTCAGTGTAATTATTTTCCAATATGATTAATTAAATATGCTACCGGCTATTCCCTTATGTCAAGGTCAGAGTTCAAATATTCAACCAAACTAGATTCAAAATCAGTTAATACACAAATTTGCAATAAAATGACTGTATAACCGCACTATCCTAGACCATCAATATTTTCCAGGCATGAATTGCATATAAATTTCTAACCTTTCTAATTCAAAATGTGTCAAACTTCCAAGATACCGTTGATAAACCAAAACATGCATCAAATATATATAATGAAGTATTCTGACTTGAGTTACTGAACAATTTGGATTAAACTTATCAAAAAGGTGAATAATAATAATAATAATTTAGTTAAATACATAAAACAGTGAAATAAAAATGTTCATCAAAATTTCAAAAATCAAACACATATAAAACTCTTTATTATAACGAGTGCAAAGTTGTTACCATTTGTGTGAAGCTTCTCTCCTCTTCTGGAATCAGGATTCAGTTCTTAGGACAATCTATTTTCTTCCTCCAATACAGCAAAGATTTCAGGAAACTTTATGAAGATCAAATAATCAATTCATCTTCAAAACCAAGCGATGGATGGCTACTATTTTCTCTAAGTAAGTGTAATTATGACTTTCTTTCTTGTTAAATATTAATTAAATCTTCTTTAACTCAATTAAAATACAGTTATACCATAAAGTGCTCAGCCCCATAAATTGAAATATCTATTTCTTCATAAAATCATATAAATTTCTCTTACCAATTGCTCTCTCTGGTTACCTTGGGATAATCTTTATACTTTAAACTGTTTTAATACTTTCTATCATCAATACTTTCAAAAAAAACTCAAAATTTCTACGGAGCAAATTTTTAATACAACTTCTATCTCAACAACCAGAAAACAAGTGATTCTATCTTCTACAAACTTCTTAACTAATTATTTATAATATAAATCTTACTAATCTCCTTTTAACTTTCTTTTAACATCATAATTTTTACAAAAATCTTCATCGAAACTTTTTACATCCTTCCTCTTCAGAAGGTCGAAAACAAGAGAGATTCTAACAGAATCAACAAAAAAACAAATGACAAATTCAACAAACTTAAATCTATACATCTTTTCCATCTAATCGCCTACTAATTTCTTATTCAAATAAAATTTTTAACAAAATCTAATTCTTGATTCAATATTACAATTTAAAACAATGATCATTCTTTTTTATATTCTTATGAAATTTACTAGCACTACAAACTAATAATTTTCTCTTTTTCAGAATATTTCATTTGGCATTTGAACTATTAATAAATTAAAATATGGTTGGTAAATTTGTATAATTTAAAAGTAAGTAGAAGTTTTAACATTTATTTTAACTATTTGTGATGTCTTTGTTTTATAATTTAATTTTCTCATTTACTTACACCCCTAATTCATTTAAAATTAATGTTTGATTACTAACGTATTGGCAATTTTATAAACTTTTAATTATCTACTTTACCCATTTATCAATTTCATAATTATCAAAACTTTATATAATGTAGATTAATCATTTTTGAATCTTTAAATAAAAATCTTTGAAATGTATTTGTATTTTTTTTTTTTTTTATTATTCTATTTTCTTTTTCCTTTTTTAGGAATTATGAAGAAGATGATGATAATCAATCCCAATGTTACAAAATTTGCGCTCTGACTCGAAATAAGAAAATCTCCTTTCTCTACTTTCCATTAGATTTTCCTTCTACATTCTTATTTAATATAACATAGTAACTAATATCATCTCAAATCCCCCAATTAAAATTTTTACATCAAACATTTCATTGATGTTGGATTAAAAATTATAATTTTAATCTATTTTTTTTTTTTAATAAATAAACACTCATTTTACAAAAACTTTAGCCTCAATTAATATTATTTGCACAGATTGTATAAACCTTTTTTTAATAAAACCATTGAATCTTAATTTGATATTTACATCTTAATACTATTATTTACAAAACTTTGCTATTAATATCATCTACCTAACATCTTTATGAATTTTTTTAATTTGTAAAATTCTGTTAATCTCAAATTCCTTCCCCCTTTCTAACATTCATTCAAATATAACTTAATTTTTCTACTTTTAAACTTGTTCCCCCTTATTTAATATATTTC
This sequence comes from Altica lythri, assembly GCA_964028335.1. NCBI lineage: Eukaryota > Metazoa > Arthropoda > Insecta > Coleoptera > Chrysomelidae > Altica > Altica lythri. The sequence goes on from OZ034800.1 coordinate 50,473,332, forward strand.
CTATACATTTAATTTTCCGATACACCTAAATATCTTGCCTCTTTCCTGATATTTCCAAATATACCTAATACCTATTATGGATTTAAATTTCTTCCCCCTTTCTTGGTATTTACAAATAAACAATTTTTCTCGGAGCGCTTGTTTTATCTTTCCCAAGAAATATTTACAAAATTGCTTATCATCCACAGACAAATTTTGATTTTCTCTGTTGTTAACAATTTGATGGTGCATTATTGCTTGAATTTCTTCTACTTGTTCTGGTTTATTCTGTTTTTTCGTATGACTTAGCAATATACCACTGTCTTTAACTTTCTGAATTATTTTATTTTTACTCTTTTCTGCTTGTTTTGCTTTATATTCATCTACAAATTTCTTAATAGTCTTCTCCCTTCCTTCATCTATTTGATTTGTGTCTTCCTCTGTACTCTTCAAATTGTCTTGTTTTATGTTATTAATTTCTCTTCTAAATATCTTAGTATCTTCTTTTATTTCCTTCAATCTTTTATTAGTCTGATTCAATTTATTATTAATCTCTTCAAATTTTTTATTCATATTTTCCTTCATATCTTCCGTCATTTCATCCAATTTTTTATTCTTCTCTTCAACTTTCTCTTCAATTGTTTCATTCATATTCATAATATTTTTATCCATAGTCATTATAATACTTTTATTCATTTCTTCAAACTTCTCTTCAAATTCCTTATTTATAATTTTTTTAATACCTTCTGTCATTTGATCCAATCTTTCATTAGTCTCATCCAATTCTTTATTGTTTTCCTCTGGTTTATTATTCATATCTTCTTTTACTTCATCTAATCCTTCATTATTTTCTTCTAGTTTGTTATTCACATCTTCCTTTTTTATATCTTCTTTCATATCTTCTTCTCTTTCATCCAATGTTTCATTATTTTCTTTAAAATTTATACTATCTTCTTCCATCTTCTTTATATCTTCCCCGTGCTGATCAATTCTTTTATCCCTTTCTTCAAAATACTTAATTAGACATTCTTTAAGCATCCTGTATTCCTCTTGAGTTATACCACTACTTGATTTTAACCCAGTTAATTCCTGGTTCTTACTGCAGACTCCTTTTTGTTTTTCTACTTCTCCCTCTAGTCTTTCAAATTCTTTTCCTAAATTAATTTTTAAATTATCCACTACCTCTTCATAAATTTGCTCTTGTAATCGTATTTGTCCAATATCCTTTTTTATGACATCAGTATGTTTATTGACTTCACGTTCTATTTCCTCCGATAAATTTTCTTTAATTGTTTTTTTAACTTCTTTTATTTTGATTTCCATACCTTTTTCAATTTCCCCTTTAATTTTTACTCCTGTATCTTGTATTTCAGTCCTCAATTTCTTGTTTTGCTGTTCGATTTTCTTGTCACATTCCTTTTTAATAATTTTAACTTCTTCTCTTATCTTTAAATTGTCTTCTTTTATGCTATTAATTTCGCTTCTAAAAATCTTAGTTATATCTTCCTTTTGTTGATCCAATTTCTTATCCTGCTGATCAAATCTTTTATTCGTCTCATCCAATTTTTTATTTATTTCTTCTTTCATCTTCATATTATCTTCTTTTATATGATTAAATTTCTTATCAATATCTTTACTCATATTCATCATGAGACTTTGTATCATCCTGAACATATCAGGTTGGGGCTCTTCTCTTGGTCTTTCCTGTACTACCTGTTCTTCTTGTTCATTTTCACCTGCAGTTGCTTCTATCTCTATTTCAACCATGGTTCGATCCTGCTCTCCCCCTATCTCCATTAAATTCTCTCCTTCTTCCGTTTCTGCTTCTTCCTGTGTCTGGCCTGTTTGAATCAGCTCTTCCACTCGATAATCTCCGGCTCCTAACATTCTCTCTTCATGTACTTGTACCGCCACACTTTCCATCTCAATCTCTCCTCCATCACTACTTTCACTCTCATCTCCTACTATCTTACCATCTCTCAATCTCATTTTTCCCTCCATATTCACAATTTATTCTATCGAGATAAATATAACTAATATGAATCACAAAAAAAAAAAATTTCAAATCAAGTTTTCAAAAAAAAATATTTTAAATATTAATTATTTAAATAGCCTCTAGTTTTGATTGTTTAGAGCGAAATAATAAAAAAAATCCAACAAAATTCTCAAATTTTAATTATTTGAATCGGCTCTAATTTTGATTGTTTAGAGCGAAATAATAAAAAAAAAATTTAACAAAATTTTCAAATTTTAATTATTTGAATCGGCTCTAATTTTGATTGTTTAGAGCCCCACGTTGGGCGCCAAAATTTATAACATGTATGAATAATAATGATATGTTTTGATAATATCAATCACTATGTTATAAAATATTCCTTACCTTTAATTAATTTTAAATTTTAAATATAAATAGTGAATAGGTAAGAATTAACTCAGTGTAATTATTTTCCAATATGATTAATTAAATATGCTACCGGCTATTCCCTTATGTCAAGGTCAGAGTTCAAATATTCAACCAAACTAGATTCAAAATCAGTTAATACACAAATTTGCAATAAAATGACTGTATAACCGCACTATCCTAGACCATCAATATTTTCCAGGCATGAATTGCATATAAATTTCTAACCTTTCTAATTCAAAATGTGTCAAACTTCCAAGATACCGTTGATAAACCAAAACATGCATCAAATATATATAATGAAGTATTCTGACTTGAGTTACTGAACAATTTGGATTAAACTTATCAAAAAGGTGAATAATAATAATAATAATTTAGTTAAATACATAAAACAGTGAAATAAAAATGTTCATCAAAATTTCAAAAATCAAACACATATAAAACTCTTTATTATAACGAGTGCAAAGTTGTTACCATTTGTGTGAAGCTTCTCTCCTCTTCTGGAATCAGGATTCAGTTCTTAGGACAATCTATTTTCTTCCTCCAATACAGCAAAGATTTCAGGAAACTTTATGAAGATCAAATAATCAATTCATCTTCAAAACCAAGCGATGGATGGCTACTATTTTCTCTAAGTAAGTGTAATTATGACTTTCTTTCTTGTTAAATATTAATTAAATCTTCTTTAACTCAATTAAAATACAGTTATACCATAAAGTGCTCAGCCCCATAAATTGAAATATCTATTTCTTCATAAAATCATATAAATTTCTCTTACCAATTGCTCTCTCTGGTTACCTTGGGATAATCTTTATACTTTAAACTGTTTTAATACTTTCTATCATCAATACTTTCAAAAAAAACTCAAAATTTCTACGGAGCAAATTTTTAATACAACTTCTATCTCAACAACCAGAAAACAAGTGATTCTATCTTCTACAAACTTCTTAACTAATTATTTATAATATAAATCTTACTAATCTCCTTTTAACTTTCTTTTAACATCATAATTTTTACAAAAATCTTCATCGAAACTTTTTACATCCTTCCTCTTCAGAAGGTCGAAAACAAGAGAGATTCTAACAGAATCAACAAAAAAACAAATGACAAATTCAACAAACTTAAATCTATACATCTTTTCCATCTAATCGCCTACTAATTTCTTATTCAAATAAAATTTTTAACAAAATCTAATTCTTGATTCAATATTACAATTTAAAACAATGATCATTCTTTTTTATATTCTTATGAAATTTACTAGCACTACAAACTAATAATTTTCTCTTTTTCAGAATATTTCATTTGGCATTTGAACTATTAATAAATTAAAATATGGTTGGTAAATTTGTATAATTTAAAAGTAAGTAGAAGTTTTAACATTTATTTTAACTATTTGTGATGTCTTTGTTTTATAATTTAATTTTCTCATTTACTTACACCCCTAATTCATTTAAAATTAATGTTTGATTACTAACGTATTGGCAATTTTATAAACTTTTAATTATCTACTTTACCCATTTATCAATTTCATAATTATCAAAACTTTATATAATGTAGATTAATCATTTTTGAATCTTTAAATAAAAATCTTTGAAATGTATTTGTATTTTTTTTTTTTTTTTATTATTCTATTTTCTTTTTCCTTTTTTAGGAATTATGAAGAAGATGATGATAATCAATCCCAATGTTACAAAATTTGCGCTCTGACTCGAAATAAGAAAATCTCCTTTCTCTACTTTCCATTAGATTTTCCTTCTACATTCTTATTTAATATAACATAGTAACTAATATCATCTCAATATATATATATATATATATATATATATATATATATATATATATATATATATATATATATATATATATATATATATATATATATAAAGTAGTAATTTCGACCGAACAATTATAATAAGAAAAAGATTAAAATTTTCGGGTATGCGGTCTGTTCAAATAAAATCTTAAATTATCTTATAACTCAATATTTCGCTGTTTATTTGACAGCTTCATCAGGAGTAAACTACAAAGAAAATATGTAGGTACTAAGAAAAATAAAAATTACACATTAAAACGTATGACTTACAGAAGTTAAAAGATTTCAAGTTGACATTAAATTAAAATAATTAAAAAAGTCATATCACGTTCAAAACAGTAATCAAATAAAAAAATAGATATATACTTAGGTACACATATACACATACATACATATAAATACATATACATACATATACATACATATACATACATATACATACATACACATACATACACATATACATACACATACATACATATACATACATACATATATACACATATATACATATATACATACATATACACACATATATATATACACACATATAAATACATACATAAATACACATATGTATATACTGTACAAAAAGTAATGATAAAATGTTTATAGATCATAAATTTATTAATAAGGTTACTTGTTTATTAAGGTCTACTGATATTTTTACAAGAAGTTATATTTTGTCCAATAAATTGCAGTAAATGTTGCTTAACTGTCCAGTGTCTGTTTTGTAATTTAAAGTATTTTTGTTTTTGTTTATGTGATACATTTCAAGAAACAGTCTGCTTTTATAATTGTCAGTGTGTGCTAAAATTCGAGCATTATTGTAGTCCAGTTGATGTCCTTTTGTTTCATAGTGTTCAACTACTGCACATGTTTTTTTACTTAGGCGGCAATCACTTTTATGTTGTGTGATTCGTTGTTTCAACCATTGTGATGTTTGTCCAATATAACTTTTATGGCAACTGAGGCAAGGTAATTCGTAAACAACATTGCTTTTAAATAGAGTTGGCACTGGGTCCTTAAGTTTCGAGAAAAGTTGTCTGTTATTTGTTGTATTGTATTTGGCTATTTTAATGTTAGGGACATTTCTAAATATGGATAAAACAGAGTGTGTAAGACCATTAATAAATGGTAGTTTTTTGTATATTATTGGTCTACTATTGGAGTCATCGGTGGGACCATCATAAAAATTACTATTGTAAATTAATTTTTTTAAAATATGTTTAGGGTAACCATTATTGCGAAACATTTGGAACAAAATGTTTAGGTTTTTTTGAAGAAAAATATCATTACTAATGGTCATTACTCTGTTTTTCATAGCTACAATTGTGTTAAATTTTTGACTGGTTGGATGGTTCGAGTAATAGTTTATATATCTCCCAGAAGCAGTTGGTTTCTGGTACCAATCCAATACAATGCTATTGTTGTTTGCTCTTATTACCTTTGTATCTAAAAATGGAATGCTGCAATCTGTTTCTGTTTCAACTGTAAACTGAAGATGTTCATTAAATGAGTTGAAAACATGTAATGTATCATCTATTTGATTAGATGGTACCGAACATATAATGTCATCAACATATTTGTAAATAAACGGTAATGCAAAAGGTAACTCAGATATTACATTGTCTAATAAATAATCGGTTACAATTGTTGCAAGAATACAATTGGAACAATATAAAAAGTTATACTTCATTGTCAAAGACCAATTTTTTAAAAATTTTAAACTTTATCTTTACCAACACATATTTTAGTTTTAATGGACAATTTTATGCTCAAGTTTTCGGAACACCTATGGGTTCCCCAATAAGTCCCATTCTTGCAACAATTGTAACCGATTATTTATTAGACAATGTAATATCTGAGTTACCTTTTGCATTACCGTTTATTTACAAATATGTTGATGACATTATATGTTCGGTACCATCTAATCAAATAGATGATACATTACATGTTTTCATCTCATTTAATGAACATCTTCAGTTTACAGTTGAAACAGAAACAGATTGCAGCATTCCATTTTTAGATACAAAGGTAATAAGAGCAAACAACAATAGCATTGTATTGGATTGGTACCAGAAACCAACTGCTTCTGGGAGATATATAAACTATTACTCGAACCATCCAACCAGTCAAAAATTTAACACAATTGTAGCTATGAAAAACAGAGTAATGACCATTAGTAATGATATTTTTCTTCAAAAAAACCTAAACATTTTGTTCCAAATGTTTCGCAATAATGGTTACCCTAAACATATTTTAAAAAAATTAATTTACAATAGTAATTTTTATGATGGTCCCACCGATGACTCCAATAGTAGACCAATAATATACAAAAAACTACCATTTATTAATGGTCTTACACACTCTGTTTTATCCATATTTAGAAATGTCCCTAACATTAAAATAGCCAAATACAATACAACAAATAACAGACAACTTTTCTCGAAACTTAAGGACCCAGTGCCAACTCTATTTAAAAGCAATGTTGTTTACGAATTACCTTGCCTCAGTTGCCATAAAAGTTATATTGGACAAACATCACAATGGTTGAAACAACGAATCACACAACATAAAAGTGATTGCCGCCTAAGTAAAAAAACATGTGCAGTAGTTGAACACTATGAAACAAAAGGACATCAACTGGACTACAATAATGCTCGAATTTTAGCACACACTGACAATTATAAAAGCAGACTGTTTCTTGAAATGTATCACATAAACAAAAACAAAAATACTTTAAATTACAAAACAGACACTGGACAGTTAAGCAACATTTACTGCAATTTATTGGACAAAATATAACTTCTTGTAAAAATATCAGTAGACCTTAATAAACAAGTAACCTTATTAATAAATTTATGATCTATAAACATTTTATCATTACTTTTTGTACAGTATATACATATGTGTATTTATGTATGTATTTATATGTGTGTATATATATATGTGTGTATATGTATGTATATATGTATATATGTGTATATATGTATGTATGTATATGTATGTATGTGTATGTATATGTGTATGTATGTGTATGTATGTGTATGTATGTATATGTATGTATATGTATGTATATGTATGTATATGTATTTATATGTATGTATGTGTATATGTGTACCTAAGTATATATCTATTTTTTTATTTGATTACTGTTTTGAACGTGATATGACTTTTTTAATTATTTTAATTTAATGTCAACTTGAAATCTTTTAACTTCTGTAAGTCATACGTTTTAATGTGTAATTTTTATTTTTCTTAGTACCTACATATTTTCTTTGTAGTTTACTCCTGATGAAGCTGTCAAATAAACAGCGAAATATTGAGTTATAAGATAATTTAAGATTTTATTTGAACAGACCGCATACCCGAAAATTTTAATCTTTTTCTTATTATATATATATATATATATATATATATATATATAGGTATAAACTCTGGTATGAATATATAACAAACAAAAATATAAAAGTAATAGGTACATAATGTAATATCACACATTGTTAAAAGTTGTTTTTTTATCTTAGATTTAAATTGACGAAGACTGCCATCAAGACTGTATTCATTGTATAATTTTAAATTTCTAGTAAGAGGAGAGTGAATACCATAGTTGGCATGATGAAAAGGAATGCGAAACAATTCAGAATCAGAACACCTTAAATTTGTATTAAACTTAATTGTCTCAAAAATAGAAGGACAAAAGTAAATACCATTCATTATTTTGAATAAGCACAATTTACAAAAAGAACTTTTTATAATAAAAAGGGTAGTTGTATCTAAAAACTTTCTAAAACAGTTTATTTTATTACCAGTTAAAATAATAATTACTGTTTTCACATGTAAGAACAAAAAAAAAAGAAAAAAAAAACTTCTCTGTCGCGTAATCGATCCCATTATGATAACATAACAGAACTGTCACAAGTGGACTGATCCGCCGCCTAACCAACTACGCTACGAACGATTTATTTAATAACTTTCAAAATAATATTATCTATACACAACTTAGATCATGTTTAATATCAATTCGGTATAAATTTCGAAATCTATGTATATGCCTAAACACACTTGAAACATGCATTGTCATCCAGTTCTTAGCTATCCTGAAAATTTCAGAGCTCTAGGTAGTCGGGAAATAGGTTTAAATTCGATTACAAATTCCACGGAATGACACAGAGACACAGAACACGGCGAAAATATAAAAAACTTTCTAAAAATGAAAGAACATCAAAGTGTAATCTCCTTAACTGCAAACTATCAATGTTAAATTGTTCACTGATTAAATTATAATTAATTTGGAAATTATTGTAAATATTAACCTTTGCCTTAAATGCTAGTGTTCTTAAAAATGTTTTTTGGACACTTTCAATGTTGTTTATGTGACAATCATAGAAAGGTGACCAAATAATTGATGAGTATTCCAGACCTGAGCGCACCAATGAGCAATATAGAGTTTTGAAACATTGTGGTGAAAGTTGTGTACTATTACGAGTAATAAAACCAAGGTTTCGCATGCCTTTGTTCAGAATATCATTAAAATGTCCAACAAAAGTTAATTTCTGACCGTAGTGACAGATTCCAAGGTGGTTCCATTGATTGTATTATCATTTTGACTCACATTTGTTGAACGAGTAAAGGAAATGCTCACACATTTTTTAACATTTAAATATAGGCCATTATTAGTACACCACTGACTGACATTGTCAAGATCATTTTGAAGCAAGATGGCATCCGAGTAGGATTCAATAACTCTATACACTAATTGTTATAAATGCAATTCAACAATGCATTGTACACACAAATGCATTCTTATAATATTAAGATGATCACATATGTTCACAAAAATTTTTGACGCAGTATCGGCTCCAATAAAAAAACTGCATTTTAATTCACCTTACTGCTCCAATTTTGACGATACATTGCTTTATTTCCTCGACTTATTAGTTTGTAGCACGAAATAATATAGTTGTAGAGTAGGTATATATTTTCTTGTTTCAAATACAATACATAAAAATATATATTTATATAAAAAATCGGACTATGTATGTAATTTTTGTGTCTTATTATTACTTAAATCGAAGTGTAGAATTTTTCTGAAGAGAGCTGGACCATTCCAATATCCATTGAGCATCAAATGCCAATACAATTGAGGCATGAGATTTTTCTTTAGAAAATACATCGAAGCTAATTCTCTATCCTGACTAAATGGAAATGTCTCCAAAGGATTAAGATCATAATCAAATTCCGCCAGAATACATTTGTTACCTGTTACTAAAGGACAGGAAGCATAACCATTATAAGCTGATGGTAAAGGCTGTCCTTTCATTAATGCACTTAAATTATCATAAATTACTCCACTTTGAACCGCTAAAATTTATATATTTCATTATTTTATTTGATGAACGAAAATTGATCATTTTACCTGCAGCGGCAGCTGTTTTTGAATTAGGCGTAGATGAACAATCACCAATAGCAAAAATGTTTTCAAATTTCACATGTTGCATAGTATATTTGTCAACATTCACCATTCCTGTATCTGTTGTAATTTTCTTGTTCGTGTTTAATGATAAAGGGGTAGACATCGGAGGAGTAACATGAAGCATTGAATACTAAAACACCATTATATATATATATATATATATGTATATATATATATATATATATATATATATTTTAAATTCTACAATATTTTAAGCAGCAAACTTACTTCCAAAGTATACTGTTTGTTGGGATTATCCAAATTTTCGAACACAGCCATTTTTTTATTTGCATCAACTCTAACTAAATTACTTCTTAAGTTAACCTTAATACCTCGATTAGCACACACTTTCCAGAGAGCGTCTGCATATTTTTTTACACCAAATATCACACCTAATGAAGTATGATAATTTATTTTTACATTCTTTCGGCGATTTTGCTAAAATATCAAGCAAAAAACAAAAAATATAATACAGATATTGTAAAAATAAACAATATTTTACCTTCCTTAAATAATAATCAGTAATGTAACAAATTTTCTGTGGTGCCCCAGGACATTTTACTGAAGAATTTGGAAAAGTAAATAAGGCATTTCCAAAATCCAACTTTTTCAATACATCAAATGTGTGGCTTGCATATTTTGGTGAATATATGGAACATACTTCAGTCGGTCGTTCTAAGGCCTCTAATACTCCAGGAATCTATGGTAAAAAAATATTATTGTTTTCTGCCATCTTCAGTTACAAAACAATTAAGTTGAAAATGGTATGTATGTATGTATGTATGGTATTGTATGTATGTATGTATGGTATTGTATGTATGTATGTATGTTTCAGCAGAAACATGAAGAACATCTAGAACAAGCTGTCCAGAAAAGACAAGAGTAGCATGAGGATCAAGATCAGTGGGACTGGAAGTGTCCACTCTGTGATTTTAAAAGATTAGGTAGCAGAGGCCGCCAATATGTAAATTCACACATTTCACAAAGATAGAATTCCCATAACACAAAACAATAATGCTCTGATTTGTGAATTTTGTGGCCACATATCAAAATCCAAAGCTGGGGTCACCAGCCATATAAGACATCGCCACCCTGAAACTAAACCAAACCTATTAAAACCAATCAAGCTATCCCGAGGCGACAACACAACAACCCATTCCGCGAGTACGCAACAAATATCATCACAACCAACACCAGCGATTGATGATCTATCCTGTCCTGTATGCAGTTTAAATCAAAGGCAGGACTCAAAAGCCATCAACGGGGAGCATCTTGCAGAGGAACAGTTCAAAGCCAGACAACATCGCATCGATGAACATCTAATATCATGTATGTATGTCTGTCTGTATGTATGTATGTAATCCTCTTATAACTTAAAAACGTCTAGATCGATCAAAACGTGACTTGTGCCCTTAGACCTCCTGAGAATTTGAAGTCATTTCGAGAAATTAAAGAAAAAACGGAAAAAAAAATAATTTTTACGGCAGTTGCAACAATCAATTCCATAACCTAATCAGCTCTTAACCTCAAAAAATGACGTCGAATGCCGTTTTGAAAATTAAAATCGTTTGATTAGTTTGTGAGATATTGTATTTTTTCACAATAGCCTTGAGATTTTTTGACTACTCAATTTTGCAATATGGATAACATTTTTAGCAACCTCTTTTCGATTTTTTCAATAAATATTTTAATTTTTGCTTTTTAGTGTATTTTTTTTGTAGGCGGTTCAAATTTTTTATTTCTTAGTTTCTGGTGTTGTTTGAAGAAAAGTTTTAATTTTTCATTATATTTTTTTTGTAAGCGCAGTTCAATGATATTACAAACAGTTAAAAATTCTGCCACAAATCACACCATCAAGTCTTTAAGAAGTTCCTGTGATCATTATCATGTTCGATTACGACAATTAATTCATTTGCTCGAAAGTTACTTTTTCATGAATCCCATAATCAGAATCTAACAAAATTCTCATCAAAGTACCCTTGTTTGTATGTGCGTAATCAGGGGTGGCCGATACACCTGCGAGCTATAAGATCAATTGTTTATGCCAAATAATTTTTTTGCACTAATATAAATCAGAAAAAAGGGAACTCACAATTAGTCAACGAGTACCATATAATGCAGAAATAGATTTCCAATAATACAAAATGTCATTGCAATATATTGCAATTTTTGCTTTTAATCAATTTGCCATATGCAAAAGAGTTATTACAAAAAAAATAATGCAGAAATAGATTTCTAATAATACAAAATGTCATTACAATATATTGCAATTTTTGCTTTTAAACAATATGAAAGACTTTTTGCTATTATCGCCAGTCTTTTTTTTTATTGCGATACCTAATCATTTCCTATCGAATAAGAGCATCGGGGCCACTGACGCCACTGTTATCAGGGTCTGATTCACTTTCGCTGTCACTCGATGAATCAAACATCATGACCATATCGCACTTAAAACCAGTTTCGTTAACCAAACAAGATTGAAAGAATATTCCATTCTCCATCTTTTTGTTTTTCCCAAACTTCGATAAGTGGTTCAAAAAATTTATAGACCGTCGGATTAGACGATGAATTGTTCTATTTAAAAAAATCAAAATATTAACTTGTATAATGGAGAAAATCTTAGATACAGTAAAACAAATAAGACAGCAGGAGCCCTTATGTCCATTTTTTTTTAAATAGAATCGATACTTCTCTGTCGTACTGTAAAAGGATATAAGGGAAAAAATCGTCGCACCCCGTGTTTTTTATTACAAAAGAAAATCTATTTTTACGCAGATGCCGTCAGAAAAGCCTGGTTTTATTATTTACGATCCCGCGTTCCTTCCCCAAGTCAAGAAGCTTCCAGCCAATAGATATTTTTTCTATCAAAAAAATTTTTTGCTCGTTTTTAGTTTTTTGGAACGAAGTTCTTTATCGCGCGTTGCGAAGGAAACTAGACGGAAAAAATTCAGACAAAAAGTTGTCACGACACTTTTAAGCCGTGCGCATGTTTCTCTGTCTGTCTGTCTGTCTCTCTCTCTATCTTTCATAGATAGATAGATCTTTATTTAAATAGGAAACCCTAATATACAGTACAACCAGAATTATAGTACGATTATTGCTTTGATTCGTTGGTTACTTTATGACTGGGTTGACCTAATCCCTAATAAAAATAACCCCGACCTGTACCTGTTAGAACCCTCACAAAGGTCCGTACTTAAAATTTATTTGCGATTGTGGAAAGATAATAATTTAATTACTTTATGGCAAAATATTACTAAGCATGAAAAAATAGTGACAAAAATAAAAATATATTATAACGGTAGAAATAACTTTGAAACTCTTCCAGTTTTCCCAAAATCGCATTTTTCAAATTTACTGAATTATCTCGACAATAAAAAATTTAAATTCATTACAGACCATCTTCACAAATACGTGCAAAATGCAATTCAAAATTCAAACAAGCGGTCGGGGTTACTTTTATTAGGGATTAGGTTAACCCAGTCATAAAGTAATCAACGAGTCAAAGCAATAATCTTACTATAATTCTGGTTGTACTGTACATAAATATTAATAAAATACATTAAAAGTACAAAAGTAAATTAAAAGAAAATATACATTAAAAAGAAAAGAATTATTATTTTATAACTTAAAATAAATAAAAAAAATTATTACAATTCCTTCACTAATTAATCGAAAGGAACTTCGTTCCATCCGGGTGTCCCTTGACACCTCTCACTTTTTTTTCTTTTTAATTTTCAAAAATTGACTCTCAAGTTAGCACTAAATATAGATTTTTTCACTTTTATTTTAATATTTTATGACTATTTATTCATTGTTCTATAAAAAAAAACATTTGTTCGTTCTTGGTTGTCCTGTAATTTAATTATAATTTTTTTTTAGTCTACGGTGATTAATTTTTACTGCGCGTGCGCAAAGGTCATTTATTTGAACCGTAAGTAACGCGGCAATCTTCAAATGTAAATTATTTGTGAATCACTATTCCCAAGCGATATTAAAAATTTTAGTTGAAAATTATTATTATTATACGAAGTAAGTCGGAAATTGCAACTTAATAGCATGCGGTAGCTGTTTTGTCTTTAGTTTCATGCGTGGAAGACAATGACGCTAGATTAAAACTATGTGTTTTATCTCGCCAGGTATTAGTGACGCACGGGTAAAGAACCACGGACTCAACTGTAAATAATGAAAAAATTTAAATAAAAAATTACCAGTTGAAAAATCTAAAAATCGATAAGTGCATTTTTTAAATTTCAATTTTTTCATCATTTATATATATATATATATATATATATATAATCAAAACCTATCTACCCGTAGGGTGTAAGGTGATAATTTTTCTTTATGTCCCTACGAACTTATGACCTTTTTCCAGTCCTTCCTGCTTTGTGCCAAAATCCTTGCCTCTCTCCATTCTAAATTTCTTCTTTCTAAAACTTTTCCTACCACGTTATTCCAAATTTGTTTTGGCCTGCCTCTTCTTCTTTTGCCCTGTCCTCTCGCCTGCCATGCTTTCTTAACTTGTACTGAATCGCTCATTCTCTGAAGATGTCCCCACCAACCAAGCTGTCTCTTCTCTATAAAATGTTCAATGGGTTCTACTTCTAGATCTCTCCGTATATCTTCATTTCTCATTTTATGTAATTTTGTCACGCCTCTTACTTTCCGCAAGTACTTCATTTCTACTGCCCCAATTTGTCTCTTCCCTTGTTTTGTCAGAACCCAAGACTCGCACCCGTACGTTAAAATTGGCCTGTAGATAGCTTTGTAAACATTTATCTTGGTTTTCCATGATACTTCTTTTTTATTTAGTATACCCTTATTTAGTGCATAATACGTTCTGTTCGCTTTTTCAATTCTGTTCCTTATCTCTATTTCTTGCTTTCCTGCCTCTTCTAATGTTATTCCTAGATATTGAAAACTGTTAACTTGTTCTATATGTTCATTTTCTATAGTTATTTCTAAGTTCTTTCTTTCCTGTGATATTACCATTACTTTTGTCTTGGATTTGTTCATTTTCATACCATTATTTCGCAAAACCTGATTCCATATTTCCAAATTTTCTCTAAGGGCTTTTTCATTTCCGGCTATTATTGCTACATCGTCTGCAAAAGCACAATCTCTGATTTCGATGATTTCTAAATTTCTGTATCCGATATAATACGGTTTGGTTCTTTTTTCGGTTTCTTTTATTATTTTGTCCATGAAAGCAATGAATAACAGCGGGCTCAAACTACCTCCCTGTCTTACTCCCTCTTTTGTGATAAATTCTGTAGACATGGAATTCCTACTTATTACTTTATTCCTGGTTTCTTTATATATACATTGAATAATTTCTATTAATTTTGGACTCACATTTCTCTCCCCCAGTAATTCCCAAATGTTCTTCCTAGGTACTCTGTCGAAAGCTTTTTCCATGTCCATGAATGCCACGTATACTTCTCTTCCAGTAATTAGTGCTTTATCTGTAATCTCTTTTATGGTAAATATATGATCATGTGTACCTCTTCCTTTTCTAAAGCCACTCTGAGCCTCCGATAAAGTTGGTTCTATTTCCGCTCTTAGTCGCTTTTCGATTATTTTTTCAAACAGTTTTAAAATAGTACTCAGCAAGGTAATACCCCTGTAGTTATTACAATCATTGCTATGTCCTTTTTTAAATAATGGTACTATCAAACCAACTTATTTATCCATTTATACATTTTATTAATTATTAAAAAAATTATTGATATGTGCTAAATTTGCCCACTCGTCCAGTAAAAGACCACTTTCGGGACGTATTACGTACAATATTTTTTTTAAACGGGCATTGTTGTACCATAAACTTCATATTATTCAGTTTACATTTTTATAGCAAGAACTCTTTATTAACTAATTTTAACATTTTTTTTAACACACGTTGCTTCCATTAATTCACATTAATTCACAATCAAATGCATCATTTTAAATATCCATTTTATAATAAATTTCACGTTTTCAACTAAACGTCAAAATATGTCAGGTGATTTTATAGTTTTAAATATATACAAAACTCGGTTACCATAAAAACCAATTGACCGCTATCTTAGACTAACTATTTTATTGTTTTTTTCATTAAAGATAGGCCGGAAAGTAAATGAGTCCAGTAAAAGCTTTTACCGGACTCATTTTTATTTTCTGGCCTTGTCCGACAAAATGAGATTTTCTGAACTAAAGATAAACCGGAAAGTACTAATTTCTGGCCGGTTTTAAAAATAGTTATTTGTGACACAAGGACGAAAAATGACATTTTGCAAGAGCGAGTAAAGTTGTGTAGCCGAGGTGCGTAGCACCGAGGCGAAATAATACGAGCACTTGCAAAACATTTCCCGGACGTGTAACACACACTATTTTTTGGTCCGACTAATTTTTAATATTTTCAGAAGTTCAAAATTTTTTTACTTTATGACATACACGATTAGATGTTTATTTACATCTATTGCACGATTAAAAGAATTAGTAATAAAGAATGATTTTCTAATAATCGATTTCAAGATCCTTAATTTTTATACATACGAATACTTTGCTAATAAGCAACACAGTAAAAATTATTATATTGAAAATACCTATATAAAATAGCGCCATCTCTTTAGATAATCTAAAAGCTACTTTGCCGGCCTTGGCCGGAAAATGTCATTTTCCGGACGATTTTGAAGTAATTAATAGTATTGTTTCTGGACGGAGGACCAAAAAATATATTTACTGCATAATTTTAGTGTGAAATGCGTAGATCTTTTTCGAAAATCGGGTTTTCATCAAATTTCGACGTTTTGAGGTCGAACCAACCTGACAACGTTCCATATAATAAAATAACATTAATTTTACGAAAAAGAAATAATTATGGAATGAAAAAATAAATTATAATTGATAAATTAAATTTAGTGATCTATCGTCTTAACAGGTAGTTCACCTACTAAATGCAACAAATATTTTAAGACTTCATCAATTTTTAATTAAAAAATGTTTCCCGATATCCAAAAATTAGATAAAGTAATTTTATTGTCAAATAAAAAAGGTACAAGCAGTTACACGTTAAAGGTTTTAATATTAAAAGAAAATCAATTTTATAATTAGATTTTTGAATTTAAATCCTTACTATTGGGGGAAATCTATTTCTCACACGTTATCTTGCGCATGCGCAGTAAAAATTAATCGGCGTACAATAAAAAGTTTTTAATTAAATTACAGGACAACGAAGGACGGACATAGTAGGTATATTGTAATACAAGTGTTACAATGACAGAGAGGTTTCGTAGTACGAGTTTAGTTTGTGAAACGAACCGCGAAGCGAAACGAAAATAAAATGAGAGTTTTTAGAAATATTTATTTATGTTGGCAATCTTGACAGTTTTGACACTTGTCAGTTTTAATGATTTTAAATTAGAATGTTTGTCAAATTTGTATAAAATATTCCGAATTTAGCAATAACGCTGATAATGTAGTTAATAATTTTTTATAATTCACGTTCACAAAGTTTCTATTTCGACACTAAAAACAGTATCGAAATAGATTCATTGTAACACTGTTTTTGGTAACTTTTTGTTTTACACAATTGGTTGCACTGCACTGATTTTCAACGAAAGAGTTCAGGTAGTAAATCAAAAAGTATGTTGTAGTAAATTATTAACTACATTATCAGCGTTATTGCTAAATTCGGAATATTTTATACAAATTTGACAAACATTCAAATTTAAAATCATTAAAACTGACAAGTGTCAAAACTGTCAAGATTGCCAACATAAATAAATATTTCGAAAAACTCTCATTTTATTTTTTTTATACTTTTAAAAGTTCATTATAAAAAATAGTATGTAACACTCGAATTACAATGACGGTTTGTAGTACTCGTTCTTTGCGAAACTCACCGCTTCGCGGTTCGTTTCACAAACTGAACTCGTACTACGAAACCTCTGTCATTGTAACACTTGTATTACAATATACTATACTAAAACATACTTCTTGATTTACTACCTGAACTCTTTCGTTGAAAATCAGTGCAGTGCAACCAATTGTGTAAAACAAAAAGTTACCAAAAACAGTGTTACAATGAACCTATTTCGATACTGTTTTTAGTGTCGAAATAGAAACTTTGTGAACGTGAATTATAAAAATAGTTATTTATGATATGAGTGTTAAAAGTGAGGTTTTATTTTGTGAGTGAAAACGTTTGTGAAATGAGCGGAGCGAATTGAACAATTTCACGAACAAAATAAAATCACTTTTAACACAAATACCATACAATGTTTTTTGTACAACTTCCCTATTTTGATAATGAAACGAGCGAATTTGCAATGACAATAAACCAAACCGTGTTAAAAGTAAACTAAACCGTGTTAAAAGTAAACTTGTTTACATGGCAACGTGTTAAAAGTATTTTTAACACGCTGCTATGTAAACAATCGTTTTTAACATTGTTTGCTATCATTAAAAGTGTCACTTTTAATGACAGTTGTACAAAAATACTTTTTTAAATAGAACAATGAATAGTCATAAAATATTAAAATAAAAAAATAAAAGTAAAAAATCTCTATTTAGTCAATTTTTGAAAATTAAAAAAAAAACTAAAAACGAACAAAAAAAAAGTCGATAGAACAATGAAGAACAGTTGACGAACAATTTATAGAGCCAAAAAAAAATTGCAGAAAATTAATTTCCCCCCACCAACTTAAGAGTGCTCCTTATTGATACTTTTTTCTACTCTCTGTTCGATAAAATAAAAACAAAACCATACACCCGACTTAGCCTCGTTTGACACTTTTACGGTTTCATTCGGTTCGGTGCGTATTCGATTCGTTTTCGGTAGCCGCCGAAAAAGTGTGAAACGGTGATACGATGTGTGTTCGGTACCTAATAGATAACTAGATGTCAAAGATAATAATAGTATACCTAATACTATTATGACGTTTTACAGAGTCTTTGAAACTCAAAGAACATATAGACCGTTTACTAAGAACCAACAACTACTTCCCTGGCTATATGCCACGACGGACATTGAATTACAGTTCAAAGTTAAACGGGGTTAGTATATCTGCAAGATAGAACTAACCATTTTAGTTTGCAATTCGAAAGGATATCACTTGTAGACCGGTTTCGACGTATTGCGTCTCATCAGTACAAGGAAGATATCCATCCAGAAGCTCTAAGAGCAACTAGATTGGAGATATGTCTGAAATCACACAAATACATTATCTTTAGTAAAGAAAATGTTAAAAGTGCGATAATAGCGACATCTCCATAACTAATTGCAGACTGAAATTCTATTTGACAAAAAAAAACCTCTCGGCTTTGTAGGGTTAACTACTTGATTGCAGTTTCCTGCTAATCAATTGTCATTTCAGTAGTTAACCCTACAAAGCCGAGAGGTTTTTTGTCAAATAGAATTTCAGTTTGCAATTAGTTATGGAGATGTCGCTATTATCGCACTTTTAACATTTTCTTTACTAAAGATAATGTATTTGTGTGATTTCAGACATATCTCCAATCTAGTTGCTCTTAGAGCTTCTGGATGGATATCTTCCTTGTACTGATGAGACGCAATACGTCGAAACCGGTCTACAAGTGATATCCTTTCGAATTGCAAACTAAAACGGTTAGTTCTATCTTGCAGATATACTAACCCCGTTTAACTTTGAACTGTATTTCAATGTCCGTCGTGGCATATAGCCAGGGAAGTAGTTGTTGGTTCTTAGTAAACGGTCTATATGTTCTTTGATTTTCAAAGACTCTGTAAAACCTCATAATAGTATTAGGTATACTATTATTATCTTTGACATCTATTTGATAAACGTTTTACTGAAATGACAATTGATTAGCAGGAAACTGCAATCAAGTAGTTAATAGATAACTGATACAACCGAAAATCCAATCGACACGAATCGGTTTCGTTCGGTTTCCATTCGGGTCCATAGTTCACAAAAGCAATTGGTCGTTTACACACATAAGGTTTAGTTTCGGTTCGGTCACCTTTTCGGCAAGGGAAAATATTATTTCATTTTCATTTTCTCATTTAAAATTTTGTAATTTACATTTGGCAATGTCTGATTCAGTTGACATTGATATTGATCGGCTGATTACAATTTCGGGAAAAGGGTATAAAATGCAACAAATTCCACCCGTTTGGTGAGGATTGAGTGTACCCAGTGAAGTCGATTTATTCCTTGTTCGTTTTTTGATTCTTCTATAGAGAAATAACATGTCAGCAATTTGTCTTTTCTCCATATAGTGAGCATCATTGACGTATATTTTATACGTCAATGGTGAGCATTGTGGGAAAAGTGAGTAAAAAATTTAGTACTGCGTATTCGATAATTCGGTCGTGAAATCAAACCTTATACTAACCGAGTGTGTGTGTGTGAAGAGTTTTCATTCGTTTTAGGTGTTACCGAAAACGAATCGAATACGCACCGAACCGAATCGAACCGTATAAAGTGTGAAACGAGGCTTACTTAGCAAATACGAATAAAATAACAAACTTTGAAAAAAAATGACATTAACATTAATTTTTTTAATGTCTTTTAATATGGTTGGCACTCCTGAATTTGCTATATTTGATGAAGTTTAGACTATTTTCTAAATTTCGAAAGATGAATGAAAACACAAAACTGAATATGAAACAGTGACCTTGAATAAATTTATGAAAAATACCGGTATTGCGTGTAGTGGTGTATAAATATAGTATAATTGTAAAAGTGAAAAAATAATGAATAAAGATTCAAGTTAATAAGACGTAGAAACTGAAGGTTATAAAAACTTCTTACTAAATCATATCGTAATTCTAAACCAACAGCCATAAGTAAATATTCATATTCAATAATGTCTCCTGTGCCAGTTGTCACGGTACATTTTTCTGGATCATATTCTACAGCTTTATCTTTTATCCAAGTACAATTTCTGGGTAAAACATCTTTTTCATTTCGCCTTGATTGTTCTAATGTTGCAGTACCACCTCCAACAAGTGTGAAAAGAGGTTGATAAAAATGATATTCGCTTGGTTCTAGTACAATTAATTCATTCTTCTTTAATACTTTAGAAAATTTAGCAGCAGTTGAACAACCTCCTGAGCCCCCACCGACAACCAATAATTTGCAACTTAAAAATTAAAAATATTAATAATACTAATATTTAAACTAGTAACTATTTACCTGTGTTTCTCTTTATTCAAAGAAGTAAGTGAAAAATGCCGTTTAGATCCGGTTATAATCTTACAAACGTTTCTGAACATATTATTATATGCGACTTTGATATGTAATACAATAAAAATACACTCTTAATCACCTCTGCTTTTCTATTGCATTATCAATTTAGATAACCAGATAACTTGTTCACACTGCATATTAATTATGATCCATTAGACAAATAAATTACACCGCCGAATAATTTTGATAAATATATATTTACTTTATTAATGTGTTAATGATTTCATATGATTTGATTGTTGATTGTAAATTGTACGTTCACGGATGTTTAACTCTAATGGGATGGGAGATGTCAAATCTTTTATTTAAATTATATTCAATGCAATAGATAGCTCCGTTATCTTTGCGCCATTAATATAGGCAACGCATTGTGCACTTAAGGTTGAAAGCATAACAAATAAATTCGTAGTTCTCAACATAAAATTCCCAAAAATCGATTTTAATTTGCTTGCCTTACCATTTTTTCGGGTGTCATTTGAGAATTAACTCTGAGTTGTTGCCAAAGTTGTTGCGTTGTTTTTGAGATTTATATATTGTTCTTTGGTTATTGTAAAAGATTCCTTTATAAATATTACTTAGTAATTTAATAAAATAATATAGTAACTCCTTTTACTTTTATACAGCGAAAAAGTTGAATGATTAAGTCATTAATAACGAATCACTTTCATATAAAAACGATTTTTCTATTACAATCGTAGCGGTTCATTTAAGATGCCAACAGACATTTTAACTTAGTATTTTTTTATACTTAGATCATTATCAAATTTTACATCAAATTTAAAAACTTGATTGGGTGTTCTACATACAGGGCGAGGCTATGGCAACTGCTCACAGTCTGCTACAAAATGACAAACTCCCATTAATTTATTAAACAGAAAAAAGCAAGCAGAGCTATATGATAGGTGATAGGGTTAAGGCGGATCAAATAATGAGTATGCCTCATACAAGATGGTTGCCAGATATAACTTTGCGAGAAACTTTCGAGTAGAATTACTGGAAGGGGACTCATAGAACAATGGCCCCACAATCCAATCTGGTATACCGATGGCTCAAAGACTGAGAAAGGCACAGGGTCGGGTATATAATATAGTAGAAGACACAGGATATAAAAGTCCAAGTAAGTCTAGGTGCGTATGCTACAGTGTTTCAGGCTGAAGTAATGGCCATACAACACTGTCCAGTGGAGATCTGGAAACCTGAGTGCTTCATTTACATACAAAATGTTCAAAAGGCGCACACGTCCTAACTATTTCCGAACGGAAAAAAACCCGACGTTCGTTTCGGAATTCATTCCGTGCGTTTGGGTCGTAAGAACGGAAAAAAACTTAATAACGTCGTTTTCTCTACTTCTTCATATCTAGCGCCAGTAAAAGTGCAATAGCAATCAATTCATCGTCGTCGTCCATTTATGCTTTCAGAGAAACGTGGCTATTCGAACTGACATATGACAATATAAATTCCTAATACAAAAAACGGATGTTTGCGCTAGGCACACGGAATTTCGAATCTGAAACTTGAATGCTTCATTTACATACAAAATCATGGTACAAAATGTTCAACAAGGCGCACACGTCCTAACTATTTCCGAACGGAAAAAAACCCGACGTTCGTTTCGGAATACATTCCGTGCGTTTGGGTCGTAAGAACGGAAAAAACTTAATAACGTCGTTTTCTCTTCTTCTTCATATCTAGCGCCAGTAAAGGTGCAATAGTAATCAATTCATCGTCGTCGTTCATTTATGCTTTTACAGAAACGTCGCTATTCGAACTGACAGTATAAATTCCTAATACAAAAAAACGGATGTTTGCGCTAGGCACACGGAATTCCGAATCTGAATTCCTGATCCGGAAACCGAATCAGGAAACCGAGCGTTTGCGTCCAGCCTTAGGCGTCAAGACTTAAAATTGACCTAAATTGGATGTCTTGACATCTTGTGCTGTCTGGGTGACACCTTCAGAAAGACAGCCATTGAGAAATGAAGGCTAGAGAAGGCCCAGGAGTGGTGGAAAAAATCACCGGGCAAGCGACAAACCAAAGTCTTTATAAAAGGACACTTGGTGAAATTTACTGCAGAGCTGTTATCGCAAAGGCGAAACGATTTAAGAATGATTGTCAGTTTCTTGACAGGAGATTATCGGCTCAGAAAACACATGAGCCAACTAAATTTAGCAGATGAAGACATCTGTCGATAGTGCCAAGGGGAGGAAGAAACAGCATTTCATGTCCTATGCGAATGTGACATGTGAAGGCCTTGCAAGTAAGGCACTATAAACAAAGTATGGAGCTCCATAAAACAAAGGTATTATCATCAGCCATTTTTTGTCCAATGTCAATCAAAATCGAAATCAAAATCAAAATCAAAATCAAAATCAAAAGGTGTGTGTGCGATTCACACACGATAGAAGTGAAAACTTCAGTAAATCGACAAAAGAATGAAATGAATATATATAACAAGGGTAGGATAATTACAAAGTTTATTTGTTTAAAAATGAAAGTGTTTTGATTAATTTTAAAAGATTTTATTTAATATATGTTACATAATTTATTGCTCAAGTTCCATATTTTCAGTTTCAAAAATTATTATTTACGACTGTAATATTTTTAAAACGTTACATGTCGTAGATACTTACGCAGTCGAAGTTCGTATTAATACGAATAGTAGGATTGTTTTCATTAGCAGATGTGCCCACTCCCGTACATTTTTGTATTAAACTATAAGCGCCGCCTACTTTATACTTTATACCTACTCGGCGTTCGACCGACATGCGACATGCAACATGCACTTAAAACGATCTAATAAAAGTTTCACTTTAAAAAATAGGGATCCTTACTAAAATGCCATTAATGTAACCAAAAATGACCTTAAAATCCTTACATCGCGTGCGCTGAGAATACTATTGATTATAGAATAAAATAATGTGCTAAGATTTTGAAGAATATATAAATACATATCTACAAAAAATGCCGCGACAGCATATGTCTAACTGTTATAGTTACGTCATAATAACTAATTTTTAATTTTTTAAAAGTTTTTATCTTGGTATTAATCCTTATCAAAATAACTTATTTTATAATCACGACAGATATCACAAATTTAGCATGTGCAATGGGACGAGGCTACTTATAAAGGAATTAAAGGACAATTAAGTTGTAGCAACCAATATAACTGAACCACCAGCTGGTCAACTAGCTCATACACTGAGGAGACCGATGATCCCAACTGATCTACCAAATCCATTTAAACCGCTTCAATTTCCTATCAAAACATCTTTTGCTTTTACTAATAATAAGTCTCAAGGTCAAACCTTCCAAATAGTAGGGATCGGTTTTCATCATGGCCAACCGCCTAAGGCGGGTCGGAGCACCTGAAAATCAATTTATTTTGCTGCCAGAAAATAAAACAACATGTAATATTGTTTACAGGGAAGCGTTGACCCAATAAATTTAATGGCTTTTGTTATTTTTCTTTAATCCCCGTGCAAAGCCGGGGCGGGCTGCTAGTATATAATAAAGAGATGTACTGATGCCTTCAGAGATAATAGAATTTGTCTATGGATGCCTTGTATGAAATTGGTTTTATGTTATATTATATTGTCTCTGGTATTTTATTTTAGAGAAATTAGGTTATATGCACAGACCAAAGTTATATGTAGTACCTATAAGGTTGGTTTAATATGGTTTAATGAAAGTACTGATGTTATGAAAAACGTTTGAAAATAATGTATATACAGTTCAATAGTCATGGTTGGACGAAAAATAGATACTGCTAATATGTGACACTGTATAGGAATGTTAAATATACAAGGCATTACTTTTATAACTGCTGTTTGTAAACTCTTGAATTGTAAGTAATCTCTATTTTCTGTTTATTAGTTATAAAATGATTTTATGGTTGTTTAACAAATTGAAGTCTGTTATATATATATATATATATATATATATATATATATATATATATATATAGCTTTCATTATTTTTAGAAACATCCCAAACTATTGCAGTTCGAAAGTACCAATTCCAAAATTAACACACGAAATTGAACACTTTTGAAAGTGTGTTTCAACGGTTTTAAAATATAAAAAAAGGTAAAATACCTAACTGATTAAAACCTGATTTTTAAATATTTATTAAAAAAAAACAATATTACTTATTAATATATTGAATTGTAATAACAATTTATTTTGTTTACTTATCAGCTGGTATGTGCCCAAATATTAACTTTAAAACTTTTTCAGAGGGATCTCAAAGAAAAAGTCGGACCTTTAAGACCTTCACAAGTGTTAAGCAAGTTTCTTACTTTGGAGAATAAACTATTTAATGGTTAAAAATGTCTATCTGCAGAATCATTTTTTTTATTTCTTAAAAAATCCACTTATTGTAAGAACTCATAAATAGAACTTTTGCCAATAATTTTGTACAATTTTTTTACAACATTAGAAAGAATATATGGTAGAATAATAAGTGGAAAATTGGAAAATAATATAAAAAGGAAAATAAGAGAAGAAAAAGCAGGCATCACAGCAGGAAGGTGTGAAGATCACATTTTTACATCCAGCAGCTAATAGAAAAGAATAGTTCGGTTTAAAAGTATCCCAAGCAGTTTAAACTTCTTGGCTTGCAAAAACGTCATTCCATTGAATACCTTGTGCTTTATATAAAATTGATGATATGTCTCGTAACTCAGTTGCATTTAATTAAAATAAATAATGCCGAAATGCATATATTATTTCATCGATGAACTACCATATTCATTTCGTTGTTTTTTAACATTTTCAGTGTATGACGTATGACGTTGTACAAAATGATCTTACATTGTAATAATGCCTGACAATTTTGTTTTTAATTTCACAACATGAAGGAAAATCAACTTGTACAAACTCAGTGAGACTGTCTATTAAGTTAATGTTTTGGTTTTTTGTAAGTAATTTTTGTATGTGTTGAAATAAATAAACAATTTCAACGCTTGGAAGATTGTCTGCATATAAAAAAGTAACACAGCCGCCACAAATATTTTTTTGAGCAACGGAATGAGTGGTGCTACCAGCAATATAAAAAATACTATTGGTATCATAAGCAGACGTAATACTGTTAAAATCGTCCAAAGAAAATGTTCGTATATCGAAGTTAATTTCGTTTTCGAAATTAGATAAATCAACTTCACACATATACTTATCCTTACAAAATATCAGTCAAAATTCATCAGAATTGTGACACAGAAATAAGAGCAGATGGTAGTTTTAACTCTTTATTTCTTATTGGTGAAATAAGATTTTTTATGGCATCTTGAGTAAACCTATGCCCCAAAACAAATTCAAAACCTGAATTAATTAAAAATTTCGCTACATCACAAAAAGATGTTGTTGCAGTAACAAATACAAAATTGAGAGGCTTCCAGACTTTTATAAATAGTATATTTTTAAATAAATCTATGACGGAATGCAGAAAAATATATTCTGGTCACAATTTTTAGCGGTTATAGAAGTTTTTCTGACTTGTGATGAAACAATAGTAAACCATTGTGGTGAATGGTCAGAATAAACTCTACTGTAGCTAAAGCTTCTTCTGGTAAAATACCGTTTTCTACTGCTGTTTTTAAAGCACCAACCGCAGCACCAACGTTCATTTTGTCAAAATTTGATGGAAATATGTCTTTACGCCTAAGATGATGGAGTAAACGTTTTTCCATTTTTCCTTCAATTTCGTACTTCCACAACGCGGTAACATACGATCCTCGAACTACAGTATAAAGACCCGGATTATTTTGTTCAATATAATAGTTCGGTAAAAAAGTAGGTTGACTCAGAATAGCTGATTTCAAATTGTTTAATTTTTTTATTTTTTTAATAAATGACAAATGTCCGGCATGTAGTGTTCATTAAAGAGGAATGAATTTATACATTCTCCTGTTTGAGATGCTTTTATATTTAAAGTATTTAAAAAACTTTTGTGGCGACCATCCAAACCGCTTGCAAAAGTAACAACATGCAAGCCACACTTTTCTAAAGAATGGATGCAATCTAATAGGAACTTTTGCAACAATCTAGGATCTATACGCTTCTCTCTAGTAACGTGACAACCTATAATTTGCTTCCAACGATTTTTTACTCCTCTTACTATTACCAACAGAAGTTTTTGACCAATAAGAGAAGCATCGTTCCCCAATGTAGCATTTCCAATAAACTGGCCGGTACTTTTATAATAGCTAATAATAGCTGTTTATTGTCAAGATAAAAAATACAAAAATATAACAATCTATGTGACATGATGGCAGTCATAATTTAGTTTCTAATAAAAACATAGATTTAATTAAATAAAGGTATTAAACTTTTTCATGACAATAGGTTCTGGATAGATTCACCTGCAACAAGTGCAGATGCCTCTCTCTACTTCCAGAACCCAAAACCCAAATTAATCCACAACAAAAATTTAAAAGTAGGATATTCTTAGCTCACTGTCCGCTATACACCCTATTCTACATAATGTAATTTAGATATATGCTTATCGTAATCTAATTGTTCGTTAAGTACCATCTCGTCACACGATACCACACAGAACCGATCGTGAAAATCCATGTTAGCTATTTTGAATTTTAGCAGGTCTTAGATGTCATGGAATATTCCAAAAGTAATTTTTAACGTTTCTATTCGCCGTATTAAAGTAGAATACAGCGGATACCCGGTGTTTCTTAAAAAATCAAACCCTTTTACGGATAAACGAACCGAAATTTTAAAGCTTTTATGATATCCTCGTCTGACCATTGTGACAGCTTATGACCCAGCAAAACTTTTACTGATCTTCAGTAAATACAGATAACATTGCATTTTTTAATTTATCTACTTCCACAGAAAGTTTTTGATTTTCTGCACGAAGATTTAGATTTTCAGCACGATGTTTTCGATTGTTACTTTGTGCATGGTTGTGTTTTTCTTCTATACAAGATCTCGTTGCTGTGATCATCTCCTAAAATTATTTATTTTAATGAGTATTTTGTTTGTGATTTTTATTTCATTCTGTCCAATAAATACACTTCCCTATAATCAATTTGGCGCCGGTAAGTAAAACATTACGGTATCAGGTACTGTAATGTGTTGCCTAGCAACGCTGCTCTGATTGCTTAAGGGAAGACAATTACTTTTAATTCTTGACATTACTTACATACTTACTTTTACATCCATATTTAAAAAGAAGTCAATGTTATTCAATTTTATATTAACAATTAAATCCTATCCTACTAATCCTACTAATATTATATAGGCGAAAGTTTGTTTGGATGGATGTATGGATGTTTGTTCCTCTTTCACGCAAAAACTACTAAACGGATTTTAATGAAACTTTACAGTAATGTAGCTTATAGATCAGAATAACATATAGGCTATAATTTATAAAGATATTGTGTGAATTGTCCAAAATATAACGATAAATGTCATTTAAGTCTGAAAAAATTCTGCAATCTGCGAGCTACTCAGGCGTGTGCTTACATAAAGACCTTGATTTTATTCGAATTACACGCAGACGACGTCGCGGGCAACAGCTAGTATTATATAGGCGAAAGTTTGTTTGGATGGATGTATGGATGTTTGTTCCTCTTTCACGCAAAAACTACTAAACGGATTTTAATGAAACTTTACAGTAATGTAGCTTATAGATCAGAATAACATATAGGCTATAATTTATAAAGATATTGTGTGAATTGTCCAAAATATAACGATAAATGTCATTTAAGTCTGAAAAAATTCTGCAATCTGCGAGCTACTCAGGCGTGTGCTGCAAAAACAGTTAGTGCTACATGTATATAATGTATGGTGAAAATATTTATCTTAAATAGTCCTACAAAAAATTCTGCGACACCATATATATCTATCTTTTATGAGTAAGCCATTATTGTCAAAATAGTGAACCATAAATACAATAAAAATTGATAATTTATTTCTAATGCACATTTGGTAGTAATAAATGGATCCTTATCAAAATGAATACTTTTATCGCTTTTGGTATTTAAAGGAGATAAATTTTGTCCTTCACAATACATCATTTGAGTAGCTACCTATAGGCCTATGATTAGGGGTTTGCAGTGCTTAATTACTGTATTTTTGACAATATTGTTACGTTATTACAGTGCGAATGTAACATCTCAATATTGTCAGACTGTTATATTTTTCAAATACGACCCAAAAATTATGTATGTTATAATTTTAATGTCATAATGTTAGTTCTTTTCACGCTAATATAAGCTACTCGAAATACTAATACTGCGCACACGAAGTCGCGGGCACCAGTTATTGATACATAAAGACCTTGCTTTTATTCGAATTACACGCAGACGAAGTCGCGGGCAAAAGCTAGTCTTATATATAACAGGATGAAATAAAATATAATACGATGCATGGTCGTTAGGTGTTATTACAGTACTCGTTTTTATTTCCGGACTTGGCTCCTACGTCGCCTCGTCCGTAAACTAACTCGTACTGTAATAAGTCACCTACCGACCTTGTAACGTATAATACTATAGTTAATAGTAGTTTACGTAACAAGTCCTGAAAGTGGTCTTTTACTGGACAAGTGGGCAAAGCTTTTTTGGTCCTCCGTCCAGAAACAATACTATTAATTACTTCAAAATCGTCCGGAAAATGACTTTTTCCGGCCTAGGCCGGCAAAGTAGCTTTTAGATTATCTAAAAAGATGGAGCTATGAGTCATCAAAAATACATAATGAATAATACAAATTTTAATTAAATTTATTTAAAAACAGCGTATAATATACCGAACTAATAACTTTTTCTAAAGGTAAGCAGGATTCTAACTTACATTTAATTTCTCTCACAACTTTTATTTTAAATTTACAACTACTTATCATTCGATTATGAAAATATATATCTCGATTTTATTTTTGCTCATTGAACTAAAATAGTTCATTGTCTCTTGTTATTTTTATATAAAATTATTAGATATTAATGTTAATATTTTCAATATAATAATTTTTACTGTGCTGCTTATTAGCACAGTATTCGTATGTATAAAAATTAAGTATCTTGAAATCGATTATCAGAAAATCATTCCTTATTACTAATTCTTTTAATCGTGCAATAGATGTCAATAAACATCTAATCTTGTATGTCTTGTATGTCGGACCAAAAAACAGTGTGTGTTACACGTCCGGAAAATGTTTTGCAAGTGCTCGTATTGTTTCGCCTCGGTGCTACGCACCTCGGCTACACAACTTTACCCGCTCTTGCAAAATGTCATTTTCCGTCCTTGTGTCACAAATAACTATTACCGGACTTGTCCGACAAAATGACATTTTCTGACCTAAAAATAAACCGGAAAGTACTAATTTCTGGCCGGTTTTAAAAAAATCTCTTTACGTTTCTGTAATTGTGGATATTTTATTTGTTGTAAATTTAGAAAGGAATCTCGTTAGGAAAGAATGGACATAAAGAATATTAGGTATATGGAAATTAAGTAAAATGATTCCAAAATTGAATTTAAAAAAATTTATTCATTACATTCATAATTTTTTAGAAAAAATTAAAATTACTGTAAACTCAAAACATACCGTTCTGTTAATATAATGGCTAGTATCTATTTAGGTTATCAGAAAAATAATTTGTGACTAATCTAATCTTAAGCAAATATAAAATATTAAATAAATGAAACACTCACTTAAAAATCTACACTATTATTTTAACTAACGACATGTTTCGACGCACAGCGTCTTCTTCAGGTAGAATTTAAGGTAAATTCAGGTAAAATTAGTTAGTTAGTTAAAATAAGAGTGTGTAGATTTTTAAGTGTTTCATTTATTTAATATTTTATATTATGGATCTACACCAATCTACACCAAGTATCGGATAAATGAATTCAAAATTCAAAAGAAATATGTAAGAAAAATTAAAATTCTACTAAATTTAACTGACTGGATATCAATTTTTCAGTAATAACTGTAGATTTTTGATTATTTGCTACATTCAAAACGTCCTGAAAAATAATTTTAAACACATATTGTATTATTTTCGTTTTATTTGTTAAAAACTTATCAGAAAATGAAGTACCTTAAAAACACATTTTCGGGGAAGAGGGTTTTTGAAAGGGACATCGAATAAGGTAGGAAGGCATTAGGTTTTAATTTTACCTTACCGTCTCGACGGTTATTTTTAAATTGTGATGCTTCAAAATGTTTCTGAAAGTAATCAATTATGTTATTATATTATATATACACAATAGAGAGGCCTGGTACCATACTATTATTGACTACCAAAAATTCTATCATCACCTGCAACAAATCCCCAACACTACTTTGGCTGGATATCTAGCAGGCATATTAGATGTATCCTTTGATTCCTTTAACTCCTTTAGAATCACAGATTCTTTTGATTTTTCTACAAAAATAAATAATTTTCAATTGCTACCTAATTTAAAATATAAAATACGTTTTTAGAACTGATCACTTTTCTGTATAACAATACCTACTTCTGCGTCCAAAATCAATTTTATCGACAAATCAAAGGAGCCCCATTGCGAGGTGCTTTTTTACGAGCTTTAGTGATGAATTCTTTATCGCATTATTGCAAAAAAAACGTGGACATAATGGCTAATATGTGCTGTACCTGAAAGATCAACTATACTATAGGTATAGGCATTGTATAAATACTAGTCTTTATACAATGGTATAGGTATATTTAATTTATACAATACCAAACTTACGTTTACTTACGAAACTGAAACCGACAGAGGTCCTTATCTTGACACTTGGGTAGTCCGACACGAGGATAACATCATCAGACTGGATTGGTACAGAAAAAAGACGTCCTCTGGCAGATACATACCGTTTTATTCGTACCATCCTTACGAACAGAAGGTAAATATCATTCTGGAACTAAAAAATAAAATTCAAAAGATCTGCCATCCCTCGAACGTTGGAACGTTTTAAGAACAAATCACTATCCCAAGAAATTACTTAACAAGCTTAACAAACCATTACAGAGTCCTCGTAGTTTAAGACAACTTTAAACAGTTATATTATGCAAATTTACCCTTAATTGATGTACTTACACCAAAAATAGCAAGTATCCTTCGCAAGTATAATATGATAATATTTTACGTACCTTAAAGATAAAACTCCAACAATTTGGAAATCCAGTGTAGTGTATTCCATAAAGTGTAATGATTGTCCAAAAGTGTACATCGGTCAGACATAAAAAAACTATCGAAACGGATGTCTTTGCATAAAAGGGACACGTTAAAAAGACAACTATTACTTTGCCTCACACTCCATAGATTATGAGAGCGTCACCAGCATCCTAGAAGAGATAACGAATCAGTTTAAAAGAAACTTTATGTAAATGTGTTGTTATTAACTCCTGTCTAATATCTATGAACTTTAAAGGAGATGTAAAGGGTTTGAGCTTTATCTATGCTTCCCTTCTTTGCCAAAATATGACTAAAAAATCTCGGTACCAATAATAGCAAATGATGAAAGTGTATTTAATTATTGAATGGTAATTTCTTCTTCTCCTTCTTGTACTTCTTCTTCTGTGTGTGGCCATTCTCCTTCTTGTACTTCTTCTTCTGTGTGTGGCCACTTGCTACACTACACGCATTCAACCAAGTTCTTCCCAAACATAACTTTTCATGGACCACGTTCATGCCTTTCATGTTGATAGGATATGCAGGAGAGCAAGTTAAACATTAAAAAAGACACGTTTCTCGTTCTGCGGTGTGTACAAGATTGAAACCTGAAGAAAAAGATTTTTTTAAGTTAAGCATTTATCTACAACTACAAATTATAAGCACATGCCAAACAAAAGGTAACTACGAGTCGAAAAAAAACATGCATGTTAAATTTGATATGCATTATGACGATATGTTGACAAATTAATGTGGCAGCTGAAGATAGGGGGTTTCCAATCACATTGTGTACCGAAATTGGAAGCTGAGTGCTTTCTTGTGAAATTCTGTTGTAAACCAAGATGTTGAAGCCTTACGTATATTACATCCCCAAATCATATGTATAAGTCATTATCAGCACATCCCATTTTATAAAGATGCTTGGGCGAACAACAATGGTCAGTACGAATTCTGAAGGTGGTGATATTTTTTCTAGACATATAAAATATATCGGTGAAGTGAACCATGGGTATTCTCTTGGTACCAGCTCAAGAGTGTAATAATTTCACTTCTCTCATTTGTTTATATATACATTAACCCAGGAAGGAATTAATTTCAGATATAAGGGATCGCTTTGGACGGAGAAGAAGAATTTTAATTGTAATAGTTGGCGGTAGACAGTGATTGAAGTGCGAATTGTTGTACGAGGTATTTTAAAGACTTTATTCAGTAACTGTGACTGTATCAAAGTTGTGTAGATTATTTTAAGAAATGGTTATTTATGTTTATCAATAAATTGTTAAGTTTGTCTGCTGTTTATCACTTATCCCGAATCCACGAAGGAAAAATTATAACAGTATGTTTCATCCCTTTCTTTCTGCCTTTATTTGCCAATTTGTTCGTTTGGATATGAGAATGGCTGGGCAGTCAAATCAGTTTAAAGTATTTTCCTCTTTGAAAAATTTTGTTAAAATGCTCTCGAATCCACATTTGATGCTGATCATAATCCAACGACATTCTGACTTGAGATATCTTCTCTAGCCCACTTAAAGAGTCCGTTATGATCAATGCATTTATATTATGGCGATCACTTCTTCTAACGCTGTTCCTATTGCTATGATTTCAGCCGTGCAGATAGGTGTTTCATTGATTAGTTTTCTTTTGATATTTTTTTGCAGTTCCGGAGTGTGTCTGCCAAACCCCCTGTTTGTATTTATGATTATTTTTGTTTCAATCCGATATTACGCCCTTGACGGTGTTTGTTACCAAGGCGAATTATTGTTATTATTTTTTGATATAATATGTTTTGTAATTCAAAAACATCAATGTTCATATTTTACGTATTGTATTCGATTCAATAAAGAAGTGTTTTAAATCCAGCCTAATCAATTCTATACATGGTCCTTCGAGCCGGATAAGGAAAATCAAAGTTCGTCCTTTATCAGAAGAAGAACGAGCCCTAGCTTTTCATAGGCAGTCAGTTTCAAGTCAAGGTGAGTTCGCCCAATTCATTTTCTTACTCCAATCCTTATCATTCTCACATAATTCTATCTGCACAAATTATTATTTTAAATAAAATTGTTAAATTTTCTTTGCCCGTTTATTAAACTAATAAATTTTAATCATGTCACAAGCGGGTGATAGTGGTAATCAGATTGATTTTGATACATATAAGAGGAAAAGAACCTCTGTTAAAGCTCGTTTAACTGCTTTTAAAAATTTCATTTCAAATATTGAAGATTGTCTCAAAGAAATTTCTTTCGTATTTCCCATAAATGAATTCAAATTACGTTTGTCAAAGGCGGAATGCCTAATTAATAAATTTGAGGATATTCAAAATGAGATAGATTGCCTTGTGGACGACATTGATAACGAAATAGTGCAAAGAGAACAATTTGAAAGAGATTATTACACTATAATCTCTAAAGCACAGTCAATCTTATCAACTCAAACAGTTTGCTGCGACGCAACGCCTCAAAATTCCTCTGATTGGGAGTCAACTCAATCAAATATTAAATTGCCAACGATACATCTGCCACAGTTTGACGGCAGTTATGAAAAATGGTTAGAATTTCATGATTCCTTTCAATTCATGATAATAAATAACAATAACATAAATTTTATACAAAAATTCCAATACTTGAAATCTTCCGTACGTGGCATTGCTCAACGTATAATTAATAATATATCAGTTTCTGCTGAAAACTTCAAGATTGCTTGGCAAATGTTATGCGATCGATTTGATAATCATGATCTTCTTATTCACAATCATATAAAGGTTCTTTTTAATCTACCAAAAATCAACAAGCAGACCTCTGCCAATATAAGACAATTGGTCGATGAACTGCAAAACAATCTGCGATCACTCCAAGCGTTAGGGCAGCCCATTGAATATTGGGATACTTTACTTATATTCATAATCATTGAAAGGGTTGATTTTCATACGGTTCGTGAATGGGAATCAAAGAAACCCGCTGAACCCGGTTTAGTTGATCTTCTGAATTTTCTTAAAGCTAAAGCCGATGTTCTGGAAAAAATAGAGATGAATCAATTACCTCATTCTAGTAAAGAACGGCAAAGTTTTGCTGGTAAACATTCCAAAACATTAATCGCTACTCAGATATCTTGTACATTTTGTAAGTCCTCCAATCATAAGCCTAGCAATTGTCCTGAATTTACTAAACTTAATTTAACCGATCGTGCTGAAAGGGTCAAAATTCTTAAACTTTGTTTCAACTGTCTTCATTCTGGTCATACTAGCACTCATTGTAAGTTCGGCAAGTGTCGTAAGTGCTCTAAAAAACATCATTCACTACTGCACATTGAACCTTCCTCTAATGAGGAATCATCGCAATCACATGAACAAACTTCTGAAAATATTCAAACGCTCTCTACTTATAATTCTAATTCAAGTGTCATTCTCCTTCCAACCGCCTTAGTAAAGGTTTATGATCAAAATGGAACTGCACATCAATGTAGAGCTCTTCTGGATTGCGCCTCGCAATCCAATTATATTACTTCCAACTTTTTCAACAAATTAGGCATTTCTAAAAGAAACTCGAATGTGATGGTATCTGGCTTTGCACAAGCATCTTTGAACTTGAACCACAGTTGTGAGATAACTGTGTCTGCCATGCACACACCCTTTGAAATTTCGTTCGGTTGTTTCATTAGCGACACCATCTGTGAGCAACTTCCCGGTTGTCGTTTTACTAAGGCTTCACTTCAAATCCCATTCAACGTGAGATTAGCTGATCCTCACTTTGATTCAAACTCTAATATTGATCTTCTAATAGGAGCTGGTCTTTTCTTCGAATTACTTTGCGTTGGACAAATGAAGTTAAGACCAACCGGACCATTCCTTCAAAACACAAAGTTTGGTTGGGTGGTTTCAGGTCCCATATCTCATGTCCATTCTTCTAAAAGAACTATTTGCAACCTGTCGAATCTTAAAGTCAAAGACGACTTGTCAAGATTCTGGGATATAGAGGAAGTTCCCAAGTCCCATCCTCTATCCAAGGAAGAAATCGACTGTGAAAACCACTTTCGGAATACTCACGAACGAAGTCCAGAAGGACGATTTATCATTACAATCCCTCTCAAAAAATCCCTTGAAAGTTTGGGAAACTCTCGTAATATTGCTGAGAAAAGATTCTTTTCTCTTGAGCATAAACTCTTAAGAAATCCTTCTCTGCGTAAGGATTACTGCAATTTCATTGATGAGTACCTAGCTTTGGGTCATATGTCTAAAACCGCAACTCCTTTCTCTAATGATTGTTTTCTTCCCCATCACGGAGTGTTCAAGGAGAGCAGTACCACTACCAAACTGAGGGTTGTGTTTAACGCATCATCACCCACCTCTTCGGGAATCTCTTTCAATGATCTTCAGATGATTGGTCCGGTAGTACAAAGTGATTTGATTTCTATCATTTTAAGGTTCAGGCAGCATACCTATGTGGTTTCCGCGGACATTGCCAAAATGTACCGTCAAGTGCTAGTATCTCCCAGTCAGAGATGCTTACAGCAAATTCTTTGGCGATCTGACCTGAATCAACCTCTTGAAGCGTATTCTTTAAATACCGTTACTTACGGCACTGCGTCAGCTAGTTTTCTCGCAACCCGTTGCTTGGTTCAATTGGCAAAGGAAAACATTGAAACTTATCCAGAAGCGTCCAAGATTGTATCTCAGGATTTTTATGTTGATGACCTTATGACTGGGTGTGATTCTTTAGCTGATATGATTGTCCTGTGTAATCAGGTTTCTGATATTTTAGATAAGGGGTGTTTCCCGCTTCGTAAATGGGTTTCAAATGATTGTTTAGTTCTATCAGGCCTTAAACAACCTATTGATTCCTTAGATGATTCACATCGATTTGGTTCTTTTGAGGATACAACCATTCTTGGACTGCATTGGCAGCCCCGCTCCGACACCTTTAAGTACTCCATTTCTATCGACAAATTTCCTAACTCTATTACGAAGAGATCTATACTCTCGGGAATAGCTAGCATCTTCGACCCCTTGGGACTTATTTGCCCGGTCACGATTAAAGCGAAAATGCTCATGCAGAAACTCTGGTTGGAAAACTTAGCTTGGGATCAATCTGTTCCTCTTCACATCCATACTGAGTGGATTACTTTTCGCGATCAATTAATGTATCTCAACTCTTTGGAGATAAGACGCCACATCAAGTTGAATGATAGCGTTAGATGCGAATTGCATGGGTTCTGTGACGCGTCAGAACTGGCTTATGGTGGGTGCGTCTATGCTCGTAGCATTAATACACAAGGTGCCATTCATAATTATTTGTTATGTGCCAAGTCCAAAGTTTCCCCACTTAAAAAATTGTCAATTCCTCGTCTAGAACTGTGCGCTGCTTTAATTTTAAGTAGACTTATTAATAAGATATTGGAATCTCTATCCATGCATTTCAGTAACACGTTTCTTTGGTCAGACTCTACTGTTGTTCTCGCTTGGCTCAAAACTCCTCCACATCTGTTGCAAACCTTTGTCGCTAACAGAGTTTCCGAGATCCAATCGCTCACTGAAGCATTTCACTGGCGCCATGTGGGTACGCTTGATAATCCCGCTGATCTCATTACTCGGGGCATCCGACCCTTGGATCTAAAAACTTGTACCTTATGGTGGCAAGGCCCTTCATTTTTATGTAAAAATCCCAATGATTGGCCAATTACTCTTTCATCATTTGACAAATCGCTACCTGATCTTAAACGACCTAAAAACGTTTCTCTTCTTAATTCCCTGATTTTAAAATTCCCCTTCGAACGGTTCTCAAAATTTTGTCGTTTAAAAAGAACCTTCGCTTATTGTCAACGTTTTATTTATAATTCTTTACCATCTCGTCGATCTGAAAATAAACGAAAAGGCCCTCTCTCCGTGGATGAATTAGAATCCTCTTTAAAAGGTTTAATTAAAATTGTCCAAGGTGAATGTTTTTCTTCTGAATTGATTCAATTATCAGAAAATCTAGCTATTAAACCCAAAAGCAAAATTCTATCTTTATCTCCATATCTGGATTCAGAGGGCATTCTTAGAGTAGGTGGCAGACTCCGACATTCCTCGTTCGATTACAATAAAAAACATCCTATTCTACTCCCTGGGAATCATTCATTTTCAAAATTACTTTTCGAATATGAGCATGTTAGACTTTTTCATACTGGGCAACAGCATCTTTTGTATTCAATCAGAGAGACCTACTGGCCAATTCGCGCTACTATTCGCGGTTGTTATAAGTGCCACAGAGCTCAACCTATTTTTAAAAATCCTATAATGGGTGATTTACCTACCTCACGTGTTTCTTCCCTCTTACCTTTTGTTAATACTGGTGTAGATTACGCCGGCCCCTTCACTTTAAGAGATCGACGAGGTCGAGGCTTTAAGACTTATAAAGCCTACGTTTGCCTGTTTATCTGTATGTCCATCAAGGCTATCCATCTTGAGCTTGTCACGGATTTGACAAGTGCTGCGTTTATTGCTGCACTCAAAAGGTTTATATCGCGTAGAGGTAGTCCTAGTGCAATATTCTCGGACAATGGCACTAATTTTGTGGGTGCCAATAAACTTTCTAAATTTTTAAAGGCTAATTCTGAGGAATTATCCTCCTCTTGTGCTAGTGACGGAATTACCTGGCATTTCATACCAGCCTACTCACCACATTTTGGTGGCATCTGGGAGGCTGGGGTGAAATCTATGAAAGGACATTTAAAGCGCGTTTTATCTGAAGCTCTTCTTACTTTTGAGGATTTTATGACTATTCTTGTGCAGATAGAATCAATTCTCAATTCAAGACCACTCACACCTTTGTCACCTGACCCTAATGATTTTTCCTGTCTTACTCCTTCCCACTTTCTCATTGGGCGAACTCTGACGTCGCTTCCTGAAAAAAGTCTATTGGATTTGAAATTTAATCGACTGGATCATTTCGAGCAACTTCAACAGCTTAGGCAGCACTTTTGGCGAAGATGGTCAATGGAGTTCATTTCCGAGTTGCAAGCAAAGCAAAAATGGAAGATCAATTATCCTAATTTAAAGAAAGATGATCTTGTAGTTTTAAAGGAACCAAATCAACCACCTATGTCCTGGGCTCTAGGAAGAGTTGTTGAAGTCCATCCTGGTTCTGATGGAGTAGTTCGAGTTGCCACAATTCGCACTTGCAAAGGATTTTTTAAGCGATCCGTTTCCAGCCTGTGCCCATTACCTTCAAAAATTGATGTTTGTTGAAAGAAATCCTTCTTTCAACGGTGGGGGGTTTGTTTGTATTTATGATTATTTTTGTTTCAATCCGATGTTACGCCGTTACGCCCTTGACGGTGTTTGTTACCAAGGCGAATTATTGTTATTATTTTTTGATATAATATGTTTTGTAATTCAAAAACATCAATGTTCATATTTTACGTATTGTATTCGATTCAATAAAGAAGTGTTTTAAATCCAGCCTAATCAATTCTATACACCCCCTCTATCTTCATTGTTCAAGGATACTGATGCATCAATAAAAAATGTTGCGGAGTCTGGATAATTTTTAAGTTTTTTTTGTTATGATTCATAATTACCCTTTACATCCTTTTTTTGATTCCTGATTTAATCCATAATTAATTTGTCTGGTGACATTCTCCATCTCTGGTCTTGTAGCATGGTAATATATCTGTTTTATACAATGTATCTTCATATAATAATGCAGTATCCAATGCTTCCAGGCAGTATCTTGTTGTGGATTCTCATTGAAGAGACTATAAAAACGTATCAGATTATTTTTGGTTATGTTATCTGTAAAAGCTAACACTTTAAACGAGTAGGTATCTGATTCCTAGCCATATTCTTCGGTTACGCAAAAGGACTTTCTCCTGCTTCACTTAGTAATACGTTGATAGGCGTTGATCGCATGCATCCTAGCGCCACTGTTTTTTTCCAATTGGTTTTGTTGGTTCGAAATATCAATATCATGACATATTCTAGATGTGATCTTACTACTCCTTTGTAGAGATATTTATATAGAAATAATTTGTTAAAGCTCGCATTACATTTAGTCCTTGCTTGGCTTTTTTGCAACATCTTTTTATATGCAGAGACCAATTTAATGTTTCTTTTACAATTACACTCAAGTATTTACAGGATGTAGCCCATAGTATTTATAGTCCATATAAAGATATTACAAATTTTAGTGACGTTTATTTTATTATATGTATTTTCTAGGTTCCGGAAAACACCTACCGTTCTTTCATTCAATGTAAACACAGTGTAAACACTTGTTATTAGTGTAAGTAAATTGTCTAATGTCCCTTTTCTTTTTCTAAATCCTGATTGCACTTTCTTTAAATATATCAATCTTTCAATATGTTGTTCCAATCTAATATGTTAATTAAGGTATCAAAACTTTTGCTCACACAAGAGGACAGAGCAAGAGGTCTATTATATCCTGTATACCAGTTTAAATCTCTTCCCGATTATGGTATGGGAAATATAATTTGCGTTTTCCAATCATATGGTATATCTATAGTCCCATTTAATATTGTATTAAATATTTAGTTAACGATTATTTGAGATTTCTCTCATTCGATTTTTTGAAAATTTTGAAAGTTTTTAGAAAGTATACCATCAAGAATATATTAAAGGACATTAAGGAGATATTGAAGGTTGCGAGTTCGTGTCTCGCTAGGTGCGACATTTTTTCAATATCTCCTTAATGTCCTTTAATATATTGTTTGTATACTTTCTAAAAACTTTCACAATTTCAAAAAATTCAATGAGAGAAATCTCAAAATAATCGTTTACTAAAGGTTTTATCCTTGGTTCTGCCAATGAAAAAATGCTTCGATATACTGAAAAATATTAGGTACTCTTCCTGACATCTATTGGGGAGTAGTAATATGCTATTATTTTCCCAAAGATCGAAAAATATTTTGCATATTTCATCAGAATGTTATTTGTATACAAATATCATTTAAAAAAAATTCGAAAAGAGGTTGACCGTAAAGGCCATCCTTGCAACTTCCCGCTAGTTTTAACCGCAAAGCTATCGTAACGTGACGTATTTTGACGTTTTTGACTTTTTTTGAAATGTTTAAAAAGCCATAAGTTTTTAACGCCTTATTCGATTTTGATGTTCAAGATGGCATTCGACGCAGTTTTTTGAGACCTAAAAACGTTACCGGGAGTGCAAAATCGGTTAGTCAAAAAATCTGTAAGTTATTGAAAAAAAACACTTTTTTTGAAATTTTTCGACAACGATATCTCACGAACCAATCAACCGATTTTAATTTGCAAAACGGCATTCGACGTGGCTTTTTAAGGTTGGGAGCTGATTAGGTTATGAAATTGATCGATGCAATAGCCAAAAAGATATGCCCAAAAAACATCATTTTTACCAATTGTTTTTTTCGGTTATTTTGAAATTTCTCGAAATCTACCGGCTCGAATAGGTTCAAACTTACAGGTAATCTAAGTTAGATGGAACTCTTTGGAATGCTTTTTATTTCATTCCGATCGGTCAAGCCGTTCAAAAGTTATAAGAGGTTTACATACATCCACACACACACACATCCACACGTACATACAGACATACAGACACCCTCGTAAAAATAGTCAGGGGAGGTTCCTAAGACCTCAAAACGTTGAGATCCGATGAAAACTCGATTTTCGAAAAACGGGGTGAAACCAATAACTTCCCGATTTAAAAAAAAAATTATTTTTTTTTTAGCGGGAAGTTAAAAATACGATTTAAAGAAAATACCGGGCAAAGCTCGGTGATCCTGATATTTTTTATTCTAATATGTAATTTTATATATAGTCCAGGGCATTTAGATCAAAAGGAGAAATTTAGAAAGTTTCAAATTCGATAGGAATCAAAACAGGGATTTCTATCTATAGCCGTAATTTAAACCGTTTGTTCACCGGTTATTCTAGTGGTTAATCGGCGGTTTTGACTAAGGGCAAACGCACACTACAGACTTTTTATCGGCCGATAGTTTAGTCTGGTTGGGTTGGGTGGGCGCACAATACTCAAACAAAACTGTTCGGTTCGGTGCGGGTGCGCAGACCACCAACTGAAAAGTTGGTGGTCTGCCTTGTTTTCTTCTGTCTTCAGCATCCCTTTCACCCCATGTAGGAACAACAATTGCACAAACCTCATCCCATAGTTTCTTTTTAATATTAACATCGGAATATTCTTTTGATGCTTTATTATATAAAGCAGGTCGCTTTTCATCTTCCGCAATTAAATTTTCTACTGAACATTCGGCAATATTCGACATATAGGTATGAAAAAAAAAATGGAATGAAAACGCAAATATATTCAAAGATGTAGGTACTAGATAATATTATTTGATATCAGATATCAACAATGGAATGTAGAGTGGGGAGTCTGCAGGCACCGACTGTTTAGTTAGTGAGTCTGCGCACTCTCATAAACACACAGTCTGATTAGAACTCTGCCGATAGTTGTCCAACTTTGTAATTGAATCAGAATCCAACTTGTTTCTGATTATTCAGTCGGCCGACTGGAATCGCTTAGATGTGCGGACTCACATTACGATTCTATACTAATAAGCATCCAACTAAACTATCGGCTGATAAAAAGTCTGTAGTGTGCGCTTGCCCTAACTGCTAGAAGCATCCATGGCCAAACAATTTAAGGCACTGTCGGTTACAAAAATTTTTCATTTCATTCCTTTTTTGTTTAATTTCTAAGTTTCAAAAATCCCTTGAGAGCAGTGGGGGATTTAAGCTTAGTGCCGCCCTAGGCCCGGTCTGATACGCCCTCCAAAATTTCTACGTTTTGATTCATAATTGTTATTCAAATACATATTTATTAAACTCTTACATAAAAAATCTGAATTCTCATCGAAATATCATGTACCTACTCGTGTTTGACTTTTATCCTCTGAAATCAAGTGACTGTCCCATAGACAAGACTGTCCTCTGAAATCTGCCGCCCCTAGGACGCTGCCTATTTATAAATCCAGGACTGCTTAAGAGATTAAATTAATATATTATTTATATAAAAAAAATTCAAAAGTAATAAGTAACTAGGTTATATAAATCTAATTAAGAATGATAATAATCGATCGTTATTTATTTATTATTATCCTCTTTTTATCGTGATAATAGTGTATATGCATTGTTTTAAAATTTTATGTTAAATATATATAAAAGTAAGCATTAAAAAACGTAAATATTCATTCGATTGCAGTATTAATAAATTAAAAATTATAAACATCCGAAAACATTTTTTCTCGCACATGTTTATTAACTTCAGATATATTATGAGTAATCCGTACTACTTCCATGTATTGTATTTTCCAACATACAGAAAAATAACGATTCCTGCAATAAAACCTAACCATATACTCTGATAAATTGATAATGAAATATGTGTGTAACTTTCTTATCTCTGTATTTATTATTATCAAGAATAAAAGCCTTCTAATAATAGGTGTATACTTTGAGCGACATGAAAATTTTTGTAATTTTACTGAATTTCAAAAAGTGACAAATTTCATATAAATTAAAGAAATGTATCCCTATTACGAATCAGATTGGAGCGTATTACCTCCAGAAGCGAATAGAAGGTAAGAAAATTAATAAGAAAATATCTATTACAGAAATTAATTCAGTAAGCAAACATATATGTAGGCACAAATAAACATGAAAACATTCTGTTATATTACATATTCATTCCAAATTTAATTTATTTTTTTAACTGAAATAAAAAAATCTACTATAACGATTTTCTTATCAATAATTGTGTTCGGCTATTATACCTACTATATTCTCTAACATAAACCACTCATCTAACTCTTTTGGTCTACGTCATCATTGTCCACATCATATTACAGAGTTGTCATATACAAAGAATTTCCTTTTCTTTATTCGAAAAAGTTGATTTACAGAATACAAAGTTTATTATTACTATTATTATTATTATTATTTAAAATATAACGAATTAATGATATGTCTAGAGATACATAACACATTTATTCATACATTTATCTTCAATTTTGGTAAAAAGGGTATTCACAATTTTAATTGGCAACATTGTTGTGATGTCATAGTGCCGGCCATATTGCTAATGCCGAACGAATGTCAAACTAGTGGGATGAACTAAAAAAAAAAAAGTAATATAATTATTTATATTAGTTTAATAACTTATATTTAAGTTCTACTTAGTGATTTGTAAGTTTTCTCTTGAAATCGGATCACGTGAAATAATCCAGTTTGTGAGTTTTATAAAATATTATTGTCAGCTGTCAATTTGCAAGGTGTTAAAAAAACAGGTGAATTTATTTAGTTCTAATCTATTCGTTTTTTTCGTTTCTTAATAAACTTTTAGTTCATTTGCTTGAACTATTAAATAATTAATATCATTAGTCGTAAATTTTACAATGGGTGTTGAATAAAATTACGCGTGTGTGGCACTAACAGACTGATAACCCGAATTCCACTGTGTTGTGACTTAAACATCAAACATGAATGCTTCAGACCACGGGTAAACATTTTCATACATTTTAATAATATAACTATTTCATCTAATTTACATTAATTTTAGATTTAATCCCGCCTTTAATATGGCAACAATAAAGCAAGTTGTGAATGAAGCAATAGAAAGAGGTATAGTTTGTAGTTATTTAAATAAATATAAGTTCTTGATAATATATTGGTAAAAATTTTAGTCCGAATGCCAACTCCAATGCGTTTAAGAGACTTAATTCGACAAATTAGAGCTGCTAGAACCGCTGCGGAAGAAAGAAGTGTTGTTAATAAGGAATGTGCCTATATTAGATCTACTTTTAGAGAGGAGGATTCTGTATGGCGGTAAGTTTAATATAAAATTTAACATTTATGTTTTTAATTTCATTTGTATATTTTTTTAGATGTCGAAATATTGCTAAACTTTTGTATATCCATATGTTAGGATAC
This sequence comes from Altica lythri, assembly GCA_964028335.1. Classification (NCBI taxonomy): domain Eukaryota; kingdom Metazoa; phylum Arthropoda; class Insecta; order Coleoptera; family Chrysomelidae; genus Altica; species Altica lythri. The sequence continues at coordinate 50,518,254 of OZ034800.1, forward strand.
CCAGCTCATTTTGGCCAGCTAGAATGTTTAAAATTAATAGCAAGTTCTAGATTTACTGATAAAAGAATAGGTTATTTGGGAGCTATGTTGTTATTAGATGAACGACAGGATGTACATTTGTTAATAACAAATTGCCTTAAAAAGTAAGTACGAAGTAATTTTATTATATAAAGATGCTGAATTGAGCCGTAATATTTTAAAAACGTAAAAAGCAGATTTTATATTTAAACTTAATAAATAATTGTTATGATTGAGATTCATAAAATATATTTTCCTTAAACACGTTCTAGTTAATAGTTTTTTTGAAGTACTGTGTTTTATTGTTAAGCAAACTTATATCGAACTTCCTCAGTTTAAAACTAGCAATTCGAGAATTAAATATGAAACATCGAAGTACAGTGATATCTTTATTAAATTTGAAAAGTTTCGATTTTCTAAAGTTTTATCAGGTGGAGAAATTTATGTCCACGCTTACAATTTCATAACTTGTCAGCGTAGCTGACCTATTTTCAACAACTGTCAAGTATGTAGTTTTCTTACGGTTTATAATTTTCTGTTGTTCTTTAAGAGGATCACAATAATGTGAGAGTAACGTACAATTAATTGCCGAAAGACCACATGAAAATTGTTAAAAATCCAACCGTATCTCGCTATGAGCAATTTTTGCTGTTTTTTTATTAAAGAATAATAATTATAATAAAGGATCAGAAGTCGATTGTGCTATCTAACCGGAATTTTGTCTTCCATCTCTTTTACCAAGTGCGATAATTACAAAATTTTCTAAAAATCTAGCAGAAAATAACAAATTCACCTACAATTATATATTAATTAAAATTCCATATTTATTAATATGAATCATTGTTTTAGATATTCTATATTTGTTATTGTGGACTATTTGCCTAGACACATTAAAATAATGTTCTCTTTATTATCCTAACTAGAACGTAATTCTTGATTGTAAAAACGACGTTTATTTATAAATAAACACATTGATTTATTTTATTGGTTCAATGAACAAATTTGATTAATAAAAAACAATTTAGTTAAAATTTTTTTTAAGAAACCCTACAGAGTGTCTACAGCTACTCAAAAATCCTTAAACATTCTAGAATTTAAAAGGGCGGACGTAAACTCACCTAAATCAGGATCAAAAATTGATTTTCAATTTGAGTAAGGCAATTGACCACCGGTATCAAAATTCTGATACGTCAACTCACCACTAAAAATTTTACAGAGTGTTGCCATATTTACAGATTTGGACAAACATTTTAGATTTGGGATGCATACAAAAATTATATTATTTTCAACATCAAATTTTGTTTTAATAAAGACATTGGTACTTCAGTGCTGATTATTTTCGAAGATTTCTCACAAACGTCGTAAACTGCTTTCCTTAAGCAAGAATTGCCGATAGCTTGTATAATCAATCTTTAAACATCTGCTTTATGATTATGGTTTAAATAAAAATAGATGAATGTTGGTATATTTAAAAAGTTAATACACTTGAAATGCTCGAAGACAACAGTATTAAAAGTTAACCATTGGCTCTATAGTACTTATTAAATTTTTAATATCGCTTTAACAAACTGTTTCATCTATTTCCATTTATTTAAATTAAATGAAATTTTTTACAAACCTAAGATTGCATTTTTGTTTTTTCATAAACTACACAATAAAGTGGCGATGTGGCGTATCCGGAAACGGTGGTTCTGAAACTTACGTGATCTTTCAAGTGGTCAGTTGGAGTACAAGAATTTTTAAATTTAAAACATTGGAGCTAAATTGGTTCGCCTCCTTTAAAAGACACTTCCTAAATTTTAGAAAAATCCTAATATCCTGATAATAGGGGTAAAATAAATATTTAAAAATTTTTTGTTAAACATAAAACTTTATTTAACAAGATCCTGAAGCACTTATTGTTTTTTTTTGTGTAATTCGTTGCGTCTCTCACTCTCATGCGGAGTATTCGTACCTAACAGACTTTTATTTATAAAAAGAATTCGATCTGATACGTTTCTTTTATATTTCAGTGATTTAAATTCTGCAACACAATTTGTGGTGGGTTTAGCTTTGTGTACTTTAGGCGCTATTGCTTCTCCAGAAATGGCGAGAGATTTAGCAGGAGAAATTGAAAGGTTAATGAAGTCACCTAATGCGTATATTCGTAAAAAAGCAGCTTTATGTGCGTTTCGTATTATAAAAAGAGTGCCTGAATTAATGGAAATTTTTTTACCGGCAACTAGGAGTTTACTTTCAGAAAAAAATCACGGTAATTTATACTATATTTATACCTAGTTTTTAGTTTTTATTTATAATTTTTTTTAGGCGTACTCATTACGGGTGTAACACTAATTACAGAAATGTGTGAAAACAGTCCTGATACTTTAAATCATTTCAAAAAAGTAAGTTTCTCTAATAGTTATTGTTACAATTATTATTGATCTTAAAATTCTAATATTAATCATCGTTTATTTAATTTGTAGATTGTGCCAAACCTTGTTCGAATTTTAAAGAATCTGATTCTAGCTGGATATTCACCAGAACATGACGTGTCTGGAGTTAGTGATCCATTTTTACAGGTAATTATATGAAGCTAATATACATTTAAATGAGCTCTATAATATGTTCTTTGTGGTATCAAATGTATATTTCTTTCCATTATTTGGTGCACTTTTTTCCACTGAAATTAATTTAAAATAAATCAATATGTTTGAAAAGGTCCTTGTTTATTTTAGTAAAGTTGATGGATATGTCATATTTGTCTGTTAAATGCGAAAATGGCTAACAAAAGTTGAATAAATATAAAAAAGTTTTAGGTTTCTCCTAAGCTTAATGTTAGTGTCATTTCGTAAGTTAAAAAATTTACTACATATTCACATATCTTGGATTTATCTAAATCGCCTTATAAAAAATTGCATATATGAAAAGGTATTTCTGAAAAAATTTGAAAAATTGGTAATGCTTTTGACATTAGAAAATTTTTCCAAACAAATAATACAATTCGATAGTGACAGTGTACCGTGTGATTGTAATAAAATCTACATTGGGCAATCACGAAGACCACTTGAAGTTCGCCTAAATGAACACAAAGATTATCTAAAAAAAGGAGATTTTGATAGTAACAGAAAGAAACATGTGAAAAATTTTAAATTCAAAAAAACGTATTATTTATACAAGAGTTATATAATTTGAGAGTTTTCAGACTCTAAATACGGGTCTTGACAAATTTGACATATTAGATTAGATGTTTATTGGGTTGGCTGTTAGCCTGTATCACTGCGACCTTTGCAGATCTATTGTGACCACCCATTATCTCAAGAATAGGATTAGAGAACCTTGTCCAGCCCTGTCCTCTTAATGAGACTTAATAGCCTTGACAATGGCCAATAATTTGACATATGCATCAAGATTAATAAAATAAGCAAGGGTCATTTTTAAACATAAGTATTGATTTATTGTTAAATTTATTGGTTAAAAGTTCCCTAAAAATTAAAAGAAATTAAATCTTGTACATTACTGCAAACACAATTTGAAATCTATTTTAGGTGAAAATATTAAAATTACTACGAGTTTTGGGAATAAATGATGTAGATGCCTCAGAAGCGATGAATGACATATTAGCACAAGTTGCTACCAATACAGAAACTAGCAAAAATGTTGGAAATACTATTCTATATGAAACTGTTTTATCAATTATGGATATCAAATCAGAAGGGGGTTTAAGGGTAAGATTTAACCTTTTAAAATGTATTATTGGTGTATTAAGACCAGAATTTCCATATTAAAAATATATTTTGAAAAAAAAATATTTAAACATTAACCAACTTTAGAGCCCATTGTTGAAACTTTGTGACCTTTGTTATTGCAGACTCAATAATAGCAATAAATGATATTTATCTCTTTATTGTTCAGTCAATAGGACTTTTTGTATCCATCCATGTACTAAAACTAGAATGGGAACTAGAAATACGTTTTATCTGTATAAATAATGTTCCTCGCAGCATCGCGTTATTACATAATTCGTTCCGAATAATAAATGTAATGCATCCGTACAACTTAGCTTTCTATTAAGCTACTTTTAATGTCAGGCGTTTTTACTTATTTGAAATCTAGTTCCATGCCTGTCTTCTAAACAAAAACTTTTTATTTTACCCTTAACAATGTTTCTTGTAAAACCTAAAAAGATGTACACACACTGACAACCATTAAAACGCACGATTCTGATCATTAAAAACCGTCGATTATACTGGCAACGGTAGTACCACAACTTTGTTTATTTTTTGGATTTTATGTTTTGTCTGCTTTTGTTAAAATACGAATAAATATATTTTAAATATATTACGCGATTAATCGTCAGCGAAAGTAAATTTAATACATAAATACGAGTCCAAACACAAAAATGTTCGGACATTTTATCTCAAAGCTTGTTTATTTTTTTAATGCTACAACATTATGTATTTCTTGTACAATACATTGAAATTATCATATTAACAAAATTGTTTCAGGTAATATGTAAATTTGAAGTTTTGATTTAAGAATCAATTCTGTCAATCAATTTTATTAAAATGTCACGTGGTTACAGCAACAAGCGGCACAGTCAAACATTTAATCATAACATTGTTTCTTCAAGGGATATTGCTAAACAAATAAAACAGATGCAATTCAAGTATTAAGACTCGGTGATGATAGGCCACGTAAGATCAGTCCCAGAATGCATAGAGCTCTTGTTCGTATGGAATGAAGAAGCAACAGTTTCACGAGAAACGTACCGTCTATAGATTCATAAGTGTGGTTTGCATTTTTATAAAGCACTTAGATGGCATTTAAGGGAGAAAGAGGCATATTTATTTAGTAAAGCCTTTATTTTAGGTAAAAAAAACTATTGTTTGCGGAAAAACAAAAAAAAGGCGATTAACGTGGGCTCAGGAACGGGCAATCTAGATTTACAAATACTTGAAAAAAATCATTTTTAGTGATAAATTGAAATTTGATGTTTGTGTAGATGACCAATGATCCCGTGTTATAAGATACAAAAATGAAGATTTCATAAAGACTATCTAAAGAGAGAAGTAAAGTTTCCATTAGGTTTAATGGTATGGTTACGAATATCTGATTTGGGCTCTGGAAAACTTACATAAGGAAATTTAAACTCAGCTAAATACCAAAATATACTTGAAACAAATTTACTAATATTAATTTCAATTTTATCAACTTCATTTTTCAACAAATTGGGGTATCATGTCATACGGCCAAAACCACGAAAAATTGTTTCAGCGTAATGATATTTCTGTCCTTGACTGGCATTCGAGTAGTCCTGATTTAAATATATTCGAAACTGTGTGGTAGAAAATGAAGCAACAGTTAAGAAGTGATTTACAACGAAACATTTCTGATTTGCGAATAAAATTACAAAACATACGGGATTCTGCAAAAAATATGCCACCTATAATTAATACTGTTATGAAGGCACGTAAAGTGCTATTGAAATGGTTCGTCCGAACATTTATGTATTAGCCAAATATTGCGTTGTTAGAAATGTTTTGGTAACTGTTGAAATATTATCATTTTCTAGGTTTTTACTTCACTGTTTACTAGTTGTTATGTACTTGTTTATAATATAACAACTAAAAGATACTTGTCATATATATTTTTAAAAGTTGTCATCAATATAATTTTATTTCAAACATAAAATCTTTTAATAGAGTATTTCTGTGTTATTGGGTATGCTTCAACAGTAACATGTTACTTGAAACAATTTTGTTAATATGATGTCCAAATAATGTCTTTTAAAAGAAAAACATAATTTGGTAACCATTAAAAAATATAAGAAACTTAAAGATGATATTAGATTAACAATTTTGTGTTAGGGTTCCTAAAAAGGTTTAATCGATATATCTTGATTTATAAAATGGTCCATGCAGTAACTATTGATATGCAAGGACACCAGTGCACAGCGGCAATATCTCCATTCGGATATTTTTTTGTAATGATTCCTACTGTGTCGAAACTAACACCCATCGGCACCTCTAAATAATGTAACTTTAAAATTTCTCAACAAATTTGAAAATCATGTATTTATATTATATAATTATAAATATATATAAAATTTACCAAGAATAATATTACCCACTCTAGCTCAGGGTCGTGGAATAAACTCAATCCAGGTTTGTTTTTTCTTAAATCAACTAATAGGGTACCAAGTTCAAACTGCATAAATAATACCTTAACTTTAGGTTGCAGTCGTTTATTTTAATAAAATCACTAGTATGTAGTATGTAATTAACGTTAGTTCTTAAAAATAATATTATCTCTTATTTTTAACTGAATCTACATGTAGGAAGTATTTACACGGCAGAAGCCCTAATGACAAGGCTTTTTATCTAAGGGATAGTATCCCAAAAGTTGTCTAAACGTGATCCTAAAATTTTTAATAAAAAAACTGAGTCCTCTTAAGGTGTACTCTAGGAAACTAGACTATACAGCTGATAGAGTAAACTTTGGATATGTTTAACTTTGGAATTCTGGACATTAAATTTCGAATACGGTGAACTCTGAAACTGTGAACTTTGGACTTTCTTGACAAATCTCGATTAAAACTTCGAGGAAAACGATCAAATCAGCTATTTAAAAAATAATTTCCTGGTAGATATTTAGTTAAAGCCGAAACCATGATTGAATTGAGAAAAATTATTCTTTTGAAAATTCGTGTTCAAACCAGTAATGAATTAAAATGAAAAAAAAACGCAATCTGATTCTTGGTTAAACACCTGCATTGGAAATTGAAACTCGAATTAAAATGTTAAATTCTAACTGATATCAATCCATTTTTGGAATTTAATTATATTATTAATACAAAAACTACTTACTTTCTAACAAGAAGAAATTTCACAAAACTATATGTTGATTTGTTGACAATTAGCGCATAAAAGAACGAACTTGTTATGCCAGGGAAGCCTTTTTCGACTTTAAGATCTGCGTAATAGTATAATAACATTCGGCATATTTTTAAACTATTATAAAATGTATTTCGGAAATTGTTAAATTAAGTTGTAAGGCGTTGACCGACAGAGAAAGAAACCTGTTTTAAAAACAAATAACTTTGAATTATAGATAAAGAATGACTATTTTTTTTTATTCTGACAAAATAATTCTACTGATAAAAAGAAAAAAAAAAAAAGAAAAAAAAATATATAATATGATTATTCTTGTAGGTTCTTGCCGTAAATATCCTTGGTCGATTCTTACTTAACAACGATAAAAACATTCGATATGTGGCTCTGAACACTCTTCTTCGTACTGTTCATGTTGATACTTCAGCGGTTCAGAGACACAGATCTACAATATTGGAATGTTTAAAAGATCCGGATGTTTCAATAAGGCGTCGGGCCATGGAATTATCATTCGCTCTTGTCAATTCGCAAAATATCAGAACTATGATGAAAGAATTATTGACTTTTTTGGAGAAAACCGATCCGGAATTCAAAGCTCAGTGTTCGAGTTCTATAGTTTTGGCAGCAGAAAGATATGCTCCAAATAAAAGGTGGCATCTGGATACCTTACTGAAAGTTTTAGTAGCCGTAAGTAATATTTTAAAATTTTTAATGTATAAGTGATGTTAATTGTTAATTATTAATAAAACTAGACTTGTAAATAATAACTTAAGTATTTTTCTTAGCTTTTAAAACTTAATTAATTGTTGTAATCACGATCATTAAAAAAACAGTAATAATAATTATTCATTAAATTGATTTTCAATTTCATAGGCTGGTAATTATGTTAGAGACGACGTGATAAGTTCCACTATTCAACTAATTTCCGACAGCAGCAGTCAACAGTCTTACGTAACATTACAACTCTTTAAAGCTTTATCAGAAGATAATCACAATCGGCAACCATTAACTCAAGTTGCTGTGTGGTCAATTGGAGAATACGGAGATTTTTTGCTTCAAGCTATTCCAGATGAAGACAGTGGTGTGGTACCTCCTACTGAAGAGGAAGTTATAGATGTTTATCAAAAATTATTATGGTCACCTCAAAATACCGTTACTACTAAACAGTACACTCTTATGAGTTTAACTAAATTGAGTACCAGGTTTAATAACACTAACAAGTAAGTTTTTATTTATATTATTTCATTATAAATTTTTTTATTAATTCAATTTCAATTTTAACTATTTAGAATAGTTAACTTGTAATGGATACTTTATCTAATAGGTAACCAACTTTACTACTAGTTTAAATATTACTGCAATTTATTCATAATATTAATCCAATTGACGATGTTAACACGAACCATATCGTTTAGGGTAAATTTTTTAAAGATTTAAGTATAAAACACATTTAAAATTATATTATTTATATCTAAGTGTCATTTTTTTCATTTTAATTTTTAGTAAAATTCAACAAATTATTAGTTCGTTCTGCTCAAGTCTTCATGTGGAGTTACAGCAAAGAGGTGTAGAGTATTCGCAACTTTTTGGAAAATATTCGCATCTCAGACCACCCTTATTAGAGCGTATGCCCCCAATGGAAGTTACGAGGTCCCAAGAAAATCAAACTAACGGTGATATTAGTGATTCTGAACCTAGATCTACTGAAGATAGTCCCCAACATACTGTGAATAGTGAATCTGTAAGTATTATGAGGTCAGAGAATGAATACGTATTTATTTTTAGACAAAATATCCTTTTGCAGAAATTAAACTAATATAGATTATTTGTATCTGTATTAAGGTTTCCTAATTGTGTGACTATTTTCAATAAGCTTTTATTAGCTTGACCTGCTTCTATCTATCTATGTAACGGAATTTTGCAAAGGAATTTTAACCAATTTTCTTAACATTTGATTGATCCGAAAATTTACACACGTATTATTAACTGCCAATGACAACACAATAATTTAAAAACTTTATCGTGATTTTCTTGACAGTATCGTCAGGTTAATTAAAAAAATCAGCTGTACCGGTTAAACTTACACCAAGCAATGGCCATACCACACTGAATGCACTGCAGAGATAATATAAGGTTTACTTTATTTAAAATTGTCTTTACGGTCGACGGTGGCACGCCAAAAATTGTGGCAATATAAAAAAATTGGCGGGATATGTTGAGAAAATCTGTTTCATATAAAAATACATACGTTTAAGGTCATTTGTTCATTTTTTATATTTTTAATGTTTAGTTAAAATTAAAAATATTAAAATATAGACTTAAAAGTACATATTATAGAATAATTAGGGAAGTAAACTTAACAACAAAAATACAACTTAAAGTACACAAAAGAATTAGGTGAAAAAAGGAACAACTCTTATTTATGAACAATAGGTAGTTTATATATAATAATTGGATAAATATTGTTTATCAAAAAAATAAAATAATGGTATGGAAAATTAAGAAATTCGATAGGAGTGATTTATGTAACTTTAAACTGAAATAGTAAAAGTTTTTATGTTTTAAACATCAGAGTAATTTTACTAAAATGCCTTAAGTACGATTATTCTTAATACTTTAAAATATATAAAAATTATATTTAGAGTAGACCCTCATGATTAAAAAAATGTATAGTGGTAACTATAACTTAAAATTATGTATTATTAAAAATTGTATTATTCGTTCCAAGTTCATGCGGGTTTCATATTTTCATACATTCACAAGTTCTAGGATTCTCCGAGTATTGTGGTCGACCGGAGCTTTCGAAAAAATTCTGTTATTTAGTATTGATATTGATTCTTCTTCATATGTTATTGTTTTTTTATTTATTATGTTTTTTGTTTTATAATTACTGATTTTTATATTATTCAGTATTTTCAATCAATGTGTGGCAGCCGTGGCTTACACCAGAAACTGAAACTATTTTTTGGATGCGAGTGATAATGATCTAATAGTGGAAGTTGATGACAGTGTCGAAAGAGATGAAAGAAAAGTTAAGGTTTTTATGGTGAAGATGCTCAGCAAATAAATTTAAATGTGTATGGCGGATTTAGAAGAAAATGTGTAGCGTAGATGCTGTAAACCAGACTTACAAAAGTATATAAATTAATAAGAAATGGACCAGCCGGGAAAAAAACGCGTGTTGATTGCGGTTCTTCAATCGTTATAAAAATGCATAATTTAGGGCAACTACATAGGCTAAAGAAATTATCCTACTTGAACTACAATTCAATTCGGATTGAAAAGGAAAAAAGTGATAGATTGTGCGAGAACAACTTTGTGGTGATTTTTGAAGAATAACGGATTTAAATTTAAGACTATCGATAAACGTCAGTCTATCATGGAGAGCAAGAGACTGGTTGTATGGAGAAACGAATATTTACAAAATATAGAGAATGCGGAAGACCAATTTATTATCTGGATGAAACTTGGTACGATACACATACAACGGTGAAGAAAGGATGAACTGATCAAAACCATTGTAGACGTTTCTTCCAACAAAGGAAAAAGAATTTGCATTCTACATTGTGGCAGTATTGACGGTTGCGTTGAAGGAGTGCTTCTTCTCTCTGCTAAAAACAAAAAATTATTTTCTGGATTACCATTTAGATATGGAAAGCCCTCTTTTTGAGAAATCGATTTCTGAAACTTTACTTCCAAAACTCAAGAAAAATAGCGTTATGGATAATTCGGCCTTTTATTCAAGGGTGAAAGGAAGAGTATATCAAGTTCTACGAAAGATCAGCTGAATTTTTTTTTGGAACTAAGTGACATTTACTTTGAAGAGTGCTACACAAAAAAAAAAATATTAAAAGTGTTACGAACAAAAACATTCAAAAAGGAGTTTGTCATTGACTGTTTGGCAAAACAAAAAGGTCATTAACAATTGAGACTACCTTCATATTACTGCGTCCTAAATCCTACAGAAGCTACTTTGGGGTCAGTTGAAAGGAAACATTGCCAGCAAAAACCAAACTCCAAGACAAAGTGCATCTGTGATAAAGTTGATAGGAAGTGAAGTCGCTTCAATAGACAATCAAAACTAGACAAGTTTCATTGAACAAGTAGAGCTAAAGTATTTACAGGTATTTTCCAATGTAAATAAATTGATTGTAAATGTAGACAGTAGTGATGGCGATAAGATCGACATTAATATTGATACTTGAATGTAATTATCATCATTATTTATACATTTTTTAATTTGTTCTATAATAAGTTTATGTTATGCTAATAAATACATTTATAAGTGAATTAAACCCTTTAATTGAAAAATTTGGAAAATGGTCTTTTATTGGGTTTACAAAACAAAGCTTGCTTTCATGCGTTTTAATAAAATAATTGAAAAGAACGGTCGGTACCTACTGGTATACTATAATAGATCTTTGAGCTTTAAAGTGTCAACGTAAGTAGCTGTTAATATTAGTGAGTCGGCAAGAACTTGGAACGAATAATACAAATAGTTTAATATTTACAAAATTTCCATAGAACAGATAGGATGGCATAGTCCTTCAATATTGTTGTAGTGTTGTGTGATTTTGGAAGTAAGGCATGAACAAGAAAAAATCCCTGTATTTTCCTGGAAATGCAGATACCTAAAACATAAAAACCTTAGCGCAGTAGTTTATTTATATTATATAATATTCTCAAGATTGCCTATCGATCTGATGTTTGAGGTTCGGTGGCGCGCCAAAAATAGTAAGAGAAGCACATCGATTCAAAACAATAATTTTTTTTCAAGCTGTACTGTATTTTTTGTTAAGCTGGTATAATAAATCATTCTCGTCGAATTTTAATCCCTTAAATGCAATACAGAATGAACAAATATTTTTACCTGCATATAGATGGGTTGCTTTAGTCTTTTTCATGCAAAATAAACCCACTGAAATTTCTTAAACGCACGCACCCGGTAAATAGGTTATGACCGTCCGAGAATAATGGATATTTAGGGTCTTGAAAGGAAAATTCGAAATAAAATTGTGTTCATTGGCGTATAGAATATGAACTGGTGTAATTTCAAATGATACGAAAGATATATTTATTGAAACCGAAAATCTGTTTTTAAAAATAGTAGTTTTTGGTCCTCCGTCCAGAAACAATACTATTAATTACTTCAAAATCGTCCGGAAAATGACATTTTCCGGCCTAGGCCGGCAAAGTAGCTTTTAGATTATCTAAAGAGATGGCGCTATGAGTCATCAAAAATACATAATGAATACTACAAATTTTAATTAAATTTATTTAAAAATAGCGTATAATATACTAAACTAATAACTTTTTCTAAAGGTAAGCAGGATTCTAACTTACATTTAATTTCTCTTAAAACTTTTATTTTAAATTTGACATTTATGTCAATTTACAACTACTTATCATTCGATTATGAAAATACATATCTCGATTATATTATTGCTCATTGAACTATAATAGTTCATTGTCTCTGCTATTTTTATATAAAATTATTAGATATTAATATTATCAATATAACAATTTTTACTGTGCTGCTTATTAGCACAGTATTCGTATGTATAAAAATTAAAGATCGTAAAATCGATTATCAGAAAATCATTTCTTATTACTTATTCTTTTAACCGTGCAATAGATGTCAATAATGTCAATATACACCTAATCTTGTATGTCACAAAGTAAACAGTTTTTGAACTTTAGAAAATATTAAAAATTGGTCGGACCAAAAAATAGTGTGTGTTACACGTCCGCAAAATGTTTTGCAAGTGCTCGTATTGTTTCGCCTCGGTGCTACGCCCTCGGCTACACAACTTTACTCGCTCTTGCAAAATGGCATTTTCCGTCCTTGTGTCACAAATAACTATTACGTAACAAGTCCAGTAAAAGCACTTTTGGGACGTATTGCGTATAGTATTTTTTTTAACGGGCATTATTGTACCATAAACTTCATATTATTCAGTTTACATTTTTATAACAAGAACTCTTTATTAACTAATTTTAACATTTTTTTTTAACAAACGTTGCTTGGGTGGCCGCCTTAACAATTTCATTTTCAACTAAACGTCAAAATATGTCAAGTTATTTTATAGTTTTAAGGATTGTCACTGGCGATTGAAAAATGCAGAGAAATCAATGAAATTTTGAGAATAGGTTCTTGAAAGCATTTTACGAATCTTTGATTTTTTTCAGAAATTTTCACTGCTCAGTTTTTTTCAAAACAATATAAAAAATCACAATTTAATACAGAGTTTTATAGGGCGGGCAATTGGAATGTGCACAAAGTCACCAAAAATGCAAAAAAACTATATTTTTTTATACGTAGAATATTATACTTATATTAAAATATATTAAAACCAGCAAACTTTACCGCGCGGTTAATTAACAACTAATTGTTAAAGTTATGTTGTCTCTCATAAGTATAATAAGTATATTTGGAAACATTGACAAAGATGTGGCAACATCGCATTTGCAGCCGACGCATGATTATTGTTGTGCAGTAGACGAGCAAAATCAAAAATAATGCGATAGGTTATTTGTAATAAAAAATACTACTACATGTTAGCATTTATTTATATTAGCTAAGATGTTTTGGAAACATTTTAAACATTCTTTGTATTGTACTTACTTTCATGCATATTTTTGAGGTTATATATACTTAACAGTTAACGAATATAATTGTCGCTGTTGTCACGTCTCTTTTAAAAATTATAATAATTTTTAATAAAGTTTTATAAACAGTAAAATATGTCAAATGTAATATTGCTATAAAACTTTCGTTCTTACAACATTTTCAAAAGAAAATGAGCAAATAGAAGTGATTATTTAAAAGATATAAACAAAAAATATGTTTTGTACACTTGCAATCCTGAATTCTTATACATTGCGTATATGGAAGCATGCCCCTTACCCCGCACCTACTCAGTGACAATACTTAAATATATACAAAACTCGGTTACCATAGAAACCAATTGACCGCTATCTTAGACTAACTATTTTATTGTTTTTTTCATTAAAGATAGGCCGGAAAGTAAATAAGCTTTTACCGGACTCATTTTTATTTTCCGGCCTTGTCCGACAAAATGAGATTTTCTGATCTAAAAATAAACCGGAAAGTATTAATTTCTGGCCGGTTTAAAAAAAAAATATTTTAAACTACATAAACTACATAATTTTCAATTACAAAACGCATTTATTAATTTATTCTCTTTTCGGGAAGAACACAAAGTGACAGTTTATTTAATTTATTAACGGATACACCATTTTACCAAAATACATTCTATAAAACTATATAACAAAATTATAAATTTTAAACAGATACATCACATAAATCACTTAAAATAATAATAAGGAAAAAAAACTTAACATTCCCAGGAGACAAATCCTTACAAACGTCTCAGCGCCCTCTTAAAACTAAGCAGAGTGACATCAAAACGCAAATCCATGCCATTAAAGTCACTCTGCATTCTCACCAATGGAGCATGCAAGCCATAATTATTTCGCTGGTACTCCAAGTAGAATAAATTAGTTGATCTTGTTCGATGAACGGTGGAAAAGTTAAGACGATTTAGAAGATAACTACAATTAATACCACCGTTCATCAGTTTGTATAGGAAACACATATCAGCATGAAGCCGTCTTTTTTGCAATGAACAAAGTTAAGTCTAGCAAGGGCTTCATTGTAATCTGTGTGACCATCCAACAAAGGAATTTTCAACTTAAAGGCGCAGGAACGCAGAAATCTCCTCTGGACAGCCTCAAGCTCTGTAATATGTGTCGTATACTGAGGAGACCAGACCTGGCTTGCATACTCCAATATGGAGCGTACAAAACAACAATATAAAATTTTATAAACTTCACATGAAAGGTCCCTGCCAAACCTTGTCACAAAACCCAAGCTCCTATTAGCGCGTTTCACCAGCGATCTGATATGGCTGTTTAATAAAAGCTTACTGTCCAAAATTACCCCCAAATCAACCACCTCACTAACTCTCTTAAGAATCACACCATCAATGTCATAATCATAAACCACTGGATGTCTAAGTTTAGCAAAAGTAATGCAGCTACACTTCCCAATATTTAAGTCCAGACCGTTCATTTTAGACCAACAAGATAAATTATTGACGTCAGACTGCAATAAATCGCAATCTGCCGGAGTGTGAATTTCTTTAAATAATTTTAGGTCATCGGCAAACATTAGGAAGTTAGACTGACTAACAAAGTCACTTATGTCATTTACAAATAGTAAAAACAGCAGCGGTCCACAGTGAGAGCCCTAAAGAACCCCCGAAGAGACAGCAATCTCAGTCGAAATAAAGTTATTTATTTTAACACGCTGAACACGACCACTAAGAAAACTACCTAGCCACATAACAATCTTATCTCCCAAACCAAGAGCTCTCAATTTAGCCAGTAATAATGTGTGATCAACTCTGTCAAATGCCTTGGAGAAATCAGTGTAAACACTGTCAACTTGTAGTCTTTTTCCAAAGGCACCCAACAGATGATCTTGGTAGGTCAATAGATTGGTCACTGTGGAACGCTCCGAGCAAAAACCATGCTGTCCCTTCAAGATAATTCCCCGGCACCCCCATGACAAGGATGATGTAACTAACGAATCAAAGAGCTTGGGTATTGCTGATTGTATACAAATACCCCTGTAATTTCTTACATCACTGCGGTCTCCGGACTTAAAGATTGGAGTTATAAATGAACTCTTCCAGAAATTTGGAAAAATTCCTTGCTTTAAGGAGGCATTGAATAATAGGCACAATGGCTTGCTCAACGTAAAAACGCACTTTTTTAAGAGCAAAGATGGTACTCCATCTGGGCCACAGGAAAGCTTAGATTTGCAACCAAGTATACCATTAAATATAGATTGAAGATCAATATTAATTTCTTGCAAATTAATGTTATTATCAAGAGATGAGTAATAATCGGGGATCTGCAGCTGGGCATCTGCATACACAGATGAAAAAAACTCGGCAAAAAGATTAACAGTCTCAGCACCACCACTACCAGTAGTGTTGTCCAGAAACATGACTGCTGGGTAGCCCCTAGACTGTCTTGAATTATTAACATGTATCCAAAACAAAACCGGGTCAGTATTAATGTCTTTTTGTATCTTTAAAATATAATTACTATAACACTCCTCTTTTAACTGATTACAACTAGCTCTTAAATTAGAAAACACAATATAATCACTATGTAGTTTGGTTTGCATATACTTTTTATGGGCTATTTCTTATCAAAAACTAGTGCCTGAAGTTCCCTGGTAAACCAAGCTGGAAAGTTGGAACTTTTAAATCTCTTAATTGGTGCACAAACATTAATAAAATCGAACAGAACAGAATAGAACTGCTCTGTAGCAATATTGACATCAGATCGATCCAGCATGGTATCCCAGTCAACACCAGCCAGCAAGTCGTTAAGGAGAGTACAATCACAGTTCTTGAAGTCAAGATAGTACACATCATGCTTTAAGTTTTCCTGCATATAATTTACAGGAATGGCCGTGGATTCTGAGTAGACCTGTGACGTCAACCGGCGCAGTACACAAATTTGTGTTTGAAAATTGTTGCAGCCCTTACTATCTACGATCTAATGCACCGCTGCCATTCAGTTGTGCGCAACTATTTACGACGTCACGGGTCTACTCAGAATCCACGGCCATGCTGCATGGTGGGCCGTAACATTAAGAAGCAAATCCACAGCAGTTCCAACTTTCACATCTAATTGGTTATAAAACACAAGATCCAAAAATACACCGTTAGAGTTGGGAATGCTGTTAATCTGCAACATGTTAAGGTATGCCACGATGTTACATAACACATTTGCACAGCTAGCAGGAGGACAATGCACATCTATTTCCTGATTTATTTCACTCCAGGTTGCCTCTGGTAGATTATAATCACCCACCAAAATCAATTGCGCATTACTATCCATCCACTCGGCATGGTGGATATAAGCTTCTGGGGATGAGTTGGGAGGCAAGTAAACTACACCAAGAATATATTTGGCAGGACCACAAACAACCTTTACAAATAACTGTTCCACATCAACATGGAGTATCGGCAAGCGTACAGATTTAAATTTTTTATGCACTGCAAGAAGAACACCACCACCGAGGGATTTAACACTATTATGTATGTTACGATCAGTGCGATAAACATTGTAGTTACTTAACTGCAATTCAGAATTTTTAATACTGTCGCACAGCCATGTTTCCACTAAAAATAGTATATCATAAACCGAACTTGCTGCACTCTTGGAAAACTCTAATAGCTTTGTTTTCATACCGCCAACATTTTTAAAATAACAATTTAGTTGGCTTGGTCCAGATTTTCCACGTTTTTTGACAAACGGGTAGGAGCCTGATCAGTGTTGTGTTGTATCCGAACTATATGAGGAGCACCATTCTTGTAACGTATAACAATATTGTTTTCGCCATTTTCCCTTCTCTGTTTTAATTCCTCATTTAATCTTTTATACTGTTTTTGCTGCGATGGTGTAAAATCAGCATTAAGTCTTATATTAGTACCACTAAGCATTCTTTTAAGCCTAAGGCATTCCTTTACCTTCAGTTCGTCTGGAAAAACCACCTTCATGGGTCTTGGTTTATTGGCAACCTTCTTACCAACCAATGACTTTAAATTCTGTTGGCACATTAATATCAAGTTTTTCCAAAATATTAGTTACTTCTTGTTTATCGTGACTGACTCTCACCGTCGACTCATTAGAGTTACTTTCTTCGGCATTATAAACCATAATGTTTCTTGCCCTCGAATGTCTGTCCTGCATCTCCAAGACAATATCAACATTCAAACCATCATCAGCCACCCCGAATGATCCCGGGGCAATGGAAGTACCAGTGGCTCTTTCACCAATGGCCTCCCGAAGCTTACACACATCATTCTGCAGCTCAGCCACCTTAGTCTCTAAAAGCTCGATCTTTGCATCCTTGGTACGCAGATTTTCTTTGATCTCGGAGAGTGTAGATCGAAGATCTTTTTTTTGTTCAAAAAGAAGATCGAAGATACAAGAAATCACAGAGAGAACATCTTTATTAGTAGAATTCGGCTTTTTAAGTAAACTGGAAATTTGATCTTTTAACTTAACCTCACTCATTTCCGTGGGTACTTCTGTGTTTACTCTCGGCACATTTGAAACAAAAGATTCACAGTATCTCTCCGTTTCCTTATCGTTGGCGGACCTTAAATCGAAGGATGAGCTACCACGATTGTCAGTAACTAAACCACTAACAACCCCGAAAGACAGTCGCTTAACCTCACTCTTTGAACATAGTTTACATTCCCAATTATGGGATTTAGTTTTCTTATGCAAAGCACAAACTTTGTCATATTCCGATTTTGAAAGACCCGAGCATCCTTTATGCACCCAAGAGCAGCAGGAAGAACACTCTATTGAGGTTTGATTGCATTTAATGTCACGATCACAATAACAACAAATACACACATCCGCCATGTTTTTTTACTGTTTCTATATATGTAATTAAACTCCATAATTTTTTAGGTAATTATATATATTATTCCTAAATCTGTTTAGAGATATTGCCCAATCTATATCAATTATGCAGTTTATATTATTTGCAAGCCTAAAAATAGAATCCAAAGGAGAAGTTGAATTAAGGTTTCCAAATAAAGCAACATATCTAGTAGGTCTTTGAGGAACTTTAAATGGTATCTTAGAGAGTAATTCACCAGATGTGGAAATGTTATTTATAATCTTGTACAACAAAATCATCATTATTAATTTACGACGATTTCCTAAAGATATAATTCCAAATTCTTCTCTGAGGCTGGACGTTCGAACAGTTCTATAATCGGGCAAAATATGGTATTTTTTATAATAAAGATACCTTAAAAACCTATTCTGCACTTTTTCTACTGACTCTAAGTACATTGGTGCCTGATCCCCCCAAATTATTGAAGCAAATTCTAACGTTGTTCTTACTAATAAATTGTATATAGAGACCATTGTTTTAATATTATCAAAGAAACAAGTATGTCTCCAAATATATCCTAACATACGATTGGCTTTTAATACACATTTATTAATATGTGACCCGAAATAAAATTTATAATCGTACACCACTCCCAGATCGTTAACTTCGTAGATTCTACTCAATACATTTAAACCAATCATGTATTCAAATGTTATAGGTTTCTTTTTACGGGTTATTGACATTACGTGGCATTTACTAATATTAAAATAATTTATTTTGAATACTCCATACCTGAATACTATTTAAATCTTTTTGTAACTTTACACAATCTCGTACTGTACTAATATCCAAAAACATTTTAAAGTCATCTGCAAATAATGAAAAATTGGCGAATTGTATACAGTCTGACAAATCATTAATATATAGGAGAAATAATAATGGACCTAAGTTTGAACCTTGTGGTACACCCGAATTCACATGAAATTTCCCTGAAGTATTTCCCTGATGTCTTACAACAAAATGTCTATTTTGTAAATAGCTTTTAAAAAGTTTAATAAAACTAATAGATAATCCAAACTAATTCATTTTTTTTAACAATATATCATGATTAACTGTATCAAATGCCAATGTAATAATTACTGGGATTCGGTCAATAAATTATTTATTAAAATTTTTTTTATACACTACATATGTTTCGGCTCATGCCATTTTCAAGTGTCTAAAATATTTACAAATTAGTTATAACTAAAACACAATTATACACTCAAATTAGCTGTATAATTGTGTTTTAGTTATAACTAATTTGTAAATATTTTAGACACTTGAAAATGGCATGAGCCGAAACATATGTAGTGTATAAAAAAATTTTTAATAAATAATTTATTGACCGAATCCCAGTAATTATTACATTTAATTTGATTTGAACGGGCAGGAAATATATTCATTAATTGTATCAAATGCCTTTTGAAAATCTGTGTCATCTAATTGCAATCTTTTATCAAAAACTTCATTTACAGATTGAGAAAATAATATCTTCAAAATAAGTAAAATAATAAATTTTACCGTCAGCAAAGTGATCTACATAAATATCTGAATATTTTACAACGCCTGTATCACAGAAAACTATGGTTGCTGTTATTATTAGTATTATTTGAAATAACTAAATTATGTATGAAAATTTAAAATATTGTGAAGTTGCAAAACAGAATTCAATTTAAAGTAGATAAGAGTAGAGATTGAACATCGGCATTGATAACATAAAATATCTGTATATCACAAAGTATATACAGATATTTTAATACGTATCACTAAAAAGTTTTCATATATTGCGTTCGTTCTCCAGTATTCGGGGTTGGGTTGTATTTTATGAAAAATCAGACATCAATAGTGAAATTTCCGTTTCTTTTCTGTAGATTTAAAAACCTTAAACTTAGAAACATTACCGCCGTACCAAAATAGATAATTTTATATAAAATTTTAAATATTGCTTCTCGACCTGAAAAATCATCGCAGTATTTTCTAATTATTAGAGAGGAACTGTGATTTTTGAAAGTTTCAAAAAAAAAACGTATGACATGTTCTTGACAAGAAAACCAATCAAAGTTTATAAATTCACGCAAACACAGTATTATTTTTCGATACAGACATTTTGGGAAGTTGAATACAGGTAAATTTTGTGAATTGTGCTATACACATCAGCTAAAAAGTTAACTTTATTTGTAACGTAAGCCAGACGTCTTTTATCGTCAACCTCTTTAAAGTAAGTAAGAGTATGATAGGCTTCCAAACAATTAGCTTTCAGTTTTCTTAAATTTGATTAGTTTGTTCCGCAAAATTTTCGGAAAATGCCCCAAATGTAAAGTAAATTTATTTAATTTCTTATGATCAGAAGAACCACGCGCTTACAGGAATATTTGAAATATGGTCCCATTTTTCTAGTTATAATATTGTAACGGGATACCTGAATAAGGAAAGGACCTTCTTGAAAGACTGTTTTTAGGTTATTTATTCTAGAATATTCTTACTCTTTCTAGTGTGTACTGATTAGGTTCGATCTTGTTTCTCGCAAATTCTAGAATGTTCCTGTGACGTTTGAACGGCTAATAGAGAACATTCTCCGGGGATTGCTATGGAAAACTTTCTAGTTTATCTAGATGACATCATCATAATGGATAAGACCTTTAAGGAAAGATTACAGAAAGCTCATCTAACATTGAATGTTAAGAAATGCCGCATGTTCCAGAGACAGGTCAACGTCAACTATTTAGGACATAACGTAAGCAAGGATGGCGTTGCTGTGGACCCCGCTAAGATTCAAGCCGTCCAAGAATGGCCAATCCCTATCGACAAGCATCGGCTCCGAAGTTCCTATTACCGACGGTATGTCAAGAATTTTGGAGACATCGCGAAACCCTTGACAAATTTGACAGAACAAGACAAGTACCTCTGTTGGGATAAGGAATGTCAAAAGGCGTTTGAACTATTAAAAAAACAGGTGACGTCAGCCCCTATTCTTGCTTATCCACTTCCTGACGGTAAGCTTATTCTGGACACCGACGCACAGTGCGGCCAAAGGTCGCACTTTGCGGCCAAAAGTCGAAAACTTTAACGATCGACCTGAAATCTTGTACTTGGGGGTTATTGGGGTCGCTGATTACGAATCCATTGTCAAAATTACGAAATTCAAGATGGCGGGTCCAATAAAGCATCATATCGCCACAGCTAATACAGCCAAAAATGTAGAAATTAAAAAAACGATCTGTAGGTATACATTGTAGAATGTAAAATATATATTTATGTTTATTGTAAATAAAAGTTGATATAAAATATAGATTTTGTAAATTCACATTTACAGTTACAAGAATTAAGATTTTAAAAATTATATTCCGAAATATTTTGTGCTAGTGCTTTGAAGAAAAAATTGTAATCGAAGAAAATTCGTAGTTTGAGTTTTTATGTTATAAATCTTTATTTCTATTAAGCATAAAAATATACAAAAAAATTAATTACAAATAATTGGTAGGTCAATTATGTTGGAATAAAAAACTGGTTTCGTAGGAATCCACATCTTCGTCTGCTTCTGATGACTCTGAGGCAGAAGAACCGTTCAAACTCTCGTGCTCTTTTTCTTCATCATGTACAGATGGAGCGGATAATAAATCAATTGTATCGGGTGCTAAAGACCTACTTGGTTTTACTGGTAATTTTCGGCAAGTAGAAGTAAAAGGATCGGATAAAATCAGAAATCTTTTGAAAACGTCCTCCATAGTTTTTTGCCGATAGTTTTTTCTCGCATAAGCAACGCAGATAATGTTAAAAAAATTATGACATGCCTCTTGGTATTCGGACATTTGGCCTATAGGCAGTATATGGATTGTTTAACGATGTCTGAGCCGTGAATTAAAAGTTTATGCACTAAGGTAGACATGTAATACCAATAATATGCATGTACGATCCTTTTAGCTAATTTTTTGCAATACTGCCTAAATTTGTTCACATCGATTTCATATCCACATGAAATTGCTTGTAATATGACGTAAAACCGATAAATAGTAGCCTCAGATAAAAGAGAAACGCACTATGTGTACCTATATTTCGTTTCGCTCTCTATCAATTTTATTTGGAAAAAAGGGTATAAAAGATGAATAGGCAGCTCTTGGCAGCTGAATCTTGTTTTATTTGGTAGATAATATATTTAGTTATCATTTCAGTAAGGTTTTAAAGCAGCGTTTTAATGCAATGTCATTTGAAAAGTCTAATTTTCGGAAAAATTATGTGAAAAAATGACTCTATTTTTTATGTTTTCCCTAATTCACTATAATTCAATTGATAATTTGTACTTTTTTTACATGTTCTACTCACCTTCAGAAGTGGCTTCCATTTGGTCCTATTTAATTTTCTTTATTACATAAAATGTTTACCTATATAACCGTTCTCAGTGTTTTTACTGTCGAGTGACGCTTGGAGCGAAGGCCACATTCCAACTAAGCCTAAGGAAGGGGCATGACGAATAAGTCATCACTACGACCGATTTTAATTTCTTGAAGGATCATTGCAGCTAACTCAAAGGTGAAAAAGCCCTAAATAGAAAGTGTTTTTTTTTTGGACTTTTGGCCGCATAATAAGGACTTTGGCCGCACTGTGCGACGCCAGCAAAGAATTGGAGCCGATCTGGATCTGGAAATTTGGGGAGGGGCGAGCTAGTGCTAGTGCCACATATGGCCCATTGTGCATCCTCCCGTGTGTAGGGATATCCTCACTTTCTCGCTGTCACCAGGCCTAGAGATTTAAAATAGGTGATGAGGCTCCCGAGGGGGATTTCCCTGACATCGGCTGGTGTAAGCCAGTACACAGATCTTCTAATTTCAGAAAAAGCAGAACATTATATGTTCTACTGTTTCCTCTTCTTGTTCGCAGCCTCTGCATAGCGGCGATTCTGCTAATTTCATCCTAAAGGAATGTTGTCGTAAATGGCAGTGACCTGTTAAGATTTATACAGCTGTTCGGAGATTTTGTCTGGTCAATGCCTTAAATTTTTTTGCTGTTTTCTCTGGTCAGTCTACAGTTCATAGTTTCATCCCAGCACTGTATAAAGTTTTGGTGAGAGTGTTGTTTGATAAGGTCCACGACAGCGGACAATGTTAGCTTGGTAGAGGGGCGAGGGCTAACATATTTGTAGCCCGCAGCCCTCCTTGCTAAATTGTTCGCAATGCGGTTGCCTTTAGAGTTCCCATCTTCTTTGATCCAGCTGAGAGTGACCACGTTATTCTGGCTGGCCTCAGTTAGAGATTGGTGACATTCTAATACTAAACTTGAAGTGAACGTGTTCTATTCAAGGTCAGTAGTGCTTGTTGACAGTCTGTGTAAATATTTACATTCTTGCCTGTGATATTCCTATTGATTAATTCTTTTGCAGCTATGGTTATGCCTGTGAGTTCTGACTGAACCACACTTGACAAGCCATCCATAGCCCATTTTATTTTTAGGTTCAAGGATCTAGAGTGAATTCCACATCCCACACCTTGCTTTGTTTTTAATCCATCCGTATAGGCGCTCAGACCGTTCACTACGTTGGGGTCTGCTGTCTTGTTAATATTTTGTAGGGTGTGTCAAAGACAAATCTCGGTACGACGACCTGTAAGAGTGGTATCGCCTTTATCTATTCCCTCCACAGACTGTCTCTATGGTTGCCGGTCCCTACAGTGGGTTCGATACCAACCGTGCGAATGCGTACCATGGTCATCAGTGCTACATTCTTAACAAATATATCAAGGGGGTGAGTCCAAGTATTACTTCCATTGCGCTGGTCGGTGTGCTTCGCATGGCTCCTGTTACGAGAAGGCATGCCGATCTTTGAATTTGGTTTAACTTTCTGATAGCTGTCGTTTGTTTCACTTTAGGCCACCACAGGACAGCATAGCATAGGTCTTATGATTGCCGTGTAGATCCACATGGTGACCTTGGGGGATAATCCCAAGGTCTGTCCTATGGTTCGGCGGCATTGCTCATAAGATATAAATGCTTTTTTAACTCTGCTTTCTATGTGTGAATTCCACTTGTCAGCTTGCTATTAAGGATAACACCTAAGTAGGGGAGAGGGTGGCAAGATGGGGTACTTAAGCTTTAAATGTCAATAATATAAAAAAATACATAGTGAAACAATTATATTTATTTTTTAATTAACCACTAATTATTACTCTTCTAATATTTGGTGTCATTGGGAACTTTTGATTACACACTTAAGAGAAAAAATTAAAATAAAAAAATGATGTTTTGCCCCGTCTTGCCGCATGGTGGTGGTAAAATGGGGTACCCCCTGAGGTAAGATGGGGTGATAAGCATAGTCACGAAAAAAGATTATTATTTGGGCTGGCTGAACTCGCGGACGTGGAAGGCTTCGTCATCATCATGATCTATTCCTGCACAGCTATTATGAGCCCGTCTTCCACATAATGAGCATGATATCCACCCTTCAATGGAAACTGAATATACTTCCTCACAATACATACATTGTGTGTGACCCCCTTCTTCACTTTCATCTCCAGATGATGAGACTCTGTCATTTTGCTGTTTGGCTATTGTAATTTGATTTTTTACTTTGAATTTTTGTAGTAATTTTATTTTGTTTTGTTTTCAATTCATCTTTTTTCTTTTTTTTTTCTATTTTCTTTAGTTTTTTCTTTTCGGCATATTTTTTCTTCTGGGCGATTACTTCTAGTTCTTGTTTGTAGGGTGACGACGTGATAATTGCTGTTTTTCCACGCTTTTTAGGAATACGACAGGATTTTTTAGCAAGCGGATGTGGAAGAAGTTGTTTTGGAGCAATCAAAACAAAGCTACTGTCGCTTTTATTGCATGTGGGCATTTTAGCTGGTTGTGATGTCTCTGGATCCTGACAAACAGGGTTATCAGCTGGTTCTAATGAGTGCTTGTGCTGGTCGGATTGATATTATTCTGCTTGAGATGTCTTTGGTTGATCCTTAATTTGATATGGTGCTGTTGGTGGTTCCTCATTAAAAAGCCTGGGGATCCAGTGGGAACACTCTGGCAAAGAGTCATCAATAGCATCTCTGGTTAACGTCGCAGCATTATCAGCGGTTTGTGCAGCTACTGTGTCTGAACTTTGGGTAGTAATGACATTGCTTATATCTTGAAATACTTCTCGGTTTCACTGTCATTTAACTGGATCTCAGTTGCCAAAGAAGGGGCAAAATCTGTTTCAGAAAACACGTTTGGATTATAGGGCCAAATTCCACATTAACGAAATTCATTTACTGCTGTAGACATAGTGGCTGCTTGCACAAAAGCATTTCCAAATGGGGGAGAGGGTGGCAAGATGGGGTACCCCGTTACCCCATCTTGCCTGCAGAGCCATTTTCTAGAAATAAAAACAATAAAGAAAAACAGTCAACAATCGTACGGAAACACAATGCCTGCCTTGTTATAAGTTAGTTTAAGCGTCAATCACAGCAACACCTCATCAGCTAACGTTATTTCACAAACCACAGTCACGTGTTGAACCAGAACAAAGTATGTTAATTTTTTTAACAAGTGTGCACTTGTCAACCATTGACCACCGGGCGATTGACA
Source organism: Altica lythri (assembly GCA_964028335.1). NCBI lineage: Eukaryota > Metazoa > Arthropoda > Insecta > Coleoptera > Chrysomelidae > Altica > Altica lythri. Next base: position 50,544,195 of record OZ034800.1, read on the forward strand.
AGTGTCATGGCGGCGCGCCGAACGTTGAATAAACGGGCGTGATTGGTCAGTTTTAACTGTGAATTTCGCATGGTACCCCGTCTTAACCGCTACCCCGTCTTACCTCCTTCTCCCTATTTCACTTCTGTAGCAAAGCTTAATTTAACGTTGAAAAGACGGGGGTGCCATTAAGCTCCTAGGTTTATTTTTCTTCGTGAAGAGAATCATTTCTGTCTTTTTGGAGTTAATAAACAACGATTGCTCTTTACATCATGACTCTAAAGTTTTGAAAGCCACTTGCATTCTGTCGGGTAGGGCGTAGGGTGCTTTCAAACTTTCCTGTTGGCAGAATTACAATGTCATCTGCGTAGGCCTGTATAGATTTTGTTATGTTCGTTGAGGCGAATTAGGCTATCTAGAACAATGTTACACAGTAGAGGTGATAAAACCCCTGTCTGTGGACAGCCCCTCGTATCTTGACGCCATTTACAGTCATTTCTATTGCACGCATGGAGAGCAAGCTGAGAATCCATCCGCTTACTGTTGCAGGAACATTTTGGGTAGTAAGCGAGTACATTATTTTAGGGAACGTGGTTTTATTGAGAGCTCCCTCGATATCTATGAATACGCCCAGGGTGGACTCTTTCCTGTCCAATGATCGCTCGATCTGACCAACCACATGATGTAGGGCCGTATCGGTGGATTTTCCTGTTGTGTATGCATATTGATAGGAATGCAGTGGTTTGGTGTTAATCACTGTATCCCTTAAGTAACTTTTTATTTAGCCTCTCTAGCGTTTTTAATAATAATGATGTAAGACTAATAGGTCGGTAAGCTTTTGGAATGGAGTAATCCATTCTTCCAGGTTTTGGTATGAAGACAACCTTTACTTCTCTCCACATCTTCGGTATATCATTTAGAGCTAGGGCAGCTCTGAATATTTGCACTAGGTGGGAGAGGAGCTCCTCCAGACCCCACTGCAGCAGGACTGGATAAACTCCGTCCAGTCCCGGTGATTTGAAGGGGGAGAAGCTAGATATTGCCCATTTAACTTTGTCCTCAGTAACAATGAGTCTGGCAATGTGCCAGTCCTTTGTCGAGGGTATGTGATGATCCTCGTTCCATTTTGCCTCTACTGTGGCAACAGAATCGGGGAAGTATATTTCTCACAAGAGATGTAGACTTTCTTCCAGGTTGGCAGTTTGACTACCATCCTGTTTCGTAAGTATACCAATAACTCTGTATGGATCCTTTGTTAACGCTCTTTGAAGTCTAACTGCCTGTGGAAAATCATCGATTTCTTCACAGTAGGTTCTCCATGCCATTTTCTGTTTTTGCCTAACGACTTTCTTGTATTCCTTTAGGTGGAGCTTGTGTAAGTTCCAATCCACAAGGAGTTTTTAACTACTTGCCTTGTTAAAAGCCTTTCTCGTTATCTTCCTTAGGCGTTCTAATTCCGGGCACCACCAAGGGGTGAAATTGCCTTCATTATTAGTCAGCCTTAGGGGGCAAGAGCTTTTATAGAACTTGATGATTGTCTTCTGTATCGTTGTTGTATACCCTTCCAGATCACTATTATTTCTCACACTCCCGCAGAGCCCTTTCCAACCGAGAAGCGTAATAGACCGGGAGCCCGTGGGAATTTTTTTTAATGATACATAACAGGCTAATTTTTTATCAGTGGCTTCGTATCGATGAGTCGCCCAAATTCTGACAGTGGCAACATTGGTGCATAATATGTATAGATCCTAGAAATAGACGAACATGTATATTTTACAGATGTCCCGAAATTAACTCATAACTGTTTAATTTTTAAATGTTTTGTTAAAATAAATTTAAAAAGAAGGAAAAGTCATTTGTCCTACAAAAATGATAATATATATACCGCCTCCTCCATTTCAAATATGTTAAAAGCACAGATAGGTAGGACGTCATTAGTAACAAGCAAATTTTTTGGATATTGTTTAAAAACCTGTTTTATAACTATTAGCGTTACCGTCCTACAAACTGCATAATAGGAACCCCCAGTCCTCCAATCCAAATATGTGGTGCTCGCTGATACCACTTTACTGATTACTAACTGTAAGACAAATATACCAAATGGTAAATAATTATATTATCTGCAAAAAGAAAGAACTATCCTACAAAAAGATCGATATGCAAAGCTTGTCCTACAAATTTTGTATAAAAAGACAGTATTTCTAATCCACTTTTTTTCTTATATTATACAATTTAAATTTTGTTTATTTGGGTGAAGAAAAAATATCTAAAAATCGATGTACAATTTTATGTAGAACTCGAATATGTAATTAGATTGGTAAAATTAGTTAGTGCAGAGCCGGAAAATTAGAAAACCTGCTTTTAAAACGTAATATCGCAAAAAAATTAAATTTGTATTGACGTTCCCGAATCTTAATAGTCTTGAAGTTAATTATTATATAAAAAATTACTCTTATATTATTATAACAATAAAAGAATAATTGCAGCTATTTAATCTATACTTATAATAAATCTGTAGATAGGTCAATTCTGTACATGAAATATAGTTCCAAAATAACTATCAGGGGGTGATTGGGGATCAATACTGATTACAAAAATGCAATCAGTAAAATTTTTGTCTGTCTGTCTGTATAACCGCTATAGAAACAAAAACTACTCGACGGATTTTAACGAAACTTGGTAGAATTATTTTTCATACTCCTGTGCTGGTTATAGTATACTTTTCATCACGCTACAATCAATAGGAGCAGAGCAGTGAACGGAAATGTTGGGAAAACGGGAGAAGCTACTCCATTTTTTAAGCTTCAGTGGCGTGTGCAACCTTAATGGTTAAAGTTATACATAAATCATCTTATTTTTATAATTTGGAGGTCAACTGTGAACGGATTTTACAAAATTTTACCCACAGGGGGTGTTGCGAGGGCGTGAAAAAAAAATCTATGAGTCCTACAGGTTTAAAACTTTGCAAAATAGTTATTTTTATAATTTTGAGGTTAATTGTGAATGGATTTTACGAAATTCCACCCACAAGGGATGATGCGGAGGCGTGAAAAAAAATTAAAATCTATAAGTCCTACAGGTTTAAAACTTTGCAAAATAGTTATTTTTATAAGTTTGAGGTCAATTGTGAACTGATTTTACGAAATTTCACCCACAGGCGGGGGCGTGAAAAATAAAAATTTAAATTTAAAATCTATTAGTCCTACAGGTTTAAAACTTTGCACAATACTTATTTTTAGAAAATTCCACCCACAAGGGGCCATGCGAGGGCGTGAAAAATAATCTATACTTATAATAAATCTGTAGAAATGAAAATTCTGTACATTAAAGACATTTAAAAAATAATAAGCGGGGTGTGTTACTACATCGATATAAAACCCGAAAATGTGGTTAGATTTTTTTGTCTGTCTGCCTGTATGTTTGTGCGCGCATCAAATTAAAACTACTGATCCGATTCGAATGCGGTTTTCAAAGACGTATTTGTATTTGTCTTTTTTCAACTTAACATCTGGTATATAAAAATTTCTCCCCCCGCCCCTTTAAGAAATTCGGGGCAGAAATTTTTATATAAAAATCAACACGCCACGCGAACTACGTCGCGGGTACAGCTAGTTATTATAATAAATCTAATGCAAGAAATAGTTTAATGTGTATTAATGTGTAAATTATTATTTAAATAATTATTTCAAATTACTATTTTTTATATGTATGTTTTTGAACATGAAATTTATTGTTTTATTTGAGAATAATTATCTGAAATGCAATTGATAAGTGTTTTCACTAGTAATACCACTAGAGGTCAAAAAATTTCTGGATATTAATTTGACTTCGCGTGGTATTCGGTAAGAAAATTCCACACCGAATGTAATGGCCATGTAGTGGCTTCTCAGCCTGCCCTTTAGATATTGTTTTCTACTCATTGTAGTTACACGGTAATGCAGTTTTATAATGAAATATATTACATTCTTTGATTTTTTTATTTACTTTGGGCTACTACAAGTAGTAGAAAATGAAAAAAAAAATAGTTTTACAGATACATACCTACAGGAACAGATTACATAATAATATTCAGTTTGTCTTCACACCAATGGACTCTTAGCCTATAAACTGTTGATTACTACTGATTGTAGTAGCTCAAAAGTGCCATTTAGGGACAAAAAATATAATATTCTTTTATTTTATAGTTACTTGAGCTTACTACAAGTGGTAGAAAATTATTATTTTAGAGGTTTATCGGGAAGCTGCATGAACAGATTCATAGCGCGTCATAGCTTTGTCAGCAATTATTTAGGCCTTCAAATTAGTAATTTTACTTATTGTAAGTGCATATGAATACCATTTCGAGATAGAAAATAGTATATTCTTCAATTTTACATAAGTTTTGAGTAACTACAAGTGGTAGAAAATTGTTTTTTGCGTTTTTCTTAACGTGCGTTATGCGCGCTTTAATGGTATGGTATTATATATATTTTATTAGACATAGACACTTAATTGAAAACGTTCAAAGTACGGCATTTTCGCCATTAAGAAGAGAGGAGGTGTCCGAAGAATATAGAAAACATCTTAGCTTGGTAATTAAAATGTATCAAAACTAAATATTATGTGAACAAATAAAAACCAGTCTGTCAAAAATGGTCTGTTATTGTAAACGTCAAAAAATTTCCAGTATAATTCGCTGTTGGGTACCCCACGAAAAAAAAAAAATTCCGCTAAAATACCTCCGGTGCCATGGTGATCTGTCAAAATAACGTTTTTTGATTGGTTCAAAATTATAGGTGTGGAATTTTCAGGGTTATAAACACTAACTATAAACATTTTATACATTTTGAAAAAAAAACTATTGACAGATGTCATGAGAGAGAAAAAGCCAACTTTTTAACTGATATATAAATATATATTACGGTTTACGGTATATAAATAGGTATTACTAAATTATATACTTGCACATAAAAAAATTCATTCAGTTAATAATATAATATTAAAAAATACTAAAAAATCTTTAAATTAAACATACCCCTTCCCTGTTTTTTATTTTTAAAGATATATATCGCAAGTTCGATCGAAGCCTGTCATTTTCGACTACTTTTATTTTATTTTTCATTAGTGTATATTATATTTTTTGTAGGACAAATAATTTTTTACGTATTAAATAATATTTCCTATAAAATGAAATACAAATCAAGTTGTTAGTAATCAGTAAAGTGGTATCATCGAGCACGACATATTTGAATTGGAGGACTGGGGGTTCCTATTATGCAGTTTGTAGGACGGTAACGCTAATAGTTATAAAACAGGTTTTTAAACAATATTCAAAAAATTAGCTTGTTACTAATGACGTCATACCTATCTGTGCTTTTAACATATTTGAAATGGAGGAGGCGGTATATATATTATCATTTTTGTAGGACAAATGACTTTTCCTTCTTTTTAAATTTATTTTAACAAAACATTTAAAAATTAAACAGTTATGAGTTAATTTCGGGACATCTGTAAAATATACATGTTCGTCTATTTCTAGGATCTATACATATTATGCACCAATGTTGCCACTGTCAGAATTTGGGCGACTCATCGATACGAAGCCACTGATAAAAAATTAGCCTGTTATGTATCATTAAAAAAAATTCCGACGGGCTCCCGGTCTATAAGCTGCTCTGTCGGTCTTTCTAGGGTCGCGGGATAGAGTTGAGGGCACAGCACCCAGATCTATTTTAAATGCTAACCACCGGTGATCTCACATTGATACTTCGTCAGACACCTGCCAGCATCGGATTTGTTTTGATATTTTAGTTGTACACAACGTTATATCTACTATGGTTTGACTTGAGAGTTTACAAAGGTGGGAGTGGTTCCTCTGTTCATAATGCAGAGGTTATTCCCTAGTATATAGTCATAAAGTGACTTACCTCTGGCGTTTACTGCCGTTACTGCACCAGTTGACGTGATGCCCATTGGAGTCGCAGCCGATTATGAGCTCCAACTTCTGGTGCTGGTAGTATTTCACCAGTTCCTCCAGTTCCCTGCTAGGTGGTCGTGCGGCTGCATCAGAGAGGTAGACTGATGCTAGGACTACGGTATTTGGTTGTCCGTCGCAATTAGTACATTCCATCCGTACTGCAGTCAAGTCTGAGCAGGAGAGATGTGCCAGAGTCCTTGGCTGGTCATTGCTGGGAAAGTAAAAAGTTTTACCAGTTAAAGTACTTAAACCAATGATTCTGGTTTTTCTTATCCAGGGTTCTTGGATTAAAGCAATTGTGTCCTATTGCTCAGCAAGGTGGCGGCTGATGGTTGCCATGGCCACTCTGCTGTGCAGGAGGTTACACTGAATGAATGAAGTCGTGCCGGCTCCTCCTCTACGATCCATTTTTTTAGTTTATTTATTTATTTATTTATTTATTTATTCGGTCAGGGGGACCGTTTCTGAGGACCCGTCGGTCTGCATCTTTTGCGATGCCTCCACGGGTGCCTCGGCCGCAGGGCTGTCGACCGCCAGACTTCCTGGCTCGACGGCACTGCTGGTCTCCTCCTGGCCTCCCTTCTTGGCCTCTTCGACCTTTAGTCAATGAGATGAACGCATAGCTCAACCTCATCGACTTTCTTTTGAGGGTAGTCAAGTCCTCGTCACCTACTCCGAAGACGAAGAGATGCCTCCTCGGTTCTGTTTTGGCGTCGTGGTGGAAAGAGCACCATCTCGAGACCTTAAGGTCCGGATTTTGCCCACTTAGCAGACGCAGCACGACCTCCTTCTCCTGGATACACTTATTATTTAAATGTTGATGACAAGCAGGTTGATCAACCTTTAAAGATTTTAACTTTTTTTTGTTTAAATGGAAAGTTTATTGTGAATAAGTTTGTTACCCGAAGTAAAAACTCATATCCAACTTCGAATAACAATAAACTAGTAATAAATCAACCACTAAACACATTCGTGAAACAAAAATTGTTTTTCTTTTGTTAAGGTTGGCAACCCTGAATTCGCGATAAAATTTGTTGAAAATTAGGGCGATACTCTTTCAAATATCGATACTCTATCGATACTTGAAAATGAGGATCTCAAAATATCGATACTGTGTAATATCGATATTTTTCGATACATATAAAATTCAGAGAAATAAAATACCAGTCCATATTTAATAATTTAAAAAAGAAACTAATAGTTATTTATGTATCAAGGGCGTAAAACAGGCGTTTATGGACCGCAACGTGTAAATAAGAGCCCGAGCCGCAGGCGAGGGCTATTAACACGTAAGGTCCATAAACGCTGTTTACGCCCGAAATACATACAAACTTTTATGCACGACCGATTTAATAATTAATCATTTATAAAAAAATTGCACTGTCAATTGAAAAAAGTCAACTGTCAAATGGCAACTGTCAGTTGACAAAAGTCTACTGTCAAATGTCAAATATCAACTGTCAAATGACAAATGTGAAATGTTAACTGTCAAATGTCAACTGTCAAATGTCAACTGCCAAATGTCAACTGTCAAATGTCAACTGTCAAATGTCAACTGTCAAATGTCAACTGTCATCTGTCAACTGTCAACTGTCAAATGTCAAATGTCAACTGTCAAATGTCAAGTGTCAACTGTCAAATGTCAACTATCAAATGGCAACTATCAAATGTCAACTGCCAACTGTCAAATATCAAACGTCAACTGTCAGGTTCCAACTGTCAAATGCCAAATTTAAAATGTCAAATTTTTACTGTCACATGTAAAATATTATCTGTCAGCTGTCAAATGTCAACTGTCAATGTCAACGATTGTTTTAATAATAAAACTTATAAAGGATATTTTTTATTTTTAGTTTTTGTGAACAATTTAAATGCCATTTCAACTTGCATGAATTTTATACCTCGAACCTCGATATTATTAACAACTTACCCTGTATAACCATTCACCTAATAATTTGTATTCATTCGTAAAGTTAAAATAGGTGGTGGACATTTTTATTTAGACTCATTGTCAGTTTAGATGATTGCAAGTATTTCAATATTTAAGGTAAAAAAAAATACTTTACCCCCCGCCATTTACACTTTATCGCCCGGCGGGCGGTAAAGTAGTCCACGGGCGCTAAAGTGGCACTTTACGCCCGCTAACTGTATGTAATAATCTGTACTTTACCGCCCGGTCGTGCATAAAATATATTTATTAATCATAAAAATAAACAAAAGTAAATAATTAAACAAAGCCAGTGCCAGTCTTCTTTGTCCAACGACTTTAAAAATAAAAGTTTTGATAAACGCTTTCCACTCAACCGATTTCGATTTGGTGCCATAATGTTTCCTGCTTTTGAGAACAGTCTTTCGCTTGGAACCGAAGTTGCTACTACGGATAAATATTTTTTTGTAAGTTCTTGTATAACTTTATTTTGAGTTGCAATATTCCAGAATTCTAAAGGGTTGCTTTTTAGGAGACCTATTGGTAGATTTAAATAGAGTTTCAACTCTGCACCTCCAACTACCTCATGGTCCGACTTTGACTTTTCTGCTAACGACTGTTGCCATAAACCAACTTTATTTTTCGTGTCGGCCTCCTCCGGTTCAGCCGAAGGTTCTTCTCTGGCCAGCCGATTTTGATATTCACAATGTTTATCTATATATATATATATATAAATGAAACCCATTTTCCTTGGTCATGGCATCACGCGTGAATGGCTGGACCGATTTTACTAATTCTTTTTGTGTTGTATTTGTTATTATTAGGAGAAGGTTCTTTCGGAAGAAAATATGAAGAAAATCTCTCAGAAATATTGAAAAATAGACATTTAATTTTGCATATTTTAAAAAACGCGCGTAACGAATGTCAATGTCATTCACAGCCATAGACTATATTGAAAGAGCATCGTTTGTTCGGAAACGTGGTTACTTAATTAAATAAAACTTCCATGTATCAAATTCAATATTGATTAATAGATATCTATACGATTTCATATAAATATAAGTTCGAAAAATATATTTTTGGTGCGATAAGTGAAACAAAACTATAAACTTTGTTTCCTTCTCTATCTCTTCATCTCTTTTATTTTTCTTAAATTTATTTTAGTTGTTGGCGTAGCAACGCGCGCCGGGTACAGCTATTTCATATATTTAAAAGAGTGATCCTTACTAAGACGCCACTGTAAGGTGGCGCAGTTGAGATAGTATAAATTTACATTAGCAATTCTTGCGTAATTAAGTACTATGACGCCACTATAAGGTGGCGCAGTTAAAATTTGGAAAAATGGTAAAAAAACATCAGTAGGCGGTACGAAGTTCGCCGGGTCAGCTAGTTTACGATATTCATTATTTTAGAGCAAGTGGTTGCTGAAAGTGTAGCCTTTTAAACCTAGGGTCCATTACAGTAGAAATTTCTAGAATTGTATTATGTTCAATAGCTCCAAAGCGTTTTTTCAATTTTCCTGACCATAATTGTTTTGAACTGTTTTCCTGTGTCAAAAAGCGGGTTGTAATTAGTTATATTTTGGTTTAAACAGTTTACTAATAGAATGATTTTGCTTGCAGTAACATATTTCTCTCCGCATACTTATTTGGATACTTCTTCTATAAGTGCTAATATTTTTAGCACCTCTTGGATTAGTTCCTTATCAGAAGCACTTATCATATTCATATACCTTAGTGAAACGTTCCAACATAATAATATTTTGAATTCCACCTTGTTGGAACAGACTGGGTTAATTTTAAAACATTGTCTTGAGGTTTGTTTTGTATAGGTCACTATGGCCTTAACTGCCGTAACCACCTGCTTTACTTCATTTACGTCATCTATTTATTTTTAAAGCTACAAGATCTGAGGTGTGTGCGAAGCGTGGCAAATGTCTATTTTTCCCAAAAATATCACCACATTGCCAGTAACAATAACTTTCACTTCTTAATTCACAGATAATATGATTAACAATAAATTAATGCCGTATTGATAAAAGCGTGGAGTGCTATTAGTACAGTTAACCAAGCAATTCACCTCGCAATTCTAAAGACCTCCATCGATTTGTTTGAAATTTTGACAGGAGCTCAAAAATGATGCAAATAACAAACCTGACTTGGTGCCAATGTATGCTTCCACCCCGGGGGTGAATGCCACCCTTTCTCGGGGTTGGAAATTAAACATTTTAAAATAACACCAGGAATCGCAAGGGAATTGAATTTTTTAAAGAAAATGTGGAATCAAATTTTTTATTTAACTTAATAATTTTTGAGTTATTCGCGATTGAAAATTTCAAAAAAAAAAACACACGTTTATCAACAGTTTTTCGCGAATAACTCGAACGTTACGCATTTTCAGGAAAAAATTATGCTTATCCAAATTAAAGCTTACAAAAAACAAAGAAACTGGTCAGTTTTAAATAAATTTTTTAGATAGTGTTAAGTAACTTATGAGTCATTGAATACGAATTTTTTGTTTTTCGTAAATTTATGCAAGATTTGAGCTCAAATAACGGAAAAACGATTAATTTTTCATAGAAAATGTATATAAACATTTTTAAAGCACTTCTTTAGACCTTCAAAATAAGCTTTAATAAAAGCCTCTATCAAAAAAAAAAAATTAAGCAAGTTATGACGAAAATTAGTAAAGTGCCTCGAATTTATAAAAAAAATGGGGTTAAAATGTATGCCATGTGCGGCAAAATTAATATTAATCGTTGCCCATGTAAAATTAATCAATCAATCAATCAAATAAGGTTTATTGTCAAAAAATTTACAAAAAAATTGTGTAGACAAAGCCAACAACAGATAAATATAAGATAGAACTAGGAACTAGTTCTACCATATATACATAATACATATACACATAAACATAAAAATATAAATATTTAGAAAAAACATCGTTAGTTGACAAAACAATCCATAACAAACAAAAATTGTTTCACCAATAACTTTATTTATGTTCAAACAATATGTTTCAGAAGTTTTAATTATTTAGAGCAAACACATTTTGAAAAAACTTGTTTTAAGTATTTTTCTTTTTTTTTTTCGATTTTTCAAAAAATACGTTATTTTTTCAAAATACCTCAAAAATGAAAAAAAGTGTTCTGACCAAAAATTTTGCTTTTTTTTAACTGAAAATTTTTCTTTTTTTTAACTAACGTAGCTTAAAAATTAAGCGAGATATAAGCGTTTCAAGTATTGATTTCAATGCAAAGGGAGCGTCTTTTTAGCCCTTTAACATTAAAATTTTCTGAACAAAAGGGTCTAGAAAGATTGCAACTCACATGATCTTATGAAATTCCCTACAAAATAATGTGTGGGTGAATGCAAAAAGTTTAAAGGGAAGCGTATATTTTTAGGGGATACAAATTTTATAAATATATCGTTATTACATAAGCAGGTAAGTAAGGGGTAGTTTTCACCCCCTAAAAATAAAAAGTCTGGTTTCAAGAGGGGGGCAAAATATACTCAATTCCAAATTTTCAAGAAGATCGATAAAGGTCCTTAGAATTGCGAGGTTTAGGTCCATTTTAAGCTTGAATGACTGCACTATATGTGCTAGATTAATTCACATTCACTAACTTTGCATTTCAGAATTAAAGTAGGTAGGAACTATTATAATTGATATCGACCGACCCACCCTTTTACCTTTATGACATTAATGTATTGTTAATCATTTTTTCCTAAGACCACATTGGTAAGTAACACTTATCACACTTTCTACCCCCATGAAAAGCACTACTTTTTCGTACATGTGCGGAAAGTTACTTTCCGCACGGAAGGATAACTATGTAGTCAGTTCCATATTTGAAGTATCTATCTTTTGGAATTTTTTACAATATAATATTTTCATATCTGTTCATCGTCTATAGTTATTGTTTTGTTTTTCAATAAATGTTAATTATAAATATTTGTATGTATTTTATTCTATTACTTAAGTATCGTAAATAAAACAGCATCATTTATAATATAAATTAAATACATAGAACTAGAATAGTAGAACCTGTCACAAATAAAACAATTACATAACACAATATTTAGTAAAGTTATCTCGTGGTCGTAGGAAAAATAATGTAGATTACTTTTCCGGAAAGTGCCTTTTCCCACTCGTATGAAAAGTGCCATACTTTCCGCACTCGTTATGTAATATACTGAAACACTTATGGGGACTTTAACACAATTTTATTTACAAAATTGTTAAGATACACAGAACTCTGCTGGATAACGTCTAAACTGCTTGACAATACAATGAACTCTTGTTAATATTTGAACTTGAACTGCCGTTAACTGCCCATACATCCCCTTATATACAACATTATTTAATCTAGTCAGTGTGTTTAGAACTTTCTAGAATCTTCTAGAAACATTATTTAATCTAGTCAGTGTGTTTAGAACTTTCTAGAATTTTCTAGAAACATTATTTAATCTAGACAGTGTGTTTAGAAGTTTCTAGAATTTACTAGTAACATTATTTAATCTAGTCAGTGTGTTTAGAAGTTTCTAGAATAACCGAAAAACAATCTTTCAAATTAAGGTCCTTTCCTTTACGGTTATCCCGTTACAATACTATTTTGCTAATTCAGAATTATTTTGTACCACTAGTGTATATTGTTATTGAGATAATTTGTATAATATAATGTTGTAAGAATGAATAAACCTTATGCAGAACTCACTAGTATATAATAATAATAATTATATATTTTTGTCTAGAATGCCTTACTGGATTTGTTAGGAGGAACGGATAGCACTGCCGATTTGGATATTATAAAAAGTAATTCTCAACCAGCTACACCAGTCGTAACCAATACTAACAATCAGGACCTTCTTGACTTATTGGGACTTGGTCCTATTGCATCTACACCCACAGCAGACACGGGTGGTAGTAATATAGCTCTTATAATGGAAAACAACAATAGTGATGTTCTTCTTAATAACCAAAATTCTAATTTCCTCTCTGGAGATCTATTCAGTGATAGTACTAGTAGTAATGGTTAGTCTAATTTTTATAGACAAAATGTTATCTTTTCGCATTCTGTAATCAGTAATGTTGTTTCTTGTTTTTTTTAGAAAGGAACGTGCCTACATTAACTGCCTATGATAAGGATGGGTTGAAAATAATTTTTACATTAAATAAAGTACCAGATAGTAACACGTTATCTATAAACGTATGTACAACAAATTATACATTATCAACTATGACTGACTATATTTTCGAAGTAGCTGTTCCTAGGGTAAGTTACATACATATTTTAAATATATGCTACCTCATAATTACTCACAAAATTAACAATACCATAATACCATAAATTCCATCCCTATCCCCATCCCTACTTCCCTATCCCTATCCCTACTAATATTATAAATGTGAATGTAAGTTTGTTTGTTACGCTTTCACGCGAAAACTAATCAACCGATCATCATGAAACTTTGCATATATTCTTGGAGGTATTAGAAGTAAAATAGGATACTTTTTACTAAAAAACATATTTTTTTATTTTTTACGAAAAATAAAAAAATTGTTTGTCAAAATATCTTAAAAACTAGCTTCTTCAACGCCATCTAGCGGTTCAGTAATGAAGTTCCTACCGTACTGTAATACCGTTGCACTGTATTACCGACGGTTGTTTGTGCGCGCATCACATGAAAACTACTGATCCGATTCGAATGCGGTTTTCACATATGTATTTGTCTTCTTTCAACTTAACATCTGGTGTATAAAAATTTCTCCCCCCCCAACTCTGTAACGGGACAATAGAGGTAGAGGGTTTTCAGATTTGGTATGCAAGTATCCTATTAATAAATTTAAAAATACCACTGAAATAACACACAACATGCATATATACGTGCTATAATTTAGTTTTAATATTCGAAACTAGATGGCGCTATGAGGTTAGTAAAACAAATGACTCACAAATTAATATATCCCACAGATGATTAGGTCTAATGTAGAACTGTCATAGATCAATATTATAAGACAGTCATAATCGGTGTTGTATGATTTATTATTATCAAAATCCGTTCACTGGTTGCAGCGTGATTGACAAACATGAAATTTTAAATAAAAAAAAATTAAAAGTAGTTAGACTAGACTCATTTTATTAAGGATATACCTACAGAATGATTAAAATTAAAATTTTATATGTAAAATAGATAGTCATTAAATCATTTGTGAATATTACAATTTCACGCGGGGAAAGCCGCGGGTAAAAGCTAGTTTTTAATATAAAACTAAGCTGATTATATTCTCTTCGAACCGAATCTTTTACTTTCAAATTTAAAATGAAATATAAACAAGTTATTTACTTTTTTATTTGGGGATCTTTTTGCCACTAAAATAAACTGATAAAAAATATAAATCAATATTTTGAAAATGATCCTTGCTTGATGGATATGCATAAAGAAGTGTATAGTAAAATTTTTATCTTTGAAAACGACAACCGATCTGGTTGTCGAAAGCTAAGAAACATTTTAAAAAAAATTATTTTCATTTTTGTTAGGCATTTTCAGTTTTAAAAAACGACCCTTGACAAATTTGACATTTCCATCAAGATTAATAAGCAAGGGTCATTTTCAAAACATTGATTTATATTTTTTATCAGTTTGTTTTAGTGGGAAAAAATCCCCAAATAAAGAAGTAAATAGATGTTATTATGCCACAAAGAAGCTATAGAGAATATTTAAGTATAAACAAGCTATTTTCTACCAATTCAAAATTATAATACATTACTGCATTAAACAAATCTTTTTCTATTACAGTTATCTTTATTTCATTTTTAGACATTCCAGCTGCAAATTCTGTCTCCTTCAGGAACAATTCTATCGCCTAATGGCCAAGTAACGCAAGATTTAAGGGTAACTAATCCCAGTAAAGTAAGTAAATTATTGTTTATTACAGTGAAAACACTTATTATACATTAACCGGCACGAAAAACGAAGTAGTTGAATTTTTTAACAAACTGAAAATTTTAATACTTTGTGATGTTTTATGTCTTAAACATAAATAATAGGTTTTAAGTTATTCCTAAAAACAATTAAACCTTTAATCAAAGAAAAGAGTGCTTTGAAACAATTTAAAACCAGGATGAAAAAGTGCAAATTGTGGCAAAATGACTTTAAAAATATCAAATAGTGGGTAGCTGCATTTTTAATAACGGGTGCGCGAATTATTGCCTGGGTCGTTCTTGCCATGCCTAAATTCAAGTGACGAATGTCATCGTGTAAAATATCTTCCCATTCCTCTTGTTGCATCTGATTTAAAATTAAAAAGGGGTCGAGACTCGACTTGTCCTTCAAGTTCTTGTTGCAACTGATTTAAAGTTAAAGGAGCCAAGACTGGACTTGTCCTTCACCCTTCACCCAAAAAATTGGATTCGCATCCGGACTTAACGTTAAGTGTCTCTGGTGGTTTGAGGTCTGGCAGCCTTATGCATCAGAATGAAGTTATTTCTAATAAAGTCAACATAAGGTATACCAAAATTTTGTAAAATTTCATCCATGTACCTTTTAGCAATTACTCGGAAGGATATACAATTCTGTGTGAGTCTTCAGAGACATTCCGGCCCACATCATAACTGATTGCCTTTTGTAACCTATTCTAGAACTGAAGCATTCCGCAAAATGCTTTTTTGGTCTTGTCATACTTTCTCACAACCATCTAGAGACCGCAGGCTAAAACTGGACTCATTGGAAAACAAAACGCGGCTCCAATCATTTGCACATGATTCCTGGCAAGCTAAAGTCTTGTAATGCGATGTTACTCTAAGAAATTTTGGTCTGTTGCAAATCTACGACTGGTAAGATAATTTATCTGATAAGTCGTATAAAATCAAATTGTATTAAACTAAAATTCGCAGGTTAGTAGTATTTTTATCCTCTTTTTTAACCGACTTCAAAAAGGGAGAAGGTTCTCAATTTGGCTGTATGTTTTTGTTTGTTACCTTAGAACTATCGGGGTGAATCGATTTTGATGATTCTTCTTTTATATCAAAGAGCTGAAGCTTCCCGTGTAGTCCTATTTTAATTTAATCCAGTTCTTACAATGGCATCCATGAGAAAACCATATAAGTCTTGTTGCATTTATTATGTGAGCAACAAATAGACAAATAACTCAATATCACTACAACCAATTTCTATAATTTTTTTATAGAAAAGGATTTATTCAAGGGTAGTTTAATGAGAGTTTGTTTAGATTCTGATTATGGGATCCATAAAAAAGTAACGAAATTCTTCAATTCTTAGGAACAAATGAAAGACTCTGGCGAATCTTTTGTGCTATTCGGATATTTGAGTCACATACCGTACCGTTGTTATGGTAAAATAGTTGTCGAACATGTTAATGATCAATGGAACTCTTAACGGCTTATAGTGGTGTATGTGATAGACAAATATATGAATAAGTCAATATCACGGCAGTCAATTTCAATATATTTTTTTTTATTGGAAAAGTTTTACTTCCCGAGTAGTATGATGAGGGTTTGTTATGGTTCTTATTATGGGATCCATGGCAAAGTAACGGAATTTTTCAATTCTTAGCAGCAAATGAACGTTTTTTGGGCGTATCTTTTAGAAAATCTAGATATTTGAGTCACCTAACGCAACGTGGTTATGGTCAAAAAAATTGTAGTAGAAAATGATAAAATCAGGTGCTTAGTTGCCTACAATTTTTTCAACGAATAAAATTTTATTTTGTGCTTTTTAGTGAATTTTTTTTGAAGGTGTTTTTTTTTAAGTTATATTATTTAAGGAGGTCCTTTCGCTGCAAATTAGTCAAAACAACTGTTGTAGTCAATACTCGATAAATTAAAATAAAAAAACCCATAAAAATTCCTAAAATTAAAAAATAAATAGTATATGAGGCATTGATAATTGAAATTCTGAAAATTAAAAAAAAATAGTTAACTACAGAAGTTATATGACTCTTGTAAATCAGCTGTTAATAGCCTGTCTGTGATTTGACAACGCTGTCTCACGGTTGTTCATATTTGTATCCACACAATTCTAACCTTAACCACGTTTAAGCTTTAGCTGTCAATGTGGTGAATGAGTAAATTGAATAAAAATGCTTAATCATAATATTTGAATGTCTCGTGGGAAGGATGCTTGTAAATTTGTGAGTCTTAAACGTAAACAATGGTGTGATAATGTTGTAAGTACAAAAAAAGAAAAGTTTACATTGAAGGAATTAGTTCGCGCGCTACGCAACGTTGCCAAATGTTTTGACTCCATTTTAATGTAAGTTACTTGAGATTCTTTTGTGATTTTTAGTTATTTATTTCTCAGTAAATTGCCCGGTGATTATTGCAAAAAAAGGAACCTGGATATTTCAAAAATCTACTTTTCAGTTTTTCTTTATTCCATCTAATCGGTGACTGATAGTATAATTCGAAAAATATCGTTAAGGACTTGCTTTCTCATAAGACTCTGTACAAATACTAACATTTTAAAACTTTTTTTTTTCAAAAAGTTGCACGGTAAGGTATGATTAAAACTTCACTATTCGATAAATAAGGTCTTTAACTATTAGAAAAAAATTAAATTTATTCATAATCTAATATTTTTTATTTAACATTGGCGGCGAAAGGACCTCCTTAAGTAACGTATCAAAAATGCTACTTGATTTTTATATTTTTTTATGAAAAGTAACTAACTTGTTACTTTAACTACTCTAAAGTCTAAAGAGTCTTCATATAAATACTTGCATCCACTTTAAAACCAAAATATTCAATTTTGTTTCTAAAAATGTGACAATTCGTTTGTCCTCCAACGACGCTGATTATTTGAGGTTAGATATTTGGACTGCTGTAGTATTGTATATGTGATACTGTTGAGCAACATATCGTTCACTTTCTTTGTCTTGAAACAACGCAACAATAGCAGCGTTTATTTCGGAAGTATCCAGAGTTTTTTAGATTAAATAAACGCAGCACCTCTTTTAAACGTGTCTTGATCTCAGAGATTTATCAAAACATATATCTTTTTTATTTTTATTAAACAAAAACACTTTGTTTTGCTTGTACATAATAGAATATTAAAATTTTAAGGTGTTAGCAGCGCGTGTGGGACGAGCGGAAGGTTTTCTTGAAATGATTATTGAGAAACCTGTTTGATGACGATTTTCTTCAAGGTGTTGCGGCTTCGTGAAGTTAGATTGTTTATAAGCGTTATTAAAAGATCTTTTAGACATTTTTAATAAACACTTGATTTTAAAAGACGTATTTGAACAATAGTAAAAGTAAACAATTTATTTTCTTGGTCTAACCTCAAACGCAATCTTCAACTGTTGCTGTTAATGTGTTGATAAAGCAGTGAGTTGTCCGCAATAGCAGTATTACTACTTGCCAATAGATGATCAGGAAGTCATATTTTTCAGTTGATTGTAGTAGTTTTTCGTCGCCTCAAACACGGATAAAACGGCGTTTTCTTATTCGCTGGGTGCGTAAGACATAGTGGGGGACACAAAACTGATGTCAGCGCTCGATGCGGATAATACAGAACTAAGGGTGGCTCTTTATAACTTAAGTCTATAAAAGTAACACGTGTGTCAGTTTAATTAAATTAATAAAATAAAATGAGTCACCAAAGTTGTTGTGTAGTCAATTGCAAAAATACTATTAGAAATAGCAATTTTAAAATTTATAAGTTCCCGGTTGCCAAGTGGAAATTAAATCAGCGTAAAAAATGAATAGCTGCTGTTAAAAGGCAAAAGTAACTACATATTACGGTAACCTATAACCGTACCATATGAAATAATATCATATACATAATAATGTACATCGTGTAAGCAAACTGAGTAAGTAATAACTTAATTGATTCTTAACACGAATTCGAATTTTATATGAAAAATTATATAAAGAAATTACAAATTTAACATACCTACATTCGTAAATATAAAATGAAGTTAAATAGAACTTAACCTAATTCACTTGAGACTTGTTTTAGTTATTGTGTTTATTTTAATTTTAAGTACACTCTGTAATATGTCACATTTTATATTGAAAAAAACATTTTTGTAAGTTTATTTAATTTTGTCAATAACTATTTGGTATCCAATGCATGTAAATTTTTTCAAAAGAGCCACCGTAAGTTGTATCGTTAGGTGGCGCTGGGGTTACGCACCCAGCGAATAATGATGAAATGTTCTATTTTCATGTCGGCGAGTGTATAAAAATGGTTGCAATAATATGTATTTTTGTGATTTTAGAATGCATTAAGAATGAAAGTTCGACTTTCATATTTGGTGGATGGAAATCCTGTACAAGATCAAATAGAAGTTCACAATTTTCCATCTGATATTTGGGATTGACCGAGAAATTTGGATGGAACAATAATCGTAGGTTATCTCGCCTTGTTGAACATTTATTTATATTTATATGAAAATTCGGGTCTGTTTTTATTATAGACTACTCTGATATATAGGGTTGATCGAATATATGATACAGAAAAAATGTAAGCGTATATTTTTTGAACGGATCGGATTTATTTAATGATTCTGGACATTGAAAAAGATTCTATGTTATAAATTAGATTATTTTGATTTTGTAAATATATATTTTATTGTTTAACATTTTATTGCTATTTTATAATACATGAGAGGAAATTATAAATCTGGTGCTTAATAATTATGAATTAATTTCTGTATTATATTTTCGTTTTACTGTTATATATATATATATATATATATATATATATATTTAAAATAAAATTTTCTATTGATTAGATTTAATTATTATCACTTGTAAATAATTTTAACAAAAAATGAGTACTTAACAGCAATTTTTTATCTCTTCTTCCCTAACTTTTGTTTCTGTTTTTTTGTTTATGATATAATTGGCTTTATTTATTTACATTTAGTCATCATTATTGAGATTGTGTTAATATATTTACTGGTATCAATGAATTCATTTTTATTAAAAATCTCCAAATTTAAATCTTTATTTATTTGAAGAAAACGCAGTCCGTTAAAAACAGAATTTACTTTCTAAAATTTTAAGTTTTTTTCCGATTTATTTAATATTTGATTCTTGCCAATATCTATGTCTTGTCTTTTTAATTGATGAAACATTTTTTTTTTAAATAAACAAAGTTGTTTGGAGATATATTATACTATTCTAACGAATGTGATCTTTTTCTTAAAGTGGTAATTTGTTCAATCCTTATTTAAGGCTTGATTTGTTATACCGTGTTATTTGCGTCCATAATGTTAAATAGATCAATAAATTGTAAATATTATTAATTATTTTCTTTTATTTAATAGTATAAAAAATATTTTTTAAATTTAAAAAAATCAGAGTAATTATTTACCTAACCAGTTAGTCACTACTAGACTAATAAAGTTATCAAAAAATTATTATTTTTTGGACATAATTGTATAGACGGGTTTGAAAGTTTAAATGTGTAGTATGATACATAAAAAAAAAAATCCTCCTTCTTTTCGCTTTGATAGATATTTTGCGTTCATTTTAATTTCTGTCGCCTTCCTGATAACAACTCCTCAATAAAAAGGTTATTGCCACATCTGTGAGGAGTCCTACGTAGGAGTTATTAATTTTATTTGGACAAGGGTCGAGCAGTGCGCCATTTTGAGAAAGAAAGCCGAATTTCCAGTTAACTACTAGTTCATCCCTGAAAGAAATTTATTTTGGTAAAACCGAAGAATAGTCAGTTGATCCCAGGAAGAAATTCATCCAAGGAAATCCTTTCCGAAGAAGTAAAAAAAAAGATAAGAGATTAAATTAATTTTCAACTAATAGTCCAAGAGCTGGCTGCAAAAAACCTGGCCTATCGAGTAACCGGATGAAATATTTTTTAAATAATACTACTTACTGTATCTATTGAAAAAATCATTTAGTGCCAGGGCAACAATGGTGCATAAAATTGCTATGTTATTTTTAAGGTACATTTTTTGGACATGAACTGTACCAATCGAGTAACCGCTTGAAACTAATTTTAAAATGTAGTTTTAAGTGAATAAAAAATAATTATAAACAAGTGCCTCGTTAAATCTGGTGCTAACCCCATCGCACGACACTTTTTTTAATTTTTTTTTTTGTTGCGTTACTGTACCCATCGTCTAACCGCTTTAAACAATAATCAAATTAATATTTGAACATTTCTTATTAAAAAGATACATTAGTGCCACTTCTATTCCAGTGACAAATGCCTGGCACTATACTTTATATTTCTTCAAGTCTCATGCTATTACTTATACAACCTATTTTGAGAATAAATGAATAAACATCTGATGAACAATTATATTGATTTTTAAGTGAGTTTTTTTATTTATTCGAGTATTTTATAAAGTATAAAAATGAAATACAATGCAATTTTTTTAATATATGCTACTATAAAATTAATAAAAACTTAATTATCTAAAAATATGCATTGAATTATTATCATTATAAATATCATCCTGATCATCATCATCATTATTGTCATGATTATCGTCACTACTGTCATGATCATCATCACTTTTGTCATAATTATCATCATGGTCGCCATTATTTTATAATTATTATCATCGTCATTATCGTCATGATCACTATCATTATTTTTGTTGTAATCATTATTATCATAATAACCATCGTCACAATTATTAATTTCATCTAGCGATCCAGCTCTACTTCATCAAGTTCTACCATAACAATGTCTTAAACTAAAAGAGGTGTTAGATTACCTTCGAACCAAAGCGGTTTAATTTTATTGTCATTAACTGTTCATCACATACCACCAAATCAAGTTAGTCTAGATGTAATTAATGGCTTTTACTTCTTATATCATTTAGGCCCTTCAGTTCCTCAAACGTTCGATAAAATAGCAGAATTAATATTATCAAAAATTTGAAATACAACTGCTTCTGAAATTCACTTAATTTTTTATCAGTATTTTATTCCTTTCATTAAAGATACAGAAAGGCAAAATCGCAATGAAATTAATACATCTTATTCAATATCAGGACCTGCACAGAAAAGGCCCAACGATTCCCATAAAGCTTTAAAAAATATTAAATTTAAAGAAGCCTTAATTGATTTTTTAACTGAATATTGGTCTAACAATTGTGTGGCAATAAAAAAGTTTATATGACAAACAAAAATCAATGTTTTTTCTATGAATTTATAAAAAACACTATTGTAAAAAATATTGATTAAGATTTTGCATGTAACCATGATAAGGCCGATACCCGTGTTATATATCATAAGATTTGATTCAACTCAAATTCCACCATGTTGGAAGTCACTGAATCAAAAAAATTTACGAACCAATTATGTAACTTCAATGTGGCAAAATGCTACAGAATTTCTTACCAGAACAATGCGGATGGACAGTTAATGACAATAAAATTAAACCGCTTTGGTTCGAAGGTGATCCAACACCTCTTTTAGTTGAATACATTGTTATGGTAGAACTTGATGAAGTAGAGCTTGGTGAAATAAATAATTGTGACGATGGTTATTATGATAATAATGATTACAACAAAAATAATGATAGTAATCATGACGATAATGACGATGATAATAATTATGAAAATAATGGCGACCATGATGATAATCATGGAAAAAGTGATGATGATCATGACAGTAGTGACGATAATCATGACAATAATGATGATGATGATCAGGATGATATTTATAATGATAATAATTCCATATATATGTTTCAATGCATATTTTTAGATAATTAAGTTTTTATTAATTTTATAGTAGAATATATTAAAAAAATTGCATTGTATTTCATTTTTATACCTTATAAAATAATCGTATAAATAAAAAAAAAATGTGAGCCGTCACGGGACGCCTGGCAGATGTGAAACATCGACATTATTGTGTAAAAATAATATGCAGAAAAGAACAGATTGTGATAGGAACTAAATATGTCATAATGATAAAATAAAATATTACGATTTTTTCCAGATTACGATGACTATTTATTGAATAAATTTAAAAAGTGATTTCGTTTAGCTTTTTATTTAATTGCCTTAAATTCAATAATCTTAAAAAAGGAAATTATTAAAACACAAATTTATATAGAAGTACGTTACTATATTAATATAATTGTAGTTACTTCATAATTTTAGTACAAACAAAAAGCGATACTAAATAAAAAATAGGAAAATGATGAATTTAACTATGAATACAACTTTATCGTTGAATAACTTTTAAACGGTATTTAAATGGGAAATGTATTATGATTTTGGCACGGGTTAATGTAAATATTAAGGGCTGGTTAAGGTCTGATAATTTTTGTTAGGTCATAATCTAAAAATTTGATGGGTGTTTGGAGAACAAAACCAAATCTGGGAAATAACGGACACCCCAATGTATATAGAGTAGGTAGGTACTCACTCATTTTTATTCATATTTTTTCATCACTTTCTTTATTAACACTTTGTTTATTCATATTTAAAACTAAATACACAAATTTTACGCGGACAACTATATGACAACTATTCACCAACAATCTATTTTGATTGACTAGCTGTCAATTTCACAGGTCAGCAAAATATGTAGGTATATTATGTTGCCTATAGAATAGATAGTAGGCGGAATCGAGTTAGGTTTTTATGAAACAATTCATACCCTGTCCCGCCAAATTTTTGAATCGATGTTCCTTCCCCCTATTGTTGGCGCGCCACCGTCGCGTCGCTCAAAACATGACACCAATTTCATATAAGATATCAGTACATCTCTTATCGATTATTATCGATGCGTTAGGTTTTTTACGTCATGACGTCACCGTCACCACGCGAGAAATCTGATTTACGTGCCGCTATAGATGTTTCACATCAAAAACTCACTTAAAAATCAATATAATTGTCCATCAGATGTTAATTCATTTATTCTCAAATGTTTCTGTAATAGGTTGTATAAGTAATAGCATGGGACTTGAAGAAATATAAAGTATCGTGCCAGGCATTTGTCACTGGAATAGAAGTGGCACTAATGTATTTTTTTAATAAGAAATGTTCAAATTTTAATTTGATTATAGTTTAAAGCGGTTACTCGATGGGTACAGTAACGCAACAAAAAAAATATTAAAAAATGTGTCGTGCCATGGGGTTAGCACCAGATTTAACGAGGCACTTGTTTATAATTATTTTTTATTCACTTAAAACTACATTTTAAAATTAGTTTCAAGCGGTTACTCGATTGGTACAGTTCATGTCCAAAAAATGTACCTTAAAAATAACATAGCAATTTTATGCACCATTGTTGCCCTGGCACTAAATGATTTTTTCAATAGATAGAGTAGAGTGGGGTAAGAGTACGCGGCGGGTAAAAGTACGCACTGCCGATATTTCCCGAACAACTCTTCATAGATCGGCATCTGTCAAGCTCTCG
This sequence comes from Altica lythri, assembly GCA_964028335.1. NCBI lineage: Eukaryota > Metazoa > Arthropoda > Insecta > Coleoptera > Chrysomelidae > Altica > Altica lythri. The sequence continues at coordinate 50,568,435 of OZ034800.1, forward strand.
ATAGTTGCTTAACATACGATAATGTGTAAACAAGACCGTGGCTTTTGTGTCAAAAATAACCTGGAAAATGAGGTTAGTTTCTTTATAACACCAATTGATATTATTTTTAGGCAGTCTGAATTTGTGTGCCACCAGCCTTTAGTTATAATTATTAGAAAAACAATATATATAATGTAAATATGTATTTCTAGCCTACAAATTGTCACCAAAAGTTTGCACCTACATTAAGTGATTTGCTTTTAAAATGTAGCGCGAAATTTAAAACGTATTTCGGGGCAAAAGTTCGCACATTAGAAGGGGCAAAAGTACGCTGCGTACTATTGCCCCGTTAGGATATTTATTGTGCTTGCGCTTTTGTATGTTAGGTGTGAATTCTATTTTTTTGTTACAGAAATTATAAACGCAAAACTGAACGGTTCGCAATAACACCTGAGATATTTCAAAGAGCCAAACAATTGCTGCAAAATGGCTTATCCCAACGTCGAGTTGCTAGTGAACTAGGATTTTCGGAAGGCGCACTAAAAAAACGGTTGAAATTGGATTGTGGAGTTGAAAAATTAGGCCGATATAAAGCCGTGTTCTCTGCAGATGAAGATCTTGAGCTAGCTGAACACGCGAAAAATATGGCAAAAATGTTTTATGGCTTGACGTTAAAGAGCTTAAGAAAATTAGCTTATCACTATGCTGAAGCAAATGGCATTGAAAATTCTTTTTCAAAAGAAACACAAATGGCCGGAAAAGACTGGGTATACTCTTTTTTAAAAAGACACAACCTTTCGTTGCGAACACCTTCTAAGACTAGTGTAGCCAGAGCCATGGCTTTTAATAAAGTGCAGGTTGATGTATACTTCACAAATCTTATGGCACTATTAGAAAAGTACCAGTTTTCAAGTACAAGGATATTTAATATGGACGAAAGTGGACTCTCGACTATTCCAAATAAAACGCCCAAAACAGTGTCTGTTAAAGGTCAGAAAGTTGTTGGAAAAATATCGTCGGCTGAAAGAGGCCAAACTATTACTATTGTCTGTTGCATGTCCGCTGCTGGATCGTATGTTCCTCCAGCGATGATTTTTCCAAGAAAACGAAGAAAGGCCGAACTTATCGATGGAGCACCTCCGGGATCTATCCTTTTTACATCAGATTCAGGTTATATTAACACTGATTTGTTCCTAGAATGGCTAACTCATTTCCAAACACACGTTAAATCTTCAGAAACAGACCCAGCGTTACTAATCTTAGATAACCACTCATCACATGGGTCTTTACAAGCAATTCTGTTTGCTCTTGAGCATCATATACATATACTTTCTTTACCTCCACATAGCTCTCACAAAACACAGCCTTTAGATCGATGTTTTTTTAAACCTTTAAACGACTTCTATTCTCAGGCTTGCGAGAATTGGTTAGTAAATAATCCTGGAAGAACAATTACCCAGTACCAAGTGGCTTCGTTATTTTCAGAAGCTTATCAACGAGCGGCAACAATTGGTAAGGCTGTAAATAGCTTCAAGGTATGCGGAATTTCTCCTATGAATCCCTTGGTCTTTACAGAAGAAGACTTCTTACCTTCGACTGTAACTGATCAGCACGAAGTGTTTAATGATCACAGTAGACTAAATGTTGACAAAGAACCTGAAAATATAAGCCCCACTGAGCCGACAGATGTGACTCTTCCGTAGCAATCATTTCGGATTCCGAAGTATGTCAAGACATTGCAGTTCCTTCTACATCAAAGGAAGTCGAACCGAAGGGTGATTCGTATACTAATGCTACATCCTCAGCTATCGCAGGGCCTTCTTCACTAAAAGTTTTACCCGCACGTATTCCGCCTGCCCAAATTTTGCCATTTCCCAAGAAAACTAACACATCTTTAAGAAAGGGTAAAGGGAAAAAATCGACAATTTTGACCAGTACACCGATAAAAGATGAATTGGAAGAACAACTTCAAAGAAAAAGTGAAAAAAATAAAAATTAGGGCAAAAGGAATGTTTTTAATATTGACCAAAATGACAAGAAAAATGAAAAGTCTGCTAGCACTAACAGTACGAAAGGCAAGATGAAAAAAGTTGAGAAAACGCCGTTTGAAAGGAAAATTGAAACCAAACAAGTTTTAAAAGAATCAGAAGAAAACGTAATATGCCCTGGTTGTTCGGAGACCTTTTTAGAAACCCCCAACGACGATTGGATACAATGCAGCTACTGTGAGGAATGGTGGCACGAGGAGTGCTCTCCATATGAAGGAAGTGGACCATTTAAATGTGACCACTGTTGATAATTGTTGTTTGTTGTTAATTAATATTATCTATGTACTTAATGCACTTTACGTTTGATGATTTTTCTATGATTTGTAATGCATACTTATATTCAATAAACTATGTAATACACAAAAAAACAACATAGTTTTTAGGAACACGGGCTAGATAGGTCTTTCAGTTGTCATCGACATCACCTAAAATACTGCGAACTTTTACCCCACATGATGCGTACTTTTGCCCCCATAGTGGGGCAAAAGTACGATTCTGCTGGCACATAATTTTTTGTTACTCAAAAAAAAATCCACGAGAATTTAATGAATCTAAGAACGTTTTTTAATACTATGATCACTAATACTTCATACACTAGATATACAACTTGAATATTAATAGTGCTACATAAACTACAATTCCTAGAATATTAAGTGCGTACTTCTGCCCCACTCTACTCTACAGTGAGTAGTATTATTTAAAAAATATTTCATCCGGTTACTCGATAGGCCAGGTTTTTTGCAGCCCGCTCTTGGACCATAATATTTAATGACTTTTTTAAATAAATCATTTAAAATTGGTGTTTGAATATTATTTGCTTTGTTTGTACTCTGGCGCCCTATTATTTATGTTTGGGAAATACTGGTAAAACTCAGAAAAGAAGCCACGAACTCAATTGAGCTAGCTAAGGGTTATAATCCCTTCTGGGGGAATTTATTAAGTTACAAATTGGCGCTCAACGTGCCACTTTAATTTCTTAAGGGATTATTAGGGTTACAACTGAGATTTGCTAATATAAAATTCATTGATAATCAAAGAAGTTATTGCAAAAATAAGAGATTTTTTTTTAATAATGCTGTAACATTATAACAGTTTTGTGCAAAGGATGAGTAAGATCTTTCGAATAGTTTTTAAACAATTCAATTTGTTTATTATGTTTTTTGGAAAATGCACTAAATTCTAAGGGCCAGCTTGTCCAGAAAATTTTACCAGATGTATCTTAACAATCTGGGGCTCATTTTCATTAAACTAACAGCTTATAAAAAAGTCATTCATTGCAATTGCAGTTTAATTTAAAATCTAATAACTAAAAATTACTTTATAAGAGGTTTATATTTACGATCCTGATTAGTTACTTCAATTTAGCTAATTTTACAATACTTCTGTTTCAATAATTTTTAATCTTTTTGATTTCTGACTTTTTTTAAATCTTTGAACTTGTTAGCAAAATATTTGTTAATTCCAGCCAATAATGTGTGTTAATTGACGTAATAGTGATTAAAAAAATGGTTATCTTAGCTCCTAATGGTCGTAGCACCTTTTTTTAAAAAAACAAATGTGTGTTAATTAGTGTTGCCCAAATGCAAGAACAAGACGAGACTTAGCCAGGCTTGGTCTTGGTCTTGCGCCAATACACCTGGTCTTGGTCTTGGTCTTGCGCTCCCAGTCTTGGTCTTGGTCTTGGTCTTGCAGCAAGAGTCTTGCAAGTCTTGCAATTACCTATTAGTCTATTACTATTTATTAAAGTTTATTTTAAATCTTAGAAAAACGTATTAGAATTGGAACATTGTGAGCTTGAATTAACATAGCCATAGTAAAGATCAAGCAGATTAATAAATTACTGAAGATTTGATAAGAAATTTGAAAAATCAACTGACCTATATGTCGTTTTTCATGGAAGTAACTGTTTCTTAATAATAATATCTTAGGCTTTTTGTTTTATTAGTAGGTAAGTATCTACGCTTTTTATATTATTTTATTAGTATTGTAGAATTGTTTTACATGTTTCAGGTATATTTAAAAGTGGCTACAATATTTATCAAACGGGTGATATTTGAACACTTTTTTGCTATTTTTTCTTGTAAAAACTTAAGAATTATAATGACTGAATGTACAATAATAGTACCTAAGTAATTAGTTTAAAACCATATAATCAATATTATAATATGTATATACTTACTAGAATAAATTATTATGACATCTACTACCTATCCTTACCATTTTATCGTAATCATAATACTACTTACGTGATCATTATAATGTATTCATTTTCATTCTAAGCACTCTGAAACTTATTTATTCTTTGGAACACCTGTAGGTACTCTTAAAATTCGAAATTATTTTGCATGAGTATACCTACGCCCTGTGGCCCTGTATATGATTTCAAAAGAAGCCGCCGGCGCGTGTATCCGCGGGGCTACACGGCGTGTCCTATCCCGCGCCGCTCCCCGCAGACCTCCCGCCCCCTCTCGCGCCTTCACTGGCGGCGCGCGGGTCCACGCGCCCCGACCGCGCGCAATTGAAGTTGCCGAAGAAAGTCGGCGAAAAAATGATTTTCTATTTTTATTTACGGCGCGGGGATTCACGCACCGCGCGTTTGCAAAATTATTTTGTTATTTTTTATTTTAATTGTCATTTGCGGTCTGACTAGAGAGACCGTAGCACGCATGCAAGCTGCTGGTGACCTTCAAACTCCAGATCAAGCTCTATCCACCATTTACTTACTTTTTGGTAGCTAAGCTTCTCATATAATAATTTAATCATCATCTGGTTAAGGTTCTCATAATAATTTAATATTTAAAAATTTCGTATCGATCAGACAAGTAGGTACAAGTTACTCGAGTCCCTTCAGCAACATGAAAACAGCTGGTGATCTTCAAACAACTGAGCTGATTTTACATCATGTACCTATACACCGAACTGTTACACCTAACTACTCCGTGAAATGGCGCTAAGTCCTAGCTGCAAGACGCAAGAGTCTTGCAGGCTATGTCTTGTTCTTGATCAAGTCTTGCACGGTCAGTCTTGGTCTTGGTCTTGCTAAAAATACGCGGTCTTGTTCTTGGTCTTGGTCTTGCAAAAACGCAAGAACAAGACCAAGACTGCAAGACCAAGACTGAATTTGGGCAACACTAGTGTTAATTATTCAATTTTTCAAATATTTTATTATCATTAATTTATAACTGAATTCTAAGAAGATATTCCAAATGTTTATAAGCTTAAAAAGTGCTATTTATTTTTAAGCTATTTTGTATATTTTTTTTATAGGTTGTTATACCTCGATATGCAATTGCATGTCACTGACGTCATTGTGACGTAAATGCAGGTGGAACCAATGCGAGGTTCGAATAAATGCTAGTTGCCATATTTAACTTAGAAAAACTTTGTCTTATTAACGCGCCATAGAAAGAGATACTTTTAAGAAAATGCAAACAAAAACAGGAAATTGAAGCCTAAAGTAAACTGAGAGGACAAAAAATTAACGAAACAAAGTTAAAGTTAATCAATGTAAATTAAATAGAACAATGAAGACAAAAGTAGCAGCATTGTCAAAAGACAAATACAACTTCGAAGAAGTATAAACGTTTAAATATTTCGGTGTATTAGTCAATAGAAAATAAGCACAATTTACAAAAAGAACTTTTTATAATAGAAAGTTTTTTACTGATTTATAGGTCATATTTTGTGTCATCTCAACAATGCACAGCATCCCTGACATTGTAAAAATATTAAGTCATACAACGCTGTGATTGCTCATAGAGAAGATTGTTTCCTTGTTAACAAAATCAAGGGTAGTTGTATCTAAAAACTTTCTAAAACAGTTTATTTTATTACCAGTTAAAATAATACAAAAAAAAAAGAAAAAAACTTCTCTGTCGCGTAATCGATTCCATTATGATAACATAACAGAACTGTCACAAGTGGACTGATCCGCCGCTTAACCAACTACGCCACGAACGATTTATTTAATAACTTTCAAAATAATATTATCTATACACAACTTAGATCATGTTTAATATCAATTCGGTATAAATTTCGAAATCTATGTATATGCCTAAATACACTTGAAACATGCATTGTCATCCAGTTCTTAGCTATCCTGAAAATTTCAGAGCTCTAGGTAGTCGGGAAATAGGTTTAAATTCGATTACAAATTCCACGGAATGACATAGAGACACAGAACACGGCGAAAATATAAAAAACTTTCTAAAAAGAAAGAGTAAATGTAACAAGAATAATTTATACGGAAATAAGGAATTTATTTCAATAAAATAAATTTTCAAAAAATTAAGATGAAATACAAATTAAAAAAAAAATCAAAACGACTATAAGACCAATAGTATAATATGCTGCGAAGACTATCATGATAACAAATGAACAAAAACAGTTCAAGGTGTTTGAAAAAAAGATAATAATTAAAATATTAGGATCGAATACAGTGAATGGATGAAGAACGAAATTATAATTAGGGTATTGAAAGTACTGAGTATTAGATGGTATGGACACATCATGAGTAAAAATAAAACTAATCCTATAAGAGTATTAAAGGAATGGATTCCACTAGGGAACAGAGCTAGAGGTAGACCGAAGATATGATTGAAGGACCAAGCATAAGAAGACGTTAAGCTTTGATGATGATAACGAGTATGGAGTGCGCTATATTCCAGTCTAGGGAAAAGTATGACGGTTACACGAGAGTGGAATATCTATTCGTTACGAGTCATAGACTTTACTTTTTCTGCTACTACTTGTAAAATCCGATCTCACCGTCATCATTACTGTCTACGTTTATAATCAATTTATTTAAATTGAAAAATACCTGTAAGTACTTTAGCTCTACTTGTGTAACATGTTCAACATAACTTGTCCATTTTTGATGGTCTCTTGCAGCGACTTCACTTTCTATCAACTTTATCACAGATGCACTAGGTTTTGGAGTTTGGTTTTTGCGGGCAATATTCCTTTTCAACTGACCCCAAAGTAGCTCTGTAGGATTTAGAACGCAGTAATAGGGCGGTAGCCTTAATAGTTCATGACCTTTTTGTTTTGACGGTCAATGAGACATACTCCTTTTTGTACGCAACACTTCTAATTTTCTTTGTGTAGAATTCTTCAATGTAAATATCATTCTGTTTCAATAAAAATTTTAGCTCATCTTTCGCAGAACTTGATGTGGGTACTCGTCCTTTCACCCTTAAATAATAGGGCACATTATCCATAACAATAACGCTATTTTTCTTGAGTAGAGTTTCAGAAAACAATTTCTCAAAAAGGCTATCCATATCTTGATGGTAATCTAAAGAACAATTATTTATGTGTTTAGCTCCTTTAACCCAACTGTCAGAACTACCACAATGAAAATAATCTATATCTATACTTATTAGGGTGTCCCTTAAATTTCAAGTTTGAAATTTTTTCACGCATACCTTCTTAAAAGTTTTATGATAACCCTATATTGTCTAGAAAAAAATATTAGTTCGATTTATAAACGATTACCCGTGCCGACTTGCTATTTAAACTTGTCCATACAAGTTGCATAAGTAATGCGTTGTGACTTGTTACTACATGTTTTATTTGCCATTTCATACATGTTTTTTAAGACTATTAGTGCTCCATTGCTTAGTGTGTAAACATGTCGGTGAAATAACGGATTGAAAAACAAAATATTTTTCTTTTTGGATCGCCTAGCTACCAAATAAACGGTGCAAAATTACCATCTAATCAACAAGCTCTCTCAGTCTTCTTTTTACAATATTCGTGAGGTTAAATTGACTTTTAGTGAAAGTGCAAATCTTGTGATTAAGAAGTGCATCATATGTTGGGAAAAAGCAAGAATTCCATCAAGGGCTTTCCCTAACTGCATGAAGAAACTTGATGATTTATATCATGTTTCGAGAGAGTTGCAAAAAAAATGTAAGAAAACTTAGATTACGCTCAAGAACCGTGAGAACAATTTCAAAATTAATCTTGATAATTTGTTTGATATTGCACATGCTGATGCTGTTGAGAGAATGAAAATAGAGAACATAAATTATTTTTAATGAAACAGAGAGAGCCAGGTCAACCGGGATGCTTAGGTGGTGTAGATAAAAAATTGGCGGAAAAGAAGAAAGATCTAGACAACGACGATTGGAAGAAGAGGAAAGGATTGTAAGACAAAGAGAATCACTAGCTGTTGCATCTAGTTCAACCACAAATAACTTCTAGAAAATTCAGACTAAGAACGGATCTTGAATTCTGAAGTCAGCTTGCCGGACGTTCCATGCCATGAACAAAGTTCAAAAAGAGGTAAAAAAAATCTCATAACACCTAAACTAGTTGCGTTTACATTCTTAATGCGGTGGTAGAAGCAGTGATGATTTCTCTATTAACAAATCCTTGATTCAGCGAATTCGTACTGGAACTAGAAAATCAAGGGCAGAAGCAATAAAATCTGACTTTCAAAACAATGTACCCGACTTAGTCACAGTCCATTGGGATGGAAAACTATTACCCGGGGGTGGATGTAGGGAGTTCAAAAGAAGAACGCTTGTCAGTTATTGCTTCATTTGACGATAGAAAACAGCTTCTTGCAGTGCCGAAACTAGAAAGTTTTTCTGGAAAACAACAAGCTTAGGCTTTTTTAACAGCTCTTTTTGACTGGAACTCTCACGATAAAGTACAAATAATGTGCTGCGATACAACAGCTTCCAAGCTTGCGCTATTTTGGAGCAAACTTTAGGAAGAGAATTGTTGCTCTTCGCCTGTCGTCATCATGTTTATGAATTGATCCTAAAAACCTGTCTTTGAAACCAAGATTAAGCAAATTACTAGTAGCTCAGATATTCCGATGTTCAAAAAATTCAGAGAAAATAGGAAAAACATCGATTCTAGTAAAATTAAACCGCCTCTTAATTTCGTAAAAGTATTGAACAAGAACAAAAATTTTATCTCACGACTGCAGATTAACGACAGTTTTCTAAAGGAAGATGTATCTTCTTGGAATAACAATGCTGCTTTTCTGGAAGCTTAAAGAAGAATAAGTTATATAAGAGTTGTAAATGATAGGGCTGTTAAATTAATGCAAAATTTTAACGGACTTTTACGACTGAAGAAGAACAAAAACAGTTCTTGCTGCGGTGTCTAGGAACATAGAAAATTGTATCCAGACTGTAAAAAAACTACTCTAAAAAGAAGTTATTTTGAATGATTGTTATTACTTTATGTTTTTAATTAAAGATTAATGTTCATCTCATTTATTTTTTACTCTTATTCACTTAATTTATTGCATTTGTAGTGATTTTATAGCAGACCAAAATTTTAGGACAAAACACGTTTTTTACTAAACTTTGAATTATGCTAGATTGATAAAATTTTATTTTTAAGTATGTTATAGCATTAGTAAAAAATATAGAGGGTATGCATTTCAAAATTCGAAGAAAAAATTTTGTTTGTCATATAAGGGACACCCTAATACTTATAATAAATCTGTAAAATGAAATCAGTAAAATTTTTGTCTGTCTGTCTGTCTGTATAACCGTTATAGAAACAAAAACTACTCGACGGATTTTAACGAAACTTGGTACAATTATTTTTCATACTTCTGAGCTGGTTATAGAATACTTTACATCACGCTATAATCAATAGGAGCAGAGCAGTGAGGGGAAATGTTGGGAAAACCACTTTTACGGTGTGGGGAAGAAATTTTTATACAACAATCTATACGTCACGCGAACTACGTCGCGGGTACATCGATATAGAACCCAAAAATGTGGTTAGATTTTTTGTTGTACCTACGTCTGTCTGTCTATCTATATGTTTGTGCGCGCATCACATGAAAACTACTGATCCGATTCGAATGCGGTTTTTACATATGTATTTGTCTTCTTTTTACTTAACATCTGGTGTATAAAAATTTCTCCCCCTCCTCTTTTACGGTGTGGGGGAAGAAATTTTCAAACAACAACCTATACATCACGCGAACGACGTCGCGGGTACATCGATATAGAACCCAAAAATGTGGTTATTTTTTTTTGTACGTCTGTCTGTCTATCTATATGTTTGTGCGTGCATCACATGAAAACTACTGATCCGATTCGAATGCGGTTTTCACAGATCTATTTGTCTTCTTTTAACTTAACACCTTTAACGGGATGAGGGGAGAAATTTTTATACAACAATTAACACGCCACGTGAACGACGTCGCGGGTACACCTAGTTAATAATATAAAGTATCAGTAATTATAAAACAAAAAACATATCACTAATAAATAAAAAAACTTTTAGGATTTATGGGGGCTGGGATATTAAAACGAATTAATATTAGTCATTTAATTTCACTTTATTTTATTTAACCCGCAAGATAAGAGACTATCTTAGTTCACAGAACTCTGTCACGACTTATTTAATAACTAATTTTTAAGATATATTTATATATCTACTGTTAAGTGATAGTCTTGTTTTATTTATCATCTTTCTTAAGCTTATCTTATTTTTAGGACTAATTCTTTTAATACTAACATATAGTTTTTCTCACTTAGGCACTTATTCTACAAGAGGGTTTTGCTGATGGCCTAATCTTGTTGTATAAACAAAACATTAAATACCATACCATAAAATAATATTCATTTCATTATACCGTAGATAAATTTTGAACTTATAAGCATCATTTAGATAATTAAAAATAATAATGTTCTATTATACTTTTCAACAATAACAATAACATATGAAGAAGAATAAATATTAAACCTAAATAAAAGAAATTATCCGAAAGCTGCGGTCGACGACAATACTAAAAATTGTGAATCTATAAAAATATGAAACCCAAACCTGTAAAGATCATAAACAAGTATTGTAATAGAATGGAAGCGATAACCAGCCATCGTTAACCCCTCATTAAGATAAGAAAAATTAGTCTGCATAAACTTGGAACGAATAATACTGTGAATTTGATATCTCGGACGAGCCGCCTGGGTCGGATCACAGGCATGTAAGGTTCAATATTGTCACCCCTAAAATTATTAAGACCACGTTCAGAAATCCACGGAGAACGAATTGGGAGGACTATGTAAATTTCCTCAATGAAAATCTCGAGGACAGAACGGTGGCAATAAGAGATGTGTCCAGTTTGGACCGGGAGGTGGATAGGGTAAGCGAGGCTATTGGGTCGGCTTATCGTGAAAGCTGCTCGAAACAGACAAGGAAATATAGAAGAAACATTCTCTGGTAGAACGAACACCTGCAGAAGCTTAGGGCTCAGGTGAGAAGGCTGTTTACTAAGGTCAAAACCGTTCATAACTTGAAAGAGTACAGACAAAAGTTAACGCTGTAGGTACAATAAAGAAATCCGAAAAGCCAAAAGAGACTCCTGGAGTAGGTTCTGCGAGGAAGTCCAAACGAACCCCGCATGTTCAAGAATACACAAGGTCCTGGCTAAGGATGGTACAGCGAAAGAGGTCGGCTTCCTCAAAAAGGATGACGGATCATACACCAAAACGTTGGAGGAAAGTTTAAGAACATTGGTACACTTTCCTGGCTCACAGTTTATAGAAGCGGGATCGGATAGCACAGGCCACGGTCAAAGGCCGATAAAAGGCCCTCAAGGGATGACTGAAAGCTAGCTACCGAAATAACCAGACCCGCAAAAAATCAAATGGGCTATCAGCACATTCCGCCCATTTAAAACACCGGGAACGGACGGAATATACCCAGCCCTACTCCAGAAAAGGCAGGATGTAATTATAACACATCTGTGTAAAATCTTTAAGGCTTGTTTGTCCTATAGATTTATACCATCTGTGTGGCAGAAGGTGGAAGTCTTACATCTCCCTAAAGTGGGGAAGATGACGGACCAAACTACCAAGTCATACAGATCAATAAGTCTATCGTCATTCGTAGCGAAAACGCTGGAGAAACTGGTCGATAGATATATAAGGGCTATTATCAAAGTCAATGAAAGACAAGGAAGTGACCGACGCGACGCACTTTCAAGGAGGGGAATCCCTCTACTAATATGCGAATGGGTGTATGCCAACCTAACGTATAGGATCGTAGTGTCAAAGTTAGGTGAGGCGTCCATTGAGGCAACAGTGGGAAGGGACTGTCCGCAGGGACGGGTACTCTCGCCTCTGCTGTGGTCAGCACTTGTGGATCATCTCCTTAAGAAACTCCTTAATGATGGCTTTCACTGCCTAGGTTTCGCAGATGATATGGCCATAATCATTTAGGGGAGGTTTCTGGGCACAGTCTCAGAGCGGATGCAGACCGCAATAAATATGGTGTACAAGTGGTGCAAGGATGAAGTCCTAACAGTCAATCCACAAAAAACATTAGTTGTCCCCTTCACAAATAAAAGGGCGTTGCAAGGCTTAAAACCAATAACGCTCAACAATTTGCTGGTACCAATGGCCACAGAAGCCAAATACCTTGGTGTGGTATTTGACCAGAGGCTATCATGGAAGCAACACATTCAAAAGGTCACACGCAAAGCTCCAATAGCCCTTGGTTGGTGTAGACAATTGTGTAGTAAGAACTGGGGCCTGAACCCCAAAATGAACCTTTGTTTGTATACACAAGTCATTAGACCAATGTTAACCTATGGTTCGGTGCTGTGATGGAGTAGAACGCAGCAGTCCGGGGCGATCAAGCAGCTGGAAAGCATTCAAAGGCAGGCATGCCTGCATGTTACAGGTGTCATGGGGACCGCCCCAACGGACGCACTACGGGTTCTTCTTAACCTACCACCATTACATTTCTACATAGAGGGCGAGGCTATGGCAACTGCTCACAGTCTGCTACAGGCTCCCATTACCTTATTAAAAGGGAAAAAGCAAAGTTATATGACAGGGTTAAGGCGGATAAAACAATGAACATGCCTCAGGACAGGATAGTCCCTAGGTATAACTTTGCGAGAAACTTTCGAGTAGAAATACTGGAAAGGGACTCATGGAACAATGGCCCCCAATCCAAGGGGAGTCAATCTGGTATACTGATGGCTTAAAGACTCAGAAAGGCACAGGGTCAGGTATATATAGTAAAGGACACAGGATAAAAGTCCAACTAAGTCTAGGTGCCACAGTGTTTCAGGCTGAAGTAATGGCCATACAACACTATGCAATGGAGATCGTAAGTCAGGGTATAAAGGGTAAAACCGTAATCATCTACTCGGACAGTCAAGCAACTCTAAAGGCGATAGTCTCGGCACAAATAAGCTCACAGGTGTGGGACTGCATTGGGGCCCTGACATATGCCGCAAATCAAAATTATCTGACACTGGCATGAATACCAGGACACTCAGGGTTTCGAGGCAATGAGAAGGCTGATGAATTGGTCCGTGCGGGAGCTAATACCCCAAGGATTGGCCCGGAACCATTCGGCGAAGTTGCTGGTATATTCAGAAACTTAGCCGTTGAGAAATGGAGGCTAGAGACGTCCCAGGAGTGGTGGGAAAAATCACCTTACAAGCGACAAGCCAAACTCTTCATAACGGGACACTCGGCGAAGTTTACTGCAGAGCTGCTATCACAAAGGCGAAACGATGTCAGAATGATTGTCAGTCTCTTTACAGGCATTGTAGGCTTAGAAAACACATGAGTCAGCTGAACTTAGCAGATGAAGACATTTGTCGATACTGCCAAGAGGAGGAGTAAACCGCATTTCATGTCCTATGCCAATGTGAAAGCCTTGCAAGGATGCGGTATCTAGTACTGGAAGAGGAGAAACCGGCTGCTCCAAGTTATGCGGAATGGCCACTGTCAAGGCTATTAAGTCTCGATCATTAAGAGGGTAGGGCTGGACAAGGTGCTCTAATCCTATTCCAGAGATAATGGGTGTTCACAATAGATCTGCAAAGGTCACAGTGATACAGGCTAACAGCCAACCCAAAAATATCTAATCTAAAAAAATGCCCCTTTATTCTGAATTCTTTTATCACTGAATTTGATTCAGTACACAGCTAAAAAATACGCTTATTTGTTTATTATTTTTTTTATTTAAAATTCAAATTCATTCATATAATTCATCCCGTGCCACACACTACATTTTTTATATCACATGCATTGAAACGGCGAGTTTTGATCTCTGTAGCCAGTCGAAGTAAGACTATTTCAGACCAATGCAACTGTCAGTCAGAAACATTCTGACAGATTTGAAATAATGACATTTGTTTCTCCCCTAGGGCAGAAACAACTGTCAGTTTCTGACTGACATATGACAGCTGCATTGGTCTGAAATTGTCTTGTTTCGACTGGCAAAAGAGGGATCAAACTAGCTGTTTCAATGCATGTGATATGAAAAAATACTTAATCTTGAGAACCAATTTACAAATAGCAGATCACGTTTTAAAATTCCATTGAAGCAACGTGCGTCACGAAGAAAAATCCGTATATATATATATATATATATATATATATATATATATATATATAATCCTTAATTGTATTACACATGATATTTCCAGATGGAATGAAAAAATAAGTAGAAACTGTAGAACAAACAGCAACTGAGTAATTTAAGGGAATTAAATACGCATGTGCGATGAAAAAGAATTCTTCAGCCCATTTTTTTTAAACTGGTGACCTTCTGCATCTACTTTTTGTTTTTTTTCACTAGACATCATTTTTGCATACAAAAGATAATTAGTTTCCACGAAAGATGCCCACAAAGTCACAAAGCAAATTGACGCCACTAACAGTTTAGGACTAGGAAATCGCTTGTCGAAGTTATCATTTCGATGTCTAGCTCAAATAGAACTGAAATAAAGTTCGGGCAATCCATCCTCTTTTGTAGACAAAAAATTCGAAAAGAGGTTGACCTTAAAGACCATCCTTGCAACTTCCCGCTAGTTTTAACCGCAAAGCTATAGTAACGTGACGTATTTTGACGTTTTTGACTTTTTTTTAAATGTTTAAAAAGCCATAACTTTTTAACGCGTTACGATTTTGATGTTCAAGATGGCATTCGACGCAGTTTTTTGAGACCTAAAAACGTTACCAGGAGTGCAAAATCGGTTAGTCAAAAAATCTCTAAGTTATTAAAAAAACACTTTTTTTGAAATTTTTCGACAACGATATCTCACGAACGAATTAACCGATTTTAATTTGCAAAACGGCATTCCACGTGGCTTTTTAAGCTTGAGAGCTGATTAGGTTATGAAATTGATCGATGCAATAGCCAAAAAGATATGCCCAAAAAACATAATTTTTACCAATTGTTTTATTCGGTTATTTTGAAATTTCTCGGCCATTGTCTAATGTATCAATGGTTTTTGGCCTAACAACAAGATTTACGAACAGATCGAAGGAGTAGCAATGAGAAGCCCTCTCAGCCCGGTAATAGCAAATTTCTTTATGGAAAAGTTCGAACAACTGGCTTTGGACAGTGCCCCATACAAGCCAAAGGTTTGGTATAGATATGTAGATGACACATTTGTAATATGGAGCCATGGGGATAATAAATTGCAAGAATTTCTGACACACATTAACAGCATCCATGAAAATATACAGTTTACGATGGGAATCGAAGACAACAACAAGCTAGCGTTCCTTGATGTGTTATTATCACGAAAAGGAAGATCATTGAGCTACACAGTGTACAGAAAACCAACACATACGAATCGTTATTTACATAGGGATTCCAACCACCACCCATGTCAGAAATATGGAGTCATCAAAACCTTAGCAGAAAGGGCAAGAAGGATTTGCGAACCCGAGGCACTAAACGCAGAGCTAACTCATATTCATGATGCTTTAAGGGCCAATGGTTATTCAGAACAAGAAATCAAAAGATCGATTGGACCAACAAATCGTAGACCCAAAGAAAATGAGCAAATCCAACCAGTGGCAAAAGAATTTCTGCCTTTTATTCCGGGAGTGACAGACAGAATTGGTCGATTGCTAAGAAAGAAAAATGTGAAAACTATTTTCAAACCAACGAGAAAAATCAAAGAATGTCTGGGGCAGACGGACAAATCCGCGGTAGCGGAACATACCCTCACTATGGACCATCGGATTAAGTTTGAGGAGACCCAAGTCCTCGCTACTACATCAGCATACCATTCCAGACTCTATAGAGAAGCCATAGAGATAGAGAAGCACCCGAACAACTTTAATAAAAAAGAGGAAGCAGTCAAGATCAACAAAACATGGGTCCCCATAATTAAGGGTGCGAAAACTCTACCCTTAACGAACAACACCGACCAGAACCGATTGGAATCGAAAGCAACTGAGGTCCCGCCCACTTCCTTCCCGACGTATAAATACGGGCTCCGTTCACGCAGAGCTCAGTAGTTTGCAGACTGTCAACCAGAAAGCAACTTCTGAAGATGAAAACCGCTCGTGTTGGCGAAACGTCAAGTCAATATGACAATCGACGCCGTCCTAACAGCCCAAAAACCATTGATACATTAAATAACAATTTTCTTTAACTAATTTACACAACTTTTATACAACTACAATTACTAAATAGCGTCGTTAAAATATCTCGTATTACAATTCGCACTTTATCGCCAGCACTACAAATACAATTAATTCTTATCGCAAACTAATACAATCACCACTATTATGTATCGCCGACTATCGCTATAACAACTAATGTACTGTCCTCCGTCCAACCGGTCCTTATATATAAAATTAATCCTTGTAGAACCATATACAAAAATCCCACAGTACAATTCTTCTAGAAAGTCGCTACGTTATGTTTCTAGAACGTAGAAGGTTCTCGGCTTCCAATCGAACAATATCAGGTTCCAAGAACTGCCCCGTCTGTCTCGTTTCTTCCTGGGCGGCAGGTCCGGCTCAAATCGTAACAGTAATATACTTTTTCTACAACCGGGACAAAAAGATGTCCTTTTCTAATAAAATACTTTCAGCGATTTCCGGCACAAGTAAGAGAAATTCTCATTACTTTAACTTTCATCACTATTAATGAAAATTATATTTAAAAACAATTTATATCAGGTCGCCCGGTTTTATTAGTTTAACGTTCTTCGTTAATTGTTTAGACTTATCAGTTTTTACTGAAAGCATTGTTAGTTGTTTGCATATTTTGAGTGGTTGTCCACAAAATTTAATTCATCGACGCTATGGTCCATGTATTCGATGTTAAAAACCACTTTATCGATTTAAAATAATATCGATTTTAGTAAATATCCCACGTTACGTTCTTTTTTGAAACGGGATGGTTTTAAAAGTAAAAAAAAAATTTTTCTTCCGATAAGATACATACTTTCTTAAAGAATACACCCAACACCAAATACTTAATGACTAAGCTAAGTTAAATTACATTATTAATCGAAAAATTCTTAATGATATTGTAGGTACCTAGTATAGTTTTTGATTTTTGGGAGCTTGTCGTTGTCATGAATTAAAAGATTTGATAGTAAATGATGTAAAAGATACCAGCAGTATACTCTCAGTTAAAATACATAATACAAAAACAAAAGTGCGGCGTTCCTTCCACATTTCTGGTTTCTTCTGAGATTTCTAAAATATATATGAACCTTCGTCCTCTAAATATGGACAAAATAAATGCAAGATTCTTTATAAATTACCAGAACGGAAAGTGTACTAGATAGGTTGTGGGATAAATAAATTCAGTACATTTCCTATGGAAATCGCTCAATACTTAAAATTGCCTGATCCACAAAAATCTACTGGGCATTGTTTTCGTAGAATTTCTGCAACGCTGTTAGTGGATGCAGGAGACGATTTACTTTAATTAAAAAAGCACGGAGGATGGAAATCTAATCAATTAGTTAACAGCAAAAATCAAATACAAACTAAAATTTTACAATCTATACAGAATACAACTCCAACGAAAACGACGCATTTTCATCTGGATTCTGGAGTGATATCAGTTAACAATATAACAGATGTGGCATCGTCTACCTCAATAGATAAAAATCTGGATTCTAATAATCCTATAGTTTTGGGCACAATTGTTCGAATATCACAATTAACCAATATTTAAATCATAAATAAAGTTCAACGAAATTCGGTTATATATAATTTAAAATAAAATATTCTTCATTTTTTAGTATATTATTAAGGTACAAAGACGCTTGTAAAAAAAGTATAATGTTTCACTCGTCGAAAACACTTTCTGAACCTCGTGAACATTACCAGCCTCGGCTACGCCTCCGTTAATAAATTGTTCTCTTGCTCCAAAAATTTTACTTTCATCACTCGTAAAACAATATACTATTTCTTTGAATTAGGTTTTTCAAAATGTCTGGCGAACTGGATCAAATCATACAGCGGGCTGATTTTTGTCCACATATTTTCCAAATAATCTGAACAGTAGAATTCCTGAGTTAGAAAATAGAATTTTATTTAAATTCAGGACAAAAATATAAATAAAAAAACACTGCATTAATCTAGAAATAAAATTAGATTTAACAATTTTTATCAAAGTCACATTTGAACGCAGTTGAAAAACATACAATTTTTTCTTAAATAAACTTCAATATTTTAAACATCAATTATGAGATTTAGTAAACAACTATATTGATCCTCCTGAGGTGTTCACGGATTTGTGCAGGCTAAAAGAAAAATAAATACATAGCAAAGATCAAAGATAAATAAATAAATCCAATTTTTAATATTTATATATGAATGCATAAAAAATAAGCATACAAATTTTCAATTTATAAATTTATTTAATAAAATAAAAAAACTAAAACAATGCTTATTAATATATATTGTTATGGAACTCCTCTTCTGTGACACCTTCCACATAATAAAATCTTCGGAGTTGTGGATTCTGCATTCAAGGAAATCGATCACGATTAGAACAAAATTTTTCAATATCCTTTTGTCTTCCTATGGCTTCTCTGCTTTTCAACTTACTGTCTCCTTCTCTTTTGTCCTCTACTCTCTAGCTGTGGCTTCTTATTCTATTTGCTCCTGCTATTTTGTGTTTTAGTTTTAATTGTTTTGATTAATTCTTTTTGTATTTACTTGTCTTTTTATTTAATTTTAAAATAAAATTTATTTAATATCGTACATTTCAATCTCATTATTTTTTTTACATTAATCTGATAGCGTAATCAATTTATTAATCACAATCTAATTATAAAACTTTCCATGACAATATACACAAAAATTAACAAACAACTATCTAATAAAAACTTAAAATTAAACTAGCGGAAAGTTACCAAAAGAATGTACCCCCGAGGAAAATTCACATCACTATATATATGTATATATGTATATAATACCTAAATAAAAAAAGTAAAAATGGCAAAAATTCTCATTTTAATTTAATGGATTATACGAAGGACGAACACAAACTATTCAAATATAATATCTTTAATAAGGAGTGAAGAACCGGATATAATTATTTTAAATTAAACTTATTTAAACTAAAACAAAATTTACATATAATGAGGAATGTTTTGAAGCATAACAATATTGAGAAATAATGATATTAATTTCAATATTATAAAAGTTAAGCAACTGGCAGGCTGATAAATTTAGATAGAATTATAATTATAAAAGTGAACAAGTACAATATTGTAAATATATTTTTACATCCATCAAATAAAATCTTAGAAATCAGGAGCAGAGTTAAACAAGTATGGGACAGTATTTAATTTGGGGAAGTAAAAGAATCCCGCACAAAGCCAATGGAAAAGTACTTTCCGTCTAAAATTTTGTGAATAGAAAGTTCTAAGTGTTTAAAAATGGATAATTTTTGAGATATAGAGGTTTGAAGTTGGACGAAAATAGTGATTTACTGAACAGGTCAACATTTGATATACTGAGTATTTCTAGATCTCACTGTTAGATTTTTTTTAAACCTTAGGATACGCTCGGTTTTTGGGGTCGCTAAATTCGAATCCGGGGTCGATTTACCTCTATCCTGTCAGGTTCAAGGTCATTTGAACGTCAAAGTATGAATAAATGATTAAAAAATCTGAATAAAAATCAAGTACCTAACTGTTTTTGATATTACATATGTGACGAACTTTCATCCCCTCCACTTAGCGTTACCCTTGGGCAACGACGGAGACATGACAGGTTTTTGACTATTGCTGTGATAGAGCGAGTAAAGAGGCACAAGAAGAATGCAATTCTCCGACAGAAGAACAAAAGAAAGCTTTCCGAAAAAGTAAAATTACAACAAGAAGTCCAACCCTTGAACAACCCTACAAAAAAGCTAACATCAGAAAGAAATTAAAAAGTATTTGCTAGACATCAAACCAAAACTTAATTAGGAATTGAACGATATAAAAAAGAAATATGACATCCAAGATATTAAGCAAATGGACCATCCACATACTTTGATAGAATAGTTCATTTTAGTATTTGGTTGTTATTGATTGTAATTCGTTAGGGTTTAAAAAAAAACTTTCATTAAAAAAATCCGATAAATATTTCGTGCCAAAACTTTTAGGACATACGAAAAAAAAAACAATCTAATATTTTTAAACCACCCACAAGACTAACTCCACTAAGTGAAAGAAGAGGTGCAGTGAATAATTAGTTAAGATCTGTGAGGTATTTTTAATTGGACACTGCATTCAGATGTAGGATTCAAATTACGTTCCGAACAATACCCTAAGAAGAAATATATTGGCTGATTAGAAAAAATATATTACAGGAAGTCCTAGTACCACATGTACCTGTTCTGTAGCTAAATTATCACAATCGTAAGACTTCTGAAAATTTAAACGTTCTTATGAGTTCAACTGGAAGATAGCTACCGAAATAACTAGATCCGCAAAAATCAGATAAGCTATCAACACATTCCGTCCATTCAAAACACCGGGAACACACGGAATATACCCAGCCCTACTCCAGAAAGGGCAGGATATGATCATAGCACATCTGTGTAAAATCTTCAAGGCTTGTTGGGCCTATAGATTTATACCATCTGTGTAGCAGAAGGTGAAAGTCAAATATTTTCCTAAAGTGGGGATGATGACGGACCAAACCAGTCTTTCGTCATTCGTAGCGAAAACGCTGAAAAAACTGGTTGATAGATATATAAGGAGAGGAGTCACCACTCTAATATGTGAATGGGTTTATGCCAAGCTAACGCATAGGATCGTATAGTCCAAGATAGGTAAGGCTGCCATTGAAGTGGAAAGGGGCAGTCCACAGGAAGCAGTTCTGTCGCCCCTGGTGTAGTCAGCACTTGTGGATGAGTTTCTTGAGAAACTCCTAAACGAAGGCTTTCAGTGCCTAGGTTTTTGCAAATGATCTGGCCATAATCGTTCAGGGGAGGTTTCTGGGTATAGTCTTAGAGCGGTTGCAGACCACAATGAATATGGTATATAAGTGGTGCAAAGATGAAGGCCTAACAGTAAATCCAAAAAAGCACCAGTTGTCCCATTCACAAATAAAAGGGCGTTACAAACCGATGACGCTGAATAACGGTAACAATGACCACAGATGCCACGTACTTGGGGGAGGTGTTTAACCAGAGGCTATAATGGAAGCAGTATATCCAAAAGTTTATATCCAAAGCTACAACGAGTCGTGGATCCGAGCATAGTGGGCAGCAGAAGAGCTGGAGTGTATGATATAACTAAATCACGACACCACCTAACTTTTTGAAAAGAAGGTAAAAAATGAAAAAACCTAGAAAGTTAAAAATAAAGAGACAATGATTATGTTTATATATATATTTTTGAAATTTTAGAAAGTATTCAAACAAGATTATATTAAATGTCACTTTCAGCAAAACTTAATGTCATTTAATAAATTCTTGTTTGTACCCGCTGGGTGCGCGATGACAGCGCCACCTAGCGGTTACAATTACGGCGCATTTAAATATCAATTGTCATTACGGAAAGTAAGGAAACAAACAATTATAAAACATCGTAATTTATTAGTTTTTTACCTAAATGTATTGCTTTTATAGTAATCCAATAACTTTTAATTCTCTCTGGCATCTCCACCAAATTTTCTGATGACCATCTACCAATCTACTTAATATATTATCTCTATAAAACAACATTCAAAAAAACAAAGTCCTCTGTAATACACAAAACACAACTAAAACTAGCAACCAATTTGTAAGGGCTAAATACATTCTCAAAAATCTACTGAAAGTAAAATCAAGTTGAGCTTCTTGTATGCTCTGTCACACGTGTTTCGGTAGAGCAACATTTTTCTAATACAAAAAAATATTAAGCATTTTTTTACTAGGCCCTTCTGAGAAATGCAAAGTGTGTATTGATTATATAGTTCTGTGAATTTCTAAAAGATGGCGATGTAAATTATATAGTATATAGTGTTACGAGTCCGGACCTGTCGCCCAGACCGAGGTGTGAGGAATTCTTGGAATTCTAGTCTAGTCTAGTTTGTTTCCGAACGAAATCGAAACTTCTATGAGCTGTTGTGGCGTCGAGGTGGTTTGAGAGTTTTCTGTTCGAGATTTAACTGCATGGATGTTTCTGGAAGGAATTAATTCTATATAAAAAGGGACGGCTTCGGACGGAGAAATCAATTGTATTTGTAATAGCTTGCGATAAAGTGCGAATTGTTGTACGAGATATTTTAACGACGCTATTTAGTAATTGTATTCAAGTTGTGTAAATTAGTTTAAGAAAATTGTTATTTAGTTGTGTTCACCAATAAATTGTTAAGTTTGTCTGCTGTTAATCACTTATCCCGAATCCACGAAGGAAAAATTATAACTATCGTTTGAAATCTGGGTTTCTAAAACACCCGGTAGATGGTGTTGTACTTCAATTTATAAATAATACAAAAAAAAATCGTTTGGAAAAATCAAAAAATAAGAAGCATTAAAATGTGAAAAATTAGCGAAAAAAAAACAAAAACTGAAAAAATATCACAATTATTGAAAATAAACGTAAAATTGTGAAAAATCGAAAAACCGACAAAACCGAAAAAAATTACAAAATAAAACGAAAAAAAAGTAAAACCTTGGAAACCAACGAAAAAATATGATAAAATCGACCAAAACGAAAAAAAAATGCAAAACAATCGAAAAAACGTAAAAAAATCGTGACATTTGAAAGAACGGAAAATGAGAAAAAGAAATCATTGTTACGTGGTAGGAAGTTCTCCTGGTCAACTTGTATGTCTATGGATGAACGACGTACTTTTTTATAGTTTTAAAAGACTTTTGTTATAACTGATTTAAAGAAATTCACTTTAAAAGTTGTAATAATGTTTGTTTACCAATGAATATTTCTTTGCTCAACTTGATACATTACGAACTATTGTAGAAAAAAATTTATACAAAAAATAAATGTGCACATATTTTTAAATCCATTTATTACTATTTAAAATAATTTCTTATTATGCTGCTTCCTCTCTGACTGACTTTCAAGATTTTTTATTACAAAAAATCTAAATGTAATGGATTGTTTCACAGATACACTCATATGATAATAATAAATAAATAGTACAAAACATTCTCCTGAAAAGTGTCAAAATTAGAATGATAAATGTATGTAGATTTGGTACTTAAGACTGGTTTCTAAATGTTTAGGTAATTACAGAGTCACTAATACCTATGAAAAACGCTCCTTATCTCATACTCTATATCCAATTTTACTTACAAAAAAGATACATTTTTAAAGGCGATTCCCAAAACACATACATATGTTGTCATTTTAAAAATAAAGTTGAAACTATATCTTAACAACAAATATATAAGTACAGGTACAGTAAGATTGAAAATGGAAAAAAGGTAGGTACTTATTTTTTAGTAACCCTGTAACTAGCATTTTTCTTAACAAAAAACATGAAAATCGTCAACGATGCAGCATAATTATCATAATTATAGTTGTTTATTATATAATAATAGCCTAAGTTCTCATGGTAACAATTTCATGAACAATATCTTTAGGTCTGGCTAATTGTAATATCCTTTTAGTAGGCATATATTTTAATGCTTGAGGAGAAACATTTGATAATATAGGTTCTCCACCCTTTGAGGGTTTGGGAGGTTTGATAATTTGCCATTTTGGTTGGGCTAAAGTTTTTATTCTTGATGTTGCTAAAAAAAAAAATTAATAGTAAAATATAAAAATATTACGCAATGTGAAAATTAATAGTTATTTATGATATGAGTGTTAAAAGTGAGGTTTTATTTTGTGAGTGAAAACGTTTGTGAAATGAGCGGAGCGAATTGAACAATTTCACGAACAAAATAAAATCACTTTTAACACAAATACCATACAATGTTTTTTGTACAACTTCCCTATTTTGATAATGAAACGAGCGAATTTGCAATGACAATAAACCAAACCGTGTTAAAAGTAAACTAAACCGTGTTAAAAGTAAACTTGTTTACATGGCAACGTGTTAAAAGTATTTTTAACACGCTGTTATGTAAACAATCGTTTTTAACATTGTTTGCTATCATTAAAAGTGTCACTTTTAATGATAGCAAACAATGTTAAAATTGATTGTTTACATGGCAGCGTGTTAAAAATACTTTTAACACGCTTCAGTTTACTTTTAACACGGTTTAGTTTACTTTTAACACGGTTTAGTTTATTGTCATTGCAAATTCGCCCATTTCATTATCAAAATTGGGCAGTTGTACAAAAAACATTGTATGGTATTTGTGTTAAAAGTGATTTTATTTTGTTCGTGAAATTGTTCAATTCGCTCCGCTCATTTCACAAACTTTTTCACTCACAAAATAAAACGTCACTTTTAACACTCATATCATAAATAACTATTGTACAACTTTGCTCCATGCTTATTTTATATTTATATTCGCATTTGCATTTACATTAATATTTACAGTAACATATATATTTTGAAGTTAAACGTAAATATGTTTTATATTTACTGGGGGTTTAATAAGTATTCGTTTCAAGTTTAAGCAAAATAAATAATCTAAACAGCTACTTAAGCCGACTCTTTAAATTTCAGGGTCGTAATAGGATCTATATAATACCAGCAGGTTTTGACTGTTCTTTTCAATTATTTTACTAAACCGCGGCATGAAAGCCAATTTTTTTCGTAAACCCAATAAAATACTAGTATTTTTAAAATTTTCAAATTAAAGGTTTCAATTCACTTAATTAATTTATTAATTAGCATTATATAAACTTTTATAGTATAAATTAAAAATGTTTGCTTGCTCGATAAGAGGGCTGCGATCTCAGAAAATATTAGTTCTAATAAGCGTATTTTAAACGTAGATGTCAAATTATAGCGCGATGTACTCGATGTAGAAATTAGTATATTATGTATAAAGTGGACGTGTTTGGAAAAATGATGCATATGGAGAAAAACGATTTTAGATTTTTCGAACTGCTAGATTTTAAAGTATTGTTATTTTTATAAATTTAATTAAATAAATTTCTTACCGTTATAATGAAGTGCCGCTTCTTTCACCCTCCAAGGATCTGCAAGGTCTTTTCTAGCTTTCTGTTCGGCCCCTGACATTTTGTATTTTTCTGATAATACTATCGGAATGGATATGACCCATTTCTACAATAATACAAATTTAAATTATCTTTATATATATATTTCTTGTGTTCGTGTGTATGTTACTGAACTCCTTCTAAAACGGCTGGACCGAATTTTATAATTTTTTTTGTATATATTTAAATGGATTCGAGAATGGTTTAGATTTACTATTTGGTCCACTATAAAATGTTTTTTAATAATTTTTTTACTTTTTTGTATATTTCGACGGTAAAGTGACATTATCCCCTATGTGACATTTATTGTTTAGTTCTACGAATTCCTAATAGATGACAGTTTAAGTTAATTGAAGTAACTCTATAAACCTTTGACATCTAGGTTAGATAGACACCCGGTAGATGGCACTGTATTTTGATTTTTAGATTATTGAACAGTTACGTTGTAAGAAAACCCAATAGATAATGTTGAATTTCGATTTATAAATAAATAAATAAACGAAAAACCGTAAGGTGGCGCAGTTATTATCTCACATATTTAAACGAGAAATTCTTACTAAATTAAGTACTATGAAGCCACCGTAAGGTGACGCAGTGGATATCTAATATATTTAATCGATAAATTATAAAATACAACGAAAAAATAGTATAAAGCTGATAACGAGAAAATATGATAAAATAAAAAAAAATCATTGAAAGTAAAATAGTAAAAATTCGAAAAATGAAAAAAGGTCACGACAGTGTTATGCGGTACGAAGTCCGCCGGGACAGCTAGTATATATATATATATATATATATATATATATATATATATATATATATATATAAATGTCAAAGATGATACATAACGTATCTAGTGCCATACTGTCAAAAATAATAATTCCAGTTTTGAACTGGAATGGTGTCAGTTAGAATTTCTAACACTTTAAAAGACACCTGGATGCTGCGATATAAATAGATATAAATATCATTCAACTCAAATCAGGGCAAAACCAAACTACAGACACGTGTTTCGCTCTTATTTGAGCTCGTGAGTTGTCTTTTAAAGTGTTAGAAATTCTAACCGACACCATTCCAGTTCAAAACTGGAATTATTATTTTTGACAGTAGGTATGGCACTAGATACGTTATGTATCATCTTTGACATTTTGTTATCTTAGACTGTCACAAAACGCTCTGCTCGTTATATATATATATATATATATATATATATATATATATATATATATATATATATGTTATGATGTAGTGTTTCACGGATGGTAGAATGAACAGTAGTGGTGTTCCGGGTTTCAATCCGTTGGTTGTTTGTGTCTTCACGACGTTTCGCCAACATCTCAGCTGGCATTTTCAAGTGATGCTTCCTTTGCGGCTGCTAAACTTGGAATGAGCTGCGTGGTCCTGTGCTGCTGCTTTTATACGTGTCGGCGGCGGCGCAGATTATATCGCTGTTCTGTAATTGGTGGGGGGTGCGGTTCAGGTGTTGACGTTTTCTCCACCAGAGGTCGTTGGTCGCGCCGATTGTTTCCTGACTGCATTTGGGCCTGGATGGGTACGGCTGTCCTTGTTGCGTGTGTGTTTCTTATTGGTTCTGCCCGTGTCTGTGTATTCTCCAAGGATTTTTGTTCTTCTCGGGTAATTGGATTAGATTGTCTTTTGAGGAGACTTTTCCAAGTGTTGGAGATGTTTTGTGCATCGCCTCTTTTGTTGAGGCTGTTGGTTCTCTCTATTTCGAGGGCTTCTCTGACTATGCGGGTTCTGTAGTGTCTGATAGGTGCAATCTGTTTTGTTTCTGGGAAGTTTATTGTGTGGCCCGTTTCATTTGGGCGACAACTTGCCCAAACAGAAAAAGCAGCCTACGATCTACATCTGCAACTGAGTAAAGAAATTCACCCGTTACTCTGGCAAAAAGTAGATGAGTTATCAACCTGGTGGACAGAAACAGACTTCAAGAACAGAACCGACAAACAGAAAAATAAATTTGCCCGACTTCAGAAGAAAACCGAACCAAAATTAGAGCCACTCGATATCAATAAAGTGGTTAAAAACCTCTCTGACTACCAACTCTCAGAGGAAGAGAAACACATCCTCAGCAAGGGTTTTAACTTTGCAGTGACACCGAAGACGATCCCAACAGAGGACATAATCGCGAACATCGAAGCAGCATTAGACCAAAAGCCGGACGATGAGGCCGAAATAATACGTCAAGACGTAGCACGTATTCTCAGGACCAGCAAACCACCAAAACCGAACATAAAACCGTCCGAAATGAGAGCCCTCAACAATCTAAAGGCAAACAAAGGCATCACTATATTGAAAGCGGACAAGGGAGATGTCACAGTGGTGATGAATACGGAAGAATATAGAACGAAAATGGCGGACATACTCCAAGACGACACATACAAAAAAGTTGCAAGAGACCCAACAACATACCCAGAGAAGACAACAAAAGATAAAATCAAAGCCGCCAACCTTGGGGCAGAAATCGAGGCTCGAATAATTCCTCGGGAAAAAGCTAGCAGATGCCCTAAACTATACGGGTTGCCAAAAATTCACAAGGAAGGAGTGCCATTAAGACCAATCGTTAGAGCTATAGACTCACCAACTCAACAACTCGAAAAATATCTTGCAGAGATAATGCAGCCAACCAGCGAAGAAGCAGATTCCTACGTCAAGAACTCAGAACACCTGACAAATATAATTAAAAACCTAAAACTACACAAAGATGACCTCCTAGCCAGCCTAGATATCAAGTCGCTTTACCCAAGCGTACCAATTGACGAGGCCCTAGACCAAATAGCTATAAATGAAGATTTCCCAAGACACATCATCGAACTTGCAAGACACTGTCTGAAGAATACGTACTTCTCTTATGAGAACAACTTGTATAGACAAACAGAAGGCGCCCCCATGGGATCCTCACTATCACCAGTAATCGCCAACCTCTACATGAAGTACTTCGAAACCAATGCACTAAGTAAAGCTAAAATGAAGCCAACCTTTTGGAAACGCTACGTGGACGACATCTTTATCATATGGCCTCATGGAAGACCCAATCTGGACAATTTCCTTGATGAACTAAACAACATCCACCACCGAATACAGTTCACGTTAGAAGTTGAAGAGAATGGCCAATTGCCTTTTCTGGACCTACTTATTACAAGAAACAATGACCTTACAATTGATTACACAGTATACAGAAAACCTACACACACTAATAGATATCTGAATGCTAGATCTCATCATCACCCTTCCCAATTGCAATCGGTAGCCAGTACACTGATATCCAGATCTATACGCCTAACAAAAACAACGAACCGACAAGAAGAACTCCAAAACATCACAACCGCCCTAAGACAAAACGGATACCATGAACACACAATCAAAAAAGCACAAAAACAAGCCACGAGACCAACAACAAATAAGGAAGAATATGACATGTCCAAACCAAAAACTAAACTGCCATATATAAAAGGTGTAACAGACGTGATTGGAAGGATCCTAAGAAGGCATGACATTTCCACAATCTACAAGCCGCAGACTACCTTACACAAAATAATAGGCAATCCAAAAGACAAAATACCTTTAGAAAACCAAGGCGTATACAGCATCCCGTGCAGTAACTACGACAAAGAATACATCGGACAAACAAATAGAAGAATCTCAGCCAGAGTACAGGAACACCAGAACAACATCAGAA
This sequence comes from Altica lythri, assembly GCA_964028335.1. Taxonomy (NCBI): domain Eukaryota; kingdom Metazoa; phylum Arthropoda; class Insecta; order Coleoptera; family Chrysomelidae; genus Altica; species Altica lythri. The sequence goes on from OZ034800.1 coordinate 50,597,500, forward strand.
ATAAGCAAACGACATCAGCCCTTTTTCAACACCACCAGGAAACGGGCCACACAATAAACTTCCCAGAAACAAAACAGATTGCACCTATCAGACACTACAGAACCCGCATAGTCAGAGAAGCCCTCGAAATAGAGAGAACCAACAGCCTCAACAAAAGAGGCGATGCACAAAACATCTCCAACACTTGGAAAAGTCTCCTCAAAAGACAATCTAATCCAATTACCCGAGAAGAACAAAAATCCTTGGAGAATACACAGACACGGGCAGAACCAATAAGAAACACACACGCAACAAGGACAGCCGTACCCATCCAGGCCCAAATGCAGTCAGGAAACAATCGGCGCGACCAACGACCTCTGGTGGAGGAAACGTCAACACCTGAACCGTACCCCCCACCAATTACAGAACAGCGATATAATCTGCGCCGCCGCCCACACGTATAAAAGCAGCAGCACAGGACCACGCAGCTCATTCCAAGTTTAGCAGCCGCAAAGGAAGCATCACTTGAAAATGCCAGCTGAGATGTTGGCGAAACGTCGTGAAGACACAAACAACCAACGGATTGAAACCCGGAACACCACTACTGTTCATATATATATATATATATATAACGTGAAGTCAATAGTGGAGTTGCAGTCAATGTTATGGCCAATGTAAATGAAGAAAACTCTTTTATTTTTGTCAAGCTTTCGAATTTATTTAATTCTTTTTCAAGACATCTATAGTGAAGAAAAAAATTTTTTATATAATAAAAATTTTTTTATAATGTTTTATATGTGATAACTTACTAATACGTGAGGTTATGAAAAAAGCTGCGAATTCTGTTTGATAAAATTAAAGTAAATCATATTATTAAAATACATAAAAACATATACGTTTAAAACTTATTATTTGATTGACTTTTAATATGTCTTCAATTTCTTTTTTATATATGTATGTTTTTTTATGTATCTATGGTATTTATTTTAACACAGTAGGAAAGCAAAACATTGTAATGATTAATTTATTTAGATTTTATTTTTATATCAAGTAACTTACTATATTCGTGAAATACAGAACTTTAATTTCAAAAATTTTTTATAAAAAAATTTTTTTAAATGTTAAATTTAATGAAAGTTGTTATTTTTTATGTTTTTATTTTTGTTTATTTTAATATTATATTAATCTTTATGTTTGTAATCCTGTTTTAATTTATTAAAAGTTTTTTATATTTATAAGTTAAATTTATATGTTAAATTTATTTATATTTATTTTTGAAATGATAGAATGTAACAATAAATATTACTCAGCCCTTCTATATCTGATTTTCTATTAATACATGTTTGCCTTTTATCAATGTGTGTCATTTCTAAGAATAATCTTTTTTTATGGTTCCTTTCTCTTTCTAAAATTTTTGTTTCTTCAAATTTAAAACTATGATTATTTTTGACTGCATGTTCTGTTAGTGCACAAGCATTAATTTTATTATTTCTAATATCACTTTTATGAGAGATGTTCCTGCTGTGTACAGTTCTGCATGTTTCTCCTATATAAACTCTTTCACAATTAGAGCAAGTGATTTCATATACTACATTTGAATTTTCAAAATTATTAAGTGGATCTTTAGTTTGGGTGTATAGTCTAGAAATCGTTTTGATATTTTTAGTGCCTATTTTGAAATTTTCATAATTTTTGAATAGTTTTAAAAGTTTAGGAGTGAGTTGAGGGATATAAGGTAAAGAACCATGCAGAACTGTACACAGCAGGAACATCTCTCATAAAAGTGATATTAGAAATAATAAAATTAATGCTTGTGCACTAACAGAACATGCAGTCAAAAATAATCATAGTTTTAAATTTGAAGAAACAAAAATTTTAGAAAGAGAAAGGAACCATAAAAAAAGATTATTCTTAGAAATGACACACATTGATAAAAGGCAAACATGTATTAATAGAAAATCAGATATAGAAGGGCTGAGTAATATTTATTGTTACATTCTATCATTTCAAAAATAAATATAAATAAATTTAACATATAAATTTAACTTATAAATATAAAAAACTTTTAATAAATTAAAACAGGATTACAAACATAAAGATTAATATAATATTAAAATAAACAAAAATAAAAACATAAAAAATAACAACTTTCATTAAATTTAACATTTAAAAAAATTTTTTTATAAAAAATTTTTGAAATTAAAGTTCTGTATTTCACGAATATAGTAAGTTACTTGATATAAAAATAAAATCTAAATAAATTAATCATTACAATGTTTTGCTTTCCTACTGTGTTAAAATAAATACCATAGATACATAAAAAAACATACATATATAAAAAAGAAATTGAAGACATATTAAAAGTCAATCAAATAATAAGTTTTAAACGTATATGTTTTTATGTATTTTAATAATATGATTTACTTTAATTTTATCAAACAGAATTCGCAGCTTTTTTCATAACCTCACGTATTAGTAAGTTATCACATATAAAACATTATAAAAAAATTTTTATTATATAAAAAATTTTTTTCTTCACTATAGATGTCTTGAAAAAGAATTAAATAAATTCGAAAGCTTGACAAAAATAAAAGAGTTTTCTTCATTTACATTGGCCATAACATTGACTGCAACTCCACTATTGACTTCACGTTATATTGAACCAGTCACTATACCATTATTCATATATATATATATATATATATATATATATATATATAAATTTTTCTGACTTTTTTGTTAATCGTTTTAGTTAATTTCAACTCTTTTTCAAGACATCTGTTTACAAAAAAAAAACATTAGTTGTTTAAATTTGAAGTTACTAGTCTGGTACAGAAATTTGGACATGACACTTTACAATAAGATTAAACACATTACAAATTTTTTTAAAACAAGTTCTTCAAATTATACATTGTAGGGGATAGAATTTTAAAACAGATTGCCAGTTAGTCCCATTATTTCCGATAAGACGGTTTTTGAATACAAAGCAGCATTTTTTGCAATGTTTATTTTGTTTGTTTATTTGAATCAGATATACCTATACTTATTAAAAATTGAATTTTATTTGAATGTTTTTCTTTTTATTATTTGACCTACTTTGCTAGGTACTTTACTTCTGTTTTTAATAAGACAAGATGTATTAATAAATATAACTTTAACTCATTTTGCAAATCTGTTTTTCCGTCATAATTATTGTTTTATCTTATCCCCTCAAAACTAGTAAAACAGCATTCCAGTAACATACGTTATTAAAGTAGGTCACAACAAAATAAAACAAAACATTTAAAAAAGAAATTAACTGCAAGGTTTATTAATTTAATTATTTAGTACAATAAACATCATAAAATGAATATTAACGTAAATAATAAAATAAAACAAACATTAAGAAAAAACTTTGTCTACCTTACATATATAATTATATTTAATTATAATGTTTTGTAGCTTCCCTGACGATGGCATGTAACCACAGCCGAAAGCTAGGAATAAAGAATTTAAAAGAGTACACCTGTTCTTTTAATCTGCTGCAGACCTAATAATTTTTATTACTACATTTAAATAGTCAGCAAATAATTCTTTTTCATATATATATGATTTGCATTTTGAAATCACAATAATATGTTACGTCGTCATATTCGGCTGATGTTTCATCTAAAAACGCCACATTCATAATATTCTAGAACTGAATGGATTTGCGTGTATGTATGTACGTAACCAGGGGTGATAGATACACGTGCGACCTATAAGATCTATTGTGTCCCCCTTTTCTTGCTATAATTCTGATGTTTTTTTCAGACTAATAGCAGGTCTTCTAGTCCTATCTTTCTTACAAAGTTTTGGATAGAGTTGTGCGTCAAGTTAGGTAGATCTTTCTCTTCTATTTGGTATGTTCCTAGGTATCTGAATCTGACCCTAGAATTACTTAATGCAATGCATTCTTAAAGTATGTGTATTAAGGTTTTGTCTTCTTCCTCACAGAATCTCATCTATCAATCCTAGTTGTTGTTTCTTCATAATCGGCAGCGTCTCCTGTTGTCTTAGTCCTTTTAGATCGTTCCAATACTTTTTTAAGACTGTGTACATCTGTTGATTCCAGAACATGGTTTTCGTCCTAAATATGAGGTTTTAGCTCCTTATTTGCTAGCTTATCTGCTGTTTCGTTTCCTTTCTATTCCTATGTGTGTTGGAACCCATAAGACGAGAACAGTGTTATTTGGTCCTAGTTCATTTAGTTTGCCTAGACATTCCCAGACCATCTTCGAACTAATTAGGTGTGAGTTGAGTGCTTTAATGGCTGACATGATTAAAATCTTATTTCTACGATAGTTTGTTTCTATATTAAATTCTACACATCTTTCAAAAGCGCTTGAAAAATGCTGGGATATGCCTCCAGACCTTCTGAGAATTTGACTGTAGGTCCAAAACCCCTTTTGCAATTTCTTCATCCGTCCATATACCATCTTATGGCATTTTGGTTTAGCCCCAATATGGTGTCTTTGTTCCATTTAGATTTGCTAACCAGTTTTGTGGCGAATTTTCTCACAAAGTTAAATTTCTTTGGCATGTCATCTTGTGGCATTTCCCAAGTTTGATCAAATTGAAGTGATCAAGGTTTTTCCTTGATTGTTCCTTCTCTGATCATTCTATATATTGTTTTCTTCCTCACACTTTCTACTTAAATGTATAGTGGCGTGAGATTTAGGATTACTTCCATTGCAGCACTGGGGCATGTTCCCATTGCTCAAGTGATGCATGCACAGGCTAGTCTCTGAATCTTTGAGAGGTTTGTCCTCATAGTAGTCAGATTAGCTCTCGTGCCACTGCCCCATAAGTGATGATTGGTCTCACTATTGCCATGTACAACCATTGCAATGTTATTGGATTACAACCCCAATTTTTTCCTGCAATGTTTTTGCACACCATAAGGGCCTTTGTAGCTTTATATTGAACGGACTGATAATACAAGTTCTGTTGGTGGATAATGCAATGAAGGACTATCAAATCATTTTTTTTCAAACTAAATTCAGTTGGTTTTTCATTAAAAATATCCTCTTCTGTAGTGTTTAATTTTAGCGGCTGTAAATCAAGCAATTGCTCAGTAACAGTAAACTCTTTATCAACACCTCGAATAAATTTAGCCAGTTGAGCTGTGACCAACAAATCAGTGATGTCGTCTAATGCTATGGAAAATGGTTTAAAACCAGCCATAAGTTTAAAATGATTCATTACACAGCAAACAAATAGGTTTACAATTGTGCATGTTACAAAAGAATTATTCAGTCCATTTTTCTTAAAACTAGCAAACCTCTGCATTTACTTTCCGTTTCTATTCACTAGGCATCATTTTCGTATACAAAATATAATTAGTTATGCTTTGATGTTTGCCACCTCACTCTTTCATGACTACCATTTGGTTCTATAAGTATGAGTAAGAACTTAAATATTATTTTTAAATCAGGTTTTTCTAAATGTCCCGTGGTCCGGATCAAAGCATAGAGCCGGTTGTTTTCCATACATGGTTTACAGTTTGGCCAAAGTTGTGTCGCCATAAAATAGGAGCTACTTATTCTAGACTTCTAGAGCATTTTCAGATATATGCCAAATTGATTACTAACAATACATCTACACAAAAACTTTGTTATATTCGTTTTCTCCTGTCGTTACTAATTATTGTTAATAATAATAATTAACTACCACTATCGGTCAATGTTTATTGTGTATTGGTTTTGACTAAATGAAAAAAAATACAAAAAAATTGTTATTATTATCATTAAGTATGGATACGAATAGAAAAACAAATATTTTAAGTACTGGGCTGTAGCGGTTTAGTTGCCTTTATTATTTAGTATCTTTGGATCCTGTCGAGCATTCTTTTTAAAAAAGGTCCATACCTAATCAGAAAAAGATTGAGTAATATATGAAAAAAATATAATTTGGGAAAAGGTTAAAACAGACCATAAATCAATGGGACACAGTCTTTAGTTATATTATATCCATTTATCGTAAAAAATGTTGTTTCAGATTTTTATATGAATAGTTTCTTTATTTAAAAGCAACTCGTTTATAATTTGTATTGAGTGTTGCCAGAATTGGATGAGAAGGCATCTGTAAACCGCAAATCTGCGCAGAGCATATCAGTTACTATGTTCTATAAAACATTTAAGCAGATTTGTTGGATGGCTTTATTAAAAAAATGGTTAATATTTCCATAATTAAGTAAAATTAAATAATTATAAAATGTACAAAATAACCACGAAGGTTGCGTCTATTCGCGATGAAGGCTATGCTGCCGGCGAACGGTGAAATAGCGTGGATCTTCGGGGTGTGATCAAATTGGGTTCACGTCTTTGTAGAGTTCCCTGGCTCTTACTAGTTTTCGTAGCAGGTCAAGTGGGAGTGTAAAAAACACTATACAGGCTTCCTGGGTGTCCATGGAAGTAGCGTCACAGATCTCGTGCTTTTTGACGTTATGAGAGCTTGTGATTTAAGACTGTCTTGTAATACCTTGAGCGTATGAGCGTCATACACTGATTGCTCAATAGCTCTTGATGATAAGAAGACTGCTAGTTTCAACTGCCGTAAACGGATCAATAGAAACGTTCATGCCTGATGTGTGTTAACCATGGATGCCTGAAAGCGTACGGTACACGGTGGATCAAGATGCGTAAGCGAAGCTCTCTTGTGCACTAATTTGAAACTGCAGTAGTGATGCCTTCTCATGTATTGATTTGAAACCATGTTGCCACAACATAAAGCGATCCTGTGTTCCAAACTGTGTTTTAACACGTTTTAAGATAAAGATCAATATAGAACTATGTAGTTACCAATCAAGTACCGTTTTTTAACTGAAGTCGGATTTAAACAATGTTAGAACCAGAGTTAATCGTTATTAAAAACTTCTGATTTATGTCCAAACCACATGCGGAAAAAATCTTTAACCATTTTAATTAATATTTTTGTACTGATATAAGGCATGAATATTGTTGTCACTTAAATAAATCACATTAATTTAATGTTAATTTTTGTTTAATTATAGCCATATTAACAAGAAAAATTCACAAAAAATCATGCAATGATTTTATTTGACTTCTACCTACGACTTGTAATTACCGTTCGAAAACGTCTTGGTTTGTATATATTTTGAATCAAGAGACTAAGCTAACCATACCTAGAACGGTTTAGTTAGTGAGTTGGAACAAAAATAATTCTACAAGAAATTCCTAAACCAAAACGAAAAAATACTAATTTAACAATAAAAATTTTAAAATAAAAATGTTGCAAATTGGTATTCCTTTTCATTTTTTAATTAACGTATGTCTAAAAAGTTTTGTTACAAAATATTGTTTTTTTATGAATAAAATTTAAACACTACCTAGTTACCACAAATTACAACTCAATACTTAATAATTATTATGTGAAGTAGCCCATTCTAATCTAACAGACGCGAATGTCTTTTGTGAGGTCTCGGACAGAATTTAGATCTATTTCTTTCAGTTTTCCGTAAATTCGCAGTCTTAATTGTTCTTTATCTTTCCGACAGCTTCCTTAACAGTGAAGCCCAAAAATTTCCTATTGAGCTAGCCTGCGCTAAGTTTGAAAGATTATCGTTTTTGGGAACAAAAGATATGTGGTGTTGTATGTGGTTAGAAATATTTCTAAAGTAAATTTAGAATCGCAAATTAAATATATATTTTTTAATAATATACTGAAAATATAACTTTTTATTAATTAATCTTTTGATAGATTTGTATGCTAAATATTCCTCAAGAACCTTGATGTAACGTCATAAAATATTATGAGTCAACGATTGTTGATCTTAATAAATTTTGAGTTTAATTAAACAAAAATATTCACCTACATATGAAAAGATACCATTTAAAATATATGAAATAATTTTTGCATTATAAAACAATTATTAAAATTGACCGGTTTCAAAATACACATTAAATAACAATATAAAAGAATATTTAATGAATGGAAACTGGTTTGGAAAAATTATAAATGATTTTAATAAAAGTTGTTCTTCCAGTCAAGTTACTAATATTTGTATAATTTTATAATAAAAATATAACCATGAGTTAATTATTAATGAGAATATAGTTTTTTATTTCGTACAATGATATTAATATAGAATAAAAACTTACTTTTGGACCAATTCTAGTGGTTTTCATTTCAGCTTCATAATTTAATTCGGTTGGTAATTCAGCAGTAACTGAAGTAAATCCAGGGGGCATTTTTCGCACCATTTTCACTAAAAATTTTTAAAACACTTAGCACAAGGACTTTGAATTTTGAACCTTTTCAAAAGAAAATACAAACTATATGACACAGATTTTGACAGATGTTTTTTTTCTATGACTACAAATTACTATTCAAAGTTGCAGTCTCATGATGCATTAAAAAATCCAAGATCTATTGTAGATAGATAATTTATTTGATTATGTTATGTATAAAACATTTATGACAAGTCAAAAGAGTGTATAAATGATACTAATGATAATACATTAAATAGAAATAACAATTAACATTAAAACTAAGTAATAAAAAGCGGCCGGACTCGCCCATGAAGGGTTCTATAGCAGCAAGTAACAATATACAAGTTCTTGTAGTTCGTTGTAACTTTGGTCAATGTTTAAACAAAAACTACTAACTAGAACTCAATCAAACCAATTTTCGCCTGGAAGTTTACATGTTCATGTACATCATATATATTTTTTTGTTTTATAATTCTTTTATTCCAGAAGTTAGACGGGGACACACACATTTTACCAATTTGGAAGTATCTCTCTCGCAAACTATTCAGTTAAAAAAAATGATATTTTCGAAGACCTATCATTAGATACCCCACTCGTACGGGTGTGATAAAAAAAAATTTTTGAGTCTCAGTTTCAAGTATGGGGAACCCCAATTTTTTTTCTATTTTTGTGAAAAATCTTAAGACAGTTCACAGAATACATCTACTTACCAAGTTTCAACAGTATAGTTCTTAAAGACGGACAGACAGACAGACATGACGAATCTATTCGGGTTCCGTTTTTTGCCATTTAGCTACGGAACACTAAAAATGACAAAACAACACTAAATAAAATAAAGCAACTTTGCTAGTTTTAATAATATTGTAGTAATTCTTAAAATATAATTTCAATGACATTTGAATAAGACGGATTTTAGAATAATAGAAAATTTGACTACATTTTAGAGATCGTTTCAGGAAATTCCTGATTTGAATAAAAGTAGCGTTCCAATATCAAATTCTTAACACGATTTTTAAATTCATTAGAGTTTAATTCCTTAGTTGCTACTGGAAGAGCATAGTAAAATTTAAAATTCAGATAATTACGGCTTGTCTTCTCCAATCTCACCCTTGGTGCTCTCAAATGAAAGGTGCTCCTGGTAGGGTAGTCATGGGAGTCACAGCCAACCAAATAACACTCTTTTTTCTTGTGTTCTTGTGTACAGGGTGTAATAAAGTAAAATCGATGGTAAAGGCATAATTTTAATTTTTTTAAATAAAGGTTGGCAATGTTCATTAAATCCAACCTCTGCCAGCATCCTTTTTTGGCTTTTTTGCATTCTAAATGCTTTAATTGAATGTGCCGATTATCCCCAAATAAGAGCTCCATATGTCAAGTGGCTATAGAAAAGTGAGTAATATGTTATTTTTTTATGTAGTAGAAATCTCAATGAGATTTAAATTATAATATTTAAAATAAGAAAATAGAAATCACAAAAATAAGAATGTATTAAAGTGTCAAAAAACAACATTAATGCAAGTTTTTCATATTATTTTTTCACTTAATCTAGAAACAGTAATAACAGTTTCAACATTATTTGACATCTTACCCTTTTGGTATTTCGTAATATCCAAGAAGGATTAATAAAAATTTATTTAGCATTTTTTTTTTGTTGTGGTAGGTAAAGATAATTAAATTCAATAAATAAAAAGCAAAAAATTTTTTAAAAAAAGCTTTTATTTAAACTCTATAAAAAGAAGAAAATTACATTTTCCTTTTAAAGTTTAACTTATAACCTCAGTATATACAATTTATATGATCATAAAAGCTTGTCGCTGGGTTTAAGTAGGTAATTTAAATTTTAAATTATCAGATTGGTCGGTGTGTGGTCGGCTTTATGCGATAGATGAATATAAAAGTGCTCCTGATTAAGGGCACGGCCAAATCAGCGACTTTGTCACCGTCACACAAACGCCGCAGCAAAAACGCCGAGTCGAAATTTTTAAGAGCCTGGCCAAACCAAACGACGCGACGTATTATATTATCCACACAACACTCTTTAATTTTAATAATTCAGTTTGACAATGGACCTAAACGAAGACAAAGATGGAATATATGGAATTATATGGCATAGCAGTTTATAAATAACGCAGGCGAAATAATTTGAAGAAAAGATTCGCGGTTCATCCGATTAATGTGAACAGAAAGAAACATGGCCAGTTTTATACTTTATACAATTTGTTACTAAAGGATGACGTAAAATTGTTTGCTTATTTTCGGATATTTCCCAAAACATTCCAGGAATTATGTGAATATCTAAAACATACGATAAGAAAACAAGACGCTAAATTTAAAAAATTGATTTCGGTGAAGGAAAGAGTTGCTGTAAGAATTAGGTAAATCATACAATGCAGGACGTAATTCTATTTCAGAAATAAATAGGTAGTTCTGTGACAAATATCTTTACTTCTTGAAATATAATTAAATACTGTTGAAATTTATCCTGAATTTATGGAAGTCGCAGCAAGTCGCTGACGCTAATCTGGCCACTTGCATTAAAAACAAAGGGGAGCGAGCGTCTTTGTGGTTGCCGCAGAAAGTCGCTCTCGTTCGCGACACTGCTGCTCTCGGCGCGTTCGAAACGCAAGATATGGCCATGTCCGTTTAGTTATATGGGTTGCGTAGCTGCGACAAAGTCGCTGATTTGGCCGTGCCCTAAATTCAAAAATCTCTAGTAAACCGTTAGAAAGAATAAACAAAAATTAGTGCACAATTAAGTGAAAAGGATAATCCCATCATAAACACAAGAAACCGTATGTAAATTTATGAAATTAGTATATAAACTAATTGTATTATAACCAAAAACAAATCAAATTAAAATAAATAAAGTCACAAATTAAAAAAGTAAACAGTGCCAAAAAATTATTGATAATATTTTAAAGGTGTCCATACACTAAAACACAAGAATTATTATGATAAATCTGGCAAAAGGAACAGATGATCAACAAATAGAAAAAGTTTTGAATAAAATAAGGAAATCGAGAGCAGAAATCAAAGAGAAAATAGAAAGAGAAGTGAAAAAAATTAGCAAAAAACTGAAGAATGTAATTGCAGCAAGCGAAACGCGACTACAACTGAAGATAGAAGATCTAAACAAAAAATTAAAAGTTTGGAGAATTAAAACAATTCACTTAAAAACCATGTCGAAATTTTGAGTAGAGAAACCAAGAAAAAAAAACATAATAATATACGGATTAAAATCAACATCAAAAGAGACTCCCTCATTGGATTTTATATGTAATGAATTAAATAACTTATTGAATACAGAAATTTACCCAAACCAAATTAGCAATTTTTATTCCTTGGGCGAGCAAAGAAATATAATAAAATTAGAATTCATTTCTCAATTAACAAAACAATAAATCCTAAAAAATTGCAAAAAACTAAGAGGAACGGGAATAACAATATCCCAAGATTTAACCAAAATACAACAATCAGTGAATAAAAAGTTAAGAAAATACCTCAAATTTGCAAGAGAAAACAAAAACCAGAGAAGCTATATTAGGGGAGAAAAACTGTTTTTAGATAACATCCCATACACACATAAGGATCTAGAGAGAAGTGAGGAAATTGATATACAAGAAGCAAATAGTGCTCCCAGTACTCCAACACCTACATTCTCCAACACAGGTTCAGAATCCTATGGAATATTTAGTAAAAATCTGACATACAAGAACACACCAAAATAAGAGAGACCAAATAAAATTCAAGACGTAGTAAAAAACAAGAAAGAAGAAATATCAAAGAAAAATAGAAACAATTCAGATAGTAGATACAAAACTCCCAACCAAAATAATAAAAAATGCATATATACCTACCTAGTTAAGGAATAATCTACTTAATATTATATATAAAAAAATCTAAGTTAGTAGTAATTTATAAATTTAAACATAAAGTAGCCTGTTTAATAGACATATTATAGATTATAAATATTAATACTAGAACAAAAAAAAAAAAATATATCCTATGTAAGTAAGTATGCAAGATATGAACAGATATTTAAGAGAATTTCAAATAAAAAAGATCAAGACTTTGTCTGCTGGAAATGTCCAAACATTAAATAACATACTTTTAGACCAATCACAAAATATTGAAATTTATCATAATAACATTCGTATTATAAATAAAAATCTAGATAAATTAAAAGTAAATTTGCAGCAAATTAAATATGAAATGGATATATGTAATAGTAGGTACTGTCTGAAACCAGAAAATTGTTAGATCATACAATATATAATATTACAAATTATAATATCATACCTATATAATAACGAACAGTAAATGAAAATGATGGTGTGATAGTTTATATTAAAAAAAGCATTAAACATAGTTACAGAATTATAGATTTAGGGCTAACGAAAATAATACAAATAAAATTAAATTTTCATGGGACCATTATATTAATGTCAGCACTATATAAATTACCTAACCTACACAAACATGATTTTACTAATTCACTTCGTACATATCTTGAAAATATAAAAAATGAAAAACTTGCTCATATTTTAATTGGTGACATTAACATAGATATTCTGGGAAATGATTACGCGAGTGAGGAATATATGGTTACGTTAGCAGAATATGGATTCAAATCCAGTATAAATACTTAGGCTAAGTTCAGATGCAACGTGCGTTAACGCACGTTAACGTACGTTCAAATTATGATGAGTTCAAATGACAATCGAACGTGCGGTGCGGTTGGTCGGATTCACTCGAGCCTGGAAGATGGACGTGGAAGAACCAATTATTTGGTGGTTATATGATAAGAAAAATAAAAATACCAGAAAACGGAGATATTGGGTTCACCCAGTTTTGCAAAACAGACTGTCAAAAAGTTTATTTGCAATATTATACACTTAAACTTAGAACAAATAGATGTATATTCTTGATTTACTGTCTATCATATCATTTGACGAGTTGTTAGAATGCATCCGGGATGAACTCGCATCTCCCGACGCCATCATATATCCAATTTCACCCAAAAACCAAAACGATATCTATGCAAAAACCATGTGATAACTGCAGAAACGCGCGTACAACTGAACAACAATATTGCTTTTGTTGATCTTTCAAACCGCAAGAGAAACGTCAGTTTGACAACGTCTTGAGATTTTTTGCGTAAGCTTGCGGTACCGCTCGGTAACGTCCGTTTTTGTGCGTTCATGTGATTGTTTGTAAATAAACACTATGTTATCTAAACGTGCGGTTCGAAAACGTGCGTTAACGCACGTTGCATCTGAACTTAGCCTTATACGCGCGAACAAAATAACTCAAAAACTTGTATTGATCATTTATTTATAAAAGATAATATAGGTGTATTTCGCATAACACCTGTTGTTTACAAAACCGTCATAACTGATCATTATTCTATAGTTGCACAACTTGATATTCCCACAATACTAAAAGAAAAAATTCGAAATTGAGAAAAATAACAAATTTTGATAAAAACAAATTTCAAAGAGAGATAATAAACACCATATGGGATGATATCTAATGTCCATTTCATCGTTTTTGGCCGATTTGATATTAGAATTCACTGAAGTAAGATTAAACTCTCATCCAAGTTACCAATGGCGGAGAGATTTTTTTTATAAAATAAGTCTTAAGTTTCTGAAACTATCAGTGTGGTTTGACATCTACAAAAATATGACATAATAATTATTAAATTCAACCCTTCAACAACGAGCCGTACATGACGGTTACTAGGAATGTGAATTAAGTAAAGACTTCCGTATTGAATACTTTTTATCTACCGGTGAAACAAGATGCAATTACGTAAGTGCTGTATTAAAAAGCATACGTCCTCATTTAAATTTCTAACTTGCCTGAATTTCTAAATTTACTTCGAGTATGAATTCTGTCATCGGCCAAAATCGGTGAAAAGGATTATATTCATCACAAAGTGTTGATACAGCTACTGACTTTTACCTTAAAAAAATAAATCAGATAAGATTAAATATTAAAAAAAATTCTCATGAGAAAAAGAAATGTTGGATAACGAAAGCCCTCATTAATTCAATAAATCATAAAAATATTTTATATAAAATAAAAAAAAGCACCCAACAGCTAAAAATATCCAACAATATAAAACATACAGACATGAACTAAATAATCAAATAAAAGTCGCAAAGAAAACATAATTAACTAAATGAAATAATCAAAAACAGTAATAATTCGGCAAATCTTTGGGAATGTGTAAATGAAATAGTACATAAAACAATTGTACACAATTCAATTCATCTAAACGATAATGAAAAATCAAATATGTAGGTACTTTAAAACTAACCTGCTTCCTGGTTCTGCATGCATTTAAAACTTTTATATGCCTACAGGCAAATGTGGTCTTGTAGGTAAACTTTAAATAGATATACCTAATAATTTTTATTTTGGTAATTTTCTCTTTAATAATATAATTGTATAATATTGTATGATACACAGTTGTACTTTCCATTTTGCACTAAGGAGGTAGCAGTGGCGGAGCGCATTATCAATGAAGATTTAACTAGTCCTAATGTTAAATGCGAATAATTACTGCTTAAAAATTAACCCTCAAAAGTCGTCTGTGCTCCTTTTCTGCAATAATCGAGACCGTGAATTTCTTCAGCAGAATCTACGTTTGAAGCTCAGCAACGATATATTGGGTTTTTCTTCGGTATCCAGGGATCTGGGTCTAATGGTAGATGTTAGTCTTCGCTTTAGAGAGCATATTTCTATTTCCGTCAAAAAAGCCTATTCATCTTTAAGGCAAATTTATCCCTTTCGTAAATGTTTACCAATTGGTGTACGTAAGACACTATGTGACTCCCTTGTCCTTAGTCATTTTAATTTCTGTGATGTTGTTTACGGCCCTTGTCTTGATAGCTTTACTTCTTCCAGGATTCAAAAGGTTCAGAATTCCTGCTTGCGCTTTATATATGGTATCCGTCGTCGCAATCATGTCTCTGGTGTCCTGAGGATTTCTGGCTGGGTAAATATGGAGGGTCGGCGTAGGATTCATATGTTGAGTTTTTTTCACAAGATTTCAGTTTATAAGGGTCCACCATATTTGTTTACTCGTCTCACATTTCGAACGGACATACACAATCTAAACCTACGCCATCGTGGTCTTCTAACTATTCCTCGTCATTCCAGCAGTCGGTTCCGTCGATCTTTTACATACACAATGGCGTCGTCTTATAATGAAATTCCCGTTGAATGGAAAAGTCTAAGTCCGTTAAATTTTCGCAAACATGTAAGGATGCATCTTCTGCACAGTTAAGTCTCTTGACGGATGGATTCGGCCATATACTATGCGTCTTAGCTCTTGCTGTTTTTTTTTAGTTTACACATGTGTTGCTGGATCGAGTGAATAGCACCCTTTTAGTGAAAATTTTGGGTGTTGAGGGAACATCAATGTCTGACTTTTGGTCATTCATTGAATTAACACCATTTGCTTAGGTGTTTTTTTATTTAGTTTTTTCTTTTGAATATTTAAATAAATTTTTGTTTTTTATTTTGTATATTAGTATGTAATTAATTATATTTTGCTAAGCAATAAATTATATTTGTTTTGATTTGATTTGATAAATAGGTATAAAAATAAATATTTATTCAAATTATACCCTGTTTTCACGACGCTCACGACAACTGACAACTGTCTACAGGATAAGTTAATAGGGGGGTAACGGCATTTCGTTTGTGTTAATTATGAAATATAAGTTGTTCTAGGAAGTTTTTTAAATAAAGTAGTTTTTGTACAGAATGGTTCAAAAAATAATCTTCTCAAATACCACTCGTCCTGTAATATTTTACTAAATAAATTTTTATTTTCCAGACTCAAACTTTTTTATTTTAGGCAAAACTACTCAAACAAACTGAATATGATGAGTTTGTTTTCGTATTTTTGCCAAATAAAAAAATTTTCGTGGAAACTAAAAATTTATCGATAAAATTTTAAGGACTCGTGGTATTACCTTTGATTAAAAATAACAACGAAAACTATACATTAAATCCTGCCTGTCAAAATTATTTCTCTATTCTTGTTTAATTTTAGTTTTATCCAACTATTGTTGCAATGAACTTTGTATTTTTTTCACAACACTTAATGTAAAATGTCTGATCATCCGTTATGCAGTATTATTATATAGGGTTGGTTGTGTTAAGGATAATAAAGCTGGATTTATAAACTTGACGTTGCTGTTGCCGTTCGCTGCAGTTCGCAGTTGCCGTTACCGTTCAAAGTTAAAAACAAGGTATCCCTAACTCGTATTTATAAAGTCCGTAGTCGTTGACGTTCGGAAGTTGGATTCCGTTCCGCTGACGTTCGGTGTCGTTCGAAGATGACCAAGTTTTATCTTTTGCTGTTGCCGTTGGGGTGCAGTTCGACAATGGGCCAATTAAATCTCGTTATTTTAAAAATAGACAACTGTCAACTATTTTAAGTTCGTAGAAATGGCAGTGTTGGTATTTGTTACTTGTTACTTTTATTATTCGTTTGGGTTTGGTTCGTTTGCTGATCGTTTTTTTATTTGTAGTATTTTACGTTATTATTATTATTATTATTATTAATCATTATCATTACACTGTCAAATATATAATTGTCCAAATAACTTCAAAACTAACTAAATAAATGTCTGTAACAAATGTCCAATAACTTAACATATAACAAATAAACCAAAAAAAAAAACAAAACTCAGTAAAGTCAGTTGTCATGTTGCCAAGCATTTTGACATTCGCACTAGACCACCGTTAGGTTTATAAATACACCAACTTGACCTGTGAACAGCAAACTGCAAACGTAACGTCAACTGCAAACGGCAACGGGAACGGCAACAGCAACGTCAAGTTTATAAATCCAGCTTTAGGTTTATAAATACACCAACTTGAACTGTGAACAGCAAACTGCAAACGTAACGTCAACTGCAAACGGCAACGGGAACGGCAACAGCAACGTCAAGTTTATAAATGCAGCTTTACACACGGGAATATTTACCGGAATATTAAAAAACCGATTATTTACAATTAATTAAATAATATTTATTTACAAGATTAAAATAGAACGGAATATATATAAGGAAACTTAAAGATAAACTCATTAACGAAGTAAACGTAAAAACTCTGAATTAAAAGTACTCGAATTAAATGATCTCAAATGTCTCTAGAAATTATTGATTTGGTCTCAGTGTCTCTTTTACTCGGCGTTCTCAACTCAACTCTCTGATTTACCCTACACTTAAAAACTAGGTACTTAAAGGGGCCATCTGGCTTACGCTTATGGTAAAAAAAGGTTCATAGCATAATGGTAAAGTCACTTTCTCTTTAGAGTTCTCAGAAATTATAGAAAAATATGATACACACAAAACGACTAAAATAGCAAACACTTAAACTAAAATTGTACAGGGTGGGCGATAGTTCTATACACACAGGATACTCAACATGCTCCCCCCCGTTGAAACTACCAACGTTTCAAGTCTCTGAAGTCTCTGATATTGGTAACGGCGCTAAAGATGAAATGTCTCTTCTGAAACTGCCCGCACTCGTGCGAACAGTAACGACTCTCACAATGCCGTCATCTCCTGGGTGAACTTGGACCACTCTAGCTGGCTTCCAAGTTAGTGGGCTCGATTGGTTATCTTTAAGAATAACCATGTCTCCGATGCTCAGGTTCTCTCCACTCATGTTCCATTTTCTCCGCTGCTGAAGTTGGTGGAGATACTCTCTGGACCACCTGTCCCAAAAATGCTGTAACATCTGCTGAATGAGCTGCCATCTTGACAGCTTGTTGATCTTGACGTCAGTCAGTCGGTGCTCTGGTACCTGGGTCAGTGGGGCAAAAATAAGGAAATGACCAGGTGTTAGAACGGTAAGGTCTGTGGGATCATCAAAAATAGGGGTAAGGGGTCTAGAATTAAGACAGCTCTCGATTTGAGTGAGTAGGGTGTACATCTCTTCAAAGGTCAATCTAGTATCTCCAACGACTCTTCTCAAGTGACCTTTAACTGATTTGATGCCGGCTTCCCACAGTCGTCCGAAGTTAGGTGCATTCGGAGGGATAAAATGCCACTGGATCTGCTCTGATGATGAAATATTGGATATTGTGCTCTGGGTATCTTCTCTTGACAAAAACTCCTGGATCTCTCGAATCTCTTTGATGCTCCTCTAAAATTAGTTCCATTGTCGCTATATACATTCGCTGGTTTTCCTCTTCTCGCTAAGAATCTCCTAAATGCTGCTAAAAAATCCTCTGTTGATAAACCGGTAACTAACTCTATGTGAATCGCCTTAGTGCTCATACAAATAAACAATGCTATAATCTCATCTCTTAATTGAATCGCTGAATTAATGGAGTATTCACCTGTGATAAGGTCATCTACATAAAAATCGCTCTTAACTACTCTACTCGCTCGTGGGTATTTGATTTTCTCCTTCTCTGCTAACTGATTTAAACAACGTATCGCCAAATATGGCGCAGCTGCTTGGCCATGTGTGACTGTCTGTAACTCATATGTTTTTATTCTCTCATTTAGTTGTGATCTCCATAAAATTCTCTGATATTTTGGCTCGCTGTCATGGACTCTTACTTGTCGATACATTTTCTCAATATCAGCTGTAAATACATATGCATGAACTCTAAATCTCAACAAAATAGTGAATAAATAGTTTTGACTTGTGGTCCCCACCATTAATATATTATTTAATGACACGCCACTGGTGGTCTCTGCTGATGCATCGAATACTACTCGAAGTTTAGTGCTTATGCTATTCTTTTTTAAAACTGCATGGTACGGAAGATAAAAATTCGATTTGTTATGATCCTTTACAAAAACTTCTTTCATATGCCCCAAATCCTCGTACTCTCTTAAAAAACTACTATACTCCATATTAAGGTTCTCATTTTTATTGAGCTTTCTCTCAAGTGCCATAAAGCGTCTAAAGGCAACACTATATAAATCTCCTAAACTAGATGGGTCTGTCTTAAATGGTAACTTAACAATAAATCTACCGCTATTATCTCTACAAGTATTATTTACAAAATGCCTTTCACACTCAGATTCTTCTATAGAAAGAACCTTCTCTTGACCTTTGTAGTTTTCTTCAACTTCCCAAAATTTGCTCATCTGATTTTCAAGAGTCTCTGTGACTATAAAAGAATAGTTCTGGTTTATGGCGGTCAGGCAGTTCTGTACCCTTCCTGATACAATAAATCCAAACTCGGTGTCTTTTAAAACTAACTCAGTGGCGCGTATCCTAAACTTAGACTCTTTTAAAATATGTACAAAAATCTCTGCGCCTAAAAGCATATCGATATCTCCCGGTATATTAAAGTATGGGTCTGCAAATTGTATAGCTTGAGGTAGATTCCAATTATTATACTCAAATCTCATGGATGGTAATTGATTAGTTATTTTATCTAACACTAGGAACTCTAATTCTCTATGATATGCTGAAACTCTTGATGCAATGTGTATTCTTGTAATTTGACTCACATCTGTGCGGACTTGCGCAATACCTCCAATATTTACAAAATGATTCATGGTTCTTAAGCTTAATCTTCTAATTAGTGACGTTGAAACAAAGTTAATTTGACTGCTACTGTCTAAAAGTACTCTACAAGTTTGCCATTGTCCTAAGCAATCTCGAACTAATATAACTGCGGTAGCTAATAAAATTTGGGATGATTGATCTCGTAAATGTTGTGTAGTAAGACTCTGTTGTGATTGTTGAAAATTGGTACTCGTGCTGGGTTGCAATTGTTGTGTATTATTGTGGTTTATACTGTTTACCTGCGACGAACAACCAGAACCACCTGTGTGCAAGACTCTTGGGGTGAACTGCCTCTCAAAATGAAATAATGAATGGTGATTTTTACGACAAGTGCGACAATTGTAAGTTGACCTGCACTGTGCTACAGGGTGGTTGTCCTTTAAACAATTGAAGCAAATGTTTAGATTTTTGACTGTATTTGTTCTCTCGTTGGGTGTTTGATTTAAGAATCTCTCGCATTTTGTAAGCGTGTGTGGACCTCTGCATAATTTACAAATAAATGTGTAATTGGAATTGTTATTTTGTTGGCGTTGCTCTGAATTTACGAAAGAATAGGAATTTCTCGGTTTAGGTTTCTCATATTGACTATTATTAAAACTCAGCTTATTAGGTTTAATAGCTTCAAGCGAGAAGCATCTCTTTTCTAAAAATGTAAAAAACTCGTTTAAGTTCGGCAGAACTTGTGTGTTTGACGGTTTACTAAGCTCCCAATCTCGTCTACATTGA
The DNA here is from genome assembly GCA_964028335.1 of Altica lythri. Classification (NCBI taxonomy): domain Eukaryota; kingdom Metazoa; phylum Arthropoda; class Insecta; order Coleoptera; family Chrysomelidae; genus Altica; species Altica lythri. Next base: position 50,618,019 of record OZ034800.1, read on the forward strand.
CTATCAAGTTTTTGAGTTAACACATAAATGATAAGGTCGTCCCATTGATCTGTGGGCAGCCCTAAGCTCTTAAGTGAACGCAAATGCTGTTTAGCCTCTGTAATTAGGTGTCTTAAACTACTCGAAAAATCTCTTTCGATTAACTTTAGTAACGGTACTACCCAACAAATAGAATGTTTAAGAAAATTCAGAAATTTAAATCCAAGAAATTTAGATGCAATCAAATTAAACCTACTTATGTGCAACTGGTCCCTTAATTTAACCAATATTAATGATATATATCATGAATTTTTATATAATTGTACAACTATTATTAATAGTATAGCACCAATTGAAACTTATACATACAAACCTACTCTACCTTGGATTGATAATGAAATTTATTCTAGGATGAGGTGTAGAGATCAGGCTTATAAATCTTTTAAAATATGTAGCGATGGTAGTAAGATATCTAAATGGAATACTTTTAAAAAATATAGAAATGAAGTGGTCAATATGTTAAAAATAAAAAAAGAAAGCTATTACAGAGATAAAATTGATAGATATAAAAGCAATCCAAAGGAAATGTGGCGGACGTTAAAAAAATTAGTCAATTTAAATTTATATAATTCACCTCTTAATATAATTTTTGATGGTCCTGATGGAAATTTTCTCAGTCAGGATGCTGCTGAAGCAGCAGAGAGTTTTAATAATTATTTTGTTGAAAGTGTCAAAGATATAATTGGGGATATTAATGCTGATAATTCTCAATATAGTACTAATTGTAATTTGTTTCCACCTTTAATACATTTTAAACCTTTATCTTTAATTGATCTTCGTCAAATTATTAGTTCCTTTGATAATAAATTCTCTCTTAATGAAGTTTTAAATCCTAAAATGCTAAAAGAAATTTTTCAAACAGCTGGTCATGTAATTTTAAATGTAGTTAACACTTCTTTGCAAAAGGGCACTTTTCCTGAAGCGTTAAAACTTAGCACCATTGTGCCAATTCAAAAAGTCACTAATTCCAATAAGGCCTCTGATTTTAGGCCTATAAATACATTACCACCTGTTGAGAAGCTTATTGAAATGGCAGTCTATGAGCAACTCATTGAACATATTGAGTCTCATGATATACCTACTAATTGCTCACCAATCTGGTTTTAGGAGAAAACATTCTTGTGAAACAGCATTGCAATTAACTCTTTGTAAAATTAAAAATGAAATTGAAAATAACAAGTATTCTGTATGTATATTTTTGGACCTAAAAAGAGCCTTTGAAACAATTGATAGAAGTCTCCTGCTCAATAAGTTGGTGCAATATGGTGTTAATGGTAAAGTATTTGATTGGTTTTGTAGCTATTTAAATAATCGGAAGCAGCAAGTAAGGTTTAATGGCTCATGTTCCTCAAAGATCTCTGTTGATTCAGGAGTTCCTCAAGGGAGTGTTCTAGGGCCTCTCTTGTTTATTCTATATCTTAATGATATACAATTATATGTAGATATAGAGTTTATAAATTTGTTTGCAGATGATATGCTTATAATATGCTCAGATACGGATTTGCAAACAGCAGTTAGGAATACTAATTTCATACTAAGTAGAATTAGTTTATATTTACAAAATAATAAACTAAAACTCAATGTTGCCAAAACCAAAGCTATGATCTGTACAAGTAAATACAAATATAGCAAAATTAAATTAAATGATATAACTCTAATGGTGAGCAATGAAAATATTGAAATAGTTTCAAATTTTAAATATCTTGGTTTTTACATTGATAATATTTTATCCTTTGATTCTCATTTTAATTATATTTATAATAAAATTTCTAAAAAGTTATTCTTTTTTAGTAGAATTTCTCAACACCTGTCAACTGAAACTAAGTTAACTGTTTATAACACGATAATACAGCCTCATTTTGACTACTGTGCATCAATCTTATTTCTGTTTAATGATAATAAAACCAGCCAATTACAAAAGCTCCAAAACAGAGGTATGAGAACTATTTTAAAAACTAATCGTTACACAATGGTTAAATGTTAAGCAGCGGATCTTTCTGCGCACGATGGTGTTGGTATACAAAATTCTAAATAATCTTGCACCACCCTACTTTAGTAATTACATTGTTCATCATCGTGATATCCATGAGTACCCAACTAGAAACAACAATCTTTTATATCTCTGTAGAACCAATAGAGCTGGTACTAGAAACTCTCTCTTTTTTAGAGGTTTTCATAGTTTTAATCAACTTCCTGATAATATTAAAAATAGTAACTCTGTAAATAGCTTTAAAACCTGTCTTGTTAAATTCATTTATGAACAGCAGATGTAACGTTTATTTTTTATTTTATATGTTGTAATTTTATGTATTTTATATGTTAAGGTTAATTTTCTTTTATCTTTTAAATTATTAGGTACTGTTTATTTTAAATTCTATTATAATTATCATTTATTGTAATTTTTAAATTAATATTTGTTATATTAGGGTTTCCTATTTCAAATAAATAAATTTCTATTTCTATTTCTATTGAAGATGAATATTTACAATAAATTGTTTGTTATTAAACCTCTCAGTTAAAAGTGTCCAAGCTTCGTCATAATTATCGGATGTTACAGTGATTGACTCAATGATTTGTAGGGCTTCTCCTCGCAATTGTGATTTTAGATAAAAGAATTTCTGAATTTTGGACAAATTGTTATTTGCATGCACTAGCGATTCAAAAATATCTGAAAAACTCTTCCAGTTTTGATAATCTCCAGAAAAGATGGAAATGTTAATTTTAGGCAGTTTGACGTTATCATTATTTGAGTGGTTGGATACTGGAATTGACTCACATTGGACTGTTGGCGTACTATTCGCAAATGATCTCGTTAATTTTGAAATTATACCTCCTATCAAACTCTTAGCGTTATAATAGGTTGTCTCAAACATATCTCGATCTGACTCATGCTCAGCTACATTAGGAATCTCTAATCTACTTTGAATATTATCATACTTAGAATATAACTCTTCAAGCTTTTTATTTCTCTGCAAAATCTGATCAATATCTAAACCTTTAAAATCTCGTGCAAAATTGTAAATACGGGTAAGCCTGCCTTTGGTTGTTGCTCTCAGTTGTTTTAACTCCTCCTCACTTGAAACTGGTGTCTCGGTGGCGGCGGCGGTGGCTCCTAACTCGAGGTTCATTGTAATAAAGGATAAGGGAATAGATAACTCAATAAACTAAGGTAAAAGGGAAATATTCGGGAATGTATAAATAAGTAACTGACCCAGAAATAAAACTTAAAGTAAGCAAATTGGACTGACTTACAGATGATCTCTCGGATGTTCTCGTACTCGTACTTGCTATGCTTCACTTCCAATGGATGCTGATGCCGCACACGCAGCTTCGGTACACTTTGATATTAAAAGTTCTCGTAAACTCGCGTTGATTAACTCTTTACTCGCTCACTCGTATCCGGCTCGAAGGACCAAAACGCGTATGTTAAGGATAACACACGGGAATATTTACCGGAATATTAAAAAACCGATTATTTACAATTAATTAAATAATATTTATTTACAAGATTAAAATAGAACGGAATATATACAAGAAAACTTAAAGATAAACTCATTAACGGCGTAAACGTAAAAACTCTGAATTAAAAGTACTCGAATTAAATGATCTCAAATGTCTCTAGAAATTATTGATTTGGTCTCAGTGTCCCTTTTACTCGGCGTTCTCAACTCAACTCTCTGATTTACACTACACTTAAAAACTAGATACTTAAAGGGGCCATCTGGCTTACGCTTATGGTAAAAAAAGGTTCATAGCATAATGGTAAAGTCACTTTCTCTTTAGAGTTCTCAGAAATTATAGAAAAATATGATACACACGAAACGACTAAAATAGCAAACACTTAAACTAAAATTGTACAGGGTGGGCGATAGTTCTATACACACAGGATACTCAACAGGTTGTAAAGTTTTGAAAACGACACATACTAACCAGTTGAGCAACCAAAAATATTCCATCTTCCACTCAACTACACAAAAAAATTCCATTTTGATCTGTCAATGCATTCTTTGTTTACAAGCAAGCCATCTAAAGTTGACGTGTCAGTGTTTTCCGTTACAATGGACAAAACCAAATATCGTGCAGTGATAAAATTCTTTGTTTTGGAAGTTTTATCAGAAACAAAAATGGTAAAAGTGCAAAGAAATCTGCTCCATTATTTCCAACTGTGCACAGATGCGTTTTAAAGTTTAAACGTGGTCGTACAAGCGTCTAAGATGGAATTAAAAACAATACTGTTCAGAAAGTTACTGCCGTATTCCTTAATAATTCAACAACAGCTGAATCAAAAACAAATATCTCACCGTAGTTTGGAGCGTTTATTATGGATGAGACTTGGATCTAGTGTTATGATCCCAAACTGAAACAAGAACGTTTAGAGTGGACTGAAGATGGTTCTTTAGCTCCAAACCAGGTGAAGTCAGAACGATCGGCAAAAAAGGATATAACATAACATTTATGGAGGAAGTGCAATTACTGTAAAAAGAAAGTTATTGAGGCAGTTCACTGTGATAAGTGCAGTGCAAACTACCATCCAAGCTGTTCGAAAGAGTGGTGGGCGAAATATTAGATGGGAAATTTGTTTGCTGTCCGAGTGTGCTAAAAAGTGCGGTTAGGCAAGAAAGAAAACACTCTGAAAAACAATCAGAATTGCTTGAAATGGATGAAAATAAGCTTAAATTAATTATTAAGCAATGTTTTGAGCCATTTTTAGCTCCTGTTGAGGCAAAAATAGATCAACAATTTATGTCAGACTCCTTTGAAGAACAAAAAGTAAATTTAATGATGTTTTAAGTGATTTCAAAAAGATTAAAAAGGAGAATCTGAAGTTAAAAGAAAGATTACAGGTCCTTGAAATGAAATTTGACGATTTAGAGGTCAAGGAGAGGGCAAACAATATTATCATTGATGGGGTTCCAAATCAGTCAGAAAAGGACACAAGAGTAGTATTGAACAATATTCTCGGTGGTTTAAAGTTACAAAGCAACGATTTTCAATGTGTGGAAAGTTTCAGACTAGGAAAAAATGAAAGTGGTCCAATTATGATTAAACTTGGTCAAATTCAGATAAAAAAAGATATCATAAAGAGAATTAAAGAATTAAAGGGACTTAAACTTAAACAATGCGATCTGGAATACGGAAGTGATGGAATAAATAGAAGAATATTCATAAATGAGGACCTCCCTGTCAACAAACGTTTGCTATTTAAGAAAGTAAGGGATTATAAAAGAGATAATAATTATAAGGCAGCTTTCTGTACAAATGGAACGATCTACGTTAAAAAAACTGATAAAGAACTCCCCATTAAAATAAGAAAGGATAGTGACCTACCTTAAAATACATTATAGTATATAATAGTACGTAATAAAGCCAGCACAGTATTAAATTCGATCAACCAAACAATATTCTGGATGACTATAAGTCAAAAGAGGCAATAATTTGTGATAATATAGATGAAATAAAGTTTTTTAATAATAGTCAAAGTGATATTAACATCATTCATGTGAACATAAGAAGCATTTATAAGAATTTTTACCAGTTTTTGGTTTTATTGGAACATCTACAAAAGCAATTTGATGTAATTATAATGTCAGGAACGCACACAGTTTACAATAATAGTGATTTCGGCATACCTGGCTACATTGTAGCTTTTAATGAGAGTACTTTAAATGGTTGGGATGGCTGTTTAATTTATGTGAAACAAGAATTCTTTAGGTCCAGTCAGCTGTTTGAAGAAGGAAATTTAAAAATCATCTCTATGTCGCTTCAGAAAAATAATGTATCCATGGATGTGCTAGCAACCTATAGGGGTTTTGCAATCAGTAAAGATGAATTTTTAAACAACTTAAACCCTATTTTACAAAGAGCTTCAACTGATGTACATAGGATCTATTTACTGAAGACATAAACATGGACTTACTGGACACAGATGCAGAGACTACTAACAATTATATTACTATAATGCAGACCCAAGGATTCGTGAGTATTGTTAACAAAGCGACTAGAAAAACTGAACATTCTCAATCATGTTTGGATCACTTTTTCATTAAATGTAACAATGATTTCTTACAAAATATAAACTCTGTAATATTAGAACATAAGTTAACTGATCATGATCCCATTTTGCTCAATGTAGAATCAAAACAAAAAGTAGAAATGGATAGGAAAAAGTATTCTTATCAAGTTACTGATTTTGTAAAGTTAACATCTCTTCTTCATGAGGCAAAGTGGGATAATGTTGTAAGTATTAATGATGCTTATCAGTGCACAAGTAATTTTATTAAAAATTTAAATGACATGATTTTATTGTCAACAAAATCTAAGCATAACACATGCAAAAATAATTTAGTACTTTTAAACAGATTTAAAGAATATAGGCGAATACTAACAAAACTGATAAAAATTTCCAAATATACATACTATAAACAATTAGCTCAGGATAATATTAAAGACTCAGAAAAATTATGGAATGTTATTAAAGAAGCAACAAATGACCAGAGATCTATAAACGAAATTAATAATATTTTAAATTTAGAAAATGCAGAAATTTGTAACAAAAAATTGATAGCTGCGGAATTCAACGAATATTTTTCCAGTATAGGTAGAAAACTTGCCGACAAAATCAAAACTAAAACTAGATCTGAAATTAGGTGTGTAAATAAAGCAGGTATCTCGTTTTTCCTTAAACCTACTTCAGAATCCCATTTAAGCAAAGTAATTAAAAGTTTGAAAAAAGGGGTGAGAGGTGGGGATGATGAAATTTGCTCTGATATAATAAAGAGTTTCAAATCATACATCATGAAACCGTTGTTACATGTTGTAAATGTGATTTTCGGTGCTCGTGTGTTCCCTGAGATATTAAAAACATCTATAATTGTGCCTTTATACAAAAAAGGTAACAAACTACTGATGAGTAACTATAGACCAATTGCGCTGACTAGCACAATTAGTAAAATCATAGAGAAATATTTTAAAAGCCAACTAATGAATTTTTTAGAAGAAAATCATCTGCTACATATCAATCAATTTGCATTCAGAGAGAGCTCTAGCACCGAGAACGCATTGTGCAGGGTAACAGAAACTATCCTGAAAAACTTGGATACTGGCAATAAGGTTATGGGCATCTTCATTGATCTACAGAAAGCCTTCGATACAGTGGAACACCAAATTCTTCTGGAACGATTAGAAGACATTGGTGTGCGTGGTTTACCTAATTTACTAATCAAATCCTACTTAAAAAGGAAACAAAGAACAAAAATAGCTAATGAGATAAGTCAGTGTCGTGAAGTTGAAGTTGGTGTGCCACAGGGCACAGTACTATCACCACTACTTTTCAACATTTATATAGACAGTCTATTGTCTGTGTTAAAAAACGATGGGACAGTTTTTTGTTTTGCTGATGATTCAGGTGTAATCATAAGTGGGAATCAACAAAACGAAAGGCAGAAAAGGCACTCCAAATAATAAAAATATGGTTTGACAATAGTCTGCTCTCATTAAATGTTGAAAAGACTAAATTTGTTGCCTTCTCACTCTCTTCGAACTCATTACCTGATTTCCAAACTATTAAATTGCATGATAGGCAATGTGAAAGAGTGCAAAATTGCAATTGTACTGATCTGATAAATAGAATAAATTCTATTAAGTATCTGGGAGTGTACATTGACGAAAATTTTACCTGGAAAGATCATATAAAATATGTCACTAATAAAATTAGAAAATTAATTTTTAAATTCGATAAATTAAGAAACATAGTATCTTACAAAACATTAAAGTCTATTTATCAAGCTTTAGTGGAATCTATTTTGAATTATGGAATAGTGGTTTGGGGTGGTGCTGGTTTGACTATTTTGAAAAAGCTGGAAGTAGCTCAGAAATGGGTCATTAAAATAAGGTTATTTAAAAATAAACGATATTCTTCCGAACTTGTATTTAGAGACAGCGAATTATTAAGAATAAATCAACTTTATATTAAAGCTGTTATTAGATTTATGTTAACATCAACTAATTATAGAGAGAAGGTATCTCATAGATTTAACACAAGGTTTGCTGCTAGAAATAATGTCGTTCTACAAAACCCCGCACATACTGTCTGCCAGAACAGTATCTATGTTATTGGGCCTAAAATCTACAATAACCTGCCTATTTCAAATAGATATAAGCCATACTAGAAATGTAAGAAAGAAATTGTGAAATGGTTGAGGACTAGTAATTTTAGAATAAACTTAATGGTGTAAAACCAGTTTCAATTATTGCAGCTTATTTTTACATTAAATTTTAAATTTTGTAGTCATTAATTCATAATATTAATAATTAAGTGTATTTTTAAAAATGTTAATTCAATAGTGACTTACCTTCATTGTTATCTATTTAAAGGGACAAGTGCACACACAGCATTATAGATGCAATTTTGCACTATTTAGCGGTTGTATGGAACAAGATTTTATTTTTATTTCTTTTTGTAAAAAGTGCTATGACTGGGATGTTATTATTGTATTTGTATACTATATTGTATTACTACTGCTAATAAATTATTATTATTATTTTTTGGATGCAAAATGGATTTTGTTGATTGATTAATTTGAAAAACTTAAAACAATTAACTCTGAATATTATTGCTACCTTTTGTGACAAGTTGGTTAAAAAAATCGTGAAAAAGACTCGGTTTACAGAAAAAAAAACAATCATTTTTCATCAAGACAATGCACATGTTCACAAACGTTTGTTGACAATGGCTAATTGAACGAATTGAAGTACGAATTGCTTGCAGACCCACTGTGGTGCAACAACTAATAATGCTTATTCATTTGTTAATATTTTATGCATAATTGTTTATACTATTATTTATATGTGGGGAAATAATTAAATCAATTGTAAAACAATCAGTCAATATAGATACTTCGTAAAGGAATCATCGAGTTTCACTGTCCCTTATTAACAACCCTCTACATGGCGATCCTGCCAAAAGATATATCCAGTTAGGCACGCGAAAAAACTGTATCGAAATCTGATAAAAATAAATATGTGCGAAGTTTTACTATACAGATCGTCCAAAAACGCATGATGGGGAAATCCGTGTCAAAGGAAAGTGACGTGATAAGTACGGGTGTGGTTACATCAAACGTTATTGTTGATGAACAAGGACAAACTGGTTTGCCGCTTAATATAAGGATTGTCGTATACGTGTGTACCTTGTGTGTCGTTGTCATAACTATCCTGAAGGTACAAAAGGCATACAGAAGTGGTCTGAAACGAGACATCAGTAGAAGCATCTATCTGAGGCCACTCCAACAGTCAGGTGCTGATTCCTAATAAATACTTTATGATGACTTTATGGACCGCTGCTGGATGGATACCTACTAAGGATTTGTAGCTTAATAAAATACACCAAAATAAAGCGGAAGATTGGTATGTGACTTAAGTTTTTCATTTACACGAATGTTACTGCTGCAATTTGGATTCCAGCGACGACCTTGCATTGTAATGTGAATAAGACTTATTACATTACTGAAATTTGATAGTTACGTTAGGTTAGTCTTGGTATTTAATTATTAGGTCAGCGTACTATTAAATTATATTCATAAGGTCAGTTCTCAGTTTTAAATTCAGAGATTTACTATATAACGTAGTCTATTAGATTTATGTCAGTTAAATTTTGGGTTTTTTATACAAGGGTTAAGTAATGTTAATTTTAAATTCGACGTCCTACTAACTGGTACTTAGAGTGTGTATTCGATTTAGTTTATGGTTAAGAATTGGGTTTTATCGGTATTTATCTTAAAAATCTAGAAAAAAATTTAAGAATATAATATTATCTTGAAGTTACATGTAATGTAGGTTTAAACTTTTGTAAATTTTAACGTCCGTTAAAGTTACTTGGGAGGAAATTTTAACCAAGCTGTCGGGTTTAAAAGAAGAAATTATTAAGGAATCAAAGAGAGTTTTAAAGTTAAAAGTACTTACCTAAGTCTCAAAATGTTAGAGAACAAGTTAGAGATAACTTATTAACACTTTATAATGAATTCGTAACCACCGTAAATGGTTGTTAAAAAGATCTTGATAATAAACTTTACAATAATTACATAAAACCCTTATTTAATACCATTCGAGATAGAGTTGTTAGATCGTACCAAGTTTTACGGGGTCTCTACTAATTTTTTATCAAAAATAGATCTGCAGATAAAAGACGAATTGTCATTAATAGATCTTACCGACGAAGACAGCGAAGCTGGTAACGACAGCAAAAAGCAAATCGATCAGAAACCTCCTTTATGCATTTGAACAGCAAACATGCCTCTCAGCACGGTGGATTTTTTTAACTTTGCTTCCAAAATCCTAACGAACGAATTTGATGGGTCTAAAGATAGGCTGACTCCATTTCTAGATGCTTTGACTCTTTTGAAGACAACGCAGTTGCATACGTGAAAACTAGACTCACAGGAAAGGCACGAGTATTAGTGGGCGAAAGCACGATTTTGGAAAAAATTAAAACAAAACTGAAAAATGGCATTTAGGTTGAGAGTTCGCAGTCAGTCACCGGTAAATTGCTTAATTTCGAGCAAAGCCATAACGATTCTAAATATTTTTCTGAGGTTGAAACCCTTACTCAAAAACTAAAACAAGTCTATATTCGCGAAGGCGTACCTGAAAGAGTACCAGAAGCTAGACAACAAATACCACCGTTAAAGTCTTAATCTCTAATTCAAGTTCAGAAAGAAACAAATTAATTATGAAAGCCGAAAGTTTCCAAACTGCTCAGGACGCGATACAGAAATTTGTTAATATAAGTGCAAAAAATACAACCAATGCAACGGTTTTATATGCAAACAGACCATCCCGCAGAAGTGGAGCGAGGGAAAATTTTCGAGGCGGAAGGAACTTTTAACATCGCGCCGGATACAATCACTCCTCTAACAGAAACAATAAAAACATGTATGATAATGATAACTTTCATCAAAATGGGTCAAATTATCAAAATAGGTCGCATTATCAAAATAGGACAAATTATCAAAATAGGCCAAATTATTCAAAAAGAGGCGTTTCACACAGAGGTAGACCGTGTAGATACGTAAGAACCTACGGTTTAGACCCAAACTAAGAAAACGAACAGGAGCCTCAACCAGGTCCTTTGGGGCAATCCTAAAAGTTCTTAATATGGACCTAACACTTTCAAATTTTGTTTTAATTCAAACTGATATGACGGGAGAAGAATATGTCACATTATTAGTTGATACTGAAGCGGACATATCACTATTTAAAAGAGACAAAATCGATCAGCAACAAATTATAAACAAAACTAATAGGTGCAGAATTAAGGGTATTACAGAGGGCTACACTAACTCTATAGTTTTAACCAATGCAAACATAATTGTCATAAATTACATTTTAATCATAATTTTCAATTAGTCGATCAAAATTTTCCAATACCTGCAGATCATATTCTAGGAAGATATTTTATCGCAAAGTACGGTTGTCAACTAGATTATTACAAATGGGTTATGACCCTAAACATCTTAGATGGAGACATTGAGTTACCAATTCAGAATAGTCCAGAAGATGACGTCATACTTATTCCACCCAGATGTGAGGTAATAAGAAAACTAGATTCCTTGCAAAATATAAAAGAAGACTCAGTAGTATGTAATGAAGAAATAGCACCTGAAGTTTTTGTCGCCAGTACAATAATTTCCAATCAAAGTCCATTTTTAAGACTGTTAAACACACACTTTGTAAGTGTACCATAAAGAAACCGAAAATCCAATACTCCTACCTAAAAAATTACGATGTACTATATACGAGTAGCTATAAAGAGGTTAATCAAGAAAATAGAAATGAAGCTTTACAGAAAGAACTGAACTTAAGCCCAACTTTAGACTTCGTAAAACAGGAACCAATTAAATTATGTTAAGAATATTCAGACATTTTTGCCCTGGAAGGTGAACCACTCTCCACTAACAATTTTTATTACCAAAAATTACGCTCATCAGATAACTCCCCAGTCTACATAAAAAACTATAAAACACCTTATTCGCAAGTAAACGAAATAAATAATCAAGTCGAGATGATGCTTAAAGGGAACATAATAGAACCATCACAATCGGAGTATAATTGTCCAATCCTACTCGTACCCAAAAAATCTAATAATGGAGAGAAAAAGTGGCGTCTTGTTATAGATTTTCGCCAGGTTAACAAAAAAATTTGCGCAGATAAATTTCCAATCGGTAGAATTGATCAAATACTAGATCAACTAGGCAGAGCAAAATGGTTCTCTACATTAGACCTAAAAGCTGGATTTTACCAAATAACACTGGAAGAAAGCTCTGGAGACATAACATCATTTAGCACAAATTCAGCTTCGTATCGATTCACCAGACTACCTTTTGGTTTAAAAATCAGTCCGAACAGCTTTCAAAGGATGATGAACATAGCTTTTGCAGGAATTACACCAGAAAAAGCGTTGCTATATATGGATGAACTAATCTGCATAGGATGCTCTACAAATCACGTATCTCGGTCATAAAGTAACATCAGATGGAGTACTGCCCGACGAATCTAAATATGACATCATTCGTAATTATCCAAAACCTAAGTTTACTATGGACGTTTCATTAAGAACTTTGCAAAAATTGCACTACCACTTAATAAACTTTTGAAAAAAGATAAGGAATTTATATGGACCGATGAGTGCCAGAAGTCTTTCGAAAAACTAAAACAACTACTTATTGAACCTCAAATCCTACAATATCCAGATTTTAATAAGACTTTCATACTTACAACGGATGCATCAAAAGAGGCTTGTGGTGCAGTTTTATCTCAAAATTTTGATGGAGAAGATCTACCCATCGCTTTTGCATCCAAAGGGTTTACTAAAGAAGAGATTAATAAATCTACTATTGAGAAAGAGTTAGCGGCTATACATTGGGAAATTAATTACTTTAGTCCTTATCTATATGGCACATCTATATTGGTCAAATCCGATCATAAACCGCTTATTTATTTATTTTCGATGAAAAATCCGTCCTCAAAATTGACACGAATGCGATTAGATCTCGAAGAATACGATTTTGACATTAAATAGGTACATTAAAGGTAAAGAAAATGTGCTAGCCGATGTGTTATCAAGAATCACAATCAAAGACTTAAAAAACATAAACGAGACACCAATTAAAATCCTAGCTGTTACAACGAGATCTATGTCAAAGAAACAGCAAAGTTTACCTACTAAGAACACAGAGCTACAAAATAACCATCAATCACCTACATCGCCTAAAATAGTACAAACTGATTGCAATTACTTTAAAGTTTATAATTAAGCCAAGCCATCTCCGGATAGTCGTGGAAAAATATGGAAAAAATAAACTTAAAATTGAAGATAAGATATTTCTCACTAATGGCAATTTTTCTTTAGGGAAATTATTGTCTATGCTTGAAAAAATGGCTAGTGAAAATAAAGTGGAAAAATTAAAATTAAACATGAATAATGAAATATTCAAAAAGTGCACAATAAACGATTTTAAAATAATAGGTCAAGATTTCCTAGATAATGTTTTAATATATTTATATGAGGAACCTAAGATGGTAATAGATAATAATGAAAACTTAAAACTGATCCAACAGTTTCATGATAATCCACTTACTGGAGGACACTGTGGACAAAAAAGGCTTTTGAAAAAACTAAGGTCAAAGTATCGTTGGAAAAATATGTCGCGTGATGTAGCAACGTAGGTATGTTAAAAATTGCAAGAAATGCCAATTTAACAAAAGTAAAATTAAACACATTGAACCCATGACGATAACGCTAACTCCGCAAAAATACATATTGTATGTATAGATACTGTTGGCCCATTTTTAAAAACTAAAAACAATAATGCTTACGCTGTAACTATGCAATGCGAATAAACCAAATATGTTGTAATTGTTCCAAATAAAGAATCTCTGACAGTAGCAAAAGCTATTATACAAAATTTTATATTAATATTTGGCCCTATGAAAGAAATAAGAACTGATATGGGAACCGAGTATAAAACAGAACTTTTACAGAAATTGTCAAATTTGTTACATATTACTCAAAAATTTTTAACAGCATACCATCACGAGAGTATCGGCGGATGTGAACGAAATCACAGAGTTTTAAATAAATATCTAAGATCTTACATTAATGATGCTCATACATACAGATTGGGATGAATGGGTTAAATACTACTCTTTTTGTTACAATACCACGCCAGGAGTTTATCACGATTACACACCATTTGAACTTGTTTTCGGGAGACAATCGGAACTGCCAAGTGACATCTTTAAGAAGATAGATCCGTGGTACAATATTGACGATTATTACCAAGAAGTCAGGAACAGATTACAAATATCACACCAAAGAGCTAGAGAATATTTAATAAAACAAAAACAAAATCGTAAAATAAAGTATGATATAACATCTAAAACACTCGATTTAAAACAGGGTGAGTTAAATAATGAAAATAGAACTAAACTTGACCCTTGGTTTAAAGGTCCGTTTATAGTAGTTAGTACTGATGTTGTAAATTGTAGTCTTAAAAGTGAAAACGGGAAAGAGCAAACAGTGCATAAAAATCGTGTTCAAAAACTTTAATTTTGTGCAACGGTGATTATTGCCAAGTTAAGTGCGTTTATAGACAGATTTTTTTTAGGTTTTAGAAAATTATTTGTTTCAACTTTTCATTTTATTCAGTAGTGGTTAAGAACGCTCCTTGTTTTGAGCCATGTTCAATTTTTTTTTATTTTAAAACATTTTGGGTTGAGATATTTCAATTAACTAATTTAGAAGGGCTATTAATATTAGCAATATTTATAATTAATATCTACTTTATAATTTTGGGAAAGTAGCATGTTTAGTGTTTTAGATTTTAAGTTTTACTTCATACCATACATATATTTATCGATCTATTAGGTAATCAAGCAGTCTGAACATTAATTTGAATTGTGGCATAATATCTTCTCGGAAACAGGGCCCATTTCAAAAAGATTGAATGTAATTCATCGAGATGAATTTCATTCACTGAAAGGGGAAAGATGTGGTACAACAACTAATAATGCTTATTCATTTGTTTATATTTCATGCATAATTGTTTATACTATTATTTATATGTGGGGAAATTGTAAAACAGTCAGTCAGTCAATATAGATACTTCGTAAAGGAATCATCGAGTTTCATTGTCCCTTATTAACAACCCTCTACATGGCGATCCTGCCAAAAGATATATCCAGTTAGGCACGCAAAAAAACTGTATCGAAATTTGATAAATAGTTATTTGTGACACAAGGACGGAAAATGACATTTTGCAATAGCGAGTAAAGTTGTGTAGCCGAGGTGCGTAGCACCGAGGCGAAACAATACGAGCACTTGCAAAATATTTTACTGTCCCTTATTAACAACCCTCTACACCACTCTATTTACCAAATTTGGTTACCTACGACTATTACCTCTTCAGAAACTTGAATCAATTTCTTCGTGAAAAGCGTTTTTCGTCGAATGAAGAAGGTATTGCAGCATTGGAAAAATATTACAGAGATAGATAAAATTACTGAAGGATCATTGGAGTAAGTGTGTTCAAGCTGAGGAAGATTATATTAAATAAAAAACAAAAAAAATCACATTCTTTCATTCTTGTTTTCAAAACGTTTCAACCAACCTGTAGTAGTATTTTCAGAAAAAAAAAACGAATTGACCAATTCGTTTTGAATAATAAAACCAATCTATTTTTTTCTGTTTGCAATTTTTTTTGTGTAACTTACAATTTGTTTCAAATATAAATATAAGTAAGTATATTATTATTTTCCTGTACTCTGCTGTAGGACTTACTATTCGTTTTGGGGTAGTGCTACCATTTTATGTTTCCGTGCTTAGTAAATAGGGGTTTTCAGTGGTAAATTTTTTCCTGTTAAAAAAACATTTTACAAAGCTTTATGCTGGTGTGGTCGGGAATCTTTGCTCCTCAATGCTACTCTCGCCTCCATGTGGAGAACCCCGGTAACGGCCTGGCAACAGGCTGGCTAAGGAGAGTAAAGCAGGCTGGGTCCTTTGGGATCGGGTTTCATTCGTCCTGGTCACAGGCCAGTGGCTAACGATCCAAGCTAAGGTGTAAGGCATCGTGCTGAGGGCTTAGGTTGCAGGGTCTAATATGCAGCCACGAACGATCCCCTTGGGGCACCAGGGAGCACCCCATTGTATTTATCCCTTACCTTCCTACACGGGTCACTGGGAAGGTGGACTGTTTACACCCGGTACTCGTGGGATTCAAATGAATAACACATGAAAAACAATAAACAATCCCCCCAAGGCTGCAACTCCGGCTACACCAGGCAAGGAGGGGATTCCGTCAAAATTGATGGACCCTGACAAACCTGGTCAACCCGCTGCAGCACACAGGCGCAAACCTAGTGGTGCTGAGCAGAGAAAAAGACAAAAGGAGAGGTTGGAGGCGCCCTCGCCGGGCAACACTACGACTTCAGGGGGGACGCCGGGTCCATCAGGCCTGAAAAGGGACAGGATGGATGGCGACATCCCAAACTCCGACAGGCACCCACAGAAGAAATCTAAGGCTGACCCGGAGAAACACACCTACAGCGGGTTAATGACGGAGGCCAGAGAGATGAAAATTTTCCTGGCCTTCGACGAAGTGCGTATCACGAGTCTGGAGAAGACTGCAAAAAAGACTGGGGGGGATTATTCAAATCAACCTCCACCACACTAAGGCGGCGTCAGCCGCCCTTACTAAAGTACTTTTACAAGGACAGGTTGAGGTGGCCCTCATCCAGGAGCCCTGGGTGGTTCATGGTAGAGTGGTCGGACTCAGTGGGGCGCACGGAACTGTTATTTATGACAGATCCGCTGACAAACCCAGAACCTGCATCTTTGTGAGAAGTGGTGTAGAGCTGATGCCGTTGTGGGATCACACTAGCTGTGACCTAACAACGGTGGAGGTCACCACAAAAGAGGTAGGCGGCAGCAAGAACATCATCATCGCTTTATGCTACCTACCCTACGACTCCCCGGCAATACCAACACCGGAGCTGGAGAGGCTGCTGGGACAGTTTGGAGGTGGACAACAGGGCATCCTTATCGGGATGAACGCCAACGCCCATCACACAACCTGGGGCAACAGCAACATCAACGCCAGAGGTGAGTCTTTACTCGAATTCTTATCTCTCTTCAACCTAGTTATATTCAATCAGGGCTCCGAACCCACTTTTGTCACAAGTAATAGGCGGGAGGTGCTGGATATCACAGCTGTAACTCACCATTTGTTAAGAAATGTGGGTAACTGGAGGGTGTCGGGAGAGGAGTCTATATCTGATCATAGATACATTCTTTACGACTTCCTCGAAGATTACCGGGAGCCACACTACTTCAGGAACCCGAGGCGCACGGACTGGGAACTCTTTCGAGAGGAACTAGGTAGTGCCCTTGAAGACCGGAGTGTGAATCCCAGGAAACCACAGGACCTAGAAGAGGAGGCTCAGCGGTTACAAGATGCCTTACTCTTGGCTTACGATGTGAGCTGTCCTCTCACTCAGAAGGCCAGTTCTCAGCAACCTCCCTGGTGGAATAGGCGGCTAGAACGGCTTCGTAGAGAAACCCGAAGACTGTGGAATAGAGCCAAGAGGGACGGTGGTGGTGGTTGTTGGGAAACCTACCACACAGCTCTCACGGCCTACAACAGAGAACTTCGGAAGTCGAAGAGGGAATCCTGGAGAAGGTACTGCGCTGAGATTGAGGATGTCAGTGCAGGTGTTAGACTTCAGAAAGCTCTTTCTAAAGACGTAACTATGAAGGTGGGCAATTTGCTTAAACCGGATGGGACGTATACCAAAACAGGAGAAGAAACAATTGAATTGTTGCTGAAAACTCATTTTCCTGGCTGCCTAGACGTGGCCGAAGGCCCGCCTCCCGACCCAACTCCGGCACTTCATGTCAGAAGACCGGACAGAGGGGACTGGGAGGTGGCCAAGGCTGTCGTCACAGCGGACAGGATACGGTGGGCCGTAGGCAGCTTCTCCTTTTTCAAATCACCTGGTCCAGACGGAGTCTATGCAGCTTTTCTGCAGAATGGGTTGGATCTCCTGATACCAACACTATGCAGACTGTTTAGATCAAGTCTGGCTTACAGGTACATTCCGTACACTTGGAGGAAGGTACGGGTCGCCTTTATACCTAGGGCTGGTCGGAAAAACTTCGACCAACCTAAGGCGTACCGACCCATTAGTCTCTCTTCTTTCATTGTGAAGACCCTGGAAAGGCTGGTGGATCGTCGTGTGAGTGAGGAACTGATTGTCAGGTCCCCACTTCATCGGCACCACTACGCCTATCAGCCAGGGAAATTCACAGCAACCGCGCTGCGCGTCTTGGTTGACAAGATAGAATCAGCGCTGGATCAAAAAGAAGTGGCTCTGGCCGTCTTCCAGGGTGCCTTTGATAATACTTCTATCGATGCCATAGTCGGTTCCCTTGGAGGGCTAGACTCTGCCACTACTGGGTGGATAGAGACCTTTCTGAGAGGGCGACTTATCACTGCCGACTTGTTTGGCGCCTCGAGGGAGGTGTTGGCCACTAGGGGCTGCCCGCAGGGGTAGTCATCTCTCCTCGGTTGTGGAACCTCACGTCTGAACCTTTGCTTCGGGAGCTCAATGAGTCGGGAATACATGCCCAGGCCTATGCTAACGATTTCGTCACCTTGGACCGAGGCTTTTGTGTGACCACTATGACAAAGCTGCTCAATGGAGCTCTGTCAAGAGTAGAACGCTGGTGCAGGAGTCGACATCTTATGGTCAACCCTGCCAAAACGGTAGTCGTACCTTTCACACGCAGGTATAAGCTGGCAGGCTTAACGCCACCCAGAATCTTCCGTGGAAGAATAACAATTGCCGAGGAGGTAAAGTTCCTAGGCGTCCATCTGGACAAGAGACTTACCCGGAATCGGCATTTAGAATACACTATAGACAAGTCTAGGCGTGTTCTAAACATGCTTAGGCAATCTGTGGGGAAGACGTGGGGACTCTCACCCAAGGTCGTCCGATGGATATACCTGGCGGTTGTCAGACCCATTGTCTCCTACCGATCATGCGTATGGTGAAACAAGGTTGAGCAATCAACTGTTCAGAGGAAACTGGACTCGCTTCAGAGGCTTGCATGCCTGCAGATCTCTGGGGCCATGAGGACAACCCCTACAGCGGCACTGGAAGTTATCCTGGGCCACCTCTCAATGTTTACATCAAAGGGGAGGCGATGTCGGGAGCTTACAGGCTGAAAGTTAATGGGTGTGATGATGATGGTCTGCAACGTCATCGCACACTGTTCACTGGAGATTGTCAGGTCCTGTTGACAGGCTTGCCAACTGACCAGATGATCCCCTGTTACTTTGAGAGTCGATACCAAGTCCGGCTGAGAGACAGAGCTGAGTGGACTGTGGACGGCTCTCAAAGAATTTTTGACGATGCAGGGATCAAGTATTTTACTGACGGATCTCGCACGTCAGAAGGAACCGGTGCAGGAACCGGTGTGGTCCACGCAACCTTAGGCAGCACTTCAGCTTGGGAACGGAGTCAACCGTGTACCAGGCTGCCGTATACGCCTTACTAAAGGCTGCCAACCACGCCCTTGGCTGTGGCTGGAGAGGGGAGAGGATAACTTTCTTCTCAGACAGCCAGGCTGCACTGCTGGCCTTAAAACAATTCCGGGTTAGTTCCAAGCTAATCTGGGAGTGCATACAAAACCTCAATGAACTGGCTAGACAAAACAGTGTCTTCTTGGAGTGGATACCAGGGCATAAAGGTTTTGAAGGAAATGAAACCGCGGATCTTCTGGCCAAGAAGGGAGCGGATACACGATTTACTGGTCCAGAACCTGTATTGGGACTGCCTAGAGCCTGGGTAAGGACCAAAGTCAGGAACTGGGTCTGGGAAGAGTCAACCAAACACTGGAGTAACAATGTAGGGCTGAGGCACTTGAAGCTGATGCTCAAAGGCTACTCCAAAAAACTCACGTCTGACATACTGGATCTTGGCAGGAGTCAGATCAAAGTACTAGTGGGCCTGCTCACCGGGCATGGACCATTCACACTACACCTTTGGAGGATGGGGATTCTGACACAGGAACCCACCTTGTGCTGACTGTGTCATGGACGATGAACCGGCAACTCACATTCTATTCGAGTGTGAGGCGTTGGACTATAAACGGTTCCTCATCTTCGGTGACACGAATCCTGAATCCTATCACCACCTTGAGGAGCTGGTCACGGGACTCAAATCTCTTATAAAGGGAACTGCCCTGTGGCAACAGTAACTCAAGGAATTTAGGACACCTGGATTCTAGCCTACCTGAGGATCAGCGGGATGCTGATTTTCAGCTGAACAAACTAGAGTCCTGCAAGCACGGGTGCATGTAAGGACTCTTGGTGCCGAACCTGGTCACAATATTCCCACAGGAAGCAGTGCTCAAACATGGGGCTCCATAGGTGAGACCATGCCAGGTTACTTAGATTAGATTAGATTAGATTACTGAAAGTAGCTGTTTTCAGGCTGAAACAGGTCGAACTTGGATCTAAGGCAATTTCGGAAAACCTCGGCTTTCTTTTAGTAAAATTCTGTTCCTAATTTTGTTATTTTAGGTCTAAGTCTAAGAAGAAAGATCTTTGATTTAACCATCGATCTGCTTTGGAAGATTCTGTCCTACTGCTTGCAGTAACCTCAAATAAGGAATTGGGAGCTACATAAGAGGCTTCTTGTGTATGGTCTTACATGCGTTCTCTATTCCAGGGGATTTTAGGGCCTTTTGGGCGCGTGTGTTGGCACCTTGCACTAACCTAGTGGCATACCTCCGTTGGAGATCTTGTATTCGAAAAGATTAGGGTATACTAGTTGAGTATATGTATACTTGGGCAGAGAGATGCCGGTAACTAAGGTACTGGCACTTTTGGAGGATTCTTCGTTCGGTCGCGGCTATGCGGTTAAACTGTTGGTGTAGCAGTTATTGTAAATAATATAAACAAAGGTTAAAGAGTCTTTCGCGTCACCCCTTACCTGAGCCCAGTAGGGTGCTAATAAAAGACCAATAAAAGAGACCTTTTCTCCTACCCTCACCGCATGTGGTTGTATGTATTCACGATTTTACAATCTATTGTTTATATTTAACAAATATATGTGTTTTAATTTTTTATAAATAAAACTGAATAAATATCATAAACGTAAAGATATTTTTTTCTAATTTCAACCATGTATAATACTTACGCAAAATTTTGTAGTTTACAGATATGACACCAAAATATTCTAAATTACACTGAGAAACAAACAAGAGATAATCTCATAATGATGTTTTGAAAATAATATTTTGATTTATTTTTGCATGTTGGTGATGGGTATATTTATGGTTAATAGTATTAATATTTATTGACAAGTCCTGTTAGATACAGGCGCTAAAGGTATTTTATGTTATATTGGGTGTTGCTTATAATTACTTTCTTATCACCCGATGATGCACACTTTTTTAAACGTTTGACAGCTATAAACTTTGAACCACACTACATTTTATATAACCACAATTAAATACACTGCACGTGATTAAAAAGAGGTCATCTCCAATTTTTGTCATTTTTTAAACTTTTACGAACCCTACAGATGTTTGTGTAATGTTTAAGAATATATTTTAAATCATTATTCAACCATTTCTTACATAACAAATGTCAAAAGAAAACTTCTCCCAAAATGATGATTTTAATTGAAAATTTACAAAACTAATTTGTAAATTTTTTCTGATTTCTTCAGCAAAGCAAAATTTTCAATATTTCCTAAATGACTTCTAGGGGAATATTAACATCAAAGGAATGAAACGAAAACTAGTATTTTTCTTTAACGAAGCGTGTATTAAAATTATAAAATTGTTAGCTGAGCGCTTTCGGCCTAACACCGGCCATCATCGGAGCTAAAAGTCCTAAGGTTAATCAATACCCCAAAGAAGAAAAGGAACAATAGACTGTACATTCAACCAAAAATAGCCAATCCATTGGAGAAAGCATCTACCAAGGGGAGGTCGCTAAATCAACATCAAACATTATATAATAACAAAGTTGAAACTTCCAAACTCTTTGCTTCCTTGCTCTTCTTCAAACAGAGAAAATTAATTATTATTGCATGTCAAGTTAATTAAATACATTCATATTTTTCCAAGATTCTGTTGAGAAAATTCAAGAAAAATAGTGTAATAAAGACAAAAGAATAGAGAAATAGAATATAAATTAAGGTCAAATAATAAATTTGATTGTTTTTCTTGGTTAATTAACACAATTTCACTATGATTTATATCCGTTTGTATAGGTACACAATACAAAATTTTAACATTAATAACATTCTAATAGATTCTGTTATTTGTACGTATGTTCGGTCAGATAATACTTAGGAGAAGTAAATAACGCTATTCCCTTTTCGGTCATTACCGAAGTGCCACATCTTTTTTTTTAAATGTGTAAAGATTTGAATTTTAAAATATTTTTCATGCTCAGCTACTACCTACTTTTCATTAATTAAATTACTTATTATCAAAAAATAATAATAAATTTAATTAACAAAAATTTTGACGAATGTGATGGATTAATATATTTATACAACAAATTTTTAATAGACATCTAGTTAATTGATAACAATAATATAAAAATTCAATAATGACACCATTTCTATTTTTGACCTTAATCTTTTAAAAATATTACATTAGCTTATTAGGTTAGAATGTGCCCATAAATAACAGTAATAAAGATGTTTGGTTATAACTATAATCAGCTTAAAATTTTTATTTTAGTTATATATTTTACAATATCCTTATATCCGCTATTCAAAATTCATTACTGTTAATAATAATTGTATATATGTAGACCACAACAATAAAAGGAAATTCAAATTACTTGCAGCAATGAGGAAATGAATTATTAAATGTTGTTATAGAAAATACAAATATAATCAAGAACATCAACTAATACAAACAATAATATATTTTATTTTTATTCCCTAATACTAATAAATAATTGATTTATTATTATTTCGATACTTTTAAAATTTAAAAATTAGACAAACAAGCAATGTGGTCAAGGAGGGTGTGATAGAATGTCTTATACCACATGACTTAAGATATAGTATATTACGCTACAAGGGACGAAAGTTGAATTTTCGGCCCTGCGCGTCATGATGCCCGAGGCGAAATGCCGAGGGCAACATGACGCGCAGGACCGAGATTTCAACTTTTGGCCCGTGTAGTGTATACTATTTTTCTTCATACCTCGGACGAAAGTACTTGCGGAACGAGCGAAGCGAATGCAGCTGGTCGTGGGACAGGCATCAAATACATTCGAAGAGTCAAGTTTTGTCATTGATGATTATTTGTAAGGTTATACATAGAAATAGAAATGACACGAGAATAAACAGTCCCTAGATGAGAAATTTTTCCTCCCGCCGTAAACAGGGAGTAAATGTTAAAGACGACAAAACATCATGACGCGCTGGGCCGAAAATTCAACTTTCGTCCCGCCGTAAACAGTAAATGTTAAACTTTCTTCCCTGCAATTAGGGACGAAAGAACGTACTTTCGACCGAGGTATGAAGAAAAAATTTTAACTGACGCGAAACAAAACGTACCTACTACTTTATACAGACTTATAAAATCAATAGGATATAAATTTTAAAAATGAACGGCCGACGAATTTTAAGTGAGCAACGATATGCCAAAATTAGCAAAATCGCTTTCCTTCGGAAATTTGTGGAACTAAAAAAGCGCAATGAAGTAATCAAATTGATGTACTTCTACAAAACGTCAATATACAAAACAAAATGGTACTCCAACGCATCGATGGGTACAGGAATGTGATTTAAAATGTAATCTATTGCAAGTGAAATTAAAAAAAAAAGCGATTTACAATTTTACACACAGGATCGAATAGTTTTTAGAGAGATGTGAGATGTGACTTGTTATTAGACTCTTCAAATGCTGACATTGACTATCACAAAACTATGAACGGAGACATTTCTAAAAACTGGATTGTTAATCAACTCATTTAATAAATATTAATAT
This sequence comes from Altica lythri, assembly GCA_964028335.1. NCBI lineage: Eukaryota > Metazoa > Arthropoda > Insecta > Coleoptera > Chrysomelidae > Altica > Altica lythri. The sequence continues at coordinate 50,642,140 of OZ034800.1, forward strand.
CAGTAAATATCCCAAATTACGTTTTTTTTTAAACGAAAATCAGATGTTTTTAAAAGTAAAAAATCTAAAGTTTGTTGTTTCGATGATGAAGAATGCATTCTACTTCAAATACTTCCACATTTCTGTATTCTTTTTTAAGATTTCTAAAATATATATGAACCTTCGTCCTCTAGATATGGACAAAATAAATTAAAGATTCTACATAAACTGCCAGAACGGAAAGTGTTCTATGACTCGAGGCCCAATTGTCTGGGAGTGACGTCATTGTGACGTAAATGCAGGTAGGGACCGCTTCAACCAATGCGATGCTCGAAGAAATGCTTGTTGCCATATTTAACTTAGGAGGATTTACCATCTTTGTCTTATTAATGCCCAATATAGTCTAAGATCCCGATATAGGACGACCTTCACCGAGCTGGTTAATGGACCAAACATATTTTTTATGTAATTTAATATATCAAAAAATATATTGCATATGAGTTGCCTATCGAATTTCAGTCAAGGATATTTTTAATTAATTTTTAAAAAAAAATTGTGCGACTGAGAGGTCCCTACCTACCGTCCCATGCGATAGAAGAGGACACAACATAACAGCGTTTGAATCCCGGCCTTTTAAAGAGAGAGAGCTCTCAGCTCTCTGGTCTTGAAAACAAGAAGGATAGCGATAGTTTGTCTTTACTTTTAGAAATGAATTCTGCTATTCTTCTTCAGTCGAAATCTCTAAGGGGTAAATTCTTTTTACTGGACAAACTATTTCCCCAGCTTGTGTCTTGATTTTTGCCACTCGAGTTATTTTGTCTCTTCCTGGATATAATTCTTATATTTTTCCCATTGGCCAATTTATTCGTTTTGTATTGTCTGATCCAATGACAACAATATCACCAACCTTGTAAAGTTTTACCTGTTTTATGCCTATTTCGTGAAGTATGCACCAAAGTTTCATTATTTTGAATACTTTGGGTAAACATTGCCGGTGTAATTGGAATAAATTCTTCTGGATTTTCTGAAACACAAGTAAGAGGTCGTGAATTAATAATACTTTCTATATCACCTAATAATGTCATCAGTTCTTCACAATTTACTGTGGCTTTACCCAAATTTCTTCGTAACAATTCCTTTACCATTCTGACTATTCTCTCCCACTATCTTCCCCACCAGGCTGCTGAAGGAGCATTAAAATACCATTTTATTTCTTTTACAGCAGAGAATTTTATGATTTCACCTCAATCAATTTCTTTTAACTGGTTATTTACACCTACAAACTTAGTGCCATTGTCTGAATAAACTACATAAATTCTTCCTCTTCTTGCTATAAATCTCCTAAATGCCATAAAAAAATCTGTAGTATTAAGAGACCTAACAAGCTCAAAATGACATGCTCTGTAGATGGCACTTGTAAATATAACAATCCAAGTTTTTTCTTTACTTTTCAGAAATAACGGACCCGCCAAATCAATACCGGTAATCTCAAAAGCAGCTGTAATTTTAATTCTGTGTTCTGGAAAAGATGCCAAAGGCGTCTCCATGGCAGCAGCTTTATATCTTTTAGATTTTACACAGTTTTTTTATTAGGTATACTTTTAACCATTAGTCCTGCTTTAATAATCCAAAATTTTTCTCGTATAATAAGTGTTTGAATACCAGCGTGGCATGATAATTCATGTTTTTCTCTTATATATTTTTTCACCGTTCTGTTATTGTATGGTAATAAAAAAGGATACTTGAAATCTTCTGTGTCGATACTGTAAGCTAGTTTAGTTTTAACTTTAATTAATCCATTGTATATTTGTTATCCTGAAATATATTTAAATGTTCAACGGCTTTTACATCACAATTTCCAAATTCTTCTTTTGTATCATCTGTATTTCTGCATGTTTTAGTTCATCAGACAATAAATGTTTCATTAATATTTCACTATTTTTAGAAGTTCTATGGTAAAAATGATAAATCCATGCTAAAATTTTTACAATTTTTGAATAACACGAAATACAATCAAACATTGTTAAAGACACTCCATTTTCCTTTGTCTGTACTATAAATGTAAGTAAAGTATTTTTCTTTGTCTGCTGGATTCATATTACATGAAACATAATTCCACTTGTCAACATCTGTATATGAACGAATTTCTGTTACTCTATTTCCTATAAAAGTATTCCAATTGGACTTTGTTTTTATCCAGGTCAGTACTACTTTTGAGTCACTCCAAAAATATGCCGGTATTTTACTAAAGTAGTTTACTTTTTTACTTCTTGGTACAACCTACAACTTAGTAGAGCACCGAGTAATTCCAGTCTAAGCAAAGTAATTGGTTTTAACGAGCTTATTCTTAATTTGGCTAGAACTAAAGGTGTATGAACTATATTCTTTTCTTCAATTCGTAGAAAAATACAAATTGAATATGCAGTTTTACTAGCATCGCCAAATATATGCAATGAATTGTTCCTTGCAAAATGATCGTAAAATGTTACAAAATTGAAATAGTATAACTTGATCAAGCCATATCCTCAATTTCTTTGTAATGTCTTCTGGTAACTCCGTATCCCATCCTAGCTTTAGATTCCAGTTTTCTTGCAACAATAATTTCGGAGCTAGTCCGACTGGACAAGTAAATCCGATTGGGTCGAACACACGTTGCGCTGCTGAAAGTAGTCCTCTTTTTGTTACAGGTGTTTCTTTTAAAGTATTTAGGCTTTGAAGGTCTACACTTAAAACATCGTGTATGAAATTCCATTTAAGCCCCAAAACTGGTACTACATTACCATGAGCAGGCATTTCTTCTTTGTTTTCTTTAAACAACTTTCTAGAGTTATACACCCATCCTCTTAGGTTAAACGATACCATTGACATTACTTTCCGTGACTCTGTAATAAATGTTTTTAATTCATTTGTATTATTTACACTGGTAACACAATTATCTACATAAAATAAATCCTTTAATTTATTTGCAGTAGTTTTATAATTTTCTGCCACCCTATCTAAATGGTAACCTATGGTCGCAGCTAACAAAAATGGACTGGACGATACACCAAATACAACTCGTGTGTGTCTGTATATTTTTAGCTTATTTAATGTAGGATATTGCCACCATAAAAATCCTAAAATATCTCTTAATTCTGGTGCAACACTTATCTGTAAGAATGCCTTTTTTATATCTGAAATAACTCCAATCAAACCTAGTCTAAATTTGATTAAAATTAAAGAAATTAATTCAATTAAATTGGGTCCCTTTTCCAAACAATCATTTAAAGAATAACCATTTTCATCCTTTGCCGAAGCATCAAATACTGGTCTAATTTTAGTAGTACAACTAGCCTCTTTTATTACTGCATGATGCGGCAAGTAATACCCTATATCTAACATATCTTGTTCTTTAACTTTTTCAATAATACCATCCTTTAACTATTCTCCTAAAATATTTTCATAGGCCTCGAAATTTCCCGTCTTATTTAATGTTTTTGTAGTTGAGTTTAATCTACTGGTAGCTATTTCTTTGTTATTTAATTTTGGACAACCTTCGATCCGGGGCAAATTTACCTCATATCTACCTTCTCTTAACTTAATAGAATCGTTAAAATATTAAAGTATCTCAGCTTGTATTGCATCTCGATTTTTTACTGAAACGGGATCTCTAATACCTAGTACATCTAACGTCCATAAATCGGAAATAGAATTTGAAAAACAGGAAATGGTTTGTAAATTACTGTTCATCTGACACGGTCCAACTAATGTCCATCCAAAATAAGTTTCAATAGCTACCAAACAATTTTCTAAGTTTTCTAATTTACCTGTTAATAATTGTCCATACATATCTGCGCCTATCAGTAAACCTATTTCTTTTGTTTCGACATTAAAGTCAGAAATAAAAATATTTTTTTATTTGAGTTCGTCTAAAACTGGGACATTGCTACATATTTTACTTTGTTCTAAAGCAAATATTCGACACTGAAATGAGTCATTTAAATTCTGTACTTTTATTTCATAAAGACTATGAATTTTTGGTTTTGATTGAAATCCTAAAAAAACTCCCTGTATAATAATTTCGTTCCTTATTTTATTTAAATTATTTATATTTAAATAACTCCTCACACATTATTGGATAATGTCTTTTACCACAAATTATACACTTTATGAACGTTTTACATTTTTTAATAATGTGATTTGATTTTAAACAAGCGAAACAGACATTTTTCTTTGAAATTATATTTTTTCTTTCGTTCAAATTAAAAACAGCTTTAAAAGAATCTTGACTATGTGATTTACTCTTGCAAATTACACAAATTGGAACTTTTTTACCAGTATCCTTTTCTGCTAAAAAAAGTGCTGCTGCTGTTTATGGATATACTTCTCTGGATTCCGATGTTGTTGCTTGTTTACTTGGTATCCTTTTGCTTATCTCCCTTTAGACTATGTTGTCCTGCTGCAAATCTTTCTCTCGCCATTTTCATACGCTCTTCACTTTCGACTTCAACTTGTAAAAAATCTAATAAAATTTGCAAATAATTAATGGATTTATCAGTTTTATCAACAAGAGAAGAAGTATTATCAGTAGTATTACTTGATTCTTTTATACTGCTGCGATGTCTTTCCCATACTCTAAGAATATCTTCTGGGAGAGCAGATTCTACTAAAGGATATAACATACAGTTAGCTGCGTATTTATCTGAAGTAACTCCTAATGTTTTTAAAGCTTTTAACTGTGTTTCGATTTTATCGTATAAAAGAACAAGAGACATACCTGTATTATGACTTGTCGCCTCTTTTAAAACTAAACCAAGTAATTCTCTTACATAGACCTCAATTAAAAATTCGTCCCTTGCAAACCTTGATTTAAGTTGTTCAATCGCCTTTTCATAGTTAGCTTTATATGGAGGAAACCTTTCAAGTAGGGCTTTGGCAGGTGATCTTGGTTTCATTGATTGCAATAAATACTGAAACTTGTCTTCAGTGACAATGTCATCATCCTCGTGAATTTTACGAAATTGTCCCCAAAAACCAATGCAATTTCGAATATCTCCATTAAATCGTTTCAATTCCAATAAAGGTAGCTTAAAACGTCTTTTTATACTGGAATTACTTGAAGAAATACTGGTTCCATGTACAAAATTCATTTTTCCTGTATTCTCATTCATAAAGACAAACTCACATTTCGACTGGTACACGTCAAATAAGTCTCTAAATTCTTCTCTGACTAAAAATTCGTCTTTATAATCCTTTTCGGAAATTTCTTTATTCGCCATCATCAATTGCATGATCTTCTCATCTAACTCGTCCATTCTTTTCATCTTATTCTGTAACTGAGTTAATCTACACGTTAATATTTCAGGAAAAGAAAGACTGATTCAAATTTAAAATTAAGAAGTCAATTTATTTCTCTTTCAAACTTTTTACAATGACAATTGATCTAAATAATAATTTGTAACTTAGTAACAATAAAAAAAAATCTTCTATTGGGTCATCATTTTTTTTTTTATTTTTATTTATTAACGTATAATCACAGTCATAGAGTTTTGTACAAATTTTACATAGAACAGCACAGAGCCCCTAAACCACGTAGTGGCTTGTCGAGGTGTTTGTAATTTTACTTATAAATACTATCTATTGTACATTTCATGACAGTCACAGAAAATATTAATTTTTTTTTACATATAGTCATAATTCAATTATTAAGGAGAAAATATAAAATATAATATAAGAAAGATACAAAAACAACAAAAAGAGAAAAAGCACTACCAGAATGTTGTTAGTATTTTTATTTAATTTCTTTTTTTAATAAATTTGGTAAAAGTGGAGTCTCTCACCATGGTTAAATGTTATTCACTTTAAAAAATCAAAAAGTGGTTTTCTATTTCTTCTATATTATTTTTTAACCATTCGATTATTTTAATAATAAAAGCCTTTTTGTATTTATTTCTTTAATTTCTCTAGGTACTAGATTGTATAGTTTTGGTCCGATAAATGCAACAGATCTTCTAATTTGAGAAAAAGCACAGTAGTCATACATTATAAGCTGTACTATTTACTCTTCTTCTTTGCAACCTTTAAATGGGGGCGAATCTGCTAATTTCATCCTAAAGAGAAGTTGTCGCAATTGACAGTGGCCTGTTAAAATTCCCACAGCTGTTCGGAGATTTTGTCTGGTCGATGCCTCAAATTTCTTGCTGTTTTCTTGCCAGGATGAAGTAATATCTCTCTGGCCAGTCTACAATTCGTTGTTTCATCCCAGCACGGTATAAAGTTTTGGTGAGAGTGCTGTTTGATAAGGTCCACGACAGTGCACATTGTTAGCTTGGTAGATGGGCGAGAGCTAACATATTTGTAGCCCGCACCCCTTCTTGTAGTACTGAAGTTGAAGAGATACATGGTTTATTCAAGGTCAGTAGTGCTTGTTGGTAGTCGTGTAATTATCTACATTCCTGCCTGTGAGGATCCTATTAAATAATTATTTTGCAGCTATGGCTATGCCTGTATGTTCTGATTGAACTACACTTGACAAGCCATCGGTATCCCATTTTATTTTTAGGCTCAAGGATTTAGAGTAACTTGCACATTGCGTTTTTGATCCATCCGTATAGGTGCTCAGAGCGTTCACTCTCTTATCTGTTAATATTTTGTAGGGTGTGTCAAAGACAAACCTTGGAACGACAGCATCCGTGTCCGCCTTTAAGAGTGGTATCGCCTTTAGCGATTCTCTACACAGACTATACCTATGGGTGCTGGTGCCTGCAGTGGGTTCGATATACCACATAAAGCAATCGAAATTAATAGTGTTGGAGATTATAATAAAACTATTGTGCTTGCAGAAAACAAAAATTACAACTTTAGTTTCTTACACCAAAATATCAGAAGTATTGGAAAAAAATTTGATGCCTTTCAAATCTTTATTTCTCAACTGCAAGATACTTTTTAATGCATCATTTTGACAGAAACTAGAAATCTCACACATCTGTCTACTTTTCATTTAAATGGTTATAATAATAATAATAATAAAATCTTTATTAAAGAAAATAAATGCATACAAAAACATAAATAAGATACAATTCCATATATTAAAAGGCGAGATTTCGGTAATTATTTTACAAAGTAAAAAATCCCCGATTTTAAAATCTAACCCCAAGTAAATATAATTTAAAATTAAAAAACCCTAAATTATATAACATTTAGCTAAAAAACACCGTGATGGAGGAAGCTGCGTACTGCCAGGAATAAGTAGGTACTATTACAAGCCTTACATAAAAATAAAAGAAGAATTCGACAAATATTAGGAAAGTGAAAGAAAAGCGCACAATAGAAATCAATATAAGGTAGACATAAGCATACGTTTTAGTTTATTATTTAGATTATTATAATATAATTTACAATGAGGGCAATATCAGCATTTGTGACGGAATCGTAGTTTTCATAAATGAAGAGTTAGATTACACGTTCGAAATAAAATAGTATATTACTTTACGAGTGGAGTAAATTGCATATTACAGCGAGTGTGTTTGGCCCATGAGCGAGCTTGCGAGCGAAGGGGCTAAAGAAACGAGCTAAATATGCAATTTGTTCCTCGAGTGAAGTACTATGCTTTACCCACGACTTACTAAATGGTTTTGTATAAAACTAAAAATAACAAATATAAAATTTAAATTTTGGCATAATTTGTCAAAGTATTCGATTTCACAGACACTTCTGTCTGGGAAATGTCAAATGTTAGTTCAATTTAATGAAAACTGTAGGTAACCAACATGATAATACAGGTTTCTATTTACTTACTCCACTAGTTTAGTAAATGAAACTATAATCCATTTCACCGATTTTGGCCGATGACAGAAATCATACTCGAAGTAAATTTAAAGTTACATCTCTCTCAGATACAGGCAAGTTAGAAATTTAAATAAGGACGTTTGTTTTTTAATACAACACTTACGTAACTGCATCTTGTTTCACCGGTAAATAAAAAGTATTTGGAAGTCTTTACTTAATTCACATTCCTAGTAACCGTCATGTACGGCTCGTTGTTGAAGGGTTAAATTTAATAATTATTATGTCATATTTTTGTAGATGTCAAACCACACTGATAGTTTCAGAAACTTACGACCTAATTAAGAAAAAAAAATCTCTCCGCCATTGGTAACTTGGATGACAGTTTAATCTTATTTCAGTGGTTTTTAATATCAAATCGGCCAAAAACGATGAAATAGACTATATAACACAACTCCTCAATAATTTGACACTTACTGACAGAGTTATAGGTTAAAAAATAGACAATTTACTTATGAGTCGTGGGTAAAATCATGGTAAAATATTGGAATATTTAAATTCATAGACATATTTATTATTGTCAATAATAAAGTAATCAATTTAACAGGCATTTATCGATCTCCGTCAACAAACATTGATGTCTTCAATAGTGAATTACAAGATTTTACTTTAAATCAAACAAAATACTCAGATTACCATTTAACTATTTGTGATATCAATATTAATATATTAGAAGAAAACAATGAATCAGTAGACGAGTACCTTAATAATTTCTACCGGTTAAATTATAAATCTTTAATTAATAATGTAACAAGACCATAAAGTAAAACATGTGTGGATCATATTTTTATGAAAAACAAAACAAATAATACTGAATTTATGTCTATTGTTTTACAGAGCGATATAACCGACCATTATATTACAATTGCTAAATTACCAATAAACAATTTTTGTGTAAATTTTGGGAAAAAATATACTTATAAAAAACATATTAATTTCACATACTTAAAAAAGTATTTAAAAAAAACAACTAGAATATTTTCATAAGACTAGATGATATAGAAGAAAGTTCTACTTTTCTAGTTAATCTGTTGAGGACAGTTATTGACAATAGTAAAATTACACATGATCAAATAAAACTCCTTAAAATTATTTTCAATTTAGCCCTATCACTACAATCCTTCCCAGACGTTTGAAAAATTTCCAAGATTTGTCCCAGTTTGAAAGGAGGCAATATAAACAACATCGAAAATTATAATCAATAACTTTGCTTTCAAATTTTTCTAAGGCCTTTGAAATCTGTCTGTGTAATAGAATTGCTCCGAAAGTTAACATCATCTCAAACACTCAACACGGTTTTATTTCCAGACGTTCAAATACAACTAATCTCAGGTGTTTTACCCAATCTATTAGTGACGCCTTAGATAACCACCGTCAATTAGACACAGTGTTTACCGATTTCTCAAAGGCTTTTGATAAACTAAACCACCATCTTCTTATTAAGAAACTTGAAGCCGTGGGATTGGACAGCCAATTGCTGATGCTTATGAAGTCCTATCTTCACAATCGCATACTGTATGTAGAATTTCGTGGATTTCAATCTTTCAACTTTAGAGCATCAAGTGGCGCACCGCAGGGAAGTATCCTTGCGCCTCTTCTTTTTTCTAATATTTATCAACAACATAGGTAGTAACATTCAGAGTTCAATGTTTCTCTACGCGGACGACCTTAAACTTTACCGTTTTATCAACTCAATTAATGACTGCTATATTTTGCAAACTGACCTAAACACTTTGTCTACATGGTGTACTTAAAATGCACTACCTCTCAACATCAATTAATGTAAAACCATGAGATTTTCACTAAAAATATTTTGTGTATAATATTTATAACCATCCACTGCAATGTATCAACGACACCAAGGATTTTGGTTTATATTTTAATACCCAGCTTAACTTTTCTATACACATCAATAAAACTACTTCTAAAGCTAAACAAATAATGGGTTTAATTTTTCGTACCTGTAAGGACTTTCGAAACATTGAACTATGCTAACTCTCTTTAATTCTTATATTAGATCCCAGTTAGAATACGGTTCTTTTGTTTGGTCTCCTTATTACAATATACACAAAAATCAAATAGAATCATGTCAGAGGCACTTCATGAAATACATGGCATTCAAGATTGATGGTACCTATTCCCCACAGGGTTGCGACAACCGTTTGCTTCTGGGTAGATTTCAGTTCCTATCTACTGAAAATAGCAGAATTATGCATTCCTGTACATTCGTTTACAATCTTATTCATAACCTTATAGATTGTTCAGAATTATTACAGAGGCTACCATTTTATATTCCACGTATTAATAGTAGATCAGAAAATTGTTTTTATTTACCCAGTGTTAGAACTAATGTTGGAATAAAATCTCCAATCCACACTGCCTGTAGCAACTTTAATCTTTTTTTTGTACAGAGGTAGACGTTTATAATGTAACCCTGCAGCAATTCAAAAAATATATAAAATCTACTCTTCTTAGAAACCAATGTATATTGATTGATTGATTGATTGATAATGTATTTTTTTATGTAAATGTTATACCGCTGTTTCTCTATTATGTGTCTTGTAATTGGGAATCTATATTCCTGTTAGACAATAAAGGTATTTTTTTTCTAAAACGCAAAGACTGGATTACGAATGGACTTGTACAGTCTATAAATCATAGAAATAAACTCTTCCATCGATTAAAAAAAGACCCAACAAATTTACTTTTAAAACAGGAATATACACATTACAAGAACACACTAAATAATTTAATAAAACAAGTAAAAACCAGTTTCTATAAAAATAAAATAAATAGCTTGGGTAATGAATCAAAAACTTTATGGCAAGTGGTAAACGAAATACTTCCGAACAAAAAAGAAACAATTATTAAACAAATTAACAATCAAAATGGACAACTAATTAAAAAAAAATAAGAAATAGCAAATTGTTTAATAATCACTATGCTTCTATAGGTAAAAATATTGCACGTATTATCCCAAAACCATCAATTTGCCATCTACGTAGAGAACCATTTCACTCGTCACTTTTTCTAGCACCTACTACAAAATATGAAGAAATAAAAAATGAAACAGCTTCCCCATTAACTCATTTAATAAATAAAAAAATATAGTTTGGGCACTGTCCCACTAATTTTAAAACGGGTTTAATAAAGCCGATATTTAAAAAGGGATCTAAATCTAAAGGTATTAATTATCGACCCATAACACAATTTCAAATTTAGCAAAATTTTTTGAAAAAATCATAGAAAAACGAATTATTTCATTCTTAAATCGGAACAAACTGCTATCAATTGCCATTTGTGCTTTAACGTCGCAATTATGTAGATGTGTAGACCAAACTAAACCAGCTTTATGTGTGTTTCTTGATCTAGGATTCAAAAGGAAAACCTACAACTTAATAAAAAGATACGTTAAGTGACAAGAAATTATTCAAATACGGAGTTCGTCAAGGGACGGTAATGGGGCCAATTTTATTTATTATATATTTAAACAATTTGCCAAGAAAACGCGTATTAATATAAACAAAAGGGGAAAATTATTGGGCATGTACGCAAAAAGGATCAATAAGGTCACGAGTAGGAATGGTAACCGCAGACATGCATGTTTATGGCTCATTAGCCGTCATCAGTGCGGCATAACCAAGTAGAGTATTGCACTTGGCTAGCAAAAGTGTTGGGTACTTGGGAGCAAAGGATGTTGGGGAAACATGTGTAAAGAAACACAAAAAAACACAAAAACAACGAACGCTCACACAGGAGTCCTATCGCCACTTTGTTTAAACAATTTATTGAAGTTTCAGTCTAGTGGCCAGATAATTTCTTTTGCTGATGATACTGCAATAGTATACAGTGCAGAGTCTTGGTTGCAACTAAAAGATAAAGCAGAATGTGATTTGGTAAAACTATTTGATTGTTTTAAACAAAAAAAATTATCTATCAACTATAAACTTGTTACTTACCTTTTACATGTCTATCATCGTCTTTACCTTTATATAACTCTTTAGATGTGCGGACTCAAAATGAAAACATTACACTTCAATCAGTCAACAATGTTAAATATTTGGGAGTGATAATTGACAGCCATTTAAGATACAACTTTCATAGCGATCAAGTAAAAAAAAATCGAAAAGAGGTTGACCTTAAAGGCCATCCTTGCAACTTCCCGCTAATTTTAATTGCAAAGCTATAGTAGCGTATTTTGACGTTTTTGAGCTTTTTTGGGTATGTTTAAAAAGCCATAACCTTTTAACGCGTTTTTTTATTTTAATTTTTAAGACGGCAACGACGCAATTATTTAGGACATAAAAAAGATATTCGAAGTGCAAAATCAATTAGTCAAAAAATCTCAAAAATTTCAAAAAAAAACATTTTTTTGAAATTTTTCGACGATTTCTCACGAACAAATCAACCGATTTTGATTTGCAAAACGGCATTTGACGTTGTTTTCTAAGCCTGAAAGCTGATTAGGTTATGAAATTGATCAATGTAATAGCCAATAAGATAAGGGTAATTTTAAAATTAATGTTAATATTTTTTGTTCTGTTTCACTTTAAAATTTTTTATTTTAAATTTTGTAAACACACAGCCAACTATACATCGGTTTCCCCACGCTCAGTATCTGCCTTAGTGGGTACATCGGTTTGTTTGTTGTATTTATTTATGGATCTATTATGTAACTTATAAAACAAATAAACATATTATATAAGGATTTGCGAAGAATAAAGAAAAATCATTAAATTTTTTGCTCAGACTGTTAGTCTCCAATACGTGAAAGAAATTAAAAATTACAAATGACACACAGTTGCACTGTAGTTAATTTTTAATTTAATTTGTTCTTAAAAATTATTATTATTATTATTATTTCACAAACCCAACTTGTGTAATCAGATTTTCTGTTTACAGATTTTTAAACATTAATTCAAATTAATCCAAATGAATTCTTCTACAGAAATTAGTTGAAATTATGTGGTTTTCAATCATTTTAATATCCCTTTTAACTCGTTCTTAATTTTCTAATACCTATGTTATTTCTTGGTTTTTGTTTTTATATTCATACTAGCGCACCCCGTCGCAGCTTTGTCTGCATATGTTTTGAGTTGACAGAATATAATATATAAATTTAATACTTTTTTGAATAACATTATGTTTTATAATTGAAAGTATTTAAAAAGTAATAAAGTAAACTAAAAATACTTTTTTCTTATATACTTCATAATTTAGTAATGTCAGAAACATCTATGTATAGGTGTCCCAACGAAAGTTTGTGACAGCCACGTGTTAGTCGGCGCAGGTAGGCGGAGTCTTTCTATCAGTGGCGGACGGAAATATAAAATATTAATTAATTTTTAATGTATGATTATAATTAACAAGAATTTATTTTATATAAATTTGTTACTGCCTAATTTAAACTAAAAAAATACATACATTTAAACAACAACTCAGAAACTCTCTTAGCATATTCGTAGCTAAATACAGTTTACAAAACCATTCTAGCTACCACACTTTCAGAACGGTCGTTGTTATCGTAACGCTCGTAAAAAAACCACTGCGCATTGAACGAGAAGCCACGTGGCTGTCCCAAACTTTCGTTGGGCGATCTATATGACTTATTATGAGTTTTCATAAATATTAAAAAAATTGCTTTCATATAAAGTTATATAAAAAAATATTTTTTTCTTTGAAGCTTTAAATAAAGAGTTTAATGCAAAATTTTTTAACAAAGATTATATTGAATCTGAAAATAATGAAAACTAACAAATACTCCAAAAACTAAGTATCTTATAGACAAAAATTATATTAAACGTGAAAATAAAAAAAGCTTATTAAATTATTATAAAACTTATGAAACAATATTGCATTGTTTATTTATGTTGCAATACGAAGTTTGGATATCGTTAAGATTAAGTGAAAGTTTGAAAGCTGAATGAGCTGTTTTCCTCCTTCTAACAAAATTGCAGCAAAACCCGATGAGACAGCTGCCACAGCAATCCCATGGTTGCTTTTTATTTTTGCCAAAAGCAAATTGATCAGAAATGTTTTGCCAGTTCCTCCTGAAGCATCTAAAAAAATCCTTTTCCAGTATTGGAGTGAATACTATCTAAAACTTGATTATATACAGCACGTTGATCGTCTGTTAAAGAAGCTTTACCATTTATCACAGTCTCTATTAAGGCAACAACATCATAGTTAGTCTTTTTTAAGTATTTCCTGTTTTTCAAATTTGCTTCATACCTATTCAGCTGAGGCAGACCAGACTCTGTTAAGTTAGACCCACCTAAAGTTAATACTAAATTTTTTATCATTACCAAGCATTCATTGTATACTACATCTAATTCTACATTTTTCTTCAACCTTTGTCTATAAATTCTGTGTTTTACATCCTCTGAAAAATTATCTTTATACTTTTCCCATAAACTTGATACATCCGACATATGGCAAAATATTAATATTATTGAAAATAATTCTCTTGTTTTATTGGCTGAACAGCTTAACGTAGCTTTTTCCAGAGCTTTGCAAGCGGAATGAAATGTCTGACATTTAATACCATCTACAGTTATTAGATGACAATACGAAATTGGACTTTGTACATGATGTAGGAGCAGGTGTAAATGGTAACATTCTATATTCTGAGGATGAATGGTATATACTCGGCCTAATGCAGAATCCTTTTTAACTCCTGGCCAACCTGTTACATCTTGACGTCGTTTTCGTCTAACAAATCTTTAAGTTTGCCAAACATAGTAGGCAGGAACTTCTAAATAAAGTAGAATATTTGAAAATTCATCAACTTGGCATTCGCCTACTTAAAATTGAGATACATTATCTCTATAGATATGCAATTGGCGGTCCAATAGTTTTAAGTCATCTTGATGATTATGAGTTTATATTTAGAGCTACTATTTAGTCATTACTTAGTAGATTATTATCTCTATGTATTACATGTAGGTATATTATATTATGTCAACCGTAGGTCGGTATACATTTTTTTTAAACAAAGTAAAAATGTCTTTAAACGTATTAAAATAAATAATACCAAGTGAATTTAAGTTAGTAACAGTAAAATAATCACAAATATCTATAATTTTACTTAATTTTTTGTATAATGTAATTAAAAAGACACTTGTAAGTGAGTACCTACACAAAACATTAATTTTTATTTAAATATTGCTTATTTTAATTAAAAATCCGTATTATAATGTCTTAAAATTCATTTAAAACGATCGTATTTAGATTAACCCTTGTTTTATGAATATTTTTTTACTTTAACAACTATTTATGATAGAACCATACTAATCGATCTGTCAACTATCAAATTTGACATTTTCTTTTATACATATAGATTAATATTATTAATTTGCTATATTTTCATTAATAATTGCATGTTACACACTATGTATTACGTAAAACATATGTAAACATAAATGTAAACATCAAACTTCTAATAACATAAGACTACAACACTATCAAGCAAATTACAAGTGCAACAGTCATTGACTGTCCGTGGCTAATGGTTTAGTTGTGTAGAGATAAATCAGAAATTAAGGGAATATCTCGAAGTTTTCACTCCATATCATCTGTTTATTTAAACTACACAAAATATTGGTGTGTTATAATATAATCAAATTATTGATTCAAAACCAAGTGTAGAGACACATAGGCGACTTACTTGTAATTCACAGTGATTGATAATTATCTTATTCAGTTTTCTACATTATTAACCAGAAGTGTTACGTTCTTCTTAAGATGTTTTGACAGTTTCCCATTTTTTTTTATTGGATAGAGTTCTGAATGATACAGTAGCAATCTCAAAACATTATGATTTTTTGTGCATGTCCTCGTTTAATGTATGTTTAAGGTAGTTTGGTTTATGTTCCGTTACAATTGTAGTTGAGGTGTCATACTCTCCTTGTATGGAAATTTTACTCTTTTAATCCCTCAACCCTTTCATGTTTTATTACAGTGTTACTAGTTGGTATCTTCTTTATACAGGTTATGGCATTATACAAAACGAGCACTTGCTCTTTTGAGTCATATTTGGAGTTAATCCATTATCTCCCCTGGCACAAATAATGATTATCCTTATCCCTCTACTTTAAGGTTTTCCGTTTTATATCAATACATGTACTGAAACTGGAATGGGATCTGTAAATATATCTATATAATGTCCTTCGTTCAGCGCGACACTACATAGTTTAACTAGTATAGGACACGATCAAGAACTGGACCCTACGGAACGCCAGATTTAATTTTTTTGAGCAGCACTGAAATTGTAATCAATTTGTATACGTTGTTCTCTATCTAAAAAGTAACTTCACTGCCTCTTATTCATACCTCATTTAAAGCCTCCAGTAGTTGATGATCATGAACTGTGTCGCAGGTTTTTGCAAGATTAAAGAACACGGTTTGTCGATGGTTCACTACAGTCCATCGTTTTATACATTTTCTTAGTAAGTTCAGCAATTCGGTATTTCGTGTTTTTGATAACCGAATTGTTTGTTATAAAATATATTATTTTTTATAAAAAAAAACTTAGCTTATTTGTATTATTTTTTAATTTTAGTAAAAATTATTTGTTAAAAAAATATGTCTATAACTAGGTGGTTAGCACTGGTCCTTATTTTTGTATAATGGTTTAATTATAGTGATATTGCTTTGCTTTAGAAATCTAGCGTTTTCTATAGATAAATTAATTAGATAACAAAGAAGAGTTGTTATTTCAATTAATATATTTTTTAATTGTTTTTAATTACCTTATTTTTTTTTATTTGGGGCATATAAAAATATTGTTTTATCAGAAATTCTTTGGATACAGATTATTTGGCTTGCCAATCTTCTTAACTGAATTAAGACCTATATTTGTAAAATAATTAATAAATATTTCGGCGATTTTTGACTTATTGTTTATATTTCTATCAATACTGTATGAAGAATTGTACCAATACAAGTATCTTAAGTACTATGCTTCTATTAGTTAAAAAATACAATTCAAATAATACTGAAAAAACCTTCAATTCTTATAAATTGTGTCATTATTTTTTTATTTAGAATCCCTTTTATATATAACTTTTTATTTTAATACAATAGGAAAATATTTTTGTATTCTTTATTCATTTATTTATTTAAGACTAGCTGTACCCGCGACGTCGTTCGCTTGGCGTGTTGATTGTTATATAAAAATTTCTTCCCCGACCTCGTTAAAGAGGTGGGGGTCAAAATTTTTATACACCAGATATTAAGTTAAAAGAAGACAAATACATCTGTGAAAATCAGTAGTTTTAATGTGATGCGCGCACAAACATAATATATACAGACATACAGATAAAAAAATTATTATTTTTTAAATATCTTTAATGTACCTACAGAATTTTCATTTCTACAGATTTATTATTTGTATAGATTATTTTACGCCCCCACATGCCCCTTGTGGGTGGAATTTTCTAAAATCCGTTCACAATTGACCTCAAAATTATAAAAATAACTATTTTCTACGCCCTCCCTTTAAAATTCCTTATATTACACCGGTTTATTGCACTTAAAACGGCTGTTTATAGTTAGAGTGAAAAAAAGTAAAAAAGCGTGAAATAAAGTGCCATAACGTTAACTTTATTTCACGCTAACCATTGGATTAATAAAAATAAAATCTCAAGTTACCTTTAACTTTGACAGCGTATGAACTGTAGGTACTTGATTTGACGTTAATATTTTTGTTTATTGTGTCAATAATTCGAATTGTTAATTTAATTGTTGTTCTTACTATTATTAATATGAGTAGGTAGTGCAGATTCTGAGGTTGAAATATGTACTGCAAAAGAAATCATAGAAAAGACAAATGTGGCGACTTCAAATTTGCTGCCAGAAAAATCAAAAAAAAATTATACAAGAGAGTATGATACTTTTATGAAATGGCGGATTCAAAATAGTATCCACAGCTTCACAGAGCGGGTGCTTTTAGCTTTTTTTGAAGAAAGATCTGGAAAATTCAAGTCTTCTACATTATGGTCCATTATGTGAACAATTCACACAATGCAAAAATGAAGTGTGCTTCGCGAATTTTACAAGAACCTAATATCAGTACTATTTTTGATCAACCTTCAACGTCATTTAGCCAACATTCTGCATCATATAAGAATAAAGCTGAGAAGAATTTGACTCTTCCAAATATTGAAAATTTAAATGAAGCTTTATCAATGAATCAAACAGAAACAAATCTGAAAGGATCAAAAATACACATTAGTCAACCCAACAACTGCATTTTCAATATTCACATTACCAAATGAAACATTCATACTTTAGTTGTTGATTTTTGTTTATTTATTATTATTATTACTTTTTCAATTCCAATTTAGTCATTTTGTATTCGTTGTAAGTTACAGAAGAAGTTAAATTAAAATGTTCAGATGTTGATTTTATTATTTGTATAGGGCTGTAGAAAAAATATTGTATGCAACACATGCATACAGTGTATTTTTTTCACTCATGGAATTGCCGCACTCGCCTAACGGCTCGTGCGGTCAATTTTTCCATTCGTGAAAAAAGTACCACTTTATGCACTTGTTGCATAAATTACTATTATCTACTCTACCTCATATTATGTATCAATTTTTAGTTAGTGAAAACTGTCATTATAGACAGCAGTGCGTGAAGGATTGAAAGTGTGCGTGAAGTAACAATGTATTTTAAATGGGATTTACTTATTCTCACTGTTTTTGACACACCTTCATATAATCAAATATCCTTAGCATTCGCGTTGCCATGGTGTTGCTATGAGAGCATTAGTTTTGTTAGTATCTTGCAAATGAATTGAAAATAAATTGCTTTCTTGTAATTATTTTTTATTTGATTATCGTAGATAAAATATTGTATGAAACTGTGCGTGACGTGCTTTTTGCGCACTTACGCGATATTTAGCACTCGCTTCGCTCGTGCTCTAAACATCGCGTGGGTGCGCAAAAAAGCATACTTCACGAACTGTTTCATAAATAACTATTGTGCAAAGTTTTAAACCTGTAGGACTTATAGATTTTAAATTTAAATTTTTATTTTTCACGCCACCGCAAACCACTGTGGGAGAAATTTCATAAAATTAGTTCACAATTGACCTCAAACTTATAAAAATAACTATTTTGCAAAAGTTTAAACCTGTAGGACTTATAAATTTAAATTTTTTTTCACGCCCCCGCAACCCCCCATGTGGGTGGAATTTCGTAAAATCCATTCATATTGACCTCAAAATTATAAAAATAACTATTTTGAAAAGTTTTAAACCTGTAGGACTTATAGATTCTAATTTTTATTTTTTTTTTCACGCCCCCACAACTCCCCTTGTGGGTGAAATTTTGTGAAATCCGTTCACAGTTGACCTCCAAATTATAAAAATAAGATGATTTCTGTATAGTTTTAACCATTTAGGTTGCACACGCGACGGAAGCTTAAAAAATGGAGTAACTTCTCCCGTTTTCCCAACATTTCCCTCCACTGCTCTGCTCCTATTAAGTGTAGCGTGATGAAAAGTATACTATAACCAGCACAGGAGTATGAAAAATAATTTTTTATAATTTTGACAAGTAAAGTGACATTTTTCAAAACTGCTGTCAGTTTTGAAAGTCATTACTTTTCATAACTAGTTTTGAAAAGTAAAACTTTACGTAACTAGTTTTGAAAAGTTCATTTCAAAACAAGTTACGAAAAATATAAAGCAAATATAAGTAAACAACTAAGAAATATTTTATACTAACTTTATTAAAGAAATATTTAAAAGCAGACATTTTTAAACAAAAAATTAAATAAGTAGGTATACTTAATATTTAGGTATATCAGAAACTTACCTTTTAATTAAATCGGTATTAAATAGAATTGTCATTAGAAAGGTGTCAATGCAAAATAAACACGAGAACTAGATGTATTGTTTTTAATTATTATTAGATAATTATGATTTTCTTTAATTATGGAATTTCGTCAAAATTATAAAAAATCTTGTACGGAACTCGTTATAAAACGCCATTTTGTTTAACTCGTGTTCATTTGCAGCACTCGCTACGCTCTTGCTGCAACATCACACTCGTTAAACAAAATTGGACTTTTCATAACTCGTTACGTAAATAACTAGTACCAAGTTTCGTTAAAATCCGTCGAGTAGTTTTTGTTTCTATAGCGGTTATACAGACAGACAGACAGACAGACAAAAATTTTACTGACTGCATTCTTGGTATCAGTATCGATCCCTAATCACCCCCTGATAGTTATTTTGGAAATATATTTTATGTACAGAATTGACCTCTCTACAGATTTATTATAAGTATAGATATATAATATTGAAAATTTCATAATTCCTTTTATGCAGTAATAAGGAATTAGGAAAAATTAACGGAATATATATATTCTCTCTCAAAAAGGGTAGGTAGGTAGATTAGATTTTGTGAATTCCAAAAAAATTTTGATTAAATAATGGTACTAAATGTTTGATTATATGAGTGAGGTAAATTTGTTATTATAATCCTATAATTGGTTCTGAAACGGCATTAAGGAAGTAGACGGCAATTCATTTGAAAACTGTTGTTCAAAATATATTGTGTGTGTATCGCTATTTCGTAAAAATGGACCGATTAGAAAAATATTAAGTACACGTGGTAAAGTGATGCTTTTAATGAACGATTTTAAGTTTCAACATAAAGATAAATTAATGACTGGTGAAAATAAATGGGTTTGTTCAAATAGTGGATGTAGTGGACAGTTCTTTACCAGAGGAGAATATCATGTCGTCAGAATTAAAACAATTGCGAGTTACTTCATTCGCATTTTAAAAATTGTTTTTACCACTCTTATATTTCGACATTTATATAAATAGAAAGAGAAAATCATCCATATCTCGAATGTGGTCTAATGGTAATACCAAAGAAAAGCTCAAAGTCTCGTACCACAAAAATATTTTATTTAAGGGCTACTAGTTTCGGGAATTTTCCCATCAACAGGCCCTTAAAAGTATGCACAAAAAAGGGAGTAAATTCGACAATATGGAATTGAAGCCAACTTTTCCCGTTTGCAATTAGAGGGACAACATAACTTGTAGACCGGTTTCGGCCTATTGGGCCTCGTCAGTACAAGGTATATGTTGTCGTCAGCGAGCTTAAGGCATAATCGCTGACTGAAAATAAACTAAAATCTTCACCTCCAACTGCAAAACAGAAATTGATTTGACTGAAATCAATTCACATATATTCGGTGTTCAAAAAAATTAATTTCTGTTTATAACCACAGAGTAATGGAAATGTAAACGATGCGAGAGTAGTGACATCTTCACCTCCAATTGCAAAACAGAAATCGATTTGACTGAAATCAATTCACATATATAGGGTGTTCAAAAGAAATTAATTTCTATACAAGGGCAAAACCAACTGTAGACATGTTTCGGTCTTGTTAGACTTTATCAGTACTATATATATTTATATATATATATTTATATATATATATATATATATAAATATATATATATTATTATTATTTTTTTATTTAAAATCCCTTCAACTTATATCATATTAAACATTTTTATTTGTGTACCTTCGAAACCAATAAACTAATAATTTATTGACAATTAATTATAGATTACTTTATAGTAAAGTATGGAGACTGAATTGATCCTTTAGTAAACAAGGATTATGATAAGAACCCATATATTTATTTACAAATATTTATGAAAATTTAGTAGTCCTGAAGAATAGAAAAGAGTAAATATATCCCCCTGTATATTATATATATATATATATATATATATATATATATATATATATATATATACATACAGAAATATGATACCTAAGTCACCAAACTAAAAAACTTATATATATATATATATATATATATATATATATATATATATATATATATATATATATATATATATATATAAACGGGTAGTCTATTGCTGACTAGTTAAGGCAAAAACTTTAACGTATTGGGGATCGCAGCAAAGGTATAAAGAAAACTCTTTAAATGATGTTGCAAGCTTTCGGAAATTTATTACTTATTTCCATCATCAGGGAAACTACAAAAGTAGGGTGAATATCAGATGGATTATAATATAAAAGCTTAATAGTTATGGAAACTTACATCACTTGTTAAGGTTGAACCTTATGGTATTATAACAAACATCTTTAAACATGAAAAAACTTAATTAGACAGACAATGATACAACTCGATATTAAAAAACTGGTAGATACACATTAAAATTAGTTGTAGAAGTTAAAACTTAATAAAATTTAACATGATTGCACAATTGTAACATAATTGATTTTTTTGAAAATCGATCTTCACATTAACACGTTGTTATAAATAAAATTTGTGGTTATGTCAAAACTTTCTTCGATGTTGACAGTGGCCTTTACCTTTACGGGCAACACGTTAGAAACAACGAAATTACTAAACAATTTTAAAATTCATTTTGTGGTTTGTGTAGTTATACCAATAATTAACTTGTCTTTTTTGTATTATATAATAAGTTATTATGCGTTTTCTGACATGATACAGAAATTGTGAGTAATTTTTAGTACGTGTAGTGAATTTACTTATTAATTTTGTCTAAAAATGTCGACTATTTTCATTTAACAATCACATCAATATTATACGCAGAAATCAATAATTCTTTTTTCTAAAACAAATGTATAAAACCATAAAGCCTTGTGTTTTCACAGAATTTATCATTATCGTCTGAAATATCTTACAGTACTATGTGTGTTATTTTTTTAATAGGTATGAGTATAATTCACTCAAATGCTCAAAATTAATGAGTAAATTCACTACACGTACTAAAAATTACTCACAATTTCTGTATAATGTCAGAAAACGCATAATAACTTATTATATAATACAAAAAAGACAAGTTAATTATTGGTATAACTACACAAACCACAAAATGAATTTTAAAATTGTTTAGTAATTTCGTTGTTTCTAACGTGTTGCCCGTAAAGGTAAAGGCCACTGTCAACATCGAAGAAAGTTTTGACATAACCACAAATTTTATTTCTAACAACGTGTTAATGTGAAGATCCATTTTCAAAAAAATCAATTATGTTACAATTGTGCAATCATGTTAAATTTTATTAAGTTTTAACTTCTACAACTAATTTTAATGTGTATCTACCAGTTTTTTAATATCGAGTTGTATCATTGTCTGTCTAATTAATTTTTTCATGTTTAAAGATGTTTGTTATAATACCATAAGGTTCAACCTCATTAGGTGATGTAAGTTTCCATAACTATTAAGCTTTTATATTATAATCCTTCTGATATTCACCCTACTTTTGTAGTTTCCCTGACGATGGAAATAAGTAATAAATTTCCGAAAGCTTGGAACATCATTTAAAGAGTTTTCTTTATACCTTTGCTGCGATCCCCAATACGTTAAAGTTTATATATATATATATATATATATATATATATATATATATATATATATACACATATATAGTTTTTTAGTTTTTTAGTTTGGTGACTTAGGTATCATATTTATTTAAATGTTTGAACATATTTTTTTGTATACGCCAATATAAATTCTAGTGTCAAATGTGTAAATATGAAATCGGATACAATTCATTATGTATTTTTATCCTTTGCACCTAAACGGACGAGTTTCATAGTACCATAAAATAATTCAGATAAAATTCATTGCGCCCGTATAGACTGGTTGATATTTATATTTAACGTCTCAGCATCATGTGCATTTGAGTTAGGAATTCTAACCATGCACAAATCTAGGTATCTACCTGGAGATTGACAGCATTAGGTAAGATACTTGTATTATTTTTAATTTTGTATCTTTATATATATATATATATATATATATATATATATATATATATATATATATATATGATCCTTGTTGCGTACATTGCCCGTTATCCTCCTTTTTATATATATATATATATATATAATAGAACTGTTTAATTTTTTGGGGATGTCGCCAAAAAAATATTTAGGGCTGAATTAAAACTCTTTTCTACTACTGACCAAGCTTTCGGAAAATTTTATTTCCATTTTCAAGGCTAAAATTTGGATAACAGATGTTAACATTCTTATAATAACATTATAAAAACAGGTACTTACTGTGCAAAATGTGAGTTACAATTTTACATTGACAACCATTATTAATAGAAAATGTTCTTTCTTTTTAAATACAACTACTACATTTTATTTCTAAGAAAACACTAACAAATACATGTTGATATTCGAATAGAAATTAACGATTAAACGGGACTGATGGAGAAAAACAACAGCATGATAAGTTTTTGTGTCAGACTACTTTGAAATGTAAAACAAAAAAAAAAAAAAAAATATTTTTATAAATAAATATCCACATGGGTGGTACAGTGGATCGAAAATGATTTTATTAATATTTTCTATTTAATATTAATTATTAGATTAGGTTAAAGTTAACAGAATCCAAAAATATTTTAAAATTAAAAAATGTACAGAGAGAGAAAAAAAAAAAAAAAAAAAAAAAAAAAAAAAAAAAAAAAAAAAAATTATTAGAAACTTTGTTTTAGAAAAATAAGTCCGAAGAATTATTATTTTTCTAAAACAAAGTTTCTAATAATTTTTTTTTTTTTTTTTTTTTTTTTTTTTTTTTTTTTTTTTTTTTTTTTTTTTCTCTCTCTGTACATTTTTTAATTTTAAAATATTTTTGGATTCTGTTAACTTTAACCTAATCTAATAATTAATATTAAATAGAAAATATTAATAAAATCATTTTCGATCCACTGTACCACCCATGTGGATATTTATTTATAAAAATATTTTTTTTTTTTTTTTTGTTTTACATTTCAAAGTAGTCTGACACAAAAACTTATCATGCTGTTGTTTTTCTCCATCAGTCCCGTTTAATCGTTAATTTCTATTCGAATATCAACATGTATTTGTTAGTGTTTTCTTAGAAATAAAATGTAGTAGTTGTATTTAAAAAGAAAGAACATTTTCTATTAATAATGGTTGTCAATGTAAAATTGTAACTCACATTTTGCACAGTAAGTACCTGTTTTTATAATGTTATTATAAGAATGTTAACATCTGTTATCCAAATTTTAGCCTTGAAAATGGAAATAAAATTTTCCGAAAGCTTGGTCAGTAGTAGAAAAGAGTTTTAATTCAGCCCTAAATATTTTTTTGGCGACATCCCCAAAAAATTAAACAGTTCTATTAATTATTAGTCCGCCAAGACTACCCTAGATTGTTTTATATATATATATATATATAGAGAGAGAGAGAGAAATTTTGAAAATGTATCAAAAACAAGAAAAAAAAAACGCGCCAGTCTTTTTATTTTTTTTATATCAGTAAGTTAGATCATATATTCATATATAAAAAATCAAAACAATAACTAAAGTATCGATAAACTTAGCAGGTATATAAAAGGAAATAAAACTTTCGAAAGATCTAAATAGATACACATGCTTTAGAGAAATAATGGGTAACGGTAAAAGAGCAAAAATGAACACTTTGATTGTTTTTGTTGTTTACTTTATCCACGGGATCGCTGGTCATGGAATGATGCTGGAGCCACCTGGAAGAAGTTCAATGTGGAGATTTGATTTTTCAGTTGAACCAAATTACTCCGACAATGAAAACTTTTGTGGTGGTGCCTATGTAAGTATATTTAAATTATTTCTATGGTTTAATATAAAATAATGAATTTACTATAAAATGCACATAGGGAATAGTAATTCATATCATATTCTTATTATTTATTTATTTATTTATTTATTTATTTGTGTAATCAATTTTACAAAGTTATACAAAATATTTAAAAAATAAAGAATATATGAAAGAATTACACAAAAAAGGCTGAAAACAGCTTTGACCTATATACAATAGGTTAGCTGGTCTTAGTTTCAGCCTTTGACAACAAATCCTAAAGTATAAAAAAGAAAAAAAAAAGTGGATACCAGAAAAAAAGTACAAATTCAATTAAAAAGAAACAATGAATCATTTTATAAGACTAGATTTTAACTGCAATTTTAAATGCAATTTTTAAAAGCAATGCAATGTCGCTAAATCCGATAATTATATCGATAAGAAGTTAACGTAAATGTATATTATTATTGTTGGCTCAAGAGATGAGATTTTAAGTGACTCTTAAAACTTGAGATGGACATGGCTTTAAAAGAAGGGGGTATACTATTATAGATTTTATATATATTGTAACTAAACGACCTACGATACAACGCAGTACGATGAGGCGGTGGAGATATCAGTCCTTTATGCCGCAAATTTAAATTGTGCACATCAGTTCTAAATTTTATTTTATTATATAGGTAAGGGGGTGTTTTTGTGGTTATTACTTTGTGAAATAAACAAGCAGAGTGCAATAACCTTCTGTTGTCCATAGATAACCATTTTGTTTCACTCAATTTATATGATATAGCTACATTTCGCCGTATTCCATATATAAATCTAAGACAAGCTTTTTGAGCTCTTTGTATACGTAAACAATCAGTTTTCTCAATACACGGACCATACAAAATATCACCATAATTGAAATGACTCAGTGCAAGTGTATCAGTCAATTTTATTTTTAGTTGTCTAGAAAGTAAATGTCTATTAGGATATAGCAATTTTAGGTTCATGTAACTTCTTTGTACGCATTTAGTTATATGATTTTTAAATCTAAGATTAACATCCAATTCCACCCCTAGATTTTTGGCTACAAGGCAAGGACGAATAACTTCATTTTTTACGTTAATAGTTAAGTTTTTCTGAATTTCTTTCCCTTTATGATCAAAGACTAATAAATTTGATTTAAGTGCATTAATTTGTAAGTTATGGGCCTCAGATCGGTTAATTAGTTGTGTGATATCATTATTTATTATGTTATTCGCGTGTTTTAAATCTTCATAATAAAATGAAAAATAAATTTGTGTGTCGTCAGCGTACATGTGTGAATTGCAATTGCGCAGGTTAGCGACAATATTACAGGTATAAATACAAAAAAGTAACGGTCCAAGGACCGAGCCCTGAGGCACACCACATTTAATTAACTCATTACTTGAAGTACCTTTATCAGTTTCTGTAAATTGGGTTCTATCACTCAAGTAACTTTTTATTAAATTTCTAGCATTATCAGAAAATCCGATGAAATGAAGTATGGAATACAAAATTTTGTGACAAATAGTATCAAATGCTTTCGAAAAGTCAAGTAGTAGTAATATAGTCGCTTTGCCTTTGTCAGTAGCTTCCAGAATGTCATCTGTAATTTTCAATAGAGATGTAATACAGCTGTATCCATTTCTAAACCCTGATTGAGTAGAAGGTAATATAGGATATGATTCTAAATAAAGTAATATTTGAAATTTCATGATTTTTTCAAGAACTTTATTATAAACTGTATTATTATTTAAGATTAGACTATTATACATAGTTGGATTTAAAAAAGTAATTAAGAATTTATCCAATGTGAATCCAAAAATTTTAAATATTTTAGACCCAAAATGTTTTAAATGACGGTAAATGTGGAGTTTGTGGAGATAATTATGCCAATCCTCATCCACAAAGTAACGAAAATACTGGACTGTATGGTACTGGTATTGTTGGAAAAACATATCAACCAGGGGAAATAATCGAGACGCAAGTATATTTAACTGCTAACCATTTGGGTTCGTTTACTTATAGTCTTTGTAAAATACTAGACGTTAATGCCCCAGAAACCGAAGAATGCTTTAATGATTTATTATTAGAAGATGGTTCCCCATCTTATAATGTATCAGCTACGGACACTTATATAATTAATAGAATTAAATTGCCAGATATTATTTGTGAAAGATGTGTTTTAAGATGGACGTATAAATGTGGTACGTATTATTTTTATTATTTTGACAATAAATAATTGTCCCCCGTATAATGTTTCATAGGACTAAGAAAAATCAAATATCTAGGATAGTGTTTTTCAATAAATTTAAATATTTTAATCACAATTAGCGTTTTTAATGTTAAATTTTGTTGGTTATTTCGATCTAAAGGGGAAAAGGTGTGACAAAAATAAAGACTTCAATGGTATCTATACGATTATTTTAATATTTTAATATAATAGGAAAATATTTTTGTAGGAAATAACTGGGGTCTTTGTGACGATAACATTTGGCGTCCAGGTTGTGGCCCTCAAGAACATTTTAGGTCTTGTGCCGATGTTTCAATATTAACACCAACATCAGCATCAGAACCAGCACCAGAACAGTAGCAGAACCAGCAACAGAATCTGCATCAGAAACACCCGCACCAGAAGAATAATAATCAAATAGAAGGTTGAAATATTGTTTTTCTAGCAATTTAATCAATTTTAAAAATAATAACTATAAATTTTGTAATAGAAAAATAAATGTTTTAGAATTAATAAAAGTTATATATATTAATAATTATTTTTTGGACATTAGCACATTCTACGAGGCACCTGAGTTTTATTTTGCTTCCTCAATAATAAACAAGAGAGTATCTCCCAGTGTTATCTCTTCATCTCTTCCTTCACTGAATGTTCACTAGTACCCGTTATCCTATATATATATATATATATATATATATATATATATATATATATATATATATATATAATTCAAATGTAGTATATGAAATCACTTGCTCTAATTGTGAAAAAATTTATATAGGAGAAACATGCAGAACTGTACACAGCAGGAACATCTCTCATAAAAGTGATATTAGAAATAATAAAATTAATGCTTGTGCACTAACAGAACATGCAGTCAAAAATAATCATAGTTTTAAATTTGAAGAAACAAAAATTTTAGAAAGAGAAAGGAACCATAAAAAAAGATTATTCTTAGAAATGACACACATTGATAAAAGGCAAACATGTATTAATAGAAAATCAGATATAGAAGGGCTAAGTAATATTTATTGTTACATTCTATCATTTCAAAAATAAATATAAATAAATTTAACATATAAATTTAACTTATAAATATAAAAAAACTTTTAATAAATTAAAACAGGATTACAAACATAAAGATTAATATAATATTAAAATAAACAAAAATAAAAACATAAAAAATAACAACTTTCATTAAATTTAACATTTAAAAAAATTTTTTTATAAAAAATTTTTGAAATTAAAGTTCTGTATTTCACGAATATAGTAAGTTACTTGATATAAAAATAAAATCTAAATAAATTAATCATTACAATGTTTTGCTTTCCTACTGTGTTAAAATAAATACCATAGATACATAAAAAAACATACATATATAAAAAAGAAATTGAAGACATATTAAAAGTCAATCAAATAATAAGTTTTAAACGTTTTTATGTATTTTAATAATATGATTTACTTTAATTTTATCAAACAGAATTCGCAGCTTTTTTCATAACCTCACGTATTAGTAAGTTATCACATATAAAACATTATAAAAAAAATTTTATTATATTAAAATTTTTTTTTTCTTCACTATAGATGTCTTGAAAAAGAATTAAATAAATTCGAAAGGTTGACAAAAATAAAAGAGTTTTCTTCATTTACATTGGCCATAACATTGACTGCAACTCCACTATTGACTTCACGTTATATATATATATATATATATATATATATATATAGGGTGCCAAGTATGCGTATTTATGATAAACAAAAGGGGTAAAATAACGGGCATGTACGCAAAAGGATCATAGCAATACTCTTCTTGGTTATGCCGCACTGATGACGGCTAATGAGCCAGAAACATGCATGTCTGCGGTTACCATTCTTACTCGTAATCCTATGATCCTTTTGCGTACATGCCCGTTATTTTACCCCTTTTGTTTATATATATATATATAGAAATGTTGAAGCACTTTAATTTACTTTTTTTAAAAAAATATTTATATCTTAAAACTACAAAGTTTTATTATGAATTAAAAAATACAAAGATTACAACTATTTGATTCGAATGATGAAAATTGAATGAATCTAAAGAATAATGAAAATTATAACAAAAAGGATGTTCTCAAGTCACTAATCAAGAGACATAGCCTATGAGCTCAAAATGAAAACGAAACACGTGTCTGTAGTTTGGTTTTGCCTTGATATAGGTTGAATGATATTTATATCTATTTATATGGTAGCATCCAATGTGTCTTTTAAAGTGTTAGAAATTTCTAACCGACACCATTTCAGTTCAAAACTGAAATTATTACTATTGACAGTATGGCATTAGATACTTTATGTATCATCTTTGGACATTTTTAGACTGTCACAAAACGCTCTGTTCGTTTTATCATTTTACCTTGCCTGAGGTTATATACAAGATGCAAAGCTACCACTGAAGTACCATTTTTGGAGTGAAGATGGAACCACTTGCGACTGTTTATCAGTTTCGCAATTGACATCTGTAGATATCGTTCAATTTATAGCAGGGATGTCTCTTGATTAGTGACTTGAGAGACATAGCCTGTACTACACTGACGAGCTCAAACAAGAGCGAAACACGTGTCTGTAGTTTGGTTTTGCCCTGATATAGGTTGAATGATATTTATATCTATTTATATGGCAGCATCCAAGGTGTCTTTTAAAGTGTTAGAAATTTCTAACCGACACCATTTCAGTTCAAAACTGAAATTATTACTATTGACAGTATGGCATTAGATACTTTATGTATCATCTTTGGATATATATATATATATATATATATATATATATATATATATATATATATATGACGTACAAATAAGAAAGAAATATTTGTCAAATCAACCATTAAAATACTCTGTAACATCTTTGCATTCAGCAGGACTCGAATCCGCAACCGCGTAGAACGGAGGTTGCGGTTTCGAGTCCAGCTGGATGCGACTTAGTCGGTCTACTTAAAAACATGCTATAGTTTGTTTTTTGTAGTAAAAATTTTATAAACAATCTTCACAATTTTTGTCAAGAAATATAAACAAATATGCTTATGTCGGCTTATGTAGAGCAAGTAGTAGAGTCTGTCTGTTGTCCGTTTTTAAAGCAAACACTAATGGATTTTTATAAAACTTTTTTTGTTATATTTATCCCACCAAAAACATTTTCATGTAAAATGTTGCCAAGACGAGCCCATATGACTCGCACTGTCAAAAAGTTATCAGATCTCATGTAGAGCCAAGCTTCTAACACTACACGCCCTAACTCTACAAGGCCTAACTTCACAAACTCTACACCTTAGTCAAAATATGTGGCTTGGCCATTTCGCTACATTCACATCGGCGTAAGGTGAAAAATCAATTCACTGTTCATTACTTTTGTGTTATACAATAGTTCTTGTAGTAACGAACGGCCAAGCCACATATTTTGACTAAGGTGTAGAGTTTGTGAAGTTAGGCCTTGTAGAGTTAGGGCGTGTAGTGTTAGAAGCTTGGCTCTACATGAGATCTGATAACTTTTTGACAGTGCGAGTCATATGGGCTCGTCTTGGCAACATTTTACATGAAAATGTTTTTGGTGGGATTTCATTTCTTTTTGTAAGTTGTT
Source organism: Altica lythri (assembly GCA_964028335.1). NCBI lineage: Eukaryota > Metazoa > Arthropoda > Insecta > Coleoptera > Chrysomelidae > Altica > Altica lythri. Next base: position 50,673,413 of record OZ034800.1, read on the forward strand.
TGTAACAAAATTTTTTTTTATTTATGTCTAAGACAATCGACAATCAACAAAACAAGACAATCGACGCGCTCGCTGTCAAGGACAATTTTTTTTTATTTTTATTTTAGCTACTGTGTGGACGTAAGAGGCAGGAGACGGTCGCACACTTCTATTCATTCATATTTATATGATCTGATCTGAAGTATATGTCTCTCAATATTTGTCGATATGTCTCAATATATGTCGATTAATTTTTTTTTTTTTTTTAACAAGGAGTACCTATACATATATATATATATATATATATATATATATATATATATATATATATATATATATATATATATATATATCTGGGGGCACCAAGTTTTAGATTAGATTAGACCTCTAGCGTCATCAAAATTTAATTTAAAATTACAGGTCTCATACAAACTCCCATCCCCTAGTTTAAGGGGTTGGGGGATGAAAGTTACAAGTTTTATAATTTTTTTGTTGTTTGTGTGCTAATACTAGCTTACATACAAAATTTCAGCTTTCTAGGACATTAGGAAATACCTTAATAATTTTGATGATCATCAGTGAGTCAGTGACGAACTCAGCGTTTTTTAGATATAAATAAAATCTGAAGTATAAAAGCTAATGTAATTAAAACTTAATATGTTCAATAAGTCCGCTATTGACAATATATCCCGAAAATTTTGTTGATCTAGCATAATCCAAACCCAAGTTATGAGGGTTCAAAAAAACGACGAAGCGCTTCGAGAAAAGGTAGGTAGTGCCCGTGCGCTTCGCTTGGCTCGTCTTGGCGGGGGCACTACCGTGCCCCCAGATATAGCTATTATTTCTCGGCAACTATAAGCTATAAATAGTAATTTAGTTGGATTTGTCTTCCTCCGGACAGAATAATTATAATATGTTAAAATTTTATTAATACAGATTGAGAAAACGAGTAGATATCATAAAAATTGAAAAAAAAATGAAAACTAATATAAAGAAAAAACAAGAAAAAGATGTATAACTATCAAAATTAAAAAAAAAACAAAAAAAAAATGGAACAGAATTAAATAGGCAAAAAAATCACAAAAAGTTGAATTTTTAATATATGGCAGAGTAAGTTAATTTATCGATAGAAATCTATTACATTGTTTGACATCTAAATTAGGAAGACATCCGGTAGCTGGCGATGTATTTCAATTTCCAAAGAATACAGTTGGAAATATTATTTGGATTTTTCTTCATTCGGAAAATAATATGATAAGAAAAATTGTCAATAAAAAACAGAGAAGATTGGAAGAGAAAGAAAAATAATAAAAGTGGAATAAATGATAAAAATCACAAGAGCAAAAAAAAACGCTTAAAAAAATTAAATCACAGGTGGGTAAATTTAAAAAGTTGAGGAAGCATCCACAAATAGGCAAAATGTAAAATGGCAAAAACAAGCAAATAATGTTGGAAAATAGAATAGAAAAACGAAAAAAAAAAAAATTAAAAATAAAATATATTGAATAAAAGAGATAGAAATTGAAAAAATAAAATTCAAAAAAGGAAGTTACAAAAAAAATGTTACAAACGAGAAACTAATTTAAAATAAAAAAATATCAATAAAAACATTTACAAAAAAACTAGAAAAAACAACTAAAAAGCAATTAAACAAAACAAAAATAAAAAATACAAAGAAAAAACACTTAAAACCTGGAAAAACAAGGAAACTATAAAATAATCGTCAAAAACAGGAAAAAAACATGAAAATCAACCGAAAAAATAGTAAAAATTATAAAACGCTGAAAATAAGGAAAAACATTGATTATTAGGAGGTACGAAGTTCTTAGGGTCAGCTAAATATATAATATTGATATAGATCTCCTGCGGAAACACCTTCCTATTAATAGAATTTTGTGTTAAGGGATTCCGGTACTTTAAATATTGATTGCTATTAACAAAAATAATAGATGCAAAAAGTTCTTTTCTTTCTTTTTTTGCGAATCCCATTCTTGAAAACTCTTTCGTCCTGCTACTGAACATATAATCTCTTGCCTTTTTGTTCTTAAGCACTTTCCAGCTGTGCCCCTTCCTTTTTTATTTAGTATTATGCTTTTTAATTTTACTTTGTCTTTATTAATTGTTTTTTATAAATTCAAACTATGTAATTTAATTTAATATCTTTTATTACTTTCTTTCGATGAGAACCTTCCAGAAATCTTTTTATGACAATCTTATTTTCATACCAACAAAAACAATAAATTAAGCAAAACATATCTCTACAAAAAAATAACTTAATCTAGTTATATAAATGGCGGTTCACACTCCCAGTATTCTACTGAGCGAACATATCCCTGAAGAAAAATCGATATTGATTTATATGTATATTATATTGTTATGTTGATAAAAAGAATAAACATCCAAAAATAAGGACTTTGTATTAATGAATATTTAAAAGCTCACTTTTATCGGCCGTCCCATTGACTTAAGGAATGTGTTTTTTCCATTTATGGTTTACCATAATTGCTTTTGTATTTGGGTGATATAAATAGATTATTTTATTACAAATAAGGCGTTTCTTTGGAGAGGATTTATTTGGCTTTCCAATCTTTTTGATTCAATTGGGACCTATATTTGTAAAATAATCAATATTTTGGCAATTTCCGGCTTATTATTTATTTTGCTATCATTGTTGTGGATTTCTATTAATTAACATAAATATTTTATGTGAGTTATGGTATCTATAAGTATCTAAGATAATATCAATACAAGTAACTTAAGTACCATACTGGTATGAGTATACGATTTGAATCATATTGGAAAAACCTTCGACTCTTCAAAAGTGTGTCATTATTTTTTTATTTGGAAATCATCCAACTCATATCCCATTAAACATTTTTATTTGTATACCTTTGAAACCAATAAAGTAATATTGGTTTCTATATAATTTATTGACAATTAACTATTGATTACTTTATAGTAATATGTGGAAAATTAATATTTTTTTAAGAACAAACAAGGATTAAACGATTAAAGAAAATATTTATTTACAAATATTTTTAAAAAAAGTATATAAAAAAGATATATATATATATATATATATATATATATATATATATATATATATATATATATATATATATATATATATATATATATATGTATATATATATGTATATAACAAGCAAGAAGTCTTTGCTGACACGTTAAGAAATAAACGTTTAAATTTTATTGGGTTTGCAGCAATAAAAGATGAGATGTAGGCTCTTATAAATTTATTCCAAGCTTTCGGATATGGTTATATCCATCATCAGGGAGAAACTTAGTGAGATTAGCTCATCAAAGATGTTATAAAAGTTGATAAAATACATCACAATACATATTAAAATTTTTAAAAGTTTACAATTTGTTAAAAAGAAGTAAATAACACGAAAACTTTCCACTCAAAACACTGATGATATTGTTTTTTTACTAGCACAACCAGTTAGTTTTTTGAATCATGACCTTCTAACGTTAGGTGGCAATAACTGAAATAATTTTGAATATTGACATTGACACCTTGAACCCCACTACTTAAGCATCATAGGACGTGGAAAGAAGATACAACATGGTGACTGGCTAATGAGACCATAGAACAATCATGTTTACCTTCACACCTGTCAGCAAGAGAGGGAAATTCAAAATCCCAACCGCAACACACAAAATTATTTTTAATCAACAATTAATTCTGAAAATTGATGAAGTTGGATATTACAGCTATATTGTAATTTTTAACAAAATTATACTGTGTTTAATGATAATTAATGTTAGAGTTTATTTAAATTTAAAAATATAATGAATTTTGAAAAATATATAATGAATTTGGAAAAATAACGAATTTTGAAAAATATAATGAATTTTGTATTAATATATAGTCTTTAATTAATTAATACAAAATTCATTATATTTTTCAAAATTCATTATTTTTCCAAATTCATTATATATTTTTCAAAATTCATTATATTTTCAAATTTAAATAAACTCTAACATTAATTATCATTAAACACAGTATAATTTTGTTGCCCTGATATGAGTTGAATGATATTTATATCTATTTATATCGCAGCATCCAGGTGTCTTTTAAAGTGTTAGAAATTCTAACCGACACCATTCCAGTGCAAAACTGGAATTATTATTTTTGACAGTATGGCACTAGATACGTTATGTATCATCTTTGACATTTTCTTATATATATATATATATATATATATATATATATATATATATATATATATATATATATATATATATATATATATATATATATATATATATATATATATATATATATATATATATAGTCGTCAACTGTCTGCAAGATTAACTTCCCACAAAAGTGACGCAAAATTAAAAAAACCGTCCTGTGCGTTGGCAGAACATGTAACTACCACAAAACATTCGGTAGATTATCATAACGTTAAGATCTTAGAACACGAAAAGAACCACATCAAGCGTAATTTCCTAGAAATGGTCCACATTAATAAGACTCCGAACAACATGAATAAAAGAACGGACGTACAGCATCTAAGTTCAATTTACAGCTATTTACTCAGTATCGAAAATAAAACAACACCTTTTCCTGACGTCGACTTCTCTATTTAACTTTACAATGAAAATAACAACAACAATTGAATTGATTCTATATTTGATTAATTAATAAAAATTAATTCTATATAACAATTAAATTAATTCTATATTTTTCACAACGTTATAAACATACTTTATAATTTTAAAAAAAGTTTTCTCATTTCTCGGGGTTTTCTCATCGAAGTATCACCGTTTGCTTTCGTTTCTGACTTCTCTTGTTTTCCTGGGTCTTTTTTGGGACTTCTTGAAAATTGTTACGTCGCGCACACCTAAAAATAAAGCAAAATTAGTTAATATTAAATAAAATAAAATTGTTTACATATTTTTTTGAAATAGGTTATGTTAGCTTGTCAGTTAAACATCAATCTCAATCTTCAACTTTGTGTCTCTATCAGTGAAGGTTAGCCAGCCAAAGTCTGTAATTGGGTTGTTTTAAACAAATTTAACAAAAAAACTACCACAATTTTTTCTAGAATTTTCGTTTGGTGCCGCTTGCTCGCCATTTTGTACTTCTGTTAGCGTGTTGAGTTACACAAATTAAAAAAGTAGCGTTTTATCAAAATTAACAGTGAAGATCGTTAGTTTAAACTGTACAAAGGAAAATTTTTCTATTTAATTTTTCTTGTTGTGTGTATTTTCGCTACAGTACGTTGTATTGGCAAATAAGTGTTTGCTTAACACTTTTTTATCATCTTAACAAATTTTATTATGTACGTGTCTACGTGTTTACACTACTTGTTTTTATGTATTCATCTTTTGTGGCTAATGCTTTAAAAGCTTCTTTGACTCAAGTTAAGTAAGTTCATTTTTTATACTCATTTTTTGAGCTTATACTAACCATAATTTTTTATACAATCAGAATCCTGATAAAGATTTGAAATAAATCGAAAGCTTGATTATTAACAAAGAGTTTTATTACTCACCTTCGGCCTGTTGACTACATCCCCAGATTTGTCACTCGTTGCATACAGTGGTGGATCAACATCGTTCTGTTTATCTCTACTAGTCAATACCTTCCTATATATATATATATATATATATATATATATATATATATATATATATATATATATATATATATATATATATATATATATATATATATATATATATATATATGTGTGAAAAGATGTAAAAAGATAAAAAAAATGATACAATCGTATCTTGCGCAATACTGTCAGTCTCCAGGTACATAACCTAGATTTGTGCATGGTTAGAATTCATAACTCAAATGATGCTGCGACGTAGATATAAATATCAATCAGTCTATACAAGGGCAAAACCAAACTGTAGACACTTATTCTGTCATCAGTACAGTACAGTATAGGCTTGTCTCTTCAGTAACTATCCGGTATAGACCGACTGCGAAAGTTAAACACAATCGCAAGTAGCGGTATCTCCACTCCAAAAATCACACTCTGGTGTTCGCTTTGCATCTCATGTATAACCTTTATGCACCTTTTTTTGACAGTCTTATAAATAAAGAAATCAAAAATGATACAAACGTATCTCGTGCCGTACTGTCAAAGTAATCTAGATATAAAACCAGGATTTTTGCGTGGTTTTGAATTTTTAACCCTAATATAAAAATAGAACGCTGCGACATAGATATAAGTATCAATCAGCCCATACAAGCAGCATTATGTGCACAAATCCAGGTTTTATATCTGGATCACTTTTACAGCATGGCACTAGATACGTTTGTATCATTTTTCATTACTTTATTAATAAGATTGTCGATAAAACACTTTGTTCGTTTGATTATCAACGATTTTTATGAAATTTAGTATTCAGGTATTTTCGGGGGCAATAAATCTATTTAGGTAGGTGTTATGGTTTCGTACCATAAATTTTGCAAATGTATCAAAAACAAGTAAAAAAAATGCGCCAGTCTTTTTTAATCTTTTATATCAGTAAGTTAGATCATATAATCATATCTTAAAATCAAAACAATGACTAAAGTATCGATAAACTTAGTAGGTATATAAAAGGAAATAAAACTTTCGAAAGACATAAATAGAAACACAGGTTTTAAAAAATAATCGATAAGAGTGAAATATCAAAAATGAAAATTATTATTTTTTTTCTTATTTGCGTTATACACGAGATCGCTGGTCATGGAATGATGCTGGATCCACCTGGAAGAAGTTCAATGTGGAGATTTAATTTTCCAGTTGAACCAAATTACTCCGACAATGAAAACTTTTGTGGTGGTGCTTATGTAAGTAAATTCAAATTACTCCAAATAGTTTAACATACAATGAATGAATTTTCTATACTAAATATATAAATATAATGAAAAAAAAAATATTAGAAAAAAAAGCTTTAATAATTTATTAGAATTAAGGCTTTCTTAATTTGAGAGGACAGAAAGATATTAAGTTGTAAAAAATTGTAATAATTGAAATATCAATAATTGTGTAAATAGAAAAATAGATTCTTCATAAAATTTTAAAGTTTAATAATCTTGCCAATATTCAGGCAATGTGATTAATTAAAGAAAAGGTTAAAATTTTTCGTAATCTAATTTGAATAAATCCTATAAATCTTCCAATCAAACCTCTTAAAATAATAATAATTGAATAGAATATTAAATTAATATTATACATTAATAAAATTATGGGAGCTAACTTTTTTCATGTATAAATAATTAAATTATTTAATTAATTTAATCCTTCAGAGACTTCTGGGAATCAAGCATGAAATGGGGCTTGCTCCTAATTTAATAAAAATAGCGGAATTAAGAGTTATTCATATGATATTTTTATTAAAAACTGTATTATTATTTTAAATTAGACTTATTCATAGCTGGATAATCAAGACTTTATCCAATCTTTATCTGAAAATTTGAAACATTTCAGACCCAAAACGTATTAAATGGTGGTAAATGTGGAGTTTGTGGAGACAATTATGTCAATCCTCATCCACAAAATAACGAAAATACTGGACTGTATGGTACTGGTATTGTCGGAAAAACATATCAACCAGGAGAAATAATCGAGACGCAAGTGTATTTAACTGCTAACCATTTGGGTTCGTTCACTTATAGTCTTTGTAAAATACCAGACGTTAATGCCCCAGAACCCGAAGAATGCTTTAATGATTTATTATTAGAAGATGGTTCCGCATTTTATAATGTATTATCTACGGACACTTTTATAATTAATAGAATTCAATTACCAGATATTACTTGTGAAAGATGTGTTTTAAGATGGACGTATAAATGTGGTACGTATTATTGTTATTATGTGGTCGACGAACTGCGTACTGCCTATCAATCAATGATTTATTTTTCCCGTTTTTCGTTTTTGTTTTGTTTTTTGTCCGATATTCATATCATGTGAAGGAGCATACCTACCTAGAATTTTAAGTGATTGTTTCATTTATTTAATATTTTATATTATGGATCTACACCAAGTATCGGCTAAATTAATTTAACATAAGATATTCTTCTAAATATTTCCATGCCTTTAGTCTTTTCATTTTAAAACAATAGAAAAATATTTTTGTAGGGAATAACTGGGGTCCCTGTGACGATAACGTTTGGCGTCAAGGTTGTGGCCCGCAAGAACATTTTAGGTCTTGTGCCGATATTTCAATATTAGCACCAGAACCAGCACCAGAACTAGTCCCAGAACCAGCAACAGAATCAGCATCAGAACCAGCACCAGAACCAGTAACAGAAGAATCCAATTTTTAATAATACTTACAAGATTGTAATATTCTTTTTAAGGCCAATTAATGAATATTAATAATATTATAATGGTATAAATATAAATTTTGCAATTAAAAAATAAATGTTTTAAAATTATTATTATAGTAATTAATTATTATAGTAATTATAGTATTAATTATTATAGTAAGTAATTATTTTCTGTAAATTACCGTCACTAATATAAAAAGATTTTCAAAGTTTTTTTTTGTGTAGAATCCTAACTTGCTGTACGAAATTTCCAGAATTTCAAGATATTTAAAGTTATGTTCACGAAAAACAGAAATAGTTATTTATGATATGAGTGTTAAAAGTGACGTTTTATTTTGTGAGTGAAAAAGTTTGTGAAATGAGCGGAGCGAATTGAACAATTTCACGAACAAAATAAAATCACTTTTAACACAAATACCATACAAAGTTTTCTGTACAACTGCCCTATTTTGATAATGAAATGGGCGAATTTGCAATGACAATAAACTAAACCGTGTTAAAAGTAAACTGAAGCGTGTTAAAAGTATTTTTAACACGCTGCCATGTAAACAATCAATTTTAACATTGTTTGCTAAGATTAAAAGTGTCACTTTTAATGACAGTTGTACAAAATAGTTATTTATGATATGAGTGTTAAAAGTGACGTTTTATTTTGTGAGTGAAAAAGTTTGTGAAATGAGCGGAGCGAAGTGAACAATTTCACGAACAAAATAAAATCACTTTTAACACAAATACCATACAATGTTTTTTGTACAACTGCCCTATTTTGATAATGAAATGGGCGAATTTGCAATGACAATAAACTAAACCGTGTTAAAAGTAAACTAAACCGTGTTAAAAGTAAACTAAACCGTGTTAAAAGTAAACTGAAGCGTTTTAAAAGTATTTTTAACACACTGCCATGTAAACAATCAATTTTAACATTGTTTGCTATCATTAAAAGTGTCACTTTTAATGACAGTTGTACAAAAAACATTTTTTGTGACTTTTCTACCAATTTTAACATGTGGTACTATTTTTAAAATTTAGAAATTCAGCCACAGATGCATTAGTAGTTAGTCGTCTTTTTAATGGTGTTGATTCAACTCATTCATTGGACACTTCCTCCTTAAGCATATATATGTATATATATATATATATATATATATATATATATATATATATATATATATATATAAAGAACTATAAACCAATCTATTGGGGACAGCAGCAAAAGGTGTAAAAAAACTCTGTAAAGATGTCTCCAAGCTTTTGGAAATTTTATTAACTGATTTCCATCATCAGGGATTCTATAATGTGTGGTGTGTTAGTTAAGAATTAAATTAATTACAATGTGCAGTAACTTACATCTTATTTGAGGATGTTACACAATGATGTTAAAATATGATGAGTGATCGTCATGAATAACAAAACTATCTACTACAGTTGAAGCTTTGTATAATAAAATAATTAAAAACACATAAATAGTATCCGGATTACTTAATAACAATAAAATATTAAAAGTTATTTAAAAAATTTCAATAAAATTCACCATAATGATTAAAATTCATGGTCGTACTTCGGCCGGTACAAATTAAGGTTAGAACAATTCTTCTTTTATTATGTTAGACAGACGTCAGTTTGCTATCAAGGTTGGCCTTTTGCTGTATGCCCTCTCAGTACAATAAGTTAGTAATGATGAAATTACAACTCTTTTTGGGATTATTATTATTATTATCTTAGAAAATCGAGAAAACAACATAAACCATGAAATTACATTTGGTGGAGAAATTATTTACTAAGGAAATAATGATTGAGTGTCTCATTTGTGAACTGTTTAACACTTATTATACATTAACAAATTCAAAACATTAAAATTATTATTATTAAAATTTTATCTAATTGACGTAATATTATTTATGTTTAAATATTTGGTAGTAAACTGTTAGAGTCAATTGATGTTTTATCGACTTCGTAACTTAATAGGTATGAATAAATTTCACTTAGGTGTTTTATATCAGTTTTCTTATTAATGCAGTTTTGTTCTTGGTAGATCCAAGCCATTTCTAGGAAAAGTCTCTTAGTGTAATTAGGTTCAATATCTAAAATTCTAGTAGAATCGTAGTCCATCTTATGTTGTGTTTTATTTATGTGTTCTGCTAACGCGCATCTTTCTGGATATAACCTGGCATCGCTTTTATGAGAAGTTATTCTACCTTTCAGTGGTCTAGAAGTCTCACCTATGTAAACTTGATTGCAATCATTGCATGAAATTCTATAAATAATATTACATGCAGATTCCTTTGGTGTTTTATCCTTAACATTACTTTATATAGAATTTATTTTTAGAGCTGTTCTGTTAGCAATTTTTATATTTAATGTTGATTTAAGTATTCTAGAAATTCGTGGTGTTATGTCTCTTATGTATGGTAAGGAAATATAACTGACAGCTGATTGGGTAACATCAGGATTGTGTACAATGGTATTGTTGTTAGTATTTGCATTGCTTATGTTGTTGTTAAAGTTGGTAGTGTCTGTGTTGTCATTAATGTGTGTAATAGGGTTGTTCGGTGGTGGTTCACCAACCATTTGGGCCCCATATGTTAATGCTGATGATTTATTGAATAGAATGTTATTAATAAGCCGTAGAGGGTAAGAATTATCTATGAATAGTTGTTTTAAGATGTTCAGGTTCTTTGTATGAAAACTCTTGTCTGATATTTTCAAAATTCTGTTCTTCATTTGTTGAACAAGGTTTACCTTCATCTGGTATTTATGATAAGAATTGAAATTAAGGTAACGACCTGAGTGACAAGGTTTTCTATACCAATCAACTAGTATGATGTTATCACTTGATCTGATTAATCTAGTGTCCAGGAACGGAATAGAATTGTCCTGGTCTTCGATTTCAATTGTGAATTGTATGTAAGGGTCATAACTATTAAATGTGAACAGAATTTCTTCTACACCCTCTTCCGGTAATGCCAAAAAAATGTCATCAACATATTTTTTAATGAAGAAAACCTCAAATGATAATACTGGCAAAACAGTGTCTAGTATGTAATCCATAACATATGTAGCCAAAATAGGTGACAAACTCGAACCCATGGGACAACCAAAAGTTTGTTTGTAATATTTATTGTTAAATGCAAAATAGGTGTTGTCATACAAAAAAACTATTATGTTAAAGAATTCATCTTTGTTTATAGTGCAACGATTCCTAATATTGTCCCAATTATTGTCAATCGCTCTTAAAGTTATGTCTAAGTGTACATTGCTGAATAAGGACACAACATCAAGACTCGCCAGAACATAGTTGATGGGAAGTTTTTTTTGGTTAAATAGCTCAGAAACATGAAAGGAATCTTTTATGTAATAGTCATTATCGCAATCATATGCATTGGTTAAAATATTCGTTATATATGATGCTATTAATTCGGTACGAGCTCCAATAGAAGCCACGATAGGTCGAACAGCTAAATTTTGCTTGTGAATTTTTGGTAATGAGAGTAAAGGTGCTATGACAGTTCAAGACCAAAATCGATCATTTTTACATGTAAATCTCCATAAGAAAATCTAAGGTCGATTCTGGTCATTTTTGGCTGATTTACCCCCCACCACTCCAAACATGTGACTAGACAATAGGGTAACAGGGTCGTAACTGCCAAAAGGGCTTTAACGTTGTATCTCGTAAACGGCCGAACGGATTTCGACGTATGACGTATCATTGAAAAGGGGTTGCTGTATAGGGTAAGATAAAGCTCACCTCCACTCACCTGTCCTACAAGAACTTACCTATGATTTACCTGTAATTTTACCTTTTGCTTTCACCGTACCTTGACTACCCCTCATCATTAGCCCCAATGTCATTTTAGTCACCCTACCACCCCTTATCATCATCCCCAGTGCCCAAATAGAACTTAGAATAATTTTTGGATGAGAATAAATGTAGAAAAAAAATTCTGTGTGATGGCTGTTGTGGTATTCGAACCCACAAACTCATGTGTACAAAGTTAACGCCTTAACCAACGGGGCTATCAAGTGACTTGTAAAATAAAGTTGAAATGTGTTAGACAAACAGCTCCGTATACGTCAGATACGGTTGTAGATGATAATAAGTTAGCAAAGGCGTACTGTCGATTTTTAGATGTGTAATTAAGACTTTTTTATTTCTTTACCGGTTACATATATTTAATTACAGTTGTATTTCGTGAACGATTAAACAGATTTCAGAGTGTGATGTATTATTGTAAAGGAAATAAACAATAGGGTAAGATGCGATGTCAAAAAGACCTTAAATAAAGTGACAAAAAGGCATTATAGCTATATCTCATAAACAGCTAATCAGATTTCAGCGTGTGACATATCTTTATAAAGGGGAGGAGCTATCGGGTAAGATGCGATGCCAAAAAGACCTAACATGAAGTGCTAAACAGGCATTATAGCTATACCTCGTAAACAGCTTATCAGATTTCAGCGTGTGACAGATCGTTGGAACGGGGTTGCGGTATAGAGTAAGTTGAAGCGTCAAAAAGTCCGTATTGATGTTGCCAAAAGAACATTACTACAGTATCTCGTAAACGGCCAAACGGATTTCGACATGGGACGTATCGCTGTAAAGAGAATGCCGAATAAGGTAAGATGAAGGGTTAAAAAAGACATATATAAAACTGCCAATAGGTGACAACTCGTTTTGTAAGCGAGAATTACAGACACCTTGAGTTTACAGTACTTCTCCCACAGTGTGGTACCTGTCGTATTTCTGTGCGGAAAAAAGTCGACCACCCTTTTTATACCCGAAGGAACCCCCGATATCTTCTTACTAAATAATTTATAACCTTTGAAGGTCTCTCGAAATTCACAGGCACTACTCAGGAGGCTCGAGGTAAGTAAGTATGATATCTAGACATGGTTGATAAGACACGTCAGCAGCTCATAAGTAATACTTCACAAGAGGCCATAGGTGGTTCTTTAATAGCCGACAGGCGACAATTTTCCCTGATCATGTTTTATTTTAAACATACAAAAACACTATACGTACTTAACTCAATAGGTGACAACTCGTTTTGTAAGCGAGAATTACAGACACCTTGAGTTTACAGTACTTCTCCCACAGTGTGGTACCTGTCGTATTTCTGTGCGGAAAAAAGTCGACCACCCTTTTTATACCCGAAGGAACCTCCGATATCTTCTTACTAAATAATTTATAACCTTTAAAGGTCCCTCGAAATTCACAGGCACTACTCAGGAGGCTCGAGGTAAGTAAGTAAGTAAGATATACGTTACATTTATCTAAAAAAAAAGTGTACTTTTGTTTATCACATTTGGCACGGTGATCTGGCAAATCTGTATGCTTCCACATCAGTCCTAAAACAAAAAAAAAATATTAATTATACAGAAATTGTAGCCCTCACCTAACCAGTTAATGTTTAGAAGAGACCTTTGCTGTTAATCGGTGAATATATTCTCAAAACTTATACAATAATATAAAATTATTATATCTAAAAACTACATATAGAAATGGTATAGATCCTTTAAATTGATAACTGACCACAAAAGACGAAATTAACTAAAAATAATATCGAAATACAAAATAATATTTTAATAACACATAAGATTCTTTAGATTAACCAATTTCAATATCTAAAATCTAAATCAAATAACTAAAAAGTTACAAAGTTTTTTTTTTTTTTTTTTGAATTAACCCCAAATAGTAGGTTTCAAAAGATACTTCTATGAATAATACTTTCAAACTAAAGATTGTATGTAGGTATATGACAATTTTAAATGGTTAATATATATATTTCTGTAATGTTTTCATATTAGTCTAATTTTATCTTTTTCTTTAAATCTACCTGCATCACAGCAGACATATGACTTTTGTACTTTTTAATACTTAAATCGATACTACAAACCCCCATCCCCATAATATTAAAAAAATCAATATTTTTGCGCCAAATTCAAAAAGGAATGACAATACTAATGGCTTTAGTGATATAATAAATATATTTCTACTCTTTAAACTTTCACACTATAATATAAAATCCACCTGCATCACGCTAGGGGTAAAACTTTTCAAAAATTTTATTGTCTAAAACAATAACCGAAAGCCCTATTTTTCCAAATATGAAAATATTTTTTTTTTAGATCAACCCTTAACAAAATGTTTCAAAAGACAGTTATTTGTATTATATTTTTAAGTTAAAAATTGCATATAACAATTTTAAATGGTAAATTTATGTCAAGTTTTCTTAATTTTTTTCTACAAATCCAGCGACATCACAGCAGGGATAAAACCTTATTATAATTTTTTTTTGTTTAAATCATTACCTTAAACCCTTAATATTGTTAAAAAAAAATATTATTATTATTTTAAAATTACTAACAACTAATAAATACTTTGAATTTTTAGAATATATTTAAGATCTATAATACAAAGTCCAAATAAAAAAAGTAATACATTTTAATTCTTTCATATTGAAAAAAAAAAAAAAATCAAAAGTAATCAAAAATTATTCAACTTACCAAGGTGAGAGAGGTCAAAACACCGCAAAATAACACCACATACTAAAGTGAAATTTTATTTCATAGTTTAATTATAATTATTCAAAATTCAAGTCTGAACAAGTTAAAAGTGACGTCACCTTAATTAGATTTTCACGTAAACCGGAAACTCTTATCAACATCAACTAATTTTATTGAAAAACATGTATTTTTTAAAACGTTATCATATCAAAAGTTATATAACTTTATCAGTGACATATAATAAATTATATTCACTATATTAAAAATAAAAATAAAAAAAAACGAGTAATATTTATTTGAACTTGTTTAAAAAATTTCTTATACGAAGTAACGAAGATATATTTTGAAGTAAATTATTGCAAAATCAGGTACATATCTAAAATTGCAATATTTAGATAAGCCTCTGATTTACGTTGAAAAGGAATTTGCGTTCTCATCAACTTTGTAGATATATACCGGTGGTATCAAAAGTAAGTGTCTCTGTAGATTATTGTTATAAATTGAGAGAGATTATTGATTTAAAACTATTTATCAGTCGTTTGATTATTTGCCAATTTAAGGCTACCTAATAAGACGGTTGTTATAGAGGGTCCATACTTTGCTCTATTGTGCACTGCTACGCTCTGCTATGCTCTGCTATGATGCTCTGCTGCACTCTGCTACCGCCTGCTACGCTCTGACGTTAAATGGTTGGGGTTTGATAGTTCACATAATAGCTGGATCGAAAAACTCCGTTGTTTCTTACTTTGAACATTTTTTACACGTATTCTTATGACAAACAAGATACGTTTTTACAGCTTCCGGGGGCTTTTTTGATTCATATCATCTATTGCTCAAACCGTTCAGTCTACGGTCCGACTAAAAAGTTTGACTTAGAAAAACATTTTTTTTTTTTGTTTGACTTGGAAAAACATTTTTTTTTTTTATTATTTAGTTTCAAACAAAATGTTGCAAGATAGTGGTTATAGTAGTGAAGACTTGGTAGAGTATTCTGAGAGTAGTAGTGAAGATTCTATCTATATGGAAGAAGTAAATAGAATTTTAAATTTTTACGAAGACAAAGTAAAACGTGAAAATTATTTGCTGCTACAATCATCTTTCGCAATTAAGGGGTATGTTATAACAGTTGGTTTATCTCCCGCAAGAACATTTTTTCCAGCTATTATGTTATCAGAATACTGTAAGCCAAGTAAATTGTCGTTTGGAAAAATGGAATGGCTTGATCTTATTGAATTTTTAAGCAGAAGCACATTTTTTATTGAACCACTACCAACCTACGTAGTGAGTATGATCCAGTAACATTTTCATGTGGAGATTTTTGTACAATACGGCAGTTGGTATACGATGACACCAAGTTCATAGAAGTTGCAAAACATGGTGTAGGATATCATCTAACGGAAAAGGATGTAGATGAACTTGTTAGAGTACATCATTTTATTGTAGCTTATCAGATTTCACTTATAGAAAATATTAACTTTAATTGTTATTATAATAATGTTATAGATATTATTAAAAGAAATTTTAATGATAACTGTTTTCAAGTATTAAATGTATTTTGTGAAATATGTACTGATCCTTTATTATGTAACGCTTTGCGTCAGTATATTTACTTTTATAAACAAAATGTAATAAGAGATTTAGAAAATATGTAATAAACTTTTATAAAAAATAATGACTTTTATTTCAAAATCGATAATTATAGCGTCAAAAAATGTTATTTTACCGTTACAAAATTCATGAACGTCACAGTTCCAAAATGTGAAACGTCCAAACGTTAAAATAGCGCTAAAATTTGTCGCAATAACGCTTTAAAAAACTGATAAGAAAAAATTTACGATTTACATGTATTTCTTATGGAAAAACATAATTTCAAAGTGTCAAAAATGCGTCAGTTTTCGCTATTTTATCGCTACTAAATTCATGACCGTCAAAGTGTCAAAAATAGACGTCAACACGACGAATTTGAACGTTTTTTGATCGTTTCAACGAAAAATATTTAAAAGAAAATAATACACCATAGATTCAGATCAAAAATTTATTGTATACATACACTAGACAATAGAAAACTAAAAACTAACCTAATTAATTTACAACTGCTTTTTATTTCCTAATTATGATTAACATTAGTCGAGCATTATATCGCGATGACCCCATGCTAATGTGTGATATTTATTCTTTAACGGGACATTATGAAGATTGCTTTCAAGGACATTCAAGGTTTTCAAATTAATGAAATATTTTATCTTAAAGAACTTAGCATTGAATTTGGATTCAAACAACAACATTTTCTATTTGAACCACCACAAACTTATCAATCATTAAGCTATGCAGATAAAAAGACTGTGAGATATATAGAAAACCATGTGCATGGAATAAAATATGCTTCTGGAAATATTCATTACTGTAAACTTAATGATATTTTGAAAAACTATTTACTTCACATGTAAGAGGTGAACAGAAAGCTGATTTTTTGCGAAAGAAGTATGAAGAATTTGAAATTTTCAATGTTGTTATTGTGGATTTTGTTAAATTTGATGGAACACCCCACGCCACTGGGAAATTAAACTCTAACTCAAAGTCATGTTTAAACCATTTTACTTATGGACTCTGCACTCAGAGAAATTCAGAACATCTACGTCAATGGTTTGTTAATATTATACTACCGTTGTAATTATTTAAATAATCAATTTTAAACTGATAATAATTGTTTTTTATCTCAAAACCGATAATAATTGTTTTTATCTCAAAACCTTTAATAGCCAAACATATAACAATTTTTATACTTTTACAAAGATTATTGCAGTCAGCAAATTAATAGTTAATCGATCCAAATGTATTGTCTAGAGACAACTACCGATAGAAAAATGCTGATGTATCAAATATAAAATATTCTATAGAGTTCAATGAGGGTCATTTAAACTATAATTAAATTATAAAATATCATTATTTTAAATAAACAACCTTTTAAATTTTATCACCCTTTTCATAGCCAACCTTCTTCTTTGCATCAGTCAATGCAGTTTCCAACAGATTTTTTAAATTCTCTTGGTCGTTGCTAAGAGAACCCCCTGTATACTGATCACAAACGAGCTGAAAACTATGTAGGTACGCACAAAAAGTAGTTATGAACCTACGAGCTTAAACCTTTAATGACCAATTGTTCATTTTTATATTGTAGATTTGACTAATTCTATACAAATTATGTTTGTCAAAAAGAAAATAAAGAATTATTATTATTGTTAGTTTGACACCAAACTTTGGAGCATTTCTATTCGACTCGTGTACGTATAGCGAAAGTGCAAGAGAGATAGAAACAGTTCGAGAATCTTCTTCATTGTAACATGTTAAAGCTCTTACAGTGCTAACAATTCAAAAAAAAAAAATGTTTTTCCAAGTCAAACTTTTTAGTCGGACCGTAGACTGAACGGTTTGAGCAATAGATGATATGAATCAAAAAAGCCCCCGAAAGCTGTAAAAACGTATCTTGTTTGTCATAAGAATACGTGTAAAAAATGTTCAAAGTAAGAAACAACGGAGTTTTTCGATCCAGCTATTATGTGAACTATCAAACCCCAACCATTTAACGTCAGAGCGTAGCAGGCGGTAGCAGAGTGTAGCAGAGCATCATAGCAGAGCATAGCAGAGCGTAGCAGTGCACAATAGAGCAAAGTATGGACCCTCTATAACAACCGTCTTATTAGGTAGCCTTAAATTGGCAAATAATCAAACGACTGATAACTAGTTTTAAATCAATAATCTCTCTCAATTTATAACAATAATCTACAGAGAAACTTACTTTTGATACCACCGGTATATATCTACAAAGTTGATGAGAACGCAAATTCCTTTTCAACGTAAATCAGAGGCTTATCTAAATATTGCAATTTTAGATATGTACCTGATTTTGCAATAATTTACTTCAAAATATATCTTCGTTACTTCGTATAAGAAATTTTTTAAACAAGTTCAAATAAATATTACTCGTTTTTTTTTTATTTTTATTTTTAATATAGTGAATATAATTTATTATATGTCACAGATAAAATTATATAACTTTTGATATGATAACGTTTTAAAAAATACATGTTTTTCAATAAAATTATTTGATGTTGATAAGAGTTTCCGGTTTACGTGAAAATCTAATTAAGGTGACGTCACTTTTAACTTGTTCAGACTTGAATTTTGAATAATTATAATTAAACTATGAAATAAAATTTCACTTTAGTATGTGGTATTATTTTGCGGTGTTTTAACCTCTCTCACCTTGGTAAGTTGAATAATTTTTGATTACTTTTGATTTTTTTTTTTTTTTTCAATATGAAAGAATTAAAATGTATTACTTTTTTTATTTGGACTTTGTATTCTAGATCTTAAATATATTCTAAAAATTCAAAGTATTTATTAGTTGTTAGTAATTTTAAAATAATAATAATATTTTTTTTTAACAATATTAAGGGTTTAAGGTAATGATTTAAACAAAAAAAATTCGAAAAGAGGTTGACCTTAAAGGCCATCCTTGCAACTTCCCGCTAGTTTTAACCGAAAGCTATAGTAACATGACGTATTTTGACGTTTTTGCCTTTTTTTGAAATGTTTAAAAAGCCATAACTTTTTACCGCCTTATTCGATTTTGATGTTCAAGATGGCATTCGCGCAGTTTTTTGATACCTAAAACCGTTACCGAGAGTGCAAAATCGTTAGTCTAAAAATCTCTAAGTTATTGAAAAAAAAAACACTTTTTTTGAAATTTTTCGACAACGATATCTCACGAACGAATCAACCGATTTTAATTTGCAAAACGGCATTGGACGTGGCTTTTTAAGCTTGAGAGCTGATTAGGTTATGAAATTGATCAATGCAATAGCCAAAAAGATATGCCCAAAAAACATCATTTTTACCAATTGTTTTTTTCGGTTATTTTGAAATTTCTCGAAATCTACCAGCTCGAATCGGTTCCAACTTACAGGGAATCTAAGTTAGATGGAACTCTTTAGAATGCTTTTTATTTCATTCCGATCGGTCAAGC
The DNA here is from genome assembly GCA_964028335.1 of Altica lythri. Lineage (NCBI taxonomy): Eukaryota > Metazoa > Arthropoda > Insecta > Coleoptera > Chrysomelidae > Altica > Altica lythri. Next base: position 50,693,230 of record OZ034800.1, read on the forward strand.
CGTTCAAAAGTTATAAGACGTTTACATACATCCACACACACACACACACATCCACACGTACATACAGACATACAGACACCCTCGTAAAAATAGTCAGGGAAGGTTCCTAAGACCTCAAAACGTTGAGATCCGATGAAAACTCGATTTTCGAAAAACGGGGTGAAACCAATAACTTCCCGATTTTAAAAAAATTTTTAATTTTTTTTAGCGGGAAGTTAAAAAAATTATAATAAAGTTTTATCCCTGCTGTGATGTCGCTGGATTTGTAGAAAAAAATTAAGAAAACTTGACATAAATTTACCATTTAAAATTGTTATATGCAATTTTTAACTTAAAAATATAATACAAATAACTGTCTTTTGAAACATTTTGTTAAGGGTTGATCTAAAAAAAAAAAATATTTTCATATTTGGAAAAATAGGGCTTTCGGTTATTGTTTTAGACAATAAAATTTTTAAAAAGTTTTACCCCTAGGTAGATTTAAAGAAAAAGATAAAATTAGACTAATATGAAAACATGACAGAAATATATATATTAACCATTTAAAATTGTCATATACCTACATACAATCTTTAGTTTGAAAGTATTATTCATAGAAGTATCTTTTGAAACCTACTATTTGGGGTTAATTCAAAAAAAAAAAAAAAACTTTGTAACTTTTTAGTTATTTGATTTAGATTTTAGATATTGAAATTGGTTAATCTAAAGAATCTTATGTGTTATTAAAATATTATTTTGTATTTCGATATTATTTTTAGTTAATTTCGTCTTTTGTGGTCAGTTATCAATTTAAAGGATCTATACCATTTCTATATGTAGTTTTTAGATATAATAATTTTATATTATTGTATAAGTTTTGAGAATATATTCAACGATTAACAGCAAAGGTCTCTTCTAAACATTAACTGGTTAGGTTAGGGCTACAATTTCTGTATAATTAATATTTTTTTTTTGTTTTAGGACTGATGTGGAAGCATACAGATTTGCCAGATCACCGTGCCAAATGTGATAAACAAAAGTACACTTTTTTTTAGATAAATGTAACGTATATCTTACTTACTTACCTCGAGCCTCCTGAGTGGTGCCTGTGAATTTCGAGGGACCTTTAAAGGTTATAAATTATTTAGTAAGAAGATATCGGAGGTTCCTTCGGGTATGAAAAGGGTGGTCGACTTTTTTCCGCACAGAAATACGACAGGTACCACACTGTGGGAGAAGTACTGTAAACTCAAGGTGTCTGTAATTCTCGCTTACAAAACGAGTTGTCACCTATTGAGTTAAGTACGTATAGTATTTTTGTATGTTTAAAATAAAACATGATCAGGGAAAATTGTCGCCTGTCGGCTATTAAAGAACCACCTATGGCCTCTTGTGAAGTATTACTTATGAGCTGCTGACGTGTCTTATCAACCATGTCTAGATATCATACTTACTTACCTCGAGCCTCCTGAGTAGTGCCTGTGAATTTCGAGGGACCTTCAAAGGTTATAAATTATTTAGTAAGAAGATATCGGGGGTTCCTTCGGGTATAAAAAGGGTGGTCGACTTTTTTCCGCACAGAAATACGACAGGTACCACACTGTGGGAGAAGTACTGTAAACTCAAGGTGTCTGTAATTCTCGCTTACAAAACGAGTTGTCACCTATTGAGTTAAGTACGTATAGTATTTTTGTATGTTTAAAATAAAACATGATCAGGGAAAATTGTCGCCTGTCGGCTATTAAAGAACCACCTATGGCCTCTTGTGAAGTATTACTTATGAGCTGCTGACGTGTCTTATCAACCATATCTAGATATCTTACTTACTTACCTCGAGCCTCCTGAGTAGTGCCTGTGAATTTCGAGGGACCTTCAAAGGTTATAAATTATTTAGTAAGAAGATATCGGGGGTTCCTTCGATATAAAATACAATGATACGTCATTTGTCGAAATCCGCTCGACCGTTTACTGGATACAACGTTTATGCCCTTTTGACAGTTATGATCCCATTAGACCCGTCATCTTACCTTGTACCGCAGCCCCATTCCAACGATATGTCGCACGCCAAATTCCATCAGCCGTTTCTGAAATACTACCCTAGTACCCTTTTGGCAGTTTTATATATGTCTTTTTTAACCCTTCATCTTACCTTATTCGGCATTCTCTTTACAGCGATACGTCCCATGTCAAAATCCGTTTGGCCGTTTACGAGATACTGTAGTAATGTTCTTTTGGCAACATCAATACGGACTTTTTGACGCTTCATCTTACCCTATACCGCAACCCCGTTCCAACGATCTGTCACACGCTGAAATCTGATAAGCTGTTTACGAGGTATAGCTATAATGCCTGTTTAGCACTTCATGTTAGGTCTTTTTGGCATCGCATCTTACCCGATAGCTCCTCCCCTTTATAAAGATATGTCACACGCTGAAATCTGATTAGCTGTTTATGAGATATAGCTATAATGCCTTTTTGGCACTTTATTTAAGGTCTTTTTGATATCGCATCTTACCCTATTGTTTATTTCCTTTACAATAATACATCACACTCTGAAATATGTTTAATCGTTTACGAAATACAACTGTAATTAAATATATGTAACCGGTAAAAAAATAAAAAAGTCTTAATTACACATCTAAAAATCGACAGTACGCCTTTGCTAACTTATTATCATCTACAACCGTATGTGACGTATACGGAGCTGTTTGTCTAACACATTTCAACTTTATTTTACAAGTCACTTGATAGCCCCGTTGGTTAAGGCGTTAACTTTGTACACATGAGTTTGTGGGTTCGAATACCACAACAGCCATCACACAGAATTTTTTTTCTACATTTATTCTCATCCAAAAATTATTCTAAGTTCTATTTGGGCACTGGGGATGATGATGAGGGGTGGTAGGGTGACTAAAATGACATTGGGGCTAATGATGAGGGGTAGTCAAGGTACGGTGAAAGAAAAAGGTAAAATTACAGGTAAATCATAGGTAAGTTCTTGTAGGACAGGTGAGTGGAGGTGAGCTTTATCTTACCCTATACAGCAACCCCTTTTCAATGATACGTCATACGTCGAAATCCGTTCGGCCGTTTACGAGATACAACGTTAAAGCCCTTTTGGCAGTTACGACCCTGTTACCCTATTGAATCATTATAATGATACGACTCTTGTGTCTAGTCACATGTTTGGAGTGGTGGGGGGTAAATTTGCCAAAAATGACCAGAATCGACCTTAGATTTTCTTATGGAGATTTACATGTAAAAATGATCGATTTTGGTCTTGAACTGTCATAGCACCTTTACTAATGAGTAAAATTTCGGAGAGATACCGTTGTAGCAAGTTAATTACTTTTTTGTGACTTCATCTACTTGTTTAGAGGTAAAGAGTCTCTTAATGAAATCGTTACATTTTTTCTGTACAGTTAGTGTTGGATCTTTGTTTAATTTAATGTAAGTTGTATCATTGTTTATCAGTTCATTGCATAATTGCATATAGTGATCTTTGTACATAAGAACTGTAACGTTACCTTTGTCTGATTTAGTTAGGATAATATTTGGGTTGTCATTAAGAAACTTTTTACTTCTATAAAGGAGGTCATGAAAGATGGATGAACTATGATTCGTACCATTCATATGGTTAGTTAAAATGTTGGTTATTCTAGCAATAGTGATATTTTTTATTGATGTATCTTTAATCATTGAAGTAGTATAATCTATATCTGCTAAAAGTCTTTTAATAGAAATGTCTTTATTTATACTTGGTTCTATACTGAACTTTGGACCTAATGAAAGAAAACATAAAATATCTTTAGGAATGTCAATGTTAGTTAAATTTTTTATCCAATGCGGTTTGGTTTGAAGATTTAAATGTTGTTGAATTGCTTTTAATTTATTGAATTTGCTAATGTTTTTCCATTTGATTTTGTGGAAAAGTTTGTTGAATTTCCTTTTTTGCGTGACTTTAAATTCATTGAATATTATTTGACTGGTTAATGCTATTATCTCAGTCTTCAAGACCGGCAACAATTGTTCTAAAGTATTGATAACTTTGTGATTGTTAGTAATTTCAACATTAATAAGTTTTAAACCTAACCTGTTATTGTAGTGTGTGAATTTATTATCGTTGATCTGTTGCCTATGCAGTAGGTTTTCCACTGGTCTTGTGCAGGCTTTGATGTGTTGAGGCTGTAATCCAGCGTGTTTGCATCTTAAGAGGAAGCTTCTTCTGTTATACTCTTTAGCCAATTTCATATTGGATTTGGACCACAATTGTAGTTTATTAACAGCTAACTCACCAAATCTGGATTTGATATTCTCGTAAAACCCCATATCTGTGAATTTAAAGTAGTAGGGTAGTCTTTGCTGACTAGTTAGGAATAGAACTATAAACCAATCTATTGGGGACAGCAGCAAAAGGTGTAAAGAAAACTCTGTAAAGATGTCTCCAAGTTTTCGGAAATTTTATTAACTGATTTCCATCATCAGGGATTCTATAATGTTTGGTGTGTTAGTTAAGAATTAAATTAATTACAATGTGCACTAACTTACATCTTATTTGAGAATGTTACACAATGATGTTAAAGTTTGATGAGTGATCGTCATGAATAACAAAACTATCTACTACAGTTGAAGACTTTTACCTCTAAACAAGTAGATGAAGTCACAAAAAAGAAATTAACTTGCTACAACGGTATCTTTCCGACATTTTACTCATTACCAAAAATTCACAAGCAAAATTTAGCTGTTCGACCTATCGTGGCTTCTATTGGAGCTCCTACCGAATTAATAGCATCATATATAACGAATATTTTAACCAATGCATATGATTGCGATAATGACTATTACATAAAAGATTCCTTTCATGTTTCTGAGCTATTTAACCAAAAAAAACTTCCCAACAACTATGTTCTAGCAAGCCTTGATGTTGTGTCCTTATTCAGCAATGTACACTTAGACATAACTTTAAGAGCGATTGACAATAATTGGGACAATATTAGGAATTGTTGCACTATAAACAAAGATGAATTCTTTAACATAATAGTTTTTTTGTATGACAACACCTATTTTGCATTTAACAATAAATATTACAAACAAACTTTTGGTTGTCCCATGGGTTCGAGTTTGTCACCTATTTTGGCTACATATGTTATGGATTACATACTAGACACTGTTTTGCCAGTATTATCATTTGAGGTTTTCTTCATTAAAAAATATGTTGATGACATTTTTTTTGGCATTACCGGAAGAGGGTGTAGAAGAAATTCTGTTCACATTTAATAGTTATGACCCTTACATACAATTCACAATTGAAATCAAAGACCAGGACAATTCTGTTCCGTTCCTGGACACTAGATTAATCAGATCAAGTGAAAACATCATACTAGTTGATTGGTATAGAAAACCTTGTCACTCAGGTCGTTACTTTAATTTCAATTCTTATCATAAATACCAGATGAAGGTAAACCTTGTTCAACAAATGAAGAACAGAATTTTGAAAATATCAGACAAGAGTTTTCATACAAAGAACCTGAACATCTTAAAACAACTATTCATAGATAATTCTTACCCTCTACGGCTTATTAATAACATTCTATTCAATAAATCATCAGCATTAACATATGGGGCCAAATGGTTGGTGAACCACCACCGAACAACCCTATTACACACATTAATGACAACACAGACACTACCAACTTTAACAACAACATAAGCAATGCAAATACTAACAACAATACCATTGTACACAATCCTAATGTTACCCAATCAGCTGTCAGTTATATTTCCTTGCCATACATAAGGGACATAACACCACGAATTTCTAGAATACTTAAATCAACATTAAATGTAAAAATTGCTAACAGAACAGCTCTAAAAATAAATTCTATATATAGTAATGTTAAGGATAAAACACCAAAGGAATCTGCATGTAATATCATTTATAGAATTCCATGAAAGGATTGCAATCAAGTTTACATAGGTGAGACTTCTAGACCACTGAAAGGTAGAATAACTTCTTATAAAAGCGATGCCAGGTTATATCCAGAAAGATGCGCGTTAGCAGAACACATAAATAAAACACAACATAAGATGGACTACGATTCTACTAGAATTTTAGATATTGAACCTAATTACACTAAGAGACTTTTCCTAGAAATGGCTTGGATCTACCAAGAACAAAACTGCATTAATAAGAAAACTGATATAAAACACCTAAGTAAAATTTATTCATACCTATTAAGTTACGAAGTCAATAAAACATCAATTGACTCTAACAGTTTACTACTAGATATTTAAACATAAATAATATTACGTCAATTAGATAAAATTTTAATAATAATAATTTTAATGTTTTGAATTTGTTAATGTATAATAAGTGTTAAACAGTTCACAAATGAGACCCTCAATCATTATTTCCTTAGTAAATAATTTCTCCACCAAATGTAATTTCATGGTTTATGTTGTTTTCTCGATTTTCTAAGATTGGTACAGTATAATAATTCCAAAGTGATTGTAATATCATCATTACTAACTTATTGTACTGAGAGAGCATACAGCAAAAGGCCAACCTTGATAGCAAACTGACGTCTGCCTAACATAATAAAAGAAGAATTGTTCTAACCTTAATTTGTACCGGCCGAAGTAAGACCATGAATTTTAATCATTATGGTGAATTTTATTGAAATTTTTTAAATAACTTTTAATATTTTATTGTGATTAAGTAATCCGGATACTATTTAGGTGTTTTTAATTATTTTATTATACAAAGCTTCAACTGTAGTAGATAGTTTTGTTATTCATGACGATCACTCATCAAACTTTAACATCATTGTGTAACATTCTCAAATAAGATGTAAGTTAGTGCACATTGTAATTAATTTAATTCTTAACTAACACACCACACATTATAGAATCCCTGATGATGGAAATCAGTTAATAAAATTTCCGAAAGCTTGGAGACATCTTTACAGAGTTTTCTTTACACCTTTTGCTGCTGTCCCCAATAGATTGGTTTATAGTTCTATTCCTAACTAGTCAGCAAAGACTACCCTACTACTTTATATATATATATATATACAGGGTGTTTCCAAATTGATGCGAAATATTTCACAGGGTGATTTTTCAGCAAAAATTAAGGGGGGTCTTTCATATAAATTTTTGTTCAAAATCGCTCTCCCTCCAAGTTACAGCCCCTTAAAGTTGGGGGAAAACAATTGTTTTTATTTAATATCTCCACTATGGAAGAATTTAGAAGAATGAAATTTGGCAGATCATTGATGCTAATAAAATGGCATTTTTGACAATTTTTGTAACCCTGCAATGTTTATACAAGGGGGTGAAAAAATCAACCCTTATAATATTTTGCCTCTAAACTTTTTAATTCGTCTACATTTTTCTACTTAAAAAATTGATTTAAGAAGACAGACTTAAACTGAAACTTTTTTATGTCTCGACTTTTTCTCCTAAAATTGTTAGTTTGATCACAAAAAAATAAAATAGGTTACAATTCGATATTAGTAATTCCTTTATCACATAAATCCAGAAGCGTTATTGTTTGTTAAAAACAGAGTAAGCACGTGTCAAATAATGTCATAATGAGCAGATAATTATTGCTAATGAAATGGAATTTTTTGACAATTTTTGTAACCCTGCAATGTTTATACAAGGGGGTGAAAAAATCAACCCTTATGATATTTTGCCTCAGAACTTTTTAATTCGTCTACATTTGACTACTTAAAAAATTGACTTATGAAGGCGGACTTAAACTGCAACTTTTTTACGTCTTGACTATTTCTCAGTAAGTTGTTTCGTTGACCATAAAAAAAATAAAATATTACTCATTCCTTTTGCACATACATCCAGAGGGGTTATCGTTTGTTAAAAAAAAATAAAGTATGCCAGTATTGAATGATATCATAATGACAAACAGTTAATGATTATTTAATTGGACCATATTTTCTACCAATAAGATTAAATGGAAACGACTACGGCCATTTCCTCGAAGAAGTGTTGCCCACTCTTCTTGAAGATGTTCCTATACAAATTAGGCAAGAATTATGGTAATGAGTACCTAATGTTTAATTTTTTTATGGTCAAAGAAACAACTTACTGAGAAATAGTCAAGACGTAAAAAAGTTGCAGTTTAAGTCCGCCTTCTTAAATCAATTTTTTAACTAGGAAAATCTGAGGCAAAATATTATAAGGGATGATTTTTTCACCCCCTCGTATAAACATTGCGGGCTACAAAAACCGTCAAACAATGTCATTTTATTAGCAATAATTATCTGCGAATTGTGACATTATTTGACACCTGCTTACTCTATTTTTAACAAACAATAACGCTTCTGGATTTATGTGAAAAAGGTATAAGTAATATCGAATTGTAACTTATTTTATTTTTTTGTGATCAAACTAACAATTTTACGAGGAATAGTCAAGACATAAAAAAGTTGCAGTTTAAGTCCGTCTTTTTAAATCAATTTTTTAAGTAGGAAAATGTAGACGAATAAAAAAGTTCTGGTGCAAAATATCATAAGGGTTGATTTTTTCACCCCCTTGTATAAACATTGCAGGGTTATAAAAATTGTCAAAAAATGCCACTTTATTAGCATCAATTATCTGCTACATTTCATTCTTCTAAATTCTTCCATATTGGAGATATTAAATAAAAACAATTTTTTTCCCTCAACTTTAAGGGGCTGTAACTTGGAGGGAGAGCGATTTTGAACAAAAATTTATATCAAAGACCCCCCTTAATTTTTGCTGAAAAATCACCCTGTAAAATATTTCGCATCAATTTAGAAACACCCTGTATATATATATATATATACAAAAGGGGAAAATTATTGGGCATGTACGCAAAAAGAATCATAGGATTACGAGTAATCCTATGATTCTTTTTGCGTACATGCCCAATAATTTTCCCCTTTTGTTTATATTAATACGCATTTTCTTGGCACTTTGTTTATATATATATATATATATATATATATATATATATATGTATATATATACGAAACCGAGTACTCAAACTCTCGCATCCTGCATACCGAAAACAAGACCTACAACGATTAGTAGAAATCTTAGTTGAAAATTCATATCCTAGAAAGATGATAAACACATTAATTCACCACAACTACAACGACAATTTATATCAAAGACCCCCCTTAATTTTTGCCGAAAAATCACCCTGTAAAATATTTCGCATCAATTTAGAAACACCCTGTATATATATATATATATATATATATATATATATATATATATATATATATATGTATATATATACGAAACCGAGTACTCAAACTCTCGCATCCTGCATACCGAAAACAAGACCTACAACGATTAGTAGAAATCTTAGTTGAAAATTCATATCCTAGAAAGATGATAAACACATTAATTCACCACAACTACAACGACACTCCTCTCGTGGTTAATCCCATTCTTTCAACGTTACAACCTGGAATCGAACCACCTCGCACTTTCGTCTCACTCCCGTTCATAAATGTTCTCACACCAAAATTAATCACCATCACCAAGCAGGTCCCAAACAAGGCCATAGGCATTAAAACCGTTTTCTCGACCAGTAGTCTTTTCACCAGAACAAAAACCAAGGTCAGCTCTTTAGAAACATCGAATGTAGTGTATGAACTTACCTGTAACGATTGTGAAGCCAAGTATATCGGTCAAACGAGTCGTCAATTGTCCGCTAGAATCACCTCACATAAAGGTGATATTAAACTAAAGAAACCCTCTTGTGCTTTAGCTGAGCACGCACTTTCATAGAAACATACGATTGATTTCTCTAGCGTTAAAGTTCTTGAACGAGGAAAGAACCATAACAAACGGAATTTTCTTGAAATGATACATATTAATAAAACAATTGACAGCATCAACAAAAAGACTGACATTCAGCACCTGAGTTCTTGTTACAGCTATATTCTCAGTATTTCAAATAAATTTTCTTCACCTATTAATCAAAATTAAACTAAATTTTCAACATCATAAATACATTTTATACTGACAACATCTACTTTTCCTTCTGTAACTTTTCATGTGAGGCAGAAGTACTTCCTTTTGACACTTTTCTTTTATTTTGAGGTTATAATTCACAACTGGACAACATTTATAACACGAATAACTGCTACTAAAATAAAACTACGTCAAACTGGGATACAATCTTTATTTTATCTGTGATATTTTTAGCAATTAAAAACATTAAATAATAAAACTAACCTTATTGTACTGAATCTTAAAATTAGTCTAATAACAACGGTCTGACATTTGCTTTTCTCCCATCCATCTCCTTTGGGTAAGTTAACCTTTTTTTTAATTCTTGAACCTAAAAAGAAAGAAAACATCTATGATAAAGTTTTAATACAAACTACTTAATACAAATGTAAATAAACAATAATTTGTTGGTTACCTTATTTTCGTTATCTGTCTAACACCGCGCTGACCTTGTCTTTTCTTCGTCTCCACATAAACCTAAACGGTACCTACTATTCAGCAAAGGGTTGCCTTAAAATTTGTTTAAACTATAAAACGTACATATTTTTCATGCCTTTCTGGAAGGGCTCTCCGCCATTTTACATTACAACGCAGAAAATTTTTAAAAACATGTGAACGTTTTGTAACTTTTTAATATGTCGTTTTTAATTATAGACAAACAATGTTTAAACATTTTATTCGGTTTTTGTTTTTTAACAATGTGATTGTGTATTTTGTATTTTAAAAATTTATTAGCGACAAATGTGCTACGAATTTAGTAGTTTCATCCAAATCACGTACAGTAAGTCTATTCTCTTCTGAATTGTATTCTTCACGTACTTTCTAATTTTTAACAGTTTTTCCTGAAGAAGAATTAAAATAAATTCGAAAGCTCGAAAATATTACAAAGAGTTTTACTCACCTAGGCCAAGAATTCCTGACTACATCCCCAACTCTGCAATCTCTTTGGTTGTCGAATTATCAGTGTATATATATATATATATATATATATATATATATATATATATATATATAGAAAAAGAAGTTTTTGCTGAATAGAAATATGGTTTAAAGTTTATTGGGTTTGCAGCAATATGAAAGGTGTACTCTTTTAAATATTTATTCCAAGCTTTCGGCTATATTTATAGCCATCATCAGGGATCTACAAACCCAATAAACTTTAAACTATATATATATATATATATATATATATATATATATATATGAACAGTAGTGGTGTTCCGGGTTTTCAATCCGTTGGTTGTTTGTGTCTTCACGACGTTTCGCCAACATCTCAGCTGGCATTTTCAAGTGATGCTTCCTTTGCGGCTGATTCCAAGTTTAGCAGCCGCAAAGGAAGCATCACTTGAAAATGCCAGCTGAGATGTTGGCGAAACGTCGTGAGGACACAAACAACCAACGGATTGAAACCCGAAACACCACTACTGTTCATTCTACCATCCGTGAAACACTACATCATTACCATTCATACGCGTGACTCTATGTCCTTTTTGCGTACATGCCCATTATTTTGTCCCTTTTGTTTGTCTTAAGTGCGCATACTTGGCATCCTTTTTTGTTTTACATCCTGGGCTTAGAACGACTCAAACACAATGAGTCCGTTTCGCCAACGTGGCGACGCTGGTCGTAGCCCCGAAGTGTGGGCACAGCTGGCCAAAGGTACAAATGGCGATAGGACTCCTGTGTGGGCTTTCGTTGTTTTGTGTTTTTTGACACATGTTGCCCTTCCATCCTCCAACACTTTTGCTAGCCAAGTGCAATACCTTACTTGGTTATGCCGCACTGATGACGGCTAACGAGCCAGAAACATGCATGTCTGCGGTTACCATTCATACTCGTGACTCTATGTCCTTTTTGCGTACATGCCCATTATTTTGTCCCTTTTGTTTGTCTTAAGTGCGCATACTTGGCATCCTGTTTTGTATATATATATATATATATATATATATATATATATATATGACAAATTTAACGACGCGTTAAAATTTAATTTTTTATAATTTTAATATAACGATCGGGAAAGCGTCAATCGTAGGAGGGTCAGCAAATGATGTAAAATGCCAACATTAGGAAGAAACTTTATTCCAAAATGCGAAATTTATATATATATATATATATATATATATATATATATACGAATAATGGTATAGTGACTGGTTCAATATAACGTGAAGTCAATCGTGGAGTTGCAGTCAACGTTTGGCCAAGGTAAGTAAAGAAAACTCTTTGATTTCAGTCAAGCTTTCGAATTTATTTAATTCTTCTTCAGGACATCTGTGGTGAAGAACAATTTTTATAAAATAAAGAAATATTGTTACAAATGTGATGACTTACTAATCGTGAGGTTATAAGAAAAGCGACGAATTCCGTTTGACAACATTACACTAATAAAACATTTTAAAATTCAGGTACATCACTATTAAAATACATGGTGTAAATGTATATATTTTTATGTATTTTAATAGTGATGTGATACCCTACTTGGTTATGCCGCACTGATGACGGCTAATGAGCCAGAAACATGCATGTCTGCGGTTACCATTCCTACTCGTGGCCTTATTGATCCTTTTTGCGTACATGCCCAATAATTGTCCCCTTTTGTTTATATTAATACGCATTTTCTTGGCACTTTGTTTATTATATATATATATATATATATATATATATATATATATATATATATATATAGATGATATAAGTTACTATGCTATATCCAATAAGTACATATAAAGAAAATTAAGAAAAATAGAGAAAAAGAAAACATATTCTTATTCCAAGGCAGAGTGCAAATGCAGTAAATTTGGTATAATTTATAATCGTCTTCTTCACAATACCTAAAAAAGAAAAATTAAACAAAATAAGAAATTAAAATATGCAAGTACATCTAAGAGATATTTATTTCAAAGAGTCAAAATAATTTAATTTATAATATATAAAATTTTAATGATCATGTATTAAATAGATAATAAGAGTAAATATTGAAAAAATTTATAAATTTTACGATACATTTGTAATTAAAACCGATTTTAAATAAATTAAGATAATATGAAATAAGAAAATTAAATTTTAGAACATAAATGTAAAACTTTACATAAATTTTATTATAAAATATTAGAAATCATAGAAGAAATATATAAAAATTTTACTTACTTTCAAAATATGCAATGTTTGTTTTCAAGCCATATTGTGATTTGTTATTAGTTTAATTTCCAAATAAAAAGTTCTGAAAATAGAAAGATATTAGATTATATTGTAGATAAGATATTATAAAGTTAACAATTCATTAAAAGTATAGCAAATTTTAAAAGAATGATTATTGTATTAAATGTAAATAATGAATTAAGTATTAGATTTTTAGTAATTTGATTTGACAAATAATTAGTAGGCGAAAGATATTATAAAATTAACAACTCATCAAGAGTTTAGCAAATTTTAAAAGAATGACTATTCTATTAAATGTAAATAAGGAACTAAGTATTAGATTTTTTGTAATTTTATTTGATCAATAATTTAGTAGGCGAATAGAGCATAATAATGTATAGTGTAAGTTTGTTTGGAGATTCAGTTGTTAAATTGTTGGTTTCTGAATCTCTCTCTTGTTTTCTACCTTTTGAGGAGTAAAGATGTAATAAATTTTGCTCCGTTAAAATTTCGATTTTTTTTTGAAAATACTTATAAAAGAAAGTATTAAAGTAGTCAAAAGTGTTAACAAAACCGCAAAACAACTCCTGATAGTATCTGGTAAGACTTAAAGTTCATATTTATGGAGAAATGAATGTTTGAAATTGTATGCTGAGCAGTTCATTTATATAAATGCTTCCTGAGTTAATTCAACGAAAGTCAAACTAGTTTCTAATAAGAAAGAAAGTATTAGTTTACTTACCATTTGATGCAAGAGTGGATTATCTCCTGATTAGAAGCAATTTTATTCGTCAAAATCTCTTAACTGTCCGTATATCATTGATGTCCTGGGAAATGGTGGATTCCAATTGAAAAGGATAGTCTGTGCCTTAGTTGTCCAGAGAGAATACAAAAGCTTCAGAACACGGTATCAATTTACAATTTTTTTAAAATAAAGAACTTTACTTGTGTTTGATTTTTATGTATTTGATGAACATGTAATTGCACTTGTACACTGTTTCACTGTTTAAATAAGTTATTTTTATTCTTAATTAAGTTTAATTTGATTTATTGGTTACAAAATTCAGAATTTTTCATAACACTTGATTTAACGATGTTTGATTTTTGAAAGTAATGTGTCAATGCGCACAAAACAATAAGAAAAAGTAAGGTTAAGGTCAAAATAGAATTATCGTTCAGAAAACATAATTTGGTATATGATTGTTGAATTTTATTATCGTTTTTGTTGAAATTTTCAATATTAGTTAAATTTGAATCCATTTATTATTTGAGATTTTTGAACTCTGACCCTAAGAAAGAGAATAGATAGGAGCATATGTTAAAGTAATAATCGTTAAAATAAAAGAAATTAATTTGAATCTTACCTTCTTCACATCTATATTAAAATAAAAAAATTTCAAGGTAAGAAGTACTTTATAACATGGTAACTTATAGAATACTATAATAATAATAGAACAAGAGTTATCATATGTTATAAATTTTGGCGCCCAGCGTGGGGCTCTAAATAATCGAAACTAGAGCCTATTTAAATAGTAAAAAACTTGAGAATTTTTCTGATATTACAAACACGAGTCAAGAAAACTTGGTTTGGTAGTTTTTTTTTATTTTTATTTGTTGGTGTGATTCTGGATTATTCATAACTAATAATTATAAACAGGTATTTTCTTGTAAAATATTTATTGGTATAAAGGTATTTATATCAAAAATTGCACATTATTTGTATTTATCTGGGAATTTAAATTGTAAGTATGGATAAAAAAATGAGATTGAGAGATGGTAAGGTAGTAGGAGAGGATAGTGAGAGTAGTGATGGAGGAGAGATTGAGGTTGAGAGTGTGGCGGTACAAGTACATGAAGAGAGAGTATTAGGAGCAGGAGATTATCGAGTGGAAGAGCTGATTCAAACAGGACAGACACAGGAAGAAGCAGAGACAGAAGAAGGAGATAATTTGGTAGAGATAGGGGGAGAACAGGATCGAACTATGGTCGAAATAGAGACAGAAGTAACTGCTGAAGGAAATGCACAAAAAGAACAGGTGTTACAAGCACAACCAAGAGAAGAACAGGTGGTACACGAAAGACCAGAAGAGAAAAAACAATCGGAAATGGACGGCTTACTTCAATTCCTTATAAAAAGATTTGAACAGCAAGATAAGAAATTGGATCAACAAAAAGAAGATAATGTGAAGATGAAAGAAGATATAGAAAAGAAGTTGGATCAGCAAAAAGTCGATATTAAAGAAGAAATAAATAAAAAATTGGATGAAATAAAAGAAGATAACAAGATATTTAGAAGTGAAATTAACAATATTCAAGAAGACAATTTGAAGATAAGAGAAGAAGTTAAAACTATGAAAAAGGAATTTGACAAGAAAATGGAACAGCAAAACAAGAAATTATGGACTGAAATACAGGATACTGGAGTAAAAATTAGGGGGGAAATTGAAAAAGGTATGGAAATTAAAATAAAAGAAGTAAGTAAATCAATTAAAGAAAATTTACCTGAAGAAATTGAGCTTGAAATCAACAAGCAAACAGAAATTATGAAAAAAAAATAGGAATGGTAACCGCAGACATGCATGTTTCTGGCTCATTAGCCGTCATCAGTGCGGCATAACCAAGAAGAGTATTGCACTTGGCTAGCAAAAGTGTTGGGTACTTGGGAGCAAAGGATGTTGGGGAAACATGTGTCAAGAAACACAAAAACAACGAACGCTCACACAGAAGTCCTATCGCCATTTTGTGCTTACGGCCAGCTGTGCCAATGGGTTTTTGGCTAGCAACCAGCGTCGCCACGTTGGCGAAACGGACTCATTGTGTTTGAGTTATATTAATACGCGTTTTCTTGGCACTTTGTTTATATATATATATATATATATATATATATATATATATATATATATATATATATATATATATATATATATATATATATAGAACGAACAGAGAGTTTTGTGACAGTCTAAAAATGTAAAAGATAATACATAACGTATCTAGTGCCATACTGTCAAAAGTAATAATTTTAGTTTTGAACTGAAATGGTGTCGGTTAGAAATTTCTAACACTTTAAAAGACACCTTGGATGCTGCGATATAAATAGTATGGCACTAGATACGTTATGTATCATCTTTTACATTTTTACCCTGTCACAAAACACTCTGTTATCCTGTTTGAGCTTTCGTTGTTTTGTGTTTTTTGACACATGTTTCCCTTCCATCCTCTGCTCCCAAGTACCCAAAACAAGAAATTATGGACTGAAATACAGGATACTGGAGTAAAAATTAGGGGGGAAATTGAAAAAGGTATGGAAATTAAAATAAAAGAAGTAAGTAAATCAATTAAAGAAAATTTACCTGAAGAAATTGAGCTTGAAATCAACAAGCAAACAGAAATTATGAAAAAAGAAATAGGACAAATACGGATCCAAGAGCAAATTAATGAAGAGGTAGTGGACAATTTAAAAATTAATTTGGGAAAAGAATTTGAAAGACTAGAGGGAGAAGTAGAAAAACAAAAAAGAGTCTGCAGTAAGAACCAGGAATTAACTGGGTTAAAATTAAGTAAAGAAATGGAGGATATACAGAAGAAGCTACAAGAAGTTATGGAGAATAATGTTAGAGGAAATGCATTGGGAGTTCTTCCCAATATGATGTCACACTACAACAATGCAGGAATTAAATTTGATGAAAACTTAAACCACATCCATCCAAAAGTATTTGTAAATATAGTAAAAAGTAAAACAAAGTATACAAGTGATTTCTCGGAACAAAAATTGTTGATCCGTAGTATGCTAACAGGACATCCTTTACTATGGTTCTGTAATAAAGAAAACCAAATTTTTTCTATAAAAGATTTCGAAGAGCAATTTTGTAAATATTTCTGGGGAGAAATACAACAGGCGACATTTAGGGAAAAATTGTATTTTGGAAAGTTTGACTACAATAAAGGAAGAAATTATAATGCATATGCAATGCAACTTTATAATAATGCGCAATATTTAGAACCTGAAATGAGAGAAGAAAAAATAGTATTATATGTGGCGAGACAATACAACCATGATGTGACTGAGACGATAGCTATACACAACATTAAAACCATGGAACATCTCTCAAATTACTTACAAAGACTAGAACGAAGTTTAATGAGTGAAAGTAGAAATGATGGGAATGAAAGATATAATGATAGGAATAGGTATGAAAACAGGAATTCTGGTGGTAATAGATTTAATGATAGGAATAGATATGAAAACAGGAGTTCTGGTGGTAATAGATTTAATGATAGGAATAGAGAGGAAAATAGGAATAATGGTAATGACAGATTTAATAATAGGAACAGGGAATTTAATAGGGGATATAGTGATTTTAATAGGAATGATAATAGAAATGGTAGAAATTGGGAAAATAGGAATTTTGATAGGAGAAATAGGGATTTTTCAAATAACAATAATTATGATAGGAATAGGGGGTCAGGAAATAGATGGAACAGAAACAATGATAATAATGGCAGAAATGAGGATAATCGTAATGTAGGGAATCAGAATAATGAATGGCGAGATAGAGGTGAGAATAGTCGACAGGTGAATGTTATGAATGCAAATCAGGGTGATGTGACTGGTCAAGGCCAGGAACAGAACGTGGATTTTGCCTAAGTCGCTTCCACGTGCGTAATATCATCTACTCTTCTAGGTATGAACATCCTAGAGAATTTCTTGTTAATGAAGATGAAATTAAAATCAATGAACTAAGGAGGTTAATTTTTATAGAGGGGGTTTTTCAAAATATTAAATGCCAAATTATGATAGATACTGGTTCAGAGGTTACTTTAATTAGTCAAAAAGTAAAGTCACAAGTTAAACAAGATGATATTATGATGATAAAAACAAATAAATTATCATTAGTGGGAGCGAATAATAAAAAATTATACGATACCAACAACATGATTATGGGAGAAATACTAATAGGTATTAAGAAATATAAAATCCAAATGTTACTTATTCAAAATTTAAATTATGACATTATATGAGGTTCAGATGAATTGAATAATCACAAGGTAGTAATAGATTATGAAGAAGAATGTTTGAAATGGGAACAACAGATAATACCATTTACCTTAGGAAATAATGCAAGTTGGGATGTTGATCCGAATAGACAGTATAATAATATTGCAAATGTAGATTATAATGAGTTAGAAGGAAACTGTGGACAATATCAAAAAGAAGTGGAAATGTTATGTAAAAAGTATTGTAGACTATTTAATGAAGAAACGTGTATAGCATCAAATTATACCCACAAGTTGAAGATGAACAAGGATATTAAGAATTTTAAGATTAAGACTTATCCAATTCCTTATAAGTTGAAGGATGAAGTATATCAGGAATTAAGTAAAATGATGAAAGATGGAATTATAGAGAGGTCTGATTCGCCATATATAAATGCAATTACGTGTGTTAGAAAAAAGTCAGGGGAAATAAGATTATGTTTGGATGCTAGGAATATAAATACTTACACAGTAAAACAATATGAAAGTCCTATGAATGTAGAGGGAATATTTGGAAGAATAACAAAGGCTAAAATATACTCAAAATTAGATCTTAAACACAGTTTCTGGCTAATTCCTTTAGAAAAAAGTAGTAGACCATACACAGCTTTTATGGTGGATGGAATTGTATACCAATTTTGTGTTGTACCTTATGGATTACAAAGTTCTTGTGCAGCATTAGTTAAAACTTTACATACAATATTGAATAAACATGAATCATTTATACTTCATTATATTGATGATATTTTGGTGTATTCAGAAAATGAAGAAATACATAAAGAACATTTGGAAATAACTTTAATGGAACTGGAAACAGCAGGTTTGAAATTAAATGTGGAAAAATGTAAATTTTACCAACAAGAAATAAAATATTTAGGATATGTTTTAAATACTACAGGGGTAAGCATGGATCCAGAAAGAGTACAAGCGATTTTAAATTATCAAACACCCAGGAATTTAAAAACATTAAGAGGATTCCTTGGAATTTTAAACTACTATAAGAGATTGATTCCGGATTTATCGAGCAAAGAAGTTCCATTGATAGAACTGCTTAAAAAAGATGTTAAATGGAAATGGACACCAGAACGAGAACAAGCTTTCAAAGAACTGAAGCAAATTTTCACCAATAACTTAAAAGTATATCATCCACAGTATGATAAACCTTTCGTTCTTAGAACTGATGCATCTATAGATAGATTAGCAGGAGTGCTGATACAAATTCAGGAAGAAGGAGAAGTGCCCATTAGTTTTGTTTCAAGAGTTACGAAAAATAGTGAAAAGAAATACACAGTAACGGAATTGGAAATGGCGAGTGTTGTGTTTTGTATAACAAAATTAAGATTTTTCTTACTAGGGGCTAGATTTGTGGTAGAAAGCGATCACAATGCGTTGACTGCAATGGTGAAAAATCGATATGCAAATAATAGGGTGCACAGATGGTTATTATTACTGCAAGAATATGATTTTGAAATTAAATATATACCTGGAAAGAACAACATCATAGCTGATGCATTAAGTAGAGAAGTAGAAGAGCAAGGGGATCATACAAAATTTAAAATTGGGATTAATAAGTTATTGGACAAAAAGGGGTTGTATAGTTTAGAAAGAATTATTTGAGATCAGGGATATTTAACTGAAGTGGAAAAGAGAAGAACTTTTGTAGTAGATAATATCATATTTAAGAAGTTAGAAAACTGGGATGCCTATGTTATAACAACAAATTATGCTAAAGATATTTTATTCAATTTACATCAGGAATATGGACATATTGGGGTGAGGAAGTTATGGATGTTATTTAGAGAGAATTACTATGCAAAGAACGATTTAACTAAAACCAAAGAAATTTGCAAAGCTTGTACACTATGCCAATTGGCAAAAGAAAAAACTGTCATAACATTAATACAAATAGACCAATAATCACTCAAAGACCTTTACAAATAGTAGCTATGGATTTCATAAGCAACCTAGTGCCAAGTATCCAAGGAAAGAAACATATTTTGGTAATGGTGGATGTGTTTACCAAATATGTGCAGCTGTATCCATGTTTAAGAACAAATACTAAACTAGTAATAAAATGTTTAAAAAACTTCATACAAGTATATGGAAAACCAGAAAGAATCATCTTAGACCATGCTACCTATTTTGAGAATAATAAATTTTTGTCAGCTTGTCAGCAATTTAACATAAAAGTAAATTTTATAAGTATAAGAAACCCCTCTTCAAATCCAGCAGAGAGATATATTAAAGAAATCATTAAATATTTAAGAATTTTATGTAGCCAAGAACACGAATTATGGGAAAATAACTTGGAAGTTCAGAGATATGTGAATGAAACTCCGCATGGAATTACGAAAGAATGTCCGGAATTGTTATTTACAGGAAGAGCACCGGAAAGGAACTGGGAGGTAGTTAGAAATCAAGAGATGCATGAGATTTTAGAAAAGGTCAACAAAAATTTGAAAAGAAATGCTGATAGATACATCAAAAGACAGGAACAGAAATTTAAAAAGAAAACTAAATTTAAAAAGGGGGATTTGGTTATCATTAAAGCGTTACAAGTGGCAAACAAAAGGGAAAATCAATGTGCTAAATTATTAATGCCATTTGAGGGACCATATGTGGTTGACAACGAGAATGCACAAAACAGTTATAGGTTGGTTTGTCCTAATACGGGTAGGTTAAGAGGAATTTTCAATATTAAAGATGTATACAAGTTTACACCTGCAGAAGGGTAGATGATATTTAAAACAATCTTGTAAATAAATGTTATGTTGTAAATAGTAATTTTAGGTGTATCTAGTTTTTTTTTTAGTTAGGGTGGTGTTTATAGAATAAACATTAAGGCAATTCAGTTAAATTTTATATCATTGGAATTAAAATCGGTATGAATAAACAGTCTGAATGTTTTTCATAAAAGATATTTCCAGGAGATGATGTGAGATAAAGTAATGTTTTTTGTGTTCATTGTACATGAATAATTATTTACAAGCAAGTACATAATATACAAACAGATTATAATATGGAATATAGAACAAAGAAATTTGTATAAAATTTATTAAAATATAATAGGACATAGAAAGATAAAAAGTATAAAACAAAGTTACTTAACAGTTATAAAATTATTAAATTGGGAATAGAAATTATAATTTTTTAATCAAATATTAAAATATGATTGATTCAAAAATTTTAATTGGGGGATTTGAGATGATATAAGTTACTATGCTATATCCAATAAGTACATATAAAGAAAATTAAGAAAAATAGAGAAAAGGAAAACATATTCTTATTCCAAGGCAGAGTGCAAATGCAGTAAATTTGGTATAATTTATAATCGTCTTGGTGTCAAAGATAATAATAGTATACCTAATACTATTATGACGTTTTACAGAGTCTTTGAAAATCAAAGAACATATAGACCGTTTACTAAGAACCAACAACTACTTCCCTGGCTATATGCCACGACGGACATTGAATTACAGTTCAAAGTTAAACGGGGTTAGTATATCTGCAAGATAGAACTAACCATTTTAGTTTGAAATTCGATAGGATATCACTTGTAGACCGGTTTCGACGTATTGCGTCTCATCAGTACAAGGTAGATATCCGCAATACGTCGAAACCGGTCTACAAGTGATATCCTATCGAATTGCAAACTAAAATGGTTAGTTCTATCTTGCAGATATACTAACCCCGTTTAACTTTGAACTGTAATTCAATGTCCGTCGTGGCATATAGCCAGGGAAGTAGTTGTTGGTTCTTAGTAAACGGTCTATATGTTCTTTGATTTTCAAAGACTCTGTAAAACGTCATAATAGTATTAGGTATACTATTATTATCTTTGACATCTATTTGATAAACGTTTTACTGAAATAACAATTAATTAGCAGGAAACTGCAATCAAGTAGTTATAATCGTCTTCTTCACAATACCTAAAAAAGAAAAATAAAACAAAATAAGAAATTAAAATATACAAGTACATCTAAGAGATATTTATTTCAAAGAGTCAAAATAATTTAATTTATAATATATAAAATTTTAATGATCATGTATTAAATAGATAATAAGAGTAAATATTGAAAAAGTTTATAAATTTTACGATACATTGGTAATTTTTTTTTTTTTTTTTTTTTTAATAAACACCCGTGAAGGTATTTAGTGTATTACAATCTGGTCAACAGTGACCAATGAGCAATTTAATTCTAACGTAATCTAATAGGGTTTGAAACTTAAAACTAAGGTATACTCATCAGCGTTCCTTAGGTTCTGTAGGACGGATCGCACTAAAATTTAACGTGCACACACAAGCTCTGCTTTTGCACTAAAAACACTAAACTAACTCAAACGGCTTGATCCTTTTAAGTCTTCTTTCTAACGCGGTGTTGTCAAGGAGCTGGATAGCTTCGACATTGTCATGTTGATGGAGTCGTTCTTCATGACTCCTGGCTAATTTCTTGATAGTCTGGTCAACAGTGTCCATTTCCAGGTCCTTATGGAGGTCACTATTGCGAATGTACCAAGGGGCATCTACGATGTTCCTTAGTGCTTTGTTTTGAAATCTTTGAATAATTGCTAAGTTGCTTGCCTTGGTGCATCCCCACAGTTGGATACCGTAAGTCCATACAGGTTTGAGTATCTGCTTATAAAACATAAGCTTATTATGTAGAGACAGAGTGGAGTTTCTTCCAATAAGCCAGTACATTTTTCTATATTTTAGCCCCAGTTCTTCTCTTTTCTTTTTAACATGCACTTTCCATCTAAGTTTGGCATCTAAGGTTATACCTAAGTATTTTGCTGTGTTTGAGTGTGGTATAAGGTTATTATTTATTCTGACTGGAATATGTGCTATCCTTTTGTTTGTAAAGTTAATATGAACTGATTTAGTTTCATTAAGTTTAATTTTCCATCTCTTCGTCCAGTCATAGATACTGTTGATAGCTGTTTGTAGCTTGTTGGTTGCTTCTTCATTGCTTTTTCCTACTGCTAGAATGGCAGTGTCGTCGGCGAAAGTGGCTATGGTATTGTTTTCTAACTCTGGAATATCACATGTGTACAGTAAATATAGGACAGGTCCTAAAACACTTCCTTGTGGTACTCCAGCCTTAATTTCTATAAGATCTGAATACGCTTCTTCTTGCTTGATTCTAAAGTATCTTTCTGTTATGTATGAATGGAGGATATCTGAATATTGTTTTGGAAGGAAAAGCTTGAGCTTATGTATTAAGCCTTCATGCCAAACCTTATCAAATGCTTGTGCTACATCAAGAAAGATAGTAGCACAAATGTTTTTCTCTTCTAGCGATTTCTCTATAATGTTGGTTATTCTATGGACTTGGTCGATCGTCGAATGCTTATTTCTAAATCCAAACTGGTGGTTAGGAATAATTTTTCTTTCTTCTATGAGTGGTTTAAGTCTTTTAAGCAAGAGTTTCTCAAACAGTTTCGACATAACAGGCAGTAATGAGATCGGTCTGTATGACGATGCTTCATGTGGTGGTTTCCCTGGCTTGGGTACCATGATAACCTCCGCAACTTTCCAAAGGCTGGGTACATACTTCATTCTGAAAGCGGCATTTATTAGGTTGGTTAATTTAACTATTGCTTTTTTAGGTAATTGTTTTAATATTTCTCCGGTAATTAGGTCAAAACCTGGAGCCTTTTTGGGGTTGATATTTTCTTTTATTGCTGTAATTATTTCTGTGGGAGAGGTTAACTCTATTTCTTGATCAATCTGTTGATGTTCCTCCAGATTGGGTACTTCATCTCCATCTTCATGTGGTTGAAAGATTTTTTGTAGGTGATTTGCGAATCTTGTTGCTTTTTGCGCATTGCTTCTAGCCCATTTACCATCTTCCAATCTGACAGGTGGGATTTGGCTTATGGGTCTTTTCAACCTCTTAGTTGCTTTCCACAGTGAGTAGTCAGTACTGCTGTCGTCTGTTAATTCTCTTAGGTAAATATTAATCGATTCTTCTTTAATTTGTTGTATTTCTCTTTTAAGTCTTTGGCTAGCATTATTGAGTACATTTTTATCTTGAGGGGATCTAGTTTGTTGCCATTTTCTTCTAAGTTTTCTTTTTTCAGAGATTAGTTCCCTTATTTCTCTGGGGTAGTTGTTTCCAGACGTCCTTCTATTAATAGTAGGTGTAGATTTCCAAGCTGCTTGTTGGATGTTATCATTAAACAATTTCACTTCGTTATCTAGTTGTTCTTTATTTCTTAAAGAGACACATAAATTAATTTTCCCTTCAAGGATGATTTTGAAGCTTTCCCAATCTGTTAATTTGTTAGTCAGTGTCGGGTGATTTTCCTTTTTAATAATATTTTCGCTAAGCATTAAGATGATAGGGGAATGATCAGAATTCATGTCCCATCCTTCTTCTATTTGTAAAAAGTTGGTAGATATGTTTTTGATTATAAAGAAATCGATAAGGTCTGGAATCTTGTTAGGATCGGTTGGCCAATAGGTAGGTTTTCCAGTAGATATAGCTTCACATTTATATTCTTTTATTGCTGCTAGCAGTTCTTTACCTTTAGTGGTTGTTAATCTAGATCCCCAATGGATATTTTTGGCATTAAAGTCACCTCCAATAATAAATTTTTTTCCCTGATTAGACAGGAAATCCATATATTGGTGTTTCTTCAACGAATATCTTGGTGGGCAATAGGTAGCAACTAGAGTAATCTGAGAGTGTCTAATGTTTACACTTACCGCAGTAGCCTGGATTTCGCTGGTCTTATATTCTATTTCTTCATGATGTAAGATGTTATCCTTAATTATTATGGCACTTCCACCTCTCGCTGCATTATCAGGATGGTTAGTATGATAAATTTTGTAATTTCTAAATTTAATGTATGACTGATCAGTAAAATGCGTTTCAGAAATAAGACACACATCCACATTATTTACATCTAGGACTACTTGCAATTCTTGTTGGTGTTGCAAGAGACCATTAGCGTTCCATTCCATTATTTTAAAATTAGCCATTTCTCTGCTTTGGAATAGCTCCTTTAGCACTATGTTCTAAACGAGTAAGACGTTCATCAATTTTTTGGAACAGCTGCTCCTGTTTCTTAAGTTGATCTAAGATCAATTGTAAAGTCGGGTCAGTAGGTGCCGTAATTTCCGTTCTAACAATATTGCTTTTACTGGCGTTTGATGATCCAGCTACAGCTTGGCTGTAGGAAGGCTGCCTATTTTCATTTTTTTGAACTTGATTTCCGTTGTTCCTTTTGTGTACTAAAGAATCAGTTTTTACTTGTTGTACTTGTCGTACTGGTTGTCTAGGCAAGGATGGTTTCTTCATGGTATCATTTCTAATTTTTTGTATTTGTTTAGCAACAATACACCCTCGATAATTAGCAGGATGGTTACTGCCACAATGAATGCATTTTGGTTGTACGTTTTCTGGTTTTGTACAATCTTTGGTATAATGCTTTCCAGTACATTTGACACATCTTGGTTCTTTAGCACAAAATCCTTGTGTGTGCCCATAGCCCTGGCATCTTTTACATTGGGGAACTAATTTTGATTTTTTTATTGGTTTAATTTCAACTCTGATTCCTAGTATATCCGTAATACTATAGATTTTATTTACCTCTTCATCTTGCCTAAATGTCAACATAAACATGTTTAGTGGTTGCTTAGTTTTAAATTTAAGTTTTTTAGTGGCTTCTAATACCTTATATCCCCTTCTTCGAAGGTCATCTACAATTGCCTTAGGGTCACATGCATTATGTAATTTGTTAGCAATAACTCTAATAGGTCTCTTCTGTTTGTTCTCATAGGTAT
This sequence comes from Altica lythri, assembly GCA_964028335.1. Taxonomy (NCBI): domain Eukaryota; kingdom Metazoa; phylum Arthropoda; class Insecta; order Coleoptera; family Chrysomelidae; genus Altica; species Altica lythri. Next base: position 50,719,184 of record OZ034800.1, read on the forward strand.
ACCAAGAATATCCATTATCTCCAAGCATTTTTGAGACTTTTCTATAACATTCTTCATCTGGGACATTAATTTTGATAATATCATTACTAATAATTTTAATTTGATGACCTGTTACCATTCTATTTAATTTCTCGTGAAGAGCATTAAAGTTGTCAATGCCATCTACCATTATTGGTGGGGGCATTGGAAGTTTTTTGGCTTTTATCTGTTGATTAATTGAGGCAGTCTGATTTTTTTGTGGAGGGGATAGTGAGGTATCCATTTTTCTTTTCTTGTTGTTTCCCTGTTTCTTTCTTATCCACTCTGTCTCTCTAGCTAATTCGTCATCATCAGTTTCATAACTAATTTTATCTTTATCTATTTCCTCTTTCTGTGGGGGAGGAGATAATTTCTTTTCCAACTCTGTATATTTAGCTTGTAGTATGGTAAGCTGGTTTTGAAGTTGATTAAGATTGGCAATCACAGCTGACTTTTCCAAGTCAGTTTTTCTCCATTCCGTATACAGGATTTGTTCATTTTGTGAACGTTGGTAATTCTCTTGAAACAATTCATTGTTCCGTTGGGTTAAACCCGCCTCGTTAGGCGTAGCTGACGGCTGATATAATGCCATATTAAATAAATAATTAAATTATACAATTACCTAATTTAATTATTTGTTGTACGCCACTGATTTATTTCACAGTCACGGATTCGACGTTTATTCATATTGTTTATCACTTTGTCAATTAGTAACTCGTTATCGTTATCTATTAGATCAAAACAAAACAAAACACGGAGCGATTCTCGATAGGTCTTTGCTTTGTAAAACTCAAACGAATACTATACATTGGTAATTAAAACCGATTTTAAATAAATTAAGATAAAATGAAATAAGAAAATTAAATGTTAGAACATAAATGTAAAACTTTACATAAATTTTATTATAAAATATTAGAAATCATAGAAGAAATATATAAAAATTTTACTTACTTTCAAAATATACAATGTTTGTTTTCAAGCCATATTGTGATTTGTTATTAGTTTAATTTCCAAATGAAAAGTTCTGAAAATAGAAAGATATTAGATTATATTGTAGATAAGATATTATAAAGTTAACAATTCATTAAAAGTATAGCAAATTTTAAAAGAATGATTATTGTATTAAATGTAAATAATGAATTAAGTATTAGATTTTTAGTAATTTGATTTGACAAATAATTAGTAGGCGAAAGATATTATAAAATTAACAACTCATCAAGAGTTTAGCAAATTTTAAAAGAATGACTATTGTATTAAATGTAAATAAGGAATTAAGTATTAGATTTTTTGTAATTTTATTTGATCAATAATTTAGTAGGCGAATAGAGCATAATAATGTATAGTGTAAGTTTGTTTGGAGATTCAGTTGTTAAATTGTTAATTTCTGAATCTCTCTCTTGTTTTCTACCTTTTGAGGGGTGAAGATGTAATAAATTTTGCTCCGTTAAAATTTCGATTTTTTTTTGAAAATACTTATAAAAGAAAGTATTAAAGTAGTCAAAAGTGTTAACAAAACCGCAAGACAACTCCTGATAGTATCTGGTAAGACTTAAAGTTCATATTTATGGAGAAATGAATGTTTGAAATTCTATGCTGAGCAGTTCGTTTATATAAATGCTTCCTGAGTTAATTCAACGAAAGTAAAACTAGTTTCTAATAAGAAAGAAAGTATTAGTTTACTTACCATTTGATGCAAGAGTGGATTATCTCCTGATTAGAAGCAATTTTATTCGTCAAAATCTCTAAACTGTCCGTATATCATTGATGTCCTGGGAAATGGTAGATTCCAATTGAAAAGGATAGTCTGTGCCTTAGTTGTCCAGAGAGAATACAAAAGCTTCAGAACACGGTATCAATTTACAATTTTTTTAAAATAAAGAACTTTCCTTGTGTTTGATTTTTATGTATTTGATGAACATTTAATTTCACTTGTACACTGTTTCACTGTTTAAATAAGTTATTTTTTATTCTTAATTAAGCTTAATTTGATTTATTGGTTACAAAATTCAGAATTTTTTCATAACACTTGATTTAACGATGTTTGATTTTTAAAAGTAATGTGTCAATGCGCACAAAACAATAAGAAAAAGTAAGGTTAAGGTCAAAATAGAATTATCGTTCAGAAAACATAATTTGGTATATGATTGTTGAATTTTATTATCGTTTTTGTTGAAATTTTCAATATTAGTTAAATTTGAATCCATTTATTATTTGAGATTTTTGAACTCTGACCCTAAGAAAGAGAATAGATAGGAGCATATATGTTAAAGTAATAATCGTTAAAATAAAAGAAATTAATTTGAATCTAACCTTCTTCACATCTATATTAAAATAAAAAAAATTCAAGGTAAGAAGTACTTTATAACATGGTAACTTATAGAATACTATAATAATACTATAATAATAATAGAACAAGAGTTATCATATGTTATATGATATATATATATATATATATATATATATATATATATATATATACGATGATATATAACGTATCTAGTGCCGTACTGTCAAAAAGTAATAATTTCAGTTTTGAACTGAAATGGTGTCGGTTAGAAATTTATATAAGATGTTTAAATAGTAAATTACAGGATAATGGGCAGTTTCTACAGATTGATCTACCTCAAGATATATTATGGATTACGTTCGCTTCTTCTCAGGATAAAAAATACCAACGACTTTTCAAGAAAGTAAAACACAGCAATATGTCCAAATTATCCGCATTACACAACAATGTATGCGGTATGGCTGGTTAACTTGTCCACTATAGATTTTCCGGGTGATATTAAGTCGTTTCTATCTCTAGGTCACAAATTTTCACTTCCGATGACGATTAAGCACATTAACATGTATTCATATCTAACGGACATCGAATATGGGATTAGGAGGCTACCTACGGAAAATCAAGATTTAAAACTTACAAAAATCACGAATACCTATGATCACTAACTTTATCAAAACTAACCATCGCATACGGAGTCCTTCATCTCATATCCAAAGAAAAACAAAATTTTTTATATAGGATCAACCAGAACTCATCGTAACCAAAGCTGATAAAGGTAATATTACTCTTCTCATGGATAGGACTGAATATATGTCCAAATCAAGTGAAATGTTGGAGGATTCCACTTGACTTAACACTATCACTTGAAAGAAAGACCAACCAAATTGTAAAGGAATTATATGATGCCAGACACATCTCTGAAGAAATGAAAAAAGATTTAACAACCTATGAAGGTGTCTGTCCAAAATATTATGGGTTACCAAAGGTCCATAAAGAAGGATATCCTCTTAGACCCATCATCTCCTGCAGAACTACACAACCTTAGGCTGGTTTTATAGCAGGAATTTTATATGTCTCTTTCTATTCTTTCAACAAATTCAGAGTTAAGGATTCGTTTGAATTTGCAGAGATAATCAATGGCCTTCAACTACATGTGGGATTTGTTTTAGTCAGCTTTAATGTACGCTCCTTATTTACAAACATTCCGCTTGATTTGGTATCTTCACTAATATAAGACAATTTTCATCTTATTGAGAACAACATCAGTTTTAAACTGGGATATATACCAGAAGTGTGGAGAAGAGCAAGAATTACTTTCATCCCCAAGGCAGGGAAAAGGAACACTACACACTCTTAATCCCTTAGACCAATTAGCCTTACATCCTTTGTTCTTAAGACGATGGAAAAAGCTGTAGATAATTATATTAGAACAGAAGTCCTGGAGCAGGTGCCACTGCACCCTCGTCAACATGCATATCAAGCGGGCAAATCTACGGAGACCGCGTTGATACAATTGACTGACGAAATCCAAGGCGCTCTAAACACAAAAGAAACCGTAGTATGTGCCTTTCTAGACATAGAGGTGGTTTTTGACAATACTCCACACGAGGCTGTCAAAAGAGCACTCAGTGATAGAGAAGTAGATAGAACGACTTCCACCTGGTTGTCGCAATTACTGTCTACAAGAATTGCAGAAATGAAGATAGGCCAAGACACTATCTCCATCAATACGACCAGAGGTTGTCCACAGGAGGAGTTGCATCCACACTTATGTGGAGTCTCACGGTAGACAGCTTACTCTGGCAATTGACCAAACTAGGTATACCTTGTCAAGGTTACTCCGATGACGTAGTTATCCTCGCAAGAGGTAAATATAAAAACGTCCTCTGTGCCATAGTGCAAAGAGGACTGAACAAAGCATAGCAATGGTGCGATTCAGTGGGAGTCAATATCAACCCCACCAAGACTACGTTAGTGGCTTTTACGAGGATAAAGAAACCTAACCTAAAAATCGTTAAAATAGGTGGAAATATCGTTGAGTGGAAGACAGAGGTCAAATATCTAGTGCTAACTCTAGTTAATAAGTTACTCTGGAACAAACAGGAAAACGAAATAATGCACAAAGCTACAAAAGCCCTCATGGTGTACAGAAACATTGCTGGGAAAACTTGGGGCTGTAACCCAAAGACATTGCAATGGATGTACATTGCAATAGTGAGACCTATCATCACATATGGGGCAGTAGTAGCCGTGGGCACGAGAGCTAATCTGATCACTACGAGGACAAACCTCTCAAAGATTCAGAGACTAGCCTGTGCATGTAGATTAGATTAGATTAGATGTTTATTGGGTTGGCTGTTAGCCTGTATCACTGCGACCTTTGCAGATCTATTGTGACCACCCATTATCTCAAGAATAGGATTAGAGAACCTTGTCCAGCCCTCTTAATGAGACTTAATAGCCTTGACAGTGGCCACTCCGCATAACTTGGAGCAGCCGGTTTCTCCTCTCCCAGTACTAGATACCGCGTCCTTGCAAGGCCTTCGCATGCCAAATTCATCTGACTCATGTGTTTCTTGAGCCTACAATGTCCTGTCAAGAGGCTGACAATTATTCTGACATCGTTTCGCCTTTGTGATACCAGCTCTGCAGTAAACTTCGCCGAGTGTCCCATTATGAAGACTTTGGCTTGTCGCTTGCCCAGTGATTTTTCCCACTACTCCTGGGCCTTCTCTAGCCTCCATTTCTCAATGGCTGCCTTTCTGAATGTGTCAGCAACTCCCCCGAATGGTTCCGGGCCAATCATTGGGGTATTAGCTCCCGCACGGGCCAGTTCATCAGCCTTCTCATTGCCTCGAAACCCTGAGTGTCCTGGTATCCATGCCAGTGTCAGAGAATTTTGACTTGCGGCATGTGTCAGGGCCCCAACGCAGTCCCACACCAGCTGTGAGCTTATTTGTGCTGAGACTATCGTCTTTAGAGCTGCTTGGCTGTCCGAGTATATGACTACGGTTTTACCCGTTATACCCTGACTTACGATCTCCGTTGCACAGTGTTGTATGGCCGTTACTTCAGCCTGAAACACTGTGGCATACGCACCTAGACTTAGTTGGACTTTTATCCTGTGTCCTCTACTGTATATACCTGACCCTGTGCCTTTCTTAGTCTTTGAGCCATCGGTATACCAAATTGACTTCCCTTGGATTGGGGGGCCATTGTTCCATGAGTCCCTTTCCAGTATTTCTACTCGAAAGTTTCTCACAAAGTTATACCTGGGGACTATCCTGTCCTGAGGCATACTCATTATTTGATCTGCCTTAACCCTATTGTATAACTCTGCTTGCTTTTTGCCTTTTAATAAGGTAATGGGGGCCTGGCCTTGTAGCAGTCTGTGAGCAGTTGCCATAGCCTCGCCCTCAATGTAAATGTGCAATGGTGGTAGGTTGAGTAAAACCTGTAGTGCGTCCGTTGGGGCGGTTCCCATGGCACCTGTAACATTCAGAAATGCCTGCCTTTGAATGCTTTCCAGCTGCCTGATCACCCCGGACTGCTGCGTTCTACTCCACCACACCACCGAACCATAGGTTAACATTGGTTTAATGACTTGTGTATACAACCATAGGTTCATTTTGGGGTTCAATCAACAGTTCTTGCCACACAATTGTCTACACCTACCAAGGGCTATTGTAGCTTTATGTGTGACCTTTTGAATATGTTGCTTCCATGATAGCCTCTGGTCAAACACCACATCTTGTATTTGGCTTCTGTGGCCACTGGAATCAGCACGTTATTGGTTTTAAGCCTTTTAACACTCTTTTATTAGTGAAAGGGACAACTGATGCTTTTTGTGGATTGACTGTTAGGCCTTCATCCTTGCACCACTTGTACACCATATTAATTGCGGACTGCATCCGCTCTGAGACTGTGCCCAAAAACTTCCCCTAAATGATTATGGCCAAATCATCTGCGAAACCTAGGCAGTGAAGGCCTTCATTGAGGAGTTTCTTAAGGAGGTCATCCACAAGTGCTGACCACAGCAGAGGCGACAGTAGCCCTCCCTGCGGACAGCCCCTTCCCACTGTTGCCTTAATGGACGCCTCACCTAACTTGGACACTACGATCCAATGCGTTAGGTTGGCATACACCCATTGGCATATTAGTGGGGTGACTCCTCTCCTTGAAAGTGCGTCGGTTACTGACTCGGGTCCCACATTACTGAAGGCTCCTTCAATGTCACTAAACGCCGCTAGAGCTACTTCTTAGTCTTCAATTGACTTTGATAATGGCCTGCTTAGGTCATCCAGCGCTAGGTCTGTGGATTTTCCCCGCTGGTATGCATATTGACGATCACTTAATGGATTCACCGTTAAGATTTCGTCCCTTATATATCTATCGACCAGTTTCTCCAGCGTTTTTGCTACGAATGACGATAGACTTATCGGTCTGTATGACTTGGTTGTTTGGTCCGTCATCCTCCCCACTTTAGGGAGATATAAGACTTCCACCTTCTGCCACACAGCTGGTATAAATCTATAGGCCAAACAAGCCTTAAAGATTTTACACAAATGTGTTATAATTACTTCCAGCCCCTTCTGGAGTAGGGCTGGGTATATTCCATCCATTCCCGGTGTTTTGAATGTACAGAATGTGCTGATAGCCCATCTGATTTTTGCAGGTCTGATTATTTCGGTAGCTAGCTTCCAGTCATCCCTTGATGGCCTTACTGGCCTTTGACCGTAGCCTGCGCTATCCGTTCCCGCTTCCAAAAACCGTGAGCCAGGAAAGTGTGCCAATGTTAGCATTCTTAAACTTTCCCCCAACGTTTTACTGTATGATCCGTCCTCCTTTTTGAGAAGGCCGACCTCTTTCGCTGTACCATCCTTAGCCAGGACCTTGTGGATTCTTGAACAAGAGGGGGTCGTTTGGACTTCCTCGTAGAACCTCCTCCAGGAGTCTCTTTTGGCTTTTCGGATTTCTTTATTGTACAGCGTTAACTTTTGTCGATACTCTTCCCAGTTATGTGCATGTATCACTGGAGCAATGAGAACATGCCCCACTGCTGCAATGGAAGTAATCCTAAATCTCTCGCCACTGCATCTTCAAGTAGAAAATGCTAAGAAGAAAGCAATATATAGAATGATCAAAGAAGGAATAATCAAGGAAAGACCTCGATCACTCCAACTTGATTAAACTTGGAAAATGCCCCAAGATGACATGCCAAAGAAATTTAACTTCGTAAAAAAATTTACCACTAAACTGGAAAGTATTATCTGAATGGGACGAGAACACCATATTGGGGCAAAGCCAAAACGCCATAAAATGGTATACACACGGCTCCAAGACAGATAAAGGAACAGAAGCAGGGGTTTTTGGACCTAGAACCAAATACTCAGAAAGCTTGGGTGCGTACCCCAGCATATTTCAAGCGGAAATTCCTTCCATCATAAGATGCATAGAATTTAACATTGAAAGGAACTATCGTAGACAGAAGATTGTAATCATGTGAGATAGTCAAGCAGCCATCAAAGCTCTGAACTCAGATACAATCAGTTTAAAGATGGTCTGGGAATGCCTAAGCAAATTAAATGAAGGAAACGAAACAGCAGACAAGCTGGCAAAAGAAGGAGCTGAAACGCCATTTCTGGGGCCAGATCCATCCTGTGGAATCAGCAGTAGTACAATCTTAGAAAAACTAAAGAAAAAAATGGATAGCGGTAAAATACTGGAATGATCTAGAAGGACTAAGACAATCGAAGACGCTCCTGGGAAACTATAACCAAAAGAGATCTCACAGCTGTCTTAACCTTAGTAAGAAGAACCTCCGAATTACAACTGGAAAACTAACCGGACACTGCCGATTAAGAGGACCCATGAAGAAACTAGGATTGGTAGATAAATCAAACTGCAGATTCTGTGAGGTAGAGGATGAAACCTCAATACACATACTCTCAGAATGCATCGCATTAAGTAATTCTAGGGTCAAATACCTAGGGTCATACGAAATAGAAAAGCAAAAACTACCTAACTTAAAACCCAATTGTTTAAACTTGTTGAAGGTTGTTTCGATATCCGAACAACAAAAACAGGAAATTGATAAAGTTGTTATCTGCCACTTTGACTTCAATAACAAGTTTACCTTACGTTTAAACTTGTTGAAGGATGTTTTCCATATCTGAACGTAACCATAAGTTTTATGTAACATCAATTTTATCCACCTTAGTGTTACCTATGTTTAGAATCAAAACCAAACTATTTAACATAGATTTTATTTTGTTTTCGTTTTAGTACATTTTCCACTAAATAAACATCTGGAACTGCAGTTTTTTGTTATTCTTCTTGGTAAAAATCTCTTCTAATTGGTACTCCTTGCATGTCCTCCAAAACTTATGTTACTGGATTGTTTATATTAACTTTAACCATTTTAAATACTTCAGTTATTCAATTCGGTGTATAGCCATTTTCAAACAAATGTTTAATCCTTGATATTCGTACAACATCACTAACTTTGAATTTTCCTTGACCAACGATTTTCACATGGTTACATGAATAATTTTCTCGTTGGATTTATTTACTTTTGAGAGTTTGTAGCGTCATTATATTCCTAAGTAATTAGCGGTAAAATATTTATCCAACTGTAGGAACCATGCAAACTAAAATATTTATACAATATCGTTTTCAATGTTCTTATGGCTTTTTCACAGATTGCAGCCTTTTCTACGGTAAACTTATTGGAATCGTTAATGCTATACTTTTACATTAGACTTTTAAATTTTGAATTAAAAACTTCTTTCCCTTGATCAGTTTGTGAATTTTTCGGTGCGGGATGTTCCTTTAAAATATCTTCAAAGTTTTTTATGATTTCTTCACTGTTTTTCGTTTTTAATAATCCCGTTCACATGTACTTTGAAAAGCAATCGATGACAACTAGAATCATTTAACATCCTTTATTCTGATTCGCAAACGAACGCATTTCAGCTAAGTCGATCTGCCATAAGTCATTCAATCCCTTAACAACGGTGCGACGTCAGGGGTAGTTTTTTCTTGCAGATCTGTGCAGCTCATTAACAAGTTGAATTTTTTCTTTTGATGATATATGTTCATAGCTATATTTTTTGCTTAATAGCTTCTTTTTTTATATAGACTGCGATTTTAGATAATTGCACAAAATTCTCATTCAACAATGATGTTTTATTGGTGATAATCTATTCCAAACTGGCTTCTGTGTTTTTTAAATCACCACGCAGGTAGATCTTTGATGGAGATATTGTATCGTAAGACACAAAATTCTGACGTCTATCTCGTTGAAAAAGTTTACAAAGTGGTTGGATTTTGATAAATTGCACAACAGTTGGATCAACAAATCTAATATTCTGTGAAAGCGAATTTTGTTCTTACATGTAACGCGTTAAGAGAATTTAAGTTTTATTATAAAGAAAATGTATCCATGATTTAGAAAAAATGTAATAAACTTTTGTATAAAATAATGGTTTTTATTTCAAAATCCATAATTATAGTGCCAAAAGACTTGCAAAACATTTTCCGGACGAGTAACACACACTATTTTTTGGTCCGACTAATTTTTAATATTTTCAAAAGTTCAAAAACTTTTTACTTTGTGACATACAAGATTAGATGTTTATTGACATCTATTGCACGATTAAAAGAATAAGTAATAAGGAATGATTTTCTGATAATCGATTTCAAGGTCCTTAATTTTTATACATACGAATACTGTGCTAATAAGCAGCACAGTAAAAATTGTTATATTGAAAATATTGTAACGGGATAACCGTAAAGGAAGGGACCTTAATTTGAAAGTTTGTTCAATTTCGTTGGTCTCATCTGTTTTCGTAACGTTTACCTTGTGAATTATGGCCGTTACTGGTTCTAAACTTCCCATTTCCGTGTCCTTTCGGAGAAAAACTGGATGATCGTTCAAGTTGATAACTCGGATGGGTACCTCTTTGGCGGATCTAACAAGAGTCTTACCCACAAGGAGTCCTTTTCCCAATTTATGGTCATGGTTCTTCGGCTCTGTCATGGCTGGGGCACCATCTGGCTCTGGTCCATCCAACCGCGCTGTGACGACACATTCGCAGCTCGCCGGAAGTTCGATATCATCGATTAGCTTGATCGAGGCATTGTCAACTTGTTTTCGGTGCAGGAATATTTCTTCATTACCAGTACGAAGGATACGTTGGCGAAGATCCAAATGAAAACCACAGTGGAGCATAACATCCATGCCCAGAACAACATCTTCATCAACGTCAGCCACCAGCACTGAGTGAACAAGAGAGGTTGAACCAAACTGTAGCGTCACCTGTATCTCACCGTAGACTCTAGCAGAATCTCCGGTAGCGGTACGCAGTCTCCAACTGGTAGGCCAAATCTTCTTTCGCATAATGATGGATGGTCGAACGATAGTTTTCGTAGCTCCAGTGTCTACCAGCATGCTAAAGTTCTTCCCATCAATGAGGCCATCCACATATAAGCTGTCCACGTGATGTCGCAGAGTTGCCAATTTTATGGTGTGAGGGGCTTCGGGAATGTTTGGGGTCGATTTCGCCCTCCAGGAGTCGACCCGTTCTAGTTTTCCTGCTGCTGGGGTAATTCAGCAGAAGAATTTTCTTTTTGGGGGCAAGTATTTCTTATATGGCCTAGTTCTCCGCAGTTCCAGCATCTCTGTCGCCGTGATGGATGGTTTGGTTTTGTAGACAAGCTTCCAGTTCTCGTTTAAGTTTTTCTATCTCGGATTGCATTTGCTGGTTGATCTCGTCTCTGAAGTTGGCAACTTGCTGATTCATGTTGTCCACTTGCTGATTCAAGTTGTCTACTTGCTGGTTTTTCTCGTTTCGCAAATCGGCCACTAGCTAATTTTGTTCGTCTCTTAGATGTGATATTTGCTGGGAGAACGAACTGGATAACTCATCTGATAGGGTAGACATCCGTTGTGATAGCTGGGAAAATTGTTGCGTCTGTTCTTCTTGCTGGCTCGTCATTCTTTGTGACAGCTGGGACATATCTTCGCGCTGGCTCTTCATCTGACTGGATAGCTCCTCATGTTGGCTCGTCATTCGTCCTGATAGCTCCTCTTTCAGCTGGGACATATCTTCGCGCTGGTTCTTCATCTGACTCGATAGCTCCTCATGTTGCCGGGAAAGTTGTTGAGCTTGTTCTTCTTGCAGCCGGGAAAGTTGTTGAGTTTGTTCTTCTTGTTGGTTCGTCATTCGTTGCGATAGTTCAGAAATTGCTTTTTGAACCGGGTCATCGAACTCCATAACGTCAGGGTCCAAATTATTACTTAGGTAGTATTCACGGAGCCTATTCAACAATACAGATTTGGTCCCAGTAGTTTCCAATTCTAATTCTTCGAGCTCTCTTCTGAGCTCTGCCACCAATAGTTCATTTATCTTTTTTCCAGGCATTCTTATATCTTCACCCCACACCTGACACCAATTTAAAACACTTATGGGGGCTTTTTACACAATTTATTTACAAAATTGTTAAGATACACTGAACTCTGCTGGATAACGTCTAACTACTTGACAATACAATGAACTCTTCTGAACACTTGACTCGAACTGACGTTAACTGCCCATGCATCCCCTTATATACAACATTATTTAATCTAGTCAGTGTGTTTAGAAGTTTCTAGAATTTTCTAGAAACATTATTTAAAATGGTCAGTTGATTTTTTTTACAAACTTCTAAAAATCAACTGTCAACAACAATCTTTCAAATTAAGGTCCCTTCCTTTACAGTTATCCCGTTACAATATTAACATTAATATCTAACAATTTTATATAAAAATAGCAGAGACAATGAACTATTTTAGTTCAATAAGCAAAAATAAAATCGAGATATGTATTTCATAATCGAATGATAAGTAGTTGTAAATTGACATAAATGTCAAATTTAAAATAAAAGTTGTGAGAGAAATTAAATGTAAATTAGAATCCTGTTTACCTTTAGAAAAAGTTATACGTTTAGTATATTATACGCTGTTTTTAAATAAATTTAATAAAATATGTATTATTCATTATGTATTTTTGATGACTCATAGCGCCATCTCTTTAGATAATCTAAAAGCTACTTTGCCGGCCTAGGCCGGAAATGTCATTTTCCGGACGATTTTGAAGTAATTAATAGTATTGTTTCGGGACGGAGGACCAAAAAAAATATTGTTAATGGCTATGATTATGATTATGAAAATATTGAATATTTAAGAAATATTGGATCTATTATGAAAATATAAATAAATTTATTTAGTTGTTCATCAGAATTGTTAATTGTTTAATTTTTTAATAAAAATATAATTTTATTTATAATATAATTATAATATCACATTTATCACATTTAGCTAATGCAGAATTTAAAAGTACCCACTGATAAAATCAAAGCAATAAACAAATGTATGATCTCAGGTAGCTTGGAAAGGGGTCGGCTGAAGGAACATAAGGAATATAAATTTATTTATGTAAAAAGCATAAAAATAGTTTAATCGTTAAACTCCTAACAAAATAGAATTTAATATTTTTATTAATTAACTTAATTATAATAAAGTAAATTCCAATGATGGCACCCTAAATGTGAACCAACTATTTTCATTTGGTGATTTTGTTACGTGGTTATTTTGTCGTTTGGTTATTTTGTCGTCGGTTATTTTGTTGTGGTTATTATGTCGCGGTTATTTTGTCCGAGGGTTAAAAGTTACGGAACCGTCTAGCGCGTTAACGAAGTTGGCACGTTCTCGAAGAAAATCCAGAAAATCATCAATAGTAGGTGTTTTAGATTTATTTCTAGTTTGTCGTTCCCAGTCACACAGGGTTGCGTTATCTAGTTTTTGCGAGATCCAAAAAATAAGTAAACAGTCCCAGTTTTGTGTTGTTTGGCCTAGCTGCTCAATAGCACCTAAGTGCCGTGAAATATTGTCAGCTAATTGTGGTAATTTTCCATAAGAACCCTTTTGAATTGGTTCTAAGAAAAAGAAAGCACCTAAATCGTCATGCAATAATTTTTTGGAATTATCAAAAAGAGTCGCAAAACCCATGTACCTCTGTGGCATCATCAATTATTACTTGTCGATTAATTGAGAGATTATTAAGTAAAGGCTACTCTTTGTGAAAGTTAAGCCACATTGTGCTTAAATCATGGGGTAAGCTATCGTTCCACGATATTTTCACAAGCCATATGCGTTGCACTATAATTTTTGCAAATATAATGCAAGGTCTTAGGAGACCTAGAGGGTCAAATATTTTAGAAATTGCTAACAGAACTATTCGTTTTGTTACCTTTTTTCGTCTGCATTTATGTTGATATCGTGTAACAGTTTGTCGTCGTGACAAGACTATGTAAATCCTAATGTTTTAGCCTTTTCGTAAAATCGTAAAATGCGATGTGCTGAATTTGAATTTATAGCATCATGAACTTCTGGTTTGTTGGAGCACCATTGTCTAAGTTCGAAGCAACCTTGTTTTAAGACGTTAGATACCTCTTGACAAATTGTACGTGCATCTTCTAGCGTCTCTGCTCCCGTGAGCATGTCGTCTACGTAAAAATCTTCCTTGATAATTCTTGAAATATTGAGTTTAGAAATCCTTGACTTCTTTAGCTAGTTGAAACAAGCAGCGTATAGATAGAAAGCTGCCTGTCGCTTGTCCATAAGTGACGGTATCAAGTTTGTAAGTTTTTAGAGTGTCACATGGATGGTTGTGCCATAAGATTCTTTGTAAACACCGTTGGTTTTGGTTTATTAGCACTTGACGATACATTTTCGCGATATCAGCGGATATTACATAAATTTAACGTCGGAATCTGAGGATTATTAAGAATAGGTCAGTAAGTACGGGCCCGATTAATTAAATATTGTTTAAAGATAGACCATTGTTAGTCGGTGCTGAAGCATAAAAAACGACTCGAAGCTTAGTAGTTAAGCCAGACTCTTTAAAAACGACATGATGAGGCATGTAGTATTCGTATTGCTTTTGTCTTCACCTGCTAAGCATATGGTTTAAATTCTGGTAACCTTCCATAAAGCTTTGATACATTGAACATAAATTAGGGTTTCTTGTTAACCGTTTTTCTAGTGCAGTGAATCTCTGTTCGGTTTGGATTCTCAATTCACCTAGTACTCATGGATCTTGCTTGAGTGGCATATCAACGATAAACCGCCCATCTGGATTTCTGGAACGAGTTTCAGTGAAAATTTTCTCGCATTGAAGTTCATCTTGGGATAGTACCTTATCATCCATTATCTCCTCGATTTCCCAAAATCTTTTAATGACTTCAAGCAGTTCTTGATTGATGCTTAAGTTGCAATGCACCTCCTTCATGTTGCTTATTCCAAGGAGTCCAGAAATTATCCATCCCAATTGTGTTTCTTGGAGACAGGAAAGAATATTTACTAGCATGATGTTATTGGAGCCCAAAAGGAGCCAAAAGAGGTCGGCACCTATCAGCATGTCGATAGGCCCTGTTTTGTGGAAGTCTAAATCTGCCAAAATGAGATTTTTTGATATGTTTAGGTTTATTAATGTAGCTAGGAGGTTATAAGTGATATGTGGCAAGACGTAACACGTTAAATTAAATAAAGAGTTGGTGTATTGGGATTTAATCAGAACTTCACATTTTTTCTTGACTGATGATATATTGGAAGATATGTCGAATACAGACAAATAAGTATCTTGTGTAGAAATATTTAGTTTTTTAAGAATTTTTTCTGAAATAAATGAAGTTTTTTAGCAACAATCTAAAAGTGCTCGAATTATATGGAAGTTGTTGTGTTTGTCAGAAATAAGTACACACGCAGTAGATAGTAAAACCTTACCTTTTGGAGAGCTAACTATGTTGCCACTGAATGTATTGGTACTATTTTTCTGGTACTGAGTTACATTCAACTGATTGTTTTGTTTCGTTGGTATCACTATGTAAAAGTGTATTGTGACATGACTTGCAAATCTTGCAAGTCCCTAGTTTGCAATTTTGTTTAGAATGTCATTCTCTTAGGCAACTTACGCAAATAGAAGGAGTTTTCTTCACATAAAGATTTCTATCGCTGATAGAAAGCTTAAGAAAATCTTCATATGAATAAATTAAATGCTGTCTTTTACAATAAGAAAATGTATATTGATGAGAGACAAATGATCTTGTGGTTTGACTTTTTGTGAGCTTTGAACACTCTTTATTGTATCTGTTTGTACCCTTTTCCCCCATTCGATTTCATTGATTGCATTTATAGTCTAGCGCGTCAACGAAGTTGGCACGTTCTCGAAGAAAATCATCAATAGTAGGTGTTTTAGATTTATTTCTAGTTTGCCAGTCACACAGGGTTGCGTTATCTAGTTGTTGCGAGATCCAAAAAAATAAGTAAACAGTCCTAGTTTTGTGTTGTTTGGCCTACCTGCTTAATAGCATCTAAGTGCCGTGAAATATTGTCAGCTAATTATTATAATTTTTCATAAGAACCCTTTTGAATTGGTTCTAAGAAAAACAAAGCACCTCATTTGTCATGCATTAATTTTTTGGGATTATCAAACCTTTCGCACAGCGTATTTCATGCCACTGTATAATTATCCGTGGTGTATTCTATTTTTTTATAGATGTCGCAGCATTACCTTCTAGTGCACTCCGTAAATAAAAGAATTTTTGAATACCAGTTAAGCTTTTATTTTCATGAATTAAGTTACGAAAAATATCGCGAAATTCCAACCATTCTTCAGATTTTCCGTTAAATTTAGGTAATGAGATACCAGGCAATTTTACACCACCGGCACCATAATCAAATTTTTTAGAACAATCGGAAGGAGTTTGAGATGCAGAGTCATCATGTTTTTTGAATTATTTTTAAATCTAAGAATTTGTGGAACTTCAAATACAAGAAGGGATCTGGATCTGGAAATTTGGGAAGGGGCAAGCTAGTGCTCAGCCAGCACTGAGGCCACATATGACCCATTGTGCATCCTCCTGTGTGTAGGGTTATTTTCACCTCAGGCTGTCAGGCCTAATGATTTAAAATAGGTGATGGGGATCCCGAGGGGGATCTCCTTGACATCGGCTGGTGTAAGCCAGTACTCGCTCAACACTGATTCCTCTTCTTGTTCGCAGCCTCTGCATAGCGGCGATTCTGTTAATTTCATCCTAAAGAGATGTTGTCGCAATTGGCAGTGACCTGTTAAGATTCCCACAGCTGTTCGGAGATTTTGTCTGGTCAATGCCTTAATTTTTTGCTGTTTCCTCGCCAGGGTGAGGTAATAACTCTCTGGCCAGTCTACAGTTTGTAGTTTCATCCCAGCACTGTATAAAATTTTGGTGAGAGTGCTGTGTGATAAGGTCCACGACAGCGGACAATGTTAGCTTGGTAGATGGGCGAGGGCTAACATATTTGTAGCCCGCAGCCCTCCTTGTTAAATTGTTCGCAATGCGGTTGCCTTTAGAGTTCCCATGTCCTTTGATCCAGCTGAGGGTGACCACGTTATTCTGGCTGGCCTCAGTTAGAGATTGGTGAGATTCTAGTACTAAACTTAAAGTGATACGTGGTCTATTTAAGGTCAGTAGTGCTTGTCGGCATTCTGTGTATATATTTACATTCCTGCATGTGATGTTCCTGTTGATTAATTCTTTTGCGGCGATGGTTATGCCCATGGGTGTAGCCAGCCATGGGCTCAGGGTGGGGCAACAGTCTAAAATAATATGTAACTTGCAAACTATACCCGCGTTATAACCCAGGTTATTTTTTTTATACAAAATGGTTATACCCACAACTTACAGCACCCTGTAACTGTCTCCTTTCGAATTATCCACAACACTTTCTAATTGCTCACCTACGTAAGTACACCACGAAATCTCCCATCTAACTGCAGCCGTTTGGGCCCTCTGTGTTGCTAATTTTTTGATCAGTCAATTAAGAGGTTTATATCTATATCTATAGATAGGTAGTACTTTCAGGTACAGTAAGTAAACAATTACACATAGGTATTATTAGGTTGTTTATTTAGGTATGTTAGATTCATAATATTACTTTAAGAAAAGCTGGCGTGGGTTTTGACAGAACCTACTTAGTAGCACCTATAATTTATTTTTCGCTTCGGTGATTCTCATCCTGTGAACACTCAGCATACAGAAACCGCTAAGACGATTTTCACTCATGGTAGATTGAAGCCACGTCTTGACACGCCATAGCATACTGAAAGACCTCTCTATAATACAGGTCGTACACGGTTTGACAGTAAAATATAGCAAACGCATTTTATTATGCTCGGATAAAACATTTCTGAATCCTTTATCAGTTATACCACTTCCATGTCTTTCAGAACATTCAATGCCATATTTTTTTCTTCCCACAAGTGGTACCACAGTTCAGCCTCGCTGTGGAAACTACCACTTAAGTTATAAAACCCGCAAAAGACCTCTGTTTGTTTTAATTCTTCGATTGTCATTTGCAACATGTTATATGGGTGCAATGACATATCAAAAAATATGCCGGTAAGTTGTTCTACGAGAAACGCTTTTCCAATGACAATATTAGCGAGTCTAAGTAGAGAATAATTAACGATCGTTTCCAAAACTGTCGGAAGATTTGCACTCTGGAGCAAGTCAATAATTTTTGACTGTAACACATTTACGATAGTTTAAAGCAATATGGAATATTTCGCAATAAGGCAAACAAAGACAATAAATTCGGAATTTATAGCAGCGCAGTAGGTATAGCTAAAAAGCCGATTTACTTAAAGCGTTGGTGCTTTTTTTCGAAAATACATTTCGACCATCGCGTTTCGCACAGCATCGTGCTACGACATTGAGCCCACTCTCGAAAGAATTTTATGGTTTCCTTTATTGAGCTAAGTGTTTTCCGTACAGCAGAGTTGGTTTAAATCATGAACGACCAAATTTAATTTGTGGCTAGCGCAGTGGAAAAAGAGGGCTTTTTTATTTTTTTCTTAGTAACTTTTAGACGCCTCACGCCACCATCTTTCCCCGACATTGTGCAGTACTCGTCATAGCCTTGCCCCACACACTTTTCTGGATCCTGGCCTACGTTCGTTATGAAGTTATCTATGGCAGAGGTAATAGATGTGGCGTCCATGGCAATTAGTTCGATGAATCCTAAAAGTTCTTCACGAATCAACATCTTTTCGTCAAAAAATTTGACGCCGATTGCCAGTTGCTCGTTGCCTGCGATGTCGCCATTCTCGTCTGCCAAAATATTATATGCATATGCATGAGACACCATATATTTCGCATTCTTTGCACATGATTTTGAGTGCTCCTTTAATGTTTTATCGCCAGACTCAATCTTAAGTTTGATAATGTCTTCAAACAGACCCTCATTAAGGTCTTTAACTCTTAATGGCAGATCGTGGGTACCACAAAAAACTGTATCTATTACAGATGCAACAAATTTGTATGATTTTTTCATGCACATCCACAGGCATATTTTGTATAAAATTTTTTGGGGACGTGTTTGAGATCTTCTGACACTGAAGCGTTGCAAAGCTCCCCCTTAAATCAACTACTCTCTTACGTACACAAACGAAAAACAAAAGGATTGCGTTTGTGTATGCATGAATGTCAGCTGCGCGCGTGCTGTCAATCGCGCGCGTTTTTTTTCTGATCGATTTTTTTATGTGTATTTAGTATTATAGTTACGACCTAGGTAATTAAGTGTTTAATGTTTCATTAGGTACCTTATAGGTCAGAACCAGGGTGGGGCAAGCGCCCCACCCTGCCCCACCGTGGCTACGCCCATGGTTATGCCTGTGAGTTCTGACTGAACCACACTTGACAAGCCATCCATAGCCCATTTTATTTTTAGGTTCAAGGATCTAGAGTAAATTCCACATCCCACACCTTGCTTTGTTTTTGATCCATCCGTATAGGCACTCAGAGCGTTCACTTCGTTGGGGTCTGCTGTCTTGTTTGTTAATATTGTGTAGGGTTTGTCAAAGACAAATCTTGGTGCGACGACATCCGTGTCTGCCTGTAAGAGTGGTATCGCCTTTATCGATTCCCTCCACAGACTGTCTCTATGGGTACCAGTCCCTACAGTGGGTTCGATACCAACCGTGCGAAAGCGTACCATGGTCATCAATGCGACCTCCTTAACAAATATATCAAGGAGGGGTGAGACCAAGTATGACTTCCATTGCGCTGGTCGGTGTGCATCGCATGGCTCCTGTTACGAGAAGGCATGCTGATCTTTGGATTTGGTTTAATTTTTTGATAGCTGTCGTTTGTTTCACTTTAGACCACCACACCACAGCATAGGTCTTATGATTGCCGTGTAGATCCACATGGTGACCTTGGGGGATAATCCCCAGGTCTGTCCTATGGTTCGGCGGCATTGCTCATAAGATATAAATGCATTTTTAACTCTGCTTTCTATGTGTGAGTTCCATAACACCTAAGTATTTCACTTCTGTAGCAAAGCTTAATTTAACGTTGAAAAGACTGGGTGCGTTTAAGCCCCTAGGTTTCTTTTTCTTCGTGAAGAGAATCATTTCTGTCTTTTTTGGGTTAATACACAGCGATTTCTCTTTACACCATGTCTCTAAAGTTTTGAAAGCCACTTGCATTCTGTGGCATAGGGTGCTTTCAAACTTTCCTGTTGGCAGAATTACAATGTCGTCTGCGTAGGCTACTATATAGATTTTGTCATGTTCATTGAGGCGGTGAATTAGGATGTCCAGAACAATGTGGAGGTGATAAAACCCCTCCCTGTAGACAGCCCCTCGTAACCTTGCCTCGTATCTTGACATCATTTACAGTTATTTCTATTGCACGCATGGAGAGCATGCTGAGAATCCATCCGCTTACTGTTGTAGGTACATTTCGATTAGTAAGCGAGTGCATTATTTTAGGGAACGTGGTTTTATCGAAAGCTCCCTCGATATCTACGTCCAGGGTGGACTCTTTCTTGTCCAAAGATCGCTCGATGCAACCAACCACGTGATGTAGGGACGTATCGGTGGATTTTCCTTTTGTGTATGCATGTTGATTGGGATGCAGTGGTGAAGAGTTAATAACTGTATCCCTTATGTACCTTTCATTTAGCCTCTCTAGCGTTTTTAATAAGAATGATGTAAGGCTAATAGGTCGGTAAGCGTTTGGAATGGAGTAATCCATTCTTCCAGGTTTTGGTATGAAGACAACCTTTACTTCCCTCCACATCTTCGGTACATAATTCAGAGATAGGAAAGCTCTGAATATTTGCATTAGGTGAGGAAGGTGCTCCTCCAGACCCCACTGCAGCAGGGCTGCATAAACTCCGTCCAGTCCCGGTGATTTGAAGGGGGAGAAGCTAGTATTACCCATTTAACTTTGTCCTCAGTAACAATGAGTCTGGCAATGTGCCAGTCCTCTGTCGAGGGTATGTGATGTTCCTCGTTCCATTTTGCC
Source organism: Altica lythri (assembly GCA_964028335.1). Classification (NCBI taxonomy): domain Eukaryota; kingdom Metazoa; phylum Arthropoda; class Insecta; order Coleoptera; family Chrysomelidae; genus Altica; species Altica lythri. Next base: position 50,739,879 of record OZ034800.1, read on the forward strand.
TCTACTGTGCCAACAGAATCGAAAAAGTGTATTTCTCGCAAGACATGTAGACTTTCTTCCAGGTTGGTAGTTTGGCTACCATCCTGTTTCGTAAGTATACCAATATCTCTATATGGATCTTTTGTTAACGCTCTTTGGAGTCTCGCTGCCTGTGGAAAATCCTCGATTTCTTCACAGTAGGTTCTCCATGCCGTTCTCTGTTTTCAACTTACGACTTTCTTAGGGGGCAAGAGCTTTTGTAAGACTTGATGATTGTGTTCTGTATCGTTGTTGTATACCGTTCCAGATTACTATTATTTCCGGGTGTGGTGACCTTACACTCCCGCAGAGCCCTTTCCAACCGAGAAGCGTAAGCTGCTCTGTCGGTCTTTCTAGGGTCGCGGGATAGAGTTGAGGGCACAGAACCCAGATCTATTTTACATGCTAATCACCGGTGATCTGACATTGATACTTCGTCAGACGCCTGCCAGAATCGGATTTGTTTTGATATTTTAGTTGTACACAACGTTGTATCTACTATGGTTTGACTTCGAGAGTTTACAAAGGTGGGAGTGGTACCTCTGTTTATAATGCAGAGGTTATTCCCTATTATATAGTCATAAAGTGACTTAACTCTGGCGTTTATGTCCTTACTGCCCCATTATCAGCTCCAACTTCTGGTGCTGGCAGTACTTCACCAGTTCCTCCAGTTCCCTGCTAGGTGGTGGTGGTGCGGCTGCATCAGAGGGGAGGTACACTGATGCTAGGACTACGGTATTTGGTTGTCCGTCGCAACTAGCATATTCCATCCTTACTGCAGTCAAGTCTGAGCCGGAGAGATGTGCCAGAGGATGAACTTTAATTTGACTAGGTACATATATGGCAGTCCTTGGCTGGTCATTGCAGAGAAAGTGAAAAGTTTTACCAGTTAAAGTACTTAAACCAATGATGCTGGTTTTCCTTATCCAGGGTTCTTCGATTAATGCAATTGTGTCTTGTTGCTCAGCAAGGTGGCAGCTGATGGTTGCCATGGCCACTCTGCTGTGCTGGAGGTTACACTAAATAAATGAAGTCGTGTTGGCTCCTTCTCTACGATCCATTATATTTTTTTTTTCAATTATTTATTCGGTCAGGGGGACCGTTTCTAAGGACCCGTCGGTCTGCATCTTTGGAGGTTCTTCCTCGGGTGCCTTGTCCGCAGGGGTGTCGACCGCCAGACTTCCTAGCTCGACGCCACTGCTGGTCTCCTCCTGACCTTCCTTCTTGCCAAGAAGTTCTTGGCCTCTTCGGCCTTCACCTTCATAGTCAATGAGGTGAACGCATAGCTCAACCTCATCGACTTTCGTTTGAGGGTAGTCAAGTCCTCGTCCCCTACTCCGAAGACAAAGAGATGCCCTCTAGGTTCTGTTTTGGCCTCGTGCTGGAAAGAGCACCCTCTCGAGACCTTAGGGTCCGGGTTTTGCCCACTTAGCCGACGCAGCACGACCTCCTTCTCCTCGAGTATCTCAGTTGATCTAATTGGGATCCAGAGGGATGCCTTTGTCAGCTTCGGTAGGCAGTCTACTCGCACCACCTCGAGTGATGCGTCCTCCCACAGTCGAAGGCCAACAGCAGTATTGGTAAGCCATGCCAACGTCGCGTCGTCATCGCAGGTAACTCTGATGATTTCACCAGAGTGCGACCACTGACGGAACGTTGGTGGCTTGGCGTTACTGTAAGAGGCGGCCAAAATCACTTTGTCCAGCTCTCTCAGTAGCATTTCTTGGACAAGAACTTCCCTTTCGGCAGAAATTTTGCTGTAGGGGTTGATCTTGTCTGTTATAGCTACTCGAAGGTGACTGGTGGCCACCTCCTTGTAGCTTTACGATTGAGCGGCCGTTGTGTCCTGCCTAACCTTTTTTAGGGTTTTAGGCGTCACCTCGGATGAGGAGGCGCCTGACCTGTTTCTCTTCTATGTTTTACCTTCAGGTATATTGTATTCCTTGCCTCTTTTGGAGGAAGAACTAGCAACATTACCTAAAGGTTGTGCTTCTGAAGGTCCAGAGTCGGTTCGCGCTGCGGGGTTTCTACCAGCCTAGCGTGCCTTCCTCCTTTTCTTCAGTTCCGCACCGCAGACTCGTTTACCATTTTTTTGATTGAGGCAGACATTTCTGTCCAGCCTCAGTGGTGTTGTTTTTTTGTTGTTCGGTTTCTATGTTGGTCCCACGAGTAGCAAGGGAAAAGGAAGGTCACCACCTGACAGAGCCCCGCATGCCAGGGGTAGGCTAAATACAAGAGGGTGCCGCCCGGTGCCCTCAGGGGAACGTTCGCGACCACATTCTAACAAGTGGCCTTTCAGCCCTCGGCACGTTACCTTACACCTTAGCATGGGTTAAGCTGGTCCGCGGCGACGGCTTTCGCAAAAGATTGTGGGGGTTTTTAGGTCCCCTCATTCTACTTATAACTGTCACTGATCAAGTTACCCTGACCACCTCCTATCCGCCACCTTGAGACACGCCTGGTAGGTAGCTCAACCTCCCTTTAAACAAATAAAGGGTGCCAGAAGACCCACAATTATAAACGCAATCAAAAACTCTAACGGTATTTTAACTACAAATGGAAACGAGATTTGCAACATCTTCTCTAGCCACGTCAGTTCAGTTTTCTCTAAAAACGGAAATCTTAAAATCCGTAATTGTATCAATAATTGTCACATTATCCCATATTACATACCCAAAAAACAATATTTAATAAAATATTAGAGTTACCACAAAAATCTGCTGGATCTGATGGAATTTCAACAAACTTTATAAAAAATTGTGCTCATGAATTATTGTTAGTTCTTCACATAATATTTAATAAATCGATTAAAGAAGGTATCTTTTCTAAAATTTGGAAAACTGCCCTTGTGGTACCTATTTACAAGTCAGGGAATAAGTACCTGGTGGAGAATTATCGTCCCATCTCTAAGCTATTATTATTAGGTGAGCTGTTTGAATCAATAATCTGCGACTTTTTATATTGCGACGTAAAACACATTATTACTTCTTCACAACATGGTTTCATAAAGAATCGTTCCATTGAAAGTAACCTATTTGAATACACTAAATATATCTTAAAAAATATGAATGATGGCTACCAAATCGACTCAATTTATACTGACTTTAGCAAGGCGTTTGACAAAATTGATCATCCGACACTGCTGTCAAAACTTGCTGAAGTTGGTGTACACGGTAACTTACTTAATTGGTTTAGCTCGTATATTTCCAACAGATCTCAGTCGGTAATAATCGGAAAATATCGCTCAGTTTACTTTGATGTCACATTAGGGGTCCCACAGGGTTCTCATCTTGGCGTTTTACTATTTAATATCTTCATCAACGATATTTCCCGCTGCTTTTCCTTTTCTGAATATCTTTGACTTTAAAATATTAAATGCCAAATAGAATGGCACTGAAAGGATGCTTATGCAATCAGATTTAGATAATTTTGCTGATTACTGTCGAAATAATTTTCTACATATAAATGTAAAAAAGTGCAACTCTAAAACTTTTACGCGAAATAAAACAGATCATTATAATGACTATGACAAAAAAGGCTAATTAGGCTTTAGGTTTCCTTATTCGCACTTGCCACGACTTCCGAAATATCCACTCTGCACGATCATTATATATGGCATATGTTAACAGTCAACTCAGTTTTGCCTCTGTAGTCTGGAATCCGCAGTACATTGTTTACATTGAGAGTCTACAAAAGATCCAAAATAAATTCATCACTTATTCTATTTCAGAAGACACCTTACCTTGCAGAGCGAAATTTTCAGAAGAAACCTTACGTGCTAATAATGATATCAATGACGTGATCGCAGAGGTCTGGTCCATAAATAGATAGGTTTCTGGATTCTGTCCTTAACTTTCTAGGGTCTCTTTCAGACGCTCCAGATCATATTTCTTGCCGGCGCGCGGCGGTATCTAAATCTCACTCTTCGAGTTCGCGACGCAAATCTGCTACTGTCAGATCACACAATCGTTTCGCCATCTTCACTTTGATGTCTATATTGTCTATTTATTTAAACTGTTCTTAACTTACACTGTCTTTAATCTAGAAAGTTCTTAAGTCCGTAATTTGCACATAGTTTTTCAAAATTACTGTAATGTTTTAAACTAATCACAACAATTAATCAAATTATTTTAAACAACTAAACTATAACAGTAATTTATTAATTTATCTGTACAAATCTTCATACTCGACTAACTTCTGGACGCTCCGTTTCTGTTTATACAAGCCTAGAAAAAAATCTGGAATCGTTTATTGTTGTATTTAGGAATGTTTCCCTGTTCTAAGAAATAACCTGCTTGGAATATTCTCTTCGCAGTATTATCGCTGTCGACTGGTGTTAAGAGGTGGAGCTATCGGTGTCATAGGCGTCGGCGTGGATATTCGTATGTCGCAATTTAAACATAAAAACATGAAAACATGTAATTATGTTTATAATAATGCCAAACCAAAAAAATATTTACAAAATCCTTGAAATAACATGTAACGAAGGGGTGTGGATAAAAGAGCGGGTTTTGAAAAAGTCGAACTCCATTTCACGCGTTTCTTGATTTCTTACCACATATTGATTCTACATCGGCTAGCTGTGACTCGTTAAAGTTTGACAGTCGTATGACAAACTGAATTTGAGACACGCGTTTTTAAAAAATTTGCGACCAAAAGGTATATTGTTTTTATTTTTATTTGAAATAATTTATTAAGAAACTGTTTTGGGTAAGTAAATTTGAACTTTTCTGGAAGTTGTTACATGTATTAGTAGTCTATTATCGCTGCATATTTTTGTTAAAGAATTATATAAGTAAATGCTCTATTTTATTTTATGCTGTAAATGAGCCACTTTTAAATGCCATGAGAGAGCTGGCTCTTTTAAAGCATTTGTTTTAAAAAGTGAAATTTAGGATTGAAGAAAAACTAAAGACAAAAAATTAGTAAAACTTTTAGTGAACAATTTAAAAGAAGATACAATCTTTGTTTCTTAAAAAATTGGAAGCAACTTGGCATCTGATTTCGATTTCCTTAAAGTCGATTCATATGGTTTATATCTTTAGAACAGATTTGAGTTACTAACATTCGAAATCTAGATTTAAGAGCTTAGATTAAAATGGAGGGTAATTTGCCAATTTCAAGGAAATCGAAATCAGATGCCTAGTTGCTTCCAATTTTTTTAAGAAATGTAGATTTTATTTCTGGCTTTTTTGTGCAATTTTTTTTTTAATTGCGCTTCAATTTTTTTTAAAAAGTTTTCATTTTATCCTTTTTAGTTGCTACTTGGCCTTGTCAGATATGGGAGCAAAGTTATAGGATTATTGTAAAAAATTAAAAAAGTGAGTAAAGTCTTTGATACGTCAATGTTGTTTTCTTGTGGTTGGTTATTTATAGGATGCATTTATAATTTAACTACCTTTCTTTAAAAGTGTAGTAAGATAAATTAAATTCATTTGTATGCCAAATAAAACTTGTAAATTTAAAGGTCATGGTTACAGTACTATAAATCAAACTTCTAAAAAATTTTCCATTCAAAAAAGTAAACACTTTAATTATAATTGAACCGAAGATAACAACAACTGTAACTTAATTAATTAGTTTTGGTAGCTTTAGTTAACTAGTTTGTATTGAACTTATGTTCAGGGTTTAGTTTACAAAAAATGTATTATTATAAATAAATAAATAATTATATGTTTTTTATTGTTTTATTTTTTATGTGAGTATATTGTGAATATTAAGCGAGTTGGTACTGACAGCTGGTTCTTGTTTTGATGAGTTTTTTGTTATAAATGATTTTTTCTAAAAAAACAGCTAATCCGGCAAACTTTGTACCGCCTGTTAATGATTTCTTTTCCTGTTTTTGTTTTTTTTTTTGTTAAATTTTGTTAGTTTTATCATACTTCCTAGTAAGTTTATGTTTTTTCAATTGTTTTTTTAATTTCCCACATTTTTTATTTTTTTTTTAATTATGGTGATACTTTCTCGATTTTTCGTTTTTCCTTTCATTTTTCAGTTTTTTTCCTTTTTACTGTAGTTTCTCAAACATTTGGAATATTTTTTTCCATTCTTTTTGTTTTTTTTGCATTTTTTTGCTTGTATCGATTTTATGTATTTTTCAATTCCTTTCCTAAATTTTGCAAATGTTTCTTGTTTTTATTTTTTCCATATATATTTTCCTATTTTTTTTATTTTTCGATTAATATTTATTTCTATAGCTTTTTCCCATTTTTCCTGTTTTTAAATTTTTGTGGCCAATTTTTTTACATTTACTCATATTTTTGATTTTCCCACATTCTTTTTTTTTGCTATTTTTTTTGTTGATTTATTATTCGTTTTTGTTAGTTTTTCTCTTTTTTTCAATTTTGTTTCTTTTTACAATTTGTGCGTTTTTTTCTTGATTTTTTATTACAATTTGATTTTTTCCTGATTTTTGTTTCATAATTTTTTCCGCTCGTTTTTCCTTTCATTAAAAGTTTCAATTAATTCACATTTTTTTTAAAAATTTGTTCTGTGCTAAGAGTTAGAAATTCTAACCAACGCCCAAATCCAGGTTTTATACCCAGATCACAGCATGGCACCAAATATGGTTGTATTAATTTTAATTGCTTTAGATAAAATTTAAGTAAAAAAAAACACTATCCGTTTGTTTATATTTACCTTAGCAAAGGTTATACACAAGATAAAGTAAAATCCGTAGGTATCAGTCGGTCTATACTTTGATTTGTACTGTATTATAGAATTAATATTTATTAGTATTGCTTGTATTGCATAGAATATTGCTAAAAGTTAATTTATAAAATTTACCATTTTACAATAAAAAATAGCTAAAAAATGTTTTTAAAATTAATTATTATTATAATGAACCTCATATTTTTTACATAAAATTTTTAACTTTATGACATCTGAAAAATATTATCTTTTTGATATCTTTTCGATGAGCTCTAAAAGATGACCCTACGCGGCTTATAAGTCAGTTTTCTGATAACTTAATGTTAACCTTAGGATAATTATTTCGGATGTCAGATCATAAAAATGTTATTATTATGATATCTTTTTGTCGAATGGGATGCGTCTCCATAACCTAAATGTCAAATAATAGAATAGATTTCTACCAATAAATTAACTAAATAATTTAATATACTAAAAGAGCTGTTATACGCAGTAAGCTTGATAAATAAATTATTTTTGGTACATCAACTTTATTAATGTTAAAAAACAACCAAGTTACAATTTACTCACCAAAATTGTTACAGATTCACAAGAACTTTGCTGGATAACGTCTAAACAGTTTTAAAATTACAATGAACCATTTCTACTCCCCTTAACTGATTATACACCCCCTTATATAATTAAAACAAACTTTTTAGCATTTTTGATTAACATAATCTACCCTACATCAAGAAGATTCTGGAATATAACCTTAAAACAGTCTTTTAAGTAGAGGTCCTTTCTTTATTGAGTTATCCCGTTATACTGCCCCCTCCTTAGATTTATTCCTCCCAGGATGTTATTTCCTAAATCGAGTTTCCGCAAACACCTTGAGCCAATCAAACCATCTTTTTGGAGCTGCTGCACTGAGGTTTCTCTGGTAAGGCGCTAATCGATCATGATGAACCACGACGGGTTTTCCTGATAAATCTGATTTGATCTGATAAATGACATCGTTTATCTTTTTCTTTTCAAGTTCTTCTGTAATTTGGGACAAATCCCTCGACGCCGTAGGGGGTTATAGAGCCAGACTAAATCTTCAACTTGGTAACTCTTTTCCATTGTCCGCGTGTCATAGTACCTCTTTATCCGAACATTAGATAATTGAAGTTTCCCACGCACCAGGTTGTGTATATTCTCCATTCAATTCTAAAGAATCGGCGACATATTTTTCATAGGCCACCTGGTTAACAACCAAACACCAAGTTACATAGTAGGTAGTCTTATTTCTCTAGCGAACAGGACCTTCGCAGTTCATTAGAAATAGTGAAATTTGTCGATTCCAATCCCTGACACTGTGACATCACTTTTAACAGATAGTTAGCTATAGTCCGATTTATTCGTTTCACCATTTTATCACACTGAGGGTGCATCGCTGTGGTTCTCGTTTTGTGAAACAGCTTGCTCTCAAAATTTCTCCCTTGGTAGTGGCTTCCTGATTGGGAAGGCTTTAACCCATTTAGTGAAGTAGTCCATTACAACAAAGATGTCCTTATTTCCTATATCGCTCTGTGGAAGTGGCTCCAATACATCTACTGCGATTCTTTCCAAAGGACCAGGTATTGTTGCATTTCTGCCCTCGGTTTTCGATGCGAACCATTACTGGCAGCACATTTGGTGCATTTACGACACCAATCTTTAACATCGTTAGATCCATTTACCCAGTAAAATCTATCTCGGACCTTTTGTAGCGTACTCAAGCATCTTTCAAGCGGAAATTCGTGCCATCGAAAGATGTATAGAATTTAATATTAAAAGGAACTATCGTAGACAGAAGATTGTAATCATGTCAGATAGTCAAGCAACCATCAAAGCTCTGAACTGAGATACAATCAGTTTAAAGATGGTCTGGGAATGCCTAGGCAAATTAAATGAACTAGGACAGAATAACACTGTTACCCTCCTATGGGTTCCAGAACACGTAGGAATAGAAGAAAATGAGAAGCTGAAACCCCATACCTGAGACCAGAACCATCCTGTGGAATTAGCAGTAGTACAATCTTAGAAAAACTAAGAAAAAAAGGAATGGGGAAAAATCCATGTACTGGAATGATCTAAAAGGACTAAGACAATCGAAGACGCTCCTGGGAAACTATAACGAGAAGAGATCTCACAGCTGTCTTAACATAAGTAAGAAAAACCTCCGAATTATAACAGGAATACTAACCGGACACTGTCGATTAAGAGGACACATGAAGAAACTAGGATTAGTAGATGAAGCAAACTGCAGATTTTGTGAGGTAGAGGATGAAACCTCAATACACATACTCTCAGAATGCATAGCATTAAGTACTTCTAGGGTCAAATACCTAGGGTCATATAAAATAGAAAGGGAAGAATTATCTAATTTAAAACCCAATGATATCCTAAAGAAATCATCAGAAATATAGCAAGAAAAGGGGGACACAATAGATCTTATAGGTCGCAGATGTATCTGTTACCCCTAACTACATACATACATACATACATACATCACTATGTATCTGTTTTAAAATTTCTGGTACGCCATTTTTTTGGACCACTATTTGTTTCCTGTTTCTGTGCCCTCGGAATTTTCTACAAGTCTTTTAAGGAGTCCACTGTCCAAAATTAAAGAGTTCCATTGGGTCCAATATGCTTTTAAAGCAGAAGAGGATGAGGATATCTCTCTCCACAACGGACGACGGTCCATTCTTTTTCATTCTTAAATCTTTTTCAGAACAGGATCGTTTTGTTGTTGCTCTTTCATTCTAGAGCTCCCGTTTTCTAGCACAACCTTAACCAAGGCAAGTTTTTCCTCGTTCTGATCCACTCGGGTACAATGATGGCAGTTATTTCTTATATGTCTTAGTTTTCCGCAGCTCCCGCACTTCACTGGGCGCCTTCTTTTGGGGATAACTTCATTAACCTCTCCTCTAGGTTCTTCCTAAATGTTTTACATGTTTCCATATGTTCAACCATTTGTCGTCTGGTCTTGACTTTCGACTTCATAATTCTTTACTGTTTCATCAGGGATTTTGGCATAGGAAATAATTTGTTAGCTGTCTACTTATTTTGATATCCTCCCATCTCCAATGCTCTTTGATGTATATCATATACATCTTCTGCAGTGTCCTGCAGTACTGAAGTTAAAATGAAGTTAAAAATGTTTATCCCTTAATTTTATTTGCATTAGATAGCGTACAAGGCGAATGTAGTCGATTTTATGTTTAGTGCCGATTGTGCCACTCTATGTCCATTTGCGTGTTTTCTGTATATATAATTTTAAAATTTGTTTATATATCAAAAGAAATACAAAGTATCATAAAATTTTTGAAAGATTTGTTTATCTAATTATTTTTTGTAACCAGGCATAATGTACCTTAAAGATAAATATTGAAAATATTTCCAAATACCGGAAGGATCACCAGAATAATGAAACAGTAGAATTCAATGACATAGGTCGTGAAAATGTTCATGATTTGTAAAATAAATTACATATAACATATTGTGTTTTTACACAAACAATATCAGGAAAAAACATTTATTTGTAGTTAAGGTTACCCCTTCCCGATGGGATTGAAAATAAAAACGTAAATATATAATTTGAAAAACAACTCACGCTCAGTGTAAAATTCCCATATATGCATACATAATTTCGGAAGCAAATCTACATAGGTACGTAAAAATATTGTGCATCTCTGACCGTCGGACGTAGAGAGAAGGGGAGAACAAAAAGTTTTCTTTATTTAAGCACATTCTTGCAGTGAGAGTTGTGATGCTCCAGCAGTGGTCTAGGTAGTAAGCAGTATTTATATTACTAGGGTACTAAGTGACGTATTATTGCCTGACTAAGTGCCGTGAACCAATAGTGTTTAAATAAAAATGAATTATATCGTATTAGCCGTTGGTATTTTGAGTATTGTTGCTTGTTCTCATGCTACTGCAGTTAGACAATGTAATGCTGGTAAGTCATATAATTTTCTTTAATATTAGTAACATAATATACAGCAATCGTCACAGATTGGGTACAAGACTCGTAAATCTTTCTTGTCTAAAAGTTATTTAACAAGAGAAAGTAGGTGAGTATGGGTCACACACATAAACACGAGTTTTGTTTCCATTTAATCATAATATCTAAATAACACTCATAACAGATACTTTTTAAAGAAAGATTAAATTTTTTATTAGTAGGTAATTATTAAATTAATATAATATTATATTTATTGCATAATTCCTCCACCTTTATACAACTTTGTTACTATAGACAGATGTTGCGTCTTTCAGTATATTTAAATTCTTGTGAATAAGAAGTATAAAATTTGCAAAAAATACAATATTAAATTTACTATCAAATTATTTTAATTATTGGTCTAGAAATTTTGTATTAACGTTTAAACTGTGCGTAGTCGTTTCAATTACTTTCGTAATTCTTGGAATAAATTAAATAGTTCAAATACTATTTCTTTGAAATCCTCGATTCCATCGATTAGTATGTTTAATCCAGATTTTTAACTTCTAGATATGAACTCATCTGTGTTTTTTTTTTGTTAGTTGTTTTCATGGGTGTGAAAAGTTGTGCTTAACAGCCAAATATCAAATATTTACTCTTTACAAAATATAGGACAAACAAGTATTCAAATAATTGAATTTATATTTTCAATTAAGCAAATGCTTGTAATTTGACAATATCCATAAAGCAATCGAAATTGTTTTGAACATTTTTAGTGTCTTGGGCTAAAATTTATTTGCGCTCATTTATTATTAGTTCTTTTAGCACCTGAAAATTTTCCGGTTTAGTCTTAAAAACTTTCAAGTACCACATAAAAAAATCCAAAGGATTCTAATCTAGGAGTCTCGGTGCTTATTTAATAGTTCCTCTTTAACCTAGCTATTTACCTGCAAATACAGCATCAATATTCTCACAAACAGCTCTTTCAAAATTGAAAATCGCTTCATCTTGTTTAAACTATATATCTTCATTCAGAACATTAAAAAGTTTGGGATTGGGAAACAAATTAGCAATTGCTGCACTATTTCCTTTTGGAAAAATTCCAAATATTGTAGGTACTCTATTAACAGTTTTGTCAAGGAAAATTGATCCTATAACCTGATTTCCTTCAATGCCTGTCCAAATATTTACTTTTTTGATCATTAAGTTTGGCTTTTCTTCATTCAGTGTAAATTTACATCAGCCAAATATTGACATTTTGTCAATATACTTAACTATTTAACATAAATGTAGTTTCATCCGAAAACAGAATGTTTTCTACTAGAATGTTGTTTGTGTCTAATTAATCCATTTTTTTTTCAACCAGAATCATAATTCTAACCTAATTCCTGGAGGTTTGTAAGTTGCAAGAATGCAATTTATATTTTGTTTAAACTAAATAACTGACTTATTAACAACACAACAATAACATGTTTTTGTTTAATATCCAGATTGCTGTGTTTTTTTATATAAAAATTTAACAAGGTGTCCAAGTCTCAATTTTATTTTTCGTATAATTGAGCAAGGAAACAAAATTATATTTGGTCGTTATGTAAAAGTTTACCCACCTTTATAAAAATAGCCATCAAGATGATAGTGTTGTTATTTAACTATGAAGGATAGAGGGAAGGAGCATTATTTCATATGAGAATGCAGCAGAAAAAGTGTACGTTATTAATTACAATTCAAAACTTGACCGAAGTGGCGCTAATATCAAGTGAGTGTATAAATTATAGAGAACGTTAAAGTATAAACAAAGTTCAAATAATAAAGTAAATTTAACCTAAAAAATTACTGTGAGATAACATTGATAGTCAAGTCTTCCAAGTTTAAAGCAGAAGTGTTTCATTCTGTATATTTAGCGCTTCATAAAAAAAACACCCTCGTGCTGCAGTGGCGCCACCCTAATTTGTTACCTTTTGATGTATTTACATTTTTTCATACATTTAGATGGTTCTCCTTTCTTCTACCCTTCATATATTTAACAAAATCGATGATGATGCCATATCTCTAAATTGGGACATCCAGTACACATTATTATTATTAGGATTTAAAAAAATCGCGATTGAAAATATCTATTAATTGACGGATCCATACTGTTTTTAAAATTGTATTTAAACTATTGAATTTTTTCGGTGTTATGATTTATTTTAATCCAGTAGATACTTAATTTTGTTAAACCTAATATAAATTTATGATTAAATTCGATTAAAATTCTTTAAATACCTTGTTAACATATGTTATTAGGAAACAATAGGTATAAAAATAGTGAAAACGTATTTTTTTCCAAGGTTAAATAAAAAAACATTGAAAAACATTGAAATTAGAAGTGATGTAGGTACATGCACAAACCAATGCCTGTCTATTATTAAAATGTAATCAGCGTAACTTCACCATAATAAATTTTTTACAGTAATAAAATAAGTTTTACTAAGCAATAGTCATGATTTTAAACTACACCATCCAAAGTTCCTAAAATGCAATACAAGTATAGTAGGGGCGCCAGGTAAGTTTTCGTGGCCGTTTAAGAGACGGAAGCAGCCAAATGTATTTCTTGTATTTTGCCCTGCTGATTAGTAATTTTGGGGGTAATTATCTAAAAAATTGTTAGCAAATTTGTTATTAACAATTTAATTCTTTAAATTGCTATAACTTTTGAACTAGAAAGTTATGGATATTTTTCAAAATTATTATGATTTTTAATAAAAATGAAAATGAACTTTAAAAATTGAAATTTACTTTATTAAAACAAGAGATATCCTCAATTAAGTGCAAAAACAATGCAACAAAGTGTCTTTTTTGGTTTATTTCCACTTAACCACTCATAATTCGATTTTCAGGAATCTGGCAAAGGTTTATAAAAAGCTCATTTGAAAGAAGATGAACTGAGTTTTAAAATAAACTTTATATTAAATATGATTTCAGTTCTTTTTAACAAAGTTATAACAATAACAATTAAAACATCAATTTTTTATCAAAATACAGCCAAGCTTTTTGTTTATAAGCATTTTCAACACTATTACAGAAAACATTTTACATTTAGTTGTTTAAAGGCGTAAAAATCGAATTATAAACTTTTTCAAATTCATTAATATTAAATTATCGTTTTTAGTTTTCGCTTGCGAATCTTAGTGGCGTATTATCATTGTAACTTACCTTATGTTTGAATGTATTCAATATATGTAGTTTAATAATTGCAAAAGGTAGTAATTCTGATATCATAGCCATCTTTAAATGTTGATGTGCTCATACTCTTTTAACTTCTTAAAATTTGACAATATTGAGATGTTTTTACATACTTTACAGTCAAATTAACTGCTTAATGTTTTTAATTCGTTAAACGGTGAATTTGTCTTAAAAAATAATATGTTAATAAACAAAATTATAGCTATTTTATTACCACCAATGCACCAACGGAAGCATTAGTTCCAAACGGTAGGTATACAGTTTGTTAACGTGAATCATACCTTTGTAAGCTCCAGAAATACCTTATTCGTTTTATTTTTGTCAGCAAAATAAAACAAACAATTAAAAATATTTATAATGCTAATGAACTAAAATGAATTGAAGGTCATAATTTTGACTCAGCTACCCCACCCCTGTTATGCTTACATAAAAAGCTGTGGTTATATTACTTGTTACCCTTAATTTATGGCCTCGTGATTCGTCTAGTAATCCAAGTTGTATTGTTGTGCTCCCACATTCTTATTTAGAGTTTGGTATAGAAATTGTGAAATTAAAGAGTTAAATTCGACCAATTATTTATTCATTACCTAGATTTATAATTCTACCTTTATATATTTTTATTATGAAATTTGAACCTATACCTACAGGAGGAGCTCATTTTGATATCACTTCCTTCCTCAAAACCATACAATAAAAATCGTTTCTGACTAAACTCATTTTGAGTTATATCTAATTTATCTTTGATTACTTTTTGTCGGGAATATCTTTAGGTACACTTCGTTTCATCTTTTTTTATTAAATGACTTATGTATTTTCTCATTACCTTTTTTATATTTATATAGATAAGTAGATACCTGAATATATTTTTGTTATATTGTCACGGGCTAGTTTCTCGTTAACGCTGAGATATCTTAATTTGTAAACAAAATTGTTTCTTACCTTATAATTCTTCATTATTGTAGGGTTTAATCGAGTCGGGAACCGGTCGATTTAGTTCGATTATAGATAATCGCCAATTATTGGTTATTCTGGCCATAAATTATTCCTAATATCGCTGAAATTGTTTTAGAAGTATAGTTATTAAAATTGAGTTTATGAATTCTTGGGGTTAGGTTTTTATTTTCACCAGGCCGAGGTACTATTTCTCTTCTTTTGTCGATAACTCGACGTATAGTGTTCTACAGTCAGTGTTCCGTTATATTTCTATCTTGCTTACTAAAATTAAAAATGAACGAGAAATTAGGTAATGTTGGGATTTTTATTGTTATCTTAATAAGTAATAAGATTAGTTGTATCAAACGACCACTGTTTGTTTGTAAATTGGTAGCTGAAGATCCTACGGTTATTGTCCTTATAGTAGTAGAGGCCATTTATTTTGAAGTGTGCATCCTTATTGTAATATTTAAAAGTTTCTACACTGGTTTGTGTTATAATATGATACTGATATTAATTATAAGATTTTAAATAATTTTATATGCAGACTTCATCATTAAATACAATTTTTATAAATAAGAAATTGAAATTCTTTATGTATTTTTAAAAGATAGTTAAAAGTATTAGATTCATGCCTCCTTCATAAAATAAGACCTTGAACATAAAGACATTAAAATATTAAGGAAGTTACAATAAGCCACAGGAACAAGATTTACATCCGCAGCAAGCACGCAAGATGAATACATTTTTTATAAATAAGAAATTGAAATTTTTTATGTATTATCAAAAGATAATTAAAAGTATTAGATTTATGTCTCCTTATAAAATGAGACCTTAAACATAAAGACATTCAAAAGTCAAGGAAGTTACGATAAGCCACAGGAACAAGATTTACATTCGAAACAAGTGCGCAATAAACATCCATGTTTTTTTATGATTTATGAATTTTAAAAGGTTCATAAGACTGGAAAATGTTTGCCTTCAAACATAGAATAATATTTATGAAACCTAAATATATAAATTTTATTCAACATCTGTCAGTTATGAATGGTTAAGTGGGGATATTTCTGGTTCAATTAAACGGATTTATTTATTTTTTTAATGTTCATTTTATTCGTTTTTTTTATTAGAAATTATAATAATTTAAAAAATATGTGCAAATTTTTTAATTTAAAAATTATTGCCATTTAAACAATAAAATTGTTGATAACAGATTTCCTGACCATTTCTCGGATAATCACCCTTGAAATTCGTAATCAACATATTAAAACATATTTAAAAGACTTGAAAGATTTTAGCTCTCTTCAACGTCTTTGAAAACTGAGCTGGAGCCTGTACTAGTAGGAATCAAGTGTTAAAATTCAATTAAAAATGTTATTTGTTATAAAAAGTTATAGTCCGGGTTCCCACGTGGAAAAAAAGGCATAAAGAATAACCGGCTGAAACTTTCAGAATCGCTTAATTGCACTTAGACCTACAAACTTCCATAGCAACAACATCGATGGATGGGGCGTTTTTTCTGCAGCAGTGGTCAAACGTGTCAAAGTTATGACCCTCCCCGGAGTGATGGATAACCGATGCATTTTTTGTGAATCAACAGTTTTTTATTATTATTACATAATAAACATGTGACCTACAAAAAGAAGAGGGCGTTTGGCGGGGCCTACGCGCTCAACATGTAATAGTTACGACTGCCAACGAATTTACGAATAACCAGTTAATTTTTTCAGAATGTATTGTTTTTTTATAGTCTTACCACGTAATCATATTGACCTACAATCTGAAAGGGTCGTTTTTCCTAACCTACGCCCTAAACATGTATGACTTTTTGGGGGGGTCGGACTTATAAATAACTGTAGGCCAAAAATCTCATAACGTTTTAAATAGTATTTGGTAACCAAAAATTGTATTGACCTACAAAAAACAAGGGCCATATTTCATAACCTACAAAAAAATGAATTTAATTATCCAGACTGACATCTGCGTGTAAGGTATAATAAAATTGGTATTATAAGGTTTAAAAAATTGGTATAATAAGAAATAAAAATAAACAATATTTCAAATTTAAAAAAATTCAGTGAAATTTTATTTATTCATAATTTCTGGGCGGAACAGATATGAATTTAATATTTAAGTCGAAATCATCGACAAATGTACTGATATCACCCCCTTCATCGTCATCAGTATCGTCACCACTATCACTTCCTTCAGAATCATTGTCTGATTCTGCACCAGTGTCAGCAATATTCAATTCTGTACAGAGATCACATTTCATTCAAGAGTTTATATAAAATACAAAAATTATAACATACAGTAGCTGCGGCAATTTAATGGTTAGAAAGGATAATAATACCTTCCATTTCTGTAATTTCATGAAATCTGGGACTTTCAGGGCCTTCAAACCAGAAAAACTCGTATTTTCCATCAATGATGGTCCATCCAAATTATTCTGGTTTCAGAGTCGATGGATGTCTCATATGAGCATTGCACCATACACTCGAAATATAAATTGTTCTTTTAATATGCTGCAGTAACTCTGCTTTCGTAGGTGGAAGGCTGGAGGCATCGTACCCAAGAATTTTCTTTTGTATAACCGTTTCTTGTTTGCTTTTGTATTTGTAAGTCTTCTCGAACAATTCAAATCTTGCTTTGTGAACATCTTCACTTTTAACTGAATATACTTTACATAGAAATTTTTCAATGTTTTTGAATACATCGCAGCTCTCGGTCAATTCCGGTAAATTGAAATAATTTATTAGTTGGATAAAGGCTTTCTGATATTCGGAACTATTTTTTAAAATAGCAAAAGGGCGCTTTTTTCCTTTGCGAAAGAAAGCAGGGTTATAGGCCAATGAAATAGCAAATTGCTTACCAAGATTTTTATAACTTTCATTAATATTAAGAAAAGTTTTTTTTTCGACTCCTTGTTCTATCCCAACAACAATTACTGCTTTTAAATATTTAAAATTAGCCAACAATCGTAATTCAACTGCAAATATGGTATACGATTTTAGTGTCAGCTTCAATAATATATTTTTTGAACTTATATTTATACGAATTCGTATAGATATCTATTAATCAGTATTGAATTTGATACATGGAAGCGCCACCTGGTGGTAACTTCCATTAATACGAATATCATAAACCCATTAAAAATACATCATCATACTGATTTTCATGACAATCGGTTGAACGGGGCAGAAGTTGTTACTCTGCAGCGCCACCTAGTGGCGAGTGGCATCAATGAGCATATCATACAAACCTTGTCCGTGGAAAAAACATATACCTACCAATTTTCATGACAATCGGTTGAACGGGACAGAAGTTGCTACTCTGTAGCTCCAGCTGGTGGCGAGTGGCATCAATGAGCATATCATGCAAACTTTCTACGTGGAAAAATACATATACATACCAATTTTCATGACAATCGGTTGAACGGGGCAGAAGTTGCTACTCTGTAGCTCCACCTAGTGGCGAGTGGCATCAATGAGCATATCATGCAAACTTTCTACGTGGAAAAATACATATACATACCAATTTTCATGACAATCAGTTGAACGGGGCAGAAGTTGCTACTCTGTAGCTCCAGCTGGTGGCGAGTGGCATCAATGAGCATATCATGCAAACTTTCTACGTGGAAAAATACATATACATACCAATTTTCATGACAATCAGTTGAACGGGGCAGAAGTTGCTACTCTGTAGCTCCAGCTGGTGGCGAGTGGCATCAATGAGCATATCATGCAAACTTTCTACGTGGAAAAAACATATACCTACCAATTTTCATGACAATCAGTTGAACGGGGCAGAAGTTGCTACTCTGTAGCTCCAGCTGGTGGCGAGTGGCATCAATGAGCATATCATGCAAACTTTCTACGTGGAAAAATACATATACATACCAATTTTCATGACAATCAGTTGAACGGGGCAGAAGTTGCTACTCTGCAGCGCCACCTGGTGGTGAGTGGCATCAATGAGCATATCATACAAACCTTCTCCGTGAAAAAGTACATATATGTACCAATTTTCATAATAATCGGTCCAGTAGTTTTGGAGTTCATCGATAACAAATAGACAAACATTCATCTTTATATATATAAATGTATTTTTAAATTGCAATTTACAGACAAACTATTGATTTGTCAAAAAAAACACGAATACTATTTTGTGGCACTTTTAGAGCTCGACAATTTTTATTCAAGGCACTTTTTTCCAAATTTAAAATAAAACATTTTATGGTTTTTGGGTCGTTTGAAAAACAAACAGTGAAGTGTTTTTTTTATTTTTTTATTACTGCCCCATTTTTTTTGTAGGCCACTTATAACAACTTAAACTATCTTGTATTTCAAAGCGAATAAAAAAAATAAAAAAAGGTTATTTATAAGTCCGACCCCCCCAAAAAGTCATACATGTTTAGGGCGTAGGTTAGGAAAAACGACCCTTTCAAATTGTAGGTCAATATGATTACGTGGTAGGACTATAAAAAAACAATAGATTCTGAAAAAATTAACTGGTTATTTGTTAATTCGTTGGCAGTCGTAACTATTACATGTTGAGCGCGTAGGCCCCGCCAAACGCCCTCCTCTTTTTGTAGGTCACATGTTTTATTATGTAATAATAATAAAAAACTGTTGATTCACAAAAAATGAATCGGTTATCCATCACTCCGGGGAGGGTCATAACTTTGACACGTTTGACCACTGCTGCAGAAAAAACGCCCCATCCATCGATGTTGTTGCTATGGAAGTTTGTAGGTCTAAGTGCAATTAAGCGATTCTGAAAGTTTCAGCCGGTTATTCTTTATGACTTTTTTTCCACGTGGGAACCTGGACTATTAATTACGTATTAAATTATAAAAAATTCAATATTTTATTAAAAAAATCCTATTATAAAACTAAATTTGATATTCATAAAAAGTTAATACGAGTATTTACCATATAAAAATGTATTTAATTTGGAGATAATTAATTTTTATGAGGCATTGACGGATTTAAGTAGATAAATTATAATTTGATGGATTTCGTTAAACCACAACTTTTCACGTGAACACAAGTCTCTTAAAATGTGAAAAGTACGTTAAATACGTTCACTTACACAAAATATTTGAACAGTGATGCAACCTACAGTCTTACACTTGCATAAGATTAAAATTTTGATTATTATTTTGTTTTACTGTGAAAATAATGAATTGTAAATTTGTATGGGGCACTGTCCAACGCCAGTTGTTCGAACTTTTCCATAAAGAAATTTGCTATTACCGGGCTGAGAGGGCTTCCCATTGCTACTCCTTCGATCTGTTCGTAAATCTTATTGTCCCATGAAAAATAAGTGCTGGTAAGGCAATGTTTAAACAAATTGGAGATGTCCTCTGGGAATTTATCATCTATATGTGCCATTGCATTGCTTAGGGGCACTTTTGTAAAGAGAGATACTACATCAAAACTTACTAATATATCATTCTCTTCAAGAACTAAGTCTTTAATTTTTGAAATAAAATGTGTGGAATCTTTGACCTACGAATCAGTAAGTCCGATGTATGGTTGCAGGAGTGATGACAGGTGTTTAGCCAAATCATATGTCGGTGAACCAATGGTGATTACAATGGGACGCAGCGGAATGTTGGCTTTGTGTATCTTTGGCAAACCATAGAGTCTTGGTATAGCAGCTTCACTTTTACAAATTAATTTCTTTGTCTGTTCTTCTAGACTTGACTTCTTCACTAAGGTCTTTGTTGTTCTTATTACGCGTTGTGTTGGATCATTGCGTAACTCCTTGTAACTGCTAGGATCTAGTAAATCTTTTATCTTTTCCTTATAATCCGCGGTATTTATTACGACAGTGGCCCAAAAACCATTGATACATTAGACAATGGCCGCGAAAGCCTTTCACAGTTTATTTGTCGCCTCTATGGGGAGGAGATAGCAGCGTTGCACCGACAACTGGAACAAGGAAGGAAGAAAAAAGCACAGTTATTAGCCTCCTTGGCTTTTCTATCTCGTTGTAGGGAAGAGAATGTCATACCGAAGTTCTTGAAAGCAAAGCAAGTAATAAGATCTGCTCAAGCTCGAAGGATTTAAAACCGAACAGAAAATCAAAATAAAAAATTAAAGACTTAGTTCTTGAAGAGAATAATATATTAGTAAGTTTTGATGTAGTATCTCTCTTTACAAAAGTGCCCCTAAGCAATGCAATGGAACATATGGATGATAAATTCCCAGAGGACATCTCCAATTTGTTTAAACAGTGCCTTACCACCACTTATTTTTCATGGGACAATAAGATTTACGAACAGATCGAAGGAGTAGCAACGGGAAGCCCTCTCAGCCCGGTAATAGCAAATTTCTTTATGGAAAAGTTCGAACAACTGGCGTTGGACAGTGCCCCATACAAGCCAAAAGTTTGGTATAGATATGTAGATGACACATTTGTAATTTGGAGCCATGGGCAGGATAGATTGCAAGAATTTCTGACACACATTAACAGCATCCATGAAAAGATACAGTTTACGATGGAAATCGAAGACAACAACAAGCTGGCGTTCCTTGATGTGTTATTATCACGAAAAGGAAGATCATTAAGCCACACAGTGTACAGAAAACCTACACATACGGATCGTTATTTACATAGGGATTCCAACCACCACCCATGTCAGAAATATGGAGTCATCAAAACCTTAGCAGAAAGGGCAAGAAGGATTTGCGAACCCGAGGCACTAAACGCAGAGCTAACTCATATTCATGATGCTTTAAGGGCCAATGGTTATTCAGAACGGGAAATCAAAAGATCGATTGGACCAACAAATCGTAGACCCAAGGAAAATGAGCAAATCCAACCAGTGGCAAAAGCATTTCTGCCTTTTATTCCGGGAGTGACAGACAGAATTGGTCGATTGCTAAGAAAGAAAAATGTGAAAACTATTTTCAAACCAACAAGAAAAATCAAAGAATGTCTTCGATCGGCAAAAGACAGAAGAGATCCACTGTCGGCTTCGGGAATTTACCGCATTCCGTGCACATGTGGAAGCGTGTACATAGGAACCACCAAACGCTCGATCAACACCAGGATTAAAGAGCACAAGGCCAATTGCCGTCTGGGGCAGACAGACAAATCCGCCGTAGCGGAACATACCCTCACTATGGACCATCGGATTAAGTTTAAGGAGACCCAAGTCCTTGCTACTACATCAGCATACCATTCCAGACTCTATAGAGAAGCCATAGAGATAGAAAAGCACCCGAACAACTTTAATAAAAAAGAAGAAGCAGTCAAGATTAACAAAACATGGGTCCCGATAATAAAGGGTGCGAAAACTCTACCCTTAACGAACAACACCGACCAGAACCGAGTGGAATCGAAAGCAACTGAGGCCCCGCCCACTTCCTTCCCGACGTATAAATACGGACTCCGATCACGCAAAGTTTATTAGTTTGCAGACTGTCAACCAGGAAGCAACTTCTAAAGATGCCAACCGCTCGTGTTGGCGAAACGTCAAGTCGAAATGACAATCCACGCCGGCCTAACAGCCCAAAAACCATTGATACATTAGACAATGGCCGCGAAAGCCTTTCACAGTTTAACCAAAAATTGTTTTTTTAAACAAGCAATTTTTTAAGAACCACTTTTTTACAAATTAATATTCCGTCGTATGTGATGTCTACATAATTGGAATAATACAAAAGGGAAATAAACAAAAAAACCCTTATCGGGACAATGAACTATCCGGATATCTGTTTTTTTTTGTTAATATAGGCCTAAAAAAAGAAAATCTAATTTTCTTTCTTAATTAATAAAATTAAATTAAAAATTTTTTGATTTTTTCTTATCATAGAAAATTCTAATATTTGAGATAAAATGACAAAAGTTTATCTCTTAGAACAAAAAAAGCATTAAAATGACGACTGCTAAAAATTGTAAAACTGTAAAATAAGTCACAATCGTTTATTGTTTATATTTTTTGTAAAAATAAACCTAGATCGTAATATTAGGATTACATGGTGTGTTCTTGCGCATCTTTAGTGACGTCAGCTTGGGAGTAAGTCTTTTAGAATGGCGCGAATTTCAAAATATTTACAGTTTCTTCTAGGTAACGATACAAATAATTAGTTAATATTAATTTTCGAAATATTTTTTATCCAAAATACAAACGTTATTTATGTATTACGCAATGCACTTTTTAGTGTGTGTGCTTAGCAAAACTCCTAGTGTTAACTAGCGTTGAACAGTGCCCCATACAAGCCAAAAGTTTGGTATAATTATGTAGATGACACATTTGTAATATTGAGCCATGGGCAGGATAAATTACAAGAATTTCTGACACACATTAACAGCATCCATGAAAAGATACAGTTTACGATGGAAATCGAAGACAACAACAAGCTGGCGTTCCTTGATGTGTTATTATCACGAAAAGGAAGATCATTGAGCCACACAGTGTACAGAAAACCTACACATACGGATCGTTATTTACATAGGGATTCCAACCACCACCCATGTCAGAAATATGGAGTCATCAAAACCTTAGCAGAAAGGGCAAGAAGGATTTGCGAACCCGAGGCACTAAACGCAGAGCTAACTCATATTCATGATGCTTTAAGGGCCAATGGTTATTCAGAACGGGAAATCAAAAGATCGATTGGACCAACAAATCGTAGACCCAAGGAAAATGAGCAAATCCAACCAGTGGCAAAAGCATTTCTGCCTTTTATTCCGGGAGTGACAGACAGAATTGGTCGATTGCTAAGAAAGAAAAATGTGAAAACTATTTTCAAACCAACAAGAAAAATCAAAGAATGTCTTCGATCGGCAAAAGACAGAAGAGATCCACTGTCGGCTTCGGGAATTTACCGCATTCCGTGCACATGTGGAAGCGTGTACATAGGAACCATCAAACGCTCGATCAACACCAGGATTAAAGAGCACAAGGCCAATTGCCGTCTGGGGCAGACAGACAAATCCGCCGTAGCGGAACATACCCTCACTATGGACCATCGGATTAAGTTTGAGGAGACCCAAGTCCTTGCTACTACATCAGCATACCATTCCAGACTCTATAGAGAAGCCATAGAGATAGAGAAGCACCCGAATAACTTTAATAAGAAAGAGGAAGCAGTCAAGATTAACAAAACATGGGTCCCGATAATAAAGGGTGCGAAAACTCTACCATTAACGAACAACACGGACCAGAACCGATTGAAATCGAAACCAACTGAGGCCCCGCCCACTTCCTTCCCGACGTATAAATTCAGGCTCCGATCACGCACAGCTTAGTAGTTCGCAGACTGTCAGCCAGGAAGCAACTTCTGAAGATGCCAACCGCTCGCGTTGCGAAACGTCAAGTCAGCAAGACAATAGGTCTATAAAGCTGGCAGTGAAAAGTCGGCAGAAACCATCGAAATATGAGTGGGAATTTGTAACTAAATAGTTGCTAATTAGTTGCTAAAATCACGATTTTGTAGCTCCATTCAGTTCCACAAAAAACAACATTAATGCTATCTTTACAACAAGCTAGCAGTAAAATGACAGGACTAGCCCAGAAAAATTGGACTAATGCGTGTGAATTTGTTGCTAATTTGTTGCTCAAACCAGTACAGGCAAAAATTCGAAAAACCCTATAATCAGCTAGAAATTGTTAATAATAACTACCAACCAGTGTCCCTGCTATCGTAATATACAGTTTGTATTGACACATTGATGTTATGGATTTTGTTGCTGGTCGCAGATGTCATCAGCAGAGCTCAGAGAGCCAGCAACAAAATAAAAATTAAAAATCGGCCCAATCGGGTGACCGATAACTAACTCCTAGTGTCCATGCTATCGTGACACGCAGTTATTACTGACAGAACTCTGTCATGGATTTTATTGCTGGTTGTGAAAAGCATCAGCAGATCTCAGAGAGCCTGCAACAAAATAAAAATTAAAAATCGGCCCAACCGGGTGACCGGTAACTAACTCCTAGTGTCCATGCTATTGTGACACGCAGTTATTATTGACAGAACTGTGTATATATATATATTTTTATTTTATATTAGTATAAGTATTTAAATACATGTATTTTATATATATTCTAAGATATATTTTGAACATTTTTAAAATATATAAAATATATATGAAAATCGGCCAAAAATGAGCTATTTAAAATGTATTTTTTATACATATTGTATATATTTTTTTATAATTTTTTTTCAGGGGCGTTGTATTACCGTTCATTTTCACTTGAGATTTTTTTTTTCATGCAAGTTAAAACGAAAAACGCAAAATTAGCTTCGTTCGCGGAACCTATCCGCGACAAGTCAGGAACATGTTGGTAACAAATTGTCAGTATACGATGTGCGTATGCTTAATTCACAACAGATCCACAATTCGAAAGCACCGCGAACGATAATTTTAGAATAAATAGCCTTTAATATTAGTGGCTCCCTCGCAACAATTTTAAATTTTATATTAGACCAGGGCGGATCTGTTTTGAGTTGGCTTTTGAGAGGGAACCCGCTAATTTTTGTTGAAATTAGTTGAAAACAACTTATACAACAATAATTAAACTATCCTCCTTCTCGAAAAGTTACGCAACATTGTTAAATATTCAAAAAAAAAAACAAGTAAAAAATCAGTGTTTTTCTTCTTTTTTTGCTTATAACTTTTAAACTATAAGTTTTGGAAAAAAGTTATACAAAAAGAAAATGTTTGTTAATAAATTTTACACAAGAAACAATTAGTTAGAAAGTCCAAAATTTATTATCCTTGTTGCAATATTGCAATAATAATTACAAAAAGGAGAAAAAAATCTTTTTATTTTTTTTTTCAATCCTTTAGAATGCATTTAGGACCTTTATATTCTTCCAAAAAAAAATTCAAAATATGATGAAACAACAAAAAAAAAATCATAAAATTCTTTTCAATAGATCACGTGGTTGGACGGATTTTTAATTTTTATTTTGTTGCTGGCTCTCTGAGCTCTGCTGATGCTTTTCAGAACCTGCAACAAAATCCATGACAGAGTGCTGTCAGTAATAACGGCGTGTCACGATAGCATGGACACTAGGAGTAAGTTACCGGTCACCCGGTTGGGCCAATTTTTATTTTGTTTCTGGCTCTCTGGGCTCTGCTGATGCTTTTCACAACCAGCAACAAAATCTATGACAGAGTTCTGTCAATAATAACTGCTTGTCACAATAGCATGGACACTAGGAGTTAGATACCGGTCACCAGGTTGGGCCAATTTTTAATTTTTATTTTGTTGCTGGTTTTCTGGGCTCTGCTGATGCTTTTCACAACCAGCAACAAAATCCATGACAGAGTTATGTCAATAATAACTGCGTGTCACGATAGCATGGACACTAGGAGTTAGTTATCGGTTACCCGATTGGGCCGATTTTTCATTTCTATTTTGTTGCTGGCTCTTTGTGCTCTGCTGTTGACATCTGCGACCAGCAACAAAATCCATAACATTAATGTGTCAATACAAACTGTATATTACTATAGCTAATTCTGGGGTTTTTCGAATTTTTTCCTGTACTGGTTTTGAGCAACAAATTAGCAACAAATTCACACGCATTAGTCCATTTTTTCTGGGCCAGTCCTGTCATTTTACTGCTAGCTTGTTGTAAAGACAGCAGTAACTTATTTTTTGTGGAACTGAATAGAGCTACAAAATCGTGATTTTAGCAACTAATTAGCAACTATTTAGCTACAAATTCCCAATCATGTTTCGATGGTTTCTGCCGACTTTTCACTGCCAGATTGATAGACCTCAAGACAATCGACGCCGGCCTAATAGCCCAAAAACCATTGATACAATGGCCGCGAAAGCCTTTCACAGTTTATCCTAGTGTTAAGATTTAATAAACTAGGGTTTTAAATATTTTATGCTTTAATGTTTCGTAAATAAATAAACATCTTTTGTAATAATTCTGAAATAATGTCTACAACCATAAACAGCACAAGCCGGTATAGTATATTAGTGTTTGTCATTAACAACAGTAACAATTAGTCAGGAGCAAAGGATAATTCCGTGGCCGATTGAGATTCTTACAAGCAGCAAAGTTTTTTAAATGTTTTTTGACTTGCTGAATCCGAATATTCAACCTGCTTTTTGACCAATTGCCTTGGAAATTTGTTATTAACAATTTAATTGTTTAAATAAATATAACTAACAAACTTTGTTAGTTATATTTATTAAAACAACCCCCCTTTGCTCCCTTACTAAATGGCGTTTGACGTTGATTGCTCCAAAGGTGACGACATTCGCAAAGTCGAACTAAAATATGTTTCGTTTGTCACGACCTAGATATTTGTTATTGTGCCTAAAGTTGGTTATTGTGCGCTTTAAAAAATTTCAGATGATCATTCAAGAATAAGTTTTATCGTTATTTTATTTGTTTATCCCAGAGATCTTTTTTGCAATAAATAAAGTCAGTAAATAATATAGATATGGTAAATATACGAATATCCAATAAAATTTAAAGATTTAACTATCAACATGTATTAAAAACAGTAAAAATAGTTATTATCCTAACAAGTGCGGTAAGTTATACTTTCCCGCACGCGAACTGCCGATGCCCGAACGACGCGAAGCACTCCGTGCGGGAAAAAAATATTTTCTGAATTAAAATGCGTGCGGGAAAGTGTTGTTTTACGCATGCTTGTAGAAATAGTTATTTATGATATGAGTGTTAAAAGTGACGTTTTATTTTGTGGGTGAAAAAAGTTCACGAACAAAATAAAATCACTTTTAACACAAATACCATACAATGTTTTTTGTACAACTGCCCTATTTTGATAATGAAATGGGCGAATTTGCAATGACAATAAACTAAACCGTGTTAAAAGTAAACTAAACCGTGTTAAAAGTAACCTGATGCGTGTTAAAAGTATTTTTAACACGCTGCCATGTAAACAATCAATTTTAACATTGTTTGCTATCATTAAAAGTGCCACTTTTAATGACAGTTGTACAAAAAATATTTTTTCCTATAAATACAATGGAAAGTAATACTTATCACACTCTCTACCCCAATGAAAAGTGCTACTTTCAACATGTATTAAAAATGTAATAACTGCAAATATAAAACAAAACACAAAAACGGACAAAAATCATACAGGATGTTGCCGATGATTTTTTTTTCAAATTTAAAAATGTTTATAAAGTTTATATGTTTTCTTAAGATTAAATAGAAATATTTAAATTTTTCCGTATACCCTGCTATAGGACTTAGTGTCCTTCTCAGGGTAGTGCTACATTATAATGTTTCCTACTTTTTACTATAGGAGTTGTCTGTGGCAACTTTATCCTGTTTAAGAAAGACCATTTAGCAAGTTCTTCCTGAAACAGTTTGTTTCCAGACTGAGACAGGTTGAACTTGGGTCGAGGGAAACCACAGAAACCCTCGGCCTACTTTCTGTACAATAAGTTCTTAGCTTATATTTTATTTATTACATATTTATGATTATTAGCGTAGGGCTAGTGGGGCCTCTTCTAAGTGGTCTTAGTATATTACTATCTACATATATTCATTTTTATATTTAGAGTAGTTTTGCCATGACATCTAATATGACAGAGAAATAAATTTTGTCATTAAAAAAAAATATCTAACGCCTAGAATCAAACCAGGGTTTACTTTTAGTGCTCTAACGTAAGACACTATATTATAAACCACTGAGCTAACACTGCACATGTCCTCTGATCCATTATTAAAATATCTTTCTTTTGGAAATTTTTACAATATAATATTTTTACATCTGTTCATCGTCCATAGTTATTGTTTTGTTTTTAAATAAATGTTAATTATAAAACATAACACTATATTTGGTAAAGTTATCTCGTGGTCGTAGAAAAAATAGTGTAAGTACATTAATTGTGCGGAAAGTGATTTTTCACACTTGTGGGATGGTCACACTCGATATACGCCTCGTGCGACAAGTTTTCCCACTTAGTACCACTTTCCGCAGTCGTTATGTAATATACTAATTTTTCAACGCACAACCCTGTTGCAAAATTACTGTTATTTGAAATTTATGAACATTAAAAATTTTAAAGTATTTCTCGTAAACAAAATCTATTTTCATATCCAAAATGCTGATATTTTTACACGAATTTAAAAAAAAGTTGTTTCACATACAATCATTTTAAAGAAAAGGATTTATAGTTTTTGTAAAAGAATTTGCACAAACATTGCATTTTAACAGGATCTTGGCATTTTTAAAAATATAGTTCTAATTAAAACTAATTGTGAGTGAAGGGGGAACCCACAAATCTATAAGTTCAAAAATAAATGCATCTCAAACTAATGCAATTTTTTATATCCCCGGAAATACTCAATAGATTTTAATCATTCTTTTTACATGTGCTCTTTGCTTACATTACAAATATGTTATTTGTTTATACGTTTATAAGTTTAATTGGTTTAAAAAAGTTATGAAAAGAATTCCTTGAAAAAACTATATTTTGTGGAATATCTCCATTGCTAACAATTAGAAAAGTTAAAATACACTTTCATTAATTTGTGACATGGTGCATTGACTTGATAAAAAAAACTTTTTTCTTCAAATGGTGCCCTTGTTCGTGATTTCATCTTTCAAACGCTTCAAATACGCTATGTTGGAATGTTTGTTGATGTTTGGCTCTGTTTAGAGGTAATCGATAAATATTATTCCTCCGGATCTTGATATCGATGCCTTAACTTTGTCAGCAAACTTTTGCGTCTTTCCACGCATTGGAGTCGGCTCGTCGCATTGAATCAGTCCACTCCTTTTAGCGTCCACTGCTTGCATTGTCTTCGATTTTCCTTTAGTCTTGTTTAAATTTATTCAACCAAATGGTTTTTACACAATAAAAAAATTGCTCTACTTACAATGGCACAAAAACGAATATGAAAGAATATGTTTGGATGTGAACCATATTGAAAGAAATAAAAATTGCATCAACAGAAAATCAGATAAGCAATATTTAAGTAATATTAATTGTTACATCTTGTCTCATTAAAAGCAAAAGTAGGTGGTCAAGTAGGTCATAGACTAAAAAGATAAAACATTCAACTAAAAATTCAAGGTTTAATGAGTAATTACCAAACAAAATATATCTTATTCAAATTTTAAAATATATTCCAAATAAAATAAACATTGCCAAAGAAAAAATTAAACTTTTGTATTATATAAAACCGTCCTATGGGGAACAATGGGACTAACTCGCAACTAGTTAAAAAAATTGTATCCTCTTCAATATATAATTTTAAGGGATAGTTTAAAAAAAAAATATAATGTGTTTAATCTCATTCTAAAATGTGTTATGATCAAAGTTTCTGTACCAGGACAAATTTTATAAATATAAACAACTAATTGTTTTTTTTTGTAAACCGATGTCATCAATAATAATTAAAATTAAATCGAACTGTCAAAGAGTTTATCAATTTGACTATCACCCCAAGATTTACTATATATTTAAGTATAAATGGATATTGGGATACTTGCAATTGGTACTAACCGTTAATGAAACTCATTACTCATTAGAGTTTCTTTCCAAGCTTACGTTAAGTATTGCTGTTATCCAAATATTAATATTTAACAATATAGACACCACCATCTGCACATGCCTTACCCTTACAGAGTGGTCAAACTGATCAAAAATTGTTTTTTCAAATATTCTTGTGGTGAAAAAAAACACCTTTTGGGTAAAACTTTTTTCGAAAAAACATATATTTTAAGTCCTTTAAATGACTTTGGGAATATCCTATAGGAAAATCATCATTCAATAACAATTGAAAATTACGATCAATAGTTGAAAAGTCAACTTAATATAGAGGAAATTTCAAACAAAAGCTGTCAAATCTGAAAGACTAACAATATCTGATGAGTTGTTATGAATGATTAATTTTATATTGAAGGTTTGAAATGTTATTAAAACGACTTAAAACGCTTTTAAATATATATATAAGTGAAGTTTATCGTTCAAGCAAAACTATTTTTAAAAAGTAAAAATTTTATTAACAGGGACCTTTAGCTAACAAAAGTAACTTAAAAAGTGATTTAAATAAAAAATGAAAAGAATATATAATGTCGGTGTTGTTGCTGACTGTGCACTTCTATTTGATGATTGGCCTGCAGTTCTTGTTACTTAACTTATATATATATATATATATATATATATATATATATATATATATATACAGTCGAGTCCCGTTATAAGCCCGCTCGTTATGAGTCCGTCAACTAAGACTTCACAGAAGACCTTCCCCCTCCATAAGGTGAAAAAAAAATATATTTAAGTCTCTCGATATGAGACCGCATCGTTTTTAGAATAAATTCAGCGTTAATTTATCATATAAATGCTATTAATTTTTTAATTTAGGTAGGTACACGCTTAAAAAGTAGGGGAAATTCAAATGACGGCCGTTGCCTGTGCTAAAGTGTGGGGGTACACAAATTCTTAGAATTGTATTCCCCTACACCCCTGTGAGCGGGTTCATAACGCGACTCGACTGTATATATATATATATATATATATATATATATATATATATATATATATATATATATATATATATATATATATATATATATATATATATATATATATGTTATGCATGTAGTGTTTCACGGATGGTAGAATGAACAGTAGTGGTGTTCCGGGTTTCAATCCGTTGGTTGTTTGTGTCTTCACGACGTTTCGCCAACATCTCAGCTGGCATTTTCAAGTGATGCTTCCTTTGCGGCTGCTAAACTTGGAATGAGCTGCGTGGTCCTGTGCTGCTGCTTTTATACGTGTCGGCGGCGGCGCAGATTATATCGCTGTTCTGTAATTGGTGGGGGGTGCGGTTCAGGTGTTGACGTTTCCTCCACCAGAGGTCGTTGGTCGCGCCGATTGTTTCCTGACTGCATTTGGGCCTGGATGGGTACGGCCATATATTTTAACAACTTTATTTTCTTAATGACTTTTTTCAATTCCAACCTTTTGACAATCTAATCAATAATCCTCTTAACTACGTAACAATACAAAAAACAATCTTAATATAAAAATACTTCATCTAGACAACCAATTTACAAATAATGGATCACGTTCCAACATTTCATTGAAGGAACATGCACCATGAAGGAAAATCCATATCAATATATATATATATATATATATATATATATATATATATATATATATATATATATATATATAAAAGGGAAAAATTATTGGGCATGTACGCAAAAAGGATCAATAAGGCCACGAGTAGGAATGGTAACCGCAGACATGCATGTTTCTGGCTCATTAGCCGTCATCAGTGCGGCATAACCAAGTAGGGTATTGCACTTGGCTAGCAAAAGTGTTGGGTACTGATGACGGCTAATGAGCCAGAAACATGCATGTCTGCGGTTACCATTCCTACTCGTGGCCTTATTGATCCTTTTTGCGTACATGCCCAATAATTTTTCCCTTTTGTTTATATTAATACGCGTTTTCTTGGCACTTTGTGTATTATATATACATATATATATATATATATATATATATATATATATATATATATATATATATATATATATATATATATATATACAATATGTAAGAAATGATACAAAAGTATCTAGTGCCGTGCTGTCAATAATAAATCCACTTTTCAACTGGATTGGTGTTTGGTTAGATTTTCTAACTCAAGACACCGGTAGACGCTGCGAAATAGGAGTATAAGGATTTTAATCAGCCCATACAGGGGCAAAACCAACTACAGACACGTGTTTCGCTCTTTTTATGAGATCATCAGTGCAGTATAGGTTATATCTCTTCAGTCACTAATGAAGAGACATCCCCTGTATGAATCGACCAAATCCTTATAGATGTACGCTTGCGAAAGTAGAAACCATTCGCAAGTGGCCCCATCTTTACTCCAAAAATGGAACTAAGAAGTCGCTTTGCGTCTTAAAAGTACCTTCGGCAAGGTAATAACATAAAACGAACAGAGCGTTTGTGACAGTCTTATATAACAATATGTGAGAAATGATACAAAAGTATCTAGTGCCGTGCTGTCAATAATAAATCCAGTTTTCAACTGGATTGGTGTTTGGTTAGATTTTCTAACTCAAGACACCGGTAGACGCTGCAAAATAGGAGTATAAGGATTTTAATCAGCCCATACAGGGGCAAAACCAACTACAGACACGTGTTTCGCTCTTTTTATGAGCTCATCAGTGCAGTATAGGTTATATCTCTTCAGTCACTAATGAATATATATATATATATATATATATATATATATATATATATATATATATATATATATACTTAGTCATGGATTTCGGAACATACAAATTGATTGTTATTAAAAAAAATATTATATAAAAAAATTCTTTTTTTTTTTCGTTTATCACACCACTTCTTTCCAATTTTTTCTTCTGGCCACTGAACGTTCTATCCTGTGTCTTTCTGCTCTCTTCTACTTTCCAGGTCTTACCTATTAGCTTTTCTGTACATTTGTCTGCTGCTCTAATAACTCCTTTTTTATATTAATTGAGTTTCTTACTTTTTAAAATTTAAATTAGTTTAGAATCATTAATCAATTATTTCATATTTTATTATCTTAAATCTGTTCCAAAATTCAACGACAATATCATCAATAATAATCTATAACAGCCAAACCAATACAAACAAAAACATATCTATACAAGAAATTATTTAATCTAAACAACCAATATGGAAATGGAAGATCAGATTCCCAAAATTCTACTGAAAGAACGTGTACCCCGACGGAAAATCCATAGAAATATACATTCTTCAAACTGTTTTAAAATATGATTAATCGATAGAAAAAATATAAGGAAATTTCCTGTTAAAGTTTAGCTTAATTAATCAGATTATATATTAAATGTACAATTTACTTTCTAATTATTGTGTGATACATACTTTATAATTCTTTTGTTTTGTAACTTACCTAGCATATAATATATATATATATATATATATATATATATATATATATATATATATATATATATATATGTATATATTTCTAGATGTAAAATAAAAACAATTACCATAAATTTACATTTTAACACAGGTGGACATTGGTACATCGTCCGATCTTACTTTCTTATTAATATACAAATTACAGTGGTAAATGCAATTGAAAAATATTAATTATTATACTCATTTGTAAAAAATTAAAATTAAATGAGAAAAAAAATATTTATTTTTTATATTCAAAGTTAAAATAACCAATAATTTTATACTTATAAATAAATGTTGTTAAAACATAGTAATGAAAAATTATTCTAAATAGGAGAGTTGTTTTTATTATAATGAAGATGTAACAAAAAACCATAATCTATGAAAATTATTTTCTTTTAATTAGTACCAACTGTGAAACCTTTGAAAATTGTACAGTTCTAGATGCGATATGCTTGTGGGGCTTCTCAAAAATTGACTCTCTTCTGTGATTCAGTTTTCCAGTGATGAAGCGTAAAGAAATCCTGTAATGACTCTAAGCTGATTGCTGCTTATTTTGAGTAGTGCTTCAGCTTTTCTAGCATGAAGGTGTTTGTTGTCATCAACGCTTTTCTAGCTCGTTCAATTTTTTTTGATAATATTTGTTATGACAAAATTTAAAAAAAAATCTTCATATAAATATCTTCATACCTACATTTTAAAAACAAAATCTCTATATGCCGGTGCAAGGAGGAACGAAAATCTACTTTTTTCTTTCCAAAATTCTGGTTTCAGTGAAATTAAATTTATGTTTAATTTTATTGTATTATTTGCAAGTGCCCAACTGACTTTTTTTGTTTCTATGTTAGAATATTCAATGCTTTCAAAAATTTTAAAAAGTTTTTTTTTTAAAGAACTATATAGGAGTAAACGAATAGTTTCTGAAACAAAACCATTTCGTGTTTCATATGATATCTAAAAATGTTAGATAAAGGAATTTGGTTGTTTGCTACCATTTATAAAGATGGTGTTGTACTAAAAATTAGTTTATTAAATTGGCTTATTAAATAATTTTTTTTTATTATTATTGATCCTAACTTTTTGAAACTTCTTTTTTGTATGTATGATGTAATAATTTTCTTAAAAGTTTTAATGTTTAAAAATTTTATTTTTGTTGGTTGTTCGGAATAAAAGTTTATGAATCTGGTACCATTAATATACAGTCATTCACAAAGGAAATGTTTTTTACCAATTTTTTCTGTCAAGTCATTTTATAATTAAGAATATTTTTTGCATTAACGTTTCAGTATACTCAGGCATATGTTACTTTTTCCGTCTATTTGGCAACTGTTTATTTACAGTGAATTTTCTGTGAATCTGGAAACCAAATTCGTTAAATTATCGAGCAATAACTTATATTGTTTCTTAGATTATTTTAAACAAAAACAAAAATTAAAATAATTAATTTTTAGAGTTTTTTTTTTTTAATATGATTTGCAAATGATTTTTCAGTTAGTTCTATTTCTGATTTATTCCAAGAAATGAAGTAAGATACGATTAATTTTTTTGTATTTAGTTTACAATTTTGTTCGTTTTTAACTTACATAAGCTAATTAATTTTCTTCGTCACCTTTAGCATTACTTCCTGAATTTTCAAAAGTATGGCTTTGACTTGCGATTTCTAAATTCTATCAATTTTACCGTTTTGAGCAAGCAATGACATCTTAGAAATTTTTACTGTTTGCTGTATATTTGATAAATGATACAGTTTTCGCTTTATGACCCATAATTAGCCAGTTGTACAAGTTTGTCGAATTATATATTTAAATTTAGGGAGATTAAAGCTAAATACTTCCTTAAAAGTGTTGAAATAAGAGTGATTCCTTTCTTTGGATCATTTAAATTTTTATCCACTGATGTTGTTATATATGCCGGGCAGTAAAAAAATCGTTATATTTAAAAAAGAATTGTTTCACAGTTAAATTAAAACGTCAATTCCACTTTTAAGTAATCAATCAAATAAAACTGGTAGGTACAATATGAACTTTTACTAATCCTTGCAATCGAAAGATATTTACATTATGCGTCTTATCTCTAATTGTCATTTTTGGGAAATCTAATCCCACAATAAAATTACCTTTAATAACAAATAGCACTTACCCTAAAAATATTTTTAAATACGTATTCCTCATTCTAATTCCATGCCAGTAAGCGTAAAGATGGATTTAAAAAATACAATTTTTGTTAGTACAAAAGGTGAAGAAGCTATTTTTGTTAAAAAAATTAATATTAAACACAGCACAAAAGTTTTCAGAAAATCCAGAATAAATTACTTTGTAATATGTGACGCTATAATATATCTTTCCACAGAACAACAAATTACAAAAATATTGTTACTAGTTCATTTAACATAATATCAGCGATGACTCTCCTTTTTCTCCGTCATTGTGAGCTAAAGCAAAAAGTCGGTCTTATGAACTAAATCCCTTCACTTTCGGCTTTTTATTCTTATTTCTACCATTGGCGTGAAAATGAAGAAAAAGTTCATCAATTGCATATTTCGAAAGAAATCATATCATTGTCATTTATTAATAATTCTTGATCACTCATTTTAAATAGTCGCCAAAACGCCATACTATTATAATAAATTATGTAGCATCAAAAATATATAACTAATATCAATCACTCTGTTATACCCATTATTGTTAAAATGAGAGATAATGCTGGAGATGTACAAGACAAGTGACTGTTAGCACATCGCGGTGTTCCCATCATTAAACACGATATTGGACGCTCCATGTTTTAATGTATTATTGTAAGCAACTAAGTTATTTCACGTCTTTTTCTTAAAATTGATTTTTTTAACCAATGTCGTTTAAGTACATCTAAGTTCATTTGCTTTGGTGGTAATAAAGAGACATTTCTATTTGACACTTTGTCCATAATATAAAAAAAAGTTTTCAAATGGTATAGTGTACGATAATTTAACGTTTGTCACAATGGGGAAAATCTGACTAACAGTGTTTTTTTTGTTTTATCGATGAAATTATTGTTCTAAGCTCCGGTATATTACCGAGCGTTGTATAGTTAGGCGAGTATACTTGTTGGAGAACGTAAAAGTTGACCGCCTTTATGGATTTCCAATTTCCAACGAGATAGTCGAAAAATTCTTGTAGTTTTGGGCTATTAGGCATTTTTAAAAATAAATCGAATGCAATCGAAGTTAAGTTGGAATCCATAAGTTTTGTGGAATTTTTACTCCGCAATGACAATTTAGCAGAATTCTTGGTTTTTTTACTCACGCATCTCCGAAACAGTTCCGTTTTTTAAGATATTATCTATACAAAACTGGAAATTGTTGATAACTGATAACTAGTAATTTTTTGCCTTTTTCGCTGAACATCACTTCAACTTCCATTTTTACGAATAACAAAATTAACATAACAACACAAAAACCAAAACAATAATTGAAATAAGAGCACTACGAAATATTATGAGAATGATTCATCCCTTTTACATACTTTCTCAAATATGTAATGACAATTTCATTAAAATACCCTTTACCCTAATTGCGTGGGTTGTATAATTCGTCCGTCATTTGTGCAAATCCTATTACTTACATTAAAAGCACTTTCAACTTATTTAAATTTCTAGATTTTGTAAAAGGATTTCAAATCAAAATTTATATTTAAATTTAGAGTGCGGAAATATCAGTAAAGAGGTCTGACCTAAATTTAAACAAAGAAGTTTAAAAAATTTACTAACTAAATATAACTTTATTGAATGCACATCTTATTATAATTTAGTTAATTAATAAAATATTTTTATTAACAGTTTAACGGTTAAGTTGGTATGAAGTTTTTTGGGTTGTCCACTCTTTAGTAATATAGAAGTAATATCTGAAAATTATATATTTTTATTTATTTTTAACGTGTAGGTAGTTCTTTAAGAATATCATATATGTAGTTTACATCAGAGCAGACAGTCAAATTGTATATGAAAATATTTTAGCAGAGACGCAAAATGTAACAAGGTACGTCTCTGCCTAGTTTTCCCCGTATAAATTTTCATGAATTTAATAGAATTTTTCAAACTCTCTTAATGACTTTTTAAATTTTTCTGAATATTTGCCTTTATGTTGCTTAAAATTTATTTTACCATTTAATGTTTGAAACGAATAACAATAAAATAAAATTTTGTAAAAAATATCAGGTCGGATTACGGGTATGAATTTCTTATAAATCAGTGAGAAGTTTTCAATTATATAATCCACTGAAAACTAAACTAAGGTGATCAATTTCTTTTGCAGATTTTCATAAAAATTTGGGTAAACAGTAAATATAAATATAGTAAAATATAAAATCATTTTTTTTCATCTTATATATACAAATTAAGTGCTGTATCTATTTTAACTTCAATATAAATATGTATTTTTTATTTATTATTATATTTTCATATTGTCTTGATAACTATTTTAAGATCAACATACGACAAAATATATGTAGACGAAAAACAGCGTCATCGATATTTTGATAAGATATTTAATTTATTGGGGATTGCCATGTTTATCTAGTGATTTTTTCAAATACGTAGTTTATTTTTTTAAATTACTAACTTCTAAGAAAACATTAAGTCAGTGTGGTTAAAATAGCTGACTTATCGCTCATGGTTTAAAAAATATATTTTGGTAAATTAGATTCCTGGTATATAAACAGTTAGAAAAAAATTCAATAATTTAAATTCTTTATTAATCTCTAACTGCCGATTATACACACAATTATCTGGTTTTGTTTATTGTATAAATCATTAAATTACTCCTGCACGATATCACGACTTACCTTAATCTATAATATGGATATCATTTTTTTAACGTCTGTGTCATTAATTAGGAACGTAAGACGTTGTAGTAAATGTAAATATATATATATATATATATATATATATATATATATATATATATATATATATATATATATCAATATGTAAGAGATGATACAAAAGTATCTAGTGCCGTGCTGTCAATAATAAATCCAGTTTTAAACTGGATTGGTGTTTGGTTAGATTTTCTAACTCAAGACACCGGTAGACGCTGCGAAATAGGAGTATAAGGATTTTAATCAGCCCACACAGGGGCAAAACCAACTACAGACACGTGTTTCGCTCTTTTTTTAAACTCATCAGTGCAGTATAGGTTACGTCTCTTCAGTCACTAATGAAGAGACATCCCCTGTAGCAAATGAAACAAAAAGAAACTTCTTTCCAATAAATCTGAGTTTCGTTGTAAGAAAGAATATTCAAGTTTTATGGAATGGCTGAAATCTAAACATACTACTTCACAGAGAAAGCAAAAACCTTAAAAGCGTCGTCATTATGGTCTATATACAGCATGATAAAAGCTACGATACAAGTAAATCATAATATAGATATAAGTACTTTTGCAAAACTAATAATGTTTCTAAAAAAACAAAATGTTGAATACGTTCCAAAGAAATCCAAAGTATTAGATAAGGATATGTATTTTTTAAAAAGATATTTTTAGGTGGCTCTAATAATGGGAATATCTGGAAAATGTTGGCAAAGTGAGCTTACACAGATGACGGTAGATCACATTGAGGACATAGACAGTATTTTAAATGTAAAGGTGCCTGCCACCAAAACAAATGTTTCTCGAACATGACTTATGCGCGCGGTAGTAGAAAAAATATTGTACGCAACACGGGAAGTAAGTAATTTGCAGTCTCGAAGTGTTTCCGCTCTCGGCTAACGCCTCGAGCGTTAATATCCCTTTTCGACTGCAAACGTCTACTTACTTCCCTTGGTACGTAAATAACTATTTCTTAATAACTTTACACTTAAGTGTAATGTAAATATTAAAATAAATATTACAGTTAAATGTATATATGTAACATTATTGCACTTTATCAATAATTTTATCACTTTATTATCCCATTAAATTAAATATGAATGCTCAAATTTACAGTAACAGTAGTACAAAATATTTGCAATCGGCAACAATGAGGCGCCGCGGTAAGGGTGGTGTGGAAAATTACCCCATATTATTAATATAATCTTAATTTTATAGGAAATTAAGTGTTATAATATTTTAATAAAAAAATAAGATAACTACGTCACTGGAATCAACTTCGTGTTGCTTATAGGTTGTTCCCACGTGTCAAGACAAGTTTCAACTTGAAAGGGATTGGAAAACAACTCATTACTTGAACGATAAAGTTTGACTGGGTCAAACTTTTGTTGATCAACTAATTAGTTGTTCAATTTCATTGAAACAAAGGTTCTCACTACAGATTTTGTTCAATTTTTGTTGATCAACTATAATCGGTCAACTAAACTTGACTCATGAGAAATGAGAACGCGCCTTAAAAGTATGACTCGGTTCAATTTGTACGTAAATTTAAAAAACTTATTAATTGCGGTTGTTCTTATCGTTAAATTTACCATACCCAAACAGTATTAAAAAAAATTATTAAAATAAACTACAAAGTACAAATATTTTTGTTAATTACATTTAAAATTAATAAAATTAAAAACTTCTTTAAATTAATATGAATTGGAAATTAATCGACATATTAGTGGTCCAGAATTTACTTTATATTGAATGTGCAGTTAATTGACATCGTATTTTTTGATTGCTAATAAATATGATCAAATTTCATTAATGTGTTGTAAATCGTTTTTTTTATTCATATTGTTGTCTACCTATTTAATAAATGTCATCTCCAAAACCATCTTTTTTTATAATTTTTTCTCTCTGACCAATACCTTAATAGTGTCAGAATCTATTGTGTATTTTTCTTTCTTCACATGTAATGATCAAGAACAACGATCTAGATGTAATATAACGGCGGTTTTGTGAGCCATCAAGTGGTTTTTGAAATTTCTAGATGTGACACCTATGTATATTTTGTCGCAATCCTTGAACTGTATATTGTAATTTATATTCGTCACCTGTTCTAAGGGCATCTTATCTCATAATTTTTAGTGAATGCTATTAATAGAAACAATAGTTCTATTGGCTGTTTTGACATTTTCATCTGTCTTAACATCTTTTTGAATCTGGTTGTAAGTTCTTCAATATAAGGTAATGATATAAAAGGAATAAATGATGCATCAGTAATCGTATTCATAGCTTTGTTATTGTTACCATTATTAATGTTACTTGATTTTTTGTAGCCGTTGTATTTCATGTTCTAAAGTATCTGTAAGAAATGACGATATATCATACAGTGTTTTCTTCGTTTTCTTCAATATATTGGACGTATATAATTTATCTATAAAGAGTTCAAATTTTTTTTTTAAATTGTAATGATGATGAAATTTAAAGACCCCGAACTTCATCACACATTTTTGGGTTCTATATCTATATCGCTTAGCGTGTTAATTGTTGTATAAAAATTTCTCCCCCCACCACGTTAAAGGGGTGGGGGAAGAAATTTTTATAAACCAGATGTTAAGTTGAAAGAAGACAAATACATCTGTAAAAACCGCATTCGAATCGGATCAGTAGTTTTCATGTGATGCGCGCACAAAAATACAGCCAGACAAAAAAATCAAACCACATTTTTGGGTTCTATATCGAGATTGTAACAGCCCCCGCTAATTATTTGTTTTAAATATCTTTAATGTACAGAATTTTCATTTCTACTGTTTTATTACATATATATATATATATATATATATATATATATATATATATATATATATATATATATATATATATAATATATAACAAAAGGGACAAATTAGCGGGCATGTACGCAAGAAGAGTCATAGGGTTCCGAGTAGGAATGGTAACCGCAGAAATGCATGTTTCTGGCTCGTTAGCCGTCATCATATATATATATATATATATATATATGAACAGTAGTGGTGTTCCGGGTTTCAATCCGTTGGTTGTTTGTGTCTTCACGACGTTTCGCCAACATCTCAGCTGGCATTTTCAAGTGATGCTTCCTTTGCGGCTGCTCAACTTGATTCCAAGTTGAGCAGCCGCAAAGGAAGCATCACTTGAAAATGCCAGCTGAGATGTTGGCGAAACGTCGTGAAGACACAAACAACCAACGGATTGAAACCCGGAACACCACTACTGTTCATTCTACCATCCGTGAAACACTACATCATAACATATATATATATATATGGATAATTGAATTTATTTAGTAAATAATATTTTATTTTTAATTGTAGAACACCCCATTCCAAATTTGGTGGAACGCATTGATCTTGAAGGATGCCCAAAACTTCCTTGTAGATTAGTTAAAGATCATCTTTTAAATTTAACCATAAAATTTACACCAGGTGAGTTTTATTACAATTTTTTTTACTTATTTTCTTTTACGAGTAAATTAGTTTTCATCAATTTTTTGTCATTGCACGTTGTAAAATATCTTTGTTCGTTATAAATATATTTTCTGGTTTTTATCTTTGTTCCTATATTTTATGATACTCAGAGCTCGTATTATTGACGTTAGTTCTAATAAATAATTAAAAAATATTAATGTAATTATATACATTTATAAACAGCTCAAACGTATTGATGGAAAACTACCAAATTCTTGGGCATCCACCACTATCGGGGGCCAACACCCATTGCGTTGGCCAACAAGGAGACCTAGGATGGCTCGGGAAGCAATAAAGTTAACGATTCAACTCATAGGTACTTTATTTTCACAACAATATCCATTCATTAAACACTGG
Organism: Altica lythri; assembly: GCA_964028335.1. Taxonomy (NCBI): domain Eukaryota; kingdom Metazoa; phylum Arthropoda; class Insecta; order Coleoptera; family Chrysomelidae; genus Altica; species Altica lythri. The sequence continues at coordinate 50,782,268 of OZ034800.1, forward strand.
GTTATTTTATATCCCTTTCAAACAATAGGGATGTTCACTTTTGCCGCCATTTTCAACTACCGGCACACTGAGACCTTCCACTAGAAGTTTCTTTATATCTTTATAATATGTACTTCACAAATCGGAGACACTAACTAGGGTGACGTTACACGTCTACAGTTCATAATTTTCCCTTTATGGGTAGAACAAGTAATTATTTTCACACTAGATTTATATTAATAGGAGAGAGTAATTGCAACGAGGCACCATGTTTCGTGAACATTAACGAGAGAAGGCAAAAGCGAGAGAGGGCGGGAGCTTTTCTGCACATGCAGCGAATTTTGGCATAGCGCGTGTCTGCCATCTAAGTTCGTTTATCAGCAACGAGTACCGATTCCTCCCTAACAGGGGGTTAGTACGTGGGCGCTACTGCCACGGCCTCACAGATGGAGCCACGAGTACTGGATCTCATTTTTATTTCATTATGATATTCCTTAGAAGGTACACAGTTGGGAATTGGGCCCAGGCCTTTAGGTCCAAATCCCAACATACTCCCCCGCCGGAGATCACAAGATAGAAGTACCAGCATAGAGGGGCGCAAAAAGGAAAGGGTAATCCAGAGTGTTTGAGTAATGGAATTCATATGTAGAATGACAACAAAAAACATATTAGGACTATAACTACTATATACAAATAACATAAAGAATATTGAGAAACTAACTGTATCAAAGCTGGGTGGGGTATACATTGTCATCATGAGCCGGAAGAGGAATCAATTTGACAATGGACCTAGAAAAGACTCCTGTTGAAGTTCTGATTTGGACAGCCCTTACTTTTCCATCAGGACCAGGCAACAACTTTGTAATACGGGCCAATGGCCATTTTAAAGGAGAAGTTTCCTCATTTTTGACGAGGACCATGTCTCCAATGCTTAAATTTGGATGAGGGACAAGCCATTTAGGCCGATTTTGGAGCCGATTCAAATAGTCTTTGGACCATCGTGTCCAAAAACACTGTTGGATTCTGGTACACTGTTGCCAAAATTTCAACCTGTTTTCGGGGATTTGACCACAGTCTCGGTCAGGAAGAGCTACTAAAGGCGCTCCTATCAAGAAATGACCAGGAGTCAATGGCTGAAGGTCATGAGGGTCTGATGATAATGGGAAAAGTGGTCTCGAATTCATGATCGCTTCAATTTGGGCTAGTATGGTAGCAAACTGCTCAAAAACATAATGTGAGCCTTGTAACATACGCGTGATATGAAACTTCGCACTCTTTATAGCAGCCTCCCATATTCCACCCCAGTGTGGTGATCTGGCGGGTATGTATTTCCAGGTAATGGCCATTGAAGTAACATGATCAAAAATGGGTGAATTAGGGGTATTAAGGAGAGCATAGAGTTCTTTGAGTTGGTTGTGTGCCCCAACGAAGTTGGTGGCATTATCACTAAAAATTTTACTTGGAACTCCCCTGCGACTGACGAAGCGCTTTAAACATGCAATAAACGCTTCCGCTGAGAGGTCTGACACCAGCTCGAGGTGAACTGCCTTAGTTCCAAGGCAAATGAAAAGGGCCATGTAACATTTTGTTACTGGGGCTTTTTTAAGAGTAGACGATTTAATGAGGAATGGTCCTCCGAAGTCCACCCCTACGTGCAAAAATGGTCTTGAGGGAGTGACTCGCTCTGGGGGTAAATCAGCCATCATTTGTTGGGATGTAACTGCTTTAAGTCTGGTACAAAGAACACACTTATGAATAATTCGCTTCACCTCGCGGAGTCCGTTAAGTGGCCAGAATTTAGTGCGCACATTGTTGAGCACATTTTGAGGACCGCTATGGCCAAGACGTATATGTTCGTGCCTCAGTAACAATGTAACAAACTGAGACTTAGATGGCAATAAAACAGGGTGCTGTTGATCAATAGGTACATCAGCATGGGATAGCCGACCACCTACTCGAATAACGGAATCTTGGTCTAGGAAAATATTTAGGGACAAAAGATGCTTGTCTTGAGGGGGTTTGTTGTTTTTAAGCAATCGGAAAACATGGGGAAATGCTAGACTTTGAACCTGAATAATGAGAAATTTACGAGACTGGAATATTTCAGCTGGAGTCAAGGGACCATTTCGTTTAGCAGGGCTTCTAATGTTACTCACAAATCTAAATATATAAGCCATGGAACGTAGCATCTTATTATATGATGAACATTTTGACATAAAATCAAGCCAAGTATTAATGGGTGGGTGTACAGCTATCAGAACGGTCGTTCTCTCCTCTGGCAATTGCGAAACTTGTGTAAACGAGTCGTATATAACAGTATCTGAGGAAGTGTTACTTAGGAAAGGGGGGCCATTAAACCACAAGGATGAATCATTTGTGAGAGACGTGCCACGAGAAAGCAAATCTGCAGGGTTCAATTTTGATTTGATATGCCGCCAAGCAGCTTCCGAGGTAAGTTCTTGAATCTGTTTTACTCGGTTACTAACGTAGATTGTCCATTTCTCAGGAGGAGAATTTATCCATGACAACGCTACTTGAGAATCTGACCATAATATATATGCAGAGATTGGAAGATGATTTTTCAAGATTATTGAGATTCTTGAAAATAGTTTTGCTAAAAGAACCATACCGTTTAGTTCCAGTTTTGGAATAGTGAGGGGTTTGCTCAATGGTGAGACCTTGGACTTAGCAGCCACTAAATGAGAAGTAGCAGTATTATCAGTGTAGATAGTTCTCAGATAGACACAACCTCCATATGCCTTACCACTAGCATCACTGAAGTCATGAAGTTCAAAGAGTAGAACCTCTTTATTTACTCTGATGCACCTGGGAATGGAAATGCTTTCTAATAAAATGATGCTATTTAGGAAGTTATTCCAATCATTCCGAATCTGAGGATTGTCAATTGGTGTGTCCCACTGCAGTCCTGACTGCCACAGATTTTGCATGATTAGCTTGCCTAGCACCAGTATCGGGTTCACGAGACCCAAGGGGTCATAACATTGGGAAATGATTGACAAAATTACTCGTTTTGTTAGGACACTATTGTCCAAGGAAGATGGAGTGTGAATTTTAAATGTGTCGGAAGAAGGATCCCACGTGATACCTAAAACTGTACATGGGTTCTCTTTTGAGAATAGCTCTTTGCACGAGGAGTCATTAGAGAATAAGGTTTTAGAAGTGGCATTGGCATTGGTACGAAATTTGTGTAAATTGAATCCAGCGGACCCAAGAGTTTGCCTTAAGTCAAAATACAATTGCTCCAATTCTGATATTGAGTGAGCACCTGTCAATATGTCATCGACATATGTCTGATTCAAGAGAGCATTTCTTACATGGGGTAAATGAGAGTTCTGTATGGCTATTTCTTTTAAAACTCTGCACGCTAAATAAGGTGCACTACGTTGGCCAAATGAAACGGTGGTAAGCTCCAAACAAGTGAACGGATCATGAGGAGAATCCCTCCAAAGGACATTTTGCAAAAAATGAAATTTCGGATGCATGCACACCTGCCGATACATCTTTTCAATGTCAGCAGTCAGGGCATAAGGATAAATTCGAAATCGGGTTAAAATGTCGAACAACTCGGGCTGGACTCTAGGCCCTGTCAAAGTTATATCATTTAGAGAAAGAGAACTCGAGGTTTTCGCGGAGAAATCAAATACAATCCGGACCTTTGTACTAGCACTGTGGGTTTTTACGACACTGAGGTGAGGAACAAAGTATTTATGTTCTGATAGAGGGGAAATAAGAGACAGGGGTATTACTTTAGCATGTCCCAATCTGATGTATTCTTCTAAAATTTGTTTATATTCCGTTTTCAACTCAGGGTTCTTCTCAAATTACCTTTCAAGGGACGAGAATCTATTTCTTGCAGAAATAAAAGAGTCACCTAGCTGACAGTGAGCTTGAGGAGAAATCAATGGTAAATAGACTTGGAATCTTCCATTAGGAAGTATTTCAGTGGAGGAAACAAATATTTGTTCGGCTCTTAGATCTTCATCTGTTACCAGAGGGGGAGACGAGACCTCTTCTTGTTTAAAGAATTTGTCTAAGATTGCATCTAGCTTAGTTTCAGTTGCCTCTGGGTTCATAGCAATATGAAAGGAGTGAAGGGCTAAATTAACATCAGAATGGAGAGACATGTAATGATGAGGCAAGGTGCCTGAAATTATCCACCCTAGATGAGTATGAATCAATGTAGGAAGCCCATTTCCTAAATGTTTTATATCAGACTTCAATAGAAGGTGATAGATGTCGGCTCCTAGAAGGATTCCAATTTCTGACGGAGTGTCAAAAGTATCGTCGGCCAATTCTTGACTAATGTGGTGGGGAATATTCAATAGGTTTTTGTTAATACAGATTTGAGGTAAGTTTTGAGTAATCTGATCAACCACAGCGCAAGAAATTGTAAATTTCGATGAAGGGTCATGGATGGAGTGAAACTCTATCTCAGTCATTTTATTTATGGTGGTTTGACCATTAAAAATCCCTGAAATTTGAAGTGAACGAGAAACAAATTTACACTTTAAATCCTCCGCTGTCTTACGAGTAATAAAAGAGCATTGGCTTCCGTTGTCCAGAAGACCTTTGACTACCATAGGAGGGCCATGAGTAGGGAAAATTAACAATTTTGCAGTTGCCAATAGTACTTGAGAAGTGCAAACCTGAGTGGCTGAAAGAGAGGTGGTGTTTGCCACCGAACCTTGAGCACAAGAGGAGCTAGAGAATCTATTTTGTGGTTGTGACCTTAGAGAACCACCTCCACGAGAACTGACCGGAGTAGCAGAATCCAAATTAGATTGTGACCTTAGAGAATCACTTCGTTGAGAGAGAGATTGTGACCTTGGAGAGTCACCACGTTGAGAGTGCGAAGAGGTTGAAGACATTCTATGCGTTGGAGAGGATAATGAGTTTACTGCTACATTGCGTGGGGTAGATAAGTGCAATAGTGAATGATGTTTTCCTTTACAAATATCACACACTCTGGATGACCCACACCCATTTAAAGAATGCTTTGTACCTAAACAATTGTAACAAAGTTTGTTGAGCTTGACAAAATTTAATCTGTCTGAGACAGACATATGAACAAATCTTTGACATGAATAAATGCGATGATTAGTATCATTGCAATAAGCACATTGCATAGCCATATGTGTTGTACCTTGATTCACAGCATGTTGATTAGTACTTGGATTATTACTATTGGAGAGAGATTCATTCATTTTATGAGATTCATTAACTGCTATATTTGAATTAGTGAGTAATGTCACCCTAGTTTTATTTGAATTGAAATTATTTTTAAAATGTACCCTATTCTCCACTAAATTTCCAGAACTAGAGAGATTTTCTAAAATTGTACACTTACTATTTAAAAATTCAAAAAATGTGTTCGTATCTATCAAATTATTTGACTTAATTTGCTCTTCGAAAGCTTTTTTAGTGGCAAAATCCAGTTTACTTTCCAAAATGTATGCAATCAAATGATCAAACAATTGTTCTTTGGAAAAATTTAAAGTCAATAGTGAGTCCAAAGCTGCTTTTCTATTAGCGGTGAACTGTCTCAGTATGTCAGCATTACATTTTTGAATGGCACCTATATCCAAAATTTGTTTAAAATAAGAGTTGACCAACTGCTTATTATTACTATAACGTTTATGTAACACATCTAATGCAATAGAGAAGTTTTGCTCGGTAACAGCAATATTATTAATCAATGTGAGAGGCTCACCTCTAAGATGAGCTTTGAGGTAGAAGAATTTCTCAGTATTAGACTGTAAATTAGTATTATTTATAATAAGAGCTGTGAATAGATCAATAAACGACTGATATTCAGTAGGAATTCCTGTAAATATTTTAATATTTATGTTGGGCAGTTTTATATTGTTTTGTGTTACTAGCTGGGTGTTCCCTAATTTATTGAGGCTAGATAAATGATTTTGAAGTTGGGAAAGCCCAGCAAAGTAAGTGTCCTCTACAAAATCTTGATCCTCTGTATCTGGAGGGTTCAAAGTCAATGTATCTAACTCATCCTGAACTTCACTATATTTTTTAAAATGAGTAGTTAATGAGTTTATCTTAAATTCTAACTTAGCTTTATCTATAATATTATCTTTATTGTTCGTATACCAGTTCACAATCCGTGTAATCTGGGCCTTACTAGTGGTTCGAATTTTAATTAAGTCTGACATGTTCATTAAATCTGAGAAATTCTTCCATAAAATAGAAACTACCCTAAAAATATATCAGCTAATTTGATCAAGATATATAAGTGAATGTGCATTTATTGATACAAAAATTATTATTTTTAGTAATTTAGAGACTATAAGGTCATTCGAGTAATAAAACCATTACTGCACTGAGCTATTTCCTTGTAAAAAACAAGAACAAACGAGAAACAATATTATACAAAGATACAGTTGAAAAGGGTTAAAATACAACACAACAACAACAGAATAAGTTTATTTCTTCTGGCAACAAGGCTCAACCTGAAACAAATAAAGAACAAAATCCAAAAGAAAAATAGCTCTGTGACTCAAAATGCACATTCATGTTTTATACGAAAGAGTATGTAATTATTCTTTGAATAACACTTAGAATAGATTGTACACAACAGTTCTTACAGAGATGTTGCCTATTAACACAATACAAATACATCTCAATTTATTTATTCCACAAGGTAGGTAGTATGAATAATTTATCAATGTCTATATTACCTCTACTTGATTTGTGAAATAAGATCCTAGTTTTTTTTTTATAAATAGAAAGAATACACTGACCTGTTAGTTCAGTCCTGCTCAATTGTTCTTTTATACTCACACCAAGCACATGTTCAATACCAATGTTTTTTCCAAGCTGAGATATTTACACAATTGTCTATTATTCTTTTCCTCCAAAATCCGGCTCGAAAGGACCAATTTATGATGGAAAACTACCAAATTCTTGGACATCCACCACTATCGGGGGCCAACACCCATTGCGTTGGCCAACAAGGAGACCTAGGATGGCTCGGGAAGCAATAAAGTTAACGATTCAACTCATAGGTACTTTATTTTCACAACAATATCCATTCATTAAACACTGGGTTATTTTATATCCCTTTCAAACAATAGGGATGTTCACTTTTGCCGCCATTTTCAACTACCGGCACACTGAGACCTTCCACTAGAAGTTTCTTTATATCTTTATAATATGTACTTCACAAATCGGAGACACTAACTAGGGTGACGTTAAACGTCTACAGTTCATAATTTTCCCTTTATGGGTAGAACAAGTAATTATTTTCACACTAGATTTATATTAATAGGAGAGAGTAATTGCAACGAGGCACCATGTTTCGTGAACATTAACGAGAGAAGGCAAAAGCGAGAGAGGGCGGGAGCTTTTCTGCACATGCAGCGAATTTTGGCATAGCGCGTGTCTGCCATCTAAGTTCGTTTATCAGCAACGAGTACCGATTCCTCCCTAACAGGGGGTTAGTACGTGGGCGCTACTGCCACGGCCTCACAGATGGAGCCACGAGTACTGGATCTCATTTTTATTTCATTATGATATTCCTTAGAAGGTACACAGTTGGGAATTGGGCCCAGGCCTTTAGGTCCAAATCCCAACACGTATAATTAATGGAAAAACTAATATAATTGTGCCAATTTGAACTTTGGTAAACAGGGTCCAATATCAAGGGTCTTGAGTGTAGAAAAAAATTTATAGGAGATTTATCAAAAGTAAATAACTATTTTTTACTTCAAACTACAGAAAAACATGTCATTGTTGTTTTATTCTTTTACGGTCGCTCGTTGCTATTGTAAGAGGAAGCAATAGTATATTGTGTATCTAGTAGGAAAAGCGATACATTCCCGGACGAGATTGTAACATTGGAGTTCGGGAATGTGCTTTTACTATGAGATACACATACTATTTTTTTTGAAATCATATTAAATATAATCGTATATTAAGAAAGGTTTATATATGCATAACTTTTTTTGATTATCATCTTACCTCTGCAAAAATTTAGATTGTCGTCCGGGAATGTATTGCTTTTCCTACTACATACACAATATACTATTGCGTCCGCTGGGAGAGGAAGCAAAAGTAGTTTGACAAATAAATTAAAATTGACAGTGATTGACATTTATAAAATCAACACTTTGTTAAATATTTAATTATGGAAACACGTGTAGGTATTTATAAAAATATTTTTAATTATTATACGTAACTTGCGTTTGAAGAAAAAATAGTATGTTTTATTCGGAGTGAAACTCACTTTTTTTATTCATCTGTACTACAAATTCATCAAAACAGTTTTACTTTTACTCCTAATAAAACAAATAATTCAAACGTACTTAATACTTTATTTATCAGTCAACAATGTTACCTAATTAATAAAAATGATGTAGCAACTCTGTTAGTAAATAAAAATAAAGTAGGTACATCATAAAATATATCGAATATATCTACGTATTTGTTTAAGTGGTTTTATTTGTTGTGTTAAAATATATTTCTAATAAGTAAAAACTATACTTTGTAGTGCCAAATATATTTAGAAATTTTTTATTTACTGGGATTGGTTTTATTTTATTTAATATGTTTTAGAACATGACATCAAAGGATTAAAAAACAAAGTAACAGCCGAAATTTTAGGAGCTCAGTTACCTTTTGTTGGTGTTGATGGAGAAGATGCATGTAGTTTTGTTTACAATTCCGATGGCAGAAAATTAAATAAATGTGATCTAAAAGCTGGTCAGGAATACATTTTTAAAAATGGATTTGAAATTTTAAGGGTGTATCCAAATGTAAGTGTATATTTCAACTGTTCTCCAAACTATTGGACTATAATTAAAAGATGTCAATTTTATTTTCTTCTATTATTTGAAAAATTCATTCTTAACTCGTACAGTTTTTAAGCCGTCCACTTTGGAAATTCAGTTCAGTTTCTTCCGGACTCATACACTCTGCAAAAAATGACTACTGTAATTAAATTAACTGTTAACAAATTATTACAACATTTCTCTCTCTGACAGCAGCCTTTTTTTCTTAAATTATTTGTTTGGTTCTAAAGATACATTATTCTTCTTTTTTTATAAGTAGCTAAGATCTAGCTATATCCAAGGGAAATTGGAGATACATTCATTCCGATTTAACAAAATGTTAACTGTTTTTTTTTTCAATTTCTTTGTTACTGAATTTTTTTCCCTACACAAATTATTAGTATCATTCTGTTACTTAATGATTTATAAAATTTACTGTATGTTTATATGTCTTGGTTCTCTATATCTTTTCTTAAGATAATTTATGTGTTAAGGTAGACGAACTTTAAGTAGTCTTCGGGATTACCCGATGTAGACTTTACCATAATCAAATGGTATATGTACTGTCTACACAATTGTGTTTTTCTTCAAATTAATTGATTTTGATCTTGACTTGACATTTCGAATTATTGTGTTATTTGTTCCAAAAATTGTTCTAATGTAAAAAGTATTACAATTTTGTGATTTTTTTCAAAATACCTTGTATATGGAAGTTTAGTTATATGTAGATTTTTACGTACGATCAAATTGGTCAATTTGTTTTCAATTTTAATGAAAGTTTGAATTCATTTTTTTTTGAAAATATCCATTATTTATTAAAACCACTTTTATTGCATGTTATTCGCTTTTAAAAGAAATAATATAAGAGCATACTATTTCAGCTATCTGATATAGAATTTTTAAAATTCCTCTTTTAACAGTAATACTATGATTGTAATTAAAATTGAAATATAGGTTTGTAGGTGTTGTTTTGTGAAAACTATTAGTATTGATTAAATAATGGCCTTACTTCGTTATTAATATGTCAAGAAATGATTTTTTTTGCTTTTTCAATTTCAGTCGAAAAATTGATTGTAGTTGACGTTTTTAACAATATACTCCTGTATGGCACATTTGCTGAATTTGATATTAGTAGATACATCGGTTTTCCAAATTGCTTATGGTCTGAATGCCACAATGAGACCTATATTTTAATCAATCAGTTAATGAAATAGACGATTCATTAGGAAAACAAGAAGTAGAAAAGAAAAATGGACACTTACAAAAACAGTAATCAGAAGGTCCAACTCGTGTCTTGATAAGTTGAAAGGATATAATACATTATCTGCTATTGTCGCTAAGACTTTGTCTTTAAAACGGAAACACTGGACAGGATCACTTCATCAAAGTTAAGTGTCATACAAGACTAACGACCCATTTAAGCAACCAACTGAAGATTAGCTGCGATCGATGAATAAATGTTAGTTTACTGATTTCCAATTGCTAACTAACTTAAAACTAAACTTAATAAAGCAAAACATTTTATAGAGTTAGGTGTTGCTGTTTACAAAAGGTTTGCTAAATTTTGTTAATGCCAGACTAGAAAAAAAATATATCTTGCTAAAGCAGCCTTTTTAGACCTTCGCTTTAAGCGTATTCATTGTAATTCTGCACTTGCTGTTTCACCACAGTAATCGAATTGTCTAATTCCTAGCCGTCTTTGTGGTTTGGACATGAAAAAATTATCATAGATTGTGCTGTAGGTTTAGCAAGATCCAACTCACTTTAAGTTCAACTAGTGGTAACATGTCTACCGATCTAAAGCAATATCTTGATCAGCTCCAGTAAGATTCTGGTGTAATTCTAAGGTATTTAATAGTTTCTGCATTCTCGGTTTTTATGGAAAAGAGTGGCATATATACATCATTCCAAGTTAAAAAATATTAAAATAATTGAAGCTACAGATTTGGTTAAAACTATTGTCACGTTAATCTGTTCGTTATGTATTTTCAATCTACCTCCATTATTTTATTGAATATATCAGCATCACTATCAAATCCAATATTAGAATCATCGGAATCTGATTTATTAAGTGCAATAATCAAAGATGGAATGTTGTCAAGTGAACAGTTTCCCATGTAAGAGGTCCAGTTCGTCAAAATGATTTGTTCTGTATGTCTCCAATTTTTTTTTCCACATGTCTAGTGTCCGAACATAAAGATACAATACTTTTGTTATAGTACGTTTTTGTAAAGCCCCATGCCAACTCTATTGCATTATATTGACAGTGGTTTTTGAAAATGTCACCGTTCATAGTTTTTTGATGTCAGGATTTGAACACTCTGATAAAAAGTGACATCTGTCTAAAAAACCACTATTCGTTCGTGCATGTAAAATTGTAAATCGCTTTCTTTTGGATTTCACATAGGTACAACGGATTACTTTTTAAATCAGATTCCTTTATAATTTTCAAAGATTTCTTAACTATAACATCTTTAAATTTCAATATGACAAAAGGCTTTTTGTATTTAAACGAAATTTTTTAGAAATTTTTAGATTCAAAGATTTTGAAGACATTCTTGGCAAAGCTGCCAGGATTAATAAAGATGCAAAGTGCATTTTAAAACATACTTAAATATTTTTTTCAAGTAACAAGAAATTCCCCAAAAAATAGAAGAATATATCAATAATATGTTTATAATTTTTTACTTTATTGACCATTGTATTTATCCTGTTTTAAATTGTATGATTCCTATTATCTTACGGCATGACTAAAGTCGAATAATAGCTGTTTTTCAAATCTTTTCATATGTTGTGTATATATTAAAATTAAATATTTTTTTATTTTTAGATAAAAACTGTAGTTACTTGGGGTCTAGTAACACCGGATGAGAAATACGTTTCTTGTTTCAAAGTACCAGTTAGAATTACCAATTAATCAGATTTAATTATGTTTTGTCAAGTGATATTTTAGAATAAGTTTTTGTAAGGAAATACAAATAAATTGGTAGGTTGTACACTCCAATCTTTTATTTAATTCTAATAATAAATAAATACTTTTTAATATGATCAAGTAGGTACTTAAGTTTTCATAAAATTATTTTATTACAAAAAGTAATTAGTAAAAAATAAAGTTATCAAATAGAAAACTTGAGAATAAAACCTCATCTGGTGCAAATGAAATACCTAATTTTACCTTAAAAAAATCTTAACACCATTGATTTATCTTGTAAGTATATCATTATCAAAACACATATCCAATGTGAGAAAAACTGTGGAAAAATATAGACGATTATTTCCTTCGATTTAAATTAACCAATCGAATGTCATAATTTTTTAAAATCGGACCAATCAGAATCAAATATGAGTGACTATTGCACTAGAACAATATCAGCGACTATTGCGCTAGAGAAATAGTCACGTCAAATATAAATGTCAAAAATTTGTCTTCTCAGGAAATAATCTTCCTAAATATAACGCGACCGTGATTAATAGTCTGCTATTTTTGTTGTTGCTAAATTTCTCGAATATTTTACAATTTGTTTCGACATAATTTGACATTAATAATCAAAGATTAAATGGCTTTAATCCGATTATTAATGTCAAATTATGTCTCAACAAATTGATACTAAAATATTCTCAAAATCTAGATACCACAAAAATAGCCGACTATAATCAAGGTCTTGTTATATTACCCTTGATTAAATTACACGAGTACTTTTTGATATTCACTTTTATTTCACAAACTTACATAACATGTTTCGATATACAATATCTTCATCAGATGTAAAATAAGTACTAAACTAATACGCTGATTCTGAGCCCGAGATGAAGAGCATGTGATTCTGGAAACGATTTAGTTCTCTGAACGGCATGCTCTCCTCCTCATGCCACCACACCCCCTTACTTCCGAAGGGGCTTCAGCAATTTCGGACCCTTGAGCGGCTTTGGGCAAAAACTGCGGTCCTCATCTTCTTCTGCCAAGACAGTGCTCTTGCTCTATATTCCTGGTATCTGGCTATTGTTGCGTGCTTTTCTCTTTTCGGCGTTCTTCTTTATTTTGCGGTCTTCAGTAGCGTTCTCTTTTTAGGTGACTCTTTCGTCACTTTGGCTTGCTATGTGGTCTTCTGGTTTTTTACTGCTGCCGGAGCTGCATTTTTGGCCTCTTGTGTTTTCTTTTCCCGTCTTTTGGGTCGTACTCTTTGAATTCCCTTAGATCCCGGTTTACATGGTTCCTTGTCCCTTTGTAGGTCTTCCTTGCTTTTTTCTTCATGGTATCTGTAATTTTTCTTAAGTCAAAATCATGGTATAGCGTGTTAATTTTGAGACAATTCGTAGTTTACCCTACGAACATAACTTATTCTTTGCAGGCGAGTTGTAACCAATCAAAATCGTGTAAAGTAAAAGTCCCATGGGAGTTTGTTTTACATGTTTCTGATTGGACAGAATTGTATTTTACAATCCCGATGAATGTTTATGATCACTTACACCCCTCAAAAGTATCATGTAAAACGCTCTTTTACAAAGTGATAGGAGATGTCGTTATATCATTATTAAAAGTGGTCCTTAAAAAATCGATCACCTCTTGCAGTTTATTATCCACATATTTTTTATTAACGCCATCGCTATCTAAATCAGAATCTTTAACATTACAAAGTTTTAAATTTTCAAAATCAATATCACCGTTTGCAGTATGGACTAAGCTTGGTTTAGACATCAGCAATATTTTTTTTATTGCCTATATCATATTTAGTACATCCGAATTTGTCGACACTCATTGTGATAATGATGTTTAGAAAATAATGCGTGATTCTTTTAATTCTTCAATAATTGCTACAATTTCATTATCGTTTAAAGTATTTCCTGTTTCTTTTGACACTATTAAAAGTCGAAGCCTGTCAACGAGTTCGTTTGAATCGTCTCAGTATTGAAGGTCAATTTTATTATCATTGTAAACCATTTGCATCCCAGTTCCCGAAGTTTTTCGTAAGTGAGAAGGAAACAGAGGTTTTATGATATTTATGTATTTGAATCGTTGTGATCCTTTAAAGTTTCCTTTAATGTTTCTATGAGGATTTATTAATTCTAGTATTGTTCTGTAATGGTTTAAATTCTCCTTATTGTAATTTTCGGGTTGATCTTTAAAAATTAATTCATATAGACCCGGTGTACCTTTTATTTGTTTGCCTTCTGTAAGAATAGATCCATGATTTTTATCAAAATCGATTTGTTTTCCGCCCAGTAACAATTTAGAAGTATGAGCAATAGAAACATAAACGTTATCTATATCATCTTTTTTTGACCAATGATCTATGATATATGGATAAGCCATTGGAGGATATTAATCTAAATATTCTTTTATTACATCTTCTGGAATATTAAGATCTTCAACATCCTGTTCCCTATCGTCTTCTTCTTCATCGAATACTTCATCATTTGTGGTCTCGGCAACATCCTCGAGTTTTATAAACTCAGGTATTCTCGATTGCTCTTTTTGTTTAGGAAGTTCCTCTTTTTGTATAGGTGGTTCCTCTTTTTGTTTGGGTGGTTTCTCTTATTTTTTTGGCTCTGGCGCGTTAGTTGGAGGGTGGGAGATCACTGTTTCGTTTAGAGAAGATTTTACAAATTTGTGTAGAGATTCCGTCACAGGTTTAAACAATTTATCAAGTGTCTCATCGGTTTTAAGTCTACCCAATTTGTAACGCTTTATATTTTTTTCGAATCGATCGAGCAAGTTCAGCAATTTTTCTCTTACGAACGGCTACGTCAACTGGATTGCACGACATGGTGTTGAATAATGAGGATAACCTTACAATTTTATGTATTTATCGAAACCGATTTCATATCGACCAATATTTAAATCAAAGTCTTTTGCAATAACAATTGTCCCATACTTTTCTTGCCGACATTTCGAACACACGTGTTTGAATTCTTCAAAACTCATATCCGGTGAACGTGTTCATCAAAGACATGTTTCAAATTGATAGCATCTTGTTTACAAAGTACAATTAGGTTACTGTTATCGCTACAAATTTGTTTACAGTATTTCGAGTAGATCTGTGACATATGACATCATCAAAAATAAAAAATAACTTCATCATTTTCTTTAAACGGAAAATAACCCACTTCTTTTACTTTCAATAGCACTTCTTCCAACAGTTTATACCTGCTTGGGCAGATACAACGACTTTGAATAAACGTAAACATTTTCAAATTTCACGCCATGCGGATGAAACAGTAACGATAACATAACGTTTGTTTTGCCACACCCACTGGGTCCACAGATTAGCGCCCGAAACGAGTTTGGTAGCGTCTGGTCTTGTTAAATGATCTTCATTGTTTAACATGTTTTTTAATTTTAAATTTGGATATAAGCAAAAATCATGGAATTCATCGGGTGGCGTATCGAAAGATAAACAATAACGTGGAATATTTTGATTTATTTGGTAAGTTGAAAGCACCGAAAGAACTTGTAGAGTATTTGGGACCTGCAGAAAAAATTGGTTACAACCACGATCCTTACCAGACTTTTCATCAAATCAATTGCGGCCATCTTTGTTTAGAATTTCTATACGATGGAGGCTGTTTTGGCGTACATTAATCGTGAAAATAACCTGATTAACTTTACTGAAAAAGAATTGGCTTGTTTTCCTATATGTTGCCCTGACACATGCCGCAAGTCAAAATTCTCTGACACTGGCATGGATACAGGACACTCAGGGTTTCGAGGCAATGAGAAGGCTGATGAATTGACCCGTGCGGTAACTAATACCCCAATGATTGGCCCGTAACCATTCAGCGGAGTTGCTGACACATTCAGAAAGGCAGCCATTGAGAAATGGAGGCTAGAGAAGGCCCAGGAGTGGTGGAAAAATCACCGGGCAAGCGACAAGCCAAAGTTTTTATAAAGGGACACTCGGCGAAGTTTACTGCAGAGCTGGTATCACAAAGGCGAAACGATGTCAGAATGATTGTCAGTCTCTTGACAGCACATTGTAGGCTCAAGAAACACATGAGTCATTTAAACTTAGCAGATTTAGACATCTGTCGATACTGCCAAGAGAAGGAGAAAGCCGCATTTCATGTCCTATGCCAATGCGAAGGCCTTGCAAGGACGCGGTATCTAGTACTGTGAGAGGAGAAACCGGCTGCTCCAAGTTAGGTGGAGTAGCCACTGTCAACGCTATTAAGTCTCATTAAGAGGGCAGGGCTGGACAAGAATCTCTAATCCTATTCTGGAGATAATGGGTGGTCCCAATAGATCTGCAAAGGTCGCAGTGATACAGGCTAACACCCAACCCAATAAACATCTAATCTTAAATATAAACGTTATTTGAAAAAGTACGCAAAACCTTGTGAATTATAAAAAATTTGGTGCAAGTTGCCGCTTGAGTATAGATTGGATTTTGAATTGCGAACCTGCCTGCCCTGCTTTGTTCATCATAATCGTCCTGAATGGAACACCCTTGTTGACGGACCTGCGCAATGACAAGGAAATTGTCATATTTGTAAACTAGGATTAGAAAAATGTAATGAGCTTGTGAACAATTATTTAAATAAATGTTAAAGATATACAATTTTATTTTTTTATACAACCTCTAACAGTTATGTTGTTAACGCTAGAGAGTCGTGATCATCAATTTGTTTGGACGCCTCCAATTCCACTAAGGTTAGATCCAACAAAACAATACAAGTTGGCGTTTTTGTTTTTCTTTTCGTATAACAGTATTCCGAACGTGGAAAAGGATTGTAATAGTTTTTATTATTATGATAATAATGATAAATAAAAATTGCAAAAAATAACGTTAAATAAAAGTTGCTATAAAATCTCTGATATTGAGGAAGCAATACGAGCTCTAATTAATGTAGCATCAAATGCAAAGATTAAAGATGTTTTTTCATTGAAACCAAACAACAACACGCTTAAATGCGAAATATTTAGTAGTCGTCACGCAATAAGTTCCGAGCACGAAGACAGTAGGCAGAATGTTGGGTTTCTTAAAGAGGATTCTGGTACCGAACGTAAGACATAGTTCCTATCTGCCAGTTAAAATGGTTAAAGCACGAACGATTCGTTTTGAAACAAACATTACCACCGGAGCCTTCTACAACAACAGACCTACTCACACAATTCACGAGTTTGGTATTAGCGTTGATCCGGGTTAGGCAATCGATGAAATTTCGAAAAATATTACATATCTACCAGTGATTGATCTACAAGAAATTACATTGGATAAAAATTCCAAACCTGTTATCAAGGTGAAAGAAGTATATTGGGTTTGGAGTTTTAAGAATGGGATTAATTTTTAATTATAAAGCTAGTCCCTCGACACAACAATACTACGTATTTAGTATTTGTTCAGCTTTCGAAGAAGTTTCATCGTCATGAAAATTGCAGTAGTCGACATCCACGGATTTATAATCGATGGAGTTTTTTATCCAAAAGAAATCGCTATACAGCTTGGTGGTATAAAATCAAATTTTTTATTTAAACCGCCTAAACCATTTCTCGAGTTGACTGCTAAAGACAAGAATTTTGTTTGCATGGAATACGATACGATTCTGGAGATGTAGATTATTTCGATGTCAATGCGATTTTGGAGAAACACCTACTTGCAAGGTTGATTTTATTTATGTTAGGGGAAATAAAAAAATTAACTTTTTAAAAGCAAAATGCAAAAAACTTGGATTTTATGTATTAATTTATGATGTTGCAAATTATGATGGGACACCCTGTGCAACGAAAAATTTTGTAGCTGTATAATTAGGATGTCCTCACCACGCCAACGGCAAATTTATGTGTGCATATAATAATATTCTTACTTTGTATAGGTAATTGGTTGTATTATACTGTATTGCCTAAATAAAGCTATAAAAAAATTTAAGGTTTTTTATTGAAACAGATATTTATTATTGTATTAATACATTGTGCTTTGAAGATTCGATCGCCATTCCCCACTCCTTCTGAGTTATTTTTAAAGATTAATTTTAGCTTGTAGTTGAGAGGTAATTCCGCTAAATTCAATGCAAACACCTGTAAATTTCCATTATTGACTGTTGACAGACTCATCATTTGCCATGTATTGCACTCTTGTTTTGTTCCGTTTGTGTCTAAACACACACCAATATGTGTTACATTTTAAGGAACTTTAACTTAAAGCATGTTATTTAATAATGCTGTTAAAACAACAAAATTTGCTTTTAGCAAGACCATGGTTTTATTCGTCTTGTGGGCGTTGATGATTTTGGTAAATATTTTTCAAAAACTTTGTCTAACAATTTTCAATTTTTTTTTGGTCTTCGTAGACAGAAATTTGTTGGTTTAATTTTTTTATGTTTTTACAAAACTCTACAAGTTTTTGACTCTATTCTCTCGAAGCCATTCTAAAACTAAATATTTCCTATGATATGTTTTATCCTTAATAGCGAAAGCAAAGTCTGTTATCACTCTAACCCATATTACGTCAGACATCTCGTTCGGCTAGTCCAGCAAGGTCACGCGATTTTATTTCAAAAATATTTCGAAATCTGTTCGGCTGTTTACGAGATACAACGCTAATGCCCTTTTGGCGATGTTAATACGAATTTTTTAGACGTCAACCACCCTATCATTCACCCCCTTTACAATAATACGTTACTCACCGAAATCTGTTTAGCCGTTTACCAGATCTAGCTATAATGCCCTTTTTGGTACCAAACAGATATAGTTTTAGATTTAGTTTTTTAGCAATGGGGATCTTTTATAAGGGATGTTCTCAATAATAATTGGGTAATATGTTATGTTTAATAATATTGTAAAAGTAAAAAAACGGAAATATAAATATTTATTGAAAAAAAAATTATAGAGTGGTTGGGGGTGATTTTTAAAGGGTGAAAGTATTTCAGATGTTATTATTTCCACCAGCTACCCCAGATAAAAAAAAATAATCATCGAAATCGGTTTATTTTTCACCGAGATATAGCAAATTTTTCCGAGCGTCGCCAATTTGAAGTTGCGAATTCAGTTTTCTTGTCATCGCGCAAAGAAATACCCACCACTACCTCTGTGCTGTCACTTGAAAAAAGGTCAACTTTATTTGTCATTTTTAATTACACAAAACGCTTTTAATTTAAAAAAAAACTATAGCTTTTTGAAAATATAGGTTTTGATTAATAAAAACCGCCAGATTAGTTTCTTAATTGTTATAAATAAAGCCGCTGTGATTTTTTGCTAACTCGGCTCCCATTGGTCGTAAAAAACGCTTATTTATTTTTGTATCCTCGTCTTAATGTCAGCTACAATAACCTGCAAATTAAAAAATTGTATGATAAGTAGGGGGCGCAGCACTCTAAGGCGGCTCGCACACCGGAGCAATATGCAACTAGCAACATGCAATAAGCAACAGGCAACATATTTTGTTGTACTTCGCATACCAAAGCAATAAAAAATCACTTGTTGAAAATGTCGTCTGATGAAGACGAAGAGATAATGTTGTGGCAAATTTTAAGGAGAAAAGAAAACGGAGACGATATTGGATTCATCCAGAATTTGAAGCGTTGAGTAAATATGGAGCCAGTATATGTGCTTAAGAATTAAAGACGCATCTCACTAAGTTTCAAAACTATTACCGAATGAGTCCGAGTAGTTTTGAAACGTTCGTTCAGCTGATAGCACCTCATATTACTAAACAAGACACCAATTACAGATATGCGATCAGCCCACAGGATAACAACGTTTAATCACATTAAGGTAAGATAAATTAAATTAAACATACATAAAAAAGTATTTTTTCTACGCCCATGACTGTAAACGTCAAAAATCGCACTGTAGACATTCCGTGTAAGTGACATTTAACAATAACATGCACGTAATGAGATCTCATAACATACATGTGCGTTTAGATAAGAAAACTTAAATTTCTTTGTTTAATCAAATTGCAATAAATTTTTTATGTACGTACTACTTTATTTGGTCTATTTACAAACTTTTAGTCAATTTAAAAACATAAATATATAATAGTTTTTATTAAAAAATAAAATAAAAATAAAACAGATATAGGCAACATATATTACATTTTAAATTATTATTTAATCTAGGATGTTACTTATTGTCACTACTTTAATAAATGTTATTTTAAACGGCAAATTTTTCATATATTTTTTAAGAGATGTCAAATATTTAGAATTAAAATTAAAATATTGAGTCGTAGAAAAAGCATAGTACGTAACTCGAGTGGTAAGAGGTATTACGTACTCGTGTAATATCCTATTTACCACTCTTGATACGTAATATACTATTATTGAAAAAACTAAAAAATATAAAAAAATTATATTATTGTTCTGTTAAAAACAAATTCCTATTGTCATCAACTGACATGTTAGGTGAAAAATTAAAACCCTTAATGATCTAACACTGCTTGATGAACGAAATATTGGCAAATTATGGGCGATATAGTTGCTTTTTAACCGGCACGTCGTGTTGCTAGCAACATATGTTGCTCTAAAAACGTGATAGCGATATCGTATTGCGTCGGTGTGCGAGATCAACAAAAATGTAATGGAAAAACACATTGGCGATAATATTTCTTATTGCATGTTGCTAGTTGCATATTGCTTCGGTGTGCGAGCCGATGTTTATATCTGCAATATCACATATTCATAAATAATTGTTTTTAACGGATCAGAAAAATTATTTTTTATAACTTTCCAATACAATATGAAAATTTAATGCTTATGGAAGAAAATGCGACTGAAATTAACCCTGTACCATTTTTGTTGGCAATCCAATAGGCACTGAAAGTTGAAGGTTGTGGGGTAAACTAATTTATGTATCTCACCAACAAAATAACCGATCGGGGCCCGCAACATTTTATTTGATTTGGAATAAAGTATGCTTGAACTTTATACCTTAAAAATTAACAAAAAAGCAATTTTACAATAAATATTAAGTTTTTGAAGTTATACTTCTATTAGTGCACTCGGTGGAAAAGATTTGTGTGGGGTTAAATGCGAAAAATCATTACATATGTAATGGTGTGAGTAAGAGAGAGACAGAAACGCATATAAGGTATATTCGTCGGTAAAAACAAAGATGAAATATTTACTTTATGTTATTATTCATAACTATAAGTCCTATGCATACCGTTTAAACATTCAGTACATTGAAAAGAGATAGATATACAAAAAACAGTCTAAATTAATGTTTTGAATATCATAGTGACGTATCACAGACAGATTGACAGATTATTTTATAGTCCTGTCACGTAAGCAAACACAAAAAGTTTAATAGTTTATATTAATAATATTATTCAGTAATGAGTATTGTATTGTAGTCCATAGTACCGTCACATGGTTGCATTATAGCCTGCACTATGCTTTTGAGGTTGTTGGCTACATAAACAGAGTTTTTAAGAATAGTCGAAAAGTGCATTCGGAACAGACAATAGATAGAAAAATTACAACTAGGTAAGTATTCCAAATAGGTTCCATTTATGTACTCGGGGTTTTTGGAGTCGCTGAACAAGAATATCATAATGTCGAAAGTCTCCGTGGTACTTAGTGCCTAGGGTATTTACCTCTTCCCCTAGGGTTTTATGTAAAATCTGTACAAAATCAGTGCACACTTGGAACTCGGCGGTTTTTTGGGTTGCTGAATACGAATATAATAATGGCGATGGTGTACGGAAACACCTGGTGCTTAAAAAGGACCTGGTCTTCAGGAATTTTATGCAAATTCGATACAAAATGAGTGTGCACTCGGTACTAGGAGGTTTTTGAGGTCGCTGAACAAGAATATCATATAATGAATTTCGTAAATCATTCGCATACAAATTTATGAATCCGGGCGCGTGCATAGAAGTATAACTTCTGCCGGCAGTGCCACTGACTGCCACACCGTTTTTTTTTTTATTTTAACTTTTATTTTTGCAATAACAATTGGATTAAATTAAACGCATTTAAATTAGTTTTATAATTTATACAAAAAATGCTTATTACTATGCTTACTTTAGGCAAAAAATTAAAAAAATACAAATCATGCGTATTTTCACCTACGAAAGCTCATAAATAAATAATAACCAAAAATGTTCTGCTGAATGAGCTGGGAGATTGCCCTTCATGTTTCCCTTTATAATGCAGGCTAGGTAACATTAATTCCTAAATTTTCGCGCAAAATCATCCTTATTTTCCCCTACAGCCTGGGCTACAAGGCCCATCCTAAAACTCCAACATCACGGCGCGATTTTATTTTCACCTCTTCATTTTATACCCAAAGAAAAAGCTAATCATCTGAGAACCGTCAAAAAACTAATCATTTTCTACACCTCTTGAATCTCGTCAAAAACTAATCATGTTCTAGATCCCTTAGTCCCCTAAAAAGCTAAGCATGTTCTAGATCACCTGAAAAGTGATGCAGAACATGATTAGCTACTACTAGTTACTGTGTAGTATATAAAATCTAATGCTCACAATGCCCACTTACTCACCAAGGACAAAATAACTAGAGACTGGAGAAAAGAGTAGCACAACATAAAAGTGAAATCATCAGAAAACCCAGGGCCTGTGGTCTCTCTATTCACGCAAATACTAACAACCATCCACCTTATTTTGAAGGCATTAAGATACTTGAGAGAGAGAACAATTATGAAAGGCACCTCATCCTAGAAATGGTTAACATAGTGAAAAATGGTGAACTCTCCGTGAACCAAAAAAAGGACACAGAAGACCTCAGTGAAATCTATGCCTTCGTTCTACATGAAAAAACAAGGAACAACATCCCCTCTTAACATTCCTAATTTTTCCACCTTAGCTTTAGGGATCTCCCTGTAAGTGCCTTTTGTACTGAACGCACATTTTGTGTCAATCTGTCGAATTTCAATTTATCACAATTTACAACGCTGTCGTTTTTAACCCCACTGTTTCAGTCATGCACATGTGGTCGATTAACATCTTAATATAATACCTATTAAATGCTTTTTCGTACAAAACCAACAGTGAAATTTAAATTTAAATAATACATTCCTGCAAATAGTTTACATTTAGTGATAAACTTAAAAGATTGTTAATGTATATATATATATATATATATATATATATATATATATATATCCAAAGATGATACATAAAGTATCTAGTGCCTTACTGTCAAAAGTAATAATTTCAGTTTTGAACTGAAATGGTGTCGGTTAGAAATTTCTAACACTTTAAAAGACACCTTGGATGCTGCGATATAAATAGATATAAATATCATTCAACCTATATCAGGGCAAAACCAAACTACAGACACGTGTTTCGCTCTTAGTTTGAGCTCATCAGTGTAGTACAGGCTATGTCTCTCAAGTCACTAATCAAGAGACATCCCTGCTATAAATTGAACGATATCTATAGATGTCAAATTGCAAAACTAATAATTGCAAAACTGATAAACAGTCGCAAGTGGTTCCATCTTCACTCCAAAAATGGTATATATATATATATATATATATATATATATATATATATATATATATATAAATTGATATGGATTTTTCTTCAATGGTGCACGTTCTTTCAATCAAGTGTTGGAACGTGGTCATGATTTTTAAATCAGTTGTCTAGATCTAGATTAAGTTTTTTTTTATATGGTATTTGTTTTTGTTGAGTTTAGAGATTGTTTGATGGATGGGGATTATTATTATTATGATGATAGATTGTCAAGAGTTGTAATATTGAAAAGTCATTTAATAAAAAATTTAATAGAAAGAAATTTTATTTAAAAGGTAAATAAAAAGTATAAGAATAATTAGAAAGATAAAAATAAAGTAGGAGCAAACAGTAATACAAACCAGGACTTGAAAGATACAGAAAATCAGAGAGTTGGAAAATTGTAGGAAGAGGAAGGTATAGAGTAAGAGCTGAGCAGCAGAAAGGTGATAAATAGATAGAAAGGCAGCAGCAAGAAGGAGTTTGAAAGTAGTAGGAAGAGGAAGGTATAGAGAAAGAGTGGAAAAACGGAAGAAGAAAGATTTAGAAAGACGCGATAGATTTTTTTTTATATTTATAATTTTGTACTTTATTTTTAGGACAATCAATTTAAAAATTTTGGAATCCACGACCGATAAATTTATTGAAAGAGGGTGTTCCAGAAGGAAGATTCATTTCAATATATTGTAACGTTCGTTTTTGAGTATATCCTCCGGACTATATTTTTTTTTATTTCAATTTTATCGCGCTGGTGCGGATGGTCTGTTCGCGTCGATTTGGTAGGAGAAAGTTTGTCACTTCGTTAGTAAATTATTTCAATTCATTCATTTTTATCTTTGATTCTGAATAAAATCGGAAATATTTTCTGATTACCTTGGCCCTTTATTTAGGTATATAACCACTTCAATTACCCTATTAAGGATTACCGTAGAACAGGAAAGTTTTCGCTGACAACAGACAGCCATCTTGATCTAGAAGTCGACACAAAGTGAAACCATTCCCGGGTTTGGACACAAAGAAAGTTTCCTTGCAAGATAAACCACTTCCATCCACGTTTGGATTTAGAGCAGTTCCGATCCACAGAAATCAAGCTCCAACAGGAAGAATCGAAATAAATTAAAGATAAGAGATTAAATTAATTAATTATATTTTTTAAATTTTCACTAAACTTTTAATTAATTAATAAATCAACTTAAAACGGATTTTACCTCTTTTTATTTGTTTGTCTGTACTTGGCACCCTAAATTAATGTTTGGGAAGGGTTGGTAAAGACTCAGAAGGAAGCCACGACCCCCCTCAGGAACTAGCCTATGGTAATTTAAGGGTTACAAATTGGCGCCCAACGTGGGGCCTTCTGTATTTTTGCTGATTTTTTCCAATCACACACTTTTTTAAAATTTAAACATCAAATAGTGCAGACAGGCAAATATTTGTCTAACCGGTTTTTTACTAACATTTAAATTTCTTCTATTATTATATTTAGTAAAATTTATCTTTATTGCTCAAGGTTAACTTTCTATTTACCTATGATTGATTTAATTCAATTTAAATATTTTTGTATTTTTAACTTAATAGTAATTTTACTATACAGATTGTTTCTTGGGATGTTGTCTCCACATTTAAAATTAATATTTTTAAATTTATTATTATTCTATTTGATTTTATGGCGGCATTTTTTGGCTAATGTTGGCTTCCTGGATGATTTTAATGTGTTTATAGCGTTATATCAATATGTCCTTTTTCGTTTGTACTTTTTTTATTATGAGAAAGCAAGACTTTTTTATGATTAATTATTGCTTATTCTTACTTGTTATTTGAGCTTAGTGTATGTTTCTTTATGGCTTCATTTTGTGGTTGTGAGTGTTGCAGTCAATTTTCTTTGTCTTCATTTAATTTCTGTATTTTGTCAATTTCTTTGTATCTCTCTCTTTGTATTTCATTGATTTCGATAAAAAATTTGAAAGATAGTAATAAGAAATTTTTATGTCTTGAGTAAGTATATATCGTAGTTTGCCGTGGGCATTTTGGAGTGTGGTCCTGTATGACCACATTCTTGTGTAAGGGTCTGTGTGACCTTATTATCTTATCTTATCTTATTATCTTGTAGGGGTCTGTGAGACCTCTTTATCTTATAGCAGTTAGTTGTGACTGCTTTTTGGTTCTATTGGTGTTCCGTATGGATGGAACACAATAGAAATTTATTTTGGAAATTTTGTTCTATTTGGTTTCTTTTTCAACCCTTTATTTATCTTTGTGAAACAAATAGATTTTCCTTGTGTTTGTGTACCTACTCGGGATTTTCTGTTTTCCAAATACCATTTGCCACGTATTTTAATGAATTTAAAACAAAATCAAATTTAGAAAAATAAAGAAATTTAACTAAAGGAAATACAACTCCAGCTGAGTTCGGTAGTGGTCTCTCTACTGGCAAATTAGTGCCCAGCTCAGCCGTAGAGGTAAGTAAACAAATACTAGTGAGTCGCGCCACCGATTTAGACGGTCAAAATCGGAAACCCCTGTTGTTCCAGGCACTACTTTACCCACTGGAGATAATTAAATAAATTTTGAATATTTAACGGTTCTAATTGAATTACACAATAACTGAAAATAACGATAAGTGAGCTAAATAAAACTAAAATATCAACTAGACTCTTCTTTAATGACAAATTTCTAGAATACAGACTGTCAAGCCTCGTGCCTGACACACAATTGTTATTTATAAAAAAAAAATATGCGAACAATACAAAAAAAAGAAAGTAAATTTATCAATAGGTGTGATCACACGCAATACAAAAACAAGGAAAAATAGATTTTAACTAAAAACTAAAGCCCGACTTAAGACTAATATAGCTTATCTGTAAATCTAAATGAATTTCCGCAGTCCTTGGCTTCTCCAATACTTAGGCCGGTACCAAAATCAAGCCTTATCCAAACCAAAAGGCTTGCTCCAAACACAATAACTAAAGCTTGTACTAAGTATCAGGTCAGCAACCAAAATTCTGCCTATCTCTAGGACTTATGCCTGTATCAAGGACTTATGCCCGTAACTAGGACCCTAAAAATCGTAATATAAAATCAACGATAGCTTAAACAGATTTAAATGACTCCTTGAATTAGTTTGACTTGATTACTTTAATACAACTTGAATACATTAACTTAAATTTATACTGCAATGAAAGAACAAAGTGAATTTACATGAATAATACAACATTTAGTAAATGGCTTCTCTGAATTTACATTTAATAGGCAAAACTAATAATTGAAATGTACTCTACAAAACTAAATTCGACTTGCTAGTCACAACAAAATTATAACAATAAATTAAATCAGAATTTAACTTAAAATTAATTTTTAATAGTACAAAAATATCAATTTATAATAGTTAAAAAAAACTAATAGGAGTCTAGTTATACAAAAATAAAACCTACATACAATACATAAGAAATACACATATAAAATAAAGATTTTAAACAAGATTGCGATTTAATGGCGTTTTTAATCTTATAAAAAAAAAATTACGTGACTCACCTAAAGACAGGGTTATTTTACTTTGTTAAACTCGATATCCCAGCTGGTAGTTGCGTAACTTAAAAAAAAAAAACAATTTCCTCGCTGCTAAATGCAATGTTGAGCAAATTCCGACCACGATTGTAGTCCAAAATGTTTCAAAAATACCAATCTCCACTACTGTCTGTTTCATAAGGAACAAAAAGGACCATAAAAATCAAATAATTGCATGGATAAAGAAGCATGTACTCACCAACAGAAAATTTCACTAAAAAGCCGGACACAGCCGTATTTTCCACCGAATTTACCAAAATCCAGAAAAATACCTCCTACACAGTATTCGATGGAAACAGATTAAACTTAATTACGCAAATCCAACCTGAGTTGTCCCCGATGTACAAGGATGCAAATTAAGCTCTCAAAAATTTTCTCGTTAACACGCGTTCACTACAAAAGCTAGAAGTCAAAAGAAAGAAGCTACCCCAATTATCAAACTTCACTTCGATTTGACACACTTCAGAAAGAAAAATGATGGCCTCTACTACGATACGGACAATAACCATAGCTTATTCAGCCCACAACTTATGAACAAACAGAGGTCATTTGGTACGTTTAATCTTATTATTTAATTAGCTAACAATAAATAACCCAACATTACTTAGTTTCCCTATTTATTTTTGATACCAATCATAAAGTTAAAAATATGACCGAACGTTGGCTGCGAAACCACTATACGTCAGGCTATTGACAAAAAGAAAGAAGTAGCACTTACAGACAGATGAAAGTGAAATGTCAATAATTTGAAAAATAAACACTACAAGGGTTCATAACCGGAATTAAATAAATTTTAGTTCAAAACAATATTAGCAACATTAGTTATGGCCAGAATAAATTTATAAATTGATGATTAACTATAATCAATCTAAATCAACTGGAACTTGTCACGATTTACTCGTTAATAACGGAGAATACCTAAGGTAAGCGATAAATTATACTATTGTGAATTTAAACCGTGACACATTTTCTGTATTGATTTTGGTATACACTAAATACAAAAATACCTTTTAATAGCTTGCGCTGTATTCCCCACATACCTAGGACATTTTAATATAATTTGAGGTTTTTTTCTTTTGTTTCGTCTTATTTGTAATATTTTTTATAGTTACTTTTTTTGGAAAATATTAAGATATCGTATATATTTTATCTTCTCTCGATATTTTTACATTCTGTAATTTTGGTATATACTTTTTTGCTTTCTTTACACTGGAGTCACTACACTGAAGGCATGTATTATTACCTCAACTTAATTTTTTCTGGTTCCTGTCTCTTAAATTTTTATTAAATACATTAATTTTTTTAAAATTCATGTTAATATATTTTAGAATTCAATTCGAGTGTAATTACATTTTGTTTTCTTGTTTTTTAGTTTGTAAATTGGTTGGTGAGTTCAGGTCAGTACTGTACCTTAGAAATAGCATATTTTTTCCGAGTACAGGCTGAGGCTGTTCCTCTGTACCGCACCACCAATTTGCATGGAGCTATCAGGACGAATCACGAGCCAACAAGAGGAGCTGTCACAGCGAATGAGAAACCAACAAGAGGAGCTATCCAGTCAGATAAGAAGCCAGCGCAAACAGGTGTCCCAGCTATCACAACGGATGTCTACCCTAACAGAAGAGTTATCCAGTTCCTTCTCCCAGCAAATATCGCATTTGCGCTCCGAAATATGCAACTTGCGAGACGAGCAAAACCAGCAAGTGAACAACTTAAATCAGCAAGTGGACAACTTAAACCAGCAAGTGGCCAACATGCGAGACGAGCAGAATCACCAAGTGGCAAAATTGCGAGACGAGCAGAATCACCAAGTGGCCAACTTGCGAGACGAGATCAACCAGCAAATGCAGTCCAAAATAAGGAAGCTTCAACGAGAACAGGAAGCTGGTCGTCGAAACCATCCCATCCACCACGGCGACGGAGATGCAGAAACGATGGAAACCTGCCACGTAGACATCGACCGACGAGGAAACGGGGAGGCGACCCAGGTACGAATTACGATAAAACCCCCGACCTTCGATGGAAAGACTTCCTGGCCAAATTACCTGAAACAATTTGACGCAGCGGCCAGAGCGAATGGATGGTCATCCCAGGAGAAGGCACTGTCCCGAACTGTAGCTCTGCGGGGCGAGGCTTTAGACGTCTTGCAGTCATTGACACCGGATGAATCTGACAACTTCGAGTTAATGGTGAATCGTCTAGAGATGCGTTATGGTCAAACTCATCTACAACCGGTGTACAAAATGCAGTTAAAGAGCCGAAAGCAGAAAAATGGAGAGACTATCCAGGAGTTTGAGGCGGAAGTGGCAAGAATGGTACGGCTTGCGTATTCAAATGCAGCGGAGGATTTCCTGGAGTGCCTGGCGATCCAAACTTTCACCGACGGTTTTCAAGACGTTGAGTTGCAGTGGGCTGTACGGTTGGCACAGCCAAAGTCTCTTGTGGACGCCTTGACCATTGCCCTGGAGTTTGAGGCGGCGACGGATGCCTCACGTGGAGTTGCGCGACTAAGGGAAGTCACCGGTAACTACGACCATGCCGTTCATTCCGTTAGCGACGTCGAAGCGGTAGTGGAGAGGCTAATGAAGTTATCTCCAAAAAGGAGGCGCCCAGTAAGATGCTGGAACTGCGGAGAACTAAGCCATATAAGAAATACTTGCCCCCAAAAAAAAATCTCCTGCTGAAGTACCCCAGCAGTAGGAAAACTAGAACGGGTCGACTCCTGGAGGGCGACATCGACCCCAAACAATCCCGAAGCCCCTCACACCATCAAATTGGTACCTCCGAGACACCACGTGGGCAGCTTATATGTAGAAGGCCTCATTGACGGAAAGAACTGGAGACACTGGAGCTACGAAAACTATCATCCGACCAACCATCATTATGCTAAAAAAGTTGTTGCCTACCAGTTGGAGACTGCGTACCGCTACCGGAGAATCTGCTAGAGTCTACGGTAAAATACAGGTGACGCTACAGTTTGGTTCAACCTCTCTTGTTCACTCAGTGCTGGTGGCGGACGTTGATGAAGATGCTGTTCTGGGCATGGACGTTATGCTCCATTGTGGTTTCCATTTGGATCCTCGCCCACGTATCCTTTGTACTGGTAATGAAGAAATATTTCTGCATCGAAAACAAGTTGACAATGCCTCGATTAAGCTAATCGATGATATCGATTTTCCAACGATAGAGCCCTTAAAGAAATGATTCAAAATGGCATAGTCGAACCATCCTGTAGTATTAGTGAGAAAGAAAGAAGGAACAATGCGGTTTTGTGTCGACTATCGAAAGCTAAATGATGTCACTAAGAAGGATAGTTATCCTCTGCCAAGGATTGATGATGCCCTCGACGCTTTGGCGGGTTCTACTTTGTTTTCTACCTTAGACCTTAAAAGCGGATACTGGCAAGTTAAAATGAATCCTGCAGACAATGAAAAGACTGCCTTTACCAGTGGATCAGGGTTGTGGCAATTTACGGTCCTTCCGTTTGGCCTCTGTAATACTTCTGTGACGTTTGAACTGCTAATGAAGAACACCCTCCTGGGTTTGTCATGGGAAACTTGTCCAGTTTATCTAGATGACATCATCATAATGGGCAAGACCTTTAACGAACATTTATCAAACCTGGAAGAAGTCTTTAAAATATTATACAAAGCTAATCTAACATTGAATGTTAAGAAATGCCACTTGTTCCAGAGACAGGTCAACTATTTAGGACATAATGTAAGCAAGGAGGATGGCGTTGCTGTTGACCCCGCTAAGATTCAAGCCGTTCAGGAATGGCCAATCACTATCGACAAACATCAGCTCCGGAGTTTCTTGGGTCTTTGTTCCTATGACCGACGATATGTCAAGAATTGTGGAGACATCGCCAAACCCTTGACACGTTTGACAGAACAAGATAAGTCCTTCTGGTGGGATCAGGAATATCAAGCGGCGTTTGAAATATTGAAGAAACAGCTTACGTCAGCACCTGTTCTTGCTTATCCACTTCCTGACGGTAAGCTTATTCTGGACACCGACGCCAGCAATGTGGGAATTGAAACCGTCTTGTCACAGCTACAAGATGGTAAGGAAAGAGTGGTTGGATACTTTAGCAAAACATTATCGAAAGCTGAAAAGAACTACTGTGTAATTCGGAGGGAACTGTTAGCAGTTGTAAAGTCCGTCGAACACTTTTATAAATATCTGTATGGCAGAAAATTCCTGATCAGAACAGACCATGCCAGTTTAAAGGGGTTACTTAGCTTTAGGAACCCAGAACGACAGATAGCAAGATGGTTTGAAAAACTGCAGGAATATGATGTTGAAATCGAGCACAGACCTGGAACAAGACATCGTAATGCCGATGCACTTTTCAGAAGACCATGTCGACCTGATTGTCCCCATTGTACCCGTATGGAACAGAACGAGGAAAAACTTGCCTTAGTTAAGGTTGTGCCAGAAGACGAGAGCTCTATGCTGGAGGAGCAACAAGAAAACGATCCCGATCTGAGAAAGATTGGAAGAGAATGGACCGTCGTCCGTTGTGGAGAGAGATATATTCATCCTCTCCTGCTTTAAAAGCATACTGGTCCCAATGGAACTCTTTAATTTTGGACGGAGGGCTCGTTAAAAGACTTGTAGAAAATTCCGAGGGCACAGAAACAAGGAAACAAATAGTGGTCCCAAGAAATGCTGTACCGGAAATTTTAAAATAGATGCATAATGATAGTTCTGGAGGACATCTGGGTATCACAAAAACGCTGCAAAAGATCCGAGATAGATTTTACTGGGTAAATTGCACTAATGATGTTAAAGATTGGTGTCGTAAATGCACTACATGTGCTGCCAGTAACGGTCCGCACCGAAAACCGAAGGCGGAAATGCAGCAATACCTAGTTGGAAGTCCTTTTGAAAGAATCGCAGTAGATGTATTGGGGCCACTTCCACAGACCGATGTAGGAAACAAGTACATCTTTGTTGTAATGGACTACTTCACTAAATGGGTTAAAGCATATGTAGTTCCCAATCTGGAAGCTACCACTTTAGCAGATATATTGGTTGAAGAATTCGTAAGCCGATTTGGGGTACCATTAGAATTACATTCAGACCTAGGAAGAAATTTTGAGAGCAAGCTGTTTCAAGAAGTTTGCCAAAGATTAGGCATCCACAAAACGGGAACCACAGCGATGCACCCTCAGTCTGATGGAATGGTGGAACGAATGAACCGTCTATAACCAACTATCTGTCAAAAGTGGTGTCAGATTGTCAGAGGGATTGGGATCGACATATTCCACTATTTCTAATGGCAATTCGATCGGCCATCAACGAATCAACTGGCCAAACGCCTGCGAAGGTCCTGTTCGGTAGAGAAATGAGGCTACCATGTGACTTGGTGTTTGGTTGTAAACCTGGTGAAGAAATGGCACGTGAACAATATGTCGCCGACCTTCAGAATCGAATGGAAAATATACACAACCTGGTGCGTGGAAAACTAGAATTATCTAGTGATCGGATGAAGAGGTACTATGACACACGGACAATGGAAAAGAGTTACCAAGTTGGAGATTTAGTCTGGCTCTATAACCCCCGACGGCGTCGAGGTATTTGTCCCAAATTACAAAAGAACTGGGAAGGTCCTTACACCATCAAGAAGAAGATTAACGATGTTATTTATCGGATCGTAAAAATTCCCAGAGGGAAACCCGTCGTGGTCCATCATGATCGTTTGGCGCCTTACCAGGGAAACCACAGTGGAGATGCGCAGCAACTCCAAGAAGATGGTTTGGCTGGCTCAGGGAGTGTGCGGGATTCCGATGTAGGAAATAACATTCCAGGAGGAATAAATCTAAGGAGGGGGCAGTGTAACGGGATAACCGTAAAGGAAGGGACCTTAATTTGAAAGATTGTTGTTGACAGTTGATTTTTAGAAGTTTGTAAAAATATCAACTGACCATTTTAAATAATGTTTCTAGAAAATTCTAGAAACTTCTAAACACACTGACTAGATTAAATAATGTTGTATATAAGGGGATGCATGGGCAGTTAACGTCAGTTCAAGTTCAAGTATTCACAAGAGTTCATTGTATTGTCATGTAGTTAGACGTTATCCAGCAGAGTTCAGTGTATCTTAACAATTTTGTAAATAAAATTGTGTAAAAAGCCCCCATAAGTGTTTCAATATATATATATATATATATATATATATATATATATATATATATATATATATATATATATATATATATATATATATTTCAAAACTGAAATTATTACTTTTGACAGTATGGCACTAGATACGTTATGTATATAAAACGAACAGAGCGTTTTGTGACAGTCTAAGAATGTCAAAGATGATACATAACGTATCTAGTGCCATACTGTCAAAAGTAATAATTTCAGTTTTGAACTGAAATGGTGTCGGTTAGAAATTTCTAACACTTTAAAAGAGAAAGTAGTCTTTGCTGACTAGTTCAGAAATAAAACTTAATAAAATATTGGGTTTGCAGCATGAGAGTACTCTTTTAAGATTCTTTATTCCTAGCTTTCGGCCAATTTTATAGCCATAATCAGGGAGCTACAATAAAAGAATATTAAAATACTAAAAGTATTGAGATTTTCACAATTTTTATTTAATGTATAACGCGTTTCACTATCTTATAGCTTCTTCAGATACAATTAAAACTTACAAAGTTATGGTAAAAATAAAATGAAATAATGGCATGACATAATGACATAATGATGGTCGAAAGACATTGTATAAATAAACTGAAATAAAACAAATGTACTACAAATTGCAATAAGGACAAAGTTAATAATAATAAAATTTTACTATAGTAGTAATATATACAGGATTAGTACATAGACCTTTATATATTACTACTATAGTAAAAATTTATTATTATTAACTTTGTCCTTATTGCAATTTGTAGTATATTTGTTTTATTTCAGTTTATTTATACAATGTCTTTCGACCATCATTATGTCATTATGTCATGCCATTATTTCATTTTATTTTTACCATAACTTTGTAAGTTTTAATTGTATCTGAAGAAGCTATAAGATAGTGAAACGCGTTATACATTAAATAAAAATTGTGAAAATCTCAATACTTTTAGTATTTTAATATTCTTTGAATATGGATTTTCATCAAGTAACGACTAAGAATATTCAATATGAGCTACAATAATGTTATATTTAGAGAGATGTATTTAAATTACTGTTATTGTACTTACAATTTTTTGAGATTACTTCAATAATTCTAGAATCACTAGGCACCCCTATTGAACCCATTGCTAAATTCCTTATTGAGATTTTAACTAAATCCTATGAATTTCATAATAATAATCATATTACAAATTAACTCAACTTTTAACAATCTTATAATACCTATTGGTCACGTTATAGCCAGCCTTGATATGGTCTCATTATTTAGTAATGTGTATCTGGATATTGCTATTAAAGCCATAGATAGGAAATGGTCTCACATATCTGGCAATTGTGGGTTGTCTAAACAAACTTTTTTTGAACTTCTTATTTTTGTATTTAAAAACAATTATTTTAGGTTATACAAGCAAACTTTTGGTACCCCGATGGGTTATATGATATCACCCATATTGGCGGATTATGTGATGAATTATATTTTGCATTTTGTCATCCAAACACTACCTTTTGAGTTTTTTTTTCATCAAAAAATATGTCGATGACATTTTAATTTGTCTTCCTGTTAATGAGTTAATA
Source organism: Altica lythri (assembly GCA_964028335.1). Classification (NCBI taxonomy): domain Eukaryota; kingdom Metazoa; phylum Arthropoda; class Insecta; order Coleoptera; family Chrysomelidae; genus Altica; species Altica lythri. The sequence goes on from OZ034800.1 coordinate 50,816,752, forward strand.
ACATTCATTACTACTTTATTGGCATTAATGATTATATCGAATTTACTCTTAAAAAAGAAGACTCCAACTGTTCTGTTCCATTTTTGAATACTACAAGTTATTAGTTGATTGGTATATTGGCCTTTAAGGAGGGAATCGATAAAAGTGATACCACTCCCACAGGCACACACGGATGCCGTCACATCAAGATTTGTCTTTGACAAACCCTACAATATATTAACAAACAAGACAGCAGAACTCAACGTAGTGAACGCTCTGAGCGTATATACGGATGGATCAAAAACAAAGCAAGGTGTAGGATGTGGAATTTACTCTAGGTCCTTAAATTTAAAAATAAAATGGGCTATGGATGGCTTGTCAAGTGTGGTTCAGTCAGAACTCACAGGCATAAACATAGCTGCAAAAGAATTAATCAATAGGAACATCACAGGCAGGAATATAAATATATACACAGACTGTCAACAAGCACTACTGACCTTGAATAGACCACGTTTCACTTCAAGTTTAGTACTAGAATGTCACCAATCTCTAACTGAGGCCAGCCAGAATAACGTGGTCACTCTCAGCTGGATCAAAGGACATGGGAACTCTAAAGGCAACCGCATTGCAAACAATTTAGCAAGGAGGGCTGCGGGCTACAAATATGTTAGCCCCCGCCCATCTACCAAGCTAACATTGTCCGCAGTCGTGGACCTTCTCAAACAGCACTTTCACAAAAAATTCATACAGTGCTGGGATGAAACTACAAACTGTAGACTGGCCAGAGAGTTATTACCTCATCCTGGCGAGGAAACAGCAAAACAATTTAAGGAATTGACCAGACCAAATCTCCGAACAGCTGTGGGAATCTTGACAGGTCACTGCCAATTGCGACAACATCTCTTTAGGATGAAATTAACAGAATCGCCGCTATGCAGAGGCTGCGAACAAGAAGAGGAAACAGTTGAAAACATTATGTATGACTGCTCTGCTTTTTCTGAAATCAGAAGATCCGTGTTGGGCGAGTATTGGCTTACACCAGCCGATGTTAGGGTGATCCTCCTCGGGAGCCTCATCACCTATTTTAAATCACTAGGCCTGGTGACAGCCTGAGGTGAGGATATCCCTACAATACGGGAGGATGCACAATGGGTCATATGTGGCCTCAGTGCTGGCTAAGCACTAGCTCGCCCCTCCCCAAAATTCCAGATCCAGATCCAGAGGCCTATAAGCTCTGGAAAATATCTGAATTATAATCTTAAAATTCTTTTCCAATTATTCACTGAAAATAGTTATCCTGAGGTTCTATGAAAGAGGTTATTATTTAACACAATGTCGATTTCGCCTCTTAACACCAACAATTCAGTTTCCAATCCTCAAATGGCCGTCAATAATCTTAATCCAATTTGTTACATATCTCTATAATATATAAAAGGACTTTCTCGTAAATTAGCTCGTATCTTGAAACCACTTACAGACATAAAAATTGCCTTTAGAACTGTCCTTACAATAATTAATGAAATCTTTACCAAAGTGAGAGATAAAACATCCTTGCTTTTATATACGGATGTTTTCTACAGCATACCTTGTTTGGGTTGTAATCAAGTCTATATTGGCCAAACTTCCAGATGCTTAAAAGATCGACTTACATCTCATAAGTCTGATTGCAGACTTCACCCTGTAAGGTGTGCTTTAGGGGAACATGTACTCGAGAAAGATCATTTGATTGATTATGGGAATGTTAAAATTTTGTGTCATGAGTCCAACTTAGCCAGAAGACTTTTTCTAGAAATGGTTTACATTAACAAACACCTCCTTTCAATGAACCGTAGATTAGATATATGTCACTTAAATGAAATGTTTTCTTATCTATTACACCTTGATAATAATAATCTAGGCCATTCAAGGCAAAACAATTTAATTTTCGGTGGGCTGCAACACGATGGCAATAATTTGGACTGGATCAGCATTGTGCAAAATTTTTGTAAGAATGTGCTCGGTATCGATGAGACAGTCACAGTAAATCGTGCCCATGCCCTTGGTACGCCAATACCAAATTGCCCTATTATTGCACATATCCCCAGGGATGGCGACATAGCTAGAATTTTTGGAAAAGTCAAAACACTGAAGGGGACAGGTTTTAATATTAGAAAAGACTATACCAAGTCTGTGCGCTTACAACGTTCTAAGCTTCTTTATCTAAGGAAGAAAATTATAGGAAAATTACCACAGGGGCAAAATATCAAGATGCCGGTAATATTTGATCACTTGTGTGTGAAGGGTAAAAAGTTATTTTGGAACCTTAATAAAAATATATTGTACTCTGGCAAGGATGATGGTATTGCTCTGATCAAGAATTTACTGGAGGTGGATGTTGCTATGGATGTAGCGACCATGGCTGCAGGGGACCCTAGGGGAAGTAGCAATGGGAATGATGGAGACCTTATGGAAGCATGAGCCTGGACGGACTGTTCCGCAAATAATATCGAGGGTAATATTTTTAATTCACAAGTACTTGTAGCATTACACGAATCCCCACAATTTCATCAATTAGATATTTTGAGTTATAATGTTTTTGGTTTAAAAAATAAATTGTACAATAGTGATTTCTTTCAGTTTATTCAAAATTTTGACGTATTGTGTTTGACAGAAACTTTTGTAACAGAGGATGATTTAGTTCACGTGGAAAAATATTTCTTTAATTTATCTTTATACTGGGTGTGGGCATCTAAATTTTCTAGATTTGGTAGAGCGAGTGGTGGAATGCTGTTGGGTATCAACAAAAATTCAGAATATAAACAAGGAATACATTTTTCATTTTTAGAAGAGTTTCCGGTTATTGTAATTGATTCTGTGCAGGGTGACCAGCTGGCTCTGCTACCTGTGTATCTAAATTTTAATAATTGGGAAGTAGAATTTGCAAGGCTGTATGAGTTAATTGGGGCTAATTCTGGAAATAGAAAAATTATTTTACTAGGTGATTTTAATGCAAGGGTTGGAGAAGGACAACAGCTAGATTTTGTAGGATTAGAGCAGGAAGTATATACTAGGCTGGCAATGGAGAGAAAATCTGAAGATAAAACTGTAAATATCAGAGGGAAAAAAGTATTAGAACTATTTGAGGATTTTGAGCTTATTTTATTAAATGGTCGCACTGTTGGTGATCCTTATGGGGCAATAACTTTTATTGGTAGTATGGGTCACTCACTCATAGATTTGGCGGCAGCAACAATGAATACATTGAATTTTATTGAGGATGTCTCTGTAGGTTCACAATTTTTTTCTGATCATTTGCCTGTTGAAGTCAAAGTTCGGATACCGTTTTTTAAAGATAGCGTACAAAAGGGGGAAAGAACACTGTTACCTAAGTTGATGTGGACTCAGGGGGATGAGGTTAGATTTAAGGATAGAATTAAACAAGAAATACTGAAGAAGAGTTGGGAGGAACTAGGTGAGGATAAAAACGTAGTAAGTGTGGGGATATGGGATTGTGAAGCTTCTATTGAAAAAATAAGGGACTGTATAAGACATGCTTCGGAAAGGGGAGGGCACTGTATAATTGCTAAGAAGCAGGTGGCTTTGAAAAATAAAAGTCCATGGTTTGACTGGGAATGTACAAAAATGAGATCAAAAACTTTCAGTATGTTAAATCTGGTTAGAAAATTCAAAACTACGGGATCTAGGGAAGTGTATCTAAAAACCAAAACTGAATATAGAAATCTTTGCAGGGTGAAAGAGAAGGAATAAGGCACCAGGATTTGATAGAATTCCATACGAATTTTTCAAAGAAGCTCCGGATGAATTACTAGGCAAGTGTTTGTTGATTTTTAATAAAATATACAGGACTGGTATTGTTCCCAAATCATTTAGTCAATTGTTTACCCTCTCTACAAGAAAGGGGATGCAAACTTAGTAACCAATTATAGAGGGATATCACTCATAGATGCGATTTCAAAATTATATACAGGTCTTTTACTAGGTCGTTTAAGTGCGTGGGTAGAGGAAGAAAATATTCTAGGGAAATTCCAAGCTGGTTATAGACAGGAATACTCAACTGTTGACAATTTGTTTGTCCTGACAAGTTTGGTTGACATTAAATTGGCGCGTAGCAAAGGTAAGCTTTGAGGTGTTTTCATTGACTTTTCGTCTGCATTTGATACATTCGTACCTGATGCCCTTCTGTACAAGTTGAGCTGCATGGGAATCTCTAGTGCATTCTTGACTACAGTGCTTGGGTTGGCTAAGAGCAGAGAGTCCAGCGTCTGGTGTGGTAAGGGAATTAGCGAGGCGTTCGGAGCGGAGATGGGAGTCAGGCAGGGATGTATTTTAAGCCCTCTTATTTTTTCTTTATTTTTAAACGACCTTTGGAATGAAATAGGACATGGGTGTTGGATTGACAGGACTAATATCAGATGTTTAGCCTACGCAGATGACCTAATCTGATGGCCGATACTGGAAGAGATCTTCAGAAAATGTTAAATAATTTACAAATATTTTGTAGTACCTGGAATTTAACAGTCAATTTGTCAAAATCAAAAGTGATTGTGTTCAGGAAGGGTGGTGGTCTGACGAATGTAGATAGATGGTACTATGGAAGGCAGCCTATCGAGGTAGTCAAGTCCTATACATACTTAGGGGTACAGCTCACTCCAGCTTTATCATATGCAGCACATTTTAAGGAAAGGGCAACAGCGGCTAAGTCCGCCTTGCATGTAGAGTTGGAAGTTATTATGAAAAAGGAAGGGGTTAGTTTTGAAGCAAAAACAGCCGTATTTAATGCAGTGTGCAGATCAATTTTGTGTTACGCTGGCCAAATCTGGGGCTATAAAAAGTATGATGTACTAGAAAAAGTTTTGCGTACTTTTGTTAAAAAGGTCTTTGGTCTACCGTACAATACTCCCAACTATGTTATTGCCCTGGAAACCGGACTAAATTCAATATTTTCCTACACCTTGAAGCTTCATCTGCTATATATTAAAAAAATGGTAGCCATGTCAGAAAATAGGTATCCTAACATATTGGCTAGGCAGGTGGTCGGAAAGAATATATCGTGGTATAAAGGAGTGAAACAATTAGCAGAAGATTAAGGAGTTCTTTTACCACCCGGGTGGACTGGGCTAAGGGAATGAGCTGGCAGAATTGAAGAGTTGCAGGATAGGGTGCTTAGTAAAGAGATGGGAATTTGGACGAGAGAGGCAGAGTCGGCCAGGTATCATCTGTTGTACAAACAACTTAATTTCAATATGGGACAGTACACCTACCTGAAGGAGGGCGTTAGTCTGAGGGATCAGAGGTGGGCCATCAAATTGCGAGGCGAAGGTATCGACTTAAATAATAAGCCGTGGATTGAGGGACGGGTGCTGATGTGCTCCCTCTGTAACCTTAGACAAGTCGAGGATGTAATTCATTTTGTGGGGGTCTGTCCGGTCCTGGGGGAGTTGAGAAAACGATGGCTAGGGGACGATGTCCTCTCAATCGGCGAGGTCAGAGTCTGGCTGAATGGCAAGGATTGGGTTAGGCTGGGGGGGTATGCCTCGGAGGCATGGAAACTCAGGTGGAGCCTTGTACAGGAATTCAATTACAATAATTAAAATTTAAAAATAATTTAGAGTTTTTTGAATGTTTATTTTTTCTCTTTTTTTTATTTTTAACTTTGGCTTAAATTCATTTTTTGTTGGTAGTTTATAAATGTGCCGATCCAAGCGGACGGTCCAGAAGGGCCATGCTTATTTTTGCTTTTGTAATTATTTAAAATGATTTTGTTTAACAAATATTGAATAAAGCTTGTTATTATTATTATTATTATTATTAATAATCTAGCTGATATATCATTGCTTGGTTGACTGTGTAACTGATTTTAAATTCACTTTTCTTAAAATTAAAATTTCAACAACTTTAATTTATTTCCATAATTTAATAATTTTCATAAAATCTAAAAATAACTTGTGCTTAACTTAATAATTTTGTATCAACCTTCCAATGCCCCTTAATAATCAATAACCTACGCACATTACCGAACTCGCTCCTTAACTGTCCGTCAATTATCCTTCCTGTCATTCTTGTCTTCATTGTCTGTACCACCCTTTCCGGTTTTTCTCTACATAACCTTACAACTTTAAAAATGTGCTAGTTCAACATTACTTCAGAATTCCAATGTTTTCATTTAATTATTATAATTTAACAACATTATTGAAATAATCTGAAAAATTTGTAAGTACAATACCAGTAATTTAAATACATCTCTCTTAATATAACATTGTAGCTCCCTGATGATGGCTGTAAAATTGGCCGAAAGCTAGGAATAAATAATCTTAAAAAATACTCTTATCAAATTTATTGCTGCATACCCAATATTCTATAAAGTTTTAAGTGTTGAGCATGTTGCTAAATCCAATACTTAAGTGACTTTCTCATTTAAAAAGGATTTATCTAATGTCGTGTCACGGGTCAAAATTTATATAGTTAAAATAACTAAATTGCTTACCTTAATTTGTTATCATTGTAGTGTTTATTCAAGTAAGAAATCGGTTGATTTAAGTTCGTTTACGGTTAGTTATCAATTTATAAATATATTCTGGCCATATATTTCCCAATGTTGTTAAATTTCTGTAAGTAATTTATTTTGTAGGTTATAAAATATTTTTAGGTTTATTGTTTTGTCATCAGTCATTAGTTCATTTGTTACATCTTCTCTCCGTTTGATGATAACCCCATTATTGAAATTCGATAGCCAGTCTTCTTCAGATTATATAATGTTTAAAAATAAAACCGAAAATAAATGGGGAAATTAGGTAAGGTTTGATTGTTGTTGTCGCCTATATAAATATGATCCCTGTTTGTTCGTAAAGGGTTGGCTGAATAAGCTACGGTTTGTTCCAATAGTAGAGGCCATATCTTATTTCGACGTATGTCAAATTATTGTGATCTAAGGACCGTGGGAGACTTGCTTCCTTTTTATTACGAACGTTCGTGCTGAAAGCATCTGAGATTTGTGTTGGGGTTAATTTGTAATCTTCGATCATCGAAGTCAATTTAGTTTGGATTTACGAAATTTAACCTCGTTCATTTCCATTGAAAATTGTGTGAGAGAGATTTCTCTGAATTTTGGTGATTTCGGTGGAAAATACGGCGTAGACCGGATTATTAATCAAATCTTATTTGGTAAGTACTAGTTTCTTTATACATGTGGTTCGTCGATACTCATGGTTTCTTTCTCTCGTTTCTTTGAGTGTAGGTGGTTTAACGAACAAACAAGTGGTATTTTGGTAGTAAGACTGTTCAGACAGAAAATCGTGGTCAGGATTCCTCATCCTTGCAGTTAGCAACAAGTGGTTGTCAAAAGGTTATCGAGTAAAAGAACCCTATTTTTTTTAAATAGGTAAGTTATATAATTACATTTTTAATAAATTAATGACGCCATAAAATCAATCGGGTAAAATTTCTATTTTATATGAATATTTCTTTTGTATCGTCCACAGGGTTTTATTTTGTTTAACTAGACTCCTTTTTACTATTACAAATTAATTTTATGTGAATTTTGATTTAAAGTTATTGTTATAATTTTGTAGTGACTAGCCAGTCAAAATTAAGTTTGTTAAGCACATTTTAATTATTAGTTTTGATCATTAATTGTAGATTCAGAGAAATCAGCTTCTAAAATGTTGTAATACTCATTTAAATTCACTTTTGTTCTTTCATTGTTATACAAGTATCAGTCAGTGTGTTTAAATTGTATTTAAGTCAGTAAAGTAGAGTAGTGTAATTAATTCCGATTAATTCAAGGAGTCATTCAAATCTTTTTAACCTAATGTTAATGCTTAATTACGATTTTAGGGTTTTTAGTTACCGGCTACAATTTTTAGTTACGGGCATAAGTCTTGGATATAGGCTTCTTTTGTAAGTAGGCCTGATACTTGGTTCGAGCATACGTTTTGTGTTTGGTGTAGCCTTTTGGTTTTGGATAAGGCTTGATTTTGGAACCGACCCAAGTATAAGACCAGCCGAGGACTGCGAAAATTTATCAATTAAACAGATAAGCTATATTAGTCTTAAGTCGTAACTAGTTAGTTAAGAGTTAGTTTTTCTTATACCTTTTTTTTCATATTGCGTGTGATCACCCATATTTAAAATTCTCTTTTAAAAAAATTTGCCACGTATTTTAATGAATTTAAAAACAGAAATCAAATTTAGAAAAATAAGGAAATTTAACTAAAGCAAATACAACTCCAGCTGAGTTCGGTAGTGGTCTCTCTACTGGCAAATTAGTGCCCAGCTCAGCCGTAGAGGTAAGTAACAAATACTAGTGAGTCGCGCCACCGATTTAGACGGTTAAAATCGGAAACCCCTGATGTTCCAGGCACTACTTCACCCACTGGAGATAATCAAGTAAATTTAGAATATTTAACGGTTCCAATTAAATTTCACAACAACTAAAAATAACGATAAGCGAGCTAAATAAAACCAAAATGTCAACTAGACTCTTCTTTAATGAACAATTTTTTAAATTTTCACAACTGTCAAGTCTCGCGCTTGACAACGCTAACAATATTTATATATAACAAAGAATTAATAAATGAATAATATTAAAAGAGAATTTTAAATATGTGTGATCACACGCAATATGAAAAAAAAGGTATAAGAAAAACTAACTCTTAACTAACTAGTTACGACTTAAGACTAATATAGCTTATCTGTTTAATTGATAAATTTTCGCAGTCCTCGGCTGGTCTTATACTTGGGTCGGTTCCAAAATCAAGCCTTATCCAAAACCAAAAGGCTACACCAAACACAAAACGTATGCTCGAACCAAGTATCAGGCCTACTTACAAAAGAAGCCTATATCCAAGACTTATGCCCGTAACTAAAAATTGTAGCCGGTAACTAAAAACCCTAAAATCGTAATTAAGCATTAACATTAGGTTAAAAAGATTTGAATGACTCCTTGAATTAATCGGAATTAATTACACTACTCTACTTTACTGACTTAAATACAATTTAAACACACTGACTGATACTTGTATAACAATGAAAGAACAAAAGTGAATTTAAATGAGTATTACAACATTTTAGAAGCTGATTTCTCTGAATCTACAATTAATGATCAAAACTAATAATTAAAATGTGCTTAACAAACTTAATTTTGACTGGCTAGTCACTACAAAATTATAACAATAACTTTAAATCAAAATTCACATAAAATTAATTTGTAATAGTAAAAAGGAGTCTAGTTAAACAAAATAAAACCCTGTGGACGATACAAAAGAAATATTCATATAAAATAGAAATTTTACCCGATTGATTTTATGGCGTCATTAATTTATTAAAAATGTAATTATATAACTTACCTATTTAAAAAAAATAGGGTTCTTTTACTCGATAACCTTTTGACAACCACTTGTTGCTAACTGCAAGGATGAGGAATCCTGACCACGATTTTCTGTCTGAACAGTCTTACTACCAAAATACCACTTGTTTGTTCGTTAAACCACCTACACTCAAAGAAACGAGAGAAAGAAACCATGAGTATCGACGAACCACATGTATAAAGAAACTAGTACTTACCAAATAAGATTTGATTAATAATCCGGTCTACGCCGTATTTTCCACCGAAATCACCAAAATTCAGAGAAATCTCTCTCACACAATTTTCAATGGAAATGAACGAGGTTAAATTTCGTAAATCCAAACTAAATTGACTTCGATGATCGAAGATTACAAATTAACCCCAACACAAATCTCAGATGCTTTCAGCACGAACGTTCGTAATAAAAAGGAAGCAAGTCTCCCACGGTCCTTAGATCACAATAATTTGACATACGTCGAAATAAGATATGGCCTCTACTATTGGAACAAACCGTAGCTTATTCAGCCAACCCTTTACGAACAAACAGGGATCATATTTATATAGGCGACAACAACAATCAAACCTTACCTAATTTCCCCATTTATTTTCGGTTTTATTTTTAAACATTATATAATCTAAAGAAGACTGGCTATCGAATTTCAATAATGGGGTTATCATCAAACGGAGAGAAGATGTAACAAATGAACTAATGACTGATGACAAAACAATAAACCTAAAAATATTTTATAACCTACAAAATAAATTACTTACAGAAATTTAACAACATTGGGAAATATATGGCCAGAATATATTTATAAATTGATAACTAACCGTAAACGAACTTAAATCAACCGATTTCTTACTTGAATAAACACTACAATGATAACAAATTAAGGTAAGCAATTTAGTTATTTTAACTATATAAATTTTGACCCGTGACAGTCGGTAAAGTTAAGTTTATATTTAAAACACTAACACAAAAATAGTTTTTAAAATTTTATAAATTAAACAAATAAGAAATAATAAAATAGTTGGTAAAAAATATAAAATCTGAGAGAAATCGAACCTGTGATTTTTATCCATCGCCAATAGCGCTTTAGACCGCTAGAACATAGATGATCCTAGCATTTAGTAGTTTTTTATTATTACTTGATTAAATTCAAGTCGTCTGTAACCATTATTCAATTCCTCTTTAGCAAATATATAACGTTATTAAGAGAACATTTTTGTTAATTCGACAATTAATATGTTTTTGTGAATCTGGCCTAGCGATTTAAGGCTTTATATAGGTACTCTTCTCCAATAAATTGATGCACCACCAAAACGTAGTCAGAAATTTAAAATTAATTTTTGTCAAAAACGCTTATCCGATTTGGACGACTTTTGTTTATTGATAAGTTGCCTCTTTCAGAAAGTTAGTATACTACTATTTATTTAATAGTGAGTACCCTTCTGCTGAGATAATTGTGCTTGGGCACTTTAATGTTCATCACGAAGAGTGGCTTAAGTCCAACAAAACGGACACAGAAGGCAGGGTAACTGAAGCGTTTGCAATCAGCTATGGGCTGTCCCAACTAATTGACAAGCCCTTCTTACTTTCTCAGAGCTGCCAATCAAAGTTCTAATATCTGGACCTTTTTCTGATCACTCACCCTGATCAATATAATGTAAATGTTCTGTCTCCCCTAGGTAATTCTGATGATTCTGTAGTAGAAGTCAAATATCCAATCGAACCTCACCCGTTCGAAGCACCACCCAAGAGAACTTTTTGGAACTTAAAAAAAAAACAGATTAGGAAGGCCTTCGATACTACTCATCAATTTAAAACCCTCAAAATTTTGTAGTTAAATATTTTTTTTATTTTAACACTAGTTGTACTCGCAACGTCGTTCGCGTGGCGTGTGATTGTTGTAAAGAAATTTCTTACCCCACCCCATTTAAGGAATGGGACAGAAATTTTTATACACCAGATGTTAAGTTGAAAGAAGACAAATACATCTGTGAAAACCGCATTCCAATCGGATCAGTAGTTTTTATGTGATGCGCGCACAAAAATACAGACAGACAGACAAAAAAATCTAACCACATTTTTGGGTTCTATTTCGATGTACCCGCGACGTCGTTAACGTGGCGTGTTGATTTTTGTATAAAAATTTTTTTCCTCACCCCGTTAAAGGGGTGGGGGAGAAAGTTTTATACAACAGATGTTAAGTTGAAAGAAGACAAATACGTCTTTGAAAACCGCATTCGAATAGGATCTGTACTTTTTATGTGATGCGCGCACAAACATATACATTTCTACAGTTTTATTATATATTTCTCCTTTGCAATATGTTCGTTCAATACAGGAATTTACGTTCTCGCTCAGGCGGACACTCTAGTGGATACAGGGGGTATTTATAAGGGATGAAAAATGCAAATTTTTTGAGAAATTATCGTCATCGATAATATGTATAAAATTTTTCCAGCCAAAGGTGTTGATATGAAAATTCAAAATTCCGAATATCGAACAGCTGGGTGGATCCAAAGCAGGTGGCGAACAAGTGCAACGAGGGCAAAAATTTGGGCAAAAAATCGTCATCGATAATATGTCCGCCATTTTTACAACCTAATTTTGTACCTTTGAGAAGCTTAAACCTGGCAGTAAACCGGGGTCATATGAATCACTTACTTGGAGCACTTATTCTTTTCGTTTTTTTTTTAGGAATTATATGAAAAATTTATTGGTAATATTCCTAAAATAGTATATTGTAACCTTTTTTTATCGGTAGATGGTAAATGCTCGTCTTAAGGTTTACTAGTGCGAACGGCACTCAGTTGGTTGTTGGAGAGCGAGCGTGGATTCGGTCGAGCTTAATGAAAAATTATAGAAAAAATAAAAGAAATATTTAATAAGATAATAAAAATTAAAAGGGACAAGAAATGAAAAAAATAAATAAAATGAAAGATAAAGGAAAATGGGTGCCACTTTTTTTTTATCTTAAGGATGGGAAAATATAAGAAACCCAGGTAAAAGATACAAGATATATAAATAAGATAAGATAACCCGGCAGATTATTCTTTCTAGAATTAAAATTACGCACTTTTATTTATGAAACAAATAAGATAATTACTTATACTTACACTTTTCTTTACTTATCCTTATGGTTATAATTCAAACTTGTAAGATACGAAAATTTTGATAAATCAAAATTTAGTTACTTTAATAAAATATACCTATATTAGATAAACTGAAAATATTGATCAGAGTAACATGCTCTAGATAGGAAAAGAAAAATATCTATTTAAACAATAACCAATATTTATTATTTGTTTAAATAATAGATAAGACAAACAAATAAAGAAATAAAAAAAATATAGACAGATATTTATGTTAATACAATAAATACATATTACATAATCACCTTGGTGATTAATCCAAAATCATATCTTTTATTACAATTAAAATAACAGCTTAGTATATTATTTTGTTATTTTTGTGGACCCTGTGAAGCGAAAAGTAAAACAATTGAAATCTAGACAAAAATTATTAAAATTTACTTTTGCTTTTTGTATTAACTCGAGTTAAACGAGTACTCACACATGAAGGTATAGATCTTAAATAAATAGGTACGAAATACAGGTAAGACAAAATATAAATCAAAAATTTACAGATAAGAGATACAAAAAACATATAAATGACAAAGATACAGGCAAGAAATACAAAAGAAATCACATCTTGGTTAATTTCATTACGGCACTGCACTTTTTATTGCTGAAGATATATCGATGCGGTAAATACAATTAAGATTAAATTTTCCAGAGAAATAAACGGTACTATAATATTCGGTAAAGGTATAAAAAATATTACAAAAACTTACGTTAGCTTTTAAATGTTTCAAAGATAGTTTGATGATCATATGGCTTCATTCTCTCGGTAAAAGATGCGATAAGATATAATCTCGACTCCCTTCTGGTCTTAATTAACAGGTAATTAAAGAATAAACCATAAACTTACTCTTCATAGGTGTCTATCAACGAAATACTGTAATTCTGATTAATCTGCAGTCATAATTACACGATACATGAAGTAATCTTAAAGAAAGCACTGTCTGGAAATCTTCAGACAAAACTTCCATCGGAACAAACGAAAATAGGCACTAGAAACACTCGATAGCTTTATAATTTTGAGATAAAATAAAAAAACCGAGAAATTTTGAGCTAAATATGACTCGAAGTGTTAATGAGCAAAGCCCCACCTTGAATGAATGCCCGTTCTCGGGTTTTCGCGCAAGTAAGCTTTACGCGAGCACATGATTCAACCATAAGATATGATTGGTCAGAAGAAAAATCAATACTTTTGTTCTCGAGAGTTCGTTACTTTTTAAAAGTACTTCGTAGCTTAGGTTACATAGTCAATCTCCCAGTTATTTCTCGAACACGATCGAATGTTACGAAAACAGGGTAGGCATAGATAAAAAGAAATTGTAAAAAAAGAAATTATTTAATAGGGTTTTTTAAAAATGCTACAATATTTATAATTAATTTTGTATTTATGCAGTAAAATAATTTAAAAGTAAAAAGAAAATATTGTTTTTTTATTCAACACATTATTATTTATATTAAGAGAAATCATACCAATATTTTCAAACAAATAGTAATATTCTTCGTAAATTATCAAAATAAACGATTTGTATGTGTATTTTAAAATTAAAAGGTAATAAATCGGGTGATGAAACACTTACCTTGTGCCTGATGCCTGATGACTTTATCTTAATTTACAATGAAAGAAAGAAAGAAAATTCTCGTTCATTTATAATGGCTCTACAAATCCTTTTTATAATAAGGATCAAGTTATCCAGTTCTTCTTGGGGAATCGCCATACAATACTGTTGAAGAGATTGAAACAGCTGATTGCGATTTTAAAAATAATTCTGGTCTTGAAAAACTGTTTGCTAAAGCATCTCCCTCGCATGCACAATAGAAATCAGATCGGGCAATTGAGCTAGACAGAGCAAAACTGGAATATTTTGCTCTTCACTCTGGCTGTATGTGGAGTAGCATTATCATGCATCAAGATAAAATCAGAATCCACTTTTCGCGCTGATAGAACAGCTACAGGTTCTAGAACATTTGTAACAAAGCACTCTAGTGATAAAAAACGATTTAGCAGAACGAGCTGAGTTCTACTGCCCAGTGAAATTCCTGCCCATACCATAATTATGTCTCCTCTGTATGTGTATGTTGCATTTAATTTCTTGCGCAGATTCTCTCGTTACGCTTATCTTTCGAGAATCTGGATACAAATCAAACAAATATTCATTGGTAAAAAAAACATTTTGTCATTGATTTTGCTCCCATATAACATGTTCTTGTGCCCAACGTAGTCAACTGGCGCGATTCTTTCGATTTATAGATTGACATCTCCAAGGTCTTCAAGGAAATCGAAATCAGATGCCTAGTTGTTTCTAATTTTTTTAAGAAATAAAGATTTTATTTCTGGTTTTTAGGGCATTTTTTTTGAAAAGGGTTTAATTTTTTTTAAAAAGTTTTAATTTTATCATTATTAGTTGTTACTTATTGCATGTTGTACTATTTTCAAAACCTTCCAAATACCGTGCAAGAGGTACTGAGTTCAATCCCCAGCAATCCCGACATGTACCAATGTGACTTTTTGGAGACATTAGTAAATTGTCTTACACCTCGAAACACGAAGCACGTGGAAAACATTGTGATGAAACGTGGACTTAATTGTCTGAAATTACCAACACGCAGTGAGCAAGAGAATTGATGAAATGTTCATTCCTTCTCCTTGTCTTAAGAGTGGGACTGTAACGGGCAAATTATTGTAACGAAATTAAAGTCTGGGTTCGATTTATTTATAATTATATTAACTAAACACTAAACTAATAAATATACAACACAAAATACAGTACAATTTATGTTAAGAGTTATTTATCTGCAAAGCGCGCACTTAAATTCTCAATTGCTTCCGTAAGACCAATTCGCTTGCCCAACTCTGACTTCATCGTTGCGCGTCGCGCGATTCATATAGGGCAGACGAAGATTCCAGCGAAGACTAGAAAGTGCCAGGCCACTCCCCTCTCTTCCCGCACCCAAGGTCCGTCGCTTCCTAGAGAAGCCTCGATAGATCTGGAAGATACGCGTGAGTGAGCTCCGTACCCCGTACTGGACCAGGGGCGCACTGGCTCACGCTGACCGTTTCGTTACATTATTATGTTTTTATGTTATACATCATTATTAACATATTAACTTAACTGCAGAGCTTTTTTTATTGAATTTTGTGGTGTTTCTTGGAATATCTTCCACATTGACGACCAGACCTTAATCTAATTTTTATGGGATCACACGGACACTATATTCTTTTGAATGCAAAACGATTTTTTTAAATCGGATTATAAATACCGGAGATATTCGGTAACATAAAAAAACTATGGTCGAATTGAGAACCCCCTCTTGTTTTAAATTAGTTAGAGTGGGACTGTATCGCGCCAAATATTATGCTTTTATGTTATACATCATTATTTACATACTAACTTAACTGTCGAGCTTATTCTGTTAATTTCTGTGGTATCTTTCACATTAATGACCAGACCATAACCAAATTTCTATGGGATCAATGGCAAACTCTACTCTTTTAAAGGAAGCAAGGAATAATACTCATTTCCCACGAGTACGATGTTTGCAGCAAGAGCCGCAGGCGAATGCTGCAAATCGTACGAGATTGGACTACTTACATGGGAAACTGAGGGTTAGATATTTTCTGAAAAACCATTTTATAATGTAACAATTATTAAAAACAGCAAAATATTTTGTTTTACATGCATAAATACGCGTTTCAACATGACGTTTAATTACGCACAACTGTGCGTTATAGCTTACTTACCCTGCATGGTGACAATAAGTATAAATGACATTTACTGTCAAAGGAGTAGATAAAAATATTTTTTTCATTGTATCGGTTTAAAACAGCAAATCTTAATTTTTCTGAAAAATTTCTGTTATAAAGAAAATTATCAAAACATCTGCATATTTAAGTCAATTGCGACACCTCCTGAGGCGGACGAGGAAAATCAAATTTGTACTGGAGTATGGTTTCCTTAATTAACCTATTAAATGTGAAATTATATTATCCTACAGCCATTATTACAATAATGTCAAATGTCACACTACGATGCCATTTGGATGTAAAATAGCAGACTTTAAAAACGATGGATATAGAATTTTAGTACTCTGTTTTTTTACCACTGCTTGAATAATTTAAAAGTTTTTTTATACATTTGTAAAAATGATTTTTTTACTATTGCTTGATTAATTTAAAAGTTATATTAAACGTTTCTAGTATTATATGTGCTACATTTTGAATTGTACTTTTATTAATTATTTCTAATAAAATGTAAATATAAAAGTATATTTTTCATTCTTCATCAATAAAATAATATGATAATTGACTATAAACAGGGATCTGTTCTGTGCAAAGGAATGTGTTATTTTAAGTATTAGTCAAAATTCATGTGAATTCAAATAGACCATACTTTGATATTAATACTACTTGCAGCGAAAACTGACGTATCTATTTTAATATTCAATTAAATATTAAATATATTGACTTATTTTCTGCAAGTTTTAAATTTGGTTTGTAGGTTTAATTACTTAAGATATTTGTAATAAATGCAAATATTTTTATTGAAGACGTGACAATATTATGGTACTTACAATCAACAAGACCATAAAACAGACACTATTCTGCGATCAGACGTGTATTATACTGGGCGAATTTCATGTTACCAGCAGAGCCTACTGAGATAGGAATAAAAAGTGAACGGAGTAGTATAGGTGGAGTGCCCCTGGGCAAACTCTCCAACTTTCTTGTATGGCTTCATTAGACCGAGTCTAATGCCGTTTTCCTCTACGACATTTTTTGGTTTTGGGACGTTTTTCCGCTAAATTTTACAAAACATGTCGTCTGTACGACATACAGAAAATTTGAAGAAACTGTTTCTTTTTTTAATTTAGTAGCTTAAAAATAATTAGTGAAACGCGAAAACAAAATTTTCTGACGTCATATGTACGTCATTTTAACTGTCTGACACCTCAAACAAGTCGGAATAACGCCCCCTGCAAAATTTATAGATAACCACCTACTTTTTTCAGAATACTTTCGTTGACATTATTAAAAACAACTTTTTATGTTGTCTGACAAAAATATACATCATTCTACGTTTAAAAATATCTAGGAGGCAGTTTTTTTGTTTATTTACGTTGGTATTGTTAAATGGTTACATAAAATACAATTTAAAATTTGTATACATAATTATTATTTATAAAAAAAAATAACCTAAAATTACAGTCATTCAATATTTTACAATGTTGCCAGATTATCTAAAATAATTGAAAATTAAAGATGTTTTGACAATAAAATATTTTTTTTTTTAATTAATAAAGTGACAATGATCCTTTGGATAATTAAAATGAAATTTAATAGTACATGTATAAATTAATGTTTCATTATTCAACAGATTACATTTTAATTTTCTTTAATACATTTTTTAAATATTTCGTGTTTTTTCGGTTGATGTTAATTGAATACGACAAATCTTAAAAGAAGATTTAGTTAATGTTAAAGAAGAGGCGGATCAAATGAATAAATATAAAGCAAGTACATTTGATAATTTCATTTAAAAAAACTAGCAGCGGAAGATTTGGACGTACAATTCTAAAACGAATATTTTACTCTAGATAAACTTTTGACTGACGCGAAACAACACTGGGATTCTAAGGGTGAACGAACTACTTTATACAGACTTATAAAATCGATGGCATATAAAATTAAAAAAGTGAACGAGCAACAAATTTTAAGTGAACCACGACATGTCAAAATTATCAACATCGCTTTCGTTCAGAAGTTTATGAAACTAAAAAAGCGCAATGAAGTAATCAGTTTCATGTACCTACCTACTTATAATAAACGTGTGTATGCAAAAATGGTATTTAAATGCATTTATGGGTACAGGAATCTAATGTCAAAAGAAATCCATGGCATGTGAAATCCAAAGGAATGCCATTTACAATTTTACAAGCAGAAACAAATAGTGGGTTTTTAGAAGAATGTGACTTGTTATAAGTCTCTTCAAATACTGACATTGACTATCACAAAACTATGAACGGTGATTTTTTTAAAAACTGGACTCTTAATTAACGCATTCCTGCTTTATCCATTTTTCAGAGAAATGTGCAGTGGTCCATATCATTCTAAACTAAACTAAACAGACCACCTTTATTTTCAGCGAAAATGGAGATATTACACGAATGCTTGACAGGCAATAACATCAAATTTGACAAAAAAGTAATCATAGATAGTAATTGAACAATACAAAAGTAACGATAATGCATATGTAGTAGATGAAATTTTAAAGCAACATGTACATCATGTACTACGAGTACCCCCATACCACTGTCAATATACCAATAGAGTTGATATGGAGCTTTATAAAGACGTACTATAACAAAAAAATTGCATCTTTATATTCGGACAGAGATAGGGTTAAAAACGCTTAGACACAAGTGTTAAGACAATGTACACCGGACGGGTGAAAATTTTTTTGTAGACATACAGAAGATGGATTAAAAATACATAACAAACAGATTAACTTGACAATAGTTATAACCAAATCTGTATCTTTATTTTTTTTGTTTATATGTTTTATTTTCTGTTGTAAATGTTTATGGTAGATCTATACGTACCTACGGTAAATAAGACCATAGGCCAAAGAAGCCTCAACTTTTTTAAACCCAGAATCTATAATATGCTACCAACAGGGATTAGACAAATAAACTCATACTCTCTATATAAAAATAAAGTAAAAAACTGGCAACACATGCAACCAAGACAAAACATTCATTACTTGAAATAATATCGTAAAGGTTTCTGCCTCACGGGGTTTATCTGAATAGGGATAAACATTTAGAAACACAAAATATAAAATATTCATATAAAAAAAATAAAATAAAAAAAAATAATAAAAAAAAATGTAAAAAAAAATATTCTAATTAAGTTGTAAATAATTTAATTTACTTATTAGCGATATAAGACACATATCTATAAGCAACACGTGGATTAATTTCCTTGTGGCAATGATTGCTTGTTTTATTGTTCTTGAATCTTTAAATTATTTTTTTTCTTTAGTGAGTACTTTATATTACCTTGTATTATTATACTTACATTTACTCTGTATGCGTATTGTTAATTTCGCCACTAAGTGTCATTAGGCTAGTAATCCGACGGGTAAGTTCGCCACTGCTCGTCAAGTATACCTGTTAATCCCATCGGTATTTTCGCCACTGTACTTATCGATAAGATTTTCTACTTACCGTGCCGGCTCAATTCTACCCACACGCATGCCTCAGCTTTTAATAAAACAATAAAAATAAAACTTCAAATTTTAGACCAAATATTATATATTACAAAAAAAATAAACACAAAAAAAATTGAATATACGTCGTATACATATAAAAATAACATGTAATTAATTTGAAAAACATTTTAAAAAATGCAGCCTACTTATTTCTTTATTATTATATGTTTGTATCATTTTATCTACAAATTTGTGTCTATCCATTATTGTTTTGTTTTGCATTTTTGCAGACAAATGCAAACTTTGTACTTTTACATACAATTTACAATTCTTTAACTTTTTCTAAAAATACAAACAGATTTGGGTGGGTTTTGTACATTGAATCATTAAACCTACGGTTAAACGATTAACATGCATTGGTGGTGCGTGTAATTGATGCAGAATTTTTTGCCCAAATTTTCGGTGGGAAAGGTGAATCTTCTGCAATGTAAGTGTCACCTAAATAATCCGAGAATATCTGTATTCTGTTATCTCTAGGCATTGTTTCAAATAAATCAATTGCAAAACAGTCAACAATTTCATTAGGATCTAAATATGTCAGAGCGAATGTTACACGTAACCACTGTCCTAATAAACTAGAAGCAACAGTATATTCTTTGATTAAGCCACATTCTTGTATTTTTCGGTACCACGCTTGACTGAGATGAAACCTACAACCAATAATACGAGCATGAGGCAGGATGTCTTCAACTACCTTATGTATGGCTCGTTCAAAATTTATCACAACCTCCAAAATATTAAAAAAAAATTACTTTATTTGGAATCAAATTGAACAGTTTCTCAAAGGTATTTGCCTGGTTGTTTGGAAGTTGATAAAACAAAAGTGGTACATAGTGTCCATTTTTAAACCCATGAATGGTAAAAAATTGTGAAAAGTACAATAATTGAAAGTGTAGCATGTTTAAAAAACTCGAAAATAAAAAATTGTCATTTTAATCATTAAATTTTCCTTATTATCGCCCTGTACCCTCAACTTAAAACACACCATGACAAGGGTTAAAATCTTAACGGCTTTTGGTTGCTATGCAATCAAATCCTTGAGCTGTACCGTTGTAACGAGGCGTCCGCCACTAAAAAATAGATCCTTATGTCATAATCGTCGAATCAAAATTCACGCTCCCCCCGAGAGTGACCACTGAAGTGGCTTGTTCTTAGGAGAGGGTAAACTACAAAAACGGGTAGGAATCATTTTTTGCGGTAGACAGGGTGAAGCTTTGAGATTAACAGGTGTTCTGTTAACGTTAATTACAGTTTTGGCGGTTTTTTTATCTGGAACCGCTTAAAAAGTCTCTTAAACGTTCTTAATTAAGCTAAAATCAGTTACTAGTGATAGTTAATAGTGCAGATGGAAAGATGTCGATAAATTTCTGATGAGTATCTTGATTTTACCGTATCGTATAAATTGGGTGTGGCCCCATTTAATTCTACTATCTAGGAATCAAACTGTAAGTTTTTTAATATCATTATTATTGCTTAACTACCAGTAAAGAAGGGATACCTTTTATTTCTTTGGCACAAAAACTTAATTGTAATCCGCATAAATAATATCCAAGTGTGGGTAATTAACGTAAGAAGTGCTCATAAAATCCATAGTGCGACCGGTTTTTATAAAAAACCCGGTACCTTTTCTACAGACTCCAAAAGTGTGAAAATTCGAAAAAGTTCACCGAATACATGTTTCAGTTATCAGTGAAAGCGTTGCGCAGAGTCTGATTAAAAATTTTTGTAACACATTTATGGTAAATTTTTGATTTCGTAATGTTTCTCTTAACTTAATTGTTTTAACTTAAACTATTATATGGTACCCCCATTATTTACTCGAGTAAAAAATCTTTTAAGCTAAAAGTGATTTATTATTTTTTTATTAAATTTTAATACTTTTAAAATTCCTTTCAATTCACATTCTGCTTAAATGGGTACACAAAAATAACAATATAAAAATACTTAGCTGTTATTAAATGTGTAATATTGTTTCTATATGTGATTAAACACTAGTGTGTTTTACTGTATTTTACCTTATTTGATTTGTTGATATTTTATATGTCTATTGTTTCGTTCATATGCTTGACTTATTACTACTCACAGTAATAAATATTGTTTATTGTTTATTTATATGTTTTATTTCTGACCTGGTGTAAGTTATTCTGATCTAATTTCATCAACCACAAGAATGAGACGTATTTAAATTATAAATCTTAACTTTTGAACTCATTTTTATCTCATTAATATAAATGGAGCTGTTGTGATAAGTAAGAACAAAAAGTAAGTATAACTTTCTCTTTCTAGCTTTGCTAATAAAAGTGTTTAATTTAAAGTTTTAACCAGAACATCTACCGGTTTACTCAATTTTACCGTATCTTATTTTATATTTCCTATATCTTTCTAATTTTAATTTGATCTACAACAACTTATTAATTATCCTATCCTATTCACATAATCAATTCATTTTTCATCTGGGTTTCTTATATTTCCCCGTCCATATGATAAAAAAATAAGTGGCGCCCATTTACCTTTTCCTATTTCATTATTTCTCTCATTTTCTTTTTAGTCCCCTTTAAATTCGTTTATTTTTTTAGTAAATATATCCCCTTATATCTTTTTAATACAATATCATCGGGCTCGTTCGAATCCACGCTCGCTCTCCTCCTACCCCCTGAGTGCCGTTCGCATTTGTTAACCTCGATAAAACGAGCCTTTAACATCTTGAAAAAAAAAGAGGTTACACATAAATTTGGCGCCCAACGTGTAGGGCCTGACATTACACATAAATTTGACGCCCACGACGTGGGGCCTGATGATAAAATTTTTATTTTTTTTCCGACAATAAAATTACACACTTTTGAGATCAAAATTTTCGTTACTTTTTCTTATCACAATGGCCAATTTTGAAGTAACTTTTCTAACAGCAGACGAAATTAATTACGAGTTAAAGATCAGAGGAACAGCCACCAACAGAAAAATAGAGGATAAAAGAAAAGTCCTCAAAAGATTGTTAACCAAAGAAACAAACGGTACGTTCACTTTAGAAAACATTAACTTAGAAGATGAAAAAGTAGCAATTAAAAATTCTATCGACAGCGTTTCTAATTTAATCGAAGAGTTTGAAGGTTCCGCTTCAGATTCATGTTTTCGTAGAGTAAAATCTAGGATCGCTCACTTGTTAGGCAGAATACAACGTTTACCTTTACCTGAAAATCCTTCCGAGGATGATGTAAATTTCCGCGATGAATCTAAAACCACTTGTCTTCTTCTAGAACAAGAAATGATAGATAAAACCATTCCCTTCAATAATTCACCTTCTTCTAGTTCAGTTCCGAATATAGATGGCACAGTACCTGTAATTAACGTCTCTACTCCCGAAATTAGATATTTAGATCGTTTCCCTTTATCGAAATGGAATATTAAATTTAACGGTGATCCTAAAAGCGTTTTCGAATTTCTAGAAAAAATTAAAGAACTAGCTGAATCCCGCAACATCCTACCTGAAACCCTTTTTCAATCAGCGGTTAAACTTTTCACCGGGGATGCTTTAATATGGTTCCGCAGCATCAAAACCTCTCTCAACTCTTGGGATGAACTTACTAACGTTCTTAAATCAACCTTCCTACCCCCAGAAAATGACGAACAACTCTGGGAGGAAATTAAAGGCTATAAACAGAAAAAGAATGAGTCTATTATTATTTTTGTTGCTCAACTCACCTCTCTCTTCAAACGTCTCTCTCGTGAACCAGCTGAAGTCAGCAAATTAAAATACATCACCCGAAATTTACTTCCAGAATACATTCCTCACGTAACCCTTTCCAATGTAAATACCGTCTCTGACTTAATTCAGTTAGTCAAAAAATTGGAGGATGCTAAATCACTTTCTATTCAAAAACCATCTTTCCAATCCAAAGTATCTGTTATTGACTCTACTAATCAGCGTCCCAAACAACGAACTAATAAACCTAGAACATCCAATTTGCCTTCTACCTCTAACAACGTGACGAGTACTTCTAATCCGACTAATATTTCTAACAGTAGGGATGTTACCTGTTGGAATTGTCATAAAAAAGGACACATTTATTCTAGTTGTCAAAACCAACAAAAATCCTATTTTTGTTATCGTTGTGGTTCTCCAAATGTCACTGTTTCTACCTGCCCCCGATGTTCAAAAAACTAACTAGGGGAGAATGTCGTATCGGTGCACTCTCTCTTTACCGCCCTAGTAAAACCGATAACAAAAAACAAGATCGATGGAAGGAATGGTTAAAAGTTGTTAAAAATTTCTATCAAAACTCTTTGCAAATCACTGCCCCAATTTCACTAAACAAGTCTACCGATACAAAAAGATCTTCTCATCTCGTTCCTGATGCTTTGAGCCTGCTATCCCTGAAACACCCCAAATCTCGTACCTTGAAGTAGACGCAAATCGTATAGACATATGGTTTGATAAGTTCCGTACTAAAATTCTCAAACACCCTGAGCTTTATCCTCACTGGAAAGTAGAAAATGACTAGGTCTATAAATTAATCCCTTCCAAATTGCCTTTCGCCACTAATGAAATTGAGTGGAAAGTTTTCGTACCAAAGCCCCAGAGACATGATATCATGTCATCTTGTCATGATCCCCCTACCTGTGCTCATTTCGGATTTTTCAAAACGCTGAACCGAATCCAAGAACGATATTATTGGCCTAAAATGAGAAACGATGTCCTTCGTTTTGTTAGATCTTGTAAAGTTTGTGGAGCCCAGAAGATGCCTACCTCCACTAAAATTGGTTTAATGGGAAAAGAGAAATCTGCCAAATTCCCTTGGCAAATTATCGCACTTGATCTTGTTGGTCCTCTCCCTCGTTCCAAAAAAGGATATACCTGGCTCCTAGTTGTTACCGATTGGTTTTCTAAATTTACTTTATTACAACCCTTACGAAAGGCCACCACCAAAAATATCGTTAATTTCATAGAAAATGAAGTATTTCTCATGTTTGGTGTTCCTCAATTCCTTATCTGTGATAACGCTAGAAACCTTAACAATCCCATGATGAAACATCTCTGTGATCAATACAAAGTTCAAAAAATATGGTTCAATGCCGTCTATTCACCACAGTGTAATTTTGTAGAAAGAACGAATAAAACCATTGGAACCGCTATTAGGTGTTATATCGATTAACACTCTAACTGGGATAATGAGCTTTCTAAAATCCGACAAGCTGTTAACACCGCTAGACACGAAGTCAGCAAATATTCTCCATCATTTTTAAATTTCGCGAGACATGTACCGATATCTGGAAATTACTATTCCGCTAATGGCGCTGATCGTCCTATGTCCCTTAATACTCCTGAACAATACGATAAATACGTTTCAAATATACAAGGGTTAAAGGATATTTTTTTTGAAATACAACACAATCTTCACCATGCCTATCAAAGAAATTCCAAAACCTATAACCTTCGTCGTCGAAACATTCAATTCAACGTTGGTGATAAGGTGTGGAGAAGAAATAAAGTCCTCTCCAATGCTGCCGATAAGTTTATGTCCAAATTAGCTCCTAAATATATCTTATGTACGGTTGTCCGTAAACTATCTCCACTAGTATATACGTTACAAAATCCCGATGGATCAAAAGCAGGAAATTGGCATATAAAAGACCTTAAGCCTTATGTCTCTGATTCCGATGATTCTTCTGAAGATGAACTCTCCGAATAAGAACTAATGTTTCTTTGTTTTCTCAGAATTATCCTTATAAGCATTTCTTTTCCATCTTCTTTTTCTCGACCTCTCCGTCTCTCAACATCTCGCCCTGTCTCAACACTAAATATTTTTCTCTATGTCTTACTTTTATATTTGCCGTTTAAGTGTATTCAGACTTATACTTATCGTTTATCTATCGTTTAAGTGTATTACCACTTGAACATGTCATCTCGAAAGGGAAAATACTTTTCTCTTGCCTACCGTTTACCTACTTAATAAGTACCTTAACACTTATCTCTATCGTCTCGAAAGTAAAATTTACTTTCCCTCATTTACCGTTTATTTACCTAATAAGTGTAAAAACACTTGTTGATATCGTACCGAAGGAGAAAATATGTTTCTCGTAACTACCGCTTACCTACCTTATGAGTGTTTCAACACTTGTATTTTTTTTCTTGAAGGAAAAAATAGTTTTTCCTTTATCTACCGTTAACCTACCGTATAGGTGCGTCAGCACTTGTGAATTTATTATCGTACTGTTTTATGTTTAGAAAACATTTTTTAGTTACCTTATTTCTCGTTCATCATCCATAAACTACTTTTTATCTTTGATATGGATATAAGACGGTTATCGTACATTAGTGGAAGACACATAAAAATTTTTTTTTGAAAATTTTTTTTGAAAATTTTTTTTGAATTTTTTTTGAAATTTTTTTAATTTTTTTGTTCTTTCATACAATTTTATACCTTTACATATCGTTGATTTAAAGAACTTTGGTCCGTAACATGACTACTATTGGAATCACTTTACTTTTTTTGACTAACAAAATTCAATCTTAACTACTTCTTCTGGAATTTTATTTTGACCTTGCAATTTGTCACGAGAGATAAGCCTAGGAAAGCCGTAGGGAATTCTTTCCGGTAGTGGGTCTGTTGAGATTGTAAGGAAGACAGATAAAATTTCTTTCTCCTCTCTTTCTTTTCCTCTATTACTTTCTCTATTTTTTGTCCTAGCTAGGATTCCTGTTAATGTCTTAGTGTGATCTATAACCTTAAGTTTTTTTATTTAATGTTCTCAATGAGAACTATATTTTAAGTAATTATTGTTTTCTTCTCTTCCTTACTGCATATTTGGTGATATCCTTAATATCAACCAAGCAGGACGGAACTTTTCCAAACATCTTTTCAGATGTTAACGTTTCACGTACTTACCTTGACTGTCGGATCTAATGGGGCCGGTAGGCTTATTAGATTCCTAATTATAACTATCGTCCGTGTTTCTTTCTTCCTTTTCAAAATTATTATTAACAGTTTGGTTTAAATTCAGCTTTTTTCTTTATAGGAGTTCCCAAAGAGGGAAATACGCGTTGTGCCTCCTATGGAAAATTTTACTTATGGGAACATAGCATTCTTTACTTTCTTTCATGTGTGTGTGAATGTAGCGTGTGTCCTGACATCTTATGTCAAGGGCAATATAAATACATTTTTTTTCGATTTGCTTTAAAGATACCACTTATTGCTGCCCGTCTAGGCCGAGCTGCACACTTTTTGTTTCCGTGCAGAAAGTTCGGAGTAGACCTGTTCCCGATCACTTTGTGATCTTCCGGTTGGCCGTTACCGTTTTTAGAAATCTGGTCACGTATTGATCCGATACATTTTACCTACCTTGTGGTTCTTTAAACTCTCGCGTAGTTTCACTTTTATCTTAACGCGATAATGAATAGTGCAAATATTATATCGCTTTCAGTAACTAACACTGTTACCCAAGTTTTACCTAGATAGATACCGCTCCCGTAAGATCGCTTTTCTACATCTCGATGTTCACTACCTTTATCGGCTTCAGTTTTTTAAACACACTACTGTTGTTCCAACCATAGCTTATCTTTCTTTAAAAACTGTTTTCCACCCAGTTTTTTCTCTTCGGAAGGGGCTGTGTACCATGTTTCAAAAACTCGAAAATAAAAAATTGTCATTTTAATCATTAAATTTTCCTTATTACCGCCCTGTACCCTCAACTTAAAACACACCATGACAAGGGTTAAAATCTTAACGGCTTTTGGTTGCTATGCAATCAAATCCTTGAGCTGTACCGTTGTAACGAGGCGTCCGCCACTAAAAAATAGATCCTTATGTCATAATCGTCGAATCAAAATTCACGCTCCCCCCGAGAGTGACCACTGAAGTGGCTTGTTCTTAGGAGAGGGTAAACTACAAAAACGGGTAGGAATCATTTTTTGCGGTAGACAGGGTGAAGCTTTGAGATTAACAGGTGTTCTGTTAACGTTAATTACAGTTTTGGCGGTTTTTTTATCTGGAACCGCTTAAAAAGTCTCTTAAACGTTCTTAATTAAACTAAAATCAGTTACTAGTGATAGTTAATAGTGCAGATGGAAAGATGTCGATAGATTTCTGATGAGTATCTTGATTTTACCGTATCGTATAAATTGGGTGTGGCCCCATTTAATTCTACTATCTAGGAATCAAACTGTAAGTTTTTTAATATCATTATTATTGCTTAACTACCAGTAAAGAAGGGATACCATTTATTTCTTTGGCACAAAAACTTAATTGTAATCCGCATGAATAATATCCAAGTGTGGGTAATTAACGTAAGAAGTGCTCATAAAATCCATAGTGCGACCGGTTTTTATAAAAAACCCGGTACCTTTTCTACAGACTCCAAAAGTGTGAAAATTCGAAAAAGTTCACCGAATACATGTTTCAGTTATCAGTGAAAGCGTTGCGCAGAGTCTGATTAAAAATTTTTGTAACACATTTATGGTAAATTTTTGATTTCGTAATGTTTCTCTTAACTTAATTGTTTTAACTTAAACTATTATATGGTACCCCCATTATTTACTCGAGTAAAAAATCTTTTAAGCTAAAAGTGATTTATTATTTTTTTATTAAATTTTGATACTTTTAAAATTCCTTTCAATTCACATTCTGCTTAAATGGGTACACAAAAATAACAATATAAAAATAATTAGCTGTTATTGAATGTGTAATATTGTTTCTATATGTGATTAAACACTAGTGTGTTTTACTGTATTTTACCTTATTTGATTTGTTGATATTTTATATGTCTATTGTTTCGTTCATATGCTTGACTTATTACTACTCACAGTAATAAATATTGTTTATTGTTTATTTATATGTTTTAATTCTGACCTGGTGTAAGTTATTCTGATCTAATTTCATCAACCACAAGAATGAGACGTATTTAAATTATAAATCTTAACTTTTGTACTCATTTTTATCTCATTAATATAAATGGAGCTGTTGTGATAAGTAAGAACAAAAAGTAAGTATAACTTTCTCTTTCTAGCTTTGCCAATAAAAGTGTTTAATTTAAAGTTTTAACCAGAACATCTACCGGTTTACTCAATTTTACCGTATCTTATTTTATATTTCCTATATCTTTCTAATTTTAACTTGATCTACAACAACTTATTAATTATCCTATCCTATTCACATAATCAAATCTTTTTTCATCTGGGTTTCTTATATTTCCCCGTCCATATGATAAAAAAATAAGTGGCGCCCATTTACCTTTTCCTATTTCATTATTTCTCTCATTTTCTTTTTAGTCCCCTTTAAATTCGTTTATTT
Organism: Altica lythri; assembly: GCA_964028335.1. Taxonomy (NCBI): domain Eukaryota; kingdom Metazoa; phylum Arthropoda; class Insecta; order Coleoptera; family Chrysomelidae; genus Altica; species Altica lythri. Next base: position 50,845,773 of record OZ034800.1, read on the forward strand.
TTTTAGTAAATATATCCCCTTATATCTTTTTAATACAATATCATCGGGCTCGTTCGAATCCACGCTCGCTCTCCTCCTACCCCCTGAGTGCCGTTTGCATTTGTTAACCTCGATAAAACGAGCCTTTAACATCTTGAAAAAAAAAGAGGTTACAAAAGTACCGTCCATATAAACTAGTGTCACACTACTGAGGATGGCAATATTTGATTCGCATGAAAAAAAACGACAATATTTTCCACTTCATTATTTACACACAAATGGTTCTCCTTTGTCCGTTCTAACATCTAAATCAGATAAAATACGATGCACTTCACTGACACTTGTTGGAATGGGTGGAATATTTTTCAATTTTATTGACGATTATCAGGTCTGGTTTATGGTTTTATCAGTTACAACCATATTGTCCCATTATATTTTATAGGATTGATTCTCTTCTACCGCCTGTGGAGTGTGTTTGTAAGTAGGTATTTTATCTATTCTAAGGCCAATTTCTTATATAACGGTGAGTAGAACAACTTTTCCCATATCGTTATGTTTGCTAAGATAGGCTTTCGGAGCGAGGTAAAAGCATGATGATATAAGATGTTCTACAGTTTCTTCCTCTTTTCCGCACAGTCTGCATTTACTATTCTCGACGTGTTGTTTTAAAATAAATTTTTTGTAGTTTCAAGTTGGGACGACTTGGTCCTGAATGGCCATTAAAGCGCCTTCAGTTTCGGGAAACAAATATCCACTAGTCAGGTACGTATTTGTTGCATTTGTGTCGCAATCAGCTTGTTTCAGGCTGTTGCAAAATCGTCCGTGAAGTGCTTTTTGTTGTCACAAGTTTTTCTTCTTAAAAATTTAAGCTTCACACTGGATAAGCAAACACTAAAAGTAGTATACCATTCCCTAAAACATACTTATATTCAATATGGTATTTTATTATGGGGTAATGCAGTTATGGCGAATGATGTTTTTAAAATTCAAAAAGCGGCGATAAGGGCTCTGGATGGGGCCAAGTACGGAACTTCTTGTCGACCACTATTTAAAAAATATGATATTTTACCACTTGCTTGTGTCTATTTTTTTGAAAATTTTAAATTTGTGCACAAAAACCGTAAGGCATTTGATGTCCACTCCGAAATCCACAACTATAACACAAGACAGGCGGGAAATCTAGTGACTCCATTTTCAAGAATCTGCTTGTCTGCGAATAATAAGGTGGATGTCGATATGTACAACAAATTCAATAAATTTTTTAAAGATTTTAATGTAAAAAACATGAATTTTAATAGTTTTAATAATTGTGTAAAAAAATTTTTGATGACAAATTGTTTTCATAGCATACAAGAATTTTTAGTTTTTATTAAATGACCCCAAATGTACATATACGTATAAATGTTTGGTCAATAAAGATGCTATCCTCGGGGATGGTAAATTGCGAATTTAATCTTTTCGGTACAGGTAAACTGCGAAGGGTCAAAACTGGTGGTTAAAATTTTGATAGGTAAATTGCGGAGATCTTAGCCAGGTATAGAGGGGGTGTACTTCTCGGTAAATTGTTTATATTTAAAATGCAATTAGGATAAAAGAGGTATATTTCAGTTTTGTTGACGACAATTATTGATTGATAAAGTAACCAGTACAGTTTTAGTTTTAGCTGTTAATAGATATATCTAAAATAAAATATGGGAAAATTTCGAATTTATTACAAGTGAACGTGGAAATATTCTAATACTTTACAGTGGATATAATTTAAAAAAAAAAAATTGTGAGGTGTCAAGGGACACCCGGATGGAACGAAGTTCCTATCGATTAATTAGTGAAGGAATTAGTAATTTGTAAACACAACAGAGTGTTTATACAATACATACATAAGCATATATTATTGTCTGTATAAAATCTCTACTTACCTAACAGTTCGTTTCTTTTAACAAAAGTGTCCATTTATACAATACCAGAACTTTAGATAACACATCTTTTTAGAATTACTTTTCATAATTTAAAACAGGAATTAACAATTCAATACAAAATTTTAAAATTAAAATATTTGACAGTAACTGACAGTTAAGGTAATTTGACGTAGGTACCTAAATAGTCAAGTTACAAACTATTTTTAAAATGTTTATGAATTTATTAATTTATAAAAACAGGATGAAATAAAATGTAATACTATTATAGTTAATTATTATTTTTTCTACAGTATTTTCTTTTTAATGTACATTTTCTTTTAATTTAAAATGGTGTCTTTTTAATTGTAATATATCTATCTATGAGAGACAGGGAGAGAGAGTTATTTATTTTTTGGTCTGTGAGAGAGAGAAACATGCGTGTGTCGTGTCATAGTGTCGTGACAACTTTTGGTATGAATTTTTTTTGGCTAGTTCCTAGCGTCAGTCGTAACTGTTCGTAACGCGCGAAAGGGAACTTCGTTCCAAAAAATGTTTTAAAAGACTCTTGTGAAACCTTTTGGAGATGTACAAATAAAAATTGCAACGCTAAATTATATACAATTTGCGAAAATTCCATTATTAGCCGGACGGAGACTCAACACAGCCATGAAGGTAACAGTGACGAGACAAACAGCAGGAAAAAAAGACGCGTAGTAACGAAAAGCTTCCACTGATATTTCAGAGCGACCTTCCAAAATAATTCATTCCGTTTTAAAGGAAAACGTCGGTGATTTGGAAAATATGACCACATCAAGTATGTCCCTTATCAGGAAAAATATATACAATGCCCGGCGTAAGCTTCAGCCTAAGCTACCAACGTCGTTAGAGGAAGTTTTCCAGGTTTTAAAGACATCAAATTTGAAAACTATTAAATCTGAAAATTTTATGCCAATTTGTGATAAACAGACAAATAACCCTCTCTATATAAATTTTAAGATGATTTCTTAGCTCGTTATTCACATTAAGAAGTCTATTAGTTTCTACCGTATTCGTTAAATAAAGAAATCTTTTATGATCCGTTAACTGCAGCATCCCATTTATCCTGAAACCTCTTCCATAAATCCTACTCTACCTATGCAACCAAAAATACATCTCACACCGAAATGCATTCAACACAAAAAATGTCATATGGCACTTTGAATACAGACTTTTAAACAGTATTCTCACTCTTTCCCATAACACCGTTAAATCATTATAGCCCTAATGCGCCTTTAGTAGTTCTTAACACGTACTTTTAATACTCTAAATAGTGTAAATTAATATTGTAAGTCGCGCATGCGCAGTATGAAAAAGATACAAAAATGACCAGAATGGACCTTAGATTTTCTTATGGAGATTTACATGTAAAAATGATCGATTTTGCGCTCGAACCGGTGCTGTATATTTACTTTTGTTATTTATGGCATCGACTACGAGGTCATTAGCCATGTAAGTTTAGTTACGTATGTATGCATGCTTTATATTTTATTATATAGTTTTGTTACTTGTAGGAATTTAATTGTGTTTTTTATTCCAGATTCTGTGTTTAGACAATTTGATAAATTGTGATCATCTATTAGATTTCTATGTTGTGTAAAATTTGGACAGTATAGTAGCAAGTGTTCAACTGTTAATAGTGCTTGGTTATACGGGCATCGTGGTTGCTGTCTTCCCAGAAGAAGGAACGAGTGTGTGAGGTGGGTATGGCCTATTCGGAGTCTGGTGATTTTTATTGCTTCATTTCTTGTTAGGTTACTTGGTAACTTCCAGGGTTTAATGGATGGTCTGATACGTTTAAGAGATGCTGCATTTTGTTCCCATTCTTCTTGCCATGAAACAAGTATTTTTGTTTTTAATTCTATTTTATAATCACTATTTCTAATGTTGATATCGTCGGGAGTTTTATTTAGTGCAGTTTTTGCTGTTATATCTGCATTTTCATTTTCTTTGGCATTTTTGGCAACAGTTTTAAGATGTTCGATGGTGGCAAGAATTCGATATACCAGAGGATCGTTGTTAAATATATTGGATATTCCTTGCAAAGCACTGAGAGAGTCTGTACATATAATATTAATTGATTTTTCTTCAAACTCAATATATCTGAGTGCTTGCCAAATGGCATATAATTCAGAAGTATAAACGGACGCCGAAGATGAAAGAGTCCAAGATGATTTTATTGCACATTCCACATAAATGGCACTAGCAGTACTATTTTCTTTTTTGGAGCCATCTGTGTATACTACTAGCCTGTTTGGATATTTATCTAGTATTGATAGAAATTCCTGATAGATTATTGTGTTAGGAGTGTGATTTTTTGGATATTTCTGTAGATTTAAGTTGACATTCGGTCTAGTAAATGTCTAGGGATCTATTTCATATGAATTTTTAATTACAATTCAGGAACTTTTCCAAAGGAATCTTGAATCATTTTTCTATATCGGATTCTTAATGGTTTAGAAATTGTAGGTCTATTTAAATATATTCTGTTGGTGTCACATGTATCTTCTAATATCAGATCATGAATAGGATGTTCCGACTGGCAAATTCTATTCAAACAGTATGATCCTAACATCTGTTGTCTTCGATAGTTGAGGGGAACAATGGATGATTCACAACAGATAGATCGATAGGGACTAGTTCTGAAACAACCAAGTGCTGCTTTAAGAGCGTTCCGCTGGATAGAATCCAGTTGTTTTAATGTAGTTTTACAGGCAGTTGCGTACAGGAAACTACCATAGTCAATTTTGGATGGAATAAATGTTTTGTAAAATTGAATTAAACTTTAAATATCGCTACCCCATTTTAAGCTTGCCATAGATTTGATAATATTAAGACTCTTTTTACATTTAATTATTAAGTGATTAATGTGTTCTTTCCAGCTGAGTTTGCTGTCTAGAATGAGACCTAGTGACTTTATCGAATCTTTGTGTTCAATTCGATGGTCTTCAAAAAATAAAGTTGGTTCGTTATGGGTTAAGCGTCGTCTACAAAAGTGTACATAATGTGTTTTAGCTTTAGAGAAAGAGAATCCATTTTCTTCTGCACAGTTGTTGACCCGATTGATGTTAGTTTGCAATTGTTCTTCAATATCATCAATTGAATCTGAGCTATAAAAAATGACAAGGTCATCAACATATATACTTTTACCAATTGAATTATCTATTGAAGAAATTAAACAGTTAACAGCAATTGCAAATAGGGTTACACTAAGTGTGGATCCTTGAGGTATACCGTTTACAAAGGTGTGTTGTTGTGACAAGATTTGTTGAAATTTTACTCTGAAGGTCCGCTGCTTTAGAAAATTGTTGATAAAATGCGGAAGATGTCCAACAAATCCCCATTTTTTTAGTGTTTTTAGTATACCCAAGCGCCATGTTCGATCGTATGCTTTTTCAAGATCAAAAAAGACAGCGACTAAATGGTTTCTCCTAGCGAAAGCATCTTCTATGGCGTTTTCTAATAACACAAGCTGATCAAGTGCTGATCTATTTTTCCTAAAGCCCATCTGAAATGGACTTAGGAGTTGTCGTTTCTCTAGTTCCCACATTAATCTTAATCCAATCATTTTTTCTAGAATTTTACTTAAGCAGCATGTAAGTGAAATTGGACGTTAGTTTGTAGGGTTTTCTGGATTTTTGCCTGGCTTTGGGACCAGAACAACGATGGTTTCTCTCCAAGTGGCAGGGAAAGTATGGTTTTGCCATAATTCATTGTATATTTGCAGTAGATAATATTTTTGCCTATCAGGAAGTTGGCATACAAATTCATATATAATAAGATCGTGTCCAGGAGCAGAGAATTTTGTGCCTTTAAGTGCATTTTCCAGTTCTTCAAATCCAAATGGAATGTTGTAATCTAGATTTTCTTCAGAATTGAAATCCGGGATAAAATTGTCCGGATCATTTACAATAGTTTGTTCACTTACATGCTGAAAGTGATTTGCTATATTCTCAGCAATTATTTGCGGTTCAGTTACGGGAGTGTTGTTAACTATGAGCAGCGGTGACGGCGTAGTAAATCATTTTCCCATAATACACCTCATTTTCTGCCATATTTCAGTTGCGGGAGTTGTAGCGTAAAAATACCCTTTGCTAGCTCCAGAGGGTTCTGCTGAAATTATGCTTAGTTTTTTCCCCAATCAAGTTATTTAACAGGGCGCCAGTACTGACATACAAATAAAATATTAGATCAGTTTCAAATGATTTATTTCAATAAATTTTGTTACTTATTGTTGACAGTTAATGAAAAATTAATTTTATCTCTTATCTTATTTTGTTGATGGCTTGATAACGGTGTTTTCTGAAGCAATAGTTGTGAAGTTTTGATTTCCACTGAAGACTTCTAAAACAAACAGCGGGCGATATGGAATTTCCCTTCGGTATTCCTGTCCGGAAAATCGGAACTGCAACGGACTTTCTGATGATAACTCTTGACGAATTCAAAATGTTGTTTTTGGTAAACCAAATATTAGGGCCCTTCTTTCAGGTGGCAATAACCCTGTCAATAAAGTTGGAATCAAAACTCCGAATTTCAAATACTTTTATTCGAACACAATAGCTATCAGACTCTCCATATTTCGAGAAAAAAATTAATTATCTTTTAAGTATAAATAATAAAAAAAAAAATACCACAAAAACTGACCTAGTATTGAATTCAGCCATTGTATTCGAATATTTAAAATATTAGTAAAATAAATAAAAAATTACATTACCCGCATTTTGGATTATTAACTATTAAATTTAAAACCAAGGTAATAAATAACTTACCAGAGACAGAAGGGCAAAGTTGGTCGGAAAACTTTGAATTAAAACAATTCAACGTTTAAATGAACAGAATAAAATCACAAATTGACTCCAAAGCCAATAACTCTCCTACCACTTTGCAGTCTCCCACTCGTTACAACGCCAAAACAATAAATAATTTAAAAATATTTATAGTCCAGGAGAACTGATCGAAATAAACGATGCAATCGTTACAGAGTATAGCACGTAATGGAATTTATATATTGTTGCCAAGATGTTTTCTTTGCTTCGACAATAAGAAGTCTAGTTTTGGCTCGAGCTTTTTTAAAATTAAATAAGCTCTCTAATGTTTTTAACTTTATAAATCGATTAAAGGTACGTTTTTTTATTTTAACAGCTTCAGCGATATCACTGTTCCACCAAGGAACCGTTTTTCTGTTATTTGGTGTACTCACTTTCATAGGTACAGAAGCTTCAGCGGCCTTTAAAACGGCTGTTGTGAAATCGCTTACTTTGGTTTCAATATCAACGGATTGACATGGTGAGAATGTCTCCAAAATTTGTTTGTATAATGTCCAGTTGGCTTTTTTTATTAGCCATTTTGATGAATATCCATCTTGGCTTATTATTTGAGCAAATTCAATGGCTATTGGAATATGATCGGTGTTTCTTTCATTGAGAGTTTTCCATTTAATTTTTGACTCCAATATTGGAGAACAGATAGACAGGTCAATAGCTAAAATTGTTGCAGACCGAGTGTTGATGTAAGTACCTTCACCGGTGTTTAAGATGTTTAAATTACAGTCTTCAATAATCTGTTCGATAATTCGACCGCTCTGATTGGTGTTGGCAGAGCCCCACAGAGTATTATGTGCGTTGAAGTCACCCATTAGAAGAATTGGAGGTGGGAGTTGGTTAATTATGTTTTGAAGGTCAGCTCTTGACCAGTTTTGATCAGGTAAGTAAATGTTGCACATGCTCATTCTGTGTGGAAAGTTTACTGTAATCGCTACTGCCTGAAGATTTGTATTGAGTAAAATTTCTTCACAATAAATATTGTTTTTATAGATATGGCTACTCCTCCATAAGCTCGTTGTCCTGTGTTAACGTCACATCTAAACATTTTTAATTGCCTCAATCTAAACTTAACATTTTGTTTCAGGTGGGTTTCTTGAAGACATAAACAAAAAGGTTTCTTCCGAACAATAATATCTTTCAGTTCCATATAGTGGTGTTGAATACCATTACAATTCCATTGAATAATTTGTAATGGATCGATTATTTTTTGTATTTATGTGTGTAAAGTGGAAATAGTAAAATAGTTTTATAAATAAACTATATGAAATTTTTATATAAATGAATATCTTGTGTAAAATAGATTTGTATAAATAAAATATATGGTTGTATATGAATAAATATATAAAATATTACAGACTAGTAATCACAGTTATGTATTTAAGACAGACCCTTGTGTCTGGTCCATGTCAACTTTATTAGGTGGGTTTACCTCTTTTCAAGGTTTTCCCTTGGGCCATCCTTTCTTTGGTTTTTCACTCTGAATACTTATGAAAAAATCATCAGAACTGTATTCTTTACGTTTTGACTGTCTAAGTTCTCTAGAGCTAGTAAAAGGAGATGGCAGAGTGCTTGGGAAAGGAGTTTGTGTGAAGGGGAGGTTTGGATAGGGAATTTGAATTTTTTCAATTTCTTTAGAAATTATTTTTGTTATCATCTCTTCAAGTTTTGGGGTTATTTCTTTAATTAAATTTAAACTTGCAGCTGGTGCAGAGCTAGCAGCTACTGCATACGAGACGTTTCGAACAGGAGTATTTATTTGGAGTTTTTGTTTGGCTTCAAAATACGATATTTTTTCTGTAATTTTTGTCGTTATGATAGCTTGTTCTAGTTTATATTTTGGACATCTTTTTACATAGGCCGGATGGTCTCCTTCACAGTTTATACATTTTATTGGATCTTTACATGGTTCCGAGTCATGTGGGGACAATCCGCATGAACATACTTTGTTCTGAGTGCATGTTCCAGAAGCATGCCCAAATCTTTGGCAATTAAAACAACGCATTGGAGGAGGGATATATTGTCTAACTCTTAAATTATAGAATGCAATTTTGACTTCTTTAGGTAGGGTAATTTGGTTAAATGTAAGAACATGATTAGCAGTATCAACTAATAGACCATCAATTTTTCTTTTTAGACGACGGACATCAATGACTCCAATATTAGCGAGGTTGTCTTTTATTTCTTCAACTGAACAGTTTAACAAGTCTTGACAAAAAATAACGCCTTAAGTTAAGTTAAGAGTGGAATGAGGAACAACTTCAACATAAAATTCACCGAATCTAGTAATTTTGCTTAATCTCTGTGATTGACTGTTACTTTTGACATGAACTAGTAAACCTTCTTTTATTTTACTTACAGCATCAGTTTCACCAATATATCCATATAAAATTTTCGCAATAAGGAACGGACTAACTTTATCAAAGTTCTCCCGTATCCCATTTGCATCAGCTTTAATTTTCACAATCAGGTACCGAGGCTCAGGGGCCGTCGTCACACCGACTATGGGGGTTTTGTTTTTGTTAATAGGATCCATAAAGTTCCCACGAGTCAGGGAAGAAAAACAAGTCCACTACGGCAGTGCTCCCTTACCGTAGTAAGGCTAGTTAAAACTGGAGGTCGCCTGGTATCCAGAGTAAACCGTTCGCGACAGACTAACGTGCTGCCATTCATCCCCTCAGCACGGTCAACACCTTAGTTTCCGCATTTTTTTGACCCGGGTTATCTCCCTGGGGATTTTTACTCCTCAATAGGCTCAGGGACCGTGGTGTCGCATACTCACCATAGAGTGTATGTGGCCAAACAGTACTCAAAAATAAATTCTAGTCAGCCACACACACTCCCCCTTGCGGGGTATTATTATTATTATTATTATTATTATTATTATTATTATTATTATTATTATTATTATTATTATTATTATTATTATTATTATTATTATTATTATTATTATTATTATTATTATTATCATTATTATTATTCCGGGAAAAGGTTTCCTGTTGTCATCCATGCTACAGACGCTTGCTTATCGATGTATGGTTGTTCTAGTGTGTTACAATACCGACCATGTAATTCTTTCTTTCGCCAGTTGTTTTGTAGTTGCCTAATGGAATATTCTTCTTCTACGTCTACTCTTGCTTGCTGTCTACTATTTAAGTTTAGAGGTGTTAGTTCCTTGTCCATCTCGACAATACACCTGAACAATCCAGATGTCGTCGCTTTTGCATGGAAGTATGTGCGCAGCCTTTCAATTTGTTCTTTGTGTCTAATCCGAATATCCATTATCCCACGTCCTCCTATATTCCTTGGAAGGTGAAATCTCTCGACGCAGGCTTTTGGGTGGTGAGCGCGGTATTTTGTGTATGTTAGTCGTATTATCCTATTTAGTTCTTCCAGATCGGTCTTCGTCCATTTGACGATCCCAAATGAATGCGTGACTGTTGGCAGTACATAAGAATTTGTTGCCAACGTTTTGTTAATCGCCGACAATTTAGATTTCATGATGCAGTTCAGTTTCAGTTTGAAAGTGTTTGTCAATTTTCTCTTCATTTCTTGGTTATTAATACCTTGTGACTGCGTTACACCTAAATAAGTATAGGTCTCATGTCTATTTATTGCATTAATGACTCCTCCCGTCAGTGCCGAGCCGACCCCTACCAGCGCCGCCGGGCATAACTTACGAAGCGCCTTTCTTAAAATTTGTTTAATTTATATAGACATTTAATTACAGCCATAAATATAAAATTTCTGATTTTTCTAAACCAGGATTTCATGCAACTACTTTAAAAAATAAAACAAAAATTAATGATTGACTTAAATTTGTGCACTTTTTATAATTATTAAAATGAGCAGTACTTTTTTCGTGTTAACTGCAAGATTCCGCCAAAGGTTTCCAATCGTTTGTTCCATTGCAAAATGGAGATTTGTTTTTTGAATCGAATAATTTGCAGCATAAACAAAAAACCGCATTTTTTGATTTAGAATAAAGCAACCACTCTCTATGAAACTTTTCACCATTTCTTAAATGTCTTTCATAATAACAATCCGAAAATTTTCGTCCCGAAGAATCACGCGGAAAATTATAATTTTTTACTTGCGTAATCGGGGTTTCTATTAAATTTTCAACCATGTTTGAAGTCAAAACTTCAGGCACATACCACTGGACACGTTTTTTAATTCCTCACTTTCGTAAATCTCTTCCTCGACACCTAGCGATTGTTTTGATGTGGACGGTGCCGAAGACACAAAATATTGCTGTATTTTTGCATGTGGCATTCTTATCACGCTCTTCTTCTCGTTTGCGTTTTTTTATTAAATTCTGGTAGCCAGACAATTTCTTTTTTTTATCACTCATCACAATATTTACAAATTATTAAGTATCGCAAAAACACAAATACTAAAACAACTCTCGATATTGCACCATGCACTTACTTTCGATAACTGAGAATTCTTTTTGGTCATCTGAGTAGAGAAGGAGACACTTCAGGACACTTTGACCTTTGAACCTGTGACGTCATCTGATCGTTTTAGCGACAAAAAAATGTTATTTTATCGTTTCTAAATTCATGAACGTCACAGTTCCAAATCTGAAACGCCAAAACGTCCAAATAGCGATAAAATTTGCCGTTTCAACGTTTTAAAAAACTGATAAGAAGAAATTTTCGATTTACATGTATTTCTTATGGAAAAACGTCGTTTCAAAGTGACAAATTTTATCGCTATTTGGACGTTTTGGCGTTTCAGATTTGGAACTGTGACGTTCATGAATTTAGAAACGATAAAATAACATTTTTTTGTCGCTAAAACGATCAGATGACGTCACAGGTTCAAAGGTCAAAGTGTCCTGAAGTGTCTCCTTCTCTACTCATCTGCTCGCTAAACTCAAAAAATTGTTTTGCATTTTGTCAGTATTTATAAAATGTTTTATTGGGCTTTATTTTATTGAAGGGCAATAACGCTTTGCTCCATGCCACTTACTTTCGATAACTGATAATTCTTTTTGGTCATCTGCTCGGTAAACTCAAAAATTTGTTTTGCATTTTGTCAGTATTTATAAAATGTTTTATTGGGCTTTATTTTATTGAAGGGCAATAACGCTTTGAAAGATAGCCTTAAAATAATTGTTATGATATCATTAAAATGTATTTAGCGCATTTGCATTCATCTAAATTCCAAAATACTGACAAACTGCTGAGATGAAAAATTATAAAAATGATAGGGGGTTGCTAAATTTCTTTTTTATGTAATTTGATAATTGAGTTTAAAATTACAGTCACAAAAAAAAATCGAAAACGTAAAAACATTTTTTTGCTACCACATTTGTAGCTTTTATCCGGTTTAAAATCTCAGAGCGGCGCCTTTATCACCTCGGCGCCGTCGGGCGCCGCCCGACTTGCCCATATGGACGGCTCGGCACTGCCTCCCGTTTTTCGTAGCAGCTCGAATTATTATTATTATTATTATTATTATTATTATTATTATTATTATTATTATTATTATTATTATTATTATTATTATTATTATTATTATTATTATTATTATTATTATTATTATTATTATTATTATTATTATTATTTTTTTTTTTTTTTTTTTTATTTATGGCATCGACTACGAGGTCATTAGCCATGTAAGTTTAGTTACGTAAGTATGCTTGCTTTATATTTTATCATATAGTTTTGTTACATGTAGGAATTTAATTGTGTTTTTTATTCCAGATTCTGTGTTTAGACAATTTGATAAATTGTGATCATCTATTAGATTTCTATGTTGTGTAAAATTTGGACAGTGCAGTAGCAAGTGTTCAACTGTTAATAGTGCCTGGTTACACGGGCATCGTGGTTGCTGTCTTCCCAGAAGAAGGAACGAGTGTGTGAGGTGGGTATGGCCTATTCGGAGTCTGGTGATTTTTATTGCTTCATTTCTTGTTAGATTACTTGGTAATTTCCAGGGTTTAATGGATGGTCTGATACGTTTAAGAGATGCTGCATTTTGTTCCCATTCTTCTTGCCATGAAACAAGTATTTTTGTTTTTAATTCTATTTTATAATCACTATTTCTAATGTTGATATCGTCGGGAGTTTTATTTAGTGCAGTTTTTGCTGTTATATCTGCACTTTCATTTCCTTGTATGCCAATGTGGCTTGGTATCCATATGAATATAACATTTTTGGCAACAGTTTTAAGATGTTCGATGGTGGCAAGAATTCGATATACAAGAGGATCGTTGTTAAATATATTGGATATTCCTTGCAAAGCACTGAGAGAGTCTGTACATATAATATTTATTGATTTTTCTTCAAACTCAATATACCTGAGTGCTTGCCAAATGGCATATAGTTCAGAAGTATAAACGGACGCCGAAGATGGAAGAGTCCAAGATGATTTTATTGCACATTCCACATAAATGGTACTAGCAGCACTATTTTCGTTTTTTGAGCCATCTGTGTATACCACTAGCCTGTTTGGATATTTATCTAGTATTGATAGAAATTCCTGATAGATTATTGTGTTAGGGGTGTGATCTTTTGGATATTTCTGTAGATTTAAGTTGACATTCGGTCTAGTAAATGTCCAGGGATCTATTTCATATGAAGTTTTAATTATTAATTCAGGAACTTTTCCTAAGGAATCTTCAATCATTTTTCTATATCGGATTCTTAATGGTTTAGAAATTGTAGGCCTATTTAAATATATTCTGTTGGTGTCACATGTATCTTCTAATATCAGATCATGAATAGGATGCTCTGACTGGCAGATTCTATTCAAACAGTATGATCCTAACATCTGTTGTCTTCGATAGTTGAGGGGAACAATGGATGATTCACAACAGATAGATCGATAGGGACTAGTTCTGAAACAACCAAGTGCTGCTTGAAGAGCATTCCGCTGGATAGAATCCAGTTGTTTTAATGTAGTTTTACAGGCAGTTGCGTATAGGAAACTACCATAGTCAATTTTGGATCGAATAAATGTTTTGTAAAATTGAGTTAAACTTTGACTATCGCTACCCCATTTTAAGCTTGCCATAGATTTGATGATATTAAGACTCTTTTTACATTTAATTATTAAGTGATTAATGTGTTCTTTCCAGCTGAGTTTGCTGTCTAGAATGAGACCTAGTGACTTTATCGAATCTTTGTGTTCAATTCGATGGTCTTCAAGAAATAAAGTTGGTTCGTTATGGGTTAGGCGTCGTCTACAAAAGTGTACATAATGTGTTTTAGCTTTAGAGAAAGAGAATCCATTTTCTTCTGCACAGTTGTTGACCCGATTGATGTTAGTTTGCAATTGTTCTTCAATATCATCAATTGAATCTGAGCTATAAAAAATGACAAGGTCATCAACATATATACTTTTACCAATTGAATTATCTATTGAAGAAATTAAACAGTTAACAGCAATTGCAAATAGGGTTACACTAAGTGTGGATCCTTGAGGTATACCGTTTACAAAGGTGTGTTGTTGTGACAAGATTTGTTGAAATTTTACTCTGAAGGTCCGCTGCTTTAGAAAATTGTTGATAAAATGCGGAAGATGTCCAACAAATCCCCATTTTTTTAGTGTTTTTAGTATACCCAAGCGCCATGTTCGATCGTATGCTTTTTCAAGATCAAAAAAGACAGCGACTAAATGGTTTCTCCTAGCGAAAGCATCTTGTATGGCGTTTTCTAATAACACAAGCTGATCAAGTGCTGATCTATTTTTCCTAAAGCCCATCTGAAAGGGACTTAGGAGTTGTCGTTTCTCTAGTTCCCACATTAATCTTAATCCAATCATTTTTTCTAAAATTTTACTTAAGCAGCATGTAAGTGAAATTGGACGGTAGTTTGTAGGGTTTTCTGGATTTTTGCCTGGCTTTGGGACCGGAACAACGATGGTTTCTCTCCAAGTGGCAGGGAAAGTATGGTTTTGCCATAATTCATTGTATATTTGCAGTAGATAATATTTTTGCCTATCAGGAATTTGGCATACAAATTCATATATAATAAAATCGTGTCCAGGAGCAGAGAATTTTGTGCCTTTAAGTGCATTTTCCAGTTCTTCAAATCCAAATGGAATGTTGTAATCTAGATTTTCTTCAGAATTGAAATCCGGGATAAAATTGTCCGGATCATTTACAATAGTTTGTTCTCTTACATGCTGAAAGTGATTTGCTAGATTCTCAGCAATTATTTGCGGTTCAATTACGGGAGTGTTGTTAACTATAAGCAGCGGTGACGGCGTAGTAAATGATTTTCCCATAATACACCTCATTTTCTGCCAGATTTCAGTTGCGGGAGTATAGCACGTAATAGAATTTATATATTGTTGCCAAGATGTTTTCTTTGCTTCGACAATAAGAAGTCTAGTTTTAGCTCGAGCTTTTTTAAAATTAATTAAGCTTTCTAATGTTTTTAACTTTTTAAATCGATTAAAGGCACGTTTTTTTATTTTAACAGCTTCAGCGATATCACTGTTCCACCAAGGAACCGTTTTTCTGTTATTTGGTGTACTCACTTTCATAGGTACAGAAGCTTTAGCGGCCTTTAAAATGGCTTTTGTGAAATCGTTTACTTTTGTTTCAATATCAACGGATTGACATGGTGAGAATGTCTCCAAGATTTGTTTGTATAATGTCCAGTTGGCTTTTTTTATTAGCCATTTTGATGAATATCCATCTTGGCTTATTATTTGAGCAAATTCAATGGCTATTGGAATATGATCGGTGTTTCTTTCATTGAGAGTTTTCCATTTAATTTTTGACTCCAATATTGGAGAACAGATAGACAGGTCAATAGCTGAAATTGTGGCAGATCGAGTGTTGATGTAAGTACCTTCACCGGTGTTTAAGATGTTTAGATTACAGTCTTCAATAATCTGTTCGATAATTCGACCGCTTTGATTGGTGTTGGCAGAGCCCCACAGAGTATTATGTGCGTTAAAGTCTCCCATAAGAAGAATTGGAGGTGGGAGTTGGTTAATTATGTTTTGAAGATCAGCTCTTGACCAGTTTTGATCAGGTAAGTAAATGTTGCATATGCTCATTCTGTGTGGAAAGTTTACTGTAATCGCTACTGCCTGAAGATTTGTATTGAGTAAAATTTCTTCACAGTAAATGTTGTTTTTTATAGCTATGGCTACTGCTCCATGGGCTCGTTGTCCCGTATTAACGTCACATCTAAACATTTTAAATTGTCTTAATCTAAACTTAACGTTTTGTTTCAGGTGGGTTTCTTGAAGACATAAACAAAAAGGTTTCTTCCGAACAATAATATCTTTCAGTTCCATATAGTGGTGTTGAATACCATTACAATTCCATTGAATAATTTGTAATGGATCGATTTTTTTTGTATTTATGTGTGTAAAGTGGTAATAGTAAAATAGTTTTTATAAATAAACTATATGAAATTTTTAAATAAATGAATAACTTATATAAAATAGATTTGTATAAATAAAATATATGGTTGTATATAAATAAATATATAAAATATTACAGACTCGTTATCACAGTTATGTATTTAAAACAGACCCTTGTGTCTGGTCCATATCAACTTGACTAGGTGGGTTTACCTCTTTTCGAGGTTTTCCCTTGGGCCATCCTTTTTTTGGTTTTTCACTCTGAACACTTATCAAAGACTCATCAGAACTGTATTCTTTGCGTTTCGACTGTCTAAGTTCTCTAGAGCTAGTTGAAGGAGATGGCAGAGTGCTTGAGAAAGGAGTTTGTGTAAAGGGGAGGTTTGGATAGGGAATTTGAATTTTTTCAATTTCTTTAGAAATGATTTTTGTTATTATTTCTTCAAGTTTTGGGGTTATTTCTTTAATTAAATTTGAACTTGCAGCTGGTGCAGAGCTAGCAGCTACTGCATACGAGACGTTTCGAACAGGAGTATTTATTTGGAGTTTTTGTTTGGCTTCAAAATACGATATTTTTTCTGTAATTTTTGTTGTTATAATAGCTTGTTCTTGTTTATATTTTGGACATCGTTTTACATAGGCCGGATGGTCTCCCTCACAGTTTACACATTTTATTGGATCTTTACATGGTTCCGGGTCATGTGGGGACAATCCGCATGAACATACTTTGTTCTGAGTGCATGTTCCAGAAGCATGCCCAAATCTTTGGCAATTAAAACAACGCATTGGAGGAGGGATATATTGTCTAATTCTTAAATTATAGAATGCAATTTTGACTTCTTTAGGTAGGGTAGTTTGGTTAAATGTAAGAACATGATTAGCAGTATCAACTAATAGACCATCAATTTTTCTTTTTAGACGACGGACATCAATGACTCCAATATTAGCGAGGTTGTCTTTTATTTCTTCAACTGAACAGTTTAACAAGTCTTGACAGAAAATAACGCCTTTACTAAAGTTAAGAGTGGAATGAGGAACAACTTCAACATCAAATTCGCCGAATCTAGTTATTTTGCTTAATCTCTGTGATTGACTGTTACTTTTGACATGAACTAGTAAACCTTCTTTTATTTTACTTACAGCATTAGTTTCACCAATATATCCATATAAAATTTTCGCAATAAGGAACGGACTAACTTTATCAAAGTTCTCCCGTATCCCATTTGCATCAGCTTTTATTTTCACAATCAGGTACCGAGGCTCAGGAGCCGTCGTCACACCGACTTTGGGGGTTTTGTTTTTTTTAATAGGATCCATAAAGTTCCCACGAGTCAGGGAAGAAAAACAAGTCCACTACGGCAGTGCTCCCTTACCGTAGTAAGGCTAGTTAAAACTGGAGGTCGCCTGGTATCCAGAGTGAACCGTTCGCGACAGACTAACGTGCTGCCATTCATCCCCTCAGCACGGTCAACACCTTAGTTTCCGGATTTTTTTGACCCGGGTTATCTCCCTGGGGATTTTTATTAGTAGTTAGAGGTTTACTCCTCAATAGGCTCAGGGACCGTGGTGTCGCATACTCACCATAGAGTGTATGTGGCCAACCAGTACTCAAAAATAAATTCTAGTTAGCCACACACACTCCCCCTTGCGGGGTATTATTATTATTATTATTATTATTATTATTATTATTATTATTATTATTATTATTATCATTATTATTATTCCTTTTCTTAATCTCGCATACATGCGGTGTTTACTGATTTGGAACGGTATTCACATACAAGTCCCGGACCTTACTATTGCAAATTAAGGTGGCGTCTGACTATTGCTGTGGTGTGAAGAAGAACTGATTTCTGCAGTTGAATATATAGAAGTGGATTCATGTTAATTATTTGAAGACTGCGATGTAAATCTTTGGGGATTATTCCAGTAGTTGACAGAATTATAGGTACAATGTGTACTGTGTTTTGTTTCCAAATATTTTTTATTTCTTCTGCCAGAGGAGAATATTTGGTAAGTTTTTCATTCCAAGTTGAGAGAAGATTGTGTGAATTGGGGATGGCTATATCTATTAAATAAGTTGTCGCTGACATCTTATCGGTGAATGTGATGTCTGGTCGATTACACGGTATGGTTTTATCTGTCAGTATGCTGCGGTTCCAATAAAGTTTGCACGTATTATTTTCCAAAACAGATTGTGGTTCGTATTTATAGTACGGACTATTATCACAGTGCAGATTGTGCTGCAAAGCCAGCTTCTGATGGATGATTTTTGCAACTTGGTCGTGTCTTTGCAGGTAGCTTGTTGGTGCTAGCATAGAACAACCTGACATTATGTGCTGAATGGTCTCCGATGAGGTTTTACATCTCCTGCACTGGTCACTGACACTCTCTTTTAAAATGAACTTTCGATAATTGTTGGTGGGTACAACTTGATCTTGGATCGAGATGACGAAGCCCTCAGTCTCAACGAAGAGATCCGAATTAGTCAACCATTTGTTCGACGCTTCTTTGTCAACATGAGGTTGGTTGATTTCATTCGGATTATTATTATTATTATTATTATTATTATTATTATTATTATTATTTTGAGTTTTCACTACCTCTTTAAGGCAGGTGTCGTTACTTTAGCCCGATATAAACAATATATCAAAAGCTAGGTAAGAATATGATTTGGGGAATTATTTTTTATAAGTAGTTTTAGTTCCAAGTTTTTATGACAATACTCTTCGGAGTATATGTGCAGTTCCCAGGACAGCTGTCTGTTGGATTTGATCTGTTCGATGTTCTCCTGGAATCTGTTCAACCCACTTTTTAAATTCGTGTGTCACATATCCTGTTGCCCCTACCACTATCGGTATTATAGTGACCTTAGTTCTCCACATTCTCTGTATCTCTATCGCTAGGCTTTTATATTTTAACTTTTTTTCAGCCTCTTTTCTAACGATATTAGTGTCTGCGGGGACTGCAATGTCTATCAGGTAAGTGGTTTTGTCCTCCCGTATAACGATGTCAGGTCGGTTCGGAGCTCCATCTTCCCGGTCCGACATTGCTCTATCTGTTCTAATTGGATGGTCATATAATATTGTAACGCCACTGCTTGAGGTCAAAACGTTTTCTGGCTTATGCTGATACCATTTTTCTGCACCCACATCACATTTGTAATGTTTTGAGATAAAGAAATGGATCAGGGAACATACACGGTTGTGCCGATCTATGTATTCTCTCTGTGCTAGTATTGGGCAGGCTGTCATAAGATGAGTAACAGTCTCTGCTTTTTCTTTGCACATTCGGCACATCTCATCATTTCTGGTTTTCATAATTCGGTGTTCGATATATCTAGTCTTCAGAGCTTGGTCTTGTGCAGCCACGATTAGGCTTTCTGTTTCAGACTTCATTTGCCCCTTTGTCAGCCACTGATAGGACAAAGTTTTATCAAATTTGATATTTTCCATATCTCTGACTAGCTTACCGTGCATAGGCTTTTCCCACCAGCTTGATCTTAGCCTTTCCCCGATTCTCCCCCTTATTACTTTGCTAGAAGGTAGATGGTCTTTATTTGGCTCCGGTTCGTTATCAAGCTTGAGTGCTTTAGCTGTTTTTATGGCTCTCTTAATAAGTGAGTAGTGTTGTTGTTCACTGTCGTGTTGCATAGCGGCATTCAGTAAATGGCTTGTCGTTTGTCTCCCAGACATATATGTAGCTAGATTGTAAATCTCGATTTCCATGGACGCCTCTATCTGTTTTAATCCTCTACCTCCTAGCTTTCTTGGCACATAAAGCCGGCTAGTGTCCGCTTTCGGGTGTAATGCTCCATGCATCGTCAACATTTTTCGTGTTCTAATGTCTAGTTGCTTTATTTCGTCGATTTTCCAATTAATAACTCCAAAACTATAGTGTATCACAGGAACAGCAAGAGCTCCAATAGCACTAATTTTGTTTTTGGCATTTAGTTCCGTCCTTAAGATTTTTCTTACTCTTTTGGTATACTCTTTCTTTAAAATTTCTTTGGATCCCTCATGATCTATGCCATCTCCTTCCCTTATTCCAAAGTATTTGTAAAACGAGTGGTCATCGAGTGCTAAGATATCACAATTTTCGCCAAGGTTCACATTTTCCATCTCCTCGATCTTTCCTTTTTTAAACGATATCACACCGCATTTGTCTAGCCCAAACTCCATTCGGATATCGTCACTAAATGTTTTAGTGGCTTGCAGTAATTTCTTCAGTTGAGCTTTACTTGAAGCGATAATTTTTAGGTCGTCCATAAATAGTAGATGATTAAGTAGATTGGTGGTGTTTTTAATTTTGTATCCTGCTAGCGTTTGTTTTAGGAGCTTGCTCAATGGGACTAAGGCAATGCAGAAAAGCAAAGGGGATAAAGAGTCTCCTTGGTATATCCCTCTGTTGATCTTTATTTCATTGGTTGTTAATCTCGTGTTAGGCATTTGGAGATGCATTTTTGTACTCCATGTTTTAACCAATTTGCGAAGAAATTCTATAATATTCTTGTGAACTCCGACCAATTCAGCTGATTTTAGGAGCCATGAGTGTGGGACGCTATCGAAAGCTTTTTTGTAATCAATCGAACCCATTGACAAAGATGTTTTGTGTTTTTTACAATCTTCTATTATTGATTTTGACAGTATCAGGTGGTCTTTGCATCCCCTCGACCCACGGCTGCAGCCTTTTTGTTCCTGTGGTAAGAGGCTATGTTCTGTCATATGTTGGGTTATTCTTTCCGTTATGATACTTGTTAGGTTTTTATACATAGTGTTCAGGCACGTAATTGGTCGGTAGTTCTTGGGATCGTCTGTGTTGTTGTTTTTGGGGAGCAGAATTGTCTTTCCCTTGGCAAGCCATTCAGGGATTTCGCAAGTGTTTATAATTTTATTAAATTCTCTAGCTAAATGGGCATGAGTTGCGCTTAGTTCTTTTATCCAGAAGTTTGGAATATAATCTGGTCCTGCTGCTTTCCAGTTTTTGGTTTTCGTTATTGCAGTTTTAACTTCCTCTTTAGTGATTTGTCCCCATTTCATTTGTGGTGTTAATTCATTTTCTGCTTCTCTGATCCATTCTGCCCCTTCGTTGTGTGTGGTGCCCTTTTCGTAAAGGTCTTTCCAAAATTGTTCAACTTGTTCAGCTGTTGGTGGCGTACCTTCTGGGATATTATTTTTTAAAGTTCTATAAAATCTCTTTGCATCTTGGTTAAACAGTTTATTCTCTCTATATTGTTGAGTCCTTTTTCTGTAACGTCTTAATCTTTGTGTTGTGGCAGCTGCTAGTTGTTTCAGCTCTTCAATCATTTCATTTAGCGGTTTCCGTAAATCCGCCTTATACTTTGGGTATATTTTTTCCATTTTTGTTTTGTCTTTTGCGTTACCTTTTCTGTATTCTACCAAGTAGGAAATATTTTTTCTGATGTTTTCTGCTTTTTTGGAAAGTCTAGTTTGCCATGGCGGCGTTCTTTCTATTCTAGCTTGGTTTCTCTTGGGCATGTGGTTGGTGGTTTGCGATGAGGTTTTATCAGTTATTATTTTCGCTGTAGCATAAATTGCGTTGTTTATTTCAATAAGAGTGTGGTGTTCTTGCAAAATGTTATTTAATGCTAGGTTGCCTTCCTTAATCAGTTTTGTTACTTCTTTTGTTTTCCATAGTTTCTTTAGGGGTCCCCCCTCTAGTTCTGTTTGAAACTTGTTAGCTATTATTTGTTCTAATTCACTTGGTTCTTGTTCATCGCTATTGTTTATTTGTATTGGTATGTTTCTTTCTTCCATCCTTTCTTGTTCTTCTAGAATAGTTCTTTGGACGATTTCTTTAAGTTGGTCTTTCTGAATTTCGGTGTAGGTTCGTTCTACATTCCTTCTTTGGGTTTGTAGTGTGTTGGGTGTCATATTCATTCTTACGTTAGGGTTTCTGTCTCTCCATGTTCTGAAAACCCTTCGGTAGTCATCATTTCCTTGGAACTGGCAATAATAGAAACACCAGAGCAGTTCATCTTTTTCTCTTTTATCCCAAGGTATCCCTTTTCCTTTTCTTTTTGTTTCGGGTTCTTCACTTAGGGTCTCATTAGTAGGAGAAGGTCCTCTCTGATAACTAGCAGATTGGTCACCTTCTCTGAGATTTTGCTGTGTTTCTAGGTGTTCTTCTTCCATGCTTACGGTAGCTGCTTCGGGTGATTCCCGACGGGCGGCCCGTGTTCTCAACCTATCCCGCCATTGACCGCTCGCATAAACCTGGCGTCCAGGGTCAACTCCAGAAGCACCAGGGTCCTCCTCGGACGTTCGCATTTTCCTATTTGTATTTTTTGGTTTCACCATTTTGGGTTTTGTTGCATTTTTACCATTCTGCCATGGGTTTTTTTAATAACAAGCGTGAGGTGAACTCCTCGGGTTTTTTGGGTGTGGAGTGTTTAGGATACTTGTACCACCAGCCAGCTCTGTTTTAGCATAGATGGATTTTAAGTCTATGTTGCGTTGGCTTCGTAATACACGTATTCCCAATGGGATAAAAAGTAGGTAATTAGGGTAAGGATGGGCGTAGGTTTTTAGGATAGAAGGTATGAGGACAAGTGCTCCTGATAGTCGCCTTTTACGACAGGCCAGAAGGTTCCCTGGGTGTATTCTTCGTGTGCTGCCCGCTCACCAGACGGGGTTTATTATTATTATTATTATTATTATTAGGACAAAGTTTTATCAAATTTGATATTTTCCATATCTCTGACTAGCTTACCGTGCATAGGCTTTTCCCACCAGCTTGATCTTAGCCTTTCTCCGATTCTCCCCCTTATTACTTTGCTAGAAGGTAGATGGTCTTTATTTGGCTCCGGTTCGTTATCAAGCTTGAGTGCTTTAGCTGTTTTTATGGCTCTCTTAATAAGTGAGTAGTGTTGTTGTTCACTGTCGTGTTGCATAGCGGCATTCAGTAAATGGCTTGTCGTTTGTCTCCCAGACATATATGTAGCTAGATTGTAAATCTCGATTTCCATGGACGCCTCTATCTGTTTTAATCCTCTACCTCCTAGCTTTCTTGGCACATAAAGCCGGCTAGTGTCCGCTTTCGGGTGTAATGCATCGTCAACATTTTTCGTGTTCTAATGTCTAGTTGCTTTATTTCGTCGATTTTCCAATTAATAACTCCAAAACTATAGTGTATCACAGGAACAGCAAGAGCTCCAATAGCACTAATTTTGTTTTTGGCATTTAGTTCCGTCCTTAAGATTTTTCTTACTCTTTTGGTATACTCTTTCTTTAAAATTTCCTTGGATCCCTCATGATCTATGCCATCTCCTTCCCTTATTCCGAGGTATTTGTAAAACGAGTGGTCATCGAGTGCTAAGATATCACAATTTTCGCCAAGGTTCACATTTTCCATCTCCTCGATCTTTCCTTTTTTAAACGATATCACACCGCATTTGTCTAGCCCAAACTCCATTCGGATATCGTCACTAAATGTTTTAGTGGCTTGCAGTAATTTCTTCAGTTGAGCTTTACTTGAAGCGATAATTTTTAGGTCGTCCATAAATAGTAGATGATTAAGTAGATTGGTGGTGTTTTTAATTTTGTATCCTGCTAGCGTTTGTTTTAGGAGCTTGCTCAATGGGACTAAGGCAATGCAGAAAAGCAAAGGGGATAAAGAGTCTCCTTGGTATATCCCTCTGTTGATCTTTATTTCATTGGTTGTTAATCTCGTGTTAGGCATTTGGAGATGCATTTTTGTACTCCATGTTTTAACCAATTTGCGAAGAAATTCTATAATATTCTTGTGAACTCCGACCAATTCAGCTGATTTTAGGAGCCATGAGTGTGGGACGCTATCGAAAGCTTTTTTGTAATCAATCCAACCCATTGACAAAAATGTTTTGTGTTTTTTACAATCTTCTATTATTGATTTTGACAGTATCAGGTGGTCTTTGCATCCCCTCGACCCACGGCTGCAGCCTTTTTGTTCCTGTGGTAAGAGGCTATGTTCTGTCATATGTTGGGTTATTCTTTCCGTTATGATACTTGTTAGGTTTTTATACATAGTGTTCAGGCACGTAATTGGTCGGTAGTTCTTGGGATCGTCTGTGTTGTTGTTTTTGGGGAGCAGAATTGTCTTTCCCTTGGCAAGCCATTCAGGGATTTCGCAAGTGTTTATAAATTTATTAAATTCTCTAGCTAAATGGGCATGAGTTGCGCTTAGTTCTTTTATCCAGAAGTTTGGAATATAATCTGGTCCTGCTGCTTTCCAGTTTTGGGTTTTCGTTATTGCAGTTTTAACTTCCTCTTTAGTGATTTGTCCCCATTTCATTTGTGGTGTTAATTCATTTTCTGCTTCTCTGATCCATTCTGCCCCTTCGTTGTGTGTGGTGCCCTTTTCGTAAAGGTCTTTCCAAAATTGTTCAACTTGTTCAGCTGTTGGTGGCGTACCTTCTGGGATATTATTTTTTAAAGTTCTATAAAATCTCTTTGCATCTTGGTTAAACAGTTTATTCTCTCTATATTGTTGAGTCCTTTTTCTGTAACGTCTTAATCTTTGTGTTGTGGCAGCTGCTAGTTGTTTCAGCTCTTCAATCATTTCATTTAGCGGTTTCCGTAAATCCGCCTTATACTTTTGGTATATTTTTTCCATTTTTGTTTTGTCTTTTGCGTTACCTTTTCTGTATTCTACCAAGTAGAAAATATTTTTTCTGATGTTTTCTGCTTTTTTGGAAAGTCTAGTTTGCCATGGCGGCGTTCTTTCTATTCTAGCTTGGTTTCTCTTGGGCATGTGGTTGGTGGTTTGCGATGAGGTTTTGCGTTGTTTATTTCAATAAGAGTGTGGTGTTCTTGCAAAATGTTATTTAATGCTAGGTTGCCTTCCTCAATCAGTTTTGTTACTTCTTTTGTTTTCCATAGTTTCTTTAGGGGTCCCCTCTCTAGTTCTGTTTGAAACTTGTTAGCTATTATTTGTTCTAATTCACTTGGTTCTTGTTCATCGCTATTGTTTATTTGTATTGGTATGTTTCTTTCTTCCATCCTTTCTTGTTCTTCTAGAATAGTTCTTTGGACGATTTCTTTAAGTTGGTCTTTCTGAATTTCGGTGTAGGTTCGTTCTACATTCCTTCTTTGGGTTTGTAGTGTGTTGGGTGTCATATTCATTCTTACGTTAGGGTTTCTGTCTCTCCATGTTCTGAAAACCCTTCGGTAGTCATCATTTCCTTGGAACTGGCAATAATAGAAACACCAGAGCAGTTCATCTTTTTCTCTTTTATCCCAAGGTATCCCTTTTTCTTTTCTTTTTGTTTCGGGTTCTTCACTTAGGGTCTCATTAGTAGGAGAAGGTCCTCTCTGATAACTAGCAGATTGGTCACCTTCTCTGAGATTTTGCTGTGTTTCTAGGTGTTCTTCTTCCATGCTTACGGTAGCTGCTTCGGGTGATTCCCGACGGGCGGCCCGTGTTCTCAACCTATCCCGCCATTGACCGCTCGCATAAACCTGGCGTCCAGGGTCAACTCCAGAAGCACCAGGGTCCTCCTCGGACGTTCGCATTTTCCTATTTGTATTTTTTGGTTTCACCATTTTGGGTTTTGTTGCATTTTTACCATTCTGCCATGGGTTTTTTTAATAACAAGCGTGAGGTGAACTCCTCGGGTTTTTTGGGTGTGGAGTGTTTAGGATACTTGTACCACCAGCCAGCTCTGTTTTAGCATAGATGGATTTTAAGTCTATGTTGCGTTGGCTTGGTAATACACGTATTCCCAATGGGATAAAAAGTAGGTAATTAGGGTAAGGATGGGCGTAGGTTTTTAGGATAGAAGGTATGAGGATAAGTGCTCCTGATAGTCGCCTTTTACGACAGGCCAGAAGGTTCCCTGGGGGTATTCTTCGTGTGCTGCCCGCTCACCAGACGGGGTTTATTATTATTATTATTATTATTATTATTATTATTATTATTATTATTATTATTATTATTATTATTATTATTATTATTATTATTATTATTATTATTATTATTATTATTATTACTATCTTAACTAATTATTTTAATAACAAAAACTTATGCTCTATTTATCATATTAATGTTCAGAGTTTAGCCAACAAAATTATTGACCTAGATCTTATATTTGATGATTACTTTTTTGATATTGTATGTGTCTCTGAGCATTGGCTAACCTCTCAAAATTTGAAACTTGTTAATTTAAAAAAGTATGAGTTAATTACATCGTTCTGTCGTGTAGAGAACCAGCATGGTGGTGTAGCAATTTTCACAAATGGTAAAATAAATTTGAAACCTGTTGACTGCTCTACCTATTGCCTATCTCGACACGCGGAATTTTGCGGTGTAGAATTTGTTAATAAAAATATGGTACTGATAAACACTTACAGATCATCTAGTTCTGGTGATATATCAATTTTTATAGAAAAACTTACCTTTTTAATTCATTATCTGTCAAGTAGGTACAAATATATCTCTATCATGGGCGATATAAATTTAAATCTTAATGAAAATTCGGAACATATACAGGACATACGTAATATTCTAGCAATGCACGGATTGAGGCATTTTATTAACATTCCAACTAGAATTACCCCCACTGCAAGCTCCTGTCTGGACAATATATTGTCAAATATTTGCAATGAAGCTGTGATTACTGGTGTCTTTGACCCCGACATTGCTGACCATGCTGGTGTGTTTATGTTCATTGATATTAAAAATAAGTTTTGCAATTCCTCATATGTTGAGAAAAGATTGATTAACACACGAAGTCTCAGCTCCTTTACAAATCAATTAAGTGATATTACGTGGTTCGAACAAGACTCTAAGAGCTTACACTGTGAAGAGATTTCATCACAAATATTGTGCACATTGCGACCAATGATTGACAGTAGTTTTCCTCTAAAAAAAATCCGTCTAGGTCGTAGAAAAGCTGAGTGGTTTGGCAAGACACTAAGAGACCAACGTAAACAGGTTTTCAAATTGAAAGATAAATTTAATAAAACAAAGTCGTTTGACGATTGGGTAAACTTCAAAAATGCTAGCAAATATTATAAAGCTGCCATTAGAGCTGAAAAGCGAAATGCCTATTATACCCGTATAACTGGAGCTAATAACAAAAACAAATAGTATGGAACATCGTAAATATGGAAATCAACCGAAGACCTCCTTCTAGTGAAAAATCTAATATAAGCTCCGACCATTTCAATTCCTTTTTCTCCTCCGTAGCGGAAAATATAATTAAGTCGATAGATGTTGCAGATACCACTGGTGTTTCCATGTGTAACAGTCGAAGGCAAGTGAATTCATTCTTTATGGGGCCTATCTTGGAGTCTGATATTAAAGAAGCTATATTACTTCTAAAAAATTCAACGTGCTTGGACTATTACAACATGAGCGCTCCAATGGTAAAATCAGCACTATATTCTCTTCTCGAACCCCTAAATATTTTATACAACAAATGCATAGATGAAGGTTGCTGGCCAAATAATCTAAAAATAAGTAAGATTATACCAATTCACAAAAAAGGCGATTTAAATGATTGTAATAATTTTAGACCCATTGCCATTGTCCCAATCATTGGGAAAATCTTTGAAATAATTTTAAAAGAAAAAATACTTGCTTACCTAGAAAAAGAAAACATTATTTCAACACAACAGTTTGGTTTCCAAAAGCATAAGTCTACCACTACAGCACTGTTAAAAGTATTAAATACGGTGGTCGAGAGTCTCGATGAAGGTGTGGAAGTTACTGCAACCCTCTGCGATCTTACAAAGGCCTTCGACTGTGTAAACATAGATCTGCTGATAGTGAAGCTTGAACATTACGGGTTTAGGGGTAAAGTGTTATATTTACTTGGCTCATACCTGTCAAATAGATTTCAGTATGTCACCTACAATGGCATAGAATCTCAATTAGTACCGGTTACGAGAGGAGTTCCGCAAGGATCCGTTCTTGGACCGGTTTTATTTTTGTTATACATCAACGATTTACCCAGTGTCATCAATGAGGATGTCCCTGTTATTTTTGCTGATGATTCTACAATTTTAAGTAAAAAATATAAAAATTCTACCGCTAATGATATAGCAGCAGCTAAAAAATGGTTCTCAACCAATGAGTTAAAATTAAACGAATCTAAGACACAAACCATCGTATTTAGCTCGAATAAGTCTTCTATTTTTAAAACTGTAAAATTACTCGGTCTATCTTTGGATACTTCTTTGAGTTGGTCTCCTCAAATAGACAGTGTTTGTGCTAAAATCTCTTCACAAATATTCGCATTAAAACAATTAAAACCTTTACTTGATTCATGCATTTTGAAATCTGTCTACTTTGCAATAGTTCATAGTCATCTTCAATATGGCATCTTGCTTTGGGGTAGAGCCTCGAAGGCCTATAAAATCTTTAATTTGCAAAAAGCTGCTATCCGTGCATTGGAAGGAGCTAAACCTGACGTATCCTGTCGGTCACTCTTCAAAAAATACAGAATTCTCCCTTTACCGTGTGTGTTTATACTGGAAACTCTGTTAGAAATTCACAAAACACGCAATAATTATGTTGCTCATTTAGACATTCACTTACACAACACGCGTAATGCTGAGAATCTTGTACCCTTGTATTCGCGTCTTAGTATTACCAAAAATAATAAGCTCGACTTAAATTTGTACAACATATTTTTACGTTTTAATCTTCAGTTTAATTTAACTAATATGGCAATTTCAAGGTTTAAAAAGTTTTCTAAAGATTTTCTCCTAAAAGAATGCTTTTACAGTATATCTGAATTTTGTAATTTTTGTAATGTGTAATCATTTCTTTATTATGTGTTTTTTTGTTTAAATATGTTACTCTTTTACTTTCATTTTTGTTATTTTATTTATATGTTTTAGACTTTTACTCTAGTCTTGGTATCTTATATTGTTTTATGGCACCGACCACTTTTAATTGTTCCAAGATTATTTTAATACTTACCTATGTTATGTCAAAATGTACTCTTTTTGTATAATAACTGACAATAAATATCTATCTATCTATCTATCTATCTATCTATCTATTATTATTATTATTATTATTATTATTATTATTATTATTATTATTATTATTATTATTATTATTATTATTATTATTATTATTATTATTATTATTATTATTATTATTATTATTATTATTATTATTATTATTATTATTATTATTATTATTATTATTATTTTACTGTACATAAATGATCTGCCTAAAGCAGTGGACAGTCTAGGCACAGTAATACTATTTGCCGATGATACAACGATATTATCAAGAAGTGATGGGGACTTGAGTGAACAGTGTCTCAGTGTGGCAAAAACCTGGTTCTCAGCTAATAAGTTAATATTAAACGAAGAGAAAACACAACATATGTTATTTAGCTCCGATAAATTTGCTTTAAAGTCTGATCCGGTTAAATTATTAGGGATTACTCTCGACACTAGGCTAAACTGGTATAACCACATTGACGCTCTCTGCTCAAAGCTCTCAACACAATTGTTTATCATGAGGCAATTGCGTACTAGCATCACATGTAATAAAGTCATGACCACGGTATATTACGCATTAATCCACAGCCACTTGTCTTACGGCGTGACACTTTGGGGCTGCTCCACCAGTGCATACAGAGCTTTTACAATGCAAAAGGCTGCTTTGCGTATTGTCGATGCGGCTGAGTATCGTGCACACTGTAAAGAGCTGTTTAAGAAATACAAAATTCTTCCGCTACCTTGTATTTATATATATGAATCACTGATCCAAATATACAGAAATTTGCACAAATATACGAAACATGCGGATTTGCACAAATACAATACAAGAAGTGCGGATGAACTTGTTACAACTTTTTCTAGAATTTGCACTACTCAGAAAAATAGGCTTGATCTGGCATTGTACAATAAGCTTGAAAGTCCCTTTAGAGATGAACGCCTAAAAGTCATGACACATAAACAATTTAGCAAGTTTGCCAAGGAATTCCTCCAGGGCCATTGTTTCTACTCTGTTCAGGAATTTTTAAAATTAGGTGCATAGAATTAGTCTTTTGTAACTTTAAAATTATAAATTAAAATTAAAATTAAAATTATTATTAGGACTTCAAATGTACAACAAATGTATGTAAAGCAGGTCAATAAATGTATTGTATTGTATTGTATTGTATTGTATTGTATTATTATTATTATTATTATTATTATTATTATTATTATTATTATTATTATTATTATTATTATTATTATTATTATTATTATTATTATTATTATTATTATTATTATTATTATTATTATTATTATTATTTTGAGTTTTCACTACCTCTTCAAGGCAGGTGTCGTTACTTTAGCCCGATATAAACAATATATCAAAAGCTAGGTAAGAATATGATTTGGGGAATTATTTTTTATAGTTTTAGTTCCAATTTCAAAGTTTTTATGACAATACTCGTCGGAGTATATGTGCAGTTCCCAGGACAGCTGTCTGTTGGATTTGATCTGTTCGATGTTCTCCTGGAATCTGTTCAACCCACTTTTTAAATTCGTGTGTCACATATCCTATTGCCCCTACCACTATCGGTATTATAGTGACCTTAGTTCTCCACATTCTCTGTATCTCTATCGCTAGGCTTTTATATTTTAACTTTTTTTCAGCCTCTTTTCTAACGATATTAGTGTCTGCGGGGACTGCAATGTCTATCAGGTAAGTGGTTTTGTCCTCCCGTATAACGATGTCAGGTCGGTTCGGAGCTCCATCTTCCCGGTCCGACATTGCTCTATCTGTTCTAATTGGATGGTCATATAATATTGTAACGCCACTGTTTGAGGTCAAGACGTTTTCTGGCTTATGCTGATACCATTTTTCTGCACCCACATCACATTTGTAATGTTTTGAAATAAAGAAATGGATCAGGGAACATACACGGTTGTGCCGATCTATGTATTCTCTCTGTGCTAGTATTGGGCAGGCTGTCATAAGATGAGTAACAGTCTCTGCTTTTTCTTTGCACATTCGGCACGTCTCATCATTTCTGGTTTTCATAATTATTATTATTATTATTATTATTATTATTATTATTATTATTATTATTTTTTTTTTTTTTTTTTTTTTTTTTTTTTTTTTTTTTTTTTTTTTTTTTTTTTGGCATCGACTACGAGGTCATTAGCCATGTAAGTTTAGTTACGTAAGTATTCTTGCTTTATATTTTATCATATAGTTTTGTTACATGTAGAAATTTAATTGTTTTTTTTATTCCAGATTCTGTGTTTAGACAATTTGATAAATTGTGATCATCTATTAGATTTCTATGTTGTGTAAAATTTGGACAGTGTAGTAGCAAGTGTTCAACTGTTAATAGTGCCTGGTTACACGGGCATCGTGGTTGCTGTCTTCCCAGAAGAAGGAACGAGTGTGTAAGGTGGGTATGGCCTATTCGGAGTCTGGTGATTTTTATTGCTTCATTTCTTGTTAGGTTACTTGGTAACTTCCAGGGTTTAATGGATGGTCTGATCCGTTTAAGAGATGCTGCATTTTGTTCCCATTCTTCTTGCCATAAAACAAGTATTTTTGTTTTTAATTCTATTTTATAATCACTATTTCTAATGTTGATATCGTCGGAAGTCTTATTTAGTGCAGTTTTTGCTGTTATATCTGCATTTTCATTTCCTTGTATGCCAATGTGGCTTGGTATCCATATGAATATAACATTTTTGGCAACAGTTTTAAGATGTTCGATGGTGGCAAGAATTCGATATACAAGAGGATCGTTGTTAAATATATTGGATATTCCTTGCAAAGCACTGAGAGAGTCTGTACATATAATATTTATTGATTTTTCTTCAAACTCAATATACCTGAGTGCTTGCCAAATGGCATATAGTTCAGAAGTATAAACGGACGCCGAAGATGGAAGAGTCCAAGATGATTTTATTGCACATTCCACATAAATGGCACTAGCAGCACTATTTTCGTTTTTTGAGCCATCTGTGTATACCACTAGCCTGTTTGGATATTTATCTAGTATTGATAGAAATTCCTGATAGATAATTGTGTTAGGGGTGTGATCTTTTGGATATTTCTGTAGATTTAAGTTGACATTTGGTCTAGTAAATGTCCAGGGATCTATTTCATATGAAGTTTTAATTATTAATTCAGGAATTTTTCCTAAGGAATCTTCAATCATTTTTCTATATCGGATTCTTAATGGTTTAGAAATTGTAGGCCTATTTAAATATATTCTGTTGGTGTCACATGTATCTTCTAATATCAGATCATGAATAGGATGCTCTGACTGGCAGATTCTATTCAAACAGTATGATCCTAACATCTGTTGTCTTCGATAGAGGAATTATTATTATTATTATTATTATTATTATTATTATAATTATTATTATTATTATTATTATTATTGGTGGAATTGTGTTTTATATCACACCTGTATTTTGCTCCTCCTCGAAAGTTAGTGAAAAGTGATAGTTTAACATCGAATTAAATAATAAATTTTGCAGAACATCAATTATAAACGTTGAATGAACGTATGGACGTGTTCGTAAGTAAAAATCTGCAATTTTAACAATTATTTTAACGAAATACGCCTGCAATCGATTAGTGAAATTGTCAATGTTTACAGTTTTTACTTATTCAGGACCGTTAAATTCCACCACAGTCAAGCTAGTTAATTAAATTTGATTATTAAAATTATTTGCAATTATGCAGAACAGTGAATTAGATAACTGTGCAAGATGCAGAAATGTTGTCAAAACTGGCTTGAAATGCAGAAAGTGTGGAAAATTGTCACATAACAGCTGCTTAAAAGTGTTGAAAAACGTCAAATTTTATAAGGATGGTTCGGTCATTTGTTGCGGTGACGTCGAATCTGTAGAGGTAAACAAAGATGCGGCAGCCGAAACTACAAGCTCAATTAGAAAACTAGACAAAAATAACTACAATGAACCTAAACAACAAACCACAGATGAGACTGTTGTTGTTCTTAAACTGACTATAAAACACCTCGAGGAATTAATTAGCCAGAAAGATCTCATAATTAAAAACCAAGACATAGCCATAAATGCTCTAAACGAGAATATTGTACTCTTGAAACGTAAAACATCAAAATTAAAAACGACTAGCCAAACATGTCTCACAAATAATGAAAATATTCAGCCAACACACCAATTAGTCACGAAGGAAGATCTAGCCAATGCCATTCATAACGCTGAGACCCAACGGGCCTGTCAATCTATCATCAATCTAGGTCGTTTTACACCGTCGCATGAGCGGAAATTAAATGGGAGAAACATCTTAGTTGGATCAAACCAAAATTCCGAGAACTGTCCTTTTAAGGCTGCTAGACCCAAAGAATGCACAACTGGAAATCTTCAAACTTACCACGCCATGAACTTTGACCCTGAAACCGATGAAACCGAGCTTCTTGCCTATCTGAAGAACTATGCTCCAAATGTTGAAGTGCAAAAATTAAACTCGCGACAACCGCATATATACGCGTCTTTTAAAATAACAGTGCCGGAAACAGAGTCAAAAAATCTTATGGATAGTGAAATATGGCCTAGTCAAGTTTCTATAAATAGATTTCGTGTCCCTAGAAAAAAGAAAGAACACATACGAGGTGAAAACACAAAAATATAATTTGTCCTTATTTCGTACTTTTGAATGTTCAGTGTTCCATATAAATGTCCAAAGCTTATCAAATAAATTATATGATTTGAATGTCTTCTTAAATGATAATCCTTACAATATTTTATGTTTATCGGAACATTGGTTAGACGCTAACAGCCTACAAACAATTCGCCTCCATGAATATGACCTGATCTCCTCTCACTGTCGACAAAATAGGAAAGCCCACGGCGGAGTTGCCATCTACGCCAGGAAAAACATAGAAATGCGCAGTATTGATATAGCAAAGTTCTGTAAACCTGTACACGCGGAATTCTGTGCGGCTGAACTGAAAAACATGAGTTACGCTATCATAACTCTGTATAGGTCATCTAGCAATGGCGACTTAAACCTATTCATAGATTCACTCTCAGAGTTACTTGACCATCTGTGGTTTAAATACAAAACTCTAATTTTTGTAGGCGACATAAATGTGGACCTTAATGGAAACACTGAACATGCAAGAGACATTTGCAATATATTTTCCACATATGGTATGAGACACGTTATTCACTCACCCACTAGAATAACTTTAAATACGAAATCATGCTTAGATAATATTGCCACAAATCTAGACAGCAAAGCTATTTTTTCAGGTGTTCATGAACCGCTTGTCTCTGACCATTGCGGAGTTTACCTATTTTTTAATTCTATTCCAGTGGAAAGCAACATATCTTATAAAAAAAGGGTAGTTAACGACATCAACCTAATGAAATTTGCTAATCACTTAAATGAGATCCGATGGGATGAATTAAATTTGAACGGTCTTAATTCAAATATGTCATGCGATTAAATTAGCAACATTTTAACAGATTCTGCAGATAAATGCTTTCCACTGAAATCTATCTATTACAAAAAACCTGAATTAAAGTGGTTTACCAAAGAATTGAGAAAAATGCGAAAAGAGGTCTTTGAGTTACGGAAAAAATTCAAATCATCAAATTGTTCCCACGACTGGCACCTATATTGTGCACGTCGTAGACAGTATAAAAAAGCAATTAAAGAAGAAAAAAGGAACGCTATTTCACAAGCAATAAACAATGCGACTAACAAGAGTAAGGAAATATGGAACATTGTAAATAAGGAGACTCAACGTAAACGTACATCTTGTAAGTCTTCTCCTCTACACTCAGATCAATTCAATGAATTCTGCTAATATATCAACAACCATTTCAGAAAACATAGTAAATCCAAATATAGATCCATATTCCTACTTAAATGCACTTCCTAAACCTCCTTCCTCATTCTTTATGTCCCCAATCCTAGAATCGGACGTACGCGAAGCTGCTCTATCATTACAAAATAAACCTGGCTTAGACTACTATAACCTAAATGCAAAAATGATTAAAGCTTCTCTTGATTCTCTGGTAAATCCACTTACACATCTATTTAATAAGTGTGTGGATGAAGGTAACTGGCCTCTACCACTAAAAATTTCAAAAATCGTACCGATACATAAGAAAGGCAATGAAGATCTTCTAAACAATTATAGACCTATTGCAATAGTGCCAGTTATCTCCAAGGTTTTCGAAAAAATCCTGAAAGCCAAACTTGTGTCGTACCTAGAATCCAAATCTATAATTTCAACTGCTCAGTACGGATTCCGGAAAGGCAAAAGCACTATATCTGCACTCTTAAGTGTCATGGAAAATGTAGTCCAGGACCTTAATCAGAGATACGAGACTGATGCTATTTTTTGTGACTTAACCAAGGCCTTCGACTGCGTCAACCCTGACATTTTAGTGAGAAAGATGGAATTCTACGGATTCAGAGAAAATATATTAAATTTGTTTCATTCCTATTTAAATGGTAGAAAACAATATGTAAATTACAACAACGCTAACTCCAGCCTGGCCACTGTACAAAATGGGGTACCACAGGGCTCTATATTAGACCCCCTGCTATTTTTACTGTACATAAATGATCTGCCTAAAGCAGTGGACAGTCTAGGCACAGTAATACTATTTGCCGATGATACAACGATATTATCAAGAAGTGATGGGGACTTGAGTGAACAGTGTCTCAGTGTGGCAAAAACCTGGTTCTCAGCTAATAAGTTAATATTAAACGAAGAGAAAACACAACATATGTTATTTAGCTCCGATAAATTTGCTTTAAAGTCTGATCCGGTTAAATTATTAGGGATTACTCTCGACACTAGGCTAAACTGGTATAACCACATTGACGCTCTCTGCTCAAAGCTCTCAACACAATTGTTTATCATGAGGCAATTGCGTACTAGCATCACATGTAATAAAGTCATGACCACGGTATATTACGCATTAATCCACAGCCACTTGTCTTACGGCGTGACACTTTGGGGCTGCTCCACCAGTGCATACAGAGCTTTTACAATGCAAAAGGCTGCTTTGCGTATTGTCGATGCGGCTGAGTATCGTGCACACTGTAAAGAGCTGTTTAAGAAATACAAAATTCTTCCGCTACCTTGTATTTATATATATGAATCACTGATCCAAATATACAGAAATTTGCACAAATATACGAAACATGCGGATTTGCACAAATACAATACAAGAAGTGCGGATGAACTTGTTACAACTTTTTCTAGAATTTGCACTACTCAGAAAAATAGGCTTGATCTGGCATTGTACAATAAGCTTGAAAGTCTCTTTAGAGATGAACGCCTAAAAGTCATGACACATAAACAATTTAGCAAGTTTGCCAAGGAATTCGTCCAGGGCCATTGTTTCTACTCTGTTCAGGAATTTTTAAAATTAGGTGCATAGAATTAGTCTTTTGTAACTTTAAAATTATAAATTAAAATTAAAATTATTATTAGGACTTCAAATGTACAACAAATGTATGTAAAGCAGGTCAATAAATGTATTGTATTGTATTGTATTGTATTGTATTGTATTATTATTATTATTATTATTATTATTATTATTATTATTATTATTATTATTATTATTATTATTATTATTATTTATAAATAAAATTACAGAATTGCTTTATTATTTGTCAAAGAAATACAAAGAAATAAGCTTAATTGGAGATATAAATATTGAACTTGATGGGAACACCGAGCATGGGGTGGACCTGCGTAATATTTGTGCAATGTTTGGTTTAAAACATCTTATACATGAGCCGACGAGAATAACTGCTACCTCTCGATCAAATCTAGATAACGTAATTACCAATATAAATATAAATAAATTAACTACTGGAATTTTCGATTTTGATATTTCTGATCACTTAGGAATCTATTTAATAATCAATATGGAAAAAAAATTACAAACCAAAGTGGTTGAAAAATGTCGAATAATAAATGAAAATTCCATAAATAAGTTTGTTAGAAATCTAAATAATTTGGAATCGTTTGATCAAGAGATAGAGAAACTAACTGCTGACGGCATCTCTGAGAGGTTACTGGAATCTTTGCGTCTATGCGTTGATTTGTCTTTCCCTCAAAAAAATTGCCGTACCAAACACAGATACGATGGGTGGTTCAATAAAAATCTGCGTAAACAACGCAAGCAGGTCTTAACTTTTAAAAAACAATTTATACAAACCAACTCCATATATGATTGGGATATTTACTGTAAATCCAGAAAGGACTATAAGTACGCTGTCAGATATGAGAAACGAAATGCATATACAAAAGAAATACTTAAATCTGATAATAAAAATAAAACTATTTGGAAACTTGTAAATCAAGAAAGATGTGTGGATGAGAAAAAGAATACTATTGGAAATTTGACTTCTGACGATTTTAATATATTTTTTACAACGATAGCGGACAAAATAGTCAGTACAATAAATGACATTGGGCAAGACCCATATACTTATTTAAATAACGTCAAAAAGCCTCCTTACTCTTTTTTTATGGGCCCCTTAATAAGTTCTGATGTAAGGAAAGCCATACATAGCCTAAAAATATCCTTTTGCGAGGATTATTACGGTCTGAGTAGCCCTATGCTTAAACCTTCTATTGATTTACTTGCTGAACCACTGAATATTTTGTT
Source organism: Altica lythri (assembly GCA_964028335.1). Taxonomy (NCBI): domain Eukaryota; kingdom Metazoa; phylum Arthropoda; class Insecta; order Coleoptera; family Chrysomelidae; genus Altica; species Altica lythri. The sequence continues at coordinate 50,883,456 of OZ034800.1, forward strand.
CAATGCTTGCTTAAGAGAGGGTATCTGGCCTAATGGATTAAAAATTAGTAAGGTTATACCAGTTTTAAAAAAGGGCAATGTAAATAAAACTGACAACTATCGACCAATAGCGATCGTCCCTCTAGTTGGTAAAATATTTGAAGTTATAATTAAAGATAGATTAGTAAATTATCTTGAAAATAAAAATATACTCTCTGAAACACAATTTGGTTTCAGAAAAAATAGATCAACTGTAAAAGCTTTAGCTGCAGTTATAGAGAATGTAGTTGAGGGCCTTGATAAAGGGAAAAGCTCTTCTGCTGTCCTTTGTGACCTTACTAAGGCATTCGACTGTGTCGACATAAATGTTTTATTAAAAAAAATGGAATATTATGGGATTCGGGGAAAACAATTAAGTTTGTTTGAATCCTATCTTGCTAACAGGCTCCAGTATGTGAGTTACAATGGTGTAGAGTCAAGATTGGCACCTACAAGCAGAGGCGTTCCTCAGGGTTCTGTTCTTGGTCCCGTTTTGTTTCTTATTTACATAAATGATCTCCCAGATAGTGTTGGTCGAGAAAATACAGTCCTCTTCGCTGACGACTCATCGTTCATATCGAGAAACTATGCTCACTCAGTATGGTCCGGGATGGATGTAGCAAAGAATTGGTTCTCCTCGAATCAACTTAAACTAAATGAGAATAAGACCCAAAAAATTACATTTACGGCTAGTAAGCTAATTGAAAGACAAGATCCGGTAAAATTATTAGGAGCTAAATTGGATGCAGGATTAACATGGGCTCCCCATATCCAGGAAATTTGCTCAAAGATGTCGTCACAAATATTTGCCCTAAAACAAATGGCATATTTTCTGAACAAAGATATGTTAAGATCGGTGTATTATGCAATTGTACACAGTCATTTACAGCGCGGTATTACACTCTGGGGCAAAGCTGCTTCAGCTCACAAAGTTTTTATCCTTCAAAAACACGCGATTCGAGTTATAGACTCTGCGGAGTGTGATGCGCACTGTAGACCACTATTTGTAAAATATAAAATTCTTTCTTTGCCGTGTGTATATATCTTGGAGACACTTAAAATTGCACATGAAACATTAAATTCACGTTTAACTAATTCGGATAATCATAGCTATCAAACAAGAGGTTCGGAAAATCTCGTGGTACCGTTGTCTCGAATTACAGCTTCTCAAAAAAATAAATTGGATGTAAACATTTATAATAAATTTGAAAATATTAACAAAGATGTAAACATTAAAAAATTACGGAAATTGAAATTTGGAAATCTGGCTAAAGAATTTTTATTAAAACATTGCTTTTATAGTGTAGAAGAGTTCATGAACTATTGTGTATGTTAAAATAGGAAATCTATAAGAAAATATTATATTTGTATATACTATTATGCATAACATTGGCGATAAATTTTAAGGGTTAATGTTGCTTTTAAATATTGTTTAAATTATTTCATTCATGTAATCTTGACCACATGTACCTTATGTATAGAAATGTCAATAAAGTTCTTCTTCTTCTTCTTCTTCTATTATTATTATTATTATTATTATTATTATTATTATTATTATTATTATTATTATTATTATTATTATTATTATTATTATTATTATTATTATTATTATTATTATTATTATTATTATTATTATTATTATTATTATTATTATTATTATTATTATTATTATTATTATTATTATTATTATTATTATTATCCTAGTGTATCCAGAAGGACATCTTTTTCATTTTTTATGTCCCCTATATTGGAATCTGATACTCGAGAGGCTATTTTGAGACTCAAAAATTCAGATGCTCCTGATTACTATGATCTTAATAGTAAAATGATAAAGATAGCTATGAATTCGATAATACCTCTTTTAACCGTATTCTTTAACAAATGTTTGGAAGCTGGAATTTGGCCGGACTCATTGAAAATTAGCAGAATATTACCATTATATAAGAAGGGAAACTTAGATGATGTTAGTAACTACCGACCCATTGCAATTGTGCCCGTCATTAGTAAAATCTTGGAATATTTAATAAGTGACAAAATTACAAGCTACTGTGATGACAAACACTTGCTAACACCGTCGCAGTTTGGTTTTAGGAAAAATTGCTCTACAGCGAAAGCAATAAGTGGACTCGTGGAATACATTGTTGAGGGCTTTGATGGGAACAGAAATACGTTAGCCACGTTGTGTGATCTGACCAAGGCCTTCGATTGTGTTAACACGAGCTTGCTACTATCCAAACTTGAAAATTACGGTTTCAGATCCAAGGAGCTTGGGCTACTTACTTCATACTTAAACAACAGAAGGCAATTTGTAAGTTGTAATGATGTGGAATCAGATCTACTCCCCATTTCGATTGGTATACCCCAGGGATCAGTACTAGGTCCTCTGTTATTTCTTTTATATATTAACGATTTGCCGGACGCTTTGAAATCTTCTAAGTGCATACTATTTGCGGATGATACAATGATAGCATCACAAAAGGATGAACAACTAAAAACGGATGAGTTCAATATTGCAAAAGATTGGTTTTCTGCAAATAAACTCAAACTTAACGAAGATAAGACACAACATATATTATTTACATCTAGTAGACTTGCTGGTGGATCTGAACCCATAAATTATTTGGGCATTATGTTTGACTCACGTTTAACTTGGTCTCCACATGTAAATTCTTTATGTTCACAGTTAGCTGGTCAGATATTTGCACTACGTCAATTGAGCTATAACTTAGATACTCATGTTATAAAAATGGTATATTTTGCTACCGTCCATTCGCGCCTCCACTATGGTATTACTCTTTGGGGTAGTTCTGCCGGAGTGGAAAAGATTTTTAAGCTCCAGAAGGCTGCTGTACGTATTATCGCTGGTGCGTCATACGATGCGCATTGTAGAGAGTTTTTCTTTAATTATAAAATCTTAACTCTTTCATGTTTATATATTCTAGAGTCCGTTATCTTAATTCATAAAAACTTAAATTCGTATGTCAGTCATTCGGACAATCATGACTATTCTACTAGAAATTTGAATAAACTAGTTCCACAGTACTCTAGAATACTAAGTGCATCAAAAAATAAAATAGATATAAATTTATATAACAAAGTTCTAACTATTTTTAAAGATGAAAATATTAAAAATTTGTCACATCGATCATTTAAAACGAAAGTAAAAAAATTTCTGCTTGAGAATTGTTTTTATACAGTAAGCGAGTTTTTATCTTTTAAATAGGTGTTTAATTATTAAGATTATCTATCACTAAACTTGTTACCGTAAATCCATTTTAATGTAATCTTATTGTTTAATGTACGTTGTTGTTTTTAATCTGTTTTATATTTCATGTATAATTTTTTAAGCTACGATATTGTTTAATTTTTATATTTTATTTTAACTGTATATTTCAATTCATATTATAAACTATTTTATACTTTTGTACTCCTCACACATATTGTAATATGTAAAGTGGCAATAAACGATATTATTATTATTTTTTTTTTTGTGTGTTATTTATGGCATCGACTACGAGGTCATTAGCCATGTAAGTTTAGTTACGTAAGTATGCTTGCTTTATATTTTATCATATAGTTTTGTTACATGTAGGAATTTAATTGTGTTTTTTATTCCAGATTCTGTGTTTAGACAATTTGATAAATTGTGATCTATTAGATTTCTATGTTGTGTAAAATTTGGACAGTGTAGTAGCAAGTGTTCAACTGTTAATAGTGCCTGGTTACACGGGCATCGTGGTTGCTGTCTTCCCAGAAGAAGGAGCGAGTGTGTGAGGTGGGTATGGCCTATTCGGAGTCTGGTGATTTTTATTGCTTCATTTCTTGTTAGGTTATTATTATTATTATTATTATTATTATTATTATTATTATTATTATTATTATTATTATTATTATTATTATTATTATTATTATTATTATTATTATTATTATTATTATTATTATTATTATTATTATTATTATTATTATTATTATTATTATTATTATTATTATTATTATTATTATTATTATTATTATTATTATTATTATTATTATTATTATTATTATTATTATTATTATTATTATTATTATTATTATTATTATTATTATTATTATTATTATTATTATTATTATTATTATTATTATTATTATTCTTATTATTATTATTATTTTTTTTTGTTATTTATGGCATCGACTACGAGGTCATTAGCCATGTAAGTTTAGTTACATAAGTATGCTTGCTTTATATTTTATCATATAGTTTTGTTACATGTAGGAATTTAATTGTTTTTTTTATTCCAGATTCTGTGTTTAGACAATTTGATAAATTGTGATCATCTATTAGATTTCTATGTTGTGTAAAATTTGGACAGTGTAGTAGCAAGTGTTCAACTGTTAATAGTGCCTGGTTACACGGGCATCGTGGTTGCTGTCTTCCCAGAAGAAGGAACGAGTGTGTGAGGTGGGTATGGCCTATTCGGAGTCTGGTGATTTTTATTGCTTCATTTCTTGTTAGATTACTTGGTAACTTCCAGGGTTTAATGGATGGTCTGATACGTTTAAGAGATGCTGCATTTTGTTCCCATTCCTCTTGCCATGAAACAAGTATTTTTGTTTTTAATTCTATTTTATAATCACTATTTCTAATGTTGATATCGTCGGGAGTTTTATTTAGTGCAGTTTTTGCTGTTATATCTGCATTTTCATTTCCTTGTATGCCAATGTGGCTTGGTATCCATATGAATATAACATTTTTGGCAACAGTTTTAAGATGTTCGATGGTGGCAAGAATTCGATATACAAGAGGATCGTTGTTAAATATATTGGATATTCCTTGCAAAGCACTGAGAGAGTCTGTACATATAATATTTATTGATTTTTCTTCAAACTCAATATACCTGAGTGCTTGCCAAATGGCATATAGTTCAGAAGTATAAACGGACGCCGAAGATGGAAGAGTCCAAGATGATTTTATTGCACATTCCACATAAATGGCACTAGCAGCACTATTTTCGTTTTTTGAGCCATCTGTGTATACCACTAGCCTGTTTGGATATTTATCTAGTATTGATAGAAATTCCTGATAGATAATTGTGTTAGGGGTGTGATCTTTTGGATATTTCTGTAGATTTAAGTTGACATTCGGTTTAGTAAATGTCCAGGGATCTATTTCATATGAAGTTTTAATTATTAATTCAGGAACTTTTCCTAAGGAATTTTCAATCATTTTTCTATATCGGATTCTTAATGGTTTAGAAATTGTAGGCCTATTTAAATATATTCTATTGGTGTCACATGTATCTTCTAATATCAGATCATGAATAGGATGCTCTGACTGGCAGATTCTATTCAAACAGTATGATCCTAACATCTGTTGTCTTCGATAGTTGAGGGGAACAATGGATGATTCACAACAGATAGATCGATAGGGACTAGTTCTGAAACAACCAAGTGCTGCTTGAAGAGCATTCCGCTGGATAGAATCCAGTTGTTTTAATGTAGTTTTACAGGCAGTTGCGTATAGGAAACTACCATAGTCAATTTTGGATCGAATAAATGTTTTGTAAAATTGAGTTAAACTTTGACTATCGCTACCCCATTTTAAGCTTGCCATAGATTTGATGATATTAAGACTCTTTTTACATTTAATTATTAAGTGATTAATGTGTTCTTTCCAGCTGAGTTTGCAGTCTAGAATGAGACCTAGTGACTTTATCGAATCTTTGTGTTCAATTCGATGGTCTTCAAGAAATAGAGTTGGTTCGTTATGGGTTAGGCGTCGTCTACAAAAGTGTACATAATGTGTTTTAGCTTTAGAGAAAGAGAATCCATTTTCTTCTGCACAGTTGTTGACCCGATTGATGTTTGTTTGCAATTGTTCTTCAATATCATCAATTGAATCTGAGCTATAAAAAATGACAAGGTCATCAACATATATACTTTTACCAATTGAATCATCTATTGAAGAAATTAAACAGTTAACAGCAATTGCAAATAGGGTTACATTAAGTGTGGATCCTTGAGGTATACCGTTTACAAAGGTGTGTTGTTGTGACAAGATTTGTTGAAATTTTACTCTGAAGGTCCGCTGCTTTAGAAAATTGTTGATAAAATGCGGAAGATGTCCAACAAATCCCCATTTTTTCAGTGTTTTTAGTATACCCAAGCGCCATGTTCGATCGTATGCTTTTTCAAGATCAAAGAAGACAGCGACTAAATGGTTTCTCCTAGCGAAAGCATCTTGTATGGCGTTTTCTAATAACACCAGCTGATCAAGTGCTGATCTATTTTTCCTAAAGCCCATCTGAAAGGGACTTAGGAGTTGTCGTTTCTCTAGTTCCCACATTAATCTTAATCCAATCATTTTTTCTAAAATTTTACTTAAGCAGCATGTAAGTGAAATTGGACGGTAGTTTGTAGGATTTTCTGGATTTTTGCCTGGCTTTGGGACCGGAACAACGATGGTTTCTCTCCAAGTGGCAGGGAAAGTATGGTTTTGCCATAATTCATTGTATATTTGCAGTAGATAATATTTTTGCCTATCAGGAAGTTGGCATACAAATTCATATATAATAAGATCGTGTCCAGGAGCAGAGAATTTTGTGCCTTTAAGTGCATTTTCCAGTTCTTCAAATCCAAATGGAATGTTGTAATCTAGATTTTCTTCAGAATTGAAATCCGGGATAAAATTGTCCGGATCATTTACAATAGTTTGTTCACTTAAAGTGAAAGTGATTTGCTAGATTCTCAGCAATTATTTGCGGTTCAATTACGGGAGTGTTGTTAACTATAAGCAGCGGTGACGGCGTAGTAAATGATTTTCCCATAATACACCTCATTTTCTGCCATATTTCAGTTGCGGGAGTATAGCACGTAATGGAATTTATATATTGTTGCCAAGATGTTTTCTTTGCTTCGACAATAAGAAGTCTAGTTTTAGCTCGAGCTTTTTTAAAATTAATTAAGCTTTCTAATGTTTTTAACTTTTTAAATCAATGAAAGGCACGTTTTTTTATTTTAACAGCTTCAGCGATATCACTGTTCCACCAAGGAACCGTTTTTCTGTTATTTGGTGTACTCACTTTCATAGGTACAGAAGCTTCAGCGGCCTTTAAAATGGCTGTTGTGAAATCGTTTACTTTTGTTTCAATATCAACGGATTGACATGGTGAGAATGTCTCCAAGATTTGTTTGTATAATGTCCAGTTGGCTTTTTTTATTAGCCATTTTGATGAATATCCATCTTGGCTTATTATTTGAGCAAATTCAATGGCTATTGGAATATGATCGGTGTTTCTTTCATTGAGAGTTTTTCATTTAATTTTTGACTCCAATATTGGAGAACAGATAGACAGGTCAATAGCTGAAATTGTGGCAGATCGAGTGTTGATGTAAGTACCTTCACCGGTGTTTAAGATGTTTAGATTACAGTCTTCAATAATCTGTTCGATAATTCGACCGCTTTGATTGGTGTTGGCAGAGCCCCACAGAGTATTATGTGCGTTGAAGTCTCCCATAAGAAGAATTGGAGGTGGGAGTTGGTTAATTATGTTTTGAAGATCAGCTCTTGACCAGTTTTGATCAGGTAAGTAAATGTTGCATATGCTCATTCTGTGTGGAAAGTTTACTGTAATCGCTACTGCCTGAAGATTTGTATTGAGTAAAATTTCTTCACAATAAATGTTGTTTTTTATAGCTATGGCTACTCCTCCATGGGCTCGTTGTCCCGTGTTAACGTCACATCTAAACATTTTAAATTGCCTTAATCTAAACTTAACGTTTTGTTTCAGGTGGGTTTCTTAAAGACATAAACAAAAGGGTTTCTTCCGAACAATAATATCTTTCAGTTCCATATAGTGGTGTTGAATACCATTACAATTCCATTGAATAATTTGTAATGGATCGATTTTTTTTGTATTTATGTGTGTAAAGTGGAAATAGTAAAATAGTTTTTATAAATAAACTATATGAAATTTTTAAATAAATAAATAACTTATATAAAATAGATTTGTATAAATAAAATATATGGTTGTATATAAATAAATATATAAAATATTACAGACTCGTTATCACAGTTATGTATTTAAAACAGACCCTTGTGACTGGTCCATGTCAACTTGACTAGGTGGGTTTACCTCTTTTCGAGGTTTTCCCTTGGGCCATCCTTTTTTTGGTTTTTCACTCTGAATACTTATAAAAGACTCATCAGAACTGTATTCTTTACGTTTCGACTGTCTAAGTTCTCTAGAGCTAGTTGAAGGAGATGGCAGAGTGCTTGAGAAAGGAGTTTGTGTAAAGGGGAGGTTTGGATAGGGAATTTGAATTTTTTCAATTTCTTTAGAAATGATTTTTGATATTATTTCTTCAAGTTTTGGGGTGATTTCTTTAATTAAATTTAAACTTGCAGCTGGTGCAGAGCTAGCAGCTACTGCATACGAGACGTTTCGAACAGGAGTATTTATTTGGAGTTTTTGTTTGGCTTCAAAATACGATATTTTTTCTGTAATTTTTGTTGTTATAATAGCTTGTTCTTGTTTATATTTTGGACATCGTTTTACATAGGCCGGATGGTCTCCCTCACAGTTTATACATTTTATTGGATCTTTACATGGTTCCGGGTCATGTGGGGACAATCCGCATGAACATACTTTGTTCTGAGTGCATGTTCCAGAAGCATGCCCAAAGCTTTGGCAATTAAAACAACGCATTGGAGGAGGGATATATTGTCTAACTCTTAAATTATAGAATGCAATTTTGACTTCTTTAGGTAGGGTAGTTTGGTTAAATGTAAGAACATGATTAGGAGTATCAACTAATAGACCATCAATTTTTCTTTTTAGACGACGGACATCAATGACTCCAATATTAGCGAGGTTGTCTTTCATTTCTTCAACTGAACAGTTTAACAAGTCTTTACAGAAAATAACGCCTTTACTAAAGTTAAGAGTGGAATGAGGAACAACTTCAACATCAAATTCACCGAATCTAGTAATTTTGCTTAATCTCTGTGATTGACTGTTACTTTTGACATGAACTAGTAAACCTTCTTTTATTTTACTTACAGCATCAGTTTCACCAATATATCCATATAAAATTTTCGCAATAAGGAACGGACTAACTTTATCAAAGTTCTCCCGTATCCCATTTGCATCAGCTTTAATTTTCACAATCAGGTACCGAGGCTCAGGGGCCGTCGTCACACCGACTATGGGGGTTTTGTTTTTGTTAATAGGATCCATAAAGTTCCCACGAGTCAGGGAAGAAAAACAAGTCCACTACGGCAGTGCTCCCTTACCGTAGTAAGGCTAGTTAAAACTGGAGGTCGCCTGGTATCCAGAGTGAACCGTTCGCGACAGACTAACGTGCTGCCATTCATCCCCTCGGCACGGTCAACACCTTAGTTTCCGGATTTTTTTGACCCGGGTTATCTCCCTGGGGATTTTTATTAGTAGTTAGAGGTTTACTCCTCAATAGGCTCAGGGACCGTGGTGTCGCATACTCACCATAGAGTGTATGTGGCCAACCAGTACTCAAAAATGAATTCTACTCAGCCACACACACTCCCCCTTGCGGGGTATTTTTATTATTATTATTATTATTATTATTATTATTATTATTATTATTATTATTATTATTATTATTATTATTATTATTATTATTATTATTATTATTATTATTATTATTATTATTATTATTATTATTATTATTATTATTATTATTATTATTATTATTATTATTATTATTTTCATTGCAAAAATCCGCAATAAGAATCCTAGATGGGGCTAAACCCGATTCACACTGCAAGGACTTATTTAAAAAACACAAAGTGTTACCACTTCCATGTATTTACATCTTGGAAACACTTAGGGAAATTCATAACAACATAAATAAATACCCCGTTAACAGTACCTTTCACTCGTACAAGACAAGGTTTGGCAATAGTTTAACAAACAGTTTATCTCGGACTCATATGTCGAAAAATAATAAGCTAGATATTGACCTTTATAACAACTTGGTTCACTTTCACAGACATCATGATATTAAGAGCATGCCAATTCATAAATTCTTAAAATTTGTGAAAGAATTTTTATTACTACACTGTTTCTATACGGTAGATGAGTACAAACAGTTCACTCAGATAACGTAATTATAAATTTAATTTTAATTGAATATAAATTTTTTGTATTATATGTATTTTATTATATGTATTGTTAACTAATTTTTTAACTATTTTATCTCTTTTATTATTATTCTGACTACAGCATTGTTTTAGCTTTCAATTTACTCTTAGAAAATTGTGTATATTTAAAATTGTAAACCTCAAATGTATTTTATACGTATATGTGGTTAAATAAATAACAAAAAAAAATATTATTATTATGATTATTATTATTATTATTATTATTATTATTATTATTATTATTATTATTATTATTTTTATTATTATTATTTATGGCATCGACTACGAGGTCATTAGCCATGTAAGTTTAGTTACGTAAGTATTCTTGCTTTATATTTTATCATATAGTTTTGTTACATGTAGGAATTTAATTGTTTTTTTTATTCCAGTTTCTGTGTTTAGACAATTTGATAAATTGTGATCATCTATTAGATTTCTATGTTGTGTAAAATTTGGACAGTGTAGTAGCAAGTGTTCAACTGTTAATATTCTATTGATTTACTTGCTGAACCACTTAATATTTTGTTCAATGCTTGCTTAAGAGAGGGTATCTGGCCTAATGGATTAAAAATTAGTAAGGTTATACCAGTTTTAAAAAAGGGCAATGTAAATGAAACTGACAACTATCGACCAATAGCGATCGTCCCTCTAGTTGGTAAAATATTTGAAGTTATAATTAAAGATAGATTAGTAAATTATCTTGAAAATAAAAATATACTCTCTGAAACACAATTCGGCTTCAGAAAAAATAGATCAACTGTAAAAGCTTTAGCTGCAGTTATAGAGAATGTAGTTGAGGGCCTTGATAAAGGGAAAAGCTCTTCTGCTGTCCTTTGTGACCTTACTAAGGCATTCGACTGTGTCGACATAAATGTTTTATTAAAAAAAATGGAATATTATGGGATTCGGGGAAAACAATTAAGTTTGTTTGAATCCTATCTTGCTAACAGGCTCCAGTATGTGAGTTACAATGGTGTAGAGTCAGGATTGGCACCTACAAGCAAAGGAGTTCCTCAGGGTTCTGTTCTTGGTCCCGTTTTGTTTCTTATTTACATAAATGATCTCCCAGATAGTGTTGGTCGAGAAAATACAGTCCCCTTCGCTGACGACTCATCGTTCATATCGAGAAACTATGGTCACTCAGTATGGTCCGGGATGGATGTAGCAAAGAATTGGTTCTCCTCGAATCAACTTAAACTAAATGAGAATAAGACCCAAAAAATTACATTTACGGCTAGTAAGCTAATTGAAAGACAAGATCCGGTAAAATTATTAGGAGCTAAATTGGATGCAGGATTAACATGGGATCCCCATATCCAGGAAATTTGCTCAAAGATGTCGTCACAAATATTTGCCCTAAAACAAATGGCATATTTTCTGAACAAAGATATGTTAAGATCGGTGTATTATGCAATTGTACACAGTCATTTACAGCGCGGTATTACACTCTGGGGCAAAGCTGCTTCAGCTCACAAAGTTTTTATCCTTCAAAAATACGCGATTCGCGTTATAGACTCTGCGGAGTGTGATGCGCACTGTAGACCACTATTTGTTAAATATAAAATTCTTTCTTTGCCGTGTGTATATATCTTGGAGACACTTAAAATTGCACATGAAACATTAAATTCACGTTTAACTAATTCGGATAATCATAGCTATCAAACAAGAGGTTCGGAAAATCTCGTGGCACCGTTGTCTCGAATTGCAGCTTCTCAAAAAAATAAATTGGATGTAAACATTTATAATAAATTTGAAAATATTAACAAAGATGTAAACATTAAAAAATTACGGAAATTGAAATTTGGAAATCTGGCTAAAGAATTTTTATTAAAACATTGCTTTTATAGTGTAGAAGAGTTCATGAACTATTGTGTATGTTAAAATAGGAAATCTATAAGAAAATATTATATTTGTATATACTATTATGCATAACATTGTCGATAAATTTTAAGGGTTAATGTTGCTTTTAAATATTGTTTAAATTATTTCATTCATGTAATCTTGACCACATGTACCTTATGTATAGAAATGTCAATAAAGTTCTTCTTCTTCTTCTTCTTCTTCTATTATTATTATTATTATTATTATTATTATTATTATTATTATTATTATTATTATTATTATTATTTTTTTATCACGTCTGTAGACGGTAAGAATTGACCCAATGACGACCTCGATAACGGGCAAGTCGTTGGGATCCTATTGCTGTGTCTGTGCACAGATATTTAATACCCTTCTCATGATGTTGCAAGTTGCTAGTATTACGGCCTTCTGCATCTGGATGAATGTATTTTTCCGGATCTGTAGTGCTTGAAGATTCTCTAGAAGTGTTTTTGGAACTGCTCCGGTGGATCCAATGATGACGGGGATTATTTTTACTTCCTCTACTCTCCATACTTCTTTCATATCTTCTGCCAGTGGTAAGTATTTCTCTACTTTTTCGGTATGTTTTTTAACGATATTTGCAGGAGCAGGTACAGCAATATCTATAAGAAACACAATGTTTTTTTTCCTTGTCCAGTAGACATATGTCTGGTCTATTATGTTGCACTGTTCGGTCAGTTAAAATAGTTCTATCCCAATATATCTTGCATTTGTCGTTCTCTAAAATTGATTCTGGGGCATATCTATAGTAGGGTAGCTTAGTTTCTATACATCCGTATTTTAATGCAAGTTCAGTGTGTAATATTTTGGCAACGTTGTTGTGCCTGGTAGTGTAGTCTTTCGGTGCTAAAGTCTTGCAGCTGCTGATTATATGCTCGATGTTTTCATTGCCTTCTCCACACATAGGACATGCAGATGTTAAAATATTGGGGTCTTTCACAATAAATTTTAAGTAGGATCTGGTGGCTACTACTTGGTCCTGTATGGCACACATAAACCCCTCCGTTTCCGGGAAAAGGTTTCCTGTTGTCATCCATGCTACAGACGCTTGCTTATCGATGTATGGTTGTTCTAGTGTGTTACAATACCGACCATGTAATTCTTTCTTTCGCCAGTTGTTTTGTAGTTGCCTAATGAAATATTCTTCTTCTACGTCTACTCTTGCTTGCTGTCTACTATTTAAGTTTAGAGGTGTTAGTTCCTTGTCCATCTCGACAATACACCTGAACAATCCAGATGTCGTCGCTTTTGCATGGAAGTATGTGCGCATCCTTTCAATTTGTTCTTTGTGTCTAATCCGAATATCCATTATCCCACGTCCTCCTATATTCCTTGGAAGGTGAAATCTCTCGACGTAGGCTTTTGGGTGGTGAGCGCGGTATTTTGTGTATGTTACTCGTATTATCCTATTTAGTTCTTCCAGATCGGTCTTCGTCCATTTGACGATCCCTAATGAATGCGTGACTGTTGGCAGTACATAAGAATTTGTTGCCAACGTTTTGTTAATCGCCGACAATTTAGATTTCATGATGCAGTTCAGTTTCAGTTTGAAAGTGTTTGTCAATTTTCTCTTCATTTCTTGGTTATTAATACCTTGTGACTGCGTTACACCTAAATAAGTATAGGTCTCATGTCTATTCATTGCATTAATGACTCCTCCCGTTTTTCGTAGCAGCTCGAAATTATTATTATTATTATTATTATTATTATTATTATTATTATTATTATTATTATTATATTATTATTATTATTATTATTATTATTATTATTATTATTATTATTATTATTATTATTATTATTATTATTATTATTATTATTATACCGTAATATAGAAATTTGTTCTAAATTACAATTTGACTTTTTTAAATGTTTTTATTGTTTGCTTCATATCATTTTTATCATATATTTTCGAATTGAGGTTTTCCTTTTTTTGTAAAAGTAGTAAGTTTTGATAATTTAATAAGATAACCGACCATAACGCTAAATTGGAGTATACAATTATTACTTTATTTATTGTCACAAAAACTATTATTTTATCCAGGACGTGACAACCGTGCATTTACAACTGATAATAAGATTATTTGAACAGGGCAATATTCATCACCCTAACAAGGCCTACTTTTAAACTTGGAATGATGTGTAGTTATCCAAAATTACTGTCTGATATGTCAAAGTTGTCGATTTTACGAGTAAGATTAAACTAAATAATGAGGACGGTATCTTTTAACTTTCTATATGTCGTAAAAACGACACATTTTGGAAAATTTAGGAGAAAAACGCTCCTAAGCCAAAAAAGTCGTAGAGAAAAACGGCGTCAGAGTCGGTCTAATGAAGCCACACAAGAAGATTGGAGAGAGTATCTATCACATTTTTCCCCACGGGCACTCAACCTTATATATTCTAAACGATTGGGAATAAATTGTTTATCGCTACAATACACATTATCAGTTGTGCATACACTAAATATAAGCAAATTATAAACTAATATGTACTTCTTAAAATCTCAAGATTACCTACAATGAAACTTTAATGTAGAATTAATTATTATTATCTCCATTAGCAATTAATCTTTTTAAGACGGAGCTAAATTAAGTGTACGAGAAAATATGTAACATTATTACTAGAAATTCCAATAAATACGTCATTTGAAATATATTTCAAGTGGCTGTTGTTGGTTTTGATATAAAATATAAATAGACATTAACCAAAAAATAATTGTTTCTAATAGATTTTGTGACGTAGAACACTTGAATGCAATTTAGTCTAATCAACAAGTACCTTTTTTGAGAAATTTTTACAGAAGGCACCAAAAATTATGATTTTTGTGTCATTCGATTGGTATTGATCTCTAGAAACTTTTTGAAAAAGTTGAAAATGCGCTCAAAAAATTGCAATAGTTATAAACAAAAGAGTGAAAAAAAACAGTGTTTTGTTTTTTTTTTGAAAAATCTCGAAAACAATTAAATATTTTTGAAATTGAAAAAAAGATCTGAAAAGAGCAGAAAATTTCACAAAAATACGTCCCGCTCCCGAAACTATATCTTCCATATTTATAATTTTAACAGAGCCCTAAAGTGATTGCTAAAACGGCGTCTGCCGCGCCGCGTATTTCTGTCACAGTAAACAAAAAAATTATTTAAATATATTAAATATCAATATTAAAGAATGAGAAAATTCACGTACCTTCGGAATAAGTTGATAAACAATAATCCGCGCGAAAAAAATTTTTTCCGTATTTTTCCATTAGTTATGCTATTGCTAATTAACAAAATTTTTGAAACTGAAAGTTAAGTTAAAAACCTTTATAATTATTTAACAAAAAAGCTCAATTTTTTGTCCCTTGGTAGAATTGTTCGGAAGAGGTGTAAAAATAGATTTCCCTTGAATAAATCAAAAATTTTTAATTTTCCAGTTATTTATAAACAATCTAATGCATTGAAAAATTAAAAATGTTGATAAAGTAATTGTTTATATATTTTTTGTTAATTCGTAATGATTTCGTTTTTTTTTTCTCATTTAGCGTCACCTGAAAATATTTTTTTATTTATTTTTTAATGCTATTAATTAAAAAATTGCTATAAACAAATGTATTATTTTTGAGGCAGTGGAAATTTTTTTTTTAATCGAAGGACCAAAAAATCGTTTTTCACAAAAATTTTTTTATTGCTCAAAAATGGATTTGTTAATTAAGAATTTTTTCCACCCTTTATTATTAATATTAAGAAACCATTTTTTTTTAATCATTATTTATATTATTCTTTCATATACCGAGGTAATTTTTTGGTTTTATTTAATAATTTTTTTTTCCCAACTTTGTAATAAATAAAACCAAAAAAAGTAAATAAATAATTAAGTTACAAATGATAACTATTTGGTTATGTTTATTACAACAGTTTAAAAAAATAAATAAAACGAAAAAAATTTATTTGTTTATAACAAATTGTTTATAACAAATTGTTTATAGAATAAACTAGTAAATATAAATAAATAATTGTACTTTCCTCGATAATATAAATATATATATATATATATATATATATATCCAAAGATGATACATAACGTATCTAGTGCCAGACTGTCAAAAGTAATAATTTCAGTTTTGAACTGAAATGGTGTCGGTTAGAAATTTCTAACACTTTAAAAGACACCTAGGATGCTGCGATATAAATAGATATAAATATCATTCAACCTATATCTATTTATATCGCAGCATCCTAGGTGTCTTTTAAAGTGTTAGAAATTTCTAACCGACACCATTTCAGTTCAAAACTGAAATTATTTCTTTTGACAGTATGGCACTAGATACGTTATGTATCATCTTTGGACATTTTTAGACTGTCACAAAACGCTCTGTTCGTTATATATATATATATATATATATATATATATATATATATACAAAGTGAAATCCAAAATGTCACGGCTGACTAGTTAAAGAACAAAAAAGGTATCACGGGGATGCAGCCTTGGTAAGGGTCTAAAAGTGAGACTCTGGTTTACAACACCAAGCTTTCGAATTATTTATTAATTCTTTTTCAAGGCTACAAAAAGGGTTAAATTTAATACAAAAATTGTAACATTAAAAATCTGAAGTTACTTACAGTAATGTGAATCTATAATGAAATTGATGAAAAACATGCATATTAAATCCATTATATTAACAACATGATGTCTTTGATATATATATATATATATATATATATATATATATATATATATATATATATATATATATATATATATATACCACGTAAAGTCAATTGTGGAGGTGCAGTCAACGTTATGGCCAAGTAAATTATAAGAAAACTCTTTGATTACAGTCAAGCTTTCGAATTGATTTAAATCTTCTTTAGGACATCTATGGTGAAGAACAATTTTTTATAATAAAAATATTGTTACACATTTAGTTTACTTACTAATCGTGAGGTTACAAGAGAAACAACGAATTCCGTTTAACAACATTACACTAATAAAATAATTTAAAATTAAGGTAGGTACATCACTATTTTTTAAAAATACATAAAATTATATACATTTAAGACATAAAACTAATTATTTAGATCTTTCTAGTGTGGAGGTTTGTCTTTAAATGATGATTGATTTTTAATGTGTCTTTAGTTTCTTTTAAAATTTTTATATATGTATATGTGTTTTTTATATATAGTTTTTATTTTAACAACAGTAGGAGAGCAAAACATGTTATTAATATATTTATTTGTGATTTTGAAATTATATCAAGTAAAATTCTGTTGTCATGAGATGAGGGATTTTAAATTCAAAAGAACCAACAACTTTTATTAAACAGTACATATAAAAATCTTTGAATTTAAAATCCCTTATCTCATGACAATAGAATTTTACTTGATATAATTTCAAAATCACAAATAAATATATCAATAACATGTTTTGCTCTCCTACTGTTGTTAAAATAAAAACTATATATAAAAAACACATATACATATATAAAAATTTTAAAAGAAACTAAAGACACATTAAAAATCAATCATCATTTAAAGACAAACCTCCACACTAGAAAGATCTAAATAATTAGTTTTATGTCTTAAATGTATATAATTTTATGTATTTTTAAAAAATAGTGATGTACCTACCTTAATTTTAAATAATTTTTTTATTAGTGTAATGTTGTTAAACGGAATTCGTCGTTTCTCTTGTAACCTCACGATTAGTAAGTAAACTAAATGTGTAACAATATTTTTATTATAAAAAATTGTTCTTCACCATAGATGTCCTGAAAAAGAATTAAATCAATTCGAAAGCTTGACTGTAATCAAAGAGTTTTCTTTTAATTACCTTGGCCATAACGTTGACTGCACCTCCACAATTGACTTTACGTTGTATTAAACCAGTCACTAGTACCATTATTTGTATATATATATATATATATATATATATATATATATATATATATTGAGATGATATGAGGTAGTATGCTATAATAAAATTAATAAAAAAAAAAATTAAATTAAGTTATTATGAAGTAATTAAACGAGGACAATTTTGATCTCTGGGTAGAATACAAAGCCATACAGTTAGTATAAGTTTGTTCAAATTTTGTTAATATTTAAGTTTTTGGTTTTCTTTCTTCTTTTCTAAAAAAGAGAAAATAAATATAAGTAAATAGAATATCAAATGTGAGTTTTAAAACATATCTATTTGTAAAAACTAGCATATAGTTGTTTGTTATAGTTTAAATTTAAATGATTTTTTTTTTGAAACAAAATAAGAAAATTAAATATTTGAAAATAAAAAAAATGATTTTATATAAATTTATAATGATACATATTGTTGTTTTATAATGATTTAAATTAAGAAATCATATTTAAATAGAATAAGAAAGTTGTGTGTAAAAATATCAATGCTAAAGACATATAAATTTTAAATTAAGAATAATTTAAATCATGTATTAAATTAGAACTTACTTACGTTTACAATAATCAATATTGGAATTTTAAAGCATCATATTTATTTTTATAGAATTGATTTTGATGAAAATAAAAAATCCTAAAATAGAAAAGTATTTTAGATTATAGTTTAATGAATATGTGATTTTAAGTTCATTTCAAAGGTAACAGGATTTTGAATATAAATAATTGTTTAAATCTGTATTAGAAATCGAGTATTCTGATTTGTAATTTATGTAAAAAAATTATCAAGTAGGTAAAAGACACTAGATAGATAGGTAGTCAAAGTTTGTGGAATTTTTCAGTTCTTCAGTTGTTGATTTGGTAATCGCGCTCTTGTTTTTTGGAAATTTAAGAGAAAAGACGTATTAAATTTTGTTCTGTTTTAAAAATTGAGTTTTTATTAAAAAAGATAGAAATAATCGAGTATAATTGATATAAAAGTATAGCCAATATAAAGAAGAAGTAATTAAGCATATATGGTAATCTGAAAATCTGATTTAGATAGAAAATAAAATCCAGAAATATCAGAGTGGAGCTGTAGATTGTATGAGACACTTTATAAGTAAATTTAGAAGAGAATTGTAGCAGATAATACGTTAATGTAATAGAATTCACTTACCTTTAGAGCAGTATATAGAGTTAGCTGATTATCCAGAGATTTTTGATGAAATTTTTAATGGTTATGGAGATAATCATATTTAAATCCAGGCTTGAAGTCATCTAAATGTTTAAGAAGTTCTACGAGAAACTGGTATAAGTTTTTTCTTTATTAACAATAAAAAAAACTTTTGTGTTTTATTATAAATATTGTACGAACATTTTCACTATTTCACTAATCACTATTTCCTTAGTATATAAGTTTATTTTTGTTGTTTCAAGTTGTAATAATTATCAGATTTTTCATTTTCATTTTGTTTAATAAGCCAAGTTTTTAAACATTCGTTTAATTTTCAATTGCTTGTTTTAAAAAAGTTAGGTTATAAATTTTCTTCTCTTTCTAAATTCTCAACGAAATCATGTCATTTGGTATATAAGAGTATTAAATTTTTATATTTATCCAATAGTATATAATTTATTTAAACTTGCATTAAATTCTGCCTATAAGAAAAGAGTCAGTGTCAGGTAAATAAATAAATAAATAAATAAATAAATAAATAAATAAATAAATAAATAAATAAATAAATAAATAAATAAATAAATAAATTAATATAATCTAAATTCATAAGATTAAAATCATAAAACTTAATTTGCCTATATAAAAATTTTAAATAAAATTCAACGTTCAAAATTTATAAACTACAAGGCAAATTTTATTTATAGCATAATAACTTATATATTATATATTCTTAGCAAGTTATATATGTTATAATATATATATATATAAACAAAGTGCCAAGAAAACGCGTATTAATATAAAAAAAGGAGGATAACGGGAATGCAACGCAACAAGGATCATGGTTACAAGACATGCATGTTTCTGGCTCATTAGCCGTCATCAGTGCGGCATAACCAAGAAGAGTATTGCACTTGGATAGCAAAAGTGTTGGGCACTTGGAAGCAAAGGATGTTGGGGAAACATGTGTCAAGAAACACAAAAAAAAAACGAACGCTCACAAAGGAGTCCTATCGCCATTTTGTGCTTTCGGCACTAGTCAAAGCTCATAAAAAATGTTAAAAAATATAAAATTGTCATTATAGAATAAACACCTATGTCTACCGAGAACTCATCCAAAATTCTTAGTAGCCATGTATTTTAAGTCATCCATGTAAAGAAGATTATTGATTATTAGCATGGTCTTGGTTAAGCGAAAATCCGAAATAAAAATATTTGATTGTATTACTATATTTATATTATTGTTTTTGTCTTGCAAAACCTACAACCGTTTTAAACAAAATAATTTATAAATTATATTATACTGTTTGTTTAATTAAAATAGTCATAAGAGAAATAAGTATTTTTAAATTGAATATAAAGAATTGGTTAATATATAATTGCAGATTTGTAATAAAATATATCATAACAAAAATAATATTGGAAAATAAAAACAATTTTTGCACACATTCTATTAAAATAATACAAAATCAAGTTGACTATCCTTTACTCTATCTCATTTGTGGCACTTAAAGGTAAGTATCTTGAAGATAAAAAATATTAACTTATATAAATATATTCTGTTATAAAAAATCGAACGCAGTTATAATAATAGCTAGAAACGATTATTTACTAGGAAAATTGTAAAGTTGGTTTAAAAATGTGTGCTTCATATTGGCTACTACTTTCTTTTTTGCTTTATAACACTAAAGCAGAAATCGTGGATTTTGTGGAGTGTGGTAAGAATATAATTTTTTTATATATACTGAAATATAAGTTTTTAATAATTAAGTTAATTATATTTTTAAAATAGTTTTTTTTACATTGAACAAGCTAGGATTCATTATTAACTATTCTAATTATCTAAAGTAAATATGGAATATTTATCAAGCATCCAATATTCGCTAAAAATCATTATTTACATAAATGTTTATTTTAAGGCCATATAATGGAAGTCACAAAACTTGAGTTTGGTAATTGTTCAGCTCCACCTTGTCAGGTGTCTACGAGTGAACTTTACAATATAACTATGGAATTACAATCACATGGTAAGTATTGGTTTTAATCAGGGTTAACGTTAAGTAAAGAAAACTAATATAACATTTTTATATTTTTCTGGATTTTTTACCTAAATATTATTCAATTCACGTTGTATATAGATCTGTAAAACTAACTGTACAATTTGTTATTCAATGCATAGTTAGAAAAGATACGGTAAAACAGAACTATAATGAATTAATATTTATAAAAAATTAGTAACAATTTGGAATATCTGCTAATGTATTTTTAGAAATGGTACCTCCTTTTGAAAGTCTGCTAACTGAAGCTATGGTTGAGTTCTCAGGATATCATTTTAATATTAAAATATCACCAGAAAACGCATGTACTACGTGGAAATGTCCTGTTCGTGGTACTAGTACTCTTTTTACAGCTATAATGGACTTCAGCACCATAAGTATATTGGTAAAAACATATAATTAGTTAATCTAATTAATTTAGTTTTTTCTATGCCACTTACAAAAATTCTGATCTTATCCTTATTTTCGAAAATTATTTTTTTTATTTTTGTTTTATGATAAACATCTCGATATTTAATTTGACTTGTATGAAAATCACGATATTTTTCTAATCGTGAGTGCAATAAACTACTATTATACTGCTTATATTTTTATAATTTTAGAGACCATCTAGATTGAGAGTTCATGCTAAGGAATCAGAGATACTACCACCAGGTAGAGGGCCAATTTTTTGTGTTGATTTTTCAATCTCGTTACATAATTAAAAACAAAAATTATTTATTATTATAATGTATGTCATATAATTTAAAATCTATATGTAATTGTTTTATTTAATATTTATATTTTTTAATAAAATAAAAAAAAACTGTGTTTTTACAATTAATGATTTATACAAAAAATACTGAATATATAAAGTGTAACGAGCTCGAATATTTTTAGTATCCTACTCGGTCTCATACCTGTTCTATAAAAGATAAGTAAGGGGATCTTTGAGGCCAGGGCAACACATCAATTTCAGCATGTTCAAAGTAGTCTAATATTACTCTTGCTATATGATGCCGGGCGTAATCTTGATGAAAAGTTGGGTTTGGAGTATTCTGAGATATGACACGAGATGAGGCTTCATAATTTCTTGAAAGTAAAGTTGTGCAGTCATGTTATCTGGGATGAATACTAGAGGTAATCTAGACCTATAAGAGGTTACTTCTCATAACATAATTGCAAAAGTGTAATATAATGCCATTCAAAAAAACTAAGGATCATGGCGTCCACCACGCCACCTTGTTCGTGTATCATTCATGCTTAGACAAAATCGAGACTCGTCACTAAAGACTATTGTATTTCATTCCCACAATAATCGTTATCTAAACCACTCAAGTCGATTTCGTCGATGTTCTAGAGTAAGAGGTAGCCCCCAAAGTAGAGAATAAGAAAAAAGATTTCTATTACGGCAATAAACACTTCGAGTTCTATTAGGTCTTCCATGTTGTCCAAACCAATGATTTGCAATTTTTCTGGTTGTGAAAAATCTAACTTTTAAAACCAGCAATCTTAGTCTGCGATCTTCCCGTTCTGGTGTTCTGCGCCTTTGTCCAGTGCCAGTAGTAAATATTTATGAGCTATGCCTAAAAATATCTAACCACAGTGTCTAGATACTGTACAGTGTGCACTATATCTGTAATTTACATTTCATTTATTGCTTAGTCTCAAAAATAAATAAAAATCCGCATAAAAACAAGAACGTTAAACTAATAATGCTGAAAATTTAATTAGATATTCCGTTGATTATGATTAGTATGTAAATAAAAATTGCTGAAATAATTATAATCTACTGGGTGTTCGAATTTCTATGTCACTTAGCATTTATTCCATACATCAAGGAAATAAATTCATTAAAATTACTGTTTACTAGCGTTATGAAAATTAAAACGAAAGAAAATATAGAAGCAACATTAATGCTATCCTAACTAATTCTAATAATATAATAAATGCGAAATTTGGATAAAAAAATAATAAATACAATGAAATTGTATACTTTTTACAATGCACATTTTGGAATATTTATCAAACTCTTAATCAAAATTGATAGATTTTTCGCTTTAAGTATTTACTGTAGATAAAGTTTGTCTTTTACACTAATTAATTTATTTCTGGCGCCAGACCGAATTATTCACAAATTTTATTTAGATAGACCTACCCAAGTTGATTTGATGAATTTTAACCTAAATACAATTTTTTTTGGATGGAAGTTTGCCCTAATTGCGAAATAACTTTTTTCGAACGACGTTTAATTTGCGATCAGATTTTCAAAGAACGACTTTTTCCCAATTTTCCGACGCTTATATTACTTTAAATTGAATAGCAAAAAAAACTGTTGCGATTGCATTGTTTCCTAGGGTTAAAAACAAATAGCGTTTGACCGATTTAATCTTAATCTTTAAAACCAATATTCTTAAAAAAAAATGATACAAAACGTATCTAGTGCCGTGCTGTAAAAATTAATTCCAGTTTTAAACTGGGTTGGTGTCTAGTTAAATTTCCTAACTTAAGACAACGGGAGATGCTGCGACATAGATATAAAGATATTAGTCAGCTCATACAAGGGCAAAACCAACTACAGACACCGTGTTTCGCTCTTTTTGGAGCTCATCAGTGTAGTATAGGTTAAGTGTCTTCAGTCACTAATGAAGAGACATCCCCCGTATGAATCCAGTTTAAAACTGGAATTATTTTTGACAGCACGGCACTAGATCCGTTTTGTATCATCTTTTACATCTTGTTATATATATATATATAAACAAAGTGCCAAGAAAACGCGTATTAATATATCGCCAACGTTGCTAGCCAAAAACCCATTGGCACAGCTGGCCGAAAGCACAAAATGGCGATAGGACTCCTGTGTGAGCGTTCGTTGTTTTTGTGTTTCTTTACACATGTTTCCCCAACATCCTTTGCTCCCAAGTACCCAACACTTTTGCTAGCCAAGTGCAATACCCTACTTGGTTATGCCGCACTGATGACGGCTAATGAGCCAGAAACATGCATGTCTGCGGTTACCATTCCTACTCGTGGCCTTATTGATCCTTTTTGCGTACATGCCCAATAATTTTTTCCTTTTGTTTATATATATATATTTATATATATGTATATATATATATATATATATATATATATACATATATATATATATATATATATATATATATATATATAAACAAAAGGGGAAAATTATTGGGCATGTACGCAAAAAGGATCAATAAGGCCACGAGTAGGAATGGTAACCGCAGACATGCATGTTTCTGGCTCATTAGCCGTCATCAGTGCGGCATAACCAAGTAGGGTATTGCACTTGGCTAGCAAAAGTGTTGGGTACTTGGGAGCAAAGGATGTTGAGGAAACATGTGTAAAGAAACATTAAAACACAAAAACAACGAAAGCTCACACAGGAGTCCTATCGCCATTTTGTGTGCTTTCGGCCAGCTGTGCCAATGGGTTTTCGGCTAGCAACCAGCGTCGCAACGTTGGCGAAACGGACTCATTGTGTTTGAGTCGTTCTAAGCCCAGGATATGAAATAAACAAAGTGCCAAGAAAATGCGTATTAATATAAACAAAATGGCGATAGGACTCCTGTGTGAGCTTTCGTTGTTTTTGTGTTTTAATGTTTCTTTACACATGTTTCCTCAACATCCTTTGCTCCCAAGTACCCAACACTTTTGCTAGCCAAGTGCAATACCCTACTTGGTTATGCCGCACTGATGACGGCTAATGAGCCAGAAACATGCATGTCTGCGGTTACCATTCCTACTCGTGGCCTTATTGATCCTTTTTGCGTACATGCCCAATAATTTTCCCCTTTTGTTTATATTAATACGCATTTTCTTGGCACTTTGTTTATATATATATATATATATATATATATATATATATATATATATATATACATATATATATATATATATATATATATATATATATGTTATGATGTAGTGTTTCACGGATGGTAGAATGAACAAGTTTAGCAGCCGCAAAGGAAGCATCACTTGAAAATGCCAGCTGAGATGTTGGCGAAACGTCGTGAAGACACAAACAACCAACGGATTGAAACCCGGAACACCACTACTGTTCATATGTATATATATATATATATATATATATATTTATATATATATATATATATATATACATATTATGGGTTTATCAATAGTAAGCGGAAAAATTCCGATGAAACTATTGAATTGTGTATCACAGTGTCACTATTTATAAATAAAGTTCTTCTAAAGTTTTTTTTATCACAGTTTTTTGTTATGTTCACCATTTTCACAGTTTATCACAATTTAGTAATGAATGAGTTTATTATTCCAAGTCTGCATTTCCAAATGAAGCCTGTTCTTGAACTGGTTTGTGCTTGTAGAGTTAACTGTATCCTCACTTAGCCTATTCCAGCTGTATATGACCCTATTTGTAAGGAAGTTTCTTCTTAGCAGTTTGCTGGTTTTCTCTTTAGCAAGCTTTTGACTATGACCTCTAAGAGTGGCCAATTGAAGAGAGTAAAAGAGATCCAAGTTGCACCCATAATATCCACTAGTAATCTTAAAGGTTTCAATAAGGTCACCTCGAAGCCGTCTTTCACTGAGTGTTGTCAGGTTTAATCTAACTAGCCTGTCGCTGTAAGGTAAGTTTCTCAGTTCCAATGGAATTTTTGTAATTCTTCGCTGCACTCTCTCAAGTGCCTCAATATCTTTGACCTAGTATGGATTCCAAATACACTGTCCATATTCGATTTTTGGTCTTAAAAATGATTTGTAGAGTTTTAAAATCATTTGAGGTGATTGATCCCTAAATGAGACTTGAACTAGATAGATTAAGGTGTTCATTTTCTTTATTATGTGACTAATATGTTCTTCCCATTTTAGATCTTCGGTTATAATTATTCCAAGGTCTTTTTGTTTTTGTACCCTTACCACCTCAGTTTGTCCCAGCATGTAATTGTTTTTTGGATTTGTTCGTCCCATGTGGAGAACCGTGCATTTCGAATCATTCATCGGCATATTCCAGGTAGTTGTCCAGCTTTTAATTTTGTCCAGGTCTTCCTGAAGGTAGTGAGTTTGCTTCAACGGGTTGCAGTATATGTCTGTGTCGTCAGCAAAGGATGTGTAGTTGGTCTTTATTCCTAAATATAGATCACTTAGGTACACAATGAAAAGAAGGGGACCCAAAACAGACCCCTGTGGAACACCACTGTAAATGTCGTATTCACTAGACAATACCTGTCCCACACGAACCCGAAATTTTTTTCCCTGGAGAAAACCTCTTATAAAGTGCAGAAGTTTTCCCCTGACTCCATAATGCTCAAGCTTGTAGAGGAGATAGTCAATGGGTATCTTGTCAAATGCTTTTTCAAAATCCAGGTACAAAACATCAACCGGTTCGTTATTATCATCCGCTAGAGTCCACTGTTGCAGTCTTGTTAACAAGTTGGTTATTGTTGACTTACGTGGGAGAAATCCATGCTGTTCGGGAGGTATCACTTGATTTTCCAGGAAAAACGACGTAAGTACCCTTACCACAATCTTCTCCATACATTTACAAAGTGCACTTGTTAAACCAATTGGAATGTAATTTTCAGCAAGTAGCTTGTCTCCCTTTTTAAATATAGGAATGACGACAGCCTTTTTCCAGCTCTTTGGAAAGTATTCAGCATGCATAATGTCATTCATTACTGCAGCAATAGGAACACATAGAGACTCCCTACATTTTGACAAGAACACCGCTTGTACACCATCGGGGCCAGGACTAGAATCAGTTTTTAGTGATTCCAATGCACACTTTACTTTTTCTGGGGTGAAACAGATGCTGGCGATTTCTCTTTCTGAATAAGTGTTTTGAGGAAGTTATGGTGTAAGACCAGTCACAACAATACTACGGTTAAAAACACTCTGAAATTGTATAGCAAACGTCTCAGCAGTTCGTTCTTGTGTTTCTATGATACGGTTGGTGTTCCCATCAACAAGAGTAAAATTCCTGAGTTTAGAGTTCAGGTTACGGCTAATATAGGAATAAAAGTGTTTATCTGGACCAGAAACTAAACTATGTTCATAGTTTTTTCTTGCATCCACTATGCATGCTTTAGCTTTATGGTTCTGTAACCTATATAACAGATAGTTTTCTTGAGTTCTATTATTGCGATATTTATGCCATAGTCTTCTCTTCTTTTCAATCTCCTTAAACACATAATTGGTCAACCAAGGCTTTTGCGGGTTGACTTTTCTTGGTCTGTATGGGATAAAAGTGTCCACTACAGAATCAATTGTCTCAACCAAGTTATCATAGGTTGTCTGACCAGCCTGTACATCAAAACTTTGTTCAGAAAGCAAGTTGTTCACTTGTTCATAGTTAGCTGTCCAGAAATTCTGTTTTAGCACTGTACGCGTTGCCTTGACTGGAGTTTGCAATTGGGTCTTTGCTGTAATAACAATGTGGTCGCTGCGGCCAATTGGTGGTAATTCCTGAACATCGTAGACAATCCTCTTATCATTTACAATAAGGAGGTCGAGCAGAGAGATTTCATTGTTGCGAACTCTAGTAGGAAAGTTGATCATTTGTTCTCCTGTGTGAGACATATAGCTTGCCAAAACGTCTGAGCTACACTGGTTATTGGAAGAGATCATTAAGGTATGCCAGTTAATTTCAGGGTAGTTGAAGTCTCCAAACACATATACAGGCAGGCTAGATGTGATAGCTTTCTCAAGTACTTGTATTAAGTGCTGATTTTGTTCAACAGTTGTGGTTGACTTTGGTCTGTAGATACAAACAACTATAATCCTTATCTGGTTAATACAAATATCAAGCCATATTGATCCAACAGATCCTATTGTACCAAAATCTCTACTTATCGTAGAGGTTACGGTGTGGCCTGCTATATGGTCCTTTACATATACACACACTCCCCCACCATCACGGCATTCTCTATCTTTTCTATGCAAAGTATAACCAGGAATATTTATCATAGCATCAGGTATTTTACTATTTAACCATGATTCTGTTATTAATATGATAGAGGAGTTTGTGTTCTGAATGCTTATCTTTAGTTCATCCAATTTATTTGACATGGAGTTTAAATTGCTGTACCAAAATGAGACTTCAACTAGAGATGCAAAATTTAGTTTTTTGAATTATTACTTTCTTGCTTTTTAACAATTTTTGGAATGTTGTTAATATATTTAATAGTTATATTGGACTCACCTGTGGCCTTACGGTCTTCGTGCTCTCCAATCAGGGTTTTAAGATAAGCTCTCTGCATTGGTGTTTGATCTGATTTTATATATATATACCCTCTTCGTTAAGATTGCCCTGAACTCGAAGAATCTGCCTGGCTACAGTAATAGAAGGAAGAATTACTCGAAGAGGTCTGACTTTACCAGCTTCTGGCTTACCAATACGATACACTTTAACAGGTTCGCTGGCATTCTTGTCTAGAACATTTAGAATGCTTTTAGTCTTATTAAGATCATAATTATCCTGGTTTTCATTTTCTTTTAAACCAAATATTAAGAGGTTATATGAACGTTTCTCTCTTTCCTGCATTTCCATAATAGTTGGTTCAACTTGTATACTTGGTTCATTAGGTGTTTTTTTTGCTGAGTTATAGAAACATTTAGCTTGTTCACTTGCTCTTTGAGATTGTTTGTTTCAGCAACAACTTGGGCATAGGTGGGAGCACTATTAGTTATCTTTTGTTTAAGAGCTTGTGTTTCTTCCTGCAGATCTTTAAATTGTTGTTTAAAGCCCGGAAGTTCCTTCATCCGTTCTTTCACCAATTTTAAGTCTTGCATGTCGCTTTGCAGATCTTTTGCCTGTTGCTTGAACTTTGTGAGCTCTTTTACTGACGTCTGGATAATATTCACACATTCAGTGCAATAGTAACAAATTATTTTGTTTGCGGAGGTTAATGCTCTAATCTCACTAGATGACAAAACGGAACATTTTCGACAGAAAATCTGCCTACAGAGGTCACATGGCTCCCCAAAGAGCTCCTTGATATCTTTGCTTTTGGTAACATCCATAAAGAAACACTCTGTTTTACACTTTGAACAAGAGGAAGGATCGCAAACCGGCATGTTGATATTTCAATATTTAAGTTTTTCGTGTATTATATATACTTTAGCAGAAACTAATGTTTATTTCACATAAAGAACAGTTTAGTTACAGATTTTATTAAATTTAGAACTTTACTTCCATGGAAAAACTTAGAGAAAGACACAAAACTGTGGATTACTATAATTTTTTTTTTCACAAAGACAATTATTTTTAAAAATCTAAATTATCCCGCTACGGACCTGCACTTTTATTTAAATTCAACGTCCAGCTCCTTGCTTATCAGTATACTTTATCATGATACAGTTTTTGCTGAGTGATAAGAACTGGTAAAATTATAAATAATTTTAATTGTTTACTCACAAAGTTCTCTATTAATGCACTTTCTGATCAATTTTTTCTCACATTTATTATCACAAACTGTCACTAGTCACTATAAATAGTTGTTAGCAAATTTACACTAAATTTGATTAATAAAAAACCACAGAAAAATTTTAAAATTCTAGAGACCACAAAATACATGTTCTTATTTATTGTTTGTTTTATTGTATATATATATATATATATATATATATATATATATATATATATATATATATATATATATTGTAACTTAATAAACCCTTAAAAATGACATTGGCGTTGGGCGCCAAATTTGTAACCATAAATATACCCCGGGCTAGTTTAAGAGGGTCGTGACTTTCCTTCTGTGTTTTTGCCTAATTTTCCCCAAACAAGTGTAAAACGGCGCCAAGTACAGAGATACAAATAAAATACTTAGATCAGTTTTAAAATGGTTTATTACTATAAATTCTGATTAGTAATTTTGTCAATTTACGAAAATTAATTACTTCTCTAATTTTTGTTTTTTATCGGTGGCTCGAAAACTGAGTTTGAATCTTAAGCACGTGCTGTAGAAGGTTGATTTCCAATTGAGGACTTCTAGCTGAATTGTCCACGCTTCTACGCAGTGGACTTGGAAACAGCAACGGGAATGGAATTTCTTTTCGGCTTTTCTAACCGGGAAATCAGAACTGCAACGGACTATCTCCGATAAAACCTCTCGTCGAAATCTTAATATAGTTCTTTGTAGACCAATAATAGGGCCCTTCTTCTAGTTGGCAATAACCCTGTCAATAAAACTCCGAATTTTCAAATACTATTTTTCGAACACAATTGCTATAAGTCTCTCCAAATTTCGAGAAAAAATTAATTATCTTTTATGTATAAATAATAAAATACCACAAAAACTGACCTTGAATTGAATTTAGCAATTGTATTCGAATATTTAAAATGTTAGTAAAATAGATAAAATATTATATTCACCGCATTTTGAATTAATTTAACTATTAAACTTAAAACCAAGGTAATAAGGAACTTACCAGAGACAGAAGGGCAAAGATGGTCGGAAACTCTGAATTACTTAAAATTCAACGTTAAAATGAACGAAATCAAATCAAAAACTTACTACGAAACCATTTGCTCTCCTTCCAAATTAGCAGTCCCCACTCGATCAACGCGGAAACAATAGATAATTTAAAAATATTTATAGTCCTGGAGGATTGTTCGAAAACTAACGATACAATCGTTACACCACGGTACCTTGGCAGAAAAAAAAGAATTGAAGATTCTTTTTTTTACTAAATAAAGTGAAAATTTTCTCAAAATAAGTAATGAAGATAAAAAGTAATAATCCAAAATTGGTGAATAGGTAAAGAAAATAAAAATTAGTAAAGTTAAGTTGGTTAACAAGATGACAGGTGGAATTCTTAAATATACAAAATACCAACATTAAACTCAAGAAACAAAAAATTACCATTACAAAAAGTTACTAACACTTAAACAAAAAGAAATTAAATCGTCCGAAGACGAAGTGACTGGATTTTTACAAAAGGTATCAGCCAACCCAATTGGAAGGAATCCTCAATAAAGCAAGTAAAATTACCATGGGTTTTGAAGAAACCCAGGTAGTTAAACCGTCACAAGACGAAGTGACTAGATTTTTATACGAGGTACTAGCCAACCTAAAGGTGGAACGGTCAACACTAAAGTTTCTCCTCACTGGGCAGGGGATGCGAGGAGCTCAGAGCTGACGGGTGGTCTCGGTATAACCAACGGTTATTTGCATCGCTTTAAGATGACATGTCAGCCATAAAAAAAAGAGTGTGCGTGTAACCTTTACGCGCGATTGAAGTAAAACTTGTTGACGTACGTATCGGAAAATAAATATTTAATTACAATTCAATCATATTTATTGCCTATATACTTTACAAAAAAAATGAGATGTTATATTTATATTATTCATTAGAAATAGGAATTTGAAAGTTATCATTATTTTTTTAGATATGAAATAATAGGTTTATGATAACTAAAATGTGAAACATAGATTTTAGTCTATAAATACCATTAATGTATTTGAAACCGTTTAAAAATTTCATAAATAAATTTCGGAAATTTAAACTCCTCCCATAGCTGAAATTATACAGTTACTTCCATCAGAATCTTCCGTTAGAATCTACCCCTAGTCGTGCCTAAAGAAGTTTTGCTTCAATAATAGGTAAACAATATTAAAAATATACACACATTACGTTTAGAATGTGTGATTTTGTAGCTGTATCTACCTTATTGTAATACATCACAACACAAGAGCCTTCGATAGTTAGATAACCATTTCATTTTGTAGCATTTTATAGCATATTCCATAAAATTTAAAATCCTGAGTAAAGTTTGTTTCCTTCACGTCTACGAAGGATCTGTTATTGCTGGTAAAAGATCAGCCATCTTGACTAGTGGTTTTATGGCCTTTATGGCTACCTAACCAAACCTAAAATAAGTATAAGAAAGTTTTAAAATATTTTGAATATTATTATTTATGAACAAAAACGTGCAACATGCTTCTTTACTCAACGTAAAGATTCCGTATAAACAATTATTTACTATCATAATATGTAGGTATGTATTTAAACTTACTTAATCAAATCATAATGAATGTGGCTGTCTCGTCATTTTTTCATTTTTGTCATTTTTCTTCAAATCTTTCTGGCGCTTACAATATCCCCTTTGACGTTCACAATTTCTTTTTCTTTTTAGCTCTTTAAGTCTATAAAACGAAAATAGCTAGGTATAAATAATAGGTATAAATAAATAGGTATAAATAGTGTAACTACACACCAAAAATAAAATTTATGCATATAGAGTACCTACCTATTCACTCATTTTCAATCAATATTTTTTCATCACTTTCTTCATTAATAAATCCACATTGTTTATTCATATTTAATACAAACACTTTATACACAAAAAACTATTTATATAAAGCAATGTATTTCGATTGACAAGATGATCAGCTGTCAATTCATACAATTACAGATTTAATTTTATTTAATATGGGAGGCAAAATCGCATGAGCGCCGCCAGGATTATTTTCAGGGGGTGCAT
The DNA here is from genome assembly GCA_964028335.1 of Altica lythri. Classification (NCBI taxonomy): domain Eukaryota; kingdom Metazoa; phylum Arthropoda; class Insecta; order Coleoptera; family Chrysomelidae; genus Altica; species Altica lythri. The sequence continues at coordinate 50,916,082 of OZ034800.1, forward strand.
TTGCATCTACACACTATTATGATCTAATATATATATATATATATATATATATATATATATATATATATATAGAATGTAGAATGATTTGGACAGCAACCGCGACGCCTTTACTTTTTATTCAAACAATAATTTAATAAAAAAATTAAAAAAATATATAATTTTCTGGTAAATTCAGGTATTTTCTTTCATTGCAGGGGGGTGCAAGCGCACCCTCTTGCACCCTGCTGCCGGCGCCCATGCAAAATCGTGTCAGTATTAGGTTTTGTTTCCGGTTTCTGTTATTAGAATGACGTCACGTCCGTTAGAATAATTTTTTTACTTCTAGTCTCGCTAAAGAAGTTTTACTTCAAAAATAAAAATAAACAAAAAAAGAAAAATGGTAAATATATAAAAAATATAGGGACTTGACCAAGGAAGTTCCGAAAATTTATTTTTGTCTTCCCCGGGAACTATCGCCCAGCCGGAAAGGGAGAAAGAATTTAAGCCGAAAACGTTAAGACAAAAAATAATTTTGAAAAAGGGAAATAACAAAAAAAACAAAAAATCACAATCGGTAAGAGAGTCCCCCCACTCTAAAAAAATTTGGTCGCATTGACCAGCATTTCTAGGGTACCAAAAAAGTCATAATCGGTATTGCTAACATTTAAGTAGCATTAAGACACAATCGGTAAAAAAAATCATTAACTGTCCTAATTAAATGTCGTCAAAGAAAACATCAAACGAGATGTCAAAAAGAAACAAGAGAAATATTGTCCACAAAGCATTCTAGAAAGAAAGTCAAGGCACAAAATCTGTCTCCATAAGTAAAATAACTTACAAAAACAACAAAGACAAAGACAAGACTGTAGTCAACAAGAATCATTGAATAAAAAAAAAACTCAACAAATGAGAACAAAATAAGCTATAAAGCTAAACAAATATTCAATGAACGAAAAGAAAAAATTGAAACCAAATATCAATTGAACAAAAATGTGACTAACACTCAAAAGAAAAATCAATCAATATCCGGATCAAAAATAACTTGACAAGTCTTATCGCACACGCTGTGCAAACTGGAGACAATGTAAAAGATAAAGAGGTAATGGTTATCATTAAAAATGACAACAAATAACGGTAATAATGTGAACAATAAAAATAGGACAATTAATAAAAGAAAAGCGTCAAAATCAGTAAGGGACAGGTATGTACACTACCAAAGTTAAGAATACTGAAGTGAATATCAATCAAGAGAAAAAAAAATTTAGAAAAAAAAACCAAGAAAACTGAACATTCAAAACAAAAAAAATGAGAAATTATGCAAATTGGTGGTGCGGCAGTATCGATTTTTTTATTATAAAAAGAAAATTGAAATGAATTTTAAAAAAGTTAAAGTATTTAAGAATTAAGGAATTAGGAAGAAAGAGAAAAAAGTCAATGAAAAATTAATAAAAAAGTGCCTTCAGTGTAGTGACTCCAGTGATCAGTACGAAAGTGATTTTGTTAATTAGTATCATCATTCTCACTGTCTGAGTCCTCACTTTCCGACAAGTTCTGATCAAAATCGGAAAAATCTTTTTTAAGTCTGACACATGATAATTACCTAAATCATTACCCTTAGTATCCTTAACGTTATAGACCAACTTTGAAATAACCCTGTCCACAATACAGGGAACGTATTTAGGAGCGAATTTAGCAGAAAATTTATCAATTTTTGAAGACAAAACGTGATTCCTTTTCCAAAGTTTATCCCCTACATGATATTCTATATCTCTTTTATGAAGATTATAATAATGTGAATTTTTATCATAAGCAAGTTTTAATTTCTTCCTAACTTCAACAAACAGTTTGGGTAACATTTGAATGTCATTTAAACGGCGATTCTTATCAGCAATAGTCACTGTATTATGGGCGTTATTAGAAATTTTCCCATAATAATCACCAGAAAGCGGAATATTTCTTGCAAAGTTCAGAAAAGAAGGGGAATAACCCGTAACTTCATGTTGAGCGGTCCTAATTGCTTGAGCAACGTGATGGATTTTTGAGTCCCAGGAATCATGTGCTTCATGAATGAAACAACGAATTGCAGTAATGATACTTTTCTTCGTTCTCTCAGTGTGGTTCGCTTGAGGGTGATATACAGGGTTTTAACGCACATGTACTTTATATTTGTCCATAAGATTTTTAAATTCACGACTAGTAAACTGACTACCGTTGTCAACGGATAAAACCTGAGGAACCCCAAATATTAGGAAAACTTGGTTTTCTAATAACTTTAAAATGTTACTTGTCGTTGCTTTAGGCATAGGGTGTATTAGACAGAATTTGGTAAACCAATCCGTTATAACCAATGCATATCTGTTGCCTTGTTTGGACCTAGGATAACAACCAATAATGTCAGCGGAAATCCATTGAAAAGGAAAATTAATATTCTTATAATTGCCCATAAGACCAGCCTTAGGAAGGTTAGAACTTTTACACGAAGAGCAAATCGCACATCTGCGGATATAACGGTAAATATCCTTCCTCATTTTTGGCCAATAGTACAGTTCAGAAATACGAGAAAAGGTTTTAGAAATGCCAAAATGACAACCAGCCTCACTATCATAAAATTAATTCAGAAGACTCGATCTATTACCGGGAGGAACCACAATTTTCCAATCGGAAAGATTACTCTCTACTGGATTGTTAGAGAAGATATGTTTGTAGATAATATTGTTATCCACACGAAACGACGGATATTTATCCGGAGATGATTTAATTTTTTGAATTAAAGATAAATACCACCTGACAGGTTTTAAATTGGTAAGGTCTAAACTGGCGATATCGGTATTATAAGCGCGGGAAAGCGCATCACTTACTATTATTGTAGAACCTTTCCTATGTTTAATGACGAAATCAAATTGAGATAATCGTAAAGCCAGACGGGCTAAACGACTCGAGGGATTAGATAATTTATAAAGATATTGAAGAGATGAGTGATCAGTTTCTAACGTGAAGACAGTTCCTTCTACATAACCCCTGAATTTTTCTATTCCAAAAATTGTCCCTAATAGTTCTTTTTCCGTCGTTTCCTCTCTGAACTAGAAAGGCTACGACTAGCATACGCAATAGGGTGATTAACACCATCACATTCTTGATAAAGAATGGCACCCAAACCGGTATCACTCGCATCTGTTTGAATAATGAAGGGAATTGAATAATTAGGACTGAATAAAATTGGGCTAGAAGTAAGAAGTAGCTTGATTTTAGAAAATGCATTGTCAGCGTCGGAATTCCAATTTATAGGTTGTCTTTTTTTCCGACCCTTAAGGAGATCAGTAATAGGCGAACAAACCGAAGAAAAATTGGGAAGAAATCTTCTGTACCAACCAATTAAACCAATAAGTCTTTTAATTTCAGTGATGTTTTTAGGAATAGGATCTATTTGTCTTACTAAAGTTAGCAGTTGGAGCAGAAAGAAATAGCACGAAATTTAAACGAATTTAATATTTTTAAGGATATCACTTCTCAACTTTTTTTAATAAATCATAACAAATATTGATTATTTTTAAAATGAGAGAATAAATCTTATGGAGCAATCTTGTGATTTGTTATTAATTATAACAATAAATACAAAATATATTCAACAATATTATATTAATAAACATTTAAAAACAAAACTTTCACGACAGTAAATTTTTAATTATTGCAATACTTTATGACGAATACGGTCACCCATAACTATTTATTTATTTATTGCAATAAAAAGAGCAAGTTTACTTTGCGTCTAAACACTCTAAACTAAAAGTTTCAGTGGTTAGGAGAAATAAGAATAAAAATGACGCGACGTTGTCACATTTCCAAACAATTATATTTGTGTATACGTTTAAGGGATAGAAGTACACTCACGTTAACAAATTTAACGTACAGTCATAGTGCAAACAAACGTGCTTAACGATAGTGCGATTCCGAAACTTTTTGACTGGACTGTCGCGGAGGAACTACCTTGAAAGAATCTAATTCAGTTGAAAAAAACATTTTGTCACTATTTTTCAATAAGTTATTCAATTGTTAACTAACAAATTTTTTTCTAATCTCTGTTGGCATAAACAATGGGATAAAAGGTATAAATAATTGGCCTAAAAATTTGAAACTTCGTGGAGTCCTTTTTATATGTATACTTTACAAGATCCTGTAATAAATGTTCATAAAAGTTACTTAATTTGTTAATTATGATTTTTCATAACTATTGCGAAGTGCCAGATATTTCATTTTGCAATAGTTATAAAAAATCATAATTAACAAATTAATAAACTTTTATGAAAATTTATCGCAGGATCTTGTAAAGTATACATATAAAAAGGACTTCACAAAGTTTCAAATTTTTAGGCCGAGTTCAGCGTACTGGCAAGAATTTGAAGCAGAGGTTGCTCGCATTGTGCGATTAGCTTATCCTACCGCTGCCGACGATTTCCTGGAAGAGATAGCGGTAGATACGTTCGTGAATGGACTAAGGGAAGGCGAACTTCAAAAGGCCCTTAGACTAGCAAGGCCAAAATTGCTAGATGAAGCACTGGCTATTGCTTTAGAACACGAGACAGCAAGCCATACGTCTAGAGGTCACCGTGTAAGATACATCGGAGAAGACGACGATTCATGTTCTGGAGATTTGGAGGAAATGGTGAGATAAGTGCTTGACCAAATAAAAGAGGTACCGAAGGCAAAGCGACGAGGACCACGGTGTTGGAATTGCGGCGAATTGGGGCACATTCGTCGTGAGTGCAAGAAGCCAATACAGCGGTCGGAAAACTAGAGCGGGTCGACATGAGGGGGCGATCGTCGACCTGTACAAACAAAGCCCCTGTAGTAACAGTAAAGGTGACGTCTTCTGGAGGAGCTTTAAGCCTATACATCGACGGCCAAGTAAATGGGAAAGATAAATCCTTACTTGTAGATACGGGTGCAACAAGATCTATTGCACGACCGGAACTATTGAAGAATCATTCCCATATGACAACAACAGCAACCGTTTATCTAAAAACCGAAACTGGTGAACGACTAAAGACTTATGGGGAGGTATGGATGCCCGTTACCATCGAAAAGAACACTATTGTTCACCAAGTTTTAATTGCGGAAATATCCGATCAATTTATTTTAGGAATGGATCTCTTGAAGAAACTTGGGGCTGTGTTGGACGTTAAGCACGGTAACCTGAAAGTCGGCGATGAAGAGCTTCCCTTTCATGAAGAAACCGAAGACCTCACCCGCCTAATAACTACCCATGACGTCACCATACCTAGCCACAGCGAGAAAATTATAATGACCACTTTAGATGGCTATTGTTGACCAGGAAGTTTAAGAATGATTGAAGGCCGCGACGATACAGAATTCTTGACTGCTAAGGCTTTGGTAAGAATCAAAGACAGCGTTCCGGTACGAGTCATGAACTTGAAAAATAGCCCAGTTAAATTAAGCAAACGAACGATAGTTGGACAGTGCGTGCCCATTTCGTCTATTTGCTTAACCAAAACAGTCGAAGAGTCATCTAAAGGAAAGGATCCTAAAGAACTAGTAAAAATGGTCATTAAAAACACTCAAGATTTGAACGACAAACAAAGACAGAGAGTGAAGAATATGCTGGTAGAATTTCAGGATGTGTTCGCAATGAACGATCAGGATAAAGGGAAAACCAGCGTAGTCACTCACAAGATAAATACGGGAAACTCCCAGCCCATTAGACAACAACCGAGACGACTTTCATTGGCCAAACGAGACGAAGCCGAGGAGATAATTAAGGACATGAGAAAGCAGGGGGTCATTGAACCATCAAATAGTCCCTGGACTTCGCCTGTTGTACTCGTCAAGAAAAAGGATGGCTCCACGAGGTTTTGTGTTGACTACCGCCTATTAAATTCAGTAACCAAGAAAGATAGCTACCCATTACCAAGAATAGACGACACCTTGGACACTCTTTCTGGGTCCCAATGGTTTTCTACATTGGATTTAAAAAGTGGTTACTGGCAAGTGGGGATGGAGCCAGCAGATCGAGAAAAGACTGCTTTCTCAATAGGCTCTGGACTATGGCAATTCACCGTTATGCCTTTTGGATTGTGTAATGCCCCCGCGACTTTCGAGAGACTGATGGAAGCAGTACTGAGGGGACTGACTTGACAAACCTGCCTGGTGTACTTAGACGACGTAATTGTTGTGGGAAAAACCTTCGAAGAACATTCAAAAAATTTGAGAAAGGTATTTCAACGATTACGTGAGGCCAACTTGAAACTAAATCCAAAGAAGTGCTTTATGTTCCGGCGGGAGGTGAAATATTTAGGCTACATCGTTTCTCGTAATGGTGTTAGAGCTGACCCCGAAAAGTTAACAGCAATCAGAGAATGGCCGATTCCTAAAAACAAACATGAGATACGGAGTTTTCTTGGCCTGTGCACATATTATCGACGATTCGTGAAAGGATTTGCCAACATTGCCAAACCGTTGACCAAATTAACAGAAGAGGGCACTGAATACGCATGGAGTGACGAATGTCAACGAGCCTTCGAACAACTGCAACAAGCTCTTACCAGTGCACCCATACTTGGCTATCCCAGAAATAAGGGAAAGTTTATTCTAGACACGGATGCCAGCAATATTGCCATCGGAGCCGTACTCTCTCAGCTGCAAGAAGGGCAAGAAAGAGTCATCGCTTACTTTAGCAAGGTCCTGTCAAAACCCGAGAGAAATTACTGCGTGACCAGACGAGAACTTCTGGGTGTAGTAAAGGCCTGTGAACATTTCCATAAATTCCTTTATGGTCGAAAGTTCCTACTGCGAACGGATCACGCAGCTCTAAAATGGCTGTTGCAATTTAAGAATCCTGAAGGACAGGTGGCCAGATGGTTGGAACGTCTTCAAGAATACGACTATGACATCGAACACCGGGCTGGAAAAATCCACCGCAATGCAGACGCCCTTTCGAGAAGACCGTGCAACGACAACTGCAAACACTGTTCGAAGTTAGAAAATAAAACCGGTCAAATACTACGAACAACGGTAGAAAATGAGCACTAGTGGCCAGATAGAGTCAAGACAGCTCAAGAAAACGATCAGTGTCTAAAAATTATCCTGGATTGGATAAGCCGTGGAGAAAGACCGACTTGGCAGGAGATCAGCGGTAGAAGTCAAGAAGTAAAGACTTATTGGAGCCAATGGGACAGCCTGGCGGTACAAGACGGCTTGTTGTACAGAAAAGTCAAGAACGAAGACGACACCGAATCAAAATTGCAATTGGTCGTACCCAAGAGTAGAGTGTCGGAAGTATTGCGCCAGTTGCATGATGGAGCTTCAGGAGGACACTTTGGCATTACCAAGACATTGCAGAAGGTGCGAGAAAGATTCTATTGGGTCAATTGCAAGGACGACGTTAGACGATGGTGCCGAAAATGCGAGCTATGTGCCGCCGAAAACGGACCAACTCAGAAAAAGAGAGCACCCATGAGACAATATAACGTCGGTAGTCCGATGGAAAGGGTTGCTATTGATATTGCAGGACCTTTTCCAGAAACTGATAGTGGAAATAAATATATCCTGGTCGCCATGATATTTTGAATCGGCACTGTTCCAGGATGTCTGCCGTTTGTTGGGAATTAATAAAACGAGGACAACACCTTTACATCCTCAATCAGATGGAATAGTAGAAAGGATAAACCGAACCATAGGCAAATATCTATCAAAGGTTGTCTCAGAACATCAGCGAGACTGGGATCACTACCTTCATTTGTTCCTGATGGCATACCGATCGGCTGTGAACGAGACTACGGGCCAAACTCCCGCTTGCCTCATGTTTGGTAGAGAGCTACGTCTTCCATGTAATCTCGAGTTTGGCTGTAAACCCAACGAAGAACACATCGCCAGTGAGGGTTACGTCGATCAGCTGAAGGTGAGAATAAACGACGTTCATGAATTGGCCAGAAGCCATATACAAAAGGCTAGTGATCGCATGAAAGATCAATACAACACACGTTTCACCAACGAAACCTTTGAAGTGGGAGAATTAGTTTGGTTGTATAATCCACAAAGACGTCGAGGGCTATGTCCTAAATTACAAAGGCAATGGGAAGGCCCATACACCATAATTAAAAGAATAAATGATGTGATCTACCGGATTAAAATGAATCAGCAGAAACCAAAAGTTGTACACATCAATCGGCTAGCGAGATATGCCGGTTCGAATGAAGACGAAGAAGAGGCTAGAGCGGTCCGAGTAGAAGAAAGTTATGGATCTAACAGCAGCTTCCAGGATTTTATGACCAATTATGGACAAAGAAAGAAGGCCAGATTTGGTGTTACTACCGAGAAAAATCAGGACATCTTTGAGCTTCCTGTTGACGTCTCTATCGCTGCCTACGTAACTGAGGATCTTCAAATGAACAGAGGACTTGCCTCGGTGTTCAAGAAGAAATTCGGAAGATTAGATGAACTGTTAGAACAACGACCAAGAGTAGGTAAAGTCCTACGTTTAGAAGATGGCCAACGGTATCTATTCTATTTGGTTTCGAGAAGAACGTCCGGCAAAAAGCCCACTTACGAAGATCTCTGGCGCACTTTAAAGAAGTTGGCAGAAATTTTAGTGCGTTATAAAATAAATAAACTGGCAATACCGAGAGTTGGATGTGGATTGGATGGTCTAGACTGGAAGATAGTGCAAACCATGATTGAAGTAATTTTTAAAGACACTGGCGTGGAAATCATGGTCCCAAAGGAACAACTTCTGGTAAAACCGTGGACTACTACTTCTTCAAGAAGGGTGTTTGCCGAGAAGGCCTAAGCTGCAGGTTTCGACATAAGACGCTGGAAAGGCCTACCCATGGGATTTCTGAACGGGACGTTCAGAAGTTAAGAAGGGGGCAGTGTAACGAAACGGTCAGCGTGAGCCAGTGCGCCCCTGGTCCAGTACGGGGTACAGAGCTCACTCACGCGTATCTTCCAGATCCATCGAGACTTCTCTAGGAAGCGACGGACCTTGGGTGCGGGAAGAGAGGGTAGTGGCCTGGCACTTTCTAGTCTTCGCTGGAATCTTCGTCTGCCCTATTTGAATCGCGCGACGCGCAACGAGGAGGTCAGAGTTGGGCAAGCGAATTGGTCTCACGGTAGCAATTGAGAATTATGAAACTGGCAACTGAATAGAGTTTTTAATATAGTAGAATTTTTAATGGGACAACATAATGGGTATACAAGTTATCCGTGCTTTCTGGCTTCATGGGGGAGCACAGTAGACGTTCAAACTTATATTTGACGATCACGGCCTATAAAAACAAAACTCTATATGTGCGTTATAAAATAAATAAACTGGCAATACCGAGAGTTGGATGTGGATTGGATGGTCTAGACTGGAAGATAGTGCAAACCATGATTGAAGTAATTTTTAAAGACACTGGCGTGGAAATCATGGTCCCAAAGGAACAACTTCTGGTAAAACCGTGGACTACTACTTCTTCAAGAAGGGTGTTTGCCGAGAAGGCCTAAGCTGCAGGTTTCGACATAAGACGCTGGAAAGGCCTACCCATGGGATTTCTGAACGGGACGTTCAGAAGTTAAGAAGGGGGCAGTGTAACGAAACGGTCAGCGTGAGCCAGTGCGCCCCTGGTCCAGTACGGGGTACAGAGCTCACTCACGCGTATCTTCCAGATCCATCGAGACTTCTCTAGGAAGCGACGGACCTTGGGTGCGGGAAGAGAGGGTAGTGGCCTGGCACTTTCTAGTCTTCGCTGGAATCTTCGTCTGCCCTATTTGAATCGCGCGACGCGCAACGAGGAGGTCAGAGTTGGGCAAGCGAATTGGTCTCACGGTAGCAATTGAGAATTATGAAACTGGCAACTGAATAGAGTTTTTAATATAGTAGAATTTTTAATGGGACAACATAATGGGTATACAAGTTATCCGTGCTTTCTGGCTTCATGGGGGAGCACAGTAGACGTTCAAACTTATATTTGACGATCACGGCCTATAAAAACAAAACTCTATATGTCGGAAAAAAAACATTAAAAATTGGTTGCAAAATCAGAAGCTTTAAATAATTGAAAATAAAATTCGGGAGCAAAGTGAAATTTTATTAATTTACAAATCAAACAAATTTTGCGAATTAAAAACACTTGCTTAATAGGGTTTAGAAATCAAGTTGAAATAGTTCTTAAACAATAATCTCTCTTTTTTTAAATATAAAAAAGCCGAAAACTACGAACATCTAGTTAAAATATGTTAAAGAATTTTAAGTCATGGATTGCTGTATGTGTTTAATAGTATGCTGCATGCTCATTTAAAAAACATTAAAAATAATTTGGAGGCGTATTCAGAACTACAAGAAAAACGTGTTCAGCAAACAGAAATGTCATCGAAGGCCAATACTTCAATACAAAAGTAAATGCCATATATATATATATATATATATATATATATATATATATATATTGTTATGATCTCTATACTCATATAATTGTATTCTTGTGACTCTTCAAGGTTGGGTTCTTCGATAATATTAAACTAAAAAGTCCATCTCAATTTTAACATCATTTAATATATAAATATATTAATTCTTTACAACACTTTAAAAAAACAATATAACATTCATCATTTATCCTGTCATAAACTTAACACTAATTAATTTTAAATGAAATTTTGCCCTCTTTTCCTAAAATCCCCGACTAACTATTTCTAATATACCTCTATTACCAGCTGATAACAAATTATACCAGAAATACTTATCTTTATAAACTATGCTTATTTTATTTTGAAAATCCAATCTATGCAAATATCCAATTAATCTTCTCTATATATATCCATTTTATTCCATATTTAACTCTACCATATAGTTATTATAACATTCTATTCATACATTAATCTTCTTTTATAATTTTTATATTTATATTCATTAACATTCAGTATTTATCTTCATTTTCAATTTCTATTATTATTATATTTACTTTATAATGGTTTTTAAATTTTTAAAATTCTATATAATTCCCTAAACTTTTTCTCTGACTTTTTTCTCCAAAATTCTATGACATTCTTTCAATAATTTTATTTTTTTTTTTATTTATGATTCCTTGATAATTTGCATAAATTGATTATTCAATTCTAATATCTAGTTAGTCTTAATTACACTTATATTACATATAAAGACCAACTATTGAATACCATAACAATTTCCCAAATTTAAAATTTTATAAATTTTAGAAAAAAAATTTTAATAATTTAAAATTTAAAGTATATAACAATTAACATATTAACACAAATTCTGAATACTCTAAGTTTCTTCAAAATACCTATATAGGCTTTCAATATTAAATACTCCTCTAACATTTCTTGTTATCGGATCTTCAACAATATAACTATTAACACCTTCCTCATTTACTATTCTATATGGTCCTTCAAATATAGCTTTTAATTTCCCTGATTCATTTTTCTTTAAATTTCCACTTATATATGCTTTTATTATTACCAAATCTCCTTTCTTAAACCTTACAGGATATTTCACTTTTTTCTTAATTTTTTTATAATATTTTTCCCACGCATCCATTAACCTTTTTCTTACTTTTTCTATAATTTCATCATATTTTTTTCTTTCTTCTTCTTCTTCCCAATTTCGTTTTGGTTTTTGACCTAACATTAAATATGTTGGTGTTTCTTCTGTTATTACATTTGGAATATCATTGATATACATTTCTACTTTATTAATATAATTTTCCCATTCTTTATGTTTCTTTCCATTTAAACTTATTCGTAAAAATTTTATCACTTCTTTAATATATCTTTCTGCAGGATTTGCTGCAGGATGTCTTATACTAATACAATTCTTTTTGATTCCTTTCCTTTTTAAAAATTTTTCTAAATTCTGTCCTTGAAAATACGTTGCATTATCCATTACACATGTCCTTGGTTTACCTATTTCTTCTATAAATTTTTGTAAACAATTTTTAATACTTTTATAATTTGTCCTTCTACATGGGTATAATTTTATAAATTTTGTAAAAACATCAACAATTAGCAATATATGTTTATTATTATTTTTACTTCTTATTAGATTACTAATGAAATCTATTGCTATTATTTCCAATTTTTCCATTGCTGTAACACTTTTCCCAATATTTTTATTCACTTTATTCTTATTTTTATTCAATTGACATATCTTACATGTTCTTGTTATTCCTTTTGCTATCTTTTGATCTTTTTTCATGATAAAATTTTCTCTAAATAATAACCATAATTTTCTTGAACCTATATGTCCATATGTTACATGTAAATTTTTTAATATTTGTTTTCCTAAATAACTCTCAATTACATAAACTTCTTCATTTCCTATTTCCTTTATATAATATCCATCTTTAATTAAAGTATTCTGTTTTTCTTTTTCTGTTAAATTTTGTTGACTTCTTATTATTTCTTCTTCCGAAAACATACCTTCATCTTCTATTAATTTGTTCATTCCAATTTGTATTATTCTTCCTTTATCCTTATTTTCACTACTTTCTCTTGATAATGTATCTGCAATAATATTTTCCTTTCCTGATAAATATCTAATTTCAAAATCATATTCTTGTAATAATAAACTCCATCGATATATCCTATTATTATTAAATCGATTGACCATTACATTCTTCAAAGCCATGTGATCGGTTTCAATTATAAATTTTTTTCCAATTAAATAAAATCGACATTTTTGCACACAAAAAACTATACTCGCAAATTCCAATTCTGATACACTATAATTTCTTTCATACATTTTTGTGACTCTAGACATAAAACATATTGGTACTTCTATTCCATTTTGTACTTGTATTAAAACCCCTGCTAACTTATTAATTGATGCATCTGTTCTTAATATAAAATCTAATTCATAATTTGGATGATATACCTTCAAATTATTAGTAAACATTTTTTTTAAATCATTGAATGCTTGTTCTCTTTCTTCATTCCAGTTCCATTTTACATTTTTCTTTAATAATTCTACTAATGGAATCTGTTTTTCTGATAGATTTGGTATTAACTTTTTATAATAATTCATCATTCCCAAAAATCCCCTTATTTGCTTTAAACTTTTTGGTTTCTCAAATTTTAAAATTTTATCTACTCTTTCCGTATCCATCTCTACTCCATTTTTATTAATTTTAAATCCTAAATATATCACTTCTTTTAAGAAAAATTGACATTTTTCTTTATTTACTTTCAATCCCGCTAAATCCAATTCTTTTAACACAATATTTAAGTGTTTTTTATGTTCTTCTTCACTTTTTAAATAAATTAATATATCATCTACATAATGAACAACAAAATTTTCATATTTGTTTAAAATTTTATGTAATGCTTTAACCAAAGCTGCACATGCACTTTGTATACCGAATGGTACTACTTTAAATTGATATACTACACCATCAATACTAAAACCAGTATATTTCCTACTACTTTTATGTAGAGGTATTAACCAAAAACTATGTTTTAAATCTATTTTACTAAAAATTTCAATTCCTGTTATTCTACCAAATATTGCTTCAATATGCATAGGTTTCTCATATTGTGGTATTGAAAATTTGTTAATATTTCTAGCATCTAGACATAACCTTAACTCTCCATTCCCTTTTTTCACAACTACAATTGGATTAATGAAAGATGTATCACTTCTCTCAATTATATTATTTTCTAGCATTTTATCTATTTCTATAGCTACTTGTTTTCTATATTGATATGGAATTGGATAAGTTTTAACTCGAAAATTTTCTATATTCTTTACTTCAAATCTGTGAGTATATTCTTTGGCAGTATTATTCTCTAATGTAATTAAATTTTGATATTTTTTAAATAACAAATTAATTTCATCTTTATATTTATCATCACTTTTTATATCTTCTCCTTCTTTCATCATTTCCCCATTAATTCTTAGTTCATTTATATGTATTATCTCCTCATTATTGTTTATTTTATTTAATTTGATTTGTTCTTCTTTCAATTTTATCCAACCTTCTTCATAATTAATAATAACATTCATTCTTTCTAATTCATCAGTACCTAATATTATATCATACTCCATATTTCCTATAATCAAACCTTGTATTTTATATATACTATTTCCAATTTTAATACTAATATTTATAGTCTTATTAATTTCCCCTAATTTTTTTCCATTAGCACCTATTAACTTAATTCTTGGAATTTTAATCATTTCTTCTAATTTATTATCCTCAATAATTTTTTCATTTATCAATGTTGCTTCTGATCCGGTATCTATTAAAATTCTAATTTTCTTATTTTCTAAATTTCCTTCAACAACTACTAATCCAATTTTATCTTCTAATTTATTATTATTTTCTTCTAATTTTATAAATTCACTAGGATGTATATAACAACATTTAACATTAAAATTTTGTAGGTGCTTATTTAAAAATTTTCTTGTTCTGGTTCTACCCTAACATTTTCTACATTTTCTTCTATTTCTCTACTTTGCATATTAATTTGATTTATTCTTCTAGGTACATTATTGTTTCCATTTCTATCTTCTCTCCTTCTATTTCTTCTATTTTGTCTTGTATTCATTTTATTCAAATCTTTTAATTATTTTATATATTTATTTAATTTATAATGTTAACTTATTATATTACTTTATTATATTTATTCGATTTGTATTTAGTTTTAAAATTTTCAAAATTTTATGGTCTTTATATATAAATATAAATATACTTAAAACTCTCACCTAATCCTCTTATTTCTATTATAATGTATTTATGTTTTATTTCAATTCTTCACTGTTCTAATTTTCTAATCACTTCAATTGTCTATATCACCCTCTCAATTTCAATATACTGTTCTATTTTAAACTGGATTCTTGTTTTATTCACGCCCCACGTTGGCTCGCCATAATTGTTATGATCTCTATACTCATATAATTGTATTCTTGTGACTCTTCAAGGTTGGGTTCTTCGATAATATTAAACTAAAAAGTCCATCTCAATTTTAACATCATTTAATATATAAATATATTAATTCTTTACAACACTTTAAAAAAACAATATAACATTCATCATTTATCCTGTCATAAACTTAACACTAATTAATTTTAAATGAAATTTTGCCCTCTTTTCCTAAAATCCCCGACTAACTATTTCTAATATACCTCTATTACCAGCTGATAACAAATTATACCAGAAATACTTATCTTTATAAACTATGCTTATTTTATTTTGAAAATCCAATCTATGCAAATATCCAATTAATCTTCTCTATATATATCCATTTTATTCCATATTTAACTCTACCATATAGTTATTATAACATTCTATTCATACATTAATCTTCTTTTATAATTTTTATATTTATATTCATTAACATTCAGTATTTATCTTTATTTTCAATTTCTATTATTATTATATTTACTTTATAATGGTTTTTAAATTTTTAAAATTCTATATAATTCCCTAAACTTTTTCTCTGACTTTTTTCTCCAAAATTCTATGACATTCTTTCAATAATTTTATTTTTTTTTTTATTTATGATTCCTTGATAATTTGCATAAATTGATTATTCAATTCTAATATCTAGTTAGTCTTAATTACACTTATATTACATATAAAGACCAACTATTGAATACCATAACAATATATATATAAACAAAGGGGAATAACGGGCATGTAACGCAACAAAGGATTATGGTTATATATTATATAATATAAATTGAGTATATTACGACTAATTTTCACAAAAAACTTTTTCTTTTTTTACGACACGTTTCGCTACAACATTAGCTTCGTCAGGTGAAAGTATATAAACTAAATGAAAAATGTATATTATCACATTATTCTATTGCGAAGGATAGAACAGGTAACAGATTGGTAGGAAGTAATTAGGTAGGATTAAAAGTGTTGGAAATCCCTACTGAACTATTTATGTATTAACAATATTTATCGAAATAAATTTAACAACGGAGAATTATTTACATCCGTTTGGTCATTTAGTAAGAATTGAGAATTTTTAAATCTGTTAATTTCAAGGGCTTCCAAATAATTAAGTTTTCTACCTTTGTTGTTGATATGCAAAATTTCAAAATTTTCATTAAAATTGAGGTTTTCCTGAATTAAATGGTTAGAATAAGTTGAATTAGATTTATTGTTTGTGTAACTACTCTTGTGTTCCGAAATCCGTTTTTTAAAAGATCTACCAGTTTGGCCTATATATGATTTGAACATGAACCACATGTTAGTTTGTAAACCCCAGATTTATTATGATTCGAAATCTTTGTTTTGTTATTTTTGATGAATCTACTTAAATTATTATTAGTCCTAAAACAAGTTTTTACGTTATGTTTATGGTTACAAGTAGGAATGGTAACCGCAGACATGAATGTTTCTGGCTCATTAGCCGTCATCAGTGCGGCATAATCATGTAGGGTATTGCACTTGGCTAGCAAAAGTGTTGGGTACTTGGGAGCAAAGAGTGTTGGGGAAACATGTGTAAAGAAACACAAAAACACAAAAACAACGAACGCTCACACAGGAGTCCTATCGCCATTTTGTGCTTTCGGCCAGCTGTGCCAATGGGTTTTCGGCTAGCAACCAGCGTGGCCGCGTTGGCGAAACGGACTCACTGTGATTGAGTCGTTCTAAACCCAGGAGATGAAATAAACAAGGTGCCAAGAAAACGCGTATTATAATTAACAAAGGGGGATAACAGGCATGTAACGCAACAAAGGATTATGGTTACAAGTAGGAATGGTGTGTTTAAGCTAGGGGAGATTATATTGAATAATAATTAAAATTTCTCCGTTTTTACGACTTATGTCAAATTAAATATTAAGCGTTAAAATAGTAGTTTACGTAACAAGTCCCGAAAGTGGTCTTTTACTGGACGAGTGGGCAAATTGCAGGGCGAGCCACAGGCGAGTCGTGCAAGCCTGCGAGTCCAGTAAAAGCACTTTTGGGATGTATTACGTACAATATTTTTTTTAAAACGGGCATTGTTCTACCATAAACTTCATATTATTCAGTTTACAGTTTTATAACAAGAACACTTTATTAACTAATTTTAACATTTTTTTTTAACCAACCTTGCTTGGGTGGCCGCCTTAACAATTTTATTTGGTATTATTTCATCTTCCATTAATTCACAATCAAATGCATCATTTTAAATATCCATTTTAAAATAAATTTTACGTTTTCAACTAAACGTCAAAATATGTCAAATTATTTTATAGTTTTAAATATATACAAAACTCGGTTACCATAGAAACCAATTGACCGCTATCTTCAACTAACAATTTTATCGTTTTTTAACTTCCCGCCAAAAAAAATTAATTTTTTTTTTAAATCGGGAAGTTATTGGTTTTACCCCGTTTTTCGAAAATCGAGTTTTCATCGAGTCTCAACGTTTTGAGGTATTTGGAACCTCCCCTGACTATTTTTACGAGGGTGTCTGTATGTCTGTATGTATGTGTGGATGTGTGTGTGTGTGTGGATGTATGTAAACCTCTTATAACTTTTGAACGGCTTGACCGATCGGAATGAAATAAAAAGCGTTCCAAAGAGTTCTTTCTAACTTAGACTTCCTGTAAGTTTGAGCCGATTCGAACCGGTAGATTTTAAGAAATTTTAAAATAACCGAAAAAAACAATTGGTAAAAATGATGTTTTTTAGGCATATCTTTTTGGCTATTACATCGATCAATTTCATAACCTAATCAGCTCTCAAGCTTAAAAAAACACGTCGAATGCCGTTTTACAAATTAAAATCGGTTAATTCGTTCGTGAGATATCGTTGTCGAAAAATTTCAAAAAAAGTGTTTTTTTTTAATAACTTACAGGTTTTTCTACTAATCGATTTTGCACTCCCAGTAACATTTTTAGGTCTCAAAAAACTGCGTCAAATGCCATCTTGAACATCAAAATCGAATAACGCGTCAAAAGTCAAAAACGTCAAAATACGTCACGTTACTATAGCTTTGCGGTTAAAACTAGCGAAAAGTTGCAAGGATGGCCTTTAAGGTCAACTTCTTTTCGAATTTTTTCATTAAAGATAGGCCGGAAAGTAAATAAAAATGAGTCCGGTAAAAGATTTTACCGGACTCATTTTTATTTTCTGGCCTTGTCCGACAAAATGAGATTTTCTGACCTAAAAATAAACCGGAAAGTATTAATTTGTGGCCGGTTTAAAAAAAAAAATTAAAAGTGCTTTAAAAAATTAACAACTCTTAGTATTAATCAGTAAGAGTTTAAACAACAATTTTATTTTAGTCCTAAAATGATATATTTTTTATGCTTACCAACAAATGCACTTAAATGTGTAAACGACAAGAAATTATATATTTTTAGATTATGCGTTGAATTTTGTTTTGCGTCATGTTTATGTTTTTAAATTATTTATCAAATGCTTTAAATGTGTCGTTTGTTAATAAAATATCGTAAAAAAAAGATATCTGGAAATGTCACAAACATCAGTAGGTAGCGGGTTTCAATAAATCATACAAACCAGATAAGTAGATAAACATATTTAATAAATTAAATATTTAAGATATATAACGCTAGCGATTTTTAAAATTTAAATATTAGATAAAAAATGTCAATTAGGAAAAAGTCAATAATTGACATTTTTGTTTAGATCTTCACTAAATTTATATCGTGTAGGACACATACCCAATTCATCCTTAAGCCTATATTAAACATTAATAAGGGCAATCAATTTTATCAAATACACAAGTAACTTTTTTTGTGTCCTGTTTTTTCTTCGCTTAAGGTAATTTCTTGTGTGTCTAATTTCTAAAATTCAAACATCTTTTAACAGATGTTTCAAAGAATTAAACTAGTAAAAACCTATGGTTTCGGTCTCTTAACTGAATAAAAATATAAAAGATGAGATAAAAAAGTAACTTGGTTTGATATTTCAATTGAATACTTAATAATGATCTCTCGATCAATAACGTCATAATATACTTCGGAAGAAATTAAGTTAGTAAAATAAGGTGAATCAAAATATGATCAAGATTCGCAGATTCTTAGATTCTCTCTGATTCCCAGTTAACAATGAGACATAACCAAGTCACAGGCGCCTTGCATTTCGTTTTTATTTAAAATTATAGTGTGTCTAAAAAGTAATTTAATCAGGACTTCATTTGAATCTGATTCTGAAAGAGGGATATTTATTCAAAAATAAGTTCGAAAATTGTTAATTTTAGTAAACATACATCTATGCCACAAAGAGATATTGCAAAAGAATGTAATGTGAGCTTGGGAGCTGTTAACAAGATTTTAAAGCAAAAAAAAACTAGGACAATTATAGTGAACAGAAGGAAAAAATGTGAAAGAAAAAGAAAGACAAGTGCAAGAGATAAAACATTTTTAGTGAGAAAGAGTAAATTAAACCCTAGAAAAATATTAAAATCTTTAGAAAGATTTAGCACGCTACGATACAAAGACCACTTGGGGAATCAGTAAGAAGTCAGAAGAAACAGCTTTTAACTGCTAAAATAATAAAAAAACAGTATGATTGGGCGAAAAAATATAAGAGCTAAACTGAAAAAAAAGTAACTTACGCCGGCTCACATTGATAAAAATTTTTAACATCTTCTGAACAAAATATTTTGGGGATCCTTTTCCTATAACGGAATTAGATAGCTCATGTTAATCGAAGGTACAAGGTAAAAGCACAAAGTCTTAATGAAAAGGAGATTAAAAGGAGAGCTAAGAAAAGTATCAACCCATTTTTCAACAAGATTCAGCTCCTTGCCAAATCTCTAAGGTGATGCCAAAATATTTTAAGGACAAGAATATACCATGCATTGAATGGCTAGGAAACTCACCAGATCTCAATCCGATTGCAAATCTGTAGGCGACTGTGAAAGCTATACTGCGCAAAATGGATTGCTCAACAAAAGAAAAATTGATATAGGCTGTAATGTAGATCTGGTTTCGTGATCCGTAAAATCCCAAATAATTGTTGACTTGATGCCATAACGTCTTTAAGGAGTTATTAAAGCGAAGGGAGGACTTATTTCATATTAAAACGATATTTATTGTATTGGTTATTCTGTTTTGTTCGTATTTAATAAATCGCTTTTTTTATTTTCTTCTTAATATCGTTTATTGCCAAATTTCCAATTTTCAAAAAATAAATTCAAACTTATTATTTTTAATTATTAACATTATTCTTATTATTCTTGATTCTTATTACAAATGTAAAATGTACATCCTTAACTTATTTCGTTTTTTAACATGACCCAAAACAGAAAAAATAAAACATGAAATTAATTCAAATCAAACTACAAATTGTAAATCCAGAGACTTTACTAGAAAATTTAAAATGGAAATCTACTACAAGAATGATTGGAATTTTAGGTGTAGCAAAACTAATTGCTGTCCTTGCTTGAGACATGGTGCCAAGCACCTGGGTCATTGGGCACAAAAAAACGAGAATGCTAAACTATATAGTCAAGCGGCCAGGGCGATTTTGTGTTCGATCAAAACCAATAAAGTTTCTTATGTATTTTGATCCGCTGAATCTGAATTGCAAACATGCTTATTTGCCCGAAGTAACGAGAATTTGTTTTAAACAATTTTATTGTTTAAAACGCTGTAGAAATTAATCTAAAATACATATCAATATTTAACCTCCGTCAATCGATTCCTAAACTTAAAAGAAACAATCATTATCAATAGTTCTTGTGACACAAGGACGGAAAATGACATTTTGCCAGAGCGAGTAAAGTTGTGCAGCCGAGGTGCGTAGCACCGAGGCGAAACAATACGAGCACTTGCAAAACATTTCCCGGACGTGTAACATACACTATCTTTTGGTCCGACTAATTTTTAATATTTTCAAAAGTTCAAAAACTTTTTACTTTGTGACATACAAGATAAGATATTTATTGACATCTATTGCACGATTAAAAGAATTAGTAATAAGGAATGATTTTCTGATAATCGATTTCAAGATCCTCAAATTGATATATATTGATATATTGAAAATATTAACATTAATATCTAATAATTTGGTTAAAAATAGCAGAGACAATAAACTATTTTAGTTCAATGAGCAAAAATAAAATCGAGATATGTATTTTTATAATCGAATGATAAGTAGTTGTAAATTGACATAAATGTCAAATTTAAAATAAAAGTTGTGAGAGAAATTAAATGTAAATTAGAATCCTGCTTACCTTTAGAAAAAGTTATTAGTTTAGTATATTATACGCTGTTTTTAAATAAATTTAATTAAAAATTGTATTATTCATTATGTATTTTTGATGACTCATAGCGCCATCTCTTTACATAATCTAAAAGCTACTTTGCCGGCCTAGGCCGGAAAATGTCATTTTCCGGACGATTTTGAAGTAATTAATAGTATTGTTTCTGGACGGAGGACCAAAAAAAGTATTAATTTGGACCAGTGATATTGCAAACTTAGTTAAAAAATTAGTGTATCTCGTAGTTTTTTTGCCAATAACTCGGCTTTATCTCAAGTAACTTAAAAATAGCTCAAATTAAAGGAAAATTATCTAGCTTTCAAATAAAACCTTAAGAAAAAAAAACAATTGTTTATAAAAATGGTTACAACAATTTGAAGATGACTTTTCTCGTGAAAAAATAGGATATAATTTGTTTATAAGCTTTTTAAGCCACTAAATCCTTAAGGTACAACCAAAACTTTTAAACAGGTAATCTGTTTCTATGGTTTAAAATAAAGCATTTGATGTATTATATTCAAATCTATCGCGTCCGAAACTGCCGGTATGAGCGCGCGCTATTCCAAGTTTAGTGTTTTTATGCTCACATAGCAAAGTTGCCACTGATTGTACTATTTATTATCAGTATCATATTATTGATTCTCGTTAGGGTGCCAGTCCATGGCATAAAACAGAAAACGGAATGCCGCCATTGTTAATTTCTAAATGACAGTTGTGACATTTGTTGAACACTCTGAAAAAGTGGCGACAAATTTGATAATTTAATATCTCAACGTCAAACTAATTTATTTTCTTTTTTTAATATTGTGTGAAATATTATTAAATAACAAGTTAGTAATTATATTATTATTGTATACATTTTTCCTATTTGCTCCAAATGTCAAAAGTATTTGGTTTTCCGTTCCGTTTGTCAACATATGCACGTAAATATTCGGAAAACGGAAAACTTTAAAACATTATTTCCATTTATTAATAATAAAATAAACATTAATTATTATTACATAATATTTGAATAGGTTTTGTTTGTAATTGATTTCAATATTTTCATAGGTTAAATTATTTTATCAGAAATTATCTACTTAACAGTCAAAACATTGCCATGGGAAACCAGGACATCAAAATACGGAACGGAAACAGAATGGAAATGCACGTTCTTGTAGAAGCAGTCTATTTTTTCAGATTGTTCATTATTTATTTTAAATAGAGATACTTTTACGAATTGATAAATAATAAATTAATTATTGGAATTATGTTCCTTACGGCAGGCTTGGATAAGATAGGGATTTTGCGGCGTGACCGAACTGAAAAAATTGTAATAGTAAAAAACCGTAACAAAAAAAACCGTAACGCTTCTAATAGTGCCACTATATCTAGAAGGCAGGTTACCACTAGTCTCCACACAATGTTCAGTATACGATAGACACAATGTTGACAGTTATGATATAATATATAATATTTAACTGTCACTGAAACTTTCTTGAAAGTGTTTACAAAAAATATAATAGTTATAATGAATCAAGCAAAAGATGATCTTCTTATTACAGAATCTCCTAACCAAAGGTAAGTTTAATAATATACATAATATAAACATTGTAAATAATATAGGAATATCCAACGATGTCAACTTTTGTGATGTCCTATAAATTAATAAAAATCATTGGTTTTTAAATGTAAAATGTGTAAATTATGTTGTAATATTTTATTTAATTGGATTATCTACACCTGTTACTAATGTTAATCTCAAAATTTATAATAAATTATTATTATTAATATGATCAAAGTTTATGTAGTAAATACATAAAAATAATTTGACTAGCATATGAGAACTCTTCACGATTGGATATCGTTGGAGTATCGAATTCGCGTGATGGTAATTTTTTTTGTTTTTTTTTCAGTGTTAAACAAAAAACTATAAATATTATTTCAACTTTAAATAAAATTAATTTAATTATCTTATTCCGATCATTATCATTATAAAAATTATATCTTTTAGAGAACTTATTGATATATAAGCTGCCCAGACGAAAAGTACAAATTATGAAAATATGTAGGTACAACCAAAAGAATAGTATATTACGCTACAAGGGACGAAAATTGAATTTTCGGCCCTGCGCGTCATGATGCCCGAGGCGAAAAGCCGAGGGCAACATGACGCGCAGGACCGAGATTTCAATTTTTGGCCCGTGTAGTGTATACTATTTTTCTTCATACCTCGGTCGAAAGTACTTGCGGAACGAGCGACGCGAGTGCAGCTGGTCGTGGGACAGGCATCAAATACATTCGAAGAGTCAAGTTTTGTCATTGATGATTATTTTTAAGGTTATAGATGGAAATAGAAATGACACGAGAATAAACAGTCCTTAGTACGCATGAGAAATTTTTCCTCCCGCCGTAAACAGGGAGTAAATGTTAAAGACGACAAAACATCATGACGCGCAGGGCCGAAAATTCAACTTTCGTTCCGCCGTAAACATGTTAAACTTTTTTCCCTGCAACTAGAGACGAAAGAACGTACTTTCGACCGAGGTATAAAGAAAATGTAATTATTAAGCTATAACGTAGTATAATCCAAGGCTTGGAGGAGATAGGGATTTCGCTGCGCGACGGAACTGAAAAAAAAGTAATAGTAAAACCGTAACAAATAGTCTATGGAATAAAACCGTTAAATGAGACGTGCGCAGGCGCTACAGTCGTATACACAAGCAGGTAGTGTCGATTCTACATTAGCCGAAGGAACTTAGTTCCTACCTGGTGTCCCACGACACCATTATAACTTGTTTAACTAATTTTTTTTTGTTTTTTAAATTCGAGACATGAGGTCGACGCTTTTTTTATTTCTAATTTCTAATTTTCGATTTACTGCAGTCGACATTGGAGCAGAAGGTAGAAGAAGTGATGGGAAAGTTCATGCAAAAACGTTCAACCTACCAACACCAAGACAGATCAATCATATTATACATATATAGTAGTTTTTGATGTTTCCTGCAACTATGTTTATACTTATTCATTTTAATTACCTCTATTTAAAGGAATAGATTTAAATAAAGTCAATAGTTTCATTTGTTCAGTCACATTATTGTGTCTTTGAACCGAGTTTGCGTTCGCATACTTAACAAGATCTGTAAAACGAGTCTTTAAACATATCTTTTTCTAAAAAAAGATTAAACAACGTTTTATAGATTATATTGGACCTAAACTCTATAATCATATCCCCACAGATCTTAGGGACAGGCATCAACTCGGCACTTTATTACCCTCAGGTAAACTATTGCACCCCTCGTAGATGCTTCAATTCGGCACTTAATGACTTAATACTTATCCCTTTAATTATTGTTAATCTGAATTCGAGTTGTTGAAAAATATTTGGGAATTTTGATATTATGAATGAATAGTTGCATTTCCGAAAATATAATTATAAAGGAATTACGACGAATGGTTTGTAGAAAATTTGTAACAGTTATCAGTTAAAAGTCTTAGGTGTCAGAAGTTATATCTCAAACAAACTTTAGACGTAATGGAATTAGTAACAAGTTTTGTTTTAAGTGAACGTGGTCAACAAATGTTTGTTATAAATGACTTTAAGTTTAAGAAAAGGAAATGTTTAAAAGATGGTGCCATATATTGGGTTTGTTGTACGTCAGGTTGTAAAGCAAAATGCCATACAAAGGGTAAGTTACTTTTGTTGTAAAATTTCTATTTTTGATTTGTCTTACCCAGACACTTATTTTCTTTAATTTTATTAATGTTATATGTATATTATAGGTAACGATATTTTGGATCATTCATTAGAACACAATCACGATCCACAATTGCAAAAATTAAGTCGACAAGCTATAAGTAATGCATGTAAACGGAAAGGAGTCAATGATATTTGCGAACGACCCTCAAAAATTCTTCATACGGAAATTTCGACATCAGATTTTAAAGAAAATTTAACCACGACATTTTTGAAGTACCTATATTCGAACCAGCATGAGCCGCAACAGATTAAAGGTAAATGCAACCGTAATACCAAAAAGCTTGCAAGAAGTACAAGAAGCTCTAAATAAAATGGATTTGGTGACAGATAGAAAAAAACCGTTTTTATTAGCTAATAATATTGAAAATAATATTGTAATTTTTGTCTGCCCCTCCAATTTAAATTGTTTATCAAAATGTGTTACTTTTTACATGGATGGAACATTTAAATATTGTGCGAAATTTTATTATCAATTATTCACAATTCATGGCTTGTGTCACGGTCATTATATCCCACTTATTTTCTGCCTTCTTCCAAACAAGCTAAGTGAAACGTATGTTTCTCTTTTTAGACATTTATTGACATTGTCAAACAACTTAAATATATATTTAAATCCACAAAAGGTTGTAATAGATTTTGAAATAGCCATACACAACGCTGTTAACGTTGTTTGGCCAGAAACAAAAATTTTTGGCTGTCGATTCCACTTGGCGCAAAGCTGGTATCGAAAAATTCAAAATGTTGGCTTAGTAAACCAGTATAAAACTAATTCAGAGGAAGGAAAGTGGCTTCAACATCTTTTTGGCTCACCATTTCTTAATCCCGAAAATGTAAGTAAATGTTTTGTGAATCATTTTGTAACCTCTTTTTTCTCAAGATGTTAAAAGGCTCGTTTTATCGAGGTTAACAAATGCGAACGGCACTCAGGGGGTAGGGGGAGAGCGAGCGTGGATTCGAACGAGCTCGATGATATCGTATTAGAAAGATTTAAGGGGATATATTTACTAGAAAAAGGAAAGATAAAAGAATTTAAAAGGGACTAAAAAGAAAATGAGAGAAATGATGAAATAGGAAAAGGTAAATGGGCGCCACTTATTTTTTTATCATAAGGATGGGGAAATATAAGAAACCCAGATGGAAAAAAGATTCGATTATGGGGAATAGGATAGAATAATTAATAAGTTGTGGTAGATCAAGTTAAAAATTAGAAAGATATAGGAAATATAAGATAAGATACGGTAAAATTGAGTAACCCGGTAGATGTTCTGGTTAAAACTTAAAATTAAACACTTTTATTAGCAAAGCTAGAAAGAGAAAGTTATACTTACTTTTTGTTCTTACTTATCACAACAGCTCCATATATATTAATGAGATATAAATGAGTTCAAAAGCTAAGATTTATGAGTTAAATACGTCTCATTCGTGTTGTTGATGAGATTAGATCAGAATAACTTACACCAGGTCAGAAAATTAAACATATAAATAAACAATAAACAATATTTATTACTGTGTGTAGTAATAAGTCAAGCATATGAACGAAACCATAGACATATAAAATATCAACAAATCAAATAAGGTAAAATACAGTAAAACACACTAGTGTTTAATCACATATAGAAACAATATTACACATTCAATAACAGCTAAGTATTTTTATATTGTTATTTTTGTGTACCCATTTAAGCAGAATGTAATGTGAAAGGAATTTTAAAGTATCAAAATTTAATAAAAAATAATAAATCACTTTTAGCTTAAAAGATTTTTTACTCGAGTAAAAGATGAGGGTACCATATAATAGTTTAAGTTAAAACAATTAAATTAAGAGAAACATTAAGAAACCAAAAATTTACCATAAATGTGTTACAAAAATATTTAATCAGGCTCTGCGCAACGCTTTCACTGATAACTGAAACATATATTCGGTGAACTTTTCCGAATTTTCACACTTTTGGAGTCTGTAGAAAAGGTGCTGGGTTTTTTATAAAAGCCGGTAGCACTATGAATTTTATGAGCACTTCTTACGTTAATTACCCACACTTGGATATTATTCATGCGGATTTTAATTAAGTTTTTATTCCAAAGAAATAAATGGTATCCCTTCTTTTTCTGGTAGTTAAGCAATAGTAATGATATTAAAAAACTTACAGTTTGATTCCTAGATAGTAGAATTAAATGGGGCCACACCCAATTTATACGGTACAGTAGAATCTAGTGATTCTTCGGTAATAAACGACAGCTTTTTCATCAGAGAGGTTCCACACTCATTCACTGACTTTAACTTAATTAGAAACACTAAATAGCAAGTAATTCTTTGAAAATCTAAAGGAAATTTGCCGGTACTTGAATCTAGGGGTTGTACATAATGACTTGCCAGCACAGAAACCCAAGCTAGACTAAATTCGAGATCGCGGTAAAAAACCAGCGTCACTTCAAACATACCCCACTTACGCAGCGTGACCTTATTCACGAGATTTGATTGGTCAGTCTAAAAAAATCAATAGTTTGTCCGTTGAAGTTCGTTATAGAGGAGAAACTTCTGGAAGGTAAAATGATCAGGGTCGGCTTAAGTAAGAAGAAATTATAAAAAATAAAATTTTTATACCTAGAGTATTTTGAACACGCTACACAGCCCCTTCCGAAGAGAAAAAACTGGGTAGAAAACAGTTTTTAAAAAAAAAGATAAGCTATGGTTGGAACAACAGTAGTGTGTTTCAAAAAAATGAAGATGATAAAGGTAGAGAACACCGAGATGTAGAAAAGCGATCTTACGGGAGTGGTATCTATCTAGGTAAAACTTGGGTAACAGTGTTAGTTACTGAAAACAAAATAGCATTCACACTATTCGTCAACACGTTAAGGTACAAGTGAAACTACACGAGAGTTTGAAGAACCACAAGGTAGGTAAAATGTATCAGATCAACAGATCTTTGACACTACGTGACCAGATTTCTAAAAACGGTACGGGCCAACCGAAATAACTTAACTAAAAGTCGTTAAAAATTCCATCATGGAAACGTTAGTAGGTATTAGAGATTCCATTGAAATCTCGGTAAGGAAAAGTGATAAACGGTATATACATGTGGTATGATTTTCATAGAAAGCGTAATTAACAGATAACAAAGGTATTAGGTCGCATTATGACAATAACAGAAATCAGACAAATCTTAAAACCAAATTATCCTAACAGTCTTCAATCCTAGCTAGGAAAAAAAATAGAGAAAGTAATAGAGGAAAAGAAAGAGAGGAGAAAAAAATTTTATCTGTCTTCCTTACAATCTTAACAGACCCACTAGGAAAGAATTCCCAACGGCTTTCCTAGGCTTATCTCTCGTGACAAATTGCAAGGTCAAAATAAAATTCCAGAAGAAGTAGTTAAGATTGAATTTTGTCAGTCAAAAAAAGTAAAGTGATTCCAATAGTAGTCATGTTACGGACCAAAGTTCTTTAAATCAACGATATGTAAAGGTATAAAATTGTATGAAAGAACGAAAAAAAATTAAAAAAATTTCAAAAAAAATTTTCCAAAAAAATTTTCAAAAAAATTGTATTCATGTGTCTTCCACGAAGGTACGATAACCGTCTTATATCCATATCAAAGATAAAAAGTAGTTTATGGATGATGAACGAGAAATAAGGTAACTAAAAAATGTTTTCTAAACATAAAACAGTAATATAGATCTTACTGAACGATACGATAATAAATTCACAAGTGCTGACGCACCTATACGGTAGGTTAACGGTAGATAAAGGAAAAACTATTTTTTCCTTCAAGAAAAAAAATACAAGTGTGAAAACACTCATAAGGTAGGTAAACGGTAGTTACGAGAAACATATTTACTCCTTCGGTACGATATCAACAAGTGTTAATACACTTATTAGGTAAATGGACGGTAAATGAGGGAAAGTAAATTCTACTTTCGAGACGATAGAGATAAATGTTAAGGTACTTATTAAGTAGGTAAACGGTAGGCAAGAGAAAAGTATTTTCCCTTTCGAGATGACATGTTCAAGTGGTAATACACTTAAACGATAGATAAACGATAAGTATAAGTCTGAATACACTTAAACGGCAAATATAAAAGTTGGACATAGAGAAACATATAGCTAAGGAAGTTAACAAGACATAAGGAAATTGAACAAAAGAGAAAAGGGAAAAGGTTGCACTTAGTCGCCTCTTACGACAAGCAGTTTATCGCTTTGGGGGTATTCTACTTAATCCCGCCTCCTAAACGGGGAGGAGATTAACGAGAAGAATGGAGTTTGAACGAAAAAGAAAAGGGAAAGGGGTTTCATTTAGTCGCCTCTTACGACAAGCAGTTTAACACTTTGGGGGTATTCTTTATATTCCCGCCTCCCAAACGGGGAGGAGATTAACGAGAAGTATGGAGCTTGAACGAAAAAGAAAAGGGAAAGGGGTTCCATTTAGTCGCCTCTTACGACAAGCAGTTTAACACTTTGGGAGTATTCTTTATATTCCCGCCTCCCAAACGGGGAGAAGATAACGAAACACATTTACAGTTGAGTCAGGGTGAGATGTTAAAAAAAAGGTAGTAAAACAGGGGAGATAAAAAGAAAAGCTTATACGGATACTTCTAAGAAAACAAAGAACCATTCGTTCCTATTCGGAAAGTTCATCTTCAGAAGAATCATCGGAATCAGAGACATAAGACTTTGGAGTGTCAATTTCAAGCTTAATGAAGAAACTAGGGGAGATAACGAGACATATAAACAGCAGTGATAGTTTTTACTGAACGGTACGGTAGTTAAGCGAAGTGTGTTCTCACTTACAAAACGATAATTTCAAGTGTTAATACACTTGAGCTGGTAAACGGTAGTTAAGTGAAATATGTTTTCACTTACGATAAGATAATTTCAAGTGTTAGTACACTTGAACGGTAGATAAACGATAATTAAGTGAAATATGCTTTCACTTATATCAAGTGATGATTCACTTGAGCTGGTAAACGGTAGTTAAGTGAAATATGTTTCCACTTACGATAAGATAATTTCAAGTGTTAGTACACTTGAACGGTAGATTAACGATAACAATGGCGGTCATGCTGTTGTTACGTATAAAACCCAGGAAGCATAAAGGAAACGCTGTCTGGAATCCTTAATGTGAATCCTCGGTACGATAAACGATAGGTAAGTGATTTGTATGTTCTCTTATAGAAAAAAATACAACGGTACGACAGTTCAAGTAAAAACAAATCTTCCACGCTGGGACAATACAGAGATATTTGTCATGCGGACTCCACTTTTATAACCGTACAGAGAAACATTGGTTAAGTAGATGGATAGAGATAGATGATAAACGGTAAACAAAAATTTAACGAAGCGTTATTTCTCCTAATATAAGATGCAGAAAAATTAGAGAAATGAAATATATTCTCCTTTAGATAAACTACGGTAGAAAGTAGAAAAATAAGAAATATTTTTCTTTCAATAAGACACGGTAGAAAGTAGAAAAAAAATAAAAAATTATTTTCATTTAGATAAAATACGGTAGAGAATAGGATAATGAAGAATATTTTCCTTTAGATAAAATACGAAAAAAAATATAGCAAAATAAAAATTAATTTCCTTTAGGTAAAATACGATATGGAGTAGAAAAATAAAAAATTATTTTCTTTTAGATAAAATACGATAAAGAGTAGAAAAACAAAAAAATTTTCTTCTAGAAAAATTACGAAATCATCGATAAAGGAATGAAGAAGAAAATGGTCGAAAGAAAAGATATGCCGACATAAGTAGTTCCATGTTAAAGCCAGTCTTTTAATTTATGTTTGTTAACGATACGAAAAAGATAGACGAAAAAAATATTTACTAATGTTACTGTACCATTTGTTTCTTTAGCTAACATTCTTTTGAGGACTTTTTTTTTATCCTCTATTTTTCTGTTGGTGGCTGTTGCTCTGATCTTTAACTCTTAATTAATTTCGTCTGCTGTTAGAAAAGTTACTTCAAAATTGGCCATTGTGATAAGAAAAAAGTAACGAAAATTTTGATCTTAAAAGTGTGTAATTTTATTGTCGGAAAAATAGGGATTTTATCATCGGGCCCCACGTCGTGGGCGTCATTTAGTGTAACCTCTTTTTTCTCAAGATGTTAAAAGGCTCGTTTTATCGAGGTTAACAAATGCGAACGGCACTCAGGGGGTAGGGGGAGAGCTAGCGTGGATTCGAACGAGCTCGATGATATCGTATTAGAAAGATTTAAGGGGATATATTTACTAGAAAAAGGAAAGATAAAAGAATTTAAAAGGGACTAAAAAGAAAATGAGAGAAATGATGAAATAGGGAAAGGTAAATGGGCGCCACTTATTTTTTTATCATAAGGATGGGGAAATATAAGAAACCCAGATGGAAAAAAGATTCGATTATGGGGAATAGGATAGAATAATTAATAAGTTGTGGTAGATCAAGTTAAAAATTAGAAAGATATAGGAAATATAAGATAAGATACGGTAAAATTGAGTAACCCGGCAGATGTTCTGGTTAAAACTTTAAATTAAACACTTTTATTAGCCAAGCTAGAAAGAGAAAGTTATACTTACTTTTTGTTCTTACTTATCACAACAGCTCCATATATATTAATGAGATATAAATGAGTTCAAAAGCTAAGATTTATGAGTTAAATACGTCTCATTCGTGTTGTTGATGAGATTAGATCAGAATAACTTACACCAGGTCAGAAAATTAAACATATAAATAAACAATAAACAATAAACAATATTTATTACTGTGTGTAGTAATAAGTCAAGCATATGAACGAAACCATAGACATATAAAATATCAACAAATCAAATAAGGTAAAATACAGTAAAACACACTAGTGTTTAATCACATATAGAAACAATATTACACATTCAATAACAGCTAAGTATTTTTATATTGTTATTTTTGTGTACCCATTTAAGCAGAATGTGATGTGAAAGGAATTTTTAAGTATCAAAATTTAATAAAAAATAATAAATCACTTTTAGCTTAAAAGATTTTTTACTCGAGTAAAAGAT
The DNA here is from genome assembly GCA_964028335.1 of Altica lythri. Lineage (NCBI taxonomy): Eukaryota > Metazoa > Arthropoda > Insecta > Coleoptera > Chrysomelidae > Altica > Altica lythri. The sequence goes on from OZ034800.1 coordinate 50,948,001, forward strand.
GGGGGTACCATATAATAGTTTAAGTTAAAACAATTAAATTAAGAGAAACATTAAGAAACCAAAAATTTACCATAAATGTGTTACAAAAATATTTAATCAGGCTCTGCGCAACGCTTTCACTGATAACTGAAACATATATTCGGTGAACTTTTACGAATTTTCACACTTTTGGAGTCTGTAGAAAAGGTGCTGGGTTTTTTATAAAAGCCAGTAGCACTATAAATTTTATGAGCACTTCTTACGTTAATTACCCACACTTGGATATTATTCATGCGGATTATAATTAAGTTTTTATTCCAAAGAAATAAATGGTATCCCTTCTTTTTCTGGTAGTTAAGCAATAGTAATGATATTAAAAAACTTACAGTTTGATTCCTAGATAGTAGAATTAAATGGGGCCACACCCAATTTATACGGTACAGTAGAATCTAGTGATTCTTCGGTATTAAACGACAGAAACACTAAATAGCAAGTAATTCTTTGAAAATCTAAAGGAAATTTGCCGGTACTTGAATCTAGGGGTTGTACATAATGACTTGCCAGCACAGAAACCCAAGCTAGACTAAATTCGAGATCGCGGTAAAAAACCAGCGTCACTTCAAACATACCCCACTTACGCAGCGTGACCTTATTCACGAGATTTGATTGGTCAGTCTAAAAAAATCAATAGTTTGTCCGTTGAAGTTCGTTATAGCGGAGAAACTTCTGGAAGGTAAAATGATCAGGGTCGGCTTAAGTAAGAAGAAATTATAAAAAATAAAATTTTTATACCTAGAGTATTTTGAACACGCTACAATTTTATGTCCGAAATTCCCAACTCTTCGGCATATATCAAATTAGCTGATTATATGATTGACAATTATATATCAGAAGATTGCTTATTTCCTCCAACACTATGGGCTTCTAAAAGTAGCTCTCTACATTATACAACAAACCCTTGTGAATCCTTTCATTCGCACTTTCCTAAAAACTTTTACCATGCCCATCCGAATATTCATATCTTTGTAAAAACACTTGTTGAATTTCAGTGTTTAGTACATATTAAAATACAAAGTATTAATACGCCTGTCAGGATAATAACAAAAAAAGTTAGAGAGGCAGAAACTTTCACAAATAAAAAAATTTTAGAATTAAATAATGGAGAAATTACAGAATTTGAATATGTGAAATTAATCGCAAATAGATACAAAATAAAAAAATGTTAGAATTAAATAATAAAGAAATTACAGAATTTGAATATTGATAATTCTTCTGTATATAAGTTTAATATATGTTATGTAAATGAAAATTTTATTTTATTTAATTTCCTTCAAAATATTTATAAAAAAACATTAGTTGCAAATGCACTCTTACAAATAAAGTCAATTTTTACTAACTAATTATTATTAGGATTAAAGGATTAAGAAGATTTATTAAACCAGGTAAAAGTGATCAATTGAAGTATCTACTTTTATTGCCTTGAAGGGACGGTGCCCAGTTGAAGTCTACCCGATCTTAGAAGGGTTGTAAATAATAAAAAAATTAATTTAGTTTTTGAGGATTATTTATTTTTAAATTATCAGAGATTTCTTGACATCCTCTAATATAAATAAAACTTTATACCAAATAAAAATCTGTGATTTTCTTTCGCAGATTCTACTTTTTATTCAAGTGTTCTATTATAAGTTTATATGTATTTTGTAATTTTAATCTGGCTAGAGTTGTTTATTTATCTTGTTTTGTGTTAAATAATTAACTAGCCATTAATTTATTAGAAGTCATAAATATTGAATGCTATAATAAAAAATGTGATATAATTTTAAGAAGATGGACACTCGGTAAACACCTTTGAATATAAAACCTCAAAGGTAAACACACACAAATGTAACCTAATACATCTAGGTGTTTTTTCTAATCTGTGATAACAACTAAAAAAAAAAGGTTTAGAACATAAGTAAAAAATGTATCTATTCATTGTTAACTTGTTGAAATAAATTATTATTATTATTTATGTCACTAATAAAATATTAATATTAAATTTGTCGCCACTTTTTCGGAGTGTTCAACAAATGTCACAACTGTCATTCAGAAGTCAACAATGGCGGCATTCCGTTTTCTGTTTTCCGTCATTCCGTTTTCCGTAAATTTTTATGCCATGGACTGGCACCCTTACTTCGGGCGAGTGAGCATGTTCGAAATTAGGATGCAGCCAGCGGGTCAAAATACATAAGAATATACCTCGAAACTCTGTGGACTTTGATCGGTGACGAAATCGCCCTGGCAAAACTAATATAAATGCACAGTTAAAATGAAAATACTGGGAGAAGTTGATATACGTCAACAGTTGGTCAGTGTATTTAGACGTAATATCTGTTAACAAAATAGACAAGTAAGAAAGAACCAATTTTCCAAAATTTTCTATTGCAATAATTTTGTGGTTTATTCTTTAAATTTAGGAGTTTTTAAAGAGTAGTTAAACAAGGAGAGCACGGGCTATTTTTTTGAACATAACCTCATTTTTTTTGAGTTGGCTGCTTGCGCTAAATGTCAAAGGCCATTCTTCTTTTTTTCAAGTGGCCTCTGACATTTGGTGCAAGCAGCCAATTCTTCTTTTTCAAGTGGCATCTGACAGTTGACACATGCAGCCAATTCTTCTTTTTCAAGTGGCTTTTGACAGTTGACACAAACAGCCAATTCTTCTTTTTCGAGTGGCCTCTGACAGTTGACACATGCAGCCAATTCTTCTTTTTCAAGTGACCTCTAACGTTTGACACAAACAGCCAATTCTTCTTTTCGTATATTTTTGAGTTTTTCGCGCTTCACTGTAATCGTACCAACTTTACATGCCTCACATTATCTCAACTCACCCTAACTCACCCTACCACCCCTCATTATCAACCCCAGTGCCCAAATAGAATAGAATAATTTTTTGAATAAGAATAAATGTAGAAAAAAAATTCTGTGTGATGTCTGTTGTGGTATTCGAACCCACAAAGTCATGTGTATAATGTTGACGCCTTAACCAACACGGCTATCATCTGACTTAAAAAATAAAGTTGAAATGTGATAGATAAACAGCTCCGTCTACGGTTGTTGGTAAGTTAGCAGAGGCGTACTGTTGATTTTTTAGATATTTAGCAGTGCCGTACCTAACAAAAATAATAATAATAAACAAGTCTTTTCGCAATAAAGATAACAGAGTACGGATTTCGTCACGTGACATCATTGTAAAGGGGTTGCTGTATAGGGTAAGATTAAGCGTCAAAAAGACCTTATTGATAGTGCCAAAAGGGCATTATAGCTATATCTCGTAAACGGCCGAACGGATTTTGACGTGTGACGTATCATTGTAAAGGGTTTGCTGTATAGGGTAAGATAAAGCGTCAAAAAGACCTTATTGATAGTGCCAAAAGGGCATTAACGTTGTATCTCGTAAACGGCCGAACGGATTTCGACGTGTGACGTGTGACGTATCATATCATATGTAAAGGGGTTGCTGTATAGGGTAAGATGAAGTGTTCAAATCTTCTTTTCGCTACCAACTTTCGCGTTAAATACAATTAAATTTAAAAAAATTCTTTACAGAATTAAACCCGGGTCCCCCCGTATGATAAACAAATACGTTAGCCACTACACCTGTGACGTAATCGACTGATGTGTTAGAGTGATAACAGACTTAGAAATATTTTTTGAATTAAATATTAAAAGCGCGTGACCGTGGTGCATTAACTGTTAAAAATATATCACTCTTGAATAAAAAATCGAGTAATTTAAATTTTTAGACACCAAACTTTATATCATAAAACTAAAAAATTGTGAAGACAATAATAAAATGTACATTTTTTTACATCAATATAATGTTTTTTAATAAAAAATTTTCACAATAATATTAAAAAGCTTATTAAATCGTTCAGTAAGCGTTAAGAGTTAAATTGTAACCAAATCGTTATCAGAAGGTATATTTTCAAAGTTTGTTCGTTATATCACTAGGCAATAGAGTCGAAAAACATATAAACAGCATTCAGCGATAATTGTTTAAAACATTGTAGTTTGATAATATTCGTAATGGACGATGCAATACTTTTAATTAGGTCACGTGACAAAGAAAATTTGAAAGAACAGTATAAGTTATTTTGATTTATGTAACAGATTATTTTAAAAGAATTAAAATTAAAAACTAAATAAAAAAAGATGACGTGTTCTAGATAAGAACTTATTGAGAAATTATGCCTAAAAGAGTGTATGCTTTTAATAGTTAATTAAGAAATGATTTAGGAAACAAAATCCAAAATTTACCAAAATAATATAAAAAAAGACAAAAATGTCTACCTGTTATTTATCATAATTAATAAACTATAACAGTTTGAAAAGTGTTCTGTGGATTCCTTTGGAGCCCCCTTGGTTAAGAGGTTGTCACAGCTGCATACATAGAACTGGTGATATACTGTGCTAACTTCATAACCCTCGAATTGTAATAATGACTCACCAGGTTCGGTTGGAATTCTTAATATTTGGTAATAGGAGTAGGATATTTGCTCATCTTAGTTAATTATCCAGCAAAGACCACGTGGAGGTGTGAGCAACCTTTGCCTGGAGAGGATAGGTAAGTAGGAAGAATAGGGAAGGTCAAACAGCGGTGGTTCTTTAATAGGCAACAATTTCCTCTGATCATGTTTTATTTTAAACATACAAAAATACTATACGTCCTTAACTTAATAGGTGACAACTCGTTTTGTAAGCGAAAATTACAGACATCCTAAATTTACAGTACTTCTCCCACAGTGTGGTACCTGTCGTATTTCTGTGCGGAAAAAGTCGACCACCCTTTTCATACCCGAAAGAACCTCCGATATCTTCTTACTAAATAATTTATAACTTTTAAAGGTCCCTCGAAATTCACAGGCACTACTCAGGAGGCTCGAGGTAAGTAAGTAAGATATACGTTAAATTTATCCTTATTAGTATTATATCTAAAAACTACATATAGAAATGGTATAGATCCTTTAAATTGATACCTGACCACAAAAGACGAAATTAACTAAAAATAATATCGAAATACAAAATAATATTTTAATAACACATAAGATTCTTTAGATTAACCAATTTCAATATCAAAAATCTAAATCAAATAACTAAAAGATACAATTGCAATATTTAGATAAGCCTCTGATTTACGTTGAAAAGGAATTTGCGTTCTCATCAACTTTGTGGATATATAATTATATATACCGGCGGTATCGAAAGTAAGTGTCTGTTTTAGATTATTGTTATAATTTTATCTTATTAGTTTGGATGGTGCAATACTTTTTTAAAATTACGCAATACTACGTAATTAAGCATAAGAGATGCTGAACAGATCACTTTTTTTAGGTTTTCGAAAAGGTCACGTGACATGTAAAATTACGGTGAAAATTGAGAGAAATTATTGATTTAAAACTATTTATCAGTCGTTTGATTATTTACCAATTTAATGTTACCTAATTTATTTTCTAGTTTTTAAATATAAATTACCTTAGAATGAAATAATAAACTTTTTATAACTTCATAGCCCTAATAATGACTCACCAAGTTCGCTTGAAATTCTTAAAACGAAGTATGTTCCGGTAGTTGCATTAATTCAAAGAAATGTTTTATTTCCATAATGATTTAAAATAAAGCAAAAATTCTATGATTACCTTAAGACACTATAAGTCTTTTAACCTTTACAAATAATATTAAAAAAGCTTATTGCAGAAAATCGTTCAGTAAACGTTAAGAATTAAATTGTAACCAAATCGTTATCAGAAGGTATATTTTCAAAGTTTGTACGTTATATCACCAGACATTAAAGGCAAAAAAAAAACATATAAACCGCATTCAGCGATAAGTGTTTAAAACATTGTAGGCCATGCGTATTTCATACTTTATTAAAAAATAATTTTCGCTTTGATTTATTTTCAGTATTAGAATTTTCTATTCTGACAAAGATTCTGTGACTATCAACTTAAAAGTGTTTCACAAAAAAATTGTTTTACCTTTACTTTTATAACAAATTGATTTTTTCTAGAGTTTTTAAATATAAATACCTGTAAAATAAACTTCTTATTATTATGGATGATGCAACACTTTTTAAAATTACGCAATATTACATGTCAACAGTTTAAAATACTCTTATTAGATGAAAAACTTAGTGGTTTTCGGTAATGGAACTCCCTCCCTCCACCACAATTTTATTATATCTATTCGCGTGTTAGTCGACAGGTGCAGAGACAAGTCTGAACAAGTCGAACCGATGGGTTGGAATAGAAAATATTAATGCGGTATATTAAACTTAAAAAATAGCAAATTTTGGGGATTTTGTTAGTAAAAATGTTGTTTTATAGTGACAAAAATGCATTGTTTGTACTTAAAATACGTCAGTCTAAAAACGATCATTTTTTTAAACGTTTTTAACACTTTAACGCACTTAACGTTTTTAAAAAAATTTCGGTAGTTGTCTGTAGACAATACATTTTGGTTCAATTATCTATTAAATTGCTGACTGTAATAATCTTTGTAAAAGTATAAAATATTTTACAAACCTAACTCTAAGATGACATCATTTTAATGAAGAAACAATAAAAGATAAGAAATGCAACTAAGCGGTTTTATATAATCTAAATAAAAATGATGACCTAATTAATGCAGTTATTTATCAGGAAGCTATGAGTCATCCCGATGCATAAAGGTTTGGAATTTGTAGACAGTAGCGTCACATAATATGATTAGTAAATAATATAAAAAACAACATAGAGAATATATTGGAAACGCGGTAATTAGGTTTTAATTTTTATCGACGCCTATGTGTTTCGGCTAAGTCGTACATATTTAAAGAGTGGTCTGGAGGTTATTTCTTCATTATTGTTGTGCTCTCTTGACATCCAGTTCAGTGCAAGAGCTCTTCTGTTACATACTTATAAAGGTAAGAATTTTTATTTTATTTAATTTTATTTTTGAGTTTATTTAATTATTTGTTTATGTAATTTTATTTTTGAGTTGATTTAATTTTATTTTTCTTCAGTTAAGTTTATTTTTCATGATTTATTTGTATTAATTTTAGTTTTGAGTTTATTTAATTTTATAAATTTTATTTTTGAGATTATGTAATTTCATTTTTCTTCAGTTAAGTTTATTTGTTTATGTAATTTTATTTTTGAGTTGATTTAATTTTATTTTTCTTTAGTTAAGTTTATTTTTTATGATTTATTTGTATTAATTTTATTTTTGACTTGATTTAATTTTATTAATTTTATTTTTGAGATTATGTAATTTCAGTTTTCTTCAGTTAAGTTTATTTAATTTTTAGGTGAATTTTATTGTGAGTTGAGTAAACCGATTCAGAGCAAATTTTTGGTGGAAATCAATTGGTTCAAGTGCAAGAGCTCTCTTGACATCCAGTTCAGTTTCAAGTGCAAGAGATCTTCTGTTACATCCAGTTCAGTGCAAGAGCTCTTCTGTTACATACCCACAAAGATAAGAATTTTTATTTGCAATTATGAATAACGATAGGTCTAATGCTATTGTAAAAGAATTATCTATATCATATAAAGCGTTAATCACCAACTTTTCACACAGAGAAGCTAACAAATTAATCAAAAAAATTAAACGACATATTATCAGTTTTCAGAAAGATATTCGGGGGGGAAATTTGGATATTGGGACTTTAAGAAATTTACAAAAAAATTTGGGGCATTTAAAAACGTTTAAGGAAGCAATTATTAATTTGTCTAAGCAGGGATCGGGGTTAACTGAAAAATTAGGGGTAAAATGGGTTGATTTAGAATCTGCTTTTCATTCAAGAATTAGGACTGCTGTTATCGTTAATTTAAAACATAAAGACCTTAATAGTTTTTTTGGTGATGCGTTTAGGCTAGTTAAGAGTAGAATAGCTAACAGTTTGAAAAAATTTAATATGATTAAAGTAAATACAACATTTTGCGGGGAATTTATTAAAAAATCTAAGGAAATTGAAGACATTTTGGAGTTTAAATATTTTAACACAAAAAACGCGGTAATAGATGCAGGCACGGATCTTGCATTGTTGTTCAATGAAAAAATTGTTGATAAAGTAATGAGTAAATTATCGGAATTTCAACTTAAAGAGTCTGGATGGGCTTTAGACAAAATTATTTCACTGGAAATTAACATCAATAAAAATGAGATAGGTAACGGTGCTTCATCATACATTAAGCTACCTGATCCTATACTAAAAAAGCAAGCATGTATTAATATTAAAAATTTAGATGAAGCATGTTTTTATTGGTCGGTAACAGCATCATTGTATCCAGTTAATAAAAACGTAGATTTGGTAAAATCGTATCCTCACTATGCAGCAGTTTTAAAAACACAAGGTTTGGACATGCCAATGCCACTACACAAAATTTCAAAATTTGAAAAATTAAATAATATTTCAATTAATGTGTACGCTTTAGAATTAAATGCCGCAAAAGATAAACCGGTTTACACAATTTATCCTGCCCGACTAACAAAAGAAAAATTAAATAAACATGTAAATTTATTGCTTATTCAGGACAAATACTTTCCAAAATTAAATGATTATGAAGCTCCATCAATGGATACGGAAAATGAAGATATCAAATATCACTATTGTTTAATCAAAGATTTATCTCGACTAATATCAAGTCAAGTTAACAAACATAATGGGCAAAAATATATTTGTGATCGATGTTTAAATTACTTTAGTAGTCAGGAAAAATTAAGCAATCATGATGAATACTGCAAAGATCTGAACAATTGCAAAATATCGTACCCACCATTTGATCATGTAGAGTTTAAAAACCACGTATACAAGCAGACTACACCTTTTGTCATTTATGCAGACTTTGAGTCAGTGCTACGTCCTCATAACAAGAACTTGGGAAAACATACACGAAAGTTTCAGAAACATGAGGCGTATAGTGCAGGATATTATCTTAATTGCTCCTATGATAGTTCGCTATCATTTTACACTGAATATTGTGGAGAAGACTGCATGGATTGGTTCGCTGCTGAAATGACAAGGATGGCTAAATTTATTGAAGACAAAATTAAACATATCGAACCAATGATTGTCAAGCCTAATTTACTTAATGCAACAACATGTCATATATGTGAGCACCCCTTCAAAGAGAAGGATACTATCGTACGAGACCATTGTCATTTCTCTGGAGATTTTAGAGGGTTTGCGCATGAGCATTGCAACTTAAATTTTAGAAAACAGTTTGTTGTACCTGTAGTCTTTCATAACTTGTCGGGATACGACTTACATTTTTTAATTAGAGATTTATCCAAAAAAGGTAGTATAAGCTTGCTCCCTATAAACAAAGAAAAATACATTTCATGTACATTAAGTAATGACGAGAGCGAAGTAAAGTTTAGATTCATAGACTCGCTGCGATTTTTAGATTCCTCCTTAGATAAACTGTCTGCTTTACTAGAACCATCAGATCTACATTATCTACGTTCACAATTTCCCAATTTAACATCTGAACAATTTGAACTATTAAGTAGAAAAGGGGTGTTTCCTTATAAATACATTGATTCAATGGAAAAATTAGACGATACGGAACTGCCATCCAAAGATAAATTTTATAGCACACTAACAGATGAAAATATTACTGACGATTTATACACGCATGCACAAAAGGTTTGGCAATCATTTGAAATAAAAAATTTAAAAGAATATAGCATGCTGTACATGAAAACAGATATCTTGCTTTTAGCATCTGTGTTTGAATGTTTTCGTGAAAAATGTCGAAAAACGTATGGTCTCGATCCTGCTTGGTATTATACGCTCCCCGGTTATACGTGGGATGCAATGTTAAAATATACCAAATCTAAATTGGAAATACTCAAAGATATAGACCAAATCATGTTTATAGAGAAAGGTATAAGAGGAGGAATCAGTCAATGCAGCAATAGATATGCTAAAGCAAACAACAGATACATGCAAAATTTTAATCGAAAAGAATCTGAAAAATATTTAATGTACTTGGATGTCAACAATTTATATGGTTGGGCAATGAGTCAACCTCTTCCGTATGGAGGATTCCAATGGACTGATACAAACATCGATGTGACTCAAATACCAGACGATGCTGATGAGGGATATATCCTCGAAGTGGATATAGAATACCCTCAGCATTTACATGGTCTACACAACGATTTACCGTTTTGCCCAGAACATCGAAAACCCCAAGGATCGAAAATACAAAAACTAATGACCACTTTATATGACAAAGAAAAATACGTAATACATTATCGAAATTTAAAGCAGGCTATAAAACATGGATTGAACGTGAAAAAGATTCACAGAGTGTTGAAATTTCAACAGTCTGCTTGGTTGCGGCCCTATATTGAATTAAATACTAGACTAAGAACAGCTGCCAAAAATGATTTTGAAAAGAATTTATATAAACTAATGAATAACGCTGTATTTAGCAAGACGATGGAGAATATAAGGAAACACCGAATTGTAAAACTCGTAAGATCTTGGGAGGGTCGATATGGAGCAAAGAACTTGATAAGCAGTCCTAGGTTTAGTTCGAGAAAAATCTTTGACGAAAACCTTGTAGCGATAGAGCTTCATAAAACCGAACTGGTATTTAATAAACCATTGTACATTGGCATGTCGATTCTTGATTTGTCAAAGACGTGTATGTATGACTTTTATTACAGTTTTCTACTTCCTACGATGGGTGTAGACAACTGTAAACTTTTATACACCGATACCGACGCGTTTCTTCTAGAACTGCAATGCAATGATGTTTATACCGAATTAATTAAAGCCTATCCAGAAAAATTTGACACCTCAGACTATGAAACAAACAATGCGTACGGAATTTCACTCTTAAATAAAAAAGTCATAGGATTAATGAAAGATGAATGCAACGGCAAACTTTTAACAGAATTTGTGGGGTTGCGTTCAAAAATGTACTCGTATTTAACAGAGGGTGATAAATGCGTTAAAAAATCAAAAGGGGTTAAAAAGAATGTCGTTGAAAAGAAAATTACTTTTGATGATTACCTTTCTTGTCTGAGAGATAGTAAATTGAAAACAGTTAACCAATGCACGTTCCGTTTCTACAATCACAATGTGTTTACAATCGAACAAACCAAAATCGGTCTAAGTCCACACGATGATAAACGCTTTTTATGCAATGGATCTTTTGACACTTTAGCATGGGGCCATCGCGATATAATGCTCGATTAATGCTACTTATAATTGGGAAATAAAAAATAGTTGTAAATTAATTAGTTTTTAGTTTTCTATTGTTTATTGTATATCTAACATTAAATAACAGTTGTAAAGTAATTAGGTTAGTTTTTAGTTTTCTATTGTTTATTGTATATCGAAAATTTTTTATGTTTACAATAAATTTTTAATCTGAATCTATGGTGTATTATTTTCTTTTAAATATGTTCCGTTGAAACGACCAAAATAACGTTCAAATTCGTCGTTTAGACGTCTATTTTTTGACACTTTGACGTTCATGAATTTAATAACGAAAAAAACGATGAAAAGTGTCACTTTTTGTCACTTTGAAATAATGTTTTTCCATAAGAAATACATGTAAATCGAAAATATCTTCTTACCTATTTTTAAAACGTTGAAACGACAAATTTTAACGCTATCTTGACGTTTGAACGTTTCACATTTTAGAACTGTGACGTTCATGAATTTTATAACGATAAAATAACATTTTTTGATGCTATTATTATCGATTTTGAAATAAAAGTCATGTCTATTTCCTGTTAACATATCCTCCTTACAAAGTTGTGGTCTGGGAAAATTAAATAAAATACTAAAAGTACTTTTAATAACTTTGTTTTTATACTGCTCATTGGGCTTTGATCGTGAATATTATTTAAAGTTTAGTTTTATTTCTTAAACAGTTTTAACTTTACGTTACTTTTAAGTTTTATCATTATTTATCCTAACATTTTTTAATTTTTTTATTTGTCTAAGTTGTATCATAATTTTTTATAATATGTCTTAAACGTTTTTCTTAATAGTTCTCAGATTTTATAAAATTCTTTTGTTGTTTCAATCTGTATGCTAGTTTTATATCCTTTATACCCTAAACCAAAATGTATTGTCTACAGACAACTACCGAAATTTTTTTAAAACGTTAAGTGCGTTAAAGTGTTAAAAACGTTTAAAAAAATGGCCCTTGGTAAGCCAGGCGCATCAGTAGATTTATATTAATTGAATATATTAAAAGTATACGTTTTAGAAAAAAATGTTTTAGATAAAAGTTGTAGGTCTCTTTAAAACAAACAAAAAAGTCCTCTAACATTTTTTTGTACAGGGTGAAGTAAAAAAGTTACGAATTTTTTTCCATTTTGATTTAATGTCACGCCCAAACGGCCTTACCGATTTGGCCCATTAACGAACTCGACCGAGATTTTTGGACGATTGATTTTTGTACCAAATTTCATTTCGATCCGTTAAGAAATGCGACCGCTATCGTGTCCACAAATTTCGTTATATCGGAACTATACATATATATATACATATATATATATATATAAACTTTTGAACGGAAGGTGTTTTTGAGGTCAGGGGGGCCCAAAACGAAAAACTGTAGTGAAATTTTCCCGAAGTCGTGACTTGCGAACCAGCTGAATAGTAGATATAAATCTACTAAAATGATCGTTTTTAGACTGACGTATTCCTCTACAATTGCATTGACAATAACAGTAATTATTACACTTTCTACAAGCAAGTCCGTCTACCTCATCAAAATTTAACCTATTGAAACACTTATATTTACAACAATATGTAGCGTCTGTCATGGTTTTTTAGAAAGTTTTTTATATTTTCGCCGTGTTCTGTGTCTCTGTGTCATTCCGTGGAATTTGTAATCGAATTTAAACCTATTTCCTGACTACCTAGAGCTCTGAAATTTTCAGGATAGCTAAGAACTGGATGACAATGCATGTTTCAAGTGTGTTTAGGCATATACATAGATTTCGAAATTTATACCGAATTGATATTAAACATGATCTAAGTTGTGTATAGATAATATTATTTTGAAAGTAATTAAACAAATCGTTCGTAGCGTAGTTGGTTAGGAGGCGGATCAGTCCACTTGTGACAGTTCTGTTATGTTATCATAATGGGATCGATTACGCGACAGAGAAGTTTTTTTTTCTTTTTTTTTTGTTCTTACATGTGAAAACAGTAATTATTATTTTAACTGGTAATAAAATAAACTGTTTTAGAAAGTTTTTAGATACAACTACCCTTGATTTTGTTAACAAGGAAACAATCTTCTCTATGATCAATCACAGCGTTGTATGACTTAATATTTTTACAATGTCAGGGATGCTGTGCATTGTTGAGATGACACAAAATATGACCTATAAATCAGTAAAAAACTTTCTATTATAAAAAGTTCTTTTTGTAAATTGTGCTTATTGTAAACTAATAATATTTCAAGATTAAATTATAATTTTAAATAAAGCAAACGATATTATACAAAATAATTTATTGGACACAATTAGAGTTGGGTTAAAATATCATCAAAGTTAATACTACTTTGTACTTTTTTTGATGTCGATGGACCATTATCGTTGTTATCATCTTCGTCTTCATCATCATCATCATTGTCATCCTCAATTGCTAGAGGTTCCATGTACTTACGCTTACCCACAAGCCTTTTCTTCTCTAGCTCTACATTCTCCTCGTCCAATAAATTGTAATTGTACCTTCGTACAACTTTTTCTAATTCCTTAAATTCTTCTTTATTATCAATTTTCGCTCTCATATATCGAATTGGAAGATTTCCAAATTTTCTTTTTAACGTTTGGGTCCTTGGTGAATAAGTTAAGGAAATCATTACCTTGTCCCCTTTCACTGTCATCTGTTTTACTCCATATCTAAAATTTGTAAATAATGAAATAATATTAATAATAATAATAATAGTACATGAATAAATTCATAAATATGAAAGAATATATAAAAACCAAAATTAAAAGATAAAAAATAATAAAAAATAATAAAAAATAAAATAAAAAATAAAATAAACAAAACATTATACTTACTGAAAAATTTGCTTCATAACCAATAGAGCTGTTTTCGTTGGAAAGTGTACTTTGTCTTTGGTAATCACTATTAAAGTTGATGGTACTGTTGCCATTTTGGAACTGTCTAATTGTGTTAAATTAATGAGATGTATTTATACATGAAAAAATGCATATTCAACAAAATATTGAACGTCATCAAAAATACGTATTGAAATACATACATACTACATAAAATGCAGAAATTGCAAATTTTGCTTAACAACAGATTTTGATTCAATAAGATCACGTGTAAGGCAACAAGATTACACAAGTAACTAGAAAATTGCAATTTGGATGATATCTATGTTGCTAGGTTAAATTTATCTCTATGAAATATAACATGATGCGGGAAACGCAGAATTGCAATTTATGCGATTATATAAAACCGCTTAGTTGCATTTCTTATCTTTTATTGTTTCTTCATTAAAATGATGTCATCTTAGAGTTAGGTTTGTAAAATATTTTATACTTTTACAAAGATTATTACAGTCAGCAATTTAATAGATAATTGAACCAAAATGTATTGTCTACAGACAACTACCGAAATTTTTTTAAAAACGTTAAGTGCGTTAAAGTGTTAAAAACGTTTAAAAAAATGATCGTTTTTAGACTGACGTATTTTAAGTACAAACAATGCATTTTTGTCACTATAAAACAACATTTTTACTAACAAAATCCCCAAAATTTGCTATTTTTTAAGTTTAATATACCGCATTAATATTTTCTATTCCAACCCATCGGTTCGACTTGTTCAGACTTGTCTCTGCACCTGTCGACTAACACGCGAATAGATATAATAAAATTGTGATGGAGGGAGGGAGTTCCATTACCGAAAACCACTAAGTTTTTTATCTAATAAGAGTATTTTAAACTGTTGACATGTAATATTGCGTAATTTTAAAAAGTATTGCATCATCCATAATAATAAGAAGTTTATTTTACAGGTATTTATATTTAAAAACTCTAGAAAAAATCAATTTATTATAAAAGTAAAGGTAAAACAATTTTTTTGTGAAACACTTTTAAGTTGATAGTCACAGAATCTTTGTCAGAATAGAAAATTCTAATACTGAAAATAAATCAAAGCGAAAATTATTTTTTAATAAAGTATGAAATACGCATGGCCTACAATGTTTTAAACACTTATCGCTGAATGCGGTTTATATGTTTTTTTTTGCCTTTATTGTCTGGTGATATAACGTACAAACTTTGAAAATATACCTTCTGATAACGATTTGGTTACAATTTAATTCTTAACGTTTACTGAACGATTTTCTGCAATAAGCTTTTTTAATATTATTTGTAAAGGTTAAAAGACTTATAGTGTCTTAAGGTAATCATAGAATTTTTGCTTTATTTTAAATCATTATGGAAATAAAACATTTCTTTGAATTAATGCAACTACCGGAACATACTTCGTTTTAAGAATTTCAAGCGAACTTGGTGAGTCATTATTAGGGCTATGAAGTTATAAAAAGTTTATTATTTCATTCTAAGGTAATTTATATTTAAAAACTAGAAAATAAATTAGGTAACATTAAATTGGTAAATAATCAAACGACTGATAAATAGTTTTAAATCAGTAATTTCTCTCAATTTTCACCGTAATTTTACATGTCACGTGACCTTTTCGAAAACCTAAAAAAAGTGATCTGTTCAGCATCTCTTATGCTTAATTACGTAGTATTGCGTAATTTAAAAAAAGTATTGCACCATCCAAACTAATAAGATAAAATTATAACAATAATCTAAAACAGACACTTACTTTCGATACCGCCGGTATATATAATTATATATCCACAAAGTTGATGAGAACGCAAATTCCTTTTCAACGTAAATCAGAGGCTTATCTAAATATTGCAATTGTATCTTTTAGTTATTTGATTTAGATTTTTGATATTAAAATTGGTTAATCTAAAGAATCTTATGTGTTATTAAAATATTATTTTGTATTTCGATATTATTTTTAGTTAATTTCGTCTTTTGTGGTCAGGTATCAATTTAAAGGATCTATACCATTTCTATATGTAGTTTTTAGATATAATAATAATAAGGATAAATTTAACGTATATCTTACTTACTTACTTTGAGCCTCCTGAGTAGTGCCTGTGAATTTCGAGGGACCTTTAAAAGTTATAAATTATTTAGTAAGAAGATATCGGAGGTTCTTTCGGGTATGAAAAGGGTGGTCGACTTTTTCCGCACAGAAATACGACAGGTACCACACTGTGGGAGAAGTACTATAAACTTAGGGTTTCTGTAAGACGAATCTACAAAGTTCGCTGTAACCTATTAAGTTAAGTACGTATAGTATTTTTGTATGTTTAAAATAAAACATGATCAGAGGAAATTGTTGCCTATTAAAGAACCGCTGCTGTTTGACCTTCCCTATTCTTCCTGCTTACCTATCCTCTCCAGGCAAAGGTTGCTCACACCTCCACGTGGTCTTTGCTGGATAATTAACTAAGATGAGCAAATATCCTACTCCTATTACCAAATATTAAGAATTCCAACCGAACCTGGTGAGTCATTATTACAATTCGAGGGTTATGAAGTTAGCACAGTATATCACCAGTTCTATGTATGCAGCTGTGACAACCTCTTAACCAAGGGGGCTCCAAAGGAATCCACAGAACACTTTTCAAACTGTTATAGTTTATTAATTATGATAAATAACAGGTAGACATTTTTGTCTTTTTTATATTATTTTGGTAAATTTTGGATTTTGTTTCCTAAATCATTTCTTAATTAACTATTAAAAGCATACACTCTTTTAGGCATAATTTCTCAATAAGTTCTTATCTAGAACACGTCATCTTTTTTCATTTAGTTTTTAATTTTAATTCTTTTAAAATAATCTGTTACATAAATCAAAATAACTTATACTGTTCTTTCAAATTTTCTTTGTCACGTGACCTAATTAAAAGTATTGCATCGTCCATTACGAATATTATCAAACTACAATGTTTTAAACAATTATCGCTGAATGCTGTTTATATGTTTTTCGACTCTATTGCCTAGTGATATAACGAACAAACTTTGAAAATATACCTTCTGATAACGATTTGGTTACAATTTAACTCTTAACGCTTACTGAACGATTTAATAAGCTTTTTAATATTATTGTGAAAATTTTTAATTAAAAAACATTATATTGATGTAAAAAAATGTACATGTTATTGTTGTCTTCACAATTTTTTAGTTTTATGATATAAAGTTTGGTGTCTAAAAATTTAAATTACTCGATTTTTTATTCAAGAGTGATATATTTTTAGCAGTTAATGCACCACGGTCACGCGCTTTTAATATTTAATTCAAAAAATATTTCTAAGTCTGTTATCACTCTAACACATCAGTCGATTACGTCACAGGTGTAGTGGCTAACGTATTTGTTTATCATACGGGGGGACCCGGGTTTAATTCTGTAAAGAATTTTTTTAAATTTAATTGTATTTAACGCGAAAGTTGGTAGCGAAAAGAAGATTTGAACACTTCATCTTACCCTATACAGCAACCCCTTTACAATGATACGTCACACGTCGAAATCCGTTCGGCCGTTTACGAGATACAACGTTAATGCCCTTTTGGCACTATCAATAAGGTCTTTTTGACGCTTTATCTTACCCTATACAGCAACCCTTTTACAATGATACGTCACACGTCAAAATCCGTTCGGCCGTTTACGAGATATAGCTATAATGCCCTTTTGGCACTATCAATAAGGTCTTTTTGACGCTTAATCTTACCCTATACAGCAACCCCTTTACAATGATGTCACGTGACGAAATCCGTACTCTGTTATCTTTATTGCGATAAGACTTGTTTATTTTTATTATTTTTGTTAGGTACGGCACTGCTAAATATCTAAAAAATCAACAGTACGCCTCTGCTAACTTACCAACAACCGTAGACGGAGCTGTTTATCTAACACATTTCAACTTTATTTTTCAAGTCAGATGATATCCGTGTTGGTTAAGGCGTCAACATTATACACATGACTTTGTGGGTTCGAATACCACAACAGACATCACACAGAATTTTTTTTCTACATTTATTCTTATCCAAAAAATTATTCTAAGTTCTATTTGGGCACTGGGGTTGATAATGAGGGGTGGTAGGGTGAGTTGAGATAATGTGAGGCATGTAAAGTTGGTACGATTACAGTGAAGCGCGAAAAATTCAAAAATATACGAAAAGAAGAATTGGCTGTTTGTGTCAAACGTTAGAGGCCACTTGAAAAAGAAGAATTGGCTGCATGTGTCAACTGTCAGAGGCCACTCGAAAAAGAAGAATTGGCTGTTTGTGTCAACTGTCAGAGGCCACTTAAAAAAGAAGAATTGGCTGCATGTGTCAACTGTCAGAGGCCACTTGAAAAAGAAGAATTGGCTGCTTGCACCAAATGTCAGAGGCCACTTGAAAAAAAGAAGAATGGCCTTTGACATTTAGCGCAAGCAGCCAACTCAAAAAAAAGTGAGGTTATGTTCAAAAAAATAGCCCGTGCTCTCCTTGTTTAACTAATAAATTTTAGTGCTGAATAAGATGTAGCGTATTTAAATGAACATCACAAGCAATTAAAAATTGATTGTTTCACTATGGGTTAGCTTGAAATTGATTATAAAAGCAGAATACGTGTCTTTTATATCAGGTAAAACTACGGATGTAGCAAATATTTTCCAGATGCTCATAATATTAGACACCTTTTAAGGTTAGCTGAAAGCCATATATCAGAAACTAATGGACATAGAAAGTTAGGACAAAAATATTTGTATCAAAGCGACCATGAGAAAATCTTGGAAATTATTTTTAAGTTCCGCAATCAAAAGTCCAGTATTAAAATGTTCAATTTCTGCGATATTTCCACGTTAAGGTAAAATTTTAGTACAGTGAAACCTTTGTTTACGGACACCTCTTAATATCGGACAACTCTATATATCGGACAAATGGCCAGATTAAAAAAGTTTACTAAGGTATTTTATGTATTAATTCCCTCTATATAATGGACCCTTTATATAATGGACGCGGACAGATAATTGTATATACGACTAATGCTATTTTATTGAAATGGACCTCCTTTTATCGGACAGGTACCTATAAAAAATTATTTATTGTAAGAACACTAAATTGTATCAAATATTATAAATATTAAATGGTCGATGTGTTTGAAAATGTTTTCAAAAACTCGTAAAGCGATAGAATAATTAATATTCTGCAACATTTGTTGATTGGTTAAATATTATCTACTTATATTTAAAATTTTATTGAAATGGTTAGAAACCATCGTGTTGTATTGAATTTTGACCCCCTGCTATTTACCCTAAATTGTCATTGAAATTATCTTTTAAATATCTAATGGATGTATTTTATTGTTTTGTTTTATGTACCATTAGATGATATTAAAATCAAATTAAACAGTGATGCACAATCAGTTTTTATATATTTTTATATTTTTATGCAGAAAGAGTGCTTGTTGATTAAAAGTTTGCTGTTGATCAGTTGTTGTAGATTATTTGATATGAAAGGTCAAAAAGAAAACATTTAAGTTTAACTGAAAAAATTGAAATTATCAAAGAGAGTGAAAAAAGCAGTGAAAGTGTTCGGAAACTGGCAGCAAAATATAAAGTAGGAAAATCTCAAATCAGTGATATTTTAAGGAATAAAGCTGAATTACTCAAGTGTCTAAATGACAGTGTTAATAGTGAAATGAAAAGAAAATTTCCTAAAACTAAAGGACTGGCTGTAGATCAAACAGTATTTGACTGGTTTCGCATGGTAAGGAATAAACATATTCCTATATCAGGATCCTTAATTAAAGAAAACGCGTTAGAAGCTGCTAGAGAACTCAAATTTGATAATTTTAAGGCTTCTAACGGATGGTTAGAAAAATTCTGTACGCGACACAGCGTAACATTTAAGTCTAATTGAGGAGATGCGGCTCATATTGAACTTAATATCGTAGAAGATTGGAACATTAAATTAAAATGTTTTCTGGAAGAATACTTAGCACGAGACATTTTTAACATCGATGAAACCGGGTTGTTGTTCTACAGAGCACTGCCGAATAAAACATTTTCTTTAAAAAACGAAATATGTACAGGTGAAAAGTCCGCAAAGGACAGATTAACAATTTTATTCTGTACAAACTTGCTCGGCGATAAAGAAAATCCATTAGTTATAGGGACGGCAAAAAGTCCAAGATGTTTCAAAGGCAACCATATTGATAAATTGCCTTAAGAATGGGTATCTAATAAAAAAGCATGGATAACACAAGATATTCTTATTTCTTGGTTACATCAATTTGATAGGAAAATGGCGAAACAGAAAAGAAATGTTTGTTTATTTTTGGACAATGTACCTTCACATCCGACCAGTATTGTTCCTAGCAATATTAAGTTTATTTTTTTTCTCCTCATACTACCTGTCATAGTCAGCCTCTTGATCAAGGAATCATCCAACATTTTAAAATTATTTATAGGAAATTTGTTGTCAAACGTTTGCTTGTATTTACGGAAACAGAGCCGTCAATAAAAAAAATAGAGAAAAGTACTGTTAAGGAAAAAGAAAATATGGACAATATGCCGTTGACAACACTTGTGCACAGTAAAAATGATTTGGATTTAAAAACATATGATAAATGTTTACATACAGAAAATCCAAACATTGACATTAAAGACTGTGTGGAACAAATTGTATCTAATCTCAGACAATGAAGATTTCATTGAATTTCCAACAGCTACCATTAATAACATTACGGAAGCATGTGAGAAATTAGGAGAATTAGAAAAATACTTCTTAAAAAACGACATTGCTGCTTCAAACAAAATGATGGAAGTTCTAATGACATGTGAAACTGAGTTTTACAATCAAAATTAAAGCGTTTAAAACAAACTTTGATTTCAGATTTTTTTAAAATTTAGGTCTATGTATGTATTATGTATGTGTATATACTTATATGAAACTATTTTAGATATAACTATTTTAGATATTTATACTTCTGTAAATTGTATAAATAAATATCTTTATATTTCTTTCAAAGAGTTTATATATATATATATATATATATATATATATATATATATATATATATATATATATATTTATATGTATATATATATATATATACTACATATTTTCAACTCATTTAATAAACATCTTCAATTTACAGTTGAAACAGAAACAGATTACAGCATTCCATTTTTAGATAGAAAGGTAATAAGAGCAAAGAACAATAGCATTGTATCGGATTGGTACCAGAAACCAACTGCTTCTGGTAGATATATAAACAATTACTCGAACCATCCAACAAGTCAAAAATTTAACACTATTGTAGCTATGAAAAACAGAGTAATGACCATTAGTAATGATAATTTTCTTCAAAAAACCTAAACATTTTGTTCCAAATGTTTCGCAACAATGGTTACCCTAAACATATTTAAAAAAAATTAATTTACAACAGCAATTTTTATGATGGTCCTACCGATGACTCAAATAGTAGACCAATGATATACAAAAAACTACCATTTATTAATGGGCTTACACACTCTGTTTTATCCATATTTAGACATGTCCCTAACATTAACGAGCCAGAAACATGCATGTCTGCGGTTACCATTCCTACTTGTGACCCTATGATCCTTTTTGCGTACATGCCCATAAATTTTCCCCTTTTGTTTGTCTGCAGTACGCATACTTGGCACCCTTTTTTGTTTTACAACCTGGGCTTGGAACGGCTCAAACACAATGAGTCAAACACTGGTCCTAGCTCGGAAATGTGGGCACAGCTGGCCAAAGACACAAATGGCGATAGGACTCCTGTGCGAGTTATATATATATATATATATATATATATATATATATATATATATATATATATACAAAGAACTGATTCTAACCAGAGCTGATAAAGGTAACATAACAGTGCTAATACAAAGAACAGATTACTCACAATTAGCTAATAACATTGTAAATAATAAAAAATATTACCGAATTATAAATACAAATCCAATTTCAACAATTTTACACAAAGCTTATGCTCTGACCAAACAATATAAAAATATTTTTACCACTAACGAATTAAAGAAACTTAGAGCTTCCGCAGCCACAACTCCAAAATTTTATGGCCTTCCAAAGGTTCACAAACCGACGCTTGCTTTAAGACCCATAGTTTCCTCTGTTAATGCACCAACCGACAAAATAGCTCAGTATATTTCAGATACTCTCACACTTGCATATAACTATGACAATGAATACTTTACAAAAGACTCGTTTGCTTTCTCAGATTTTATACAAGGAAAACAGCTACCTTTTAGACTTTGTAATCATAAGCCTAGATGTGGTATCTCTTTTTACGAATATTCCGTATGACCTAATTAAAGATAGTATCAACAAACGTTGGCCCACCATCAGTGACCACACTAAATTAGATAAAAAAGCATTTTTTGAATTTACAGATTTTGTTAACAACAACACATATTTTGCATTCGAAGACAAGTTCTATAAACAAGTTTTTGGTACACCAATGGGTAGCTCTGTCTCTCCCATATACGCTCAGTATGTCATGGACGACCTCTTAGAAGTAGTGGTTCCAAAACTACCATTTAGAATTGTTTTCTTAAAAAAATATGTAGATGACATGATTTTGGCAGTTCCTAAGGATGCCATACAAGATACTTTAGATATTTTCAATTCTTACAACCCTCATATCCAGTTCACAGTAGAGTCAGAAACTAATAACAGTGTTCCTTTTCTTGACACCAAGTTGATCAGAAAAGAAGACAACTCGTTAATCACTGACTGGTATGTAAAGCCATCAAGTTCAGGCAGATACCTACATTATCACTCCTTCCATCCCATAAAAATGAAAATTAATCTAGTTATGGCTTTGAAAAATAGGATTGTCAAACTATGTCATCCATCTTTAAGAGAAAAAAAACTTAAAATATTATTTAACACACTAAGGGAAAATAGCTACCCTAAACAACTACTGAACAAGCTAATCAGGAACACAAGTAATAGAGAGGTAATAAATGACATGCCGGCGATTATGGGACGGCCCGAACCTACTAATGACAACAAATTTGGTTCATTACCATATCTTGGGAAACTTTCTTTACAAATTCAAAAAATGTTTAGGAATGAAAACGTTAAAATAGCTAGTAAAAACATCTTAACAATTAATAGTATCTATTCAAAAGTCAAACAAAAAGAGGAACCACATATGCAAACTAACTGCATCTATAGCATACCTTGTATAAATTGTGATAGAAAGTACACAGGACAAACCTTACGAAGTCTCCATCAACGTATTACGCAACATAAAAGTGATCTGAGGAATAAAAAATGTTCATGTGCATTGGCAGAGCATGCTATGGACACAGGGCATGACATTAACTTTGCGGAAGCGAAAGTTTTAGATATAGAACAAAAATACAGAAAAAGACTAACTCTTGAGGCTTTTTACATCCATAGTAACCAACCTAGTATGAATAAAAAGTCTGATACGGATAACATCAGTCAGATATACACATATTTATTGGAGATGTCCACCAGCAGGTCAGGGGTAAATGAATTATCAGATTCCACATCCTAATCACCTTTTTCGCCCATGAGTTGTTGCTGGATATCTTCTAATAAGTTTAACAACAAGTTTTAGTATTTTAAAATTCAAATATGTTTTTTCGCGCCTCTCATTTGAGTTGGTACGAGTAATGTTGGTTGTCCTGAACCATTCAAGTTAAAAAAAGCTAAATTAGTAAAAAACTGAGTAAACAAGTAAAATTCCATTAGTTTCTAAGAATAATTACGATGTAGATATTTTAAAATTAACAACGAACAAATATAGTAAAAAATGTGTGCTGTTCTTGTAAAATTCTATGGTTTCCCTTTTATAACTCACTTACTAGTAAGTTTTCTCATTGTTTTTACACCGCAAACTTGTTAAAATAATTGATATCTTTTTGTAGCCTTGATAAAGAAATTAAACAATTTCGAAATATTGGTAAAGTAAACAAGAGTTTCTCTTTTTCTTCCCGCAACCCACACACAGGCTGGTTCCCCGTGATAACCACAATTTTTGTTTTTCAACTAGTCAGCCGTTACTACCCTTCGCTTTATATATATATATATATATATATATATATATATATATATATATATATATATATATATATATATATTCAGCTTTGATACAAAGTCAGTCCAGACATAGTAAAGTGAATGCAAAATCCCGAGCCAGCAAAACAGTCCCGAGCCATATATGTGGCTCCGGATGGTTTAGCGCATTTTTCTACCTCAAATTGCATAATATATCCACTAATGCAGAAGCAAATAAAAGTTAATGGCATTATCTAACGCACATGAGACCCACTTGACCATATTTGAGCTGTCAATAGTCAAAAAGTTAAACACAAATTTGAACTAAAGTGGCTCAACATTGTACGAAGAATGGTTTTGTTAGTTTCAAAGAAATCCGCATAAAACTATATACAAGCGCTGGTTGCTTCTATTTGTATACGTTTCGAAATGCACAATCCCAAACCACTTCTATTCGCAACATCGCTCGTTATCAGTATTCATAAAATATTGTTTAAGTAACGAAAGTAACATTTTTTGTAGCGAGTGGCTTACGAGAATAAAAAATTTTTTTCGCCGAGTAAACTACTAGATTGATTCTACAACTCAAAATATTTAAAAAAAAGAGTGTGCGTGTAACCTTTACGCGCGATTGAAGTAAAACTTGTTGACGTACGTATCGGATAAATATTTAATTACAATTCAATCATATTTATTGCCTATATACTTTACAAAAAAAATGAGATGTTATATTTATATTATTCATTAGAAATAGGAATTTGAAAGTTATCATTATTTTTTTTATATATGAAATAATAGGTTTATGATAACTAAAATGTGAAACATAGATTTTAGTCTATAAATACCATTAATGTATTTGAAACCGTTTGAAAATTTCATAAATAAATTTCGGAAATTTAAACTCCTCCCATAGCTGAAATTATACAGTTACTTCCATCAGAATCTTCCGTTAGAATCTACCCCTAGTCGTGCCTAAAGAAGTTTTGCTTCAATAATAGGTAAACAATATTTAAAATATACACACACAAGCGGCCGCCCGCGACTTCATCCGCGTGGACTTTAGTTTTTTGCCACCGAGTTTCATACAAATTTGCAACCCCTATTTTAAATCCTTAGGGATGGAATTTAAAAAAGTAATTTCTTAATACTCCACTACGTAATAAAACAAATTTATTCTTAAATTTTTAAGACTATACGCGTCTATTGACAGTGCCATGTCGGCCAGCAGCAGCGTGCTACCGTCTCACCACTTCACACACCCCGCTCAGTAAAGCGCCAGTGGTATTAGACTATTATTATTTTAAAACTTTAAAAACTTGCATGCTATATGCATGCAAAATCTCAGCCCGATCGGTATGAAATTGACAAAGTTTCATACAAACTTTCATCCCCTATTTTATCCCCTTGTGGGTGGAATTTATCAAAATCCTTTCTTAAGGGATGCCTACGTCATAGTAGCTACATTCATGCAAAATCTCAGCCCGATCGGTTAAAAATTGACAAAGTTTCATACAAACTTTCATTCCCTTGTTTATCCCCTTAGGGATAGAAATAATCAAAATTCTTTCTTAAGGGATGCCTACGTCATAGTTGCTATATGCATGCAAAATCTCAGCCTGATCGGTTTAAAATTAACAAAGTTTCATACAAACTTTCATTCCCTATTTTATTCCCTTAGGGGTGGAATTTATCAAAATCTTTTTTTAGGGGATGCCTACGTTATAGTAGCTATATGCATGCAAAATCTTATCCCGATCGGATTAAAATTGACAGAGTTTCATAAAAACTTTGATCTCCTATTTTATCCCCTTAGGGCTAGAATTAATCAAAATCCTTTCTTAGGGGATGCCTTCGTCATAGTATCTATATGCATGCAAAGTTTCAGCCCGAACGGTTTAAAATTGACAAAGTTTTATACAAACTTTCATCCCCTATTTTATGTCCTTGGGGGTGGAATTAATCAAAATCCTTTCTTAGCGGATGCCTACGTCATAACATCTACCTCCATGCCAAATTTCAGCCCCATCCATCCAGCGGTTTGAGCTGTGCGTTGATATATCATACAAACTTTCATCCCCTGTTTTATCCCGTTGCGGTGGAATTAATCAAAATCCTTTCTTAGCGGATGCCTACGTTAAAACATCTACCTGCATGCTAAATTTCAGCCCCATCCGTCCAGCGGTTTGGGCTCTGCGTTGATAGATCACTATATCAGTCAGTCAGTCAGTCAGTCAGTAACCTTTGAGTTTTATATATATATAGATTACGTTTAGAATGTGTGATTTTGTAGCTGTATCTACCTTATTGTAATACATCACAACACAAGAGCCTTCGATAGTTAGATAACCATTTCATTTTGTAGCATTTTATAGCATATTCCATAAAATTTAAAATCCTGAGTTAAGTTTGTTTCCTTCACGTCTACGAAGGATCTGTTATTGATGGTAAAAGATTAGCCATCTTGACTAGTGGTTTTATGGCCTTTATGGCTACCTAACCAAACCTAAAATAAGTATAAGAAAGTGTTAAAATATTTTGAATATTATTATTTTATGAACAAAAACGTGCAACATGCTTCTTTACTCAACGTAAAGATTCCGTATAAACAATTATTTATTTACTATCATAATATGTATGTATGTATATAAACTTACTTAATCAAATCATAATGAATGTGGCTCTCTCGTCATTTTTTCATTTTTGTCATTTTTCTTCAAATCTTTCTGGCGCTTATAATATCCCCTTTGACGTTCACAATTTCTTTTTCTTTTTAGCTCTAAGTCTATAAAACGAAAATAGCTAGGTATAATTAATAGGTATAAATAATTAGGTATAAATGGTGTAATTACACACCAAAAATAAAATTTATGCATATAGAGTACCTACCTATTCACTCATTTTCAATCAATATTTTTTCATCACTTTCTTCATTAATAAATCCACATTGTTTATTCATATTTAATACAAACACTTTATACACAAAAAACTATTTATATAAAGCAATTTATTTCGATTGACAAGATGATCAGCTGTCAATTTATACAATTACAGATTTAATTTTATTTAATATAGGAGGCAAAATCGCATGAGCGTCGCCAGGATTATTTTCAGGGGGTGCATCTGCATCTACACACTATTATGATCTAATATATATATATATATAGAATGTAGAATGATTTGGACAGCAACCGCGACGCCTTTAGTTTTTATTCAAACAATAATTTAATAAAAAAATTAAAAAAATATATAATTTTCTGGTAAATTCAGGTATTTTTTTTCATAGCAGGGGGGTGCAAGCGCACCCTCTTGCACCCTGCTGCCGGCGCCCATTCAAAATCGTGTCAGTATTAGGTTTTGTTTCCGGTTTCTGTTATTAGAATGACGTCACGTCCGTTAGAATAACTTTTTTACTCCTAGTGTCGCTAAAGAAGTTTTACTTCAAAAAGGAACAATGAACATCTATTTTATTATACGGAGTGGCTGAGACCAAGTGTTACCAAACGAAACGGCTGTATTTTTTTAAATTTTGGTTGGTTTTTATTGAAATTTCGCAAAACAAATTACATTTAATGAAAAACATGTTACGGCTTGATATGACCTCCTTTGGCTCTGATTATTTGATTCAGTCTTCCATAGTAAGCATTGCATGTTGACCGAAAGTGAACTTTCGGAATTTTATTTATCCATGGGATTCAAGTCCGGTGAGTATGGTGGAATGTTCAACGGTTTGTACCAAAGTGCATACCTACGTGCCCAAGGTAGCAAAGCATCGTTAGGGATCTTTTGGCGGTATACCTCTTGGTTTACTTTGACTCCTTGTTCGATGAAAACCAGAGGAGTGCGTCTATTCGCAGTTATTGCAGCCCAAACCATAACAAAATCTGGTGATTGCTTGGTTATGGCAACACTTGTGTCCAAATTATCGTTGGACTTGTGCTCTAACCAAACACGATTATTTTGTTTATTCATATAGGTACTCCTGAATGGTGAAACTTCTAGATTTTGAATGTTAGTAACTCAAATCTTTTACGAAGATATAAACGATTGTAACCGACTTCAAGGAAATTAAAATCAGATGCCTAGTTGGATCCAATTTTTTAAAAAAAGTTTTTTAATTGATGTTTTTGTAATGTAACTACTCATTTATTTTTCTGTAGTGGAAGATTGGTAAAATTTTGTTAATTTTCATGTTTTATTTTGAACTAGTAATTGAGATACTAACTGTGTTCTTCTCATTTGGACCATACTGCATAGGGTGTTTCTTGGGTTGAAAATAACAGGTTTTTTGAACCTATATATTTTTTTTAAAGAAATTTTATTTTTAATAGAATACATTGAACTTCCGAATTTTGTCTTTTGTGAAAAAAAATTATTTCTTACAACTCATGGAAATTTACACTTTTTTAGGTTTAATCCAATAGTATTTGTATTCACTTTAGAACAAAATAAATTTGATTTCTTCACTTTTTTGCGTAAAAAGATTACTCAATATGTGATTGAAATAACTAAACCTAATTTTTCGGATTTTCTCAATGGGCAAATGTTTTTGGAAAATGAACCGAGATGGAACTCTTCTGGTTCTATAAAAAACGATGTTAACAAACGTCAACGAGATAGTAGTATTTACGTAGAAGAATGGCTTGGAAAAATTGAAAATCTACCATTAGAACCACTTGGAAATTTAGCCAGCAAAATTAATATTTTGTCAAATAAGGTGATTTCTGAGCCAAAAGTTGATTACTTACACACAGATAAAGATAATAATCTTTTGTCAAATGTGGCTATTTCGGAACCAGAAATTTAAAATCTACAAACTTAAACAGATATTTCGTCAAATGTTCCGATTTTTGATGCAAAATTTGATGATTTAGTAAAAGAGAAAGATTACTATATTTTATCAAATGTTCCGATTTCAGAATCAAAATTTAGTGACTTACAATTAGAGAAAGATGAATATGCGTTTACTCTTGATTCTGAATTTATAGAAGTAGGTTTATTTTTAACATTAGAATTTTATCAGATTATACCTGATCAAAATTTTTTTGCAGATATTTCAAAAAAATAATACATATCTTTCCAAAAAGTCATTTAATATAGACGACAACAATTCGGAGAGTACATATAAAAGTACTTTTGAGACCAGTACATCTAATGAGGACGATTGTTTAAAAGATCCGTATTTTATTGCTCCAGAAAATGAATATTAATTTTTATTTTGTTTTTTTATTTTTATTTATCACTAAAAAAATACGTTCATTGATAAAAAAACTTACGAAAATTCTTTAATGAGTAGGAAGACACTGAGAAACTCAAACAGAATATTATAAACATGAAAAGCATTGTAAAAATAAAAAATAGCTAAATGAAAATCGGAAAAAAATAAAACAAGTATTAGTTTTTTTACAATATTTTTATATTTAAAATCCGATCTTAAAATTTGATTCGTTTCCACTTACATTTTTTTTGTTAATTTTATTTGCCATAAGATTAAACATTTTTGTTATTAAAGAGTTTATTAAGTTTAGTTTTTTATTATTTCGTTTTATTAAATTTTGTTCTGATTATTTTTTTCACCTGTCAAAATATCACAATTTTGTGATTTCGTCCAATGGAAACGCTTAATCTTCAATGTTTTATGCTTAATCTAGCCAATCATTTCGGTTTATATTGATAAAACCACTAGTGGTTTTACTAGTATTGATAAAATTATAGAACTGTCAAAAATTCAATAACAATATTGAACAATCAATTTTCTTGTTTATGAGTACCTTACTATAAATCAACATTCATTTATATTATCTAAATATTCTGAAATATATTTTGTTATTATTATTATCACAATTTAATTCATCTAAACGATAATGAAAAATCAAATATGTAGGTGTACCTAGGTACTTTAAATCTAACCTGCTTCCTGGTTCTGCATGCATTTAAAACTTTTATATGCCTACAGGCAAATGTGGTCTTGTAAGTAAACTTTAAATAGATATACTTAATAATTTTTATTTTGGTAATTTTCTCTTTAATAATATATTTGTATAAATAGGTATAAAAATAAATATTTATTCAAATTATAACCCTGTTTTCACGACGCTCACGACAACTTACAACTGTCAATACTATCTAGTGTACAGGATAAGTTAATAGTAGGGGTAACGGCATTTCGTTTGTGTTAATTATGAAATATAAGTTGTTCTAGGAAGTTTTTTAAATAAAGTAGTTTTTGTACAGAATTGTTCAAAACATAATCTTCTCAAATACCACTCGTCCTGTAATATTTTACTAGATAAATTTTTATTTTCCAGACTCAAACTTTTTTATTTTACTAACTACTCAAACAAACTGAAAATGATAAAATTTCAGTTTGAAATTGTTTTCGTGGAAACTAAAAATTTATCGATAAAATTTTAAGGACTCGTGGTATTACCTTTGATTATATGTCTTGTTTTCTTTAATAACTTTCCCCACAATACTTATAATAAATTTAAACAAAATAACTTTAATTCCTGTTTTAATAATTTTAAAATAAGCACTTTGTTGAGCTACTTTACAAGCTTTAATTTGAATATCGTACTTTTACGCAGCATTTTAAGCACATTCTATTGAAAATTTTTGGGCAGAAAATTTGTAGACGAGGCTGTGAAGATGATTTTATAACCGAAAGCGGCCAAATGGAAAATCATTTGAAAGTTTTTATATTTTGTGCCTTGTAATAATACGGCAACATTGCTTGGCTCGGCTTCTACCGTACCGATACCTGTAGGAGTATATCATGGATCGGATCTGTATGAATCTACGTTTGGCTCAAGAATGTTAAATATTTTTAGGCGATATACAAATTTTTTATTTGGGAATAATGACGAGTATATATTTCATAATTCATTACCTCATGTATCACCTAAGTTTAAATTTGGAATATATACTCCTCTAACTCTATCAGAAATCGGTGGCTCGGGATAACGGTTTTGTCCAATGGACTGACTTTGTATCAAAGCTGTATATATATATATATATATATATATATATATATATATATATATAAACAAAAGGGGAAAATTATTGGGCATGTACACAAAAAGGATCAATAAGGCCACGAGTAGGAATGGTAATCGCAGACATGCATGTTCCTGGCTCATTAGCCGTCATCAGTGCGGCATAACCAAGTAGGGTATTGCACTTGGCTAGCAAAAGTGTTGGGTACTTGGGAGCAAAGTATGTTGGGGAAACATGTGTAAAGAAACATAAAAACACATGAATTAAACTAATTCGAAAGCTTGACTAAAATCAAAGAGTTTTCTTTACTTACCTTGGCCACAACGTTGACTGCAACTCCACAATTGACTTCACGTTATATATATATATATGTATATATATATATATATATATATATATATATATATATATATATATATATATATAAAGTACTTCTTAGTCGTTTGCTGATTATTTAAGACACAGTGAGGTAAATAGTGGGTATTTAGCAAAAATTAGGCGAAGTGTACTCTTTAAGATTTAATAGGTACTTCAATATTTCGTTAAAAATATTTTAACATCTTCAGGAAGTTACTACAAATGTTACAATTCGATTAAAATAATAACTAGTTATGTTCATATAATGTTTTACTTACTCTTGTGAGGATGAAGCCAACGATGGAATTAGGTATAATGCAAATAAAATATTTAAAACAATCACTATTATTAAATTATTAGTAAAATTTCTCAAAACACTCTACAAATGTTGAAAAACTTAGATGTCATCGTTATGTTGGATTAACATAAAATAGAGACATAACTACTTCGATTTTTTGAAAATATAAGAACAAAGCCAGGAGAGTGAGTATATATTATTGATTTGTTAAGGTTAACTTAATAGGTTTAGGTTTATTTAATATGAAGATAGGTAATAAGAGTGAATGTTAATAATTACTAAGGTCTTAGAGGATTAAATTATTAAATTATTATGAATTATTGGAGATGAATATAGATGTATATATATATATATATATATATATATATATATATATATATATATATATATATATATATATATATATATATATCGAAAAAGAAGTCTTTGCTAATAGTAACTGAGGTTTAAAACAGTACGAAGGAAATGTAATATTTTTATTCGTTAACCATTTTAACTACTGTTCAGGCGTTTGTGGGTTGCTCATTTAAAAATTTTAACTGGTACAAAGAATTTTTCAATACTTAAACAGATGGTTCATGTAAATTTGGCGACAGTTTTTCTTTCAGCCATTTTACAAATATCTCTGTATTTATATTGTCATGATAATCAGCAGATTTTGATGAAAATACTAAATTGTCTGAATCAATAATATAAACCATATTTTCCACCGACATGCAGATATTACAATATGTATCTTTCTCTCAGTATGGATGTGTTTAATCGATTTTACACTCTTGTCCTGCCAAATTCGTTATATACCGCTTTTAGCAAAAATCCATGTTTGGTCTGAATAAACAGATAAAGAACTTTATTTTTTTTAAATTGGTATAATTTCTTAAAAATTTTATTCTTTTGTGAACTAGCTCTTTCACACAAAGCCTTTCTATTGTCCTCGTGTTCTAAAATTAAACCAAACCTGTCTCAAAACGTTCCAGAGACTTGTTCTGGAAATATATTTCTTTTTTGTTTTTATTTCTGTAACAGTAAATGTAAGAAAATATGTTCTTTCTTATCATGTATTTTATATAAAGTCTCACGGACTTTAAATTTGCAACCTTTGGAAAAATCTGTAGTGTTTAGGAGATTTCTATTGTCTGACATTTTGTTTTCTATTTCTACTTTTTACCAGACCGACTTTAGTTTTGCTTCAGAGTGGATTTGACACATTCTTATGAACAGATAAAACTGATAGCAAAGGATCTCCTTTGATTTTCTTGGCAATAAAATAGGCGTGTGGATTAAATATAAATTTATCTAGATATAAAACACGTCTAGGCAAATTTAGCTTCAAATCACAATTAGATTCTGTGATGTAGAATAAGTACTAAATTATGTCAAACTAACAATATATCCAAATAAGAGCAATTTACTTTTTGTGGAATAGACTGTAGAGGTACTATTGCGGCCATAAAAAACAAGACACTTGGAGTAGCTTAATGTAACACAGGCTTTATTGTACTTAAGATAATAACAAACATGATTAGGTAACTATCGAAACATCCTTAATGTTTTACAATTACTTAAATATAAAAATACAAAAATATCTGCAAATAAAAAAAAATTAAATTTAATAAATGAAACATAAATAATACAGTCATGGCTCCATTATTTTTAATAATGGCAGCCAAGCACCGAGGCACTGAATAAATTAAATTTTAAATATAAAAGTGCCCTCGATTTCTTCCCATACTTCCTCTATGGCATTTAATAAATCATCAGAATTTCGAGGTCTGAAATTTATTCTGTATAGTCTTTTAGTCAACAGTCCCCACACGTTTTCAATAGGATTTATATCGGGACTGTTGAAAGGCCATCCTAAGGTGTTGATATTGTTGGTTTGAAGCCATCCTCGTACTACACGTGATGTATAAATGGTTAAGTTATTATGTTGGAAAATAAATTCCTCAGGTTCCGGATAAAGTACCCGTACGAAGGGAAGCATTGTATTTTCTGAAATATTGACATAAATTGGTCATCTTAAACGTTCTTCAATTTTATAACAAACACCAGGACCCCGATGACTAATCCATGCCCACATATGGACCGAAAAACGTCCGCTTTTTTCGACCGTATTAGTGTATCCTTCGTCATACTTGGTGTTTGCCGGTCTGTATACTTTAACAGGGCACCATAACACGACTGGAAAATTTTCTCTTGTGAGAATATTACATTGTTCCAAAACGCAGGATTCCTATTAATAAATTCCCGTGAAAATTGCAGCCTATATTCTTTATTTTCCTGGCCTAGGTAAGGTTTGTTAGATGCTGTACAATTTTTTAGTTCACTGCCTTGTATACGTCGACATGCAGTTCTTACAGAAGCAGGAAAGGCTACTTCTTCTACTAAATCGACTGCACTTTAAAATGGATTAGCGCGCAAGTAATTAATTACTTCTTCATGTTCTTGCCTTGTAATTGTTCTTCGTCTTCCCGATCCTGCTGTTCTAGCCAATGTTCCTTCCTGCGTCCACTTTCTCTTAATTCTATATACTACACTTGTATCCACCCCTAAACGCTGTGCTGTAACTCGTATGGCATATCCATCGTCTAAACTCTGCAAAATCCTGGCTCTTGTTTTAATGACGACATGTCGGCATTTTTCTAAATCTAAATGAATGTTAATTCCATAGCAATGGTTAATTTTATATGAAAAAAACCCAAATCAAACAATGCAAAAATGCATCAAATACGGGTCAAGAGTCGTCTCGTTTTTTATGGCCGCAATGGTACGTGCCAAAACTCATCTCGATCTATCGCGAACAAAAGCCAGATATATAAACATCGGCTGGAAACAGACGAGAATAATATTTTAGCAAGATAGTACTGCGATATGAAACTTAAATTACAGAGTTTTAATCGTTAAAGTCTTTGTTCTGTCAGTTTTAAGCAACAGCTAAGGCCAACCAGTGGACAAAAAAAACAAAGATAAAGAGAATTCGTATCAAGTCCTGTATGCTCGACTAGATAAGCGATATAAAGAGTTTCATTTATAAGAAGTTTATAGAACACAACTATGAAGCCGGGTATAGTGTGCTAATGAAACTCTTCAAGAATTTGAAATAGAGGTTGCTCGTATTATGCGATTGCCATACTCTATTGCTGTCGAAGATTTTCTAAAGCAGAAATCAATAGACCCAATTCGTTAACGGGCTAAAAGAAAGTGACTCACAGAAAGCAGTACAATTGGCAAAACCAAAACAGTTAGATGAAGTCCTGGCCATTGCCTTGGTACACGATACGTCAAACCAAATATCTCGAGGTCACTGTGAAAAGATAATTGGGAAAGAAAGGTGATCTAAATTTACAAGGTCTTAAAAAAGATTTGAAAATTAGTTTAACAGTCGTTGGCTAAGAAACGTGAGCCATCATCTACGAATTGCGGTGAAACGGGCCACATTCGTCACAATTGCAGCCCTGTACAGCATTCGATGTACGAGTATGACATTGAACACAGGACAGGAAAAATAAATAATAATGCAGACGCTCTTTCGAGAAAACCATTAACATACACTGCTTCAAAAGATAACATTAAATTCGCCTTTTGCTATGAACCACTGAAGAGAACGAGCAATGAAAACAAGATGAGATCATAGTGACTCAAGAGAACGAAGACCAGCGTAACAAGAAATAATGTGAAATATTTGAATAAATGTCACATGTAATATGAGTTGAATTTAATGACCGAAAAACGATTCAATGGCTAGTATTTCATAGCTTAGTTGTTAGATTGTCAGCGTGTACAGCTGAATTTTGCAGGTTCTAGTCCTGCTGGATTAGACATTTTTTTCAATTTCTCCTTAATGTCATTTAATGTATTCTTGTTTGTATACTTTTTAAAAAATTTCAAAATTTTCAGAAATTTATATATGTATGTTAAGTATTTTGTATAAATCAAATATTTACTACATATTAATAGTAATTAGGTACCTATATAGCATATTTTTAACTTTATATAAATAAAACTCTAAGAAACCGGTCATGGAGCAATGTGTTACTTCTTAACATAATCACGTTGGTCATCACGTTACAAAAATAATTATTTATAACTTTTAAACGCTGCACTTTTAGTTTTTTTATAGTTGATATTCGTGTTAAGCGCACTGGAAAATATAAAATCAGCCTTTAATTTTCCGGGGACCTAAAAGTGTCACGGAAGGTGTTAGTAGCTCCCTCTAGTTCAAGATGTTTACCGATGGGATAAGTGCAAAGATTATAAACTGTTTATCTGAATTTTATGCTTTATAAGAAATTAAGGTGTAGACATAGCTGTCTGGCTTAAAGCTTTAAAAATGACTGATACAGTATCCGTTCATAAATCTATATATAGACTTATTACACTTGTGTCATATAATATATAAGAGAAAATTATTCTTTTACATTTTTTTTAAGTCGGTAATGAAATTTAATATCAAAAACCACAACTTAATATCTATATATAGGAAATCGAATTAAAAGGCTTGTTTTAAATTGATATCACCCCATTGTGGAACTCGCAACCAAGTCAATAACATAATCACATAATACCAAAAACGAGTTAACTTCGCAACGGCAGAGTATTTCATGAGTCTGACTTCAATTTCAGAAAGATCAGTCGAAATTACTAGAACGTCTCGACAATTCTTGTCCTGCGTGTTAGTATACTTACATAAAATATGGAATTTTCTTAAACTAATATAAACTATTTATCGTAAAATTTCTAAATAATAACGCGTTAACCGACAGAGTAAGGAATTGGTTTTAAAATTAAATAAACAAGAATTTTAAATTATAAATATGTATTTATTATTCTTACAAATAAATTTTACAAAAAACGATGTTTTAATCGTTACAAATTGCGAAGTGTAAAAATTGGGAAACGTAAAAGTGATTATCTAGAAGTGAAAACTGAAGTTTGTCAAGGAACATTACTTGGTTTAAAACATATTAATTCTTAACGCAAATGATCTACTGTGTAAACTGCCCACCCATATGATTATATCGTATGCAGATGATACTGCAGTAATGATAGTTGATGGTACCATGCAAAAAGCAAAAGAAAAAATGATAAAATATTTGCAAGAAATATTTAAATTTATATGAAACTGTTTTTATAGCTCTAGGTATTTAAACAGACAGTGCGCTCACACAAATTGACATTAGGTTTGTTTTAACCAACTAGTTGAATCGTTCTAGAACGGTTCGTGAATGCTCATTATTAAAAATGCTTTTCAACTAAGAAAAAGATGTTCTCAAACGGTTCAGTTTTCTCTTCCAACTGATGTTCGTATCATTCAATAATCGTTTTAGAATGGTTATTACTAACGATTCTCGATCCAAAGGTAGAATCATTGGTATTGTCATACGCAATTAATTGATTGATTAATTGATATTTGTTTTCGCCATATTTTTTTTATATTGTAAGTTTTGTTACGTCCATATCATAGAAAAATTATTAAAATCACAAATCTTTAAATGTTTAAATCTCTGGACCATTTGTAGTTGATCTTTCAATCTGCTCTAATATTGCAGTATTTTTGT
Source organism: Altica lythri (assembly GCA_964028335.1). NCBI lineage: Eukaryota > Metazoa > Arthropoda > Insecta > Coleoptera > Chrysomelidae > Altica > Altica lythri. The sequence goes on from OZ034800.1 coordinate 50,985,363, forward strand.
GAAGATAGTAGTGATTGGAAATGTGTTTTATGTCCTTTAACGTTGAATTCCTATTGGTATTATATTTCTTCATGTTCCTGTTTATTTATTGACAGCTTTCAGTAAGAGATATAATGCATTTTATGCAGTTAGGGAATGATTCGTCAATTAGTTTCCCCATTGTATCATGTATTATTATTGTAATTAAATATAAATAAAGTATTACACATTGGAAATTGAATACCTTAAGAATATAACAACTTGTATTAAAATTAGAGATAATACAGAAAACCATAATTTAATAAAAGGCTGAATAAAGAAGACATGTAAAAAATAACAAACAATTGTGAAAAGTGGACAGGAAGTTAAAAGTGTATTGAAAAATTGATTTGCAAAACAATCATTACTAAGTATATAAAATTTTATCGATAGAAACAATAAATACTTTGGATGCAAATAAATTATTAAATTATAGAATTGCAAGATTGCAAGTTTTGACACATCTCCTTTTATTAAGTACCTTCTTCTATTTTGTTTACCAGTAACCCATTCTAGCTCAATAGTATACGTATAAGGCTTAAACCCAAAACGATACTTGGTACGATTTTGCGCACTAATTATTCTGTAATGATTTTATAACGATTCTATAAAACGCGAGTTGGAAGAAACCTATTAAAAGCTATAATAAAAATATTCAAGAAGTAAAAAGTAGTAAATAACTAGGTGTTCATTTTGTTTTTAATATGAAATGAAACGTTCATATTGATTATTTAGTTGATAAAACTAGATAGTTTATATACGCCTTTAACAAATTTAAAAAACACGTGTGGAACTCGGAGAACTTCGATGAAAGCAAAGCTTTCTATGCTATCTTTGAAAATTAAAAATATTACTGGACTGAGTATTAAATATTTTTTTTTACTGTAATCATTATTATCATATATTTTATAACAGACACTACTATAGTACTATAAGAAACACCTGTGTTGCAATTTTATTTAAATAGAAAGCTACTGGTATATTGTCTGTAGCATATTCCATGAGAGCGAGAGAGGAGATAGGAAAACAAGCATCTCCTGTACGTACGTACGCGGACAGTTTTTCTCAACTCTCCTTTCTCGTCAATCTGCTCTCACCATGTCGCTTCTCTCGCCCAGTCGCTGAAGCCCACATTATAATCTTCGCTTTACAAAAGTTTGAGCACAGATACCTACTCTTATGTAAATATATTATACTTTTTATGGTATGGTTACTAACTATGGAATTTAATCACAAATATTATATTGTTATCGTTATTACTTGCATCTAACTAATAAATATAAAACAGCATTTATTGACTCTTCCTAAGAGTAAATTATACTGGATCTAGTGCATCAGCTCGTCCCAGGGATTAAAATAAGCAAGTTGGTTAATCACCTACCTGAAGGAATTTCATCAATTCGTTTCTGAGAATAGCAAGTAAATAAAAATATATCCATGAACTTGTCTGCCTAACATTATAAAATACTAAAATAGGGATGTTTGCGAAATATAAAAGAAATTCATTCACTGCGTAATTAAAAGCTTTCAACATTTATGTATACAGTAAAGGAACTGTAAATAAATAAAAAATTATTTCTGTTTAGGTCTAAAAAAGTTATGAATTTATCGTCAACTACCTATACCAATATGTGAAATTGAACTTTTCCAATATAATACTTAGTAATCAATTTGTTAAGAAGTATTTTGTAAAGTAACTACACCATTGTTCCAGTAAAGATACAGTGTGTAAAAAAATATTTATTGAAAATAAAAAACCATAACTCGTCCCTAAATAGTCAGCAAACTGTAGACGTTCGTTTTTGGGTTGTATTTCTGAAAAATCGGAAGCGAAACAAACTTTTACTTCCGATCGATTCAAAAATAGTAAACGAAATATATACCGTAACCAATTTTCACCTACACTGTTTTTGTTTCTGTAATCAGAAACAAGGTCCAGATTTTAAATTTTGCGAAAACCTGTTTGCGCCAAATGAAACCTGCTGCCTACAATTTTGGAATTTGTAGTAGCTAAATGTACTGTTGACATATAGTTTGATATTTTTGCAAAAAAAAGATAATATTTATTATAGACACAATAGCGTATGTTCCCTTTTGTGGTGAAACCATTAGGTTTTATTCTTTTCTTATAAATACTGTTACGAATCTAGTGAATGTCTTTAACTGGTTAGAATTTATTTGTTTCCTTAAAAGGCTTGGTTAAAGCGTATTTGAAGTCACCCCCGTTATCTGGAAATAGCGGGCCGTCCATAAATCCGATCCTTTTTTCGACCCTCACAGCAGGCGGTGATATACACTCACGATTTAAAAAATATATGTGATTAATTTTTTGAAAAAAATAAATAAACACCATAAAGGTTAAGACATAAAATAAATAAATAAATACTAGAAACGTAAAGATAATTTTCTTCTTATTTCAACTATATATAATACGAAAAATTTTGAAGTTTACCGATAAGACACCAAAATATTCTACATTACACTGAGAAAAGATTAACACTTATTATAAATAAATAAAAAAAATAATAAATATTTAAAAGAACCTTAATGCTAAAAAAAGGCATAATAATCATTAAATTTAAATAACAAATACTGAATCTAAGACAGCAAGGGATAATCTCATAATGCAAATAAACAAACATTAACAATACTAATACCAATAAGAATTAAAGAGATTTAACCCTATGGTTTTTAATCTTAATTATAAGGCTAATGCATTCCAAACCATACTAATGGTATTTTTTGAAACGTCAAGTCCTATTGTTTGGTAATGACAGAAAATATATAAAGTGTTTGGCAGTATACATTGGCAATTATTTTTGTTTTGTTTTACACACGATAAACATCATCCAATTGATTATTCGGTAGTAACACAAAATATAAAAAGTGTTTGTCAGTTTCCATTGGCAATTATTTGCGTTTTGTTTTACACACGATATATAGATCGCCCAACGAAAGTTTGGGACAGCCACGTGGCCTCTCGTTCAATGCGCAGTGGTTTTCTTACGTGCGTTACGATAACAGCGACCGTTCTGAAAGCTTGTCAGTGTGGTAGCTAGAATGGTTTTGTAAACTGTATTTAGCTACGAATATGCTGAGAGAGTTTCTGAGTTGTTTTTTAAATGTATGTATTTTTTTAGTTTAAAGTGGACAGTAACAAATTTATATAAAATAAATTCTTCTTAATTATGTTGGCATCATACATTAAAAATATAATATATTTTTATTTCCGTCCGCCACTGATAGAAAGACTCCGCCTACCTGCGCCGACTAACACGTGGCTGTCACAAACTTTCGTTGGGAGACCTATACCTACATAATTATATAATTTTATGAAGAAGTTCTTCTGCAATTCTACAGTGGTTGGTAAATTTTTTGATGGTATCCTAGGTGGTTTAAACCAATATTATCCTTTTCACGAGTCAGTCAAAACATTTTTCTGGTTAATGTTATAGCTTATAGCGTTTCTGTTAGGAACAAACGTAAGAAAAATTCTCTTGGTTTGTCCCTCTATTTCTTCAACGACCCACCATGTCCTTTGCAGATGTCCTCGATGATACTTTCGTTCTCCGTAAGCACTTTCATCAATTTCTACTACGTGTCCATGATCACCAATTTGATCATTAATTTTCAGCATTCAGTGAAAAAGAAGGTTCCTAAAATGTTGAAAGCAGCGGCCCTCAACTTTCCTGGAAACTCCAGTTTCCGCTTATATTACTGTAAGTGGATATTCCTTAATCCACATTTCTAAAATGACCAGCAACTAAATTAAAGGAAGTGATGAAAAATCCAGAAACGAATTTGTCCTGCAGGACGTTTCTGTTCAACAGTTCCGTCTGAGACACCAGTAACTTGGTTTGTGTATTAGCAAACCCTCATTATGAGATTATCCCTTGCTGTCTTAGATTCAGTATTTGTAATTTAAATTTAATGATTATTATTATTTTCGTAGCATTAAGGTTCTTTTATAATTATATTTATTACTTTTTATTTATGTGTATTGAGTGTTGTTCTTTTTTCAGTGTAATGTAAAATATTTTGGTGCGTTATCTGTAAACTTTAAAATTTTGCGTAAGTATTATATATGGTTAAAATTAGAAAAAACTTATCTTTACGTTTCTAGTATTTATTTATTTTTATTTATAAAAAAAATAATCACATATCTGGTTTAAATCTAAACAAAAGATTTTAAAATCATGAGTGCATATCACCGCCTGCTGTGAGGGTCGAGAAAAGGATCGGATTTATGGACGGCTCACTGTTTTCAGGTAAAGAGTGACTTCAAAGACTTTAACCGAAAGCTTTTTAAAAATGGCATTAGTTGTTTACGTTTAACAACAAAACTCACTATCCTTTAGTTTTTTTATGATTTAGTTCACTCCTCGTAATCAAGTTTTTTCGAACCCACAGCATAAATTTTAGCTTTACAATAGCGAACCTCAGATCTCCAACATACTACACTACTTTTTAACTCTTTATGTTCTATAAATTTCTTAGATTCTACTTTTAATACAGGTTTTCTAAATTCACTAAAACTTCAGAGCATTCATAATGTTTTGCTTGCAAGTATTTATTACAATATGAAAGTGAAAATAAATTAAATTTTTTTTTAAACTCAACTTGGATTTCCAAGAAACTATAATCCACTGCTAGGGGATCAGTTGAGTCACAGCCCTACTCCACTTAACAAGCTGTGAACAACCACTTGGCAACGCAGCAACCGGCAAGACATTCAGATCGGATATGGATTGGTTTCAAGCGAGCGCGTATTTTTAAATTCATTTAAAGCTCGATTCAAAGATCACGTAAATATCATTGATATTTTGTTTAAAATAATAAAATCAGTATAATAAGTGGAACAATAAATATTTATATATAATATTTAAACTCTAAAACAAATTACTTTATGTGCATAGGTCAACATGATGCTGTTGTAAAAGGAAACAAGTGTAATTTAACACTTTGTTGGTAATTGTACCTACTTAGTTTTAGTTTTGTTTAATTATTTATTGAATGTGTCTAGTTTTATGGTTAAGTTTAAAAGCTTTTTTTACAACGAGGTCCTTCTCCTGCTCATACATATAATTAATATAATTATATTTTGCATGCCTAATCACACCAAAATTGTCAAAGTCTGGATAAACAAAGGTTTTATGTAAGTTTTTTAAGTTTCGCCAGTTATTAATTATGTTTTTAAATAAATGCACAAAATCAAAGCTAGTAAATATTTTGCTGTCTGGTAGATCAGGGTTGGGGAAAGAATTTACATTTTTGCTTGTTATATTAGAAAACATGGATCGGTTAACTCTGTGGTTGTCAGTTATAATATCTAGTACTTGAAACCTATTTTTTGGATCAATGAAATTACATTTTTAGTAATGGGAACCAATTCGTTACCATTTATATTGTGAACTGGTAGTAGCTTGACTATTTATGAAACGTTACCAAAAGCAGAAAATATCGTAAAAGCGAGAAGAATAGTGGCCAAAGAACTGTCATTCGAAGCTACACCTACAAGATTTTTCCCCTGTAATCCAACCTTTTGGATATATAAATTTCATCAATTAATAGATTTACAATTTTTTCATTTGGATTCAAAGAGGATGATATAATATTTAAGTAATTTGTGGTACTTATGTCACAATCTTTAGTGTTATTCGGATTTGTATTGGGCGATACATCCATATTAGATGAAAGATATTGCAGATAACGTTTAGTTGGTAAGTTTATATAACCTCTCATCAAATTATAGGCACAAGGAGAGATAGTGTATAACATAAATGACATTGTTATTGTTTCACTTGAGTAGTGTTTCTTTTTTAAAACCAGAAATTTTAACTGATCAACCAAAAGTGCCAATATACTATAAATATCCTGCATTATTTTGGTTCTTTCAGCAGAAAATTTTCGGGGAACAGGGACAGTTTTTGATGAGTAATGTGGTAAATTTGGAAAAATACAAGGCAATGCATTTAACTTTAGTCTAGTTTTGGTAGGTACCTTTTGCGTTGACCCATCTGGCAAGCGATAATCATCCTCTCTAATAATGTTACTTTCTACAAAATGCTTAGCGCAAACCACAGAATATTTTTTGGGTGACCATGACTGTCTAGGAATATTCCTAAGCCAATGGGCTTTAAGGTTTTCGTCCTTTGGAAAGGTGAAAACAGATATCGCTGGTTCTCCTGCATCAAGAGAAGTTTTATAATTGGATTTGCACCCAGGCACACAACAAGGACTTGGCATGGTAAATTAATTAAATTGAGAGAATACAGAGGAGATTACCAGAAAAATAATAATAATAAAAGTAACTAAATAGTATCTGATAAGCTGCCATCCAGGTAGACCTACCTATGCAACGCAATAACAAAATAAAAATAAAACGAACGACAAAATTCGAAAATGTTGGGTACATACGGTAATTTCCAATGCTAATATTTGTTATTGTTTTTAAAAAATAACTAAAAAAATACCTACAAAATCAAAGCCAAACACGAATCATTAAAACAAACTTTCAATTATAATTATTTTTTAAAAAGCACCACCACAAAATGCCACCATTTGCAGCCACTTATTTTAAGCAATTCAAAACACCAACAATTTTCACTCGCGGATATTTTTGTTTTTACGCAATATCTGCGAAAAAAGTGTGTCCCGGTCACCCACAAATCTCACACAGTAAGACCTTTTACAGGTTTAGTCTTTATCTTAATAATAATTTCTTTAAAAAAAGCTGATTTATTCTCAAAAACACAATAAAGCAACACGCCTTTCAACATAAGTCTTATGACTAAACCCTGTACAATAGATCTGAACGCATAGTTGCCAGATTTCCTTGTTCACGGCTTGTTAAGTGGAGTAGGGCTGTGGTTGAGTGGTGTCATTAAAGTACTGGCCGTTCATAAATGGGCACATGCTTATTGGGTCCCGAACTTTTGTCTTACCTGAAAAATAATGTATGGATTTGGTCCCAGCCACCTGTTGGTAAACCAAATGAAAAACGGGTAATAAAACTAATTTAAAATTTTTATATATTTATTACATTGAAATATTATTGTAAAGGTATACATTTTAGGATTTTTTTTAAAAAAAAGGTAAAAATAAAATATATAATATAAAATATACATAAGATATATATATATATATATATACATATATAATTAATTATTAATAGAACAATAAAATAAGATGCATTTAATGAAAAAAAATCGACTTATTTTCCTTTTTTATAATCGTCAGTTTTTTTTGCTATAAAATTTTCACGATTTTTTATTTTATTATTTCGCGTTTTATACATAATATGTGTACTTTGCATTTTAATATAGGTCTCCATTTGAAATTCTTTTAGTTTTTTAATAAAAACAAATATATTGGGGTGGGCTTTATACAAAGAATTATTAAAATGGCTATGAAAGGATTCACAAGCATTCGTAGTGCGAGTAAGATCCGCTGAATTTTTTGCCCAAAGGGATGGAGGAAATAAAGATTCTTCAGATATATAATGTTCAATTAAATAATCGCAATATTTTTTTATGTTTTCCTGGTCTGGTGCTATTGAAAGCAAATCAAAAATAAAACAATCACTTCCTTCCCTAGGATGTAAATATGTTAAAGCAAAGGTCATCCTTAGCCATCTACCAACTTCAGAAGATTTCTCGCTGTACATTGATATTAAACCTCATTTTTGTATTTTTTTATACCATGACTGTGCAAGGTGAAATCGACAGCCAATAACATGGGCTTTTGGCCAAACTTTTTGAATAGCAGTATGAATACCTATTTCAAAATCTATAACTGCCTCAGTGATATCTAAGCTAGTAGAGTGTTTTAAAGCGATATCTTCGAGAATATTAAATAACTTTTGATAAGTTGAACTACATTCATTAGGCAACAATGAAAACACTAAGGGAATGTAGTGTCCATTAAGTAGAGTGTTTTAAAGCGATATCTTCGAGAATATTAAATAACTTTTGATAAGTTGAACTACATTCACTAGGCAACAATGAAAACACTAAGGGAATGTAGTGTCCATTAAAATATTCATGTATAGTAAAGAATTGGCAAAAAAATTTTGGACAATAACTAAATGTACCGTCTAAATAAATTCGATTAACTTTTCCCAAAAATTCAATATTTGACTTGCATAAAAATACAACGATTTGGTCTATTTTATTACTAAATAATATAAATGGTTCACCAGTATTTGTTTCAATGTTTTCGTTTTTTAAAATATCGAAAGTTTCATCGATGTTTTTTGGCAATGCCAGCTGCATTTTCCTACGGGAGCAGTACATATACTTTTTAATATTTGCTACGTCATATGTTGTAATGGTTGATCGCAGATTCTCTTGAAGTACACGACGAATAATTTTTGCAGGCTTTTCGGACAAGTCTTTAACGGCCTTGCGTTTGCAAGAAGAGCTTACAATTTGGCGATTTAATTTTTCTATATTTGCGCTATGACAATGCTCTTCAATATGTTTTGTCAAAGTTATATCGTTCGATTCACCTAAACTAAGTATATATGAATTACACTTTTTATTTGTACATGTCCAACGCTTTTCTTCACTTTTTAAGCACTTTTAAAAACTATATTTAAAGTAAATTAAAATTTGGAAGGCTGTGTGCACAGTTTATAGTCCAAGTAGGTAAAAAAACAGTTTGTATTCCTTGTGCAAAAAATTTTTATTCAAAACAAGCAGAGCGCTTTCGACATAATGTCATCATCAGTGCTTCACTGAAAAGTATGGTTGAATGATAACGAATAAAGAAAATTAAGAAAAATTACATACTTGTCAGTTAACAACGGCAATCCATGTATAAAAACTTTGGTTAAGTTCACAAAATTTAAAATCCATAAAATTAAGATAAATTTTCACGTTCCACATTAAACAATAATGTCACAAACATATAAAACTATTGATTATATCATATAAAATCAACGATGTACAAAGATATAAATTAAAAAATTTTTAAAGTCACATTTTTAAAAGTATTAAATTAAATGAAGTGACCTTCTAAAGTGAGAAATGACATTACTGAAAAGTGACATGAACAAACATTGACAGAGCTGCGTTCCGCTATTTAAAATTAAATAATTTATTAAGAAATAAAGTTTAAGAAATTTTGAAAATTTTTTTTTTTTTGAAATCACTCGATTAGGATAACGGATGTGAAATTTAAGCACAAGTAGGTCAAAAGGTGGGACACCCCACGGAAGGTGCAGTATAGCCCACTTACCAGTACTTTAAAAGTAACTGATAGTCCCGAAGGTGAGCTCCTACTACACCCCCCATGAGAGATCCCACCCTCATGGAAAGAAATAAACAAAGACAATACATAAAAATCAGGTTCGAAACCTAGACTAAGAGGTTAATGTTCACACACCAAGCATCTAATGGTTGCCCATCGTCCCTAAGGATACTCTGGTGTATAAACCTCAACGCCCTTAAGACGAGAGAGGTGAGTTGGAAAACCCCTCGGCCAGATCCTCAGACTGGTCAAACCCTGTGTATCATCATTGAAGGCTCCATAAGAAGTCTGTGAAGGGGCGTGTAAGCCCTACCTAAATCTGTTTGAATATTAAGACAGTTAGAGTTGTTAAGTAACTCAAAATTAATTTCGATGTCTTCGAGAAAATCAAGTAAAGTAATATTTTTAGAGGTAACAGCTTTCAAAAGAACAGAGTTTGTACCTGGATCAAAATTATGGTTATTAAATTTAATATGGTGGCCAAATGCTGATTTATCAGGGCGTTTGAGGTGCTCACCGATACGGACTCCCAGAGCTCTACAAGTCCTACCAATGTATGTAGCATCACAATCGCTGCAACTCAATTTGTATACACCACTTTTGGCTAATTTATCAATTTTGTCTTTAGAATTAACAAGTAAGTTTCTTAAGTTATGGGTGGATTTAAATGAAATTTTAATGTTGTCAAGTTGATTATAGAGGATTTTAGAGATATTATTAGCTAGTGATTGATTAACAAAAGGAATCGAAATGTAAAAGGTGTCAAAATTAGAATTAGTAGTTAGTAGTTATTCGTTATCATTCAACCATACTTTTCAGTGAAGCACTGATGATGACATTATGTCGAAAGCGCTCTGCTTGTTTTGAATAAAAATTTTTTGCACAAGGAATACAAACTGTTTTTTTACCTACTTGGACTATAAACTGTGCACACAGCCTTCCAAATTTTAATTTACTTCCTACTGCAGTATGGCAGAATTGGCTGAGAAATACAACAGGCTATCCATTAAAAGATCCATGATCAACATTGACATCTGGTTTCTTCAAAGATGCTTGGATGAACAGGTTGTACCTATTTTTGCTAAGGTTAAAAGTTCTAAAAATGTTCCAATTTCTTATATTAACAACATTGAAACGAAGATTATTAGAAATAATATTTGTAAACATTATGCCAAATTAGATTATATTAATTGTCAGCTTAAAATCATATATAATACTTGGATTTCTAACAATACTAATTTTCTTAATAATTCGGAATTTGTTTATAAACTTAACTCAGATATAGATAGATGTAGGTCAGTGAAATTTAACATAGTTAAGCACAAATTAAATAACTTAATTAGGAATAAGAAATCTAGTTTGTTAAACAAAGATAGACAGAGGGTTAAATTTTCAAATTTTCAATTTTACCAACGCGTTAAAAATCTTTCTACTACAGTATTCAATGAGGATGAGATGGAACTCCTTCGGTTGGGTCTTAAATACTGTCTCGAAAAACCACATTCTGAGAAGGCCTATTTACAAACAGCGGTTGAGTTAGATATCATTATTGATAGATTACCTTTAATTGTCAATAAAAATCTTGTTAGACAGGAAATTTTTTATAACCTGAAGGGCTTTAAATTGAAATCATCTAAATCAAATGTCAACAATCAACAACGAACTTATGTTAAAATCTTAAAATCTTTAAAACTTAAAATTAATAATAATAAACTCATTATTACTAAAGCTGATAAAGGACAGTGTTTGGTCATTCTCGATGGGGCTGATTATATTGAAAAAGTGGGAAATTTTCTAATTGACAATGATTTTAAACGTCTTAATTTCAACCCTCTTAATAAATTTATTAATAAAACTAAATCTATTATTAAACTTAATAGGTCCTTTTTAGATCTCCATGGAGCTAAGGGTACTCTAATGCCTAGTAACCCTACAATACCACGCTTATACGGACTCCCAAAGCTACATAAGGTAGGGATACCAATTAGACCAGTGGTGAGTTGTGTTAATACTCCAGTTTCTACTCTTACAACCTTTGTTAATAGTTTCATACATTCTCTTACTAACTTCAAACCTATCAACACAGTTAAGAATAGTTTAGAACTAATTCACAGTATTAAAGACTTTAAAATTCCACCGAACTCTATATTAGTTTCTTATGACGTAACCAACTTATTTACTGTAGTCCCTAGACTTGAAACCATTCCACTGGCTCGTGCGGTTTTGGAGGGTTCAGGGGTTTCACCGTCTCATACCAATACTATTATTCAACTGCTATCACACTGTTTATCTCAAAATTTCTTCATTTTTAATAATTCATATTATGAACAACCTGATGGGTTAGCAATGGGTTGCGGGCTCTCTCCATTAATTGCTGATATATTTATGGATCATATCGAAAGGAACTTCATCCTTCCTCAGAATCCGGATATTCTGTTATATTTCAGATACGTTGATGATATTTTTTGCCTTATTAATGGGGATGTTAACACAGCTCATGCTATTTTGAATAATATTAATAATATCCACCCTAACATTAAGTTTACCTTAGAGGTAGAGAACGGTGGGGCTCTGAACTTTTTGGATCTCACAGTCAGGAGAACTGCTTCGGATTTTACATGTAACATCTTTCATAAACCTACCCAAACTGATCATGCTATCCATTCCTCTTCCAACCATCCATATCAACACAAAATGTCAGCTTTTTATTGTTACATTCATCGCTTACTCAACACCCCTCTTTCAGTTATTGATTATAACAATGAACTCAACTTTATTAAACAAATTGCTACCAATAACGGCTTTCATCATTCTCTTATTGACAAACTTATCAACAAAATTAAATTTAAACAACTTAGAAATTTAGCCTTCCCTACTAATTCTAATTTTGACACCTTTTACATTTCGATTCCTTTTGTTAATCAATCACTAGCTAATAATATCTCTAAAATCCTCTATAATCAACTTGACAACATTAAAATTTCATTTAAATCCACCCATAACTTAAGAAACTTACTTGTTAATTCTAAAGACAAAATTGATAAATTAGCAAAAAGTGGTGTATACAAATTGAGTTGCAGCGATTGTGATGCTACATACATTGGTAGGACTTGTAGAGCTCTGGGAGTCCGTATAGGTGAGCACCTCAAACGCCCTGATAAATCAGCATTTGGCCACCATATTAAATTTAATAACCATAATTTTGATCCAGGTACAAACTCTGTTCTTTTGAAAGCTGTTACCTCTAAAAATATTACTTTACTTGATTTTCTCGAAGACATCGAAATTAATTTTGAGTTACTTAACAACTCTAACTGTCTTAATATTCAAACAGATTTAGGTAGGGCTTACACGCCCCTTCACAGACTTCTTATGGAGCCTTCAATGATGATACACGGGGTTTGACCAGTCTGAGGATCTGGCCGAGGGGTTTTCCAACTCACCTCTCTCGTCTTAAGGGCGTTGAGGTTTATACACCAGAGTATCCTTAGGGACGATGGGCAACCATTAGATGCTTGGTGTGTGAACATTAACCTCTTAGTCTAGGTTTCGAACCTAATTTTTATGTATTGTCTTTGTTTATTTCTTTCCATGAGGGTGGGATCTCTCATGGGGGGTGTAGTAGGAGCTCACCTTCGGGACTATCAGTTACTTTTAAAGTACTGGTAAGTGGGCTATACTGTACCTTCCGTGGGGTGTCCCACCTTTTGACCTACTTGTGCTTAAATTTCACATCCGTTATCCTAATCGAGTGATTTCAAAAAAAAAAAAATTTTCAAAATTGCTTAAACTTTATTTCTTAATAAATTATTTAATTTTAAATAGCGGAACGCAGCTCTGTCAATGTTTGTTCATGTCACTTTTCAGTAATGTCATTTCTCACTTTAGAAGGTCACTTCATTTAATTTAATACTTTTAAAAATGTGACTTTAAAAATTTTTTAATTTATATCTTTGTACATCGTTGATTTTATATGATATAATCAATAGTTTTATATGTTTGTGACATTATTGTTTAATGTGGAACGTGAAAATTTATCTTAATTTTATGGATTTTAAATTTTGTGAACTTAACCAAAGTTTTTATACATGGATTGCCGTTGTTAACTGACAAGTATGTAATTTTTCTTAATTTTCTTTATTCGTTATCATTCAACCATACTTTTCAGTGAAGCACTGATGATGACATTATGTCGAAAGCGCTCTGCTTGTTTTGAATAAAAATTTTTTGCACAAGGAATACAAACTGTTTTTTTACCTACTTGGACTATATTTAAAGTTATTTACCACTAACAATTGTTTTCCTTTTTCACTTAAAATAATATTTATATATATTTTTAAAATGTTTAAAACAACAGACAAATTGATCTGAAATATGAAATGCACTCGATGAAATATAAACAATGAATGAAATAGTATTTAATTTAAACATTCAGGTACAATGAAAAGAGGCATGAATGGTTAAGTTACAATCAGTTTAAATCAATTAGAAATTTCCGAAAAGAGGTACATTTCCCAGAAGAATATCTTCAGGTAATTTAGTACCATTGGGGCTCAATACGCCTACAGATAAAGGGATTAAAACTTACACATTTTAATCTATGACTTGCCGGGACCGAATCCATCAACACCGGCGAAAGATACCGGAATTTAAAAATGCTACAGTACCAATCGTGCGTTTTCGGGTTGGATTTCCGAACAATCAGAAGCAAAACAATCGCCTACTTCTGTTGGATGTAAAATTGATAAACAGAAAACATATTTCAGACCAAGAACTTGGCCTGGAAAATTTTAACGTCTTTCGTAAGGATAGGTCACCTTTGACTAGTACTTCTGAAAGATTGGGTGGAGTGCTTATTGCCGTGAAGAAGTGCTACCACTCTATAGAGTTACCAACTCCAAATAACATGGAAGAAGTGTTCGTCAAAGTGTCTTACAACAACTCGAGCCTGATTATTGGTTCTGTATATATTGTCCCATCATCTAAAAGTTCTGCGTACACTAACTACATAGAATCCGTAGAAGAACTACATGAACAACACATTGATCTACAATTTTACGTCTTTGGGGACTTCAATCATCCGAAAACCACTTGGTCAGTAAATAATCTATGTTCTATTTCTAACGCTTTCCCAGAAGCAACAAATGACGAGATTGTTACATCTTCATTGCTAAATGACTATTGTGCTTCCTACAATCTATTTCAAAGTAATTGTATAAAAAACTTCAACAATGTCACTCTAGACCTTCTGTTTTCTTCAAAATTTATAAGTTGTAATAATGAAGATGCTTTGTTGCCTCTTGATCGTCACCATCCAGCATTCAGCTGTACCATAGACTTTTTAAACGAGGTTGACGTTCCCTCGCCATTGAAATCTGAAAGTTATTACTACGATTTTAAAAATACGGATTTTCATAGATTCGAGCAATTCCTGGAATGCCAGAATTGGAAATTGTTTTCAGATTCAAGCACTCTCCAGGAAATGTTGAATAACTTTTATTTTATTATGCATACTGGTATTGACGAATATGTTCCATTGAAACCATACTATAACAGTTCAGATTGTAAATTTCCTAGATGGTTCTCAAAAGACTTGAAAAAAGCAATATTCGACAAAAAAGTAGCACACAAAAAATATAAATGTAGTGGATCGGTTGAAGATTATAATGTGTTTACCACTCTTAGAGATAAATGCAAAAAATTATCTTCTTTTGACCATTCCAAATTTCTTCAAAATATTGAGAATAAATTAACTACCGAGCCTAAATATTTCTGGAAGTACGTCAATCAAAAACGCCAGTCTAATTCTATTCCATCGACCATGTTTTTTAATGATAACAATCTATCTAATGCAGAAGAAATTGCAAATGGTTTCGCATCTCATTTCTCATCTGTTTATAAAACTTCCCAGTATTCCAGCCTAAACTTCAATAATCCAAATACAGATAATATAATTTCTGATGTTCCGTTTACTATAGGACATGTGTATTTAAAGCTAGTCACTTTAAAAAATAACTACTCACCAGGGCCTGATGGTATTCCAGCCGTACTATTAAAGCATTTCCCTTTTATTTTAGCTAGGCCACTGTTTTACATTTTTAAAAAATCATTGTCTTGTGCTGTATTTCCAGATTTTTGGAAGGTTAGTTTTGTAACACCAATCTTTAAGTCTGGTGAGAGACCCAATGTAAAAAACTACAGACCGATATCCGTATTATCTTGTATTCCAAAACTCTTTGAGCTGATTATAGCTGAACATTTGTTTCCTGCAATTAAAAACAATTTTATATTGGAGCAACATGGGTTCTTTAAGGGTCGTTCAGTTGAGACAAACCTTTTTATCTACACAAATTACCTGTCTGAGGCTTTGGAGAACGGTTCACAGGTAGATGCTGTATATACCGATTTCTCTAAGGCTTTCGATAGCGTAAATCATGTACTCCTTCTTGAAAAACTGATGACCTTTGGAATCCAGGATCCACTCTTAACGTGGTTGAAAAGCTATTTGGTTGACAGGAGGCAAATCGTTCGGATGCAGGGATATTTTTCAGATGAAATTAACGTTACCTCCGGTGTACCTCAAGGGTCCCATTTAGGGCCCTTGTTGTTTAACTGCTTCATTAATGATTTAAAACAAATATTACCTGACGTTAATTTCCTCTTATTCGCTGACGATCTGAAAATATTCACAACTATAGAAACCATCAAGGATTGTGAAAGACTGCAACTATCATTGAATGAATTGAATAAGTGGTCGGAGGATAATGATATGTTATTAAATATTTCCAAATGTAGTGTAATAACTTTTACTAAATCACAGAATACTATCACTTACTCATATAAACTAGATAATGAGATATTGCCATCTTTGGATATAATTCGCGATTTAGGAGTTTTATTTGATAGATCATTGTCTTTCGTTCCCCAAGTGGATCATGTTGCAAATAAGGCATCACAGATGCTAGGATTTGTAAAACGAAACTCAACAGATTTCAAATCAAATAACGTTCATATTTTATTATATTGCTCTCTAGTAAGATCTGCTCTCGAATTTAGCTGTACAACTTGGTCACCTTTTTACAACATACATATTCAAAAACTAGAAAACATACAACACAAATTTCTAAAGTTTTTATCATTTAAAAACAATTTGCACTTACCGGACAATGAACTGGAAACATTATTTAATTTATTTTCACTGGAATTGCGTAGAATTCATTTTGACCTTAAATTTGTTTTTAAGGTATTCAACAATCTTATTGATTGTTTATCACTAAATGAAATGTTTTTTACTAATATATACACTCCTTCCAGAAATACACGGTCAGATAACATTTTCTATGTTCCGTACCGGCGTACAAATTATGGTTACTTTTCACCAATCAATAGAATGATGAATAATGCAAATATTTACTTGAATCGCACATCTTTTAATATGACACTTAATTCATTTTCAAGAAACTTGCCCCCTGTAATTCTTCCTAATAATTATATTCTATAATATGTTAAGAAAATTGATTTTAGATAATTTTATTTATGTATTTCTATAATTTATATCACTGTATTGTTTTGTTTATTATTATTGTTATTTTAGTTATACTTAATTATTAATTATTAAGAACTTCTTGTATTCTAATGTTTAAATTGGTAATGCCGTTAATAAAGTTCTATTCTATTCTATTCTATTCTATATTGTAACCATTGCCCAACTCCACTAGGTTTATTTTTGTATTCAGGAACAAGGCCCAGCTTTTAAATTTTACGGAACCAAGCTTGGGGTAAATGGAACCTACAACCGACTATTTGTGAATTCGGTAACGCTAATCTTTAACAACTATTATGAATAGCTATCTTAAAATCAGCGACAATAACTTTTGGTTTTAAATTTAAACCTATTTTTTTTACAGAGGGCCAGGCTTAGTGGTAGTCCATGGGATTGCATCGCAGCTAGTACAGCTTATTGTGCACCCCCATTCACAGGTCCTCATTCTCCGTCAAATCCCAGGTTCTTAATGAACCAAGAGATCCTTTTTACTATGGTTACCCGTTCTTCCCTTTGATCTCCAGTCGGTAGGCTAAGGGATCTCACACGCAGACCTTGCAGGGCTGGGCACATGAATAACACGTGGAAGGCTGTTTCCTCCTCCTCACCGCATTTTCTACATAGGAGGTTTTCAACTTGAATTCCCATCCTATGTAGATGTCCGCGGAATACCCAGTGGCCGCTGATGAAGCCAACCACTTTCCGCAGTGTCTACCTCCTTAGCCCAAGGGCATCTGCCGCTATAGCACCAGTAGGTGTCTGCAGCATTCTCTTTGACTGTATTTTACCTTCCGTTCTTTCCCAGCTCTTTCGATGTTCTATGCCCATCCACTGGCGAACAGCTCTTCGTGCTGTGTTGTAAGCACTACCACAGGTCGGCTCTGGGCCAATGAGCGGGCTTTCAGCTCCTTTGTTTGCCCACTTGTCAGCTCCCTCATTGCCAGCAATACCTTTGTGCCCCAGAACCCAACTAAGGATAACCTTGTTGTACTCTCCCAGGGTTCTCATGGCCTGATGACAGTCCCATACAATTTAAACCTATACTATGGCACTTGTTTTATAGAAGCAGAAAAAGATTCTTGTAAGAACATTTCTTCTAAGTTGGTAGTAAACAAGATACTCGTGGAATGTAATTACCATTTTCAAGTATATGCAATGTGAATAATTACAAAAAATGTTCGGTACAACACCTGAATGTTTTATCGACATATAACTTATTACTGTTACACAGAACTGTAACGTTTGTTAGGTACGTAAACACTACTATTTCTTCTAATGTTGTATTAGACATTTTTTTTGACGCACACAATAACTTCCATTCCAATTTTCGGTAAAGAGTTTTTCGTCTCGTGTTAAATAAGTTGTTGCGAATAGTTTGAATATCTTTGATCGTAATAGTATTTAATTGCTCACTATTTTCTTTTAAAGCTAAATGTATTCATTTGTTGTTTTCAGCTTTTCGTTTAACAATAGCACTTATTATATGCCTATTTAATTTCTTCACATTTTTTTCATGATTGTGATTTAGTCCAATACCATAATTAGGTTATCTGATGCCATAGTATAAACTTTTACCTTACATGAGCGATTAGTACATCGCCAACTATTTCCCCACTTTTAAGTCTTTGGTAAACTTGACAGAATCTACTATCAAAACAGGTTTTCAACGTTCTCTTACACTTAAAAAGAATTCCATAATGACATTTTCAAATACGATTTGCACGAAAAGGAAGCTGATTAATAACTAATATAATTCTCAGGTTTATGTTCAATTTATTGAAGGAAATTCCTTACATTTTGCCCAATTTTACAAATTCCCAAAATAATTTAATCTCTTGCTTGTCGAAGAATTTATTTGTGTCATTAAAGTAGTATTATTAGTATGGGTGGATAGGATTATATGTTAGTACCTGCCGCCGACGAATTTATGGTCGCCCAAAGTACCGTAATTACCAAAGGAAGAAATAAACGGGAGGATTATCTTCTATACCTCGATATGCAATTGCATGTCACTGACGTCATTGTAACGTAAATCCGGGTGGAACCAATCCAAGGTTTGAATGAATGCTTGTTGTCATGTTTAATTTAGAAAAACTTTCTATCTTTGTCCTATTAACGCGCAATAGAAAGAGATTATTTTAAAAAAATGGCAACACTGGGTACCATAATGAACCACGCTAGCACCGCTTGCCATTTGTCTTAAAAGTATCTCTTTCTATTGCGCGTTAATAAGACAAAGATACTAAGTCTTTCTGAGTTAACCCTGGTAACTACGATTCATTCACGCCTCGCATTGGTTCCACTTACATATACGCCACAATGACGTCAGTGACATGCAATTGCCTATCGAGGTATAGTACCTATTTATTTTCTTTAGCAGGTTTCACCCATTTGTTTACGAATCAAATGTTATTGAAACTAAAAAATTTAAACATATAGAAGAAATCTGTAAGGAATTGCCTACGTGTTTACGTTCATGGTTACCGGGCAAGCAGGTATAAACAGGTAAGTAAATACAGATGATTGTACCGATCTTTTAAGCAATCCTAACATAGATCAAAACAAAATAATAATATACGCTATGATATAGTAGTATTGGCTGCAATAAACGGTTCATAAAACGCTATTTTAAGTAAAGTTGCGCATCAAAGAAATCTAATCGTCTTATTTAGTGTAACAAAAAAGGACGGAGAATAGCGTTCGTTGAATAGATGAGAGTGTTAGAGTTTTTGAACTTTTGTTTTATATTTTTGTAAGTTTTGTTTTTTGTAACCAAGACTTTTTGTTATTATATTATTTTGTCATTCAATTAAACAATTTGAAAAGATAAGGTTGTCAATTTTATTTTCTATTTAACAAAGTATTATCTTATCTTTAAAAAAACACCATTTTTTATACAGTCCACTATTATTGTTATCGAACCAGCAATCACCGAAACATTGGTCCATACGAGCTGGATAGAAGAAAAAAGAATTTTGGCCAATTCCATACAAGAATATATAGGCCCCAGGTACATTTTACGCTATTTTCCATTTGACATTTATTAAAAAAAATATGTCAGAGTCACAAGAAGAATTAAAGTCCTTGTCTCGTCATAGAGGTACTATTAAACAAAAACTTACGATGTTGGAAAAGTACATTGATACAATTAAAACTTCGTTAAGTGCTGTTTTGCCCAAATGTGATGATGTTGAGGTAAGGTTTCACAACAGTTCAAATTTATTAAGCGATTTTGACATTGTTCAAACTGAAATTAAAAGAATATGCGATGTAAAAGATTTAGATGATCATTTTGTAGAGCGGGAACAGTTTGAAAATCGGTTTTATTCAGCACATTTATATTTAAAAAACCTTCTGAAACAAAACGAACCTATTATTAGTAACCAAACTATTAAATCTCATATTGGTGGAGATTCTCTTCAGAATATTTTATTACCAAAATTAAAGTTGCCAGTATTTTCTGGAGAGTTTCAGAATTGGATCAATTTTAAAATTCAATTCAATTCAACAATTTCAAGCAATAACACTTTAAGCGATAGCCAGAAATTTCAATTTTTAAAAGCTTCATTAGAGGGTTATGCCTCCCATTTTATT
Source organism: Altica lythri (assembly GCA_964028335.1). Lineage (NCBI taxonomy): Eukaryota > Metazoa > Arthropoda > Insecta > Coleoptera > Chrysomelidae > Altica > Altica lythri. Next base: position 51,005,770 of record OZ034800.1, read on the forward strand.
GAAGATCTAGAATCTAGATAATGTTAATCAACCATTTAGTCAGGCATGGAAGTTATTATGTGATAGATTTGATAAAAAATAATTTCTAATAGACAGTCATTTTAAATCTTTGTTAAATGTGCAAGGTATTCAAAAAGAAACCTATTTAGGGTTGCGGAAATTTTTGGATAAAATATTAAAACATTTAACTTCTATTGATGGTATACAAATTCCTAAAGAAAAGCTATATGATTCGTTGCTTATTCATGTTATATTAGGTAAATTAGATAAAAACACTATTCGCGAATGGAAAGAAAGTAAATTTAATGAAGATTTGCCAAGTCTTGATGAATTTTTTAGTTTTTTAAAAAACAAAACAAAACAGACATTATGCAGTGTTTAGATGATTTTCAATTACCTAAATCCAACATTGCTAACAAAAGTAATTATAATAATAAATCCAATTTACAAGTAAATCTTACATTTAAGGGTGTTTGTAACTATTGTAAAAAAAATCATTTAATTTATAAATGTCCAGATTTTGTTGCTTTGTCTGTTGATCGTAGAATTCAAGAAGTAAGAAAATTGAAGTTATGCGAAAACTGTTTATTAACTGGTCATAACAAAAAGTTCTGCAGAAAAGGTCCTTGTCCAATATGTAAAATTCATAAACATAATAATTTACTTCATAAAGATTTGTTACAACCATCTACTTCTAATAATCAAATAAATTCAACTAATGTGGTTTTGTCGGATGATCATAATTTACAAAATAATGATATAAGTATTAATTTTATAAATAATGAGAGCCAGGTTTTGTTATCAACAGTTATTTGTAATATTAAAGACGATTTTGGAAAATTTCATAAATGTCGAGCACTTTTAGATTGTGGTGCGCAAGCAAATCTTATTACTGAGGAATTTTGTCATAGGATGAATATTCCATTAGTTGCCACTAATTGTTCTATTACAAGTGTTAATCACGGTTCAATTGGTATTAAAAAACAATGTACAGTTCAAATTTCTTCCCAATTCACACAATTTACTTCTACAATTTCTTGTTTAGTGGTTCCTTTTATAAGTAGTAATATTCCGACATATTCTATTGATATTGAAAAATTGAACATACCAAGTTATGTGAATTTAGCTGATTCAGAATTAAGTGTTTCCAAAGATGTCGATTTATTGTTAGGTGCCAATATATTTTGGGACTTGTTAGGACAAGGCAAAATTTGTTTAGGTAAAAATTTACCAACTTTGGTTGAGACTAGTTTTGGTTGGATATTGACTGGAACAATACCAAATAATTCCAAAAATTATATATGCAACTTTGCCAAAATTAATATTATAGAAGACGAACAACTTAAAAAGTTCTGGGAAATTGAAGAAATTCCTGGACGAAATAAATTTGTTTCGGAAGAAAACATGATTTGTGAATCATTATTTGAATCAAATACTTACCGTGCTGATAATGGACAATTCGTGGTAAAGTTTCCTCTTAAACATTCTCAAAAACTCTTAGGAAATTCTAAATTATCATCTATCAAGAGATTTAGATCGTTGGAACGTAAGTTTTCGGATTTGAATTTTAAAAAACTCTATTTTGATTTTATACATGAGTATAAAGAACTGGGTCACATGACCAAAATAAACGATAATAACGATGTTTGCTATTTTTTACCTCATCATGGTATATTGAAAGAATCTAGCATAACTACTAAATTACGAACTGTGCTTGATGGTAGTTGTCGAACTTCCACTGGATGGGCACTTAATGACATCCAGTATGCTGGCCCTAAAGTACAAAATGATATTTTTGATATTTTACTTAGATTTAGGATTTATCCATTTGTAGGATCTGCAGATATTTCGAAGATGTATAGCCAAATACTTATGAATCCTTAACACAGGCCATTGCAGCAAATTTTATGGCGCGAAAGCCCTGTAACCGAATTTATGGTTTATCAACTTAATACCGTAACTTATGGTACTAGATCAGCACCATATTTAGCCATTAAATGTGTTCAACAAGTAGCAAAAGAACATTCTACCAATTATCCAACAGCATCACAGGCTATTCTAAAAGACATGTATGTTGACGATTTATTAACAGGTTCTGATAATTTGCAAGAGTTAAAAACAAGATGTAACAATATTTATTCTATTTTAAAATCTGCTAATTTTATACTGAGAAAGTGGACCTCCAATGTTCCTGAAATAATTACAGATTTTGCAACTTCCGATATATCAAATTCTATTTTAAAATTAGGAGATCAAGATCAATTAAAAACATTGGGAATTCAATGGGTAACTAGTTCTGATTTTCTTACATATTCAATAAATTTACCCATAGGGTCCAATATAATTACGAAAAGATTTATGCTTTCAATTATTGCACAAATATACGACCCATTAGGTCTTTTGAGCCCTTCTATTATTATAGCTAAGATTTTAATTAAATTACTTTGGTCTCTTCATATTTCTTGGGATGATCCTATTCCTTCAGAAATTTGTGAAGATTGGTTAGAATTTAAAAATAGTCTCATTCATTTTATTCAATTAGCTATTGTTAGAAACATTGTTTCAAAATGTATATGTGATATCCATTGTTTTTGTGACGCATCACAAAATGCATATGCTGCATGCATTTATATTAGAAGTTCTGACGATAAATTTACTTTGTTCTAAAACAAGGGTATCTCCAATGAAAACTATAACCATTCCAAAATTGGAATTGTGTGCATGTTTATTAGGCTCACAATTAACAAAAGTCGTTCTTAATGCTCTTAATATAAATGTTCCGATTTTTATGTGGTCTGACTCTCAAGTCGCATTAAGTTGGATAAATCATGAACCTAGTGAATTACAAGTATTCGTGGCTAATCGGGTATCTAAAATTCAGTTACTTTTTAATATAACAGATTGGAACTATATTAATAGTTCAAATAATCCAGCAGATGTAGCTTCCAGAGGCATCTTACCAAATTTATTAATTTCCAATCGATTATGGTGGCATGGACCTGACTTTTTAAAATTACTTCATTCAAATTGGCGAAAAACTGAATTTATCATAAACAAATCAGAATTAATAGAATTAAGAAAAACTTCCAAATTAATATATTTAAATATAATTTTAATATCAAATATAATCACCAGGTTTTCAGATTTAAGCAGATTGCAACGGGTAATAGGATATTGCCTACGCTATTTTTATAATATAAAAAATAAAAATGCAAAAAGAACAGGACTTTTATCTATTTTAGAAATTAATAATGCTAATCATGTTTTAATTAAACAAGTACAATTAGAATCATTTTGTGAAGAATTATCTATTTTACAAAAAGATAAACACCTCCCCATCAAACATAGATTGTCTTCATTAGCTTTGTTCATTGACAAAAACGGGATAATTAGATTTGGAGGTCGTTTAAAAAATACTTATTTACCTTTTAATATAAAACATCCAATATTACTATCATCTAAACATTATTTTACAAAATTAGTTTTTGAACACAAACATAAATTGCTTTTGCATCCAGGTCCTCAGTTGTTATTATCATCAGTAAGACAATTTTATTGGCCAATAGGAGGTATTATCTTAGCCAAAAAAGTTGTAAAAAATTGTCTTACCTGTTTTCGATTTAAACCTGTTGCATTTAATAGTCCAATGTCAAATTTACCTAATGAAAGAATAAAAACCGCTTTTCCATTTGAAACCACAGGTATTGATTATGCAGGGCCTTTTAACATTTTAAATAAAAAAGGTCGAGGAGCAAAATTAAATAAATGTTAAATTGCTCTTTTTATTTGTTTCTGCACAAAAGCTGTCCATTTAGAAGTTGTTTCAGATTTAACTACTGATAATTTTTTAGCAAGTCTAAAAAGGTTTACTTCCAGACGAAGCATTCCTTCAACAATATATTCGGATAATGGTGCCACATTCGTTGGTGCTAATAACCACTTAAAACGATTAGGACATTTTTTAAACAAATTTCATAATTCAATTGCTGATTAGACTAGTCAATTTGGTATAAAATGGGTTTTTATTCCTCCTTATACCCCTAATTTTGGAGGGTTGTGGGAAGCTGCTGTTAAAGCTACAAAACATCACTTAAAAAGAGTTCTAATTAATAACAATGTTACTTTTGAGGAATTTAATACCCTTCTTATACAAATCGAAGGGATATTAAATTCTCGTCCTCTTTTCAAAATGTCAAATAATCCTAATGATCTTTCTCCTATAACACCTTCTCATTTTTTAATCGGCCGCACTTTAACCTCTATACCAGACTATGACTTGACAAATACTCCTCCCAATCGCCTTTCAAGACTTCAACACGTCCAACAATTGTACCAACAATTTGGGCGTCAATTTTCAAAAATGTACATTTCTCAATTACACCAACAATACAAGTGGAAAGAGGCTCCAAGTAAAATAAAAGAAAATACATTAGTCTTAATAAAAAATGATTCTGTACCACCTTGCAAATGGTCTATTGGTAGAATAATAAAACTGTTTCCTGGTCGAGATGAAGAAAAGCGAGTAGCAGAAATCCTAAGTTCACATGGAACTATAACCAGATGTGTTAGACACTTGTTCCCTTTACCATTACAAAGTGAAACGTTAAATTAATATTTAATTTTTTGAAGGTTCCCTCCAAAGGAAGGGCTAATGTTAGAGTTTTTGAACTTTTGTTTTATATTTTTGTAAGTTTTGTTTTTTGTAACCAAGACTTTTTGTTATTATATTATTTTGTCATTCAATTAAACAATTTGAAAAGATAAGGTTGTCAATTTTATTTTCTATTTAACAAAGTATTATCTTATCTTTAAAAAAACACCATTTTTTATACAGTCCACTATTATTGTTATCGAACCAGCAATCACCGAAACAGAGTACGCATACTCTTTTTACATACGGTTGAGAGATACACACAAAAACCATTTCTTTGTCATTTTTTATTTAATATTTAAAAAAAAAAACACTATTTAAAATGATACACAACAGAGAAATGCTGTCACTCTCAACCAAATGTAAAACGAGCATGCGTACTCTTTTCAATGCACGCGTCACACGCAGCTGCTATTCTCCATCCTTCTTTATTACACCAAATCTAAATAAGATCTGTAGAGGTATTGGATTTTCTCGTGGCGGCTACGTCATCGTGCGCAAATCCCTAATATTCGTCCGACGGTCAAGGTACTGAGAATCTAAAAACATCGCCACAAAATTTCTATCTACCAAGAAAGACGGATCGCTCCGTAGTGAACGTATAATTAGTCTGGTAAAAATAGTGTTCATAAAGTGTTTATTTTGTGTCAAATTTTTTTAAATGTAGGTATATTTTCTTTTGGTTATATTTTTTAGATTATTATTAAAAAATAAATATTAATTTTTTCACTAATTGTTATAAAACAAACTGATATTATAATTAAGGATCTATAACATTATAGTATAAATTTATAATTAAATAATTTTTAAAATTTTTAATTAAAACTGTTGCCTTCTATCACTAAAAATGTGTTTAGACACAGAAAAAGTTCGTTCTAGATCTACTGACATTATAGAGCAATATTTTAATTTAGGCAGTTAAAATAATTTGACAACTCATAAGATCTTCAGAAAAGTTTTCTTTAAAAATACGTACAACTTTCCTCAAACAATCGTAGCCTTTATTTTTTTCTAATAATTTTTTAAATTTATTTCTAATTTTAACTTTTATATTTTTGGGAATATAGACCCTTAAAAATAGTTACGACTCGCTACTCTAATAAAATAATCTTTCTTTTTCTTGAAAACCCTATCATTATTAAATACAGGTAGTAATGGGTAATTCCACATATATAATGACATTGTTCATTCCAAATTATAAAATTCAAATTAAGAGAATTTTTTTTTAAATTTTTCTATTATTTATTATTAAATTAAAGAACTAAAATAGTGTGAAATAATTAAAATTTTATAGGTTAAATTCCAACATAAAGGCGGTCAAATCATAACAATTTTTCATAATTATTTTAAATATTAATGCGATGATAGAATTTTAATAATTTTTTAGTTAAGCTGAAAAAAAGTTCGTACGCTAACATAGTAAAACAGATTTTTTTTGTAAAATTTAATTTTATTATACAATAAAGTTGTCTTTAAGGACAAAACAATAATAATAGGGTTCATATACTTCACTATTATTTTTATTGCATGACTTTCCTTAATGTCGGCGATTACCTCATCATCAGTGTTAAATTCTTTTTACCCAGTTTTTTGGGAAGTCTGCTTACAGGAAAAAGTCACTGGAAACCAGATATGTAGAATACATTTTGTTACATTATATGTAATAATATGTAGATATCTGGTTCTTGTGTTAATCGATAAATATATCATAACTTGTCTATTCCAAATAGTGATGCTGTAACTTTGTCAGCAGATTGTTGCATCTTTTCACGTTTTGGATTGCGTTAAGTTCACTTGTCAGTCTGTCGATTGGACATAATAATGATTTATTCATTGTAATATCGATAAAAAAATCCGTCTCTATGACCGTTAAATATGGCTGTTGAAAAAAAGAATGGAATATTATTATTTTAGTTATCTAAATGACAACAATAAGTTCAATAAATTTATCTACGGTATTATGGGGTGGATATTATTTTGTTATGTTTATATAATGTCAGGGTTTGAAATTTTCAAGTGTGGTATTTAATGTTTTGTTTATATAACGAGATAAGCCTATCAGCACAATCCTCTCAAAGGATAAGTGTCTAAGTAAGAAAAATTGTTTGTTTGCATTAAAAGAATTAGTGTTAAATATCAGATAACCATGGGAAAGATCCCAACCCCTAATTAGGAGAAGATATATAAATATATCTTAAAAATTAGTTTTAAGAAGTGAGTCGTGACAGCGAGTTCTGTGAATAAAGATATTCTTTTTAATATTCCAGCCACCATTAATCATAAAAATGGCTAACCGAATTATCAACACGTTGTTGCGTTTGATCGATTATGAACACGCTGAGTAATCACTGTGTCCACAGTTTTCACATGTTCAAATTTTAATGCACGATATGTCCAACACGTTTTATTAATATTTTTAGTGTCTCAGCATTCTCTATCAACATCTCTTTACAATCATTTCGAAGCTACATATTTTTTGGACTTTTTTGATGTTTTCGTCTGTAACAGTCTTATTTGAGCACCACTGCGTGCATCGCCTTTAATGCTCATTTCGTTTCGTTTAAATTTATCATATAAAAGTTGTTTTACTGTCAATGCTATAGTTTACGAACCAATTTTTCGATATCAATGAAATTTATAAAAATATATTCTAAAGGTTGAGGTTGATAGTATAATCCGTTCACTTTTTATTTCAATCTCAGTAGGCTCTGTTAGTAACATGAATTTCGCCCTGTATAATACACATCTGAGTTTACTGTTCTGTAGTCTTGTTAATAGGGAATATGCAGGCAATTTTTTTATTTTTTTTATTCAATATTCATTTCATTTTAATATAGAAAATAAAATAATCATAGCTGTAAGAGTAGTAATTATTTTTTCATAAAATCTTAAAAATATTGGTTTAATTCGGCAAGTTCAAACGCTCCTATTTCCCGCGCGCTTAAGGCGTGACGTCATAGGGCATCTCTCCTGTCAGTTTATTGTTTACATTGTGACTATTGTGAGTTAGTTTGATAGTTAACAAGGTGTTTTAGTTTAAAGATCGCGTAATAATCATGGAAAAAGAAAAAAAACCATTTTATAGATATTGCATGGTACCAATGTGTCCGAACACTATAAAAAGTACACCAGATAAAGTTTTTTTTGCTGTTCCAAGAGATCCAAACATACAATGGTGTAAGGTTATGCGAAGGGATAATGTATCTCCTATATCGCGTCAACATTGTTGTGAAGATCATTTTAATGTAAGTATATTATATTTGGACAAATAACATCGTGTAGTTTTGTAGAAATCCCTAGATTACAGAACTTTCTATAAGTTCATAACCTTATTTACGTATGTCATAACATCTTAGAAGATTCTTCATCTAAGCTCTGCATAGACTTAAAAAAAACTATTTTCTATGTACCTATATGTAAAGTTATTTATTATTTCTACTTAGGTATCCCAAGATACTTTACTAAGTGTTGTGTTTATTTCAGATCAAAGAAGATACAGTAAATTATATTAAATACAAACTCATGAAGGAACAAGGCGAAAAAGTTAAATTACTGTTAAATAAAGGAGTTATGCCTCATAAATTTCAATACCAAAAACGAAATGTTCCACCACAGGAGAGAATGTATGCTGGTAAGAAAAGAAGATTGTCACTTATAAGTAAAGCTCTCTCCGAACCTGAAGTCAACAGTGAAAATGTTTTAGAAAATGAAACTTCACAAACAAGTTATTGTGATGCCGGACCAAGTACTTCCTACAATGAAGGCTGTGAAAATTATCTAGTGAGGCCTAGTCCATCTCTTATGGATGTCCCTGTGATAGAGCCCAGTACATCCTATGTTGATGTCTCTACTAATACAGAAATCCTACTTAGTGACAAGTGTGTGCAAATAAATAAGAGATCAAGCTTCAGAAGTAAAGCTGTTCAAGTTAATTTAACTACAAAAAAGACAAATGTAGCTTTATCTCCAATCCCCCTTCGATCACAAAATATTGGAACTTCACCAATAAAACCTGTGACAACTGTTGTAAAAAGAAAATTATTTGCAACTAACTCTGATAGTACATCTATTTCTTCACAGATATCTGATGATTATGAACCCTGCAGCTCATCTGACTTAAGTTATTGTGTGCAAGATGAATCAGAAGATTCAGATTTTAAGTGCCATAGAGAGAGAACCCAAAATGTTACTAGGATAACCTAAACAGTCATACTATATAATAAAACTTTTAAGTGAAAACATTTCACTTCCAACTGTAGACATATTAATAACACTTAAGAAATTGAAGTTAAATGAATCATTCAGCATACTTGTTTTACATTTTGGCTACTCACAGAGCACTATCAGTAGAATATTCAATAAAAGTTTACCTCTTATCGCATCAAAAATGAAAGACTTGATTGTGTGGCCAACACCAACTGAGGTATATAAAAATTTACCTATATCATTCAGAGCTAGGTATTCGAATGTTATTTCTATTATTGATTGCTTTGAAATCCAAATTGAAAAACCTTCCGATCCAGTACAGCAATCACTTACTTGGTCACAGTACAAAAAATGTAATACATTGAAGTATTTAATTTCATGTACACCAGACGGATTGATTAATTTTATATCCGATGGATATGGTGGAAGAGCTACAGATGTCATGATAGTGCAAGAATGTGGTTATTTGAACTTTTTACCTCCAAACAAAGCAGTGATGGCTGACCGAGGTTTCAAAGACTTGTCACATTTACTGGAAGCTAGAAACTGTACTCTCGTCCGGCCACCTTCTGTTTCACAATCCAACCCTAGCACCAAAGATGAAGTAAAGCAGTCAAAGCGAATAGCAGCTTTGAGAATTCATGTTGAAAGAGTTATAAATAGATTAAGAGAGTTTCATATGTTGCTGCCTCATGCTTGTGTAGACTATAATTTATTACCTGTCATTGATGATGCGATAACATTAGCATGTGGTTTGGTAAATATTCAGGATGTTTTAATAAAAAAATGAATTAAGAATAAGTTTGTTTTATTTCAGATAAAGTTACATCTTTTATATATACTTATATATTTCTTGTGTTCGTGTGTATGTTACTAAACTCCTTCTAAACGGCCGGACCGAATTTCATAATTTTTTTTGTATATATTTAAATCGATTCGGGAATGGTTTAGATTTACTATTTGGTCCACTATAAAATGTTTTTTAATAATTTGAAAAAATCCAATAGATAATGTTGAATTTTGATTTATAAATAAATAAACGAAAAACTAAAAGAAAAGGGAAAATACTAAAAAAAGCCAAAAAATATCTTTCTAAAATAAATAATATAACGGCACCGTAGGGTGGCGTAGTTAATATCTCTTATATTTAAACAAGCAATTTTTACTAAATCAAATACTATGACGCCACCGTAAGGTGGCGCAGTTATTATCTCGCATATTTAAACGAAAAATTCTTACTAAATTAACGAAAAAATAGTATAAACCTGATAACGAGAAAATATGATAAAATAAAAAAAAATCATTGAAAACAAAATAGTAAAAATTCGAAAAAACGAAAAATGGTCACGACAATGTTATGCGGTACGAAGTCCGCCGGGACAGCTAGTATTTTTATAAGTTTTTACAATGTACATATTTTTGGGAAAATGGCTTGATGCCAAAACAGTGTGCATTTTTCTATAATTGTTTCACATAGTTGTTTTCTATAATCCACCTCTATTATAGTTACTCTTTTAGAGGTTTCAAAATTGTTATCAGCAACACAAAAAGGCCCTTAGTTTTCTTAGAAAAATGCATCTGAAGTTGTAGTTGTGCCATATATTTTGGAGCCACTTTACTATTGCTGTCAATATAACGGCTCAACGCTTTTTCTGATGATGGACATTTAATTTCTATGCAGTACACAGTACTTTCCCCATCTGGTGAAGCACCCATTATAGGATTAGCCGCATTTAATTTTAAACCGCACTTATTTATTTTTATTTGTTTAATTTTCTCTACTTCTGCCAATACCCGACTTTCTAAAAATCGCCCCCTTTTCATAGCTTCTGTGTCCTTTAGTTTGGTTGCTCCCAATATGTTCTGTGTTAAGGAACCATCCAGAACTTTACAATGTGCAGCCTCATATGCCTTAGAAGCTGTGATTCTCCCATATCTTAGCTCATGCCATAATGGACAGTCATTTTGATCTTTAGTTACCAATTCAGCTTGTTCGCATGCTTCTGTACTCATCACCAGTTTACAATATTCAACAAACTCATTAGGGTTTGTAGCCTTGCTTGCAAGAATTAAATGGTGGATTGACAGTTTCTCTACATTGTTTGGAGATTGATAAAATTTCATCAGATGATTATTTGTATCACCAACAGTCACACAATTATTTTTTACCACTGATAGAAAATTGCCAGTGCTTGAGGAATTTGGTGCAGGATTAAGTTTGGGTGCTTTGCAAATATCTTTTGCTTTAATAAACTTCAAGCTAGTGCCAATTGAAGAAAGCCTTGATTTTTTCCAATAGCACTCAATGCTTGTACTTGGCGGATCTTCACTACGTCGGTGAAGCCATGCTAAAAATGCAATAGCATGTTTACATCCTCCTAAAACAAAATAATAAAATTATGTTTCTTACATAGTAATATTACTCTGGTAGTAATGGTTAACCTAATGCCCTAATGCTGCTATAAGTTCTTGACCACATATAATTTAACAATCTTTATGGTTATACAAACCCTATGACTGTCAAGAGTTTTATTTAGATAACAGTATATCATCAGCCACAAACACAAAGTAAGTAAAAGAGATCGTACCTAAGTGTGCTGCGCAATCCAGACATCCCACAGAAATAACAGTTTCTTCAGCTTCATCACATATAGCTTGTACTGCCTATGATTTCTGACGAACATTGTGCTCCGGTGTGATGCGAGCTTTCACTACACATAAGTTCCCCTCTCGTTTTAGTTGTACATATCCCACAGCTGAATCGCCGTATGATTCTCGTTGAGATCTATAACAAACAATAATCTAGGTTTACTTACCTACTTACATAAAACCATGCGATTGATCGGATGATCTACTTTATAAGTGTTTGATGAAGAAGTAAGTACCTAGGGTTATAGTATAAACACTGAAAATTTCACACACAAAAAATTTTATATATTAGATCTTATTCTAATAAAGTACCTACAATAAATGTAAACAATATTTGAGGTTATGTTGAGGGAAATAATTTTATAAGTGCATGTATGCATAAAAACAGATTTACAAGATTAAAAATACCATGTTTTACAATATTTACCTTGCAGCTTTTACTCCCTTAACCTCAGCAGATGTAAAATCTGGGTTTGACGCAAAATATGTGGTCATCATGAATGCATCTATTTTTGGAAGATTATCCGACTTCGCTTTCACAAAACCGTTGTCCGTCATTGCTGTTGATGACACTTAGTACCTCTTGACATAAAAATATTAGAAAACTAACCTAGAATAGCAATATAACCAATCTTTTTTCCAACACAACCTGAATCCTGAATGTCTCAAAATAAATCACAGGTGACTGACAGGAGATGCCCTATGACGTCACGTTTCATTTCGACCAATGGTGGGCATTTTACAAATTTGAATTTCGCTCGTAAATTTTTTACTTTTTGATTTATGTTTTAAATAATTAAATGCATATTAAATTAGAAAATAACGAATTGAGTGTAATACTAGGACCTTAAACGCTCAGGAAAAAAAAATCAGGTCATTTTATTTTTTATGCATATTCCCTATTGTAAGTACGATGTTGTCACGTCTTCAATAACAATATGTGTATTCAGTACAAATATATTAAGTAATTAAATTTGCAAACCAAATTTAGAACTTGCAGGAAATAAGTCAATATATTTAATATTAAATTGAATACAAAAGAAGATATGTCAGTTTTCGCAGCAAGTAGTATTAATATCCAAGAATAGTCTAATTGAATTCATATGAATTTTGATTGATACTCAAAATAACACATTCCTTTACACAGAACAGATCCCTGTTTATAGTCAATTATTATTTATTGGTCTATAACAAAAAATATACTTTTATATTTACATTTTATTACAAGTAAATAAGTACAATTCAAAATGTAGCACATATACATATATTAACTGAAAACGTTTAATACAGCTTTTAAATTAATCAAGCAAAAGTAAAAAAAAACATTTTTACAAATGTATAATACCACTTTTAAATTATTCAAGAAATGGTAAAAAACTTATTTAATCATTTTTGAGTTTGACATAAAAACACAGTACTCAAATGTTATATCCATCTTTTTTAAAGTCTACTATTTTACGTTCAAATGGCATCGTAGATTATTGTAATAGTGGCTGTAGGGTAATAAAATTTCACATCCAATGGGTTAATTAAGGAAACTACTCCAGTACAAATTTGATTTTCCTGGTCCGCCCCAAGTGGAGTCGCAGTTGACTTATATATGCAGATGTTTTAATAATGTTCTTTATAACAGAAATTCTTCAGAAATTTTTCAAACCGATACAATGAAAAAATATTTTAATAAATTACATAAAAACAAATACAGATGCAGATTTAGATGTAACGTGTAAATGTTGTGGGTGTATTAGTATGATCAATCCTCTTGCATTATTTCACTGGAAGAATCAGAGTCACTATCAAATCCAAAATCGGAATCGTTAGAATCTGATTCCTCCAATGAAATAATTAAAGGATGAATATTGTCAATTGAGCAGTTTCCCATGTAGGTAGTCCAATCAGCCAAAATAAGTTCGTCTGTATATCTACAAAAATTTCGCTACATGTCTGGTGTACATTTAGTCAATGCTTCTCTCCACGTTTTTTATCTCTATCCTGGTCAAGATAAGTAGATGTTATATGTTTGTTATAATATGTTTTAGTAAAACCTCATGCTATTTCTATTGGATTGTAATGACAATAATATGGTGGTAGTCAAAGTACTTCATGTCCACGTTGTTTTAAAATTTCATCCACTACATATATCTTTTCGTCAGTTTATAAGGTAAGATTATTAAGTACAGTTGGTTCTTTGTCATTTTTGTGTCAAACATAATGTTATTGTTAATCAACCATTCCTGCAACATCGCTTTTTTCTCTAAAATAGGGTGGTTTGTTAAGTTGAACTGAATGATATGGCGCGTTGTTCATGACCACCACACATTTTTCTTGAAATACAGATAGAGCAGGAATGTGTTGATTAACAACCCAGTTTTTAAAAAGGTCACTATTCATACTTTTGTGATAGTCAAAGTCTGTATTCGAAGACTCTAGTAACATGTCACATCCTTCCAAAAATCATCCAATGTCGTGTGAGCGTGTAAAATAGTAAATCGCTTTCTTTCGGATTTTACACGAGCTGGATTACTTTTCAGTTTAGAATCGTGTACCCACTGACGCACTAAGCTACCATTTTGATAGATCCATGTTTCATCTAGGTACACGAATGTAACTCTCTCAGTAAGATTGTTTAGTTTATATTTCCAAATGAAAGTGATTTTACCAATTTTAACGTGTTCACATAAAATATGTCGTTCATTTACTTATTTAAATTTGTATCCCATTAATTTTATGAGTTTGTATAATGTAGTGCGTCCCCCCTTTAAAATCAAAATTCTGTTTGGCATCATAGCATCAGTCCAAAGTAGAATTTTTAGAATGGTAGATCCAAATCTGTCGCTGTAAGTCTTTTTTAAAATAAACTTCTCAAATGTATCAGTTTTACTTCCTTTATCTGCGACTTTCTCATTATTTTTCAATCCTTAATATTTCTCCGTATTTTCCAAACACTAATCTAAAAAAATTAGGCATTTAGAAAGTTTGTCATATTAATTAGTTTCAAAAAATATACCTCAGTTACACAAAGGTAGATATGAGATTTAAAAATATTTAACAACATTTTGAATTAAATTATAGTTACAAAATGTTTAATTTAGAAATGTGAAATCTGACAACGTTGTTTCTAACTTATTATGATATCTGTCAAAAAAGGTTATGTATTATGTTAATAATATAAATTTTATTTAAAAAGTGATACATATTTAAAAAATCATTATAAAACCCTCTTTCAATTAATCTTATGCAAAATATATAACTTTATATTAGCTGTCACAAACTAGGATTCATTTAAAAGAAATAGCAAAATGGTAGGCACTTACCTTAAAGATCGGAGATCTGAGCCACTTTCGCTGCTGTTGCTTTATTTCTTAAACATACCATAACATTCAATGATGTTGTTATGTAGTTCTATACTGATTTTTTTGGCATTACTTATAGTCCGGGTTTCCTTGTGGGAAAAAAGGCATAAAGAATAACCAGCTGAAACTTTCAGAATCGCTTAATTGCACTTAGACCTACAAACTTCCATAGCAACAATATCGATGGATGGGGCGTTTTTTCTTCAGCAGCGGTCAAACATGTCGAAAGATATAACCCCTCCCGAAGTGATGGATAACCGATTTATTTTTTGTGAATCAACAGTTTTTTATTATTACTACATAATAAAACACGTGACCTACAAAAAGAGGAGGGCGTTTGGCGGGGCCTACGCGCTTAACATGTAATAGTTACGGCTGCCAACGACTTAACAAATAACCAGTTAACGCCCTCTTCTTTTGTAGGTCACATAAAATAATAAAAAACTGTTGATTCACAAAAAATAAATCGGTTATCCATCACTCCGGGGAGAGTTATAACTTTCGACATGTTTGACCACTGCTGAAGAAAAAACGCCCCATCCATCGATATTGTTGCTATGGAAGTTTGTAGGTCTAAGTGCAATTAAGCGATTCTGAAAGTTTCAGCCGGTTATTCTTTATGCCTTTTTTCCCACGTGGGAACCCGGACTATTATTGAATATTTCTATATTTAAAAATTTTAACCTTTGATAATATGAGCTGTCAATATTTCGACCATAGGACAGGACGTTTTCAGTTTAGGTACCAACCCAACAAAAGGAAGTGCCAATCCAAGAAATAAAATGCATAGTCTACTGAGATTGAAATAAGAAGTGAATGGATATTATGAGGAGTGCTGTCCGTGTGTGTTTGAACTCATTGAATTAAGACGGCGCCACTGTAGAACCGGGGTAATTTTTAAATAAATAACTAAAAATTTAAGAATTTGGAGAGACGGATATATACAGAATAAAAACACTTCTGCTTTCAAATTTGTCTGTCAATGCTGTGAGATAACTTTATAGGTTATATTTACTTATTTATTTGAACTCTGTATAGATACTTTACGTTCTTTATAATTGCTCAATTACTTAATATTAGCGCCATTTCGGTCGAATTTTTAACTGTAATTTACTGTTTACTAGTGGCCAATTTTTCTACTTGACTTGAACCCTCATATGGGATGATGTACCTTACCTCTACCCTTTATAGTTGATAGATTGATACTAACAAATCACATGGATTTAATGGGTATGTTCTGACTAAGTCAACGATTACAATCGATTACAATCGCCTGCAAACGGTTGTAATCGTTTAACATTTGCCCTCGGACACGATTAGTGTAATCGGGTTTGTGATCAAGTTTGTTTACAAGTTCCTACACAGAGACAATATAATATATTTACATTTTTTTCATCACATTAATTAATTTTTTATATCAAAATAACAGTAATTTATCATTGCACGCTATATCTTTTGTAAACAATACAAACGAAAATGGCAGCCACAAAAAATTCGTTGACAGTAAGTAATAAAATCTAATCGTGTCCGAGAGCCATACTCTGCGATCAGTTTACAATCACTTGCAGGCGATTGTAATCGATTGTAATCGTTGACTTAGTCTGAACATATAGGCCAGTAAAAATAGCATTTAACTTTGCACTAAATTTCCGATCCAAATTTCTTTTTTTATAAGGTTTCGGATAACTTACTGAGTATAAAATCACAAAATGCTGACAGATCCAGGTGACGCTAGAGGCGCTATCTTGAAAAAACGTTTTCGGCCGATATCTCGGAAACTATGCACTTTAGAGCAAAAGTCATATAGACCATTATTATAGAAAATAAAATTTTGCATCTTTTGTTTTTAGCAAACTTTTTTGTAAAACTTACTGTTTACGATTTATGGCCCATTTAATGAACCGGTTTTTCGATCGCAGCGAATAACTCTTGAAAGATTAGATTAATCAATAAAATGTATTAATCAGTTTTTAAAGATCCGTTTATTCTCTACAACTTTTGTTTTAAACTTTTTTTTCTAATGTCCATAGTTTTTGAGTTATAGGACGTTTTATGTTGGAATACCGAGCAAAAAGTTGAAAATTTCAAGATACGCATAGTACAAATTCAACAAATAAATTAAAAAAATATCCCGATTGTTTATGTAGTTAACAAATAATAGTTCAATTCTTTACCTGCAATAGTAACGAATATTTTTTTATTTTACTTAATTATATTTTGCTGCCGCGTCACCCGCCGAGCGTCGACATTTCTTCATTAAACGTCCTATAACTCAAAAAGTATGGACATTAGAAAAAAAAGTTTAAAACAAAAGTTGTAGAGAATAAACGGATCTTTAAAAATAAATAAATGCATTTTATTGATTAATCTAATATTTCAAGAGTTTTTGGCCGCGATCGAAAAACCGGTTTATTAAATGGGCCATAAATCGTAAACTGTAGGTTTTACAAAAAAGTTTACTACAAACAAAACATTCGAAATTTTATTTTCTATAATAATGGTCTGTATGACTTTTGCTCTAAAGTGCTTAGTTTCCAAGATATTTGCCAAAAACGTTTTTTCAAGATAACGCCTCTAGCGTCACCTGGATCTGTCAGCATTTTGTGATTTTATGCTCAGTAAGTGATCCCAAATCTTATAAAAACAAAATTTTGAATCGGAAATTTAGTGCAAAGTTGACCCTTAAAAACGGCTATTTTTACTGGCGTAATACCCATTAACTATACTCAATACATTTATGTGTCAGCTTAAAAAAATTTTAAAAGCATCTGTCACAAGTTATTTAAGATACTATTATATTATCTTTATATATCCAAGGTTAAAATCAATTGTAAGATAAAATATAATTCTCAACCCTTTTTTTAATACAAATCTATTTAAGTCTTTAATTAAAAAAATTTAATTATTGGTGAGTAAGTTATCGTTTTATTTAAAATCTAGATTTATTATCATTGTGCGTGCGAAGTATTTTTTTGGATTTATCAGCACTTATAAAGCGGAGAATAATAAATATAAACCTTCGTTTTTTAGATTTCATTTAAAAATAAAACAAAAATATTTTTAGTAATAAATTATAAAGACGAAAAAAATAATACAAGAAACCGCAAATTTGAAGAATAGATTTAAGAAACATTTGTCATTTGTTTTTTCTTCTATAATATTAATTATGTATATGATACATGTTTTAAAAATTATACATCATAATTTACATAAATTTTACCAATAAAACCACACGAGAACATATACCTACCAAGATATTTTTCCATCGTGGTCTCCTTGTAAATAAATGTTGGATTATTTTCTACTATTTATAGTACTTCTATAAATTTTTTAATTCAGCTTAAACGTCGAGTCCCGTATGTTATTCATGTAATTAAATTTGAATTAATAGTTTGTAACCTCTTTTTTCCGGAAGGTGTTAAAGGCTCGATTATAGAGGTTAACAAATGCGAACGGCACTCAGGGGGTAGGAGGAGAGCGAGTGTGGATTCGATCGAGCTAGATGAATACTTTTGAAAAGGTAAAAAGAAAGATATTTATTTGAAAAATAAAAGTTAAACGAAGTTAAAGGGGACGAAAAAGAGATAATGAAAGAAATGATGGAAAAGGGGAAATGGGCGCCACTTATGTTATTTATCCTAAGGATGGGAAAATATAAGAAACCCGATGTTAGGGAGATCCCCCTCGGGAGCCTCATCACCTATTTTAAATCACTAAGCCTGGTGACAGCCTGAGGTGAGGATATCCCTACAATACGGGAGGATGCACAATGGGTCATATGTGGTCTCAGTGCTGGCTAAGCAATAGCTCGCCCCTCCCCAAAATTCCAGATCCAGAAATATAAGAAACCCAGGTGGAATAAAAATTAAATATTTAAGTTGGATAAAATAATTAGTCAGTTGCTGTAGATAAAGTTAAAATAAGAAAGATATAAGAGATATAAGATAAGATAAGGTAAAATTAGATAACCCGGCAGATGTTCTTGCTAAAATTTAAATTACACACTTTTATTTAAGATACTAAACAGAGAAATTATACTTACACTTTTCTTTTACTTATCCTTGTGGTTATAAATTAAATCGGTAATATAAATGTAATGTAGGGATATAAAAATTAGACGTGGCAACTGCGCTGGAACAAAAGAATCAGTCTTGTTGAGAACATTAAGAGATACTGACGTACTAGAGAATCTTTAGCCTAATAGAAGTTTAAACCTGTGTATTAAAGTAATAAACCGTTTAAAATATAAAACGAGTTTAAATTCACTTTAACCATACATTACAATTGGCGACGAGGTAAAAGTTAAACTGAAGATAGAAGAATTAAAGAGAAAGAAGCCGGACAGCGTGGTTACCGAGCTAAGAGAATATGGCGGCGACCGGTGTTAAAAATTTCCAACAATTCAATAGTGAAACAGACGACTGGATAGTGTATAGTGAACAATTATCCGAATATTTCAAGGCAAATGGTACCAAAAAGGAGAATCACGTAGCTACTTTATTAAGTAACATACCCAGTGATATATATATAAATTATTAAGAGACTTATGCTACCCAGATCCACCTAATACAAAATCGTTCGATGATTTATCAAACATGTTAAAACAGCAATTTTGCCCAAGAACAGTAACTTGGAGAGAAAAAAGAAAGTTCCAACAGGCTCAACAAACTCAAACCGAAAGTGTAGCAGAATGGTATGCAAGAGTAAGAAGTAGCTAAACATTGCAACTACGGTTCAAACTTAACACTATTTATAAAAGAAAAGTTTATCACTGGAATGAAAAGTGGAAAAATCCTAGATAGATTATGTGAAGAGGACGAAAACATGGAATTAAAAGATCTATTAGAGATTGCTATAAAGAAGGAGGACGATAAGAATAAAGAAAGTATAAATTTTATGAAAAATGATAGAAGTCGAAATAATCAAATGAAGAGAAATATGGCAACAAGGGCACCAAATGATAATAGGGATCATTCAAATTATAACCGTCACTCTTGGCGAGGTAACAACCAAAACGAGCCGACAACATCGTATCAAGATGAGAGAAGATATGACAGAAGGAGACCTGGCAACAACCAAAATGAACCGACAACATCGAGTCAGGATGCGCGAAGATTTGACAGAAGTGGTAAAAATGGCTACCAAAACAAACCAAATTGTAAAGTTTGCGGAAAGTTCCACAAAGGTGATTGTAAATATGTTAATTATAATTGTTCAATCTGTAAAAAGAAAGGACATTTAGCCCAGGTATGTTATAAAGCAAAAATTAATTATATTAATTCAAATCATAGAGATTCAAATAGTGAAATGTCTAGTAATAGTAATGAAAACATTGAAGAGTGTTGGTACAATAATTTTGATGTAGTAAATAACGATGATAATACCATTATTAATAAGAATCAATCTAAAAATCAGTTAACTAAATTACATTCTTTTAATTGTGAAATTTTTAACATTTGTGAATTTGATAATAAATTGAAAGTTAGGGTTGTAATTGAAAATAAAGAGCATATATTTCATATTGACAGCGGTAGTACGATCACAGCAATTAACTATGAACAATTTAACAAATATTTTAGACATCATAAATTAATAAAATCAGAAATTATTTTAAAAAGTTATAATAATTCAATTTTTACTCCTTTAGGTTATTTTAAGGTAGAAATGAGTTATGAAAACAGAATTAGATGTATTCAAATTTATGTTATTGAAAATGGAGGTCCAAAGATCGTTGGCAGAAATTGGTTAGAAGCTTTTGATGTTAGATTTGGGTTAGTAAACCAGATTGATCAGGTAAACAATGAAATTGATAAAATCATAAAAAGTTTTCCAGAGGTAATGACAAAAGAAACGGGTAAGTTTAAATTGGATAAAATAAAGATTTATTTAAAAGAGAATTCAGTACTCATCTTTAGAAAGGCACGACCTGTACCTTTAGCTTTCAAGAAAATGGTATCTGAAGAAATTGATCATTTAGAAAAGGAAGGGATTATAAGAAGAATAGAAACTTCAGAATGGGCAACACCATTGGTGCCGGTGTTAAAGGAAAATGGTAAGATAAGATTATGCGGTGACTATAGTGTTACAGTAAATAAAATATGGAGTACCAGCTGCCAAGGGCAAAAGAAATTTTCTCAAAGTTATAAGAAGGCGTTCATTATACAAAACTAGATTTAGGGAGAGCCTATAATCAATTCAAAGTCGATGAAGAGTCAGCTAAAATTTTAACAGGGAGTACACCTCAAGGATTATATGCAGTCAATAGACTACCTTTTGGAATTAAAGTAGGTAGCTTTATTTTTCAGAGACATATAGAAGAATTACTAAAAGACATTCCAAATTGTGCAAATTACCTGGATGATATAATAGTAACTGGTAAAAACGTGGAAGAACATTTAAAGACATTAATTACAGTTTTAGAACGATTGAAAAGAGCCGGATTAACATTAAACATTAACAAGTGCAAATTTTTTAAGCAGGAAATTGAATATTTAGGTCACACAATTACAAAAGAAGGTTTGAAGACGAGTAGTAAGAAGGTGAAAGCGATTAAAGAAGCTCCTAGACCACAAAATTTAACCGAAGTTAGGTCATTTTTAGGTATGATCAATTATTATTCGAAATTTATTCCAAAGGCAGCAGCTATTCTAAAACCAATATATAATTTATTAAATAAAAATTCAGAATTTAAGTGGGATGAAAAATGTGACAAAGCATTTATTGAAATTAAAGATATTTTGTCAGCGGAACTGATATTAACACACTTCAACCCAGACCTTCCGATAATATTAACATGTGATGCGAGTATGACAGGGATTTCAGCCGTAATTTCACAAGTTACTCCAAATAATGAAGAGAAGATAATAGCATGTGCTTCAAGAACTTTACAGCCTACAGAACAAAATTATCCAATAATACACTTAGAAAGCTTAAGCATTTATTTTGGTTTAGTAAAATTTTATCAATTTTTGTATGGAAAGAAGATTAAGATTAGGACCGACCACAAACCACTAATAACAATATTTCATCCGGAAAAAGGAATTCCACAAATGCATGCAACGAGAATGCAAAGATGGGCAGCATATTTAAACAGTTTCGATTATGAAATAGAATATATAAAAAGTAAACAAAATATTATTGCAGATTATTTGAGTAGAGCTCCTATGAAAAGTAATTATATTTCACAGGAATGCAACGGATTAGGTAATTTTATAAATTCCTTAGAAGAAAAACCTATAAACATTGATATCATTAGAGAAGAAACAAGGAAAGATGACACATTACAGGAAGTAATTAGAAATTTAAAAGAAAATAAATGGGAACAAATGTAAGAAGAACTAAAGCATTTTTATAATCGTAGAGAAGAGTTATTTATAGATAATGGAATTTTAGTTTGGGCTCATAGGATAGTAATTCCGAAAATATTACGTAAAGAAATGTTACAAGAATTACATCAAGATCATTTTGGGATGGTAAAGATCAAATGTTTGGAGGTTTAGCTCTTGATAAAGAGATTTTTGATTTTAAGTGACTTGTCGAATTTCATCGTCATGAGCTAAAGTGCCAAATAACCATAAACTTAAGGTTCCAATGAGATCTATAAGGCCTCTCTTATATCTATTTCAATCAGCTTCGTTTCTCCTAATTCTAAGGGTAAAAGGGGTGTACTTAAATTTATAATTTCTACGTCACTAACTACGAGATTAAGAAGTGGAAGGATTAATATTAGATATGTCAGTTTTCTTTGGGTTTTCATTTTTCTCCTGCAAAGAAATTTTATTAGTAGAGATTGGTCGTTTTACTTTGGATTTATGCAAAACCTGTTTCTTACTATTTACTACCTTATTTCCTAAGTCTTTACTAAGGGAGGCTCTAATATGTCGAGTTTTCGATTTATTACGTCCGGCGTCCCTATTTTTAAAGAATATGTCCTTCTTCGTAATCCGGGGGTTCTTCGAGTGTTTCATTTTTTAATTTAATGTCATTGTATATAGTTTTAAGTCTAATTTTCCTGTCTGATATTAGTCATTTATAATTTACTCGTCTGTCAAATTAAAAGGATCTAAAGCTTTGGTGTCTCCAAGGATAATGTCGTATTGTTTGTATTTCGTAATACTATGGATTGATAAACTATAGGCTATCACAGCAAAATGAATAAGTTGTCTTATCGTCGTGTGGGGGTATTGTAATTTTAGGACTCTTATGTTTTCTAGAAGAGAGATGAAATCTTTCTACCGGGCAGTTACTTGTAGAATTTCTTGGTATTGTGAAATGTAATCGAATTTTATGTAATTTACAAAATTCTTTGACTAATTCGCATTTGAATTCAGTACCACTGTAGCAGGTAATAGCTTGAGGAATACCAAAGTGTGAGATAAAATTACTTAATCTTTCTAGGATATTTATCGAATTTAAATTTGGTTCTATTCGATAGGATTATCCGTATTTCGAAAGTCAAAAATTTTGTTTTGCAAACTTGAACTCCGTCAATATGTATTACCTCAAATGGTTTCGAAGGTGTAATCGTAAGAGCAAATTTTATTCTAGGAGGATGCCTATCGTATTTAGCTTCCTGGCAAATATGACAAGCGTTTATGTATTTTGTTATATCAGATTTAGTGTTCGGGCCAATAATACTTATTTTTTAGATCTTCAGTTGTCTCATTTATAACTCGGTGGCAAGTTTTAGTCTCATGATGATATTTTAGAATATTGTACTGTTCGTCTGGACCTTCTACGTCGACTACTTACTAATTTTCAGGAAATTATTAATTTGTAGGCGTGGTTTTTGAATGTATTTTGAAGGGTCGTAATTACAATAGGAACTAGACCTAAAGTCAATTCTTTATTGTGAATTCAGTGCAATTTATTGGGATCTACGTAGTCTTTAAATAGGTTAATTATTTCGGAGGTTAATTTGTCTTCACTAAGTATTTGTCAAATGTACAGTAACTCGTGTTTTACTACCAAAATATTGGTTGATAGTTGCATGAAAAGAATAAACTTTTCATTGTTTAATGGTAATTTAATTATTGTATGAGTTGGTACATTGTTCGCTAAAGGGAATTTCAAGAATAGGATTTTCGGCAGCGGAGTGTACTGTCTCGTCGTCATCGTCGTGATTTTCTAAGTGCTCACTTATTGGTAAGTGTTCGGTGTTTTTGTCAGGATTTTCGGTAATATTTTCTTACCTTCAGTAAATAATGTGCAGTGCCGTATTTAAATTAACCAGGGTGTAATATTTTTTGTATTTCTTACCTGGATCTTTGTTATTTATATTTTTTTTGACCTGTATTTCTCATCTGTCTATTTAATATTTATATCTTAATATGTAAGTACTCCTTTAACTCGAGTTAATAAGAAAGCAAAAGGTGAATTTTAATAATTTTTTGTCTAGATCCCAATTGTTTCACTTTTCGCTTCATAGGGTACACAGAGATAACAAAATAATGTACATAGCTGTTATTTTAGTGTAAAAAATATGATTTTGAAATGATCACAAAGGTGATTATTTAATATGTTTTTACTGTTTTAATATAGGTATCTGCCTCTATGTTTTTGTTTGTTTGTTTGGTTTATTATTTAAACAAATAATAAATATTGTTAATAGTTTAACTTGATATTTTCTTTTCCTTTCTAGAGCATGTTACTCTGATCAATATTTTCAGTTAATCTAATATGTTTTTTTAAAGTAACTAAATTTTAATTTATCAAAAATTTTCTTATCTTACAAGTTTTGATTTTAACCATAAGGATAAGTAAGGAAAAGTGTAAGTATAATTTTTTTTGTTTCATGAATAAAAGTGTGTAATTTCAATTCTAGAATGAATAATCTGCCGGGTTATCTTATCTAATTTATATATCTTTTATTTTTTACCTCGGTTTCTTATTTTTTCCATCCTTAGGATAAAAAGTTTCCTTTCTCTTTCATTTTTTTTCATTTCCTCTTTTTTGTCCCTTTTAGTTTTTATTACCTTATTAAGGTGATATACTCCAACATTTTGGCGCGAAACCTAGAAAGAGCAACGATACTCAAACAAACCCACTACAGAGAATAAATGTAAAAATTTTGTCAGGTATAAATTAACCCCGACATTTAAAACAGATACTGATTCACCGAACTGTACTGGGAGGTTCATAGTAGAGGGCGTTTTAAATCAAAGAATAGAATATTTTAAATCTGTATTGCGTTTTTCTCAAAAATTTCAAAATATTTTGATATGAAATTTTAGGCATGAATAGTTTGTTACATTTTACGTGGTAGACGCATACTTTTATTTTGAATAAATGATAACTTAAAGAAAATTATGATGGTTTATAGAGAAAAAAAAATAATTTTTGTAATAAACACATGCGTCTACCACGTAAAATAAAACGAACTATTCATGACTAAAATTTCATATCAAAATATTTTAAAATTTTTGAGAAAAACGCAATACAGATTTAAAATATTCTATTCTTTGATTTAAAACGCCCTCTACTATGAACCTCCCAGTACAGTTCGGTGAATCAGTATCTGTTTTAAATGTCGGGGTTAATTTATACCTGACAAAATTTTTACATTTATTCTCTGTAGTGGGTTTGTTTGAGTATCGTTGCTCTTTCTAGGTTTCGCGCCAAAATGTTGGAATATATCACCTTAAATATATATTTTTTATTTTTTCTATAATTTTTCATTGAGCTCGTTCGAATCCACGCTCGCTCTCCACCAACCAACTGAGTGCCGTTCGCAATAGTGAACCTTAAGACGAGCACTAACCATCTACCGATATAAAAAAGGTTACAATCTATATCCTAGAAAGTGCGTCTACGTTGGCGTTTAAAGTTCCGGGCTTATGAAGAACTTCATACTCGTATTCTTCGATTTTAAGACGCCACCGGATAAGTTTTGAAATAGGTTCTTTCAATTTAAATAGTCAATTCAGTGGCTTATTATTGGTCACAATATTGAACCTGCGTCCGAATAGATAAGGGCGGAAATGTTTTACAGCCCACACCAAGGCTAGTACTTCCTTTTCTGTAGTACTGTAGTTAGTTTCGGCAGCATTTAAGGTCCTTGAGGCAAATGCTATTAGTAAATCATTACCAATTTTTCCTTGACTAAGGACAGTACCAATAGCGAAATTAGAGGCGTCAGTAGTCACATTTTTTCAAAATCCGGGAATTGGAGAATCGGGTCGTTTTTTAGTATATATTTGGACAATTCAAAGGTAAATTCCCTGGTATCTTCTATTTTTGCACCTTTTTTAAGCATTTAGTAAAGGGTTTTGTTAATTTAGCAAAATCCTTGATGAATTTCCGATAGTTACTAATAAACCGAGAAACGATTTAATCTCTTTTGCTGTTTTTGGTATCGGGAAGTTCTTAATGGCTTCTATTTTCGTAGGGTTTGGTTTGATACCATTAGGGGTGATTATATGCCCTAAGAATTTTACGTTTTTACTTAGGAATTGGCATTTTTCAGGTTGTATTTTAAGATATGTTTCTCTTAATTTATGAAATTATTGATATGTTCGTCAAGTCCTGAGCTAAAAATAATTAAATCATCCATATAGACCAAAACAATTTTGCGTTGTAGATGTTTTAAAATGTTGTTTATAAGGCGTTGGAAGGTAGATGGAGCATTTCGGAGTCCAAACGGCATTCTAAGGAATTCATAGTGACCGTTTTCAACTGTGAGAGCTGTTTTGGCTATTGAATTTTCAGCCATTTCTATTTGGTGGAAACAAGAATAGAGATCCAAAGTGGAAATACACCTGCCCAATTTGTCAAGGATATCTGTTATATTGGGTATTCGCTAACGGTGCTCGATCGTTTTGTCATTAACTTTTCGATAATCTACTACTAGTCGAAAGCGTTTTTGACAATCGGCTAAGGGTTTCTTACCGATTATCCAAATCGAGCTACTCCAAAGGCTATCACTAGGTCGAATAATTCCATCTTTGAGCATTTTAGTGATTTGTTTATGGACTTTTTCTTTCAATGCAAAACGGTATCGGTATGGTTTAGCGTGTACTGGGATCTCGTCTTTTGTCTTGATTTCATGTTTAGTGTGGTTCGTAAAGGTCAGTTTTTGGTTAGTCTTTTGAAAAATGTCGAAATATTCCCTACATAATTTTGTAATGGCTTTATCCTTCTCAATGTTTAAATGATCGTTGTTAATTAGGGTGCATGCTTGTTGGCTCCGGCGGTCAGATTTTAATCCCTATTTTTAAATGGGTCTTAGGTTAGTTGGCTCCCGTTGCCGATTCTGGAAATTAAGGTAAAGTACCGTGGTAAGTTTGTTGTGTTTTTCTAAAAAAATAATTTTAAACATACATAAATAATAAACATATTTGAGTTATGTTTTAAAAATCCATTTTTTTATTACAAATAAAATGTTATTCATTTAAAGGAATAATTGTTTGTTTGCCTGTAGGTGGAGGAAAACACAGAAGCTAGGGTTATCAAATGCGTTTTAAGAAGAGACAGATGTTGGAAAATATCTTAAATAGGTATTTGGCCTTTCATTTTTGGATCCCTCCGAGGTGGGTGAGTGTTTTGCGTTCGATTTCGCCGAAGTGTTACCACTTCACGAATTTGCTGATTACTTGATGGAAAATTACATCTTTTAGGACGCTGATTTTCCACCTCATATGTGGGCCAAAAAGAGTCCGTCACTGGAGCGTACCACAAACGCTTGCGATAACTTCCACGCTAAATTTAATTCAGTGTTTCATAGTCACCATCCAAATATATACCCATTTTTGGAAATTTGAAAAATATTCAAATTGATACATACATTAAAATGTGTCAGTCAACGGAAAAGGTATACCGCAGGGTCGTTTTGTTTTTTAAACAATTTGTGGAGGAAAAAATATTGTCCTTAAAAAATAATGAAATAAGCAAATTTGAATTTGTAAAGTTAATGTCATATAAATTCCATCCAAACATTTGAAATTTAATAATTATATGTAAGTATATGAAAATAAATTTATATTATAGTATTAGAACAATTGTTTATTTTGAGTTTTGGTATTCTTAGAAAAAAGTAGAAAGGTACCTAATTCTCTTAACCACCGGAGCCAATTAGTATACGGTCATCGGAGCCAACTAGTATACGATTAAAAGGGTTTTCTGACCACCGGAGCCTCCTAGTGTGCGCCGGTTAATTAAACTTCTAATATCGTTTTTATTATTATATGTCATTTTATTATTGGATATGGGTAGAATATTTTTGATCAAATAAATTTTGCAATTTTGTTTGAGACATTCTGTAAGAACGGTAACTTTTATAGGCTAATGTCATGTTAATTCTTCTATTTGTGCTATTTCTTATCTCTGTTTTCGCAAAACCGTGTTTAGCGTATGTTAGCGTTTCTGGGAAATAGAGTTGATCGAGTTTCAGAATCAGAATCAGAATCTCTTTATTTTAAAAAAAGTATACAAAATAAATTCCTAAGAATTACAAATTTTGTCACTTGAATAAATAGCGTCAAGGAACTTAAAATATGTAAAATAGACTAAACAAAAAACAGTTACATTTCAAAGACAAAAGTATACATATATAGACATTTAAAATGTGGTATTTATAGTTTAAAAAGATCCTTATGACCAGCAGGTACTGAAAGATAGTGACTAGTTTAGTTTACTATGACAAGTTTACTGTCTTACAAGATATTCCTTTATTGTATAAGGTTCTAATGCAACTAAAAACTGCAATAATTTTTTTTTGAAAGTTTTTTGTTTTATTTGGTTTTTTAATTCATCTGAAAGATGATTAAAAAATTTTAAACACGCATAAGTCGGTCCTGTCTCTGTTAGTGACAACCTAAGTTTTGGATAGTTTAGTTGTGTTTTTCTTGTGTTATGATCATGTATTGACAAATATTTTTTAAAATAGTCAAAGTGTCTATAAAGAAACATAAGGCATTCATAAACATATATACCTGGTAATGTTAAAATATTTAAGTTTTTGAAATATCCCCTACATGATTTTCTACAGTCTAAGTTAAAAATTTGTCTTAGTACACACTTCTGAATAATAAAAGCCTCATTTTCACATCCCACTCTGCCCCAGAAAATTATCCCATAGCGGAGAGCTGAATAAAAATTGGCATAATATACCATGAGCAAAGAACTATTATCAAGAAATTGTTTTAAAATTCGAAAAGTGTAGCAGGTGCTGCTAAGGTTTCCTGTGAGAATTTCTATGTGCTTTTCCCATTTTAAATGTTGATCAATGTGCACCCCTAGGAATTTTGCACTTTCTGTTAGTTCATTACTTTGGTTAAACAGTTTTATGGTATTTGGAAAGGAATTTTTTGATTGGATTGTATGAAAATTTATGAAAACTGACTTTTCTTGATTAAGAAGCAGCCGGTTATCACTGAACCATTCCCAGGCTTTGTCCAAATAAAAGTTTGCTCTATGTTCGAGCTCAAAAAAATCTTTTGCAGTAATACGAAGGGTTGAGTCGTCAGCATAATTTCCCGACTGACATTGGTCTGAGGTTACATAAGAAAAGAAGTCATTTATAAAAATAATAAACAAAATTGGGCCAATAACACTTCCCTGCGGGATGCCCATAGTAACCTCTCTGTCACTGGACACAAAAGTTTTCCCATTTTTCTGCAGACTAACTCTCTGCCTTCGTTCACTGAGGTAAGACTCAATCCATCATAACGGTGGCCCTGTTACACCATAAAGTTTTAGTTTTTTTATTAATAGTTGGTGGTCTAGACTATCAAATGCTTTGGGCAAGTCCAGGAATGCACCTAATGACCTCTGCTGTCTCTCAAGGTTATTTAAAATGTTTTCTACAAAGTCAAAGATAGCTGTGTCAACAGATTTTCCTTTAAGGAAGCCATGTTGTGTGGGGCTTAAGAGATTTTGCTGATAGAAAAATCTAGCAAACGATTACACATTGCAGTTTCAAAAATCTTTGAAAATGATGGAAGAAGACTGATGGGCCGATAGTTCTCAAATTTTTTTGAATCCCCTTTTTTGTAAATTGGCAAAACAATTGCTTCTTTTAGTTTGGTGGGAAAAATTCCATATTTGAAGCTGTTGTTTATAATTAGACATAATGGTAAACTGATTTCGGTGGCACAGTGCTTAATTAATTTGTTCGAGATCCCATCATAGCCTGAGCTTTTTTTGTTTTTGTTTCATTTTTGGTACTATTATTCACCGTCAAGGACGTAATCTATGGGAACTTTAACAGCAATGACCTAGTTGGCGTCTACTGATATAAAGTGTTAGGACCGGTCTAGTTTATAAAAAATAGGAATTTTTATAACATTATTTTTAAGCACATTATTGTTAAAATCTATGACAAGATTTTATTTTCTCAAATCATTAAGCCCCATTAAACCATCAAATTATGAAATTTATTTAGAATGAAATTAAGTTTTGCTGCAGGTTTTAATTCGGGAAATGCCAATATTTCAGCTTTAAATTTAGATTCCTTTTCGCCTGTCGCGGCTTTTATTATTGACATTAACTGATGGAAAAGTACTTTTCGGCTATTGCTGGATTCAGAAGAGAGCCAGTATCTATCAGCAGTTTAGTTGGATGTTTATTAATTTCGAGATAGGGTAGATCGGGAGAAAAGGAGTCCGAAAATATTTCATTTATGTTATTTGGTTTTGTAGACCACTGTCCCAAAAATTTGATTCATAGTGATTTTGTCCAAAGTCAGTTTCGTCTTGGGCTTGGGCTAGAGTTGGGTCTTCACTTTCGTACTGTATTGGGCCTATGATTTTGTCGTTCGGATAATCGTCATCGGATTGCCTATTAATGTTAAATTCGTATTGATAAAGTTTTTCGGGTTCTGAATTATTAATCTGAAATAGTTCTTTAGAACTGAAATTTCTTTTAGCGTTGTTGCTAGATCTAAAAGTATTTCTAGACGTAGTTAACATTGGTTGAGGGTCAAAATCAGATGGTTTGCCCGTAAGGGCGAAAACGTTTTTCGAGGGACCGAAAACCTGTTTATTGGTGTGGTAGTTACGTTTAACCGGGATGGATTGTATTGGAATTGGTTGACAAGGAAAATTATTTTGGTTATTATTATATCGAATATGCGGGTTAGGATATGCCTGATGGTTAGGTTTAGATTCTGTTTGAAATTGTTAACGGGTTGAGGGTTGTTGGAAAGTTTAGTTTGCGAATTGATAGGGTGTGTTAAATCTCTCCAAAGGTCTGTTAAATGGTAATTGATTTTGTTTATTCGAATAAATCAGGTTGATTTTATGGGGTAAGCTTGGTTGGATCCTTAAATTATTTTGAGAGCAAAAGAAGTTGTCTTCTTAAATTAAGTAAATTATCGCAATTTCGGGATTGTTAGTGTCCTTAAGTCTTATTATAGTTTGTAGCTGTCCAGCTAAACTTCTTAGTAAGGTTCTTAAAGTCATTTGTTCGTATTGTCGTGTATGAATTTCTTTACTGGCTTCATTCATTTCGGTATTCTTAAAACTATTTTTTTCGAATAAATGAATCCTTAGAACTTGCAAGTGTTTCGCAAATTGTAATAATTGTTCGTTTTTATATGGCCGTGCCATTAGCAAATCTTGTTCTAAACATTCTAAACTTCGTTTATCTCTAAAGCAAACATTTAATGCACTTCTAATTTGGTCCCAGGAATTAAGTTCCGTTCGAGAACCAACTAACAAGCTTTGTTGATTAATTTTGATTGAATAACTTTGATCAAATATTGTTGCAAAATAACATCGTTCGATTGCTTATACGTATTAACTAAAAAATCGCACTTAGATACGAATTTAGTTATAGCATTAATGGATTTCCATCGTAACATGAAATAATATCCACATATAATTTTAACATGCTTACGTTAATTTCGTTAGACATGGTTCCTCTAATATTTTTTTTATTAAAGTTGTATTTGTATTTATTTAATAAATAAACTGTAAATTCTTTGAAATTAAATATCAGTGGGTAAATAGCTAATTACCTATTCTAAATTTCTCAAGAAGAGAAGGGGTAAGAAGGAACTCGGCAATTACCACCATTGTAATTCCCTGCAGCTTCCAAGCACTTGCTCCAAAAATGATTCAGATAACGTGAAGAGTAAAAACTCACCGTAATTTGAAAACCGGTTATCGATACTGCGATTTTTCAATAAGTCGTTAATCCTACTGACTGTGCCAGTTAAGAAAATTAATCCGAGAAGTAATTTTTTAAAAACTTTATTTTTACAATAGAACGAAGTAAACTATTTAAAATGCAAACAAAGAATAATTTTGTTACTTATAAAATCATGTACACTTTTTAGAGTTGCCGTCGATAAAATACGACTAGCCTTGTTGGTAACCAACGTCCTGAAAGGACATGGTACTTAAGAAGAAGAAGATAAAATACAGAACGGTACCATGAATGCGGATTTGCTGAATTAACATTATTTAACACAGATTAGCAGTTTGTTAACATAAAACTTGCGTGTAACGAATGTTTTTGGCGTGGCAGTTTTTTTAAAGCAGTCTGGCATATAGTACCGATTCTACCTACTTCTTTCATTGGTTTACGACACCGATCTTGGTATCCTTTACTTATTTGTAGGTACAAGTCTATAGACTCGGTGCTATATGCATATGAAGTCATTCTGAAGTTTCCAAAAGCTGACTTTTTTCAGCCATTTTAAGCCGTGCAATGAAACAGAACATGTTTAATTATTTCCGGTTCCCTACCACATAATCTACAGTTAAAGTCTCCATTTAGCTGCCCCATGGCATGTGCTTAATCATTTCATTAATGTTTTTGTTGTCTAAGAACCCAAGATTTTATCTGGCTCATAAGCATACTTTTTGGTACCTTTTCTCTTGACCGAAATTATTGAGGCTCTTCTTTCTGTTGCAAGTGTATCAGCCTCATTCTTGCTTTGTATTTCTAATTATCCTAACATCCAAACTAGTTATATGTTCTGTAAGAACATCATGTTCGTCTACTAGTATGGAGGCTTCTTTGGAGTTGTTTAAAGCCCTAATAGTCGCCTGACTATCTGTGCAAATATTATCCATTAAAATTTTTAAGCCCTCAAATTTTTTTTTATGCATTGCAAGATTTTACATAACTCTGCCTGAAACACAAAGGTGTATATTTCAAAAAAGGACAGATGATTTTAAATTTTTGTAACTACTATAAATAATTTATGCTTCTTTGTACCAGGTCTTTTCCTGAATTCTAAATTAACTGCTTGCATTTTTTTATTTGTCTCGTTATTGTATATCTACTTAGAATGTTTTATTAGGCAGGTATTTTGGAACTATTTTTTAGGTATCTTCTAAAATTTCCTGTTTCCTTTGTTGTGACTTGATCTAACAAATGCTCAGACTTTGTTGCAGCCTATAGTCTCTAAAACTTTCATTGCTGCTGTTAAAGTGCCTTTCACAGTCCCTGTTATGATAAGCAAGCAAATCTTTAAACTTGGCTTATCTTGATAATAATTCAATGTCGAATCTTTGGCTACCAAACTTAAAGCAGATATGTGACTGTTGGTGTAGCCCCCTTGTTATAAATCCAATATTGCAAGTCGGGTTTAAGACCCTATGTTTTCTGTTAAATTCATTTGGCCACCATTAAGGTGGTCATTGCCCACTTGGTTATCTATTAAAGTTTTTTGATTCCAAGTTACTTAAATACTACAATATGGTATGTTTATACCAATTAGCCTTAAAGGAATTTTACCTTCTAACTTTTTCTTTCTGATATATGTCATTTATAACCTTAGACTTCAAATTGTTAAGCACTTTCTTTAAGAAAAATTTCGTGACTACATTCAGACACTGTTTCATTCTATCTCTTGAGGCTGCATTAAGTGAGATAAGATGATCAGATCATCTACATAACTCAACAGGTCGTCTGTAATTATTGAGTCTGTATGTCCAGATTCCCAAATAAGAGTGATAAAACGACCCCTTTTATGCAATCTCTAGCTACTGGGGCAGATACAACATTTCCTAGGATTGTGAAAAAAACAAAAACAAAAAAGCGATCAAGTTTTATTTTTACAGTTGTTTTGGATTTTCAATTGACACAAAAAGAACTAATCTGCCTATTATATATTAAATTATAAATGAAATATGTAATATAAATATGTTTGTAGTGAGTAGCGTAGTAAAATTACAGCAGGTACCTATAAATAATCTACTCTTTACTTGTTGTATAATACAATTATTTTTTTAGTAAATTATGCGTTTTACGTTTTACTTTGTCATTAAAAATATTTTCTTGTATTTTAAAATAATTTTCATTACTCAGCACTGTATATTTAATTAATTATTTACATAATTTTGCAATTATTAGTTTATCGTTGTTGTATATGTAAACAATAATTACCGATACTTTTATGTGTTAACTGTTAAAAATAATCATTTATAATATATTATAATATAAAACTGAATTATAACTATCCGTTTTAATTTTTACATAATGTATTTTCTATTCTATGTTGTTTTATTAAAGCTACAATAATTTTTATCTCAAAATAGTATCTCGTAACATCTTTTACATGTTTAACATTTTTTGTATCTCGCTAAAACTTTTCTCTGTTGTTTCCGGTAATATAAAATATAAAATCACGGATCCAATACATGTAAATAAGCTATAAACCCACATACAAAAGTAAGATCCATATCGTTCGGAAATTAAGGGATAACTAAAAGTCATTGCTAGACTAATAATGCTTTCCCATGTTAAGTTTATTGCAACACCTAACGATCGTAGTTCACTGCAAAACAATTCACTAACTGTTGGTAAAGGAATCGGGCCTAAACCGATATTATAACCTAAAATAAACATTAATATACACAAAATAGGTATCCAATTAACTTGTGACACATAAGACTCATCTAAATGTTGTAAATAAAAATATATTCCTAGGAAAAAGGTTGGAAGTATGCAACTGAATGATGAAAATAAAACTAGTACACGTTTCCCAGTTTTGTCTACAATGCACGAAGATAACACTACGAAGAATAATTGTACTAATCCAACTATAGTACTAATAATATCTTCTGATAGTGGTACACCTGTTTCTTTAAAAATAGGACCCATGTATGACAAGATGACTACACATCCTGATACTGCTTGTAAACTTAAAATTACAATAGATATATACATCGCTTTTCTCGATGCTCGAGTCTGGAAAAGATCCATAATACCTGCTTTACTACTACTTTCACTATATTTAAGTTCGTGTTTAATTTTAGCAAATTCAAACTCTACTTCTGTAATACTTTTATGTCTTCTAGTTTTTTCTAATGTGTTTAGTGCATCACAAGCATTTCCGTGTGCCAGTAAATAGACTGGTGATTCTGCTATCATACAACAACAGGATAAGTGTATAATATTTGGTATTATACAAAGTAAAGTAAAAACTTTTACGCTCGTAATTGATCCAAACATGTAAGCGTAAATAACTCCTACTGGCAACCCTAAAGAAGATAATAGACCTATTTTGCCTCTGTTGCTGGGTTCAGCTATTTCGTTATTGTAAATAGGAATATTTATAAACAACGCTTGACGACCTACACCAATTATAAACCAACAAATATAATATAGCATTATATTAGTTGCAAAAGCTACAACTAAAAGACATATTGTTAAACACAGAGAAGCCACAATCATGCTTTTTTTCCTTCCTAGTATATCTGATAATTTTGCTATTAGTAAAGGACCAGGCGGTAGTGAAGATAACCAAGGAGCAGCTACTAATATTGATGTTTGTATTGTTGTAATTGGTATCCCTAACGGATTTACATCTGGATCAGTCAATTGTAATTTTAAAATTACTGGTGAAGCCCATACCATTAATGTTCCGCAATTAATAGTAAGGATATCCACTAAAATATAAAGATAAAATTAATATAAAATTTTTAAGAGCAGTTTTTTTATTTTACTTATGACACTTCATTTAAGATTACATTTAAATACGGTGTTCAAAATAAGAATATTATGTTATGTTTTAATATATATATATATATATATATATATATATATATATATATATATATGTCAAGCGATTAATTCCGTGACAAAATCCGAAGTTTAATGATTAGTTCCAGGACATTAGGTAAGTTCCGGGACTGGCTGGAACTTTTATAGGTTAAATGATCATTTCCGGGACTTTTGGCCTGTCCCGGAACTAACTTTTAAAAGTTCCAGGACATCATTTTTGATCAACAATTAAAAAGTTTGTGAAGGCTGGTCAAATATTCTCTTAAAATTTTTTAAATTAAAGTTTAATTGTTTGATTCTTTATTTTTCTTATAATGTAGTAGTTTTGCACACATGACTTAACCCAGGTAGTTATCAAAATTTTAGAAATGAGTAACAAAGAAACCTAATAATCAATTTCTATAAATCCACATTAATTCTGGGGCAAAAACGGATATTAAATGAAAAATTCAGAGATATAAGATAAATTTATGATCATTTAAGATCAGAAAAATACAAAATGAATTAAATAAAAAAACATTATTACATAAGCAAAGATTAATATTATCCAATATCATCTCATTTATTTTTTAAAAATATATAATGATAAAATATTCTTCATGTTTTATTAACTTTTATAAAACGACACGTGGCTTGCATCTCTACTTTTTGAGAGTTGTGCCGAGATGGCTTTTATTTTTCGCCGTGGCGGTCTGGTGCGACTTACTGATGATTGTTGGTATCATTTTAATCTTTAAAAGTATTTTAAACAAGCAGTAAACAGTAAAGCAGGCAAATTCACAATACACATTTATTACTAGTTGTAGGTAAGCGAAACGCGACTATTTATTTTTGTCAGGCGGCAACCAAAACGTACCAAATTTTAATGTCAGGCGAAACGGGAACAGGCAAAACGGGAATCTACCAAATAAACTATTATGTTTAAAATATTCATAAAGCTAAAAACTAATTTTGTCAGAACAAACCGATTTTCAAAACATAATTACTAATTCACATCCGTCGTTTATTCATATATACTGCCATTTTAAATTTAAAGAAATTAATAGATTACAATCAGTTGGTACACCTGTATTTTACAACACTTTAGGTAAATCATACCTAGGATCCTAGGAAATATTTTGAAATACTTTATAAGTTGCAATAAACAAAAATTTCTATTCGAAATTTTTAAATTCAATGAATTTGAGTTTAAAACACCAATTTAAGATATATGTCAAACGATTAGTTCCGAGACAAAATCCGAGGTTTAGTGAATAGTTCCAGGACATTAGATAACTTCTAAGGACTTTTATAGACTTAATGATTATTTCCTGGACTTTCTCAAAATAAAAGCAAATTTGTCTTATAATGTAAGAAATTGATGTTAAATTTGGATATTTTTTTAATTTGAAAAGAGTTTAGAAAAGCTAATTATCCATACTTTAAATGTGCGAAATGTATTTGCAGGAGCAACCAACTTAAAATGTCACTATTTTGAAAGTAAGAATTCAATCCCATTAAGACAAACATCTAGGAGATTACTTTTTTTTCAATTATTCACAAAAAGATCAACTCCTCTTGTAAGATTATATGTTTATTTCTGTATTTTTTGTTTATACAGTGAGGACCATAAATTTGCCCCCCTTAACTTTTGAATGGTTAGAACTTTTGTCGCTTAATTTGGGGTGTTAATATAGAAGTCAAAATACCATTTTTAGACGCAAAAATAACAGCCGAACCTTTCAAAATGACAGTTGGGCGCCATTTTGAATATTTTTTTTATGGGAAGGGGGTCGAGTGACACCTCGTTTTAAA
Organism: Altica lythri; assembly: GCA_964028335.1. Lineage (NCBI taxonomy): Eukaryota > Metazoa > Arthropoda > Insecta > Coleoptera > Chrysomelidae > Altica > Altica lythri. Next base: position 51,043,378 of record OZ034800.1, read on the forward strand.
GGTAATTTCATTTTTATTTCAACCCCAGAATTTAAAAAATTTGAATAACGTGTATTCACGTGAAGACAAATTTAGTTTTAATTCCCGGGCCTATTTATTCTTATAACAGTTACGTTACGAATACCCGATATTCAAAACAAAATTGTTATAGTATATTACATAACAAGTGTGGAAAGTGTAACAGTTCGCACAAGTTTAGATTAGCAAGAGCCGCGTAGCGGCGAGTGCGGAAATTAACGAGTGCAAGAAATACACTTTCCAACGAGCTGCCTACATTATTTTTCCTTCGACCAAGTAAAAAAATCCTTCAAAAAATACTTTAAAATATTTTTCAGTTAAACAATATCACACACGTAGTTGACGTAAATATAGTGTATCACACATGTATTGGAAAGTATATCAACAATTGTGCCTGTTAGGTTTAGTAAAATCGAGGCAGCAATGAAAAATAACAAAAATTTTGACGTACATGTAACTTTTCAATACGAGTGTCTTTTGTTATATTTCAGTACACGTGTGGTATAAGCTACTTTCTTCAGTACAAATGAGTTATCATATGTGGTCGTAGGAAAATTCACATCCACTCATATATTTTGTTTTCACACACCATTTGAAACGAATATGGAACGAGATTTGAAACACCAGGAAATTAAATGAATTTAAATAATTTAAGTTTAAAACACGAATTTAAGATATATATGTCAAACGATTAGTTCCGGGACAAAATCCGAGGTTTATTGATTAGTTCCAGGACATTAGATAACTTCCAGGAACTTTTATAGTTTAATGATTATTTCCTGGACATTTCTTAAAATGTAAAAAAATATGTTTATTTTGCATATTTTTCTGCTTTGAAAAAGTCATAGTTGAGAGATAAAATACGAAGACTAAAGAGTTTAGAAAAGCTAATTATTATTTTAACTTTAGTAGATACGAGTAAAGTCCTGTATATGTTTTAATCCTTAGATATCTCAAAAAAGATTATATACAAGTAGAGTCCCGAGCAATTTCTTTCCCACTAATTTTAGGGGAAAGAAATTGGTCATTATTGTTTTTAAAAGAAATAATTTTTTTCTACTTCATTTCTATGTTCATATTTCTGTTTTCTACTTTTAGAGGTGCACGGCTCGCATCTTTACTTTTTAGGAGTTTATTACTAAGTACCTATCCATTATTTGCCAGTTGTAAATACTTTTTCTATGGCAGTTAAATAATTCCTAATTACTTATTAACTGTATAAGACTTAATTTGATGAAATTAAACAGTCGATTACGTAGAGGATATACTGCTCAGGATGCATGGTGGGTTGCCAATGTTTGCCGTCGCCGAGGACCGTTGGTTTGTTTAGTAGAATATAAATAAATTTCCTTTTTCTTCGCAATCTATATTGATATGGGTATCAAATAAAAGATCTTTTCAAGTCTAATATAAAACGCTATGTTTCAATAGGGCGGGTACCTTTCCTGTTCCTGTCTAATATCTGCCTGGACAACTTGGCGTCACCTTCTAATTAATAATTTGCAGGTGGGGGTAGAGGATGGTGGAGAGATGAGAGTGATTTATTTCTGAACTGAGACTACACTAACTGTGAGAGTATGAGTCATAGACAATATAGTTATATTATCTCTGGTATGAGTATTGGGTAATAGGCCCTATCTTGGCCTCTGCTCGTTTGGAACCTAATGACCGTAACTATCGTATCCACAATTCTAAGAACGTGAAATTAAAGGTTTGTTCCAACTCGCGTTTTATAACCATCCCAGAATCGTTTTGAAATCGTTACAGAATCAATTAGTGCGCATGATCGTACCAAGAATCGTTCTAGGTATTAGCCTTTTATATATATATTATTTAGCTAGCAAGTTTACTGGTAAGCTTAATAGGAGAAGGTGCTTAATAAAAGATTGGCTATCTATAAATTTTTTCTTATAAATTTTTTATAATTTCTCTCAACAACTTTCCAACGATTCTTGCAATGCTTGTCTTGCACATCAGTTTTTAACAAACTTCTTACTTCCTGTCGAATTCTTTCCCACAATTGTTTGTTATTTTTTACATGTGCTGTACCCAACATATTTTTGTATTTTTTATATATATCAAGTAAAATTTTTGTTTCGTTAATCGGCCACTTGTGCTCTCGTGGCCGGTCATCAGATTTTATAATAAATTCTGTATTTTCTTTTTCGGTTTTAAACAATGTATTTCTTACAATTTAAATAAATCTTTTTATTCTTTCAAAGTGATTTATTTTCAATGTATATTTAGGTAAATTAATTATTGGATTGACAAACAACAGTACTGATTAAAAAAATTTATTTTAAACATATACAAACCTATTTTGACATTAGTTTTGGGCCATCCCTACTAATAGAACATAAAGATATATAAATGAATTCAAGAGTTCATCTATTATTTAACCTGATGCAAAGCTGAAATGTTTTCATGTGCCATTCTTCCATTATAAAAATTACTATTTTCGAAGCGCTCGCTAATGGTTTTAACTAGATGACTTGATATTCGAAAATGTTTTACAAAATCATCGTGTGTATATTGTGGCACTGTCTCTTCTATAACAACAAACAAAAGTAATAACTAAATGAAGTAGTATACGATTATTTATGGATCGCAATCATTTCGTCTTGTATATTTTTGATAATAAATAGGTATTTTATTTCACTTATCCAAATAATTACTGTTTTTAACTCTGGGTTCATGTAACATTAGGTTCAGTTCATTATCTGTAGAGTCACTAAAGTTCGAAAAATCACTATCATCTAAATCACTCATTTTACACCAACTAAAAATCCAAAGTTCTTCACAAAAATACCGTAATATTAAAGCAGACTGCAAGCAACAACAAAATAAAAACAAATATGGCGAATAAAAAATATTGGCTGGCTGGATGTCAATCCATTGCGCATGACGATACCAACGATTCTACCTTTGCATCGAGAATCGTAATCACCGTTCTAAAACGATTCTTGAACGATACCAACAACAGTTGGAACAGAAAACTGAATCGTTCGAGAACGGTTTTTTGTCAGTTGGAACGCATTTTTTATAATGAGCATGCGCGAACCGTTCTAGAACGATACCACTAGTCAGTTGGAACAAACCTTAAGTAACATCTAGAAAAATTATCTCTCCTGCATATTACGAAAATCAATAGAATTAATTTATTGTCAGTGTTCGTGGTAAAAGAACAAAAATTAAATTCATATTTAACTCTAAGTTTCTGTGTACATAGTTTCTTTATGAACTAAAAACACTATTTTTTGACAATATTAAATCTTTATGGATTTAATATACTGTTAGTTATTTATTCCTGCGCTTTCATATGAAAGTCACAACAGAATTCGTATGACCAATGAAAACTATGAAATACACTTATAATGTCGAATGATGCCTTATTTTGAGAATGAGTTACATTCATTTTTTCTTTTTCGAATTTATTTAATTTATTGATAAGTAAAATAAAAATTTCTTCTACTATCTTTAATAAATAGATGTGTAAATAAATAGGCTTCAACATTAAATCGGCAGTTGACCCACCTCGAATTATTGTAGTTTAAGAAGCAACTATAGCTTAGTTGTTAGAACGTCAGCGCGTAGAGCTGATGGTTGCGAGTTCGAGTCTCGCTGGGTGCGACATTTTTTCAGTTTCTCCTTAATGTCATTTAATAAATTCTTGTTTGTATACTTTCTAAAAAAATTCAAAATTTTCAAAAAGTCCCATGAGAGAAATCTTAAATAATCTTTTACTAATGGTCCATATTCGTTTTCAAAGCTAACATTGACATATATAATATATCTTAAATACTTGTTTTCATCATATATCGTAATTTTATTTCATAAAAAATCTAGGAATAACTAATTATAATATTTCCATTTAGTAAATATAAAATCACTTAAAAAAATGGAATTTGAAAAATATCGTAATGTCCTGGAAGTTACAAAAAATATTTTTTTTTATATATCAAAAAAATCAAGGAGTATATCAAATATTTCGTGACCTCACACATTTTTAGATGATATATGATAAAAGTAACACATATACACTCATATACAAATCATGTTTTCAATGTCCCGGAAATAATCGTTTGACATATATATATATATATATATATATATATATATATATATATATATATATATATATATATATTAATAACACCAGATACACTTTTAGATAATTCTTTTTTTTTCACTCATTCATTTACTTCCCTATCTACTAAATAATTTGTATTAATGACATATTCCATCAAAGTAAAGTAAACTGAAAACTTCATGATATAAATTTAAAATATTTAACTCCAAGGTAAGTACACTGTTTTAAAAGAAATTTTTAAAGAATTTTTAATATGTTTAAATTTGTACATTCTATATATATTGTAAACATAATTTGATATTTTATAAATTATTTTTAGACTTGATAAAGCACAATAAAAAATGTGCGAAACGTTGTAAAATCAGTGTTCCTTATTTATTACTATAACCTTTACCCAAGAATAAAAAGAAACATATATATATATATATATATATATATATATATATATATATATAAAATGTCAAAGATGATACATAACGTAGATATCTAGTGCCATACTGTCAAAAATAATAATTTCAGTTTTGAACTGTTTGGAGCCACTTGCGACTGTTTATCAGTTTCGCAATTTAAAATCTATAGATATCGTTCAATTTATAGCAGGGATGTCTCTTGATTAGTGACTTGAGAGACCTAGCCCATACTACACTGATAAGCTCAAAATGAGAGCGAAACACGTGTCTGTAGTTTGGTTTTGCCCTGATATAGGTTGAATGATATTTATATCTATTTATATAGCAGCATCCAAGGTGTCTTTTAAAGTGTTAGAAATTTCTAAACGACACCATTTCAGTTCAAAACTGAAATTATTACTTTTGACAGTATGGCACTAGATACGTTATGTATCATCTTTGACATTTTGTTATATTAGACTGTCACAAAACGCTCGGTTCATTTTATCATTTTACCTTGCCTAAGGTTATATACAAGATGCAAAGCGACCACTGAAGTACCATTTTTGAGTGAAGATGGAGCCACTTGCGACTGTTTATCAGTTTCGCAATTTGAAATCTATAGATATCGTTCAATTTATAGCAGGGATGTCTCTTGATTAGTGACCTGAGAGACATAGCCTATACTACACTGATGAGCTCAAAATGGGAGCGAAACACGTGTCTGTAGTTTGGTTTTGCCCTGATATAGGTTGAATGATATTTATATCTATTTACATCGCAGCATCCAAGGTGTCTTTTAAAGTGTTAGAAATTTCTAACCGACACCATTTCCAGTTCAAAACTGAAATTATTACTTTTGACAGTATGGCACTAGATACGTTATGTATCATCTTTGACATTTTCTTATATTAGACTGTCACAAAACGCTCTGCTCGTTTTATATATATATATATATACGAAACGTCGTGAAGACACAAACAACCAACGGATTGAAACCCGGAACACCACTACTGTTCATTCTACCATCCGTGAAACACTACATCATAACATATATATATATATATATATATATATATATATATATATATATATATATATATATAGAATAGAAAGTAGTCTTTGCTGACTAATTAAGAATTAAATCTAAATTGGATATTGGGTATGCAGCAAATAAATATGATAAGAGTACTCTTTTAAGATTCTTTATTCCAAGCTTTCGGCTAGTATTACAGCCATCATCAGGGAGCTACAATAATGTTATTTAATAGAGATATAATATAATATTACTGGTATTTTACTTACAACTTGTTGAGGTTATTAATTTAATGATGTTGTTGAATAAAAATTGTTAAATGAAAACATTAAATTCACAGTTTTAAATTAATATAAAATATTAAAATTAGCACATTATTAATATTATAAATTATGTTGAATAAAAATTATTTGATGTTAATATTGAAGACAAATTTGACATTATTTTTTGAATGTTATTTAGAAAAATTTTGTTTTTTAAAATTGGAATCATAGCAACAGTTAATCAAGTAATGAAGTATCAACTAAGTTTTTGTTATCAAGTTGTAATAAATATGAAAACATTTCATTTAGATGACCTATATCTGATCTTCGGTTCATTGAAAAGGGGTGTTTATTGATATAAACCATTTCTAAAAAAAGCCTTTTGGCTAAGTTTGATTCATGACACAATACTTTAACATCATTATAATTAATTAAATGATCGTTATTAATAACATGTTCACCTAAAGCACATCTTTCAGGGTGAAGTCTGCAATCAGATTTATGAGATGTAAGTCGATCTTTTAAACGTCTGGAAGTTTGTCCAATATAGACTTTATTGCATACGGAACAAGGTATGCTATAGACAACGTCTGTTAATGATAACAAAGGTGTTTTATCTTTTAATTTAGTAAAGATTCCATTGACTGTGAGGGCAGTTCTAAAGGCAATTTTGATGTTAGGAATTGGTTTTAGGATACGAGCTAATTTAGGAGAAAGGTCTTTTATATATGGTAAAGATTTATAACAAATTGAGTTAAGATTATTGACGGGTACTTGTGGATTATTGACAACATTATTAATGTTGGGAAGTGGAATTGACATTGTATTAAATAGTAGTCTTTTTAATAGAACTTCAGGATAACTATTTTCAGTGAATAATTGGAAAAGAATTTTAAGATTTTTATTATGAAAGGATTTATCACTGATTTTAAGGACACGGTTCTTCATGGTTTTGACTAAGTTGATTTTCATGGAGAATTTATGGTATGAATTATAGTTTAGATATCTACCAGAGCTTAAAGGCTTTCTATACCAATCAACTAAAAGTTTGTTATTTTTACGTAAGATTCTTGTGTCCAAGAAAGGAACAGAACAATTAGAATCTTCTTTTTCAAGAGTAAATTGGATATAATCATTAAAGCCATTGAAGTAATACAAAATGTTATCAAGCTCATTACCAGGGAGGCAGATTAAAATGTCATCTACATATTTTTTAATGAAAAAAACTTGAAAAGGTAATGCTTGGATGACAAAATCTAAAATATAATCCATAACATAGTCAGCCAGAATAGGTGATATCATATTACCCATAGGGGTACCAAAAATTTGTTTATAGAACTTACTATCAAATACAAAGTAATTATTATTAAATACAAAAATGAGAAGATTAAAAAATGATTGTTTAGAAAACCCACAATTGTTAGATATAAGGTACCATTTCCTTTCTATAGCTTTAATAACTATATTTAAATAAACATTGCTAAATAATGAAACAACGTCAAGGCTGGCAATGACATAACCATTAGGAATTATAAGATTATTAAAATTGGAGTTAATTTGGAAAGAATCAGTAATATGATAGTTATTATCAAATTCATATGATTTGGTTAAAATTTCAGTAAGGAATTTAGCAATAGGTTCAGTAGGGGTGCTTAGTGATGCTAGAATTGGTCTAACGGTCAAAGGGTCTTTATGAATTTTAGGAAGTGTATAAAATTTTCCAGGTACACCATTATATTTGGATAACAATTTTCTTTGATTTTCAGTTATTTCATTATTGGTAAACAAGGTTCTAATAAGTTTGTTATAATTTTGTTCAATACTACTTGTAGGATCTTTATTTATGATGGTGTAAGAAGTATCATTGTCAATAATATTTTTACTAAGTTGGAAATAAGCTTGTTTTTCCATAATGACAGTAACACCACCTTTGTCAGATCTTGTTACGATTAAGTTTGGATTAGATTTCAAAAATTTTTTTGTTTTATAATACATATTACGATAAAAAGAATTATTAAATTTTGAGTTATGAACAGAATTAGTAACAATATTAGTAGATTTAGCTATAATAATGTTCTTTGTATCAATGTCATTAATAGTGGAAAAAATGTAATCTAAATCAGCCAAAATACTTCTAATAGGAATGTCTATACCAATTATAGGTTCAATACTAAATTTAGGACCAAGAGAAAGAAATTTTAAAATATCATCTGGTATGATAGTATTAGATAAGTTTTTAATCCATCTAGGATTTGTGTTTAATTTATTATTTAATTGATTGTTAATTAATTTATCAATTTTAATTAAATTTTTTCTTTTGGTGTTATGAAATGTTTTGTTATAAGATTTCATTTGAAAACTTTTAAAGTTGTTGAATAAATCAATGGTAATGATATTATAACTATTACTAACATTGATTTATTCAACAACTTTAAAAGTTTTCAAATGAAATCTTATAACAAAACATTTAATAACACCAAAAGAAAAAATTTAATTAAAATTGATAAATTAATTAACAATCAATTAAATAATAAATTAAACACAAATCCTAGATGGATTAAAAACTTATCTAATACTATCATACCAGATGATATTTTAAAATTTCTTTCTCTTGGTCCTAAATTTAGTATTGAACCTATAATTGGTATAGACATTCCTATTAGAAGTATTTTGGCTGATTTAGATTACATTTTTTCCACTATTAATGACATTGATACAAAGAACATTATTATAGCTAAATCTACTAATATTGTTACTAATTCTGTTCATAACTCAAAATTTAATAATTCTTTTTATAGTAATATGTATTATAAAACAAAAAAATTTTTGAAATCTAATCCAAACTTAATCGTAACAAGATCTGACAAAGGTGGTGTTACTGTCATTATGGAAAAACAAGCTTATTTCCAACTTAGTAAAAATATTATTGACAATGATACTTCTTACACCATCATAAATAAAGATCCTACAAGTAGTATTGAACAAAATTATAACAAACTTATTAGAACCTTGTTTACCAATAATGAAATAACTGAAAATCAAAGAAAATTGTTATCCAAATATAATGGTGTACCTGGAAAATTTTATACACTTCCTAAAATTCATAAAGACCCTTTGACCGTTAAACCAATTCTAGCATCACTAAGCACCCCTACTGAACCTATTGCTAAATTCCTTACTGAAATTTTAACCAAATCATATGAATTTGATAATAACTATCATATTACTGATTCTTTCCAAATTAACTCCAATTTTAACAATCTTATAATTCCTAATGGTTATGTCATTGCCAGCCTTGACGTTGTTTCATTATTTAGCAATGTTTATTTAAATATAGTTATTAAAGCTATAGAAAGGAAATGGTACCTTATATCTAACAATTGTGGGTTTTCTAAACAATCATTTTTTAATCTTCTCATTTTTGTATTTAATAATAATTACTTTGTATTTGATAGTAAGTTCTATAAAAAAATTTTTGGTACCCCTATGGGTAATATGATATCACCTATTCTGGCTGACTATGTTATGGATTATATTTTAGATTTTGTCATCCAAGCATTACCTTTTCAAGTTTTTTTCATTAAAAAATATGTAGATGACATTTTAATCTGCCTCCCTGGTAATGAGCTTGATAACATTTTGTATTACTTCAATGGCTTTAATGATTATATCCAATTTACTCTTGAAAAAGAAGATTCTAATTGTTCTGTTCCTTTCTTGGACACAAGAATCTTACGTAAAAATAACAAACTTTTAGTTGATTGGTATAGAAAGCCTTTAAGCTCTGGTAGATATCTAAACTATAATTCATACCATAAATTCTCCATGAAAATCAACTTAGTCAAAACCATGAAGAACCGTGTCCTTAAAATCAGTGATAAATCCTTTCATAATAAAAATCTTAAAATTCTTTTCCAATTATTCACTGAAAATAGTTATCCTGAAGTTCTATTAAAAAGACTACTATTTAATACAATGTCAATTCCACTTCCCAACATTAATAATGTTGTCAATAATCCACAAGTACCCGTCAATAATCTTAACTCAATTTGTTATAAATCTTTACCATATATAAAAGACCTTTCTCCTAAATTAGCTCGTATCCTAAAACCAATTCCTAACATCAAAATTGCCTTTAGAACTGCCCTCACAGTCAATGGAATCTTTACTAAATTAAAAGATAAAACACCTTTGTTATCATTAACAGACGTTGTCTATAGCATACCTTGTTCCGTATGCAATAAAGTCTATATTGGACAAACTTCCAGACGTTTAAAAGATCGACTTACATCTCATAAATCTGATTGCAGACTTCACCCTGAAAGATGTGCTTTAGGTGAACATGTTATTAATAACGATCATTTAATTAATTATAATGATGTTAAAGTATTGTGTCATGAATCAAACTTAGCCAAAAGGCTTTTTTTAGAAATGGTTTATATCAATAAACACCCCTTTTTGAATGAACCGAAGATCAGATATAGGTCATCTAAATGAAATGTTTTCATATTTATTACAACTTGATAACAAAAACTTAGTTGATACTTCATTACTTGATTAACTGTTGCTATGATTCCAATTTTAAAAAACAAAATTTTTCTAAATAACATTCAAAAAATAATGTCAAATTTGTCTTCAATATTAACATCAAATAATTTTTATTCAACATAATTTATAATATTAATAATGTGCTAATTTTAATATTTTATATTAATTTAAAACTGTGAATTTAATGTTTTCATTTAACAATTTTTATTCAACAACATCATTAAATTAATAACCTCAACAAGTTGTAAGTAAAATACCAGTAATATTATATTATATCTCTATTAAATAACATTATTGTAGCTCCCTGATGATGGCTGTAATACTAGCCGAAAGCTTGGAATAAAGAATCTTAAAAGAGTACTCTTATCATATTTATTTGCTGCATACCCAATATCCAATTTAGATTTAATTATATATATATATATATATATATATATATATATATATATATATATATATATATATATATATATATATAACACAAAGGGTGCCAAGTATGCGTACTTATGATAAACAAAAGGGGTAAATTACGGGCATGTACCTACGCAAAAAGGATCATAGGATTACGAGTAAGAATGGTAACCGCAGACATGCATGTTTCTGGCTCGTTAGCCGTCATCAGTGCGGCATAACCAAGTAAGGTATTGCACTTGGCTAGCAAAAGTGTTGGGTACTTGGGAGCAAAGGATAGTAAGGAAACATGTGTCTAAAAATCACAAACAACGAAACAACGAATGCTCACACAAGAGTCCTATCGCCATTTGTGCCTTCGGCTAGCTGTGCCCACATTTTGGGGCTACGACCAGCGTCGCCACGGTAGCGAAACGGACTCATTGTGTCTGAGTCGTTCCAAGCCCAGGATGTGAAACACAAAGGGTGCCAAGTATGCGTACTTATGATAATTTACCCCTTTTTTTATCAATTGTTTTTAAGAAAAAATGATCATAATTGAAAACCATTGTCAGCTATCCAATATTATCCATCCGCCATAAGAAAAAAGATTTTGTTATTTTTTTTATCATATCATGTTTTTCAATAAAATTGCTTACTAAATTTGCATAATTTATACCGAAAATTATTAAAGATCGTTTTTCATTCCGGATGGATAATAATGGATATCTGACAATAGTTTTGAATTATGATCAACTTTTCTTTATAACAATTGTCGCTATATTCAAAAAAAGGTACTTTACTTTTGAGTAAAATTCATATATTTTGACACACCTCGTATACAGCTTAAAAAAATTAATATCTAATGGTTGTATTGTAAATTTAAGACCATGCACAACTTTTTTTCGTTCCGAAACAAACTGGACTAGTCTAGAATTCCCAGAATTATAACGACACCTCACTCCTCGGGCTGAGCAACAGGTCTGGGCACGTACCAATACACTATTACCATAACAATTAAATTATATATATATATATATATCTATATATATATATATATATATATATATACACACACACACACACACACACACACACACACACACACACACACACACACACACACACACACACACACACACACACACACACACACACACACACACACACACACACACACACACACACACACACACACACACACACACACACACACACACACACACACACACACACACACACACACACACACACACACACACACACACACACACACACACACACACACACACACACACACACACACACACACACACACACACACACACACACACACACACACACACACACACACACACACACACACACACACACACACACACACACACACACACACACACACACACACACGCGCGCGCGCGCACACACATAAAGCCTGCATCAGACTCTGCTACTTCCCTAGGAAATGGAAAACTGGCAAACTTGTTACTATATTAAAGTGCAAAGATAAAGATTTGGCGGATCCGAAGGCGCTTAGACTCATCACGCTGCTTTCAGAACTGGGAAAGATACTAGAGAGATTAATTCTGGCTGAAATCTATACCGAAATCCCAGATCGATTATTTCTCAGTGAGAAACAATATGGCTTCAGAAAAGGCAAATCGACGATCGCAGCATTGTCGGCCCTGACAGGATACATGCGAGATCCTTCACTCCACAACCTGGTGATCTTCGTTGACATCTCGGGTGCTTTTGACAACGTCTGGTGGCCTAGCTTGATCATCGAATTGGCACAGAAAGGTCTCTCAAGCGATGTGTTAAATATCATCAAAAGTTACTTATTAAACCATACTGTAGAATACTCCACAATTTACTCACACACAGTCAAAGAGGTGAACAAAGGGTCCATTTTGGGTCCAATTTTTTGGAACACGGTAACGGATCCTCTATTACGATCTAGATGGCCAGATGGTGTTGACCTGGTGGGTTACGCAGACGATTTCTCCATTAGCATCAGCGGAAAAAGCAGAGCATGCTTAGAGGCCAAAGCAGAAGAGTGTATGAATTTAGTGGCAACTTAGGCTAACAGAAATAAGTTAACAATATCTGAATCGCAGACCAAGTACATTGTCTTCTTAAATCTATCCATAAACAGAAATCCTGTTATACGATACAATCGCAGGCCACTACAGAGAGTCCAGTCAACGAAATGCTTAGGCATTATAATAGATCAAATTTTTCATATACAGAGCACATAAGACATATCTCAAGAAAATGTCAAAAGATCTTTTAATCTCTTAGAAGGTTGGTACGCGAAAACTGGAGAAGAATTACCGATTACTTCAACGCCATAAGAGAAATCTATCTTAAAGTCATCATTCCTATCCTAGCATACGGAGTAGATCTATGGGGGCACAGACTAAGCAAAGTGGTCAACAAGATACAGCTTCGGACCACACAAGCAATGTGTTTGCGGGTGATGTTGGGACCGTACAGGTCTATGCCGAACGAATCGCTTTGCGTTTGGGCAAAACTTCCTCCGCTACACCTCCATCTGGAGCTATGCAAGGCTACCATGGACTTAAAACGGACAGGCCGAACCTGTCTACTTGGACACAATATTATAGCGGAAGACTTCAGATATTGGGTCGCTGTAATCAGTTGGCTTCAACATGTCGTTATTAGAACTTGGCAACAGGAATGGGATGCAGTAGATAAATGCAGGCACCTATACACGCTTCTACCAGAAGTACAGCCATGGCTGGAAGCCCACACTGAAACAATGACCAGAAAAGTCATTTACTTGCTGTCGAGTCATGGAAACAGTATGATCCACCTACACCGTATTGGCAAATCTGTTAGCTCATTTTGTCACTCATGCGAAGAGGAAGACACTCCATCACATCGAATTTTCCACTGCACAATATACGCAAATCAACGAAGTAGATTAGTCCAGTACTTCCAAAAAGAGAAACAGCCGCACTACCCAGCAAACCTATTTAGAAGGTTCTGGGCTAACCTGAATTTACTCTCAGTTTTTGAACCGGACGAGATTCCGTGAGAGAAACCAGAGCTTTACATGCAAACTTTGGTAAAGCAAAGTCTTAGTCCGGCATTAGTAAGAGATATAAATTCAGTGCTAAGAAAATTTTAGTCTCAAAGACGATACGAGAAGCTTTAACTTCTAGGCATCTCTTAGAATAGTTAAATATAGAATATTTTTTAGAGTAAGTTAGTTTAGTTTGTCGTTGCTACATTTTATTTCCTTAACTGGCTAATTAGGCTATTAGATTATTATAACTTATATTTTATTTTATTTTTTTTACTTTTTGGCTGGAACTTCAATGGTTAGTTTCAGTAGATAGTAGGACAAAAAAAAATGCTATTTTATTCTCTCAATAGTGGCCTTCGGGGGTAAATTTGAAGGGACCCCGCTCTAAACTGAAGAAGTGACTTCAAGTTCGCCGGTTCCCTACACATGATCTATGTAACCAAAGAGACAAATAAAAATATTCCTAAAGACATTAAAACTTTTAAAAGTATTTAAAAATTTAAAAAATTCTAAAATGGGCAGAAAAAAGTCAAAGCTATTTACAAGAACCAAAAATTCAGTTACAACCAAAGAAAGTTCGAATGCCGTTTATAACCTGTCCTGCTCAAACTGTCACCAAACTTACTTCGTGGAAACGTTTTGAACAGTATGTAGTGTAAACATTTTGTACAAAAGTGATATATAAAAATAATAAAATTTTAAGGTTTAATCATTTAATTTTTTGGTACAACAATTATCATGAAATAAACAGAACATAAAGATTAAGAAAAAACGTTTTTACGTTTTTGCTTGGGTCACATAAATTGTAGACATAAAGTGATTTTTTTTAATATATATTTATGTGTTTAATTCTAAATACGCTAGTGCGTGTAACTTCAAACATCTAATTTCGAAATCTTACCACCAGAAGTTTTAACAATGAAGATATGTTTTCTCATATTTTATATGAGAGGTATTGGAATTAGATAAATTCAAAAGTTGACTGTCAAGTCATTTTGATTACTATATATATATATATATATATATATATATATATATATATATATATATATGTATTCAGTTAACAATTAAAAAATATTCACTTACTTGCAAAAATACAGAAGTATAAATACCAATTAAACGATTTCCGGAAATCTAAACTTTCTTTTCGTCTAGGAACATAAGCAGTTGCAACAGTCTCTGTTGATTCTGTAGGAACTTTTTCATAACCCATTTCATAAATTTTAAACTTTCAATAGCACACCAGGATAAATAAGAATAAAAGTTAAAGCTATTTTCAACTTCAAAAATACACTTTCATATCAGTTTGATAAGAATAAGTTTAAAAAAAAGTAATACATTAATTTTCTTTTCGTTTTGACATTATTCCAGACGATTAAATACTTTTCCTAATTGCTCATTATTTATTAATACTGCTGTTTTTTATAACGTTTCCTTTCGGTCCAATTCTATTTTTATATTACGCATTTATAATGTCGTCTTTTTAGTAGAAAAAAAAATATCAGAATTTTAGCAAATTTATCAAAATAAAATATATAACAAATAAGTTTATATTGTCTATGTCTGGATTGATAGTATTCTATATAATATAGACTTAGTTTCATACCGATATTTGTTGCAAATTAACTTTGTGATTTTAAAAATTCCATAATATAAAATTTGAATGTATACATTGTTTTTGGACACCCTATAAAATGTTATAAATAATAAATGCAATATTTTATGTTCTTATAATACCTACAATAAAAACGATCCTGGACTTACAACGTGCTTTTTAGAAAAGCAATACTTTTAAGCATGCGTAGAGAAACGTAAGTTTATTTTTAAATAATGAAATTAAACTATAAAAACAGGGTAGACTTTTAAAACCAAAACTGTACCATTGGTGGCCTATAAAAAGTTATTATAAAGACCAGCGAAGGAACCCGCACAAAATCAATGAAAAATTACTTCCCTTTAAATTGTCTGAAATTTTGCAAATAGATAGTCCTAGGTAAGTAGTCTTGATGGACACCAGGCTCAAAAATGGAAAATTTTTGAGATATGTAGTGGTTTGAAGTTAGAACAAAATAGTGATTTACTGAATAGGTTAAAATTTGATACACTGATTATAAATTTCTCGATCTCACTGTTAGATTTTTCCCAAAAATCCTAGCATACTCTCGGTTTTTAGGGTCCCTGATTTCAGTTTTTTTAAGTGTCCGAATCCGGCATTGTGTGTGTGTGTGTGTGTGTGTGTGTGTGTGTGTGTGTGTGTGTGTGTGTGTGTGTGTGTGTTGTGTGTGTGTGTGTGTGTGTGTGTGTGTGTGTGTGTGTGTGTGTGTGTTGTGTGTTGTGTGTTGTGTGTTGTGTGTTGTGTGTTGTGTGTTGTGTGTTGTGTGTTGTGTGTTGTGTGTTGTGTGTTGTGTGTTGTGTGTTGTGTGTTGTGTGTTGTGTGTTGTGTGTTGTGTGTTGTGTGTTGTGTGTTGTGTGTTGTGTGTTGTGTGTTGTGTGTTGTGTGTTGTGTGTTGTGTGTTGTGTGTTGTGTGTTTTGTGTTTTGTGTTTTGTGTTGTGTGTTGTGTGTTGTGTGTTGTGTGTTGTGTGTTGTGTGTTGTGTGTTGTGTGTTGTGTGTTGTGTGTTGTGTGTTGTGTGTTGTGTGTTGTGTGTTGTGTGTTGTGTGTTGTGTGTTGTGTGTTGTGTGTTGTGTGTTGTGTGTTGTGTGTTGTGTGTTGTGTGTTGTGTGTTGTGTGTTGTGTGTTGTGTGTTGTGTGTTGTGTGTTGTGTGTTGTGTGTTGTGTGTTGTGTGTTGTGTGTTGTGTGTTGTGTGTTGTGTGTTGTGTGTTTTGTGTTTTGTGTTGTGTGTTGTGTGTTGTGTGTTGTGTGTTGTGTGTTGTGTGTTGTGTGTTGTGTGTTGTGTGTTGTGTGTTGTGTGTTGTGTGTTGTGTGTTGTGTGTTGTGTGTTGTGTGTTGTGTGTTAGATAATCCTGGCTTAATTAGTGCTTTGATTTATTACTAGACACCAATTTTTATCATGTTGCCTTACCTTGTGAATTAAATTTTTAGTTTGTGGGGAATATTTTAGAGATTTTTAAATAACAGTCTGCTTGAAAGAGTGAATGAAATTCGTGATTTGGGTGTACCTACTTTTTGATAGTAATCTTTCTTTTATTCCGGATATTGGCTCAATTATTTTCAAATCACTGCAATTACTTTCATCACTAGTAATTCGAAAGATCTAAGTGTAGAAGCATTAAAAACCTCATATTTAGTATATATAAGATCTACGCTTGAATATGCCTGTGTAGTTTGGTCTTCACATTACGCAGTTTATATTAATAGGTTGGAATCTATACAAAATCGTTTTTTAAGAATTTGTGCTTTCAAGGGGGTATGAACTGGGTAATTATGATTACGAAACCATTTTAAGTTTTTTAAATTAGGAATTTTTATATACATGTAGGAATATTAACGACTTAATATTTCTACATAAAATTGTGTCTGGTAAAATAAATTATATTAAGTTGGTTTCTTCATTATCTATTCATGTGCCTTCAAGGATGACGAGTAGTGTTTTCTTTTTCAGGATGCCTCGTTACAGAACTAATTATGACTTCTTTAATCCTATATCAAGATGTATCCGTTTTTTTTAGTAGCAATAACCTTGATTGTGATATTTTAAATATGTACTTCTCTTTCCCAATTTAAAAAACGTATTAGTCAATTACTCCCTGTACTTGTTAAATAGAAATCATTATATATACAATATATCATTGTTTTTGTTTATTGTGAGCATTTTTGTGTTATCCCTAATTTTATTAATATTTTTTATTTCTTGTTCTTTTATATGGGTTGCACTTTTATGCACTATATTGGTAATGCTTATATTTCTTTTAGTTTTACTGTAAAGGGATTTTTTTCCGTAGAAATCAATAAATAAATATTGGATAAATATTAATATTTGAAGGGAAGAAAACCTATAATACGAATGGATAAACATTTACCTCCTTGTATTATATATTTGTTTGTTTGTATTATTATCTGGGGGCACGGTAGTGCCCCCGCCAAGACGAGCCAAGCGAAGCGCACGGGCACTACCTACCTTTTCTCGAAGCGCTTCGTCGTTTTTTTGAACCCTCATAACTTGGGTTTGGATTATGCTAGATCAACAAAATTTTCGGGATATATTGTCAGTAACGGACTTATTGAACATATTAAGTTTTAATTACATTAGCTTTTATACTTCAGATTTTATTTATATCTAAAAAACGCTGATTTCGTCACTGACTCACTGATGATCATCAAAATTATTAAGGTATTTTCTAATGTCCTAGAAAGCTGAAATTTTGTATGTAAGCTAGTATTAGCACACAAACAACAAAAAAATTATAAAACTGGTAACTTTCGTCCCCCAACCCCTTAAACTAGGGGATGGGAGTTTGTATGAGACCTGTAATTTTAAATTAAATTTTGATGACGCTAGAGGTCTAATCTAATAATCTAATCTAAAACTTGGTGCCCCCAGATATATATATATATATATATATATATATATACGAATAATGGTATAGTGACTGGTTCAATATAACGTGAAGTCAATCGTGGAGTTGCAGTCAACGTTTGGCCAAGGTAAGTAAAGAAAACTCTTTGATTTCAGTCAAGCTTTCGAATTTATTTAATTCTTCTTCAGGACATTAATCGTGAGGTTATAAGAAAAGCGACGAATTCCGTTTGACAACATTACACTAATAAAACATTTTAAAATTCAGGTACATCACTATTAAAATACATAAAAATATATACATTTACACCATAAAACTTATTATTTTGTTATTTTTAGCATGGAGGTTTGTCTGTATTTTACAGACAAACCTCCATGCTAAAAATAACAAAATAATAAGTTTTATGGTGTAAATGTATATATTTTTATGTATTTTAATAGTGATGTACCTGAATTTTAAAATGTTTTATTAGTGTAATGTTGTCAAACGGAATTCGTCGCTTTTCTTATAACCTCACGATTAATGTCCTGAAGAAGAATCAAATAAATTCGAAAGCTTGACTGAAATCAAAGAGTTTTCTTTACTTACCTTGGCCAAACGTTGACTGCAACTCCACGATTGACTTCACGTTATATATATATATATATATATATATATATATATATATATGTATAGGTACTCCTTGTTAAAAAAAAAAAAAAAAATTAATCGACATATATTGAGACATATCGACATATATTGAGAGACATATACTTCAGATCAGATCATATAAATATAAATGAATAGAAGTGTGCGAACGTCTCCTGCCTCTTACGTCCACACAGTAACTAAAAATAAAAAAAAAATGTCCTTGACAGCGAGCGCGTCGATTGTCGATTGTCTTGTTTTGTTGATTGTCGATTGTCTTAGACATAAATAAAAAAAAATTTTGTTACAAACAACTTACAAAAAGAAATGAAATCCCACAAAACATTTTCATGTAAAATGTTGCCAAGACGAGCCCATATGACTCGCACTGTCAAAAAGTTATCAGATCTCATGTAGAGCCAAGCTTCTAACACTACACGCCCTAACTCTACAAAGCCTAACTTCACAAACTCTACACCTTAGTCAAAATATGTGGCTTGGCCGTTCGTTACTACAAGAACTATTGTATAACACAAAAGTAATGAACAGTGAATTGATTTTTCACCTTACGCCGATGTGAATGTAGCGAAATGGCCAAGCCACATATTTTAACTAAGGTGTAGAGTTTGTGAAGTAAGGCCTTGGAGAGTTAGGGCGTGTAGTGTTAGAAGCTTGGCTCTACATGAGATCTGATAACTTTTTGACAGTGCGAGTCATATGGGCTCGTCTTGGCAACATTTTACATGAAAATGTTTTTGGTGGGATGCATTTTACTTAAAAATGATGATTTTAATAACGTCTGAAAAATATTATTGATTTATCGATATTTTGGGTGAATAAATCATTTGGAACTAAGGAAATAATTTATTTACAAAGATACATATATACTTCATTAAATATTGCCTTTCTTTTTCTCTCTCTCTCTCTCCAAATAAATATATATATATATATATATATATATATATATATATATATATATATATATATATATTTACACAACTAATGATTCATAGTTTTGATTTAGTATCATATCGCCAAGAATTGATATTTTTTAAATAATTATTTTAGAGTAATTAAATAATAATTAATTTAATTACAAAAAATGTCTTGTTTCCTGCCTTCTTGACGTTGTTAATAATAAATCTACAATGTAATATCCACTGAAGATTAGCTGATTTCAGCTTTAAGCTGATAATAATAAATATTTTATTCATCTAACAGTTTCTGAATCTCTCTGAATGATTTTCCTGTCGTTTCGGGTAATATAAAATATAAAATAATAAAACCAGTTAATGTACATGCACTGAATAACCACATACAACAGTAAATACCATACAATTCAGATATGAGAGGATAAGTAAATGATAATGTTATTGTAATAATACTCTCTGCTGCCATATTTACAGCCACAGCAAGTGATCTTAACTCACTACAAAACAACTCACTAATAGTTGGTAAAGGAATAGGTCCTAAACCAATACTATAAGCAAAAATAAATAGAATTATACAAAATACAGGTAACCATTTAACATCTGCTATACAAAGGTATCCTATTTGTTGTGAATAAAAATAAACTCCTAAAAGAAAGGTTGGAATAACACATAAACCTGAAGATACTAAAACTAAGATACGTTTTCCAGTCTTTTCTACAATTAATGATGATATTAAAGTTACAATTAATTGTACTACACCAACAACGTTACTGATTACATTTTCTGAAATATCAATACCGGTTTCTTTAAAAATTGGACCCATAAAAGCTAAAATTATAACACATCCAGACATTGCTTGCAATCCTAAAACTACTCCAGATATTAACATTGCCCGTCTTGTAGCACGAGTTTTGAATAATTGTGAAACTGAAGCTTTACTGTTTTTACTGGAATTCAATTGATCTTTAATTTTATTAAATTCTAATTCAATTTCTGCAATACTTTTGTGTTTTCTTATTTTCTCAAGAGCACTTAAGGCCTCGCAAATCATACCTTTTGATACCAAAAAAACAGGCGATTCTATTACGAAATACGAAAATAATAAATGAATTATAATGGGTATAGTGCATATAAGAGTAAATGCTCTGACGCCTGTAAGTGAACCGAATCCATAAGCATATAATACCCCAATAGGTAAACCGAGTAAAGATAATAGTCCTAATTTCCCTCTATTACTAGGTTCTGCTACTTCATTATTATAAATAGGAATATTAATAAAAAGGGCTTGACGAGCAATACCAATTAAAAACCAACAAGCATAATATAAATAAATATTTGTAGCGAAAGCAACAGCTACCACTGAAGCTATCAAACATACTGATGCAACCATTAAACTTTTTTTTCTTCCTAGTTCATCTGATAGTTTTGCTATAAATAATGGAGCAGGAGGTAATGATGGTATCCATGGAGCTGCTGCTAAAAATGATGTCTGTAAAGTTGTGATTGGTATTCCAAGAGGATTAATATCTGGATCAGTTGATTTCAATTTGAGAAGAACGGGAGACATCCACACCATTAACAAACCACATGCTACAGATAGTATATCCACTGAAAATAATTAAAAAAGTTAATAGTTTATTTATATTATTTTTCATTTGTTTCAACTAAGCTAAATGATTTTTTAACATCTAAGAAACGTTGATGCATTTTTTTATTTCATTTGGTCTGACCTAATTCTTAAATATCTGACCATTTTATTTTAAAAATCTAAATCATGCATCAATATCAACAGTAAAAATTAAAAACACTGATTTATTAACGTATTATCAATAACTGTGGCGTATTCAAAATAACTTTGTAATTCTAGAGCATAATAATTGTCTTTGGTAAAATAATTTAAAACTTAAACTATAATAACTCATCCAAAAAAGTCTCAACAGAAAACATGTGTGTTTAATAACTATTCAATTAAACGTTAATGCTACGAAAAAATATTTTTAGTTCATTTATATAACTACATGATTTCTGTAAAAAAAAATGTATGGAACCACCTGAAGTTTTTAATAAAAATATTATCATTTTTATTTAAATACTCAATTAGACCATTTTAAAAATATGATACATAATAGGTATATTTACAATATTTTTTATGTCATAGTAATTTTTTATTCAAAAAACTATTTCTTTAAAACACAAACCCAGAGGCCGCAACTACTAAGAATCTAATAATTTCTTTGTCGGATCATATCCCGATAGAATTAATAACGACTTTTGTGGTTATACAAACGATAATTGTTTAATTTAACTTACAAATATAATAATTTTAATAGTGTCTTATTCTACAAATCGCGAAATTTTATATATTTAAAATCTATAAAATGTACTCACCCGTTACAATAGAGATGTATAAGCGCCAATTGATTCCTCTTATAAGATGTTGAGTGCTTGCTCTTCTTAAACTATTCCACTTTACTCCATTATGGATACTAGCTTTTCGTAAGACATTAAAAACTTGAACACGTTCGTAAGTCATTGTAAAATTTAGAGTTAATTAAAATGAAACAAATAGTAGTGAACTGTAATAATTCAGAAATACAAGTAACACTTGCGAAAACTCGATGCGGTTTATATAATAACACTGAATTTTCTTGTATCTAATTAAGATAGCAGAATATAACAAGTTATTAAAACTCGAAAACGGGACTGGCTATAACGTCGGTACGTAAACCCTGCGTAAAAGTGTGACAATCAGAAAAATCAATATTTTAATATTTAATTGTTAAAATAAAAATTTTGAAGGGCAAGCAGTAATTAAATAGATTTTAAAACACATACTGTAAATTTTTAAAATTTTAGAAAGTATACTAACAAGAATATATTAAATGACATTAACGAGAATTGAAAAAATGTAGCATCCAGCCGGACTCGAACCCGCAACCTTTACTTCTACGCGGTAAGGCTCTAACAACTAAGCTACAGATGCATGGTAATTTTTTAGCCCTTTGGTCTTTTTAGATTCAACTAATATCAAATGTTACACTAACTCACTTCCTCCTTAAGTATATTGAATAAAATTTTAAAAACCTCTTGAGAGATATCTCAAAATCAGTTGACTAAAAATTAATGGTTCCGGTTGCTTAACAGGATAAAAATATAAGACAGGGTACAAACAAAGTGACTTTCAGTTGATGATTTGACAAATAATCTCTTTCGTTTAAGTCATGCATACATGTGCTTAAGAAGAAAGTGAGTAAGTGTCACATGAGTTGAATCTAAAAAGTACAAAAACCTAAATAATTACTAATCATCTGTAACTTAGTTGTTAGAGCGTTACCGCGTTAGAGTAAAGGTACAACTTTTAAAGAAAATCGTTTACTATTCTCGATGTTTCCGATTATGCACTTTTTTAAAAATATTTATTTATTTACCGTTTATTTATTTTTAAAGTTTTAATTAAAACGGTTTATAAATATGTATCCTTCAGTACGTAAGAAATTTAATTACTTCAACAAATTTTGACGTTAATTTGACGCAGGTATATTTTATTATATATAATTATAAATTTCAGAAATTAAGGACATATGCAATATCGTAAAATTTGTGATATAAAACAACTTCCAACTAATTTTTCGTGTTTGGGTAAAATTCAATATCATAGCAATGCTTTTATGGCGGTCTGGTGTAGTAATGAAATGCCGTGAATGCATTTTTATTATTTTTATTTCTTTCTTACTTAAACCAGTAAAATAATAAAATATTAATAAAACTTTTGATAATTTTAAAATTCTTATCTATGATGAATTTTAATAATTATTCTGATAATTTTATAATTCGTATCTTATTTTCTTATTTTTAATATAATAATGTAAATCGTTTTATTTAAAAAAATAAATATTTTTTTTTTATTATTCATATATGGTTTCGTTTATATTTTCGTAGGTACATACATATATATTACTTCATTGTAATATTTCATGTTTAGTTGAAGTTGTCAATAAGTTTAATGACAGATTCTTATCTAGGAAATCGATTCTTTTATCCATTTTTCAGTTTTAATTACATATATATTCTATAATGACATGAATACATTGTAATAATTTTTTTGGATTCCAGAAGTTTTTAAATTACCAACAAAATAAGTAACCTATCAGGTTAGTGTTTACAAGGTAAAATATATTTTAATGATTAAATGACATATTTAGGAAGGTATAGTATTTTTATGAGAGTAATTTTTTTAACATACATTCAAATTTGTTTAAAATATCTAAACATCTAAATTCAAACACACTTTTTCTTTCTTGATTAATTTCTGGTTAATTATTTACTGTAATAATGACTTACTAGCTTTTACCCGCGACTTCGCTCGCGTTAAAATTTAATTAAGAATATTGCCGGATTTTACGGCCATCGCATATCATATCATAATAAACTTAGCTTCTCTATTAAATTAAAACTATTGTTTTTAAATAAGGACTCAAATATCAAATTTTAAATTTCTGCATTAAGCAGAAAAAGATTCGTACATTCGATACGTTCAACAGCGACGCACATCGGGTTGTTCGTGCGCCTCCCGCACTCCATACCCTCACGCTTCCCACACTCCACATCCTTCTGGCTACCCACATGACTCGTTCAAGTGATGTGCTTCCAGCCAAAGCCATCTATTATTATCCCAAATTTCATTCAACACCATTCAGCCGTTTTGGCTTATAATAAAACTGTGGTCAATATATTCCGTCTATCCTGTTAATTTGGTATAAAAAGTAGCCTTTTTGTTATTCCAGACCATAGCCTACTCCTGTTCTAAATGATATCTCGGTCCGTTCAGCCGTTTTGTCATGAATCAGTAATAAATTGTGATGATTTCATAACATTAAACTATAGTAAATAAATTCCGTTTATCCTGTTTCCGTGTAATAAAAAGTAGCCTATGTGTTATTTCAGATTATCTATCCCTATTAAAAATTTCTTTTCGATCCGTTTATTTGTATTGAAGTTTCACCCTCTTCCTTACAGAATCTGCACTTTGCTTCATCAACAAATCATAGTTTCTTCATGAGTTCTCTTAATTGGGAGTGCCCGATTAATATTCCTGTTATAATATGGAGGTTGTTTTTACTGAGGTTTAGACAGCTAAAAGATCTCTTCGGGTTTTAGCTTCTCAGGAGCGTCTTCGGTTGTCTTAGTCCTTCTAGATCGGTCCAGTACTTGGATTTTTTTCTATTTACTTCTTTCCTTAGTTTTTCTAAAACTGTATTACTTCTGATTTCACAAGATGGTTTTGGTCCCAAATATGGAGTTGCAGCTCCTTTTTTTGCCAGCTTATCTGCTATTTTGTTTCCTTCTATTTCTATGTGTCCTGAAACCCATAAGAGGGAAATAGTGTTATTTTGTTCTTGTTCATTTAGTTTGTCTAGGCATTCCCAGACCATCTTTAAACTGATTGTGTGTATGAGAGTTCAGTGCTTTGATGGCTGCTTGACTATCTGACATAAATACAATTTTTGTCTTCGATAGTTTCTTAACACATTAAATTCTACTCATCTTTCAATGGAACCGATTTCCACTTGAAAACTGATTGGACCTGCATTCAAGTTTCTGAGTATTGGGCTCTGGGTCCAGAAACCCCTGCGATAAAACACTTTAATTTCTATGTATGTAAAAACAAAATATCTTCATTTCGGTGTGCTATCTTGGGTATCCCTCTTTTGGTAGGTACCCAAGAAAGCAAAAACGTGTTTTTTTCTTGATTTGCGATAATGTTTTATTTTATTGTGAATTGTTGTACTAAGTAGCTAAATTATTAAAAATTAAATTTTAATTAGTTTTAAATGTTTGGACTTGATTTTTCTAACCTACTTTACTACTAATGTTCTTATGCATGATGGGATGCTGTTTGCATATTTTTTATAAGGTAAGATGTATTAAATATTACTGAGATTGTTATGTTATTATTTTTTGTTTACACAATTTTTACTTGTTTGAATGAACGTCATTTCTAAAAATTATCTTTACTGATCATTTTTTTACTTTTTCAAAATCCTGGTTTCAGTAAAATTGATTACTGCATGATCTGCAAGTGCATAAAATGTCACTTGTGTATAAAATATTTTTACTATATACTAAGATATTTTCTTTATTTTTCACAGTTTGAGAAGGACATTTTATTTACTACTTTCGAACTTTCCACCTCCATCAAGGTGGCTGACCCAAAGTGGAGAAATTTGTCGAAATTTATTTCAAAATTAGGTGCATTTTAGGTGCTATTTAGGTGCGCAAAACAAAAATTAGGTGCACTAACCCTTTTTGAAATATTTACGAAAAACCTTGGGCCAGCCAGCCTTTAACAACCTAGCTGACCCATAAGAAAAAAAAACAAAAAACAAGGATTAAATAATCTTTAAATTAGGTGCTAATTAAGTGCTTTTTAAAACACGAAACATAAAATAAAAAATTTAAAAATTAAACGTCTTAAAATTGAATATATTGATTGTGTATGGCAAAATGCCACATTTCTTCTTGCACTTTGAACCAAAATGGACATCGGCAGTTTAAGAACAGTTAGAAATCGGTAAAAATTTCTTGTCCTGTAATTTTTTTAATGGATAATTCGGAAGGTCACCACAAAATTTTTTTTTTATTTTTTTTAACTCGGACCGCTGAGCGAGACTTGCAACCGGTCATTTCCGGAAATGATGATTAATATAAAATTCACTTTGTCAGAGATTTAAGTGCTTATTAAGTGCAATAGTTTCACGAGCAAAATAAACTGCTAATGAGCAATTTCAACTGAAAATATTTGGCCAAAGTTTTCTTGCGTCTCAACTAAGAGTGTCAATCTGCACTTTTTAAGCACATGATCAAGATCAAGATCATTAAAATTTTCTTGTAATTCTATTACTTAATAATTCTCTCGTCCGAAATGAAATATTTGTTTTAACTGGGACTGCTGAGCTTGTTACCGGTCACTTCCAAATATAATAATTATTATAAAAAACTTTTTCTCAAATATTTAAGTGCTCAGTAAGGGCAACAGACTCAATAGCAGAACAAACCGCTGATGAGACAAGTCAACTTGAAATTCTTAGCCTAAGTCTTAAACCAAGTGTGTCATTCTGCACTTTCTAAGCACTTAAAAACTGGTACAAATACCTACGAAATAATCCCATAAAATTTCCATAGTTTTTTTGCGCGTAGTTCCGATAATTAATTGACTTTACAAAAGATGCAAATGAGAATTTGATCGACGCTAATTTAGATTTAAAGTTGACAGAAAAAAAAAACAAAAATAAACCGAATAAAAGAAAAATTATTTCGGAGGAGATAATTATTAAGTAATAGAATTACAAGAAAATTTTAATGATCTTGATCTTGATCATGTGCTTAAAAAGTGCAGATTGACACCCTTAATTAAGACGCAAGAAAACTTTGGCCAAATATTTTCAGTTGAAATTGCTCATTAGCAGTTTATTTTGCTCGTGAAACTATTGCACTTAATAAGCACTTAAATCTCTGACAAAGTGAATTTTATATTAATCATCATTTCCGGAAATGACCGGTTGCAAGTCTCGCTCAGCGGTCCGAGTTAAAAAAAAATAAAAAAAAAAAATTTGTGGTGACCTTCCGAATTATCCATTAAAAAAATTACAGGACAAGAAATTTTTACCGATTTTTAATTGTTCTTAAACTGCCGATGTCCATTTTGGTTCAAAGTGCAAGAAGAAATGTGGCATTTTGCCATACACAATCAATATATTCAATTTTAAGACGTTTAATTTTTAAATTTTTTATTTTATGTTTCGTGTTTTAAAAAGCACTTAATTAGCACCTAATTTAAAGATTATTTAATCCTTGTTTTTTGTTTTTTTTTCTTATGGGTCAGCTAGGTTGTTAAAGGCTGGCTGACCCATGGTTTTTCGTAAATATTTCAAAAACGGTTAGTGCACCTAATTTTTGTTTGGCGCACCTAAATAGCACCTAAAATGCACCTAATTTTGAAATAAATTTCGACAAATTTCTCCACTTTGGGTCAGCCACCTTGATGGAGGTGAACTTTCCTTGTTTGTAAGTGGATCTTTGGTTTTTGTATATAGTTTTAACTTTTTTGTGGCTACTTTAAACTTAACATTGTTTTTAAATAATTCAAAAAGTTTTAATATAAAAAACTCTATATATAGAAGTCAACCAAAAGTTGGTGAAACTAAAGTATAATATCTACTATTTGTTTCTTGAGGATACCTATTGATATCTGATAACGAAACCTAATTGTTATTAATGAAATTGGTGCTGCACTAAAAACTAATTTATATAATAAGCCCATTGGAATCGAATTTTTTATAACTATTGTTTTTAACTTTTGTAAACCTTTCGCTCAGTATGTAGGAAGTGATATTTTGTCAATCTGTTGTAGGGTTACCTATTACAAAAATAAGAATAATTTTCGTTTTTAGTAAATGTTTAAAATGGTAGTTTGTTAATCTGCTATTGCATATTGGTTATCGAAATCATTTAGTTATTTAAATGTTTCATTAACTTCATTAACCTCACTTAATGGTAATGCTAAGAATACGTCTTTAAAAACCTCTTAATAGATGCATTATTAAATATTCTTATATCTAGTTAATTAAAGCATAATAACAAATTATGAGAGACAAAATACTACCTATTGCATAAGACTTGTTTAAAGTATTTGTTTTTGGATTGATACATGTTATTGTCAAAAATAAAATTTAAATTTTTGAACAATGCGTCTAAATTTAATTTTTCATTTGAAATTGAATTTATTCCAATGTTTTTTTAGCTTTTGTTGATTAAACACGTTAAAATTTTAATATACAGTAAAATACGTTAAAACTTAAAATACCGTATTTTCAGGTAATTTTAAGTTATTAATAAATTACCAAATGCGAAAAAATCCTAAATTATAAAAATTGTGGGATTTTGTTAAAATTAATGCTACAAACTATGCTAATTTTAAATATAATGTGTTTATTAACATCATTGTCAAAGAAGTTCTGGTTCTAAAAAATTTGAGAGGGGCGAGCAAGTGCTTTACCGACACTGAGGCCACATATTGCCCATTTTGCATCATCCCGTGTGTTGGGATATAGCTACACCTTAGGCTGTGATCAGGCCTAAAGATTAAAAATAAGTAATGAGACTCCTTAGGGGGTCTCCCTGACATTGGCTGGTGTAAGCCAGTACTCGCCCCACACGACTTTTTCAGAAAAAGCAGAGCAGTTATACATTATATGTTTTACTGTTTCCTCGTCTTGTTCGCAACCTCTGCCTAGGGGCGATTCTGCTATGTTTATGCTAAAGAGATGTTGTCGCAATTAACAGTGACCTGTTCAGATTTCCACAGCTATTCGAAGATTTCGTCATGTCAATGCCTTAAATTTTCTTGCTGTTTGGCAAATGAAGTTATACCTGGTGTTAAAAAATGTCACAAAATGAAATGATGGTAGCATGGTCCAAAATATGCAACATTCTGTAAAAACATATGTCGGCAAATTAATGGTTTTTGAAATATGGAAGATTTTGTTTTATTTATGCTTGTCTCTGTTTTTATTCTAAAAAACTTTCTGATCAAATTTTACCGATATTTTATCTACTATTTGTAGCTATTTAGTAGTTATTGGTAAACTGCAATTTTAAAAATTTTAGCTATACCTGTTTACATTGAATAATGCACATTTTTTAGGTTTTAGTACATATACTTTTTATAATAGGTACCTACTTATAATGAAAAGAAAGCAAAATTAAAATTAAGTTTTGTTATGATAAATTATTGGACTTTATATCTGCGCTGTAGGTTTAAATTAGCATTTAATCGTTTATTTATCATCGAATAACGACCCTAGTAAAAATTTTAACGTTTTTTAAGAGTTTAATTAGCTGTTGCATATTTATTTTATGACTATGCTGTAATTCGCTTTAAAAATACAGGAAAATCCTACATCAACTTAATATTTACTTCTATTGCTTGGATTGTTAATAATAAAGTAATAATTTCTTCATATATACAAGCCCCGTTCGGATAAAGGCAAATTTTCTAGAAATTAAAAAATACAGCTGTTTGACATAACAATTATTATATTTTTGAATAAACATTTAACACTTTAATGAATTCACCATTTAATAACAACATCGTTAAATTTGAATTAAATAAATTATAATTAACTATTTTTTACAATAATTGTGTATATTTTTTAACACAAAACTTTAATACTGTTTTAAATCACCTTTTCATTTTTTTGGATTAATTTACTTGGGCATTGAGTTATACAACTTTTTGCAATCTTCTACCAAAATAAAACCCCTAATGTATTTAGTTTGGTCCGAAAAGATTCTAGAATTCGTACATTTGTTCTGTTGCTCTGAATGGAAGCAAAATCTGGATTTATTATAGCAGTCACAGTACCGCCAATTAAATGTAACGGTTCTACATCAGTCTCAGTAATACATTTCAATGCCATAATCGCTTTTGGAAACTTCATATTAACGCAGTCTTTTTGATAGGCTTCATTTTTAGTATGACTCTTTTTAGTACATCTCCAACGCATAATATGTCGAATTTGGATTCATCACAAAAAATTATAATATTATCCAAATATTTTTGTCTTTAACCCACTGCAATCTTTTTCTTTTTCGTTTAAGTCTACAGTGGTTTATCTTTAGCCTAAATAATTCATATTTTAACGTAAATACGTTAAACCATTTTTAACTGACCTTATGAAAGTAACAGTGGATATTTAACTATTTTGTGTTGTTTTGAAAGATTCTTTCATTTTATTTTTAGTATTTCTGGTAACAAGTTATTTCGCTTTTTTCTTTAGCAAATGTTACGAATTTCATCCCTTTTACTATTTTTTTTGTCCTAAACTTGTTTCAATATTTATTTCAGTTTAAACCGATAATTATAAACTTTAAACTCGAAGACATTGCGCATGTGCTTTTAATATCCGAAGATATAATAGACAGTTTTATATTTACTTGATGTTAAAAGGATATTATTTGTTTAAATATTTAACAATATTATAAATTTTGGTTTTAAAATTTTACAGTATATATATATATATATATATATATATGAATAATGGTATAGTGACTGGTTCAATATAACGTGAAGTCAATAGTGGAGTTGCAGTCAATGTTATGGCCAATGTAAATGAAGAAAACTCTTTTATTTTTGTCAAGCTTTCGAATTTATTTAATTCTTTTTCAAGACATCTACAGTGAAGAAAAAAATTTTTTATATAATAAAAATTTTTTTATAATGTTTTATATGTGATAACTTACTAATACGTGAGGTTATGAAAAAAGCTGCGAATTCTGTTTGATAAAATTAAAGTAAATCATATTATTAAAATACATAAAAACATATATGTTTAAAATTTATTATTTGATTGACTTTTAATATGTCTTTAATTTCTTTTTTATATATGTATGTTTTTTTATGTATCTATGGTATTTAATTTAACACAGTAGGAAAGCAAAACATTGTAATGATTAATTTATTTAGATTTTATTTTTATATCAAGTAACTTACTATATTCGTGAAATACAGAACTTTAATTTCAAAAAATTTTTTATAAAAATTTTTTTTTAAATGTTAAATTTATGAAAGTTGTTATTTTTTATGTTTTTATTTTTGTTTATTTTAATATTATATTAATCTTTATGTTTGTAATCCTGTTTTAATTTATTAAAAGTTTTTTTTATATTTATAAGTTAAATTTATATGTTAAATTTATTTATATTTATTTTTGAAATGATAGAATGTAACAATAAATATTATATAGGAGAAACATGCAGAACTGTACACAGCAGGAACATCTCTCATAAAAGTGATATTAGAAATAATAAAATTAATGCTTGTGCACTAACAGAAC
The DNA here is from genome assembly GCA_964028335.1 of Altica lythri. Taxonomy (NCBI): domain Eukaryota; kingdom Metazoa; phylum Arthropoda; class Insecta; order Coleoptera; family Chrysomelidae; genus Altica; species Altica lythri. The sequence continues at coordinate 51,075,097 of OZ034800.1, forward strand.
ATGCAGTCAAAAATAATCATAGTTTTAAATTTGAAGAAACAAAAATTTTGGAAAGAGAAAGGAACCATAAAAAAGATTATTCTTTTTTTATGGTTCCTTTCTCTTTCCAAAATTTTTGTTTCTTCAAATTTAAAACTATGATTATTTTTGACTGCATGTTCTGTTAGTGCACAAGCATTAATTTTATTATTTCTAATATCACTTTTATGAGAGATGTTCCTGCTGTGTACAGTTCTGCATGTTTCTCCTATATAATATTTATTGTTACATTCTATCATTTCAAAAATAAATATAAATAAATTTAACATATAAATTTAACTTATAAATATAAAAAAAAACTTTTAATAAATTAAAACAGGATTACAAACATAAAGATTAATATAATATTTAAATAAACAAAAATAAAAACATAAAAAATAACAACTTTCATAAATTTAACATTTAAAAAAAAGTTTTTATAAAAAATTTTTTGAAATTAAAGTTCTGTATTTCACGAATATAGTAAGTTACTTGATATAAAAATAAAATCTAAATAAATTAATCATTACAATGTTTTGCTTTCCTACTGTGTTAAAATAAATACCATAGATACCTACATAAAAAAACATACATATATAAAAAAGAAATTAAAGACATATTAAAAGTCAATCAAATAATAAGTTTTAAACATATATGTTTTTATGTATTTTAATAATATGATTTACTTTAATTTTATCAAACAGAATTCGCAGCTTTTTTCATAACCTCACGTATTAGTAAGTTATCACATATAAAACATTATAAAAAAAATTTTTATTATATAAAAAATTTTTTTCTTCACTATAGAGGTCTTAAAAAAGAATTAAATAAATTCGAAAGCTTGACAAAAATAAAAGAGTTTTCTTCATTTACATTGGCCATAACATTGACTGCAACTCCACTATTGACTTCACGTTATATATATATATATATATATATATATATATATATATATATATATATATATATATATATATATATATATATATATATACAGAACGATGTTGATCCACCACTGTATGCAACGAGTGACAAATCTGGGGATGTAGTCAACAGGCCGAAGGTGAGTAATAAAACTCTTTGTTAATAATCAAGCTTTCGATTTATTTCAAATCTTCATCAGGATTCTGATTGTATAAAAAATTATGGTTAGTATAAGCTCAAAAAATGAGTATAAAAAATGAACTTACTTAACTTGAGTCAAAGAAGCTTTTAAAGCATTAGCCACAAAAGATAAATACATAAAAACAAGTATTGTAAACACGTAGACACGTACATAATAAAATTTGTTAAGATGATAAAAAAAAAAAAAGTGTTAAGCAAACACTTATGTGCCAATACAACGTACTGTAGCGAAAATATACACAACAAGAAAAATTAAACAGAAAAATTTTCTTTGTACAGTTTAAAATAACGATCTTCACTGTTAATTTTGATAAAACGCTACTTTTTTAATTTGTGCAACTCAACACGCTAACAGAAGTACAAAATGGCGAGCAAGCGGCACCAAACGAAGATTCTAGACAAAATTGTGGTAGTTTTTTTTGTTAAATTTGTTTAAACAAACCAATTACAGACTTTGGCTGGCTAACCTTCACTGATAGAGACACAAAGTTGAAGATTGAGATTGATGTTTGACTGACAAGCTAACATAACCTATTTCAAAAAAATATGTAAACAATTTGATTATATTTAATATTAACTAATTTTGGTTTTATTTTTAGGTGTGCGCGACGTAACAATTTTCAAGAAGTCCCAAAAAAGACCCAGGAAAACAAGAGAAGTCAGAAACGAAAGCAAACGGTGATACTTCGATGAGAAAACCCCGAGAAATGAGAAAACTTTTTTTAAAAATTATAAAGTATGTTTATAACGTTGTGAAAAATATAGAAATAATTTAATTGTTATATAGAATTAATTTTTATTAATTAATCAAATATAGAATCAATTCAATTGTTGTTGTTATTTTCATTGTAAAGTTAAATAGAAATGTCGACGTCAGGAAAAGGTGTTGTTTTATTTTTGATACTGAGTAAATAGCTGTAAATTGAACTTAGATTCTGTACGTCCGTTCTTTTATTCATGTTGTTCGGAGTCTTATTAATGTGGACCATTTCTAGGAAATTACGCTTGAAGTGGTTCTTTTCGTGTTCTAAGATCTTAACGTTTTGATAATCTACCGAATGTTTTGTGGTAGTAACATGTTCTGCCAACGCACAGGAGGGTTTTTTTAATTTTGCGTCACTTTTGTGGGAAGTTAATCTTGCAGACAGTTGACGACTGGTTTGTCCTATATATTTTTTGTGACAGTCATTGCAGGTAAGTTCATATACAACGTTAGAGTCTTCGAGTGTATTAATCTTAGTTTTAGTTTTACTGAAGATGCTACCCACTGTAAAGACGTTTTTGAGAGCAATCGTTTTATCCGGAAGGTGTTTTACGATGTTGATTAGTTTAGGAGTGAGATCATTGATGTGGGGCAGTGAGTAGAATTTCTTGACGTCTTGCTGTTGATCATTCGGTGGAGGGTCATTCGTTGGGAGATTGGTACGGATTCTAACCTGACTAGGACTATGGAAAATGCTGTTTAATATTTTCTTCGGGTAAGAGTTATCAGTTAAAATTTCGAAAAGGGTTTTCAGGTCTTGTTTTACGTAATTTGGGTGTGAAAGCTTCATAACTCTAAATCGAAGTGCTTTGACCAGGTTCATTTTGGTTTTATGCGTATGGTTATGTAACAAATGTTAATCAGAAAGTAATAAAAAGATTAAAGATACGCACAATTTTAAAAATAGAATCCATCGAAATAAAATAATATACGAAAATTTTGGGACTTTTGGGAATTTTAGATTTTTTTGTATATTCATGTAATTTTTTAACAATAATTAAGATATCTAGTCAACATACAAATACATAAAATCGAATTATCAATAATAAATCAACTCCAAATAAAATTTAATATAAAAACAAAAAAGAAATTAGTTTAAGTACTTTAATTTTAATAAATATCTCTTTAGACTTAAGAAATTTAGAAATTAGACGTACACGAAATGGCATTAAAGAAAAATCGTAACAAAATCACATCTGACAGTACGCAAACCTACGATCTTCGGCTGGGCGCAAACGCTCGGTATCCTGATTCGGTTTCGGGATCAGGAATTCAGATTCTGAAACCTGAATGCTTCATTTACATACAAAATGTTCAACAAGGCGCACACGTCCTAACTATTTCCGAACGGAAAAAAAAACCGACGTTCTTTTCGGAATTCATTCCGTGCGTTTGGGTCGTAAGAACGAAAAAAAACCTAATAACGTCGTTTTCTTTTATTCTTCAAATCTAGCGCCAGTAAAAGTACAATAGCAATCAATTCATCGTCGTCGTCCATTTATGCTTTCACAGAAACGTCGCTATTCGAACTGACAGTATAAAATCCTAATACAAAAAAACAGATGTCTGCGCTAGGCACACGGAATTCCGAATCTGAATTCCTGATCCGGAAACCGAATCAGGAAACCGAGCGTCTGCGCCCAGCCTTCAACTATAGCCAAATGGTTATAGGTAGGCGCTACCGATTCTGAATAGAGATCACAGGTTCAAGACCTGTCTGATATGGCATTAAGATATTTAGTCAATATAAGAATATGTAAAAGATAAGTATCCGAAATAAAGCAAACTCAAATCAAATTAAATATCAGAACAAAATAAAAATAAGTTTTACTAAACTAATTTTAAATCGTATCAATGGTTTTTGGGCTATTAGGCCGGCGTCGATTGTCTTGCTGACTTGACGTTTCGCCAACACGAGCGTTTGGCATCTTCAGAAGTTGCTTTCTGGTTGACAGTCTGCGAACTACTAAGCTTTGCGTGATCGCAGCCCGTATTTATACGTCGGGAAGGAAGTGGGCGGGGCCTCAGTTGCTTTCGATTCCAATCGGTTCTGGTCGGTGTTGTTCGTTAAGGGTAGAGTTTTCGCACTCTTTATTATCGGGACCCATGTTTTGTTAATCTTGACTGCTTCCTCTTTTTTATTAAAGTTGTTCGGGTGCTTCTCTATCTCTATGGCTTCTCTATAGAGTCTGGAATGGTATGCTGATGTAGTAGCGAGGACTTGGGTCTCCTCAAACTTAATCCGATGGTCCATAGTGAGGGTATGTTCCGCCACGGCGGATTTGTCTGTCTGCCCCAGACGACAATTGGCCTTGTGCTCTTTAATCCTGGTGTTGATCGAGCGTTTGGTGGTTCCTATGTACACGCTTCCACATTTGCACGGAATGCGGTAAATTCCCGAAGCCGACAGTGGATCTCTTCTGTCTTTTGCCGATCGAAGACATTCTTTGATTTTTCTCGTTGGTTTGAAAATAGTCTTCACATTTTGCTTTCTTAGCAATCGACCAATTCTGTCTGTCACTCCCGGAATAAAAGGCAGAAATGCTTTTGCCACTGGTTGGATTTGCTCATTTTCCTTGGGTCTACGATTTGTTGGTCCAATCGATCTTTTGATTTCCCGTTCTGAATAACCATTGGCCCTTAAAGCATCATGAATATGAGTTAGTTCTGCGTTTAGTGCCTCGGGTTCGCCAATCCTTCTTGCGCTTTCTGCTAAGGTTTTGATGACTCCATATTTCTGACAAGGGTGGTGGTTGGAATCCCTATGTAAATACCGATCCGTATGTGTAGGTTTTCTGTACACTGTGTGGCTCAATGATCTTCCTTTTCGTGATAATAACACATCAAGGAACGCCAGCTTGTTGTTGTCTTCGATTTCCATCGTAAACTGTATCTTTTCATGGATGCTGTTAATGTGTGTCAGGAATTTTTTGCAATTTATCCTGCCCATGGCTCCATATTACAAATGTGTCATCTACATATCTATACCAAACTTTTGGCTTGTATCGGGTACTGTCCAACGCCAGTTGTTCGAACTTTTCCATAAAGAAATTTGCTATTACCGGGCTGAGAGGGCTTCCCATTGCTACTCCTTCGATCTGTTCGTAAATCTTATTGTCCCATGAAAAATAAGTGGTGGTGAGGCAATGTTTAAACAAATTGAAGATGTCCTCTGGGAATTTATCATCTATATGTTCCATTGCATTGCTTAGGGGCTCTTTTGTAAAGAGAGATACTACATCAAAACTTACTAATATATCATTCTCTTCAAGAACTAAGTCTTTAATTTTTAAAATAAAATGGGTGGAATCTTTCACATACGAATCAGTAAGTCCGATGTATGGTTGCAGGAGTGATGACAGGTGTTTAGCCAAATCATATGTCGGTGAACCAATGATGCTTACAATGGGACGCAGCGGAATGTTGGCTTTGTGTATCTTTGGCAAACCATAGAGTCTTGGTATAGCAGCTTCACTTTTACAAATTAATTCCTTTGTCTGTTCTTCTAGACTTGACTTCTTCACTAAGGTCTTTGTTGTTCTTATTACGCGTTGTGTTGGATCATTGCGTAACTCCTTGTAACTGCTAGGATCTAGTAAATCATTTATCTTTTCCTTATAATCTGCGGTATTTATTACGACAGTGGCATTTCCCTTGTCCGCTGCTAACACCAGTTATTTGTCACAGTTTAATTTTAAATCATCGCTCATGATATTTTAATATTACAAACAACAAATGATATTATTTCTTGTTTGACTTATTTCTAGATTTAATAAACAAAAGAATGACATTAGATATATTTTAAGTGAAAATTGAACATTCTCTCATAAAATGTTACTTTGTATTTCAATAATTATTATAATTAACGAAAGAATGCAAAAACAATAATATTTTGCATTATTTATAAAATAGGTCAATAAATTTTTCTCAAGTATTCCAACTTCATGTTTTCCAAATTTCCATTCAAAAATAGAGAATTTCAAATAAACAAATTAAAATGTTGATAATGAAATACAGGTCGTATCCTAAATAAAAAAAAATTATTTCCTATGTACACAAATAGTTAAACAATTCATTGTCTGCAATTTTATATTATTAAATATTATTAATAAGTCGGTAAAACCTAATCAGTTATTGTACTTAAAAATAGTTTTTTTTAAATATAAGTGTTTTAAACGGCTCTGAATAGAGATCACAGGTTCAAGTCCGGTCTGATATGGCATCAAGATATTTAGTCAATATAAGAATATGTAAAAGATAATTATCCGAAATAAATCAAACTCAACTCAAATTAAATATCAGAACAAAATAAAAATAAGTTTTACTAAACTAATTTTAAGACATCTCTCATAATGTTTTAAAATTACAAACAACAAATGATATAAAAGAAAAAGCGGAAAAATTTTACATCTGGCAGGAATCGAACCTGTGATCTCCACCTATAGCTGAGTGGTTAAAGGAGCTATCTGCTATCGTCGTTGGAGATCGCAAGTTCGAGTCCTGTCGGATGTGATATTTTTTTGATTTCTCCTTAATATTACTTCTTCTTTGACTTATTTCTAGATTTTTAAAACAAAAGAATGACATTAAATTAAAATTTATATTCAGAGTGAATTGGAATTTAAAAAATATATATGTACAGATATATTTTAAGTGAAAATTGAACATTTTCTTATAAAATGTTACTTTGTGTTACAGTAATTATTATAATTAATGAAAGAATGCAAAAACAATAATATTTTGCATTATTTATAAAATAGCTTAATAAATTTTTCCCAAGTATTCCAACTTCCTGTTTTCCAAATTTCCATTCAAAAAGAAAGAATTTCAAATAAACAAATTAAAATGTTGATAATGAAATACAGGTTAAAACAAAAAAGTATTTCCTATGTACACAAATAGTTAAACAATTCATTGTTTTGTAATTGTATATTATTATATATTAATATGTCGGTAAAACCATATCAGTTATTGTACTTAAAAATAGATTTTTTTGAAAATATATGTGTTTTTTCTATAAATATAACTAATATGATAATAGTTACTACCTAAGAACAGTTTAAAAAAAAAGTAAAATTTATTAGCTATCTTATTTTATTATCTTATTATCTACTTACCTGTAAGTTAAGAAATATTTAAAATAACCGTATCAGTTAAAACAATTGGTTTTTGCAATTTTTTATAACTTCTTTTATTTACGCATCCTTTTTAGATGATCCTTCAGAAGATCTATACGAGGGTTGTCTTTTTATTTTTGCATATAGCCATTAAGACAAAAAATATATAGACCTATATAGTACTGTATTATTTTCAAAATATGTCCCACTCATGTCTGGAGTGATGCCACCCACCGCTATTGGGAAACTCAAATAGTATCACTAGAGATCTCGAAAGTTTGATCAAGTGTGACATGCATCTCTTTTGAACAAACTGCCTTCATACGGACTCTCGCAAAACCTTTGCAGATGGATATCTAACTTTCTTCCCAACAAGCACATCCAAGTTGCCGTAGATAGACATTTTTCCAACCTCTACAAGATCAACGCTGGAGTTCCCCAAGGATTGGCTTTAGCTCCTACTCTATTCCTATTACTCATTAATGATCTACTAAAAGCCCCTAATAACCCGATACATGGTTTTGCAGATGATGGCAACCTACACTGTAGCAAAGCGTACAACCATCCCATATCTCTAAATATTGTGGAAGAGGACAGAAGATCCACAACTGCTTCTCTCAATTAAGATTTAAGAATTGCTGACGAGTGGGGAAGAAAGAATCCTGTTAGTTTCAACGCTTCCAAAACAAAGACATGTTGCCTATCCAACAAGACGCAAACATACGACTTATTCATTACAATGAACGATCAGACACTAGTAGCAAGCGACTCCATTACGCTGGTTGATATAAAGATCTCCCAGGACTTACTCTGGAACAAACATATTACATTCATAGCAACTGCAGCAGAAAAGAAGTTAGGCTTTCTGTTAAGAGCAAGGAAATATTTCTCTCCATCCAACTTAGCTACTCTTTACAAAGCACAAATACGACCTAATCTTGAATACTGCTCGCATGTATGGGGATCGGCGGCTCCGTCAAGGCTCAGAGTTCTTAATTCAATACAGAGAAAAGCAGTTCCACTAATAAACGACACAAGTATCACCAAAAACCTAGCCCCATTTTCTCACCGAAGAGCAGTGCCTGATCTCTTCTTGTTCTATCGATACTTAAACGGATTTTGCTCAGAAGAACTCCGCTCTATAATGCCTTCACTTGCCAGACAAGCCAGAGCAACGCGACGTGCCAACTCCATGCACCCTTATACTGTTCAGTGCCAGACATCAAAAACGGATCGATTCGATCGGTCCTTCATCCCCAGGGTCTCCAGATTGTGGAACTTCTTAGCTAACCACGTCTACCCCACTCGTCCTAACTTGCAGTCCTTTAAATCGGAAATTAATAAATTGTCTCTTCTGAACCAATAGATGTTCTCGGTACATTTGTATTTAGCTCTATACCTACGAGGACATCCTTAAATAAAAAAAAACAAGATCAATACACTTCTGCATACGTTCAAACCGATTGGTAAACCACTTATTCCATTCTTTAGTTGACACCAGAAAAATCGATATTTTAAAGGCATCGATGGATTCTTCTGGGACGTAATTAAGGACTATACGGTGTACGGTATAACAATTCGATTGTATTTTGAGCAGTGTAAGCACTTGCATTGTACTGATGTAGGATGATTCACCGTTATGTGTTGCTTTGTCGGAGTTTCGCCATGACTTCTGGTAAACAAACGTTTATATCCCAATCGGAAGTAACCGTTCTTCGATCTTCTAAAGCAATTGTTGCCACATGACAAAATTTTGACATAAAGGTTGCGACCATTTTCTTTAATACACTTTAAGAACGGATCACTTTTGTTGGTTTTTCTTCATCGGATTGGCACTTATTTTCTGATCCGTAGGGGTAAATCCCAGATTCAACGCCACTAGCAATATAAAAGTTTTTGAGCTTCCTTTGTTAAGCCGTTCTAATGTTTTTTGTCACCAATTGACGTGAGTGGTTTTTGCTTTTCTATGAGCAAATGAGGTATCCAATGGAAAACCAACTTCGTAATAGTTAAGTGGTGTGGTGCTTCATTCCCAAACACAAAAACCAATTCAGCAAGACATTGCTGTTGGGACAATCCTCTCCGAAAATTGTAAAAAATTATTCCTCCAAAATGTTCTCGGCTAAGATCCATTTTTCGACTTACTTGCTAATTTTAAAAATTCACTGTACCTACACGACTTGTATCGAAATGAAACTCTGTATTTATTTTAACAAAAGATTGAATTTAGATTTGTGTCGGAAGGTTCTATTCCATGCAAAACTAAAAAGACAACCTTTGTATTGTACACAGTTCAAATTGTGCTGGTTTGTCGACAAAAAGGTATTGGTATGAATAATTAAAAAAAGTAAAAACTTATTCATTTACATTTATTGATATCTAGAAACGCTAAACAATGTTAGCCTACGCAAAATATCACAATAATTATTATTAACCACTAATTTTGGATGTTACTACATTATTCTGCTCATTCTAGATAGTTAATATTATTAGTATAGAGCAAAATAATGCACAGACAACAAGTGCAGTTTTTAAAAATAACAATTTTACTTAATATTACAGTAATTCAAACATTTGTATCCGAATCAAGGGATATGATGGTACAGATATGCACAAGAATATATTTACATCTACAACCAATTTATATACATTCATCATACAAAAGTTATTTACAAGAATGCAGTGTTTATTGATTCAAGTAAATACATTATTTTAATGTCAGAAGCGTGTGAAACGGTTTCTTACCACATTTAAATGTACAATAAAACTCTTTATTTGTATTTGCCTTTCGATACTACTCATTTTTTCTCGTTTCTTATTTGATTATTTTTCTTTATATCTTCTATCAACAGTCATCCTTTATGTTTCATTCACATTTTACCATTGCTGAATGTTTTATTTTTTATCGTTCATTCCACAATCTAATAATTTTATGCCAAGACTTGGTTTGCTTCTTTTATTTTTGACTGTTTATAATTTACTTAAGATTCATGATATGTTAACTATTATTATACAGCACATTTTTTACAAATTTAGATTTAAGATATTTCTACGTTTATAAAATAATCAATACAAAAAACACACGCCTCTGTATCATTTAACAAAGTTTTTTTTAAATACTGAACACAGATCTCAGATATTAAGATATACATAGGTACGTATTATAATTTTCACAAATGCAGATTACGTTAATTATTACAGTACATCAATTAATATGTATATTTTCGTTTGATAACTCGTAATTGTCTCATCTCTCCTTGAATAAACTTATTACGAACAAAATTTCAAATTCTCTTAGATTGATATGATTAAGAAAAGATTTTAATTACCTACATCCTACTTAATAATGTTGTTAATGATTTATAATTAACAACAGAACTTGAACTGTTCTTGTAAAATCTTTATTGGTTTTAGATAATTCACATAAATAAGTAGACAAAACCGTAAAATATATAGGAGAGTTTGGAGAGTTGATTAGATTAAATCAAAAATTGGACACTTATTTTTTTTAAATAAAAATAACATTGAGGATTGTCCATTTAAATAAATTCTTCAGATATTTATTTATTCCATTTGTTTAAACTATTGCTATATACACTGCTTGTAATTCAGTCTAAAAGTCACATATTTATTCAACAAACTCCATATAAATGAAAACTTCTAATATTCCACTTTCTAACGTAAAATATTTAAATTCAAAGATTTATTAAAAAAAGTTCTTTGATATGGAATGATTAACTTTAAAATATTTAAAATTCATAATTGCTTCAAACCCAATAAATTTTAAACCATATTTCTATTCAGCAAAGACTTCTTTTTCTATTTCTATGTATATATATATATATATATATATATATATATATATATATATATATATGTGTGTGTGTGTGTGTGTGTGTGTGTGTGTGTGCGTGTGTGTGTGGGTCGTGACTGCTAAAATTTAAGAAAAATAATTTAATCTTGCAAATTCTCGTTTAATAGATACCTACATTTAGTTAAGTGTGTCCCAAGTAACACTTACTATAAGTAAAACAAGTAATGGAGTAATCTAAAGTTTTACATTTCCACTGGATATCATAATATGCGAGTTTATTTAAAATATTTTAATAGTTTTAGATGCTAAGATCGTTTTATATGATAACAAAAAATAATGACATTAGGCTAGTAGACATTGTGATCCACCCGCATCATGTTTGTTAATTTTAACTTTTGGTGTCCCGATACAATTAAAAATACTAAAGATTAACTTATTTAATTAACCTAGAAGATAACAATGATTCTCTAACTAAATTTCCCTTAATTTTATACAACGAAATCTTTATGTGTAAATTCTGATCTTTAGGCCTAAGACTAAATTAACTTTTATTTGATAAGGAAGTTGATAATTAATATATCTGTTGCTACATAGAGGTTTTCTGAGTGCAAAGAATGTTATTGTGAACGTGGTGAACTTACATGTCTGAAAAAGGCAAGTACTTATTAACCTCTTTTTCATATGTTAATTAGTTATTGTCATCCCAACTAATAAAAATTCTATTCGGCTTCTATTTGATGGTAATGCCAAAAGCTAATTATAAACAAACCTATTTTTCTGAAATCGCTTGGAAATATCTAGTTTCTCGGATCAAGTTCGAGCCGCAAAATACACTATTCTTGTATTTTAGTCCGTTACTGGGCAACCAACTGTACGGGAATATTTTTTCCGTACATGTGGTTGGGAAAGATCCATAAAACGTATATAAGCAAATTCATATTTAACGTCTTGATTTTATTTGGCAATAAATTTAAAACCACATTAGTAGCAGTGTTTAGTAACTCTGGAGGCGTTTTGCACCTCTGGACATCATCGTCACTGTCCATTTTAAATATAATTTAAAATATTTTAAGCAATATGTAACTAACCGAACTGACAGTTTTGTGACACTAATCAACAATGATAAACAAACAATGTCAACGAAACGGTTTCATAGAAAATAAGATGATATCAAAAACAGTTATGCATTCATAAAACTTTCTTAATTTACGATTATATTTAATGCGATTTCAGAAAAATAGTATGTGTAACACGTAGGAAAAGCAACTTCTCGGACTCTCAATGTTTGTTGGCCTCGGCTAGACGCCTCGGCCAACAATTTACATTGTCGTCCGGGAATGTATCGCTTTTCCTACTAGATACACAATATACTATTATAAAAGTTTATCCCAAATAAAGTTGCTAACAATCGGAGAAATCTTTGAGTTCATTGTAGTACCATAGATTTGTTTATATTGAATATAAAAACGTTTTGTTTGTTTTTTGTGTGGAAACAGAATTATTATTTAATTTAGAATAGTGTATCTTTTATAAAATAAGAATACGAAGATAAAAGCTAAGCTTTGTTAAATGATACGAAATCATTAATTTTGATGTAGTTTCTTTATTTACCAATATGCCGCTGCAGTAAGTATTAATTAGTATAGATAAGAACTGGGATATTATATCAATGAATTGCAAATTAGACTAACAGTCTTTTAAGCATATTATAGTTTGTTTTTAATTCAAACGTTTTGATATTCAATGACTCTATGAATAAACAGATCCATGGTACTCCAATAGCTTCAAAGAGTTCTCCGAGTGTTCGTAACTTTGTTATGGATAATTTAATTATTAATATATGAAAAGAAATTGACCTCCAGATTCTTTTTAGAAAGAGATTTGGTTATGATTTGGTTTTGGCGTTACTATTAAATAAAATTTGGGGACATGCTTTCTACTTTTAATAGTTGGGATGGTTTTATCAAATTTACATATAAAAGAGAGGTCCATAAGTGCTTGCCGTTTTTAGACATGTTGGTTCACCATGATCTTAATAACATTCTTCGCACACAATGGTATAGAAACCCTCTATAAAGTATCAGATATGTTCATTACCAGTCTCAACATCCTCATCGAATGAGTTCATTTGTTCTTAGGCCTTAAGAATAGACTAAATAAAATTTACACAAAGAGGTTTCCTACATTATGATTTTACAAATAAGGGAAATTTTGTTAAAGCATGGTGGTTATCTTCTAGGCATATTAAATAAGTTAATCTTTAGCACCTTTAATTGTAACAGGACATCTAAACTTATAAAATTATTTACGATAATTACGCATATTATGATATACACTAGGTATGTAAAAACCTTAGATCGCCTATATACCAAAATCAAGACTTTACTAAAAAATATGGAAAGTTCTAATTTGGTCTACTCCAATCCTGATTTTACTTGTGGTAAGTGTTACGTTGGACACACTTCTCGTATTCTATCTCTTAGATTAATTTCCCAAAAGACTGATATAACGAAGAATGTTAAATTTTGTTTCTTAGCAAAGCAAGTTATGAATGAGAATCATATATTTAGTTTTTTGATTTTAAAGAAATGGTATGTATACTTATGACGGATTGTATTAATAAAATATTTGACATTAGTAATTTAAGTGTCGGTTATAACATTTTATCATTTTAATATTGTTATACTTAATACCTTTATGTTCTTTAAAGTGAATGACTTTAATTTATAACTTAGTTTTTTTAATGTATTTGTAAGTTTTTTGTAACTTATATTTTTAGAATGTCTTGAGAAAGAAAATAATTTTTTTAAAAGCACGACAAACAGTTTTTTAATTTAACCCAGATAATAATTATTGCAATTTCCAAGATTAAATTATATTTATTAGATTTTAACAATTACGACAATGATTCTAAAATTTGAAAATCGAGTCTAGTCCTAACAGGTTAGAATTTAGTAAAAAAAATGATTTTACTTTATTTCGACAAAGTTGTAGTCCCCTATAAACATCTAAAAAAATCATAATAGTTTTTTTTTAAAGCACATTGAAATTAGACATTTATGTTATCTGTTTTTACAGCAATAAATTAAATTGTACAAAAAAAAAACAAATATTTTTTTAAATAAATCTATTAATTTCACTGTGTAACTGTTTTTCACAGATCGTATCGCATGATTTTATTATTAAAGCACAGTTAATTTTCCTACTATCTTTTACCATAAGGTAAAATTAAAAGTTTTATTATCCAGTATTGTTAGTAGGTTTCCTGAAACCACTAGTATTACACTCAGGCAAAGTGAATGTTCAAGAAAACAGACTAATAGAACACTAAACAAGAGCTAGATTAAAAGCAATTATATTCTTAATTGGTTTAAAGTTTCACCTCATCTTCCTAAGTTTCGAAAGTTTCAATGCATTGGGAAGTTTTCTAGTTTTTTTTTCTGAAACTTTTCGAATGTTTTTTATTACACTTTTTTTTAGTTCCCTGGATCTGGCAATAAAGGAACACTACTTAAAATGCTAGTAACGAACTTTTACTTATTACTGTAAATTGCGAAAAATAAAGCAAAGTTAGTTTTAAATTCATTGTCATTATGGTCAAATACATCATAATGTGTTTTTAAACTTTACTTTAACCCCACAAGTGTAATTACGCTGTTAATGTAAATTATATTAAATACAAGAAGTTTCCATTTATTCATACATGCCTTTACGTGGACGGTAAGCCAACCAATCTCAGCAAAAAAACCTTTACACTTAAACACAACTTTCTGGCAAACGATTAGCCATGAGTCTTTCTTTTATAGCAACACCATTTAGTTCTAGATCAGTAACGCTGTGTAGAGTCGAACTTCCGTTACCCAAACGCAAATCCTTTGGTCTCGATTCCCTAGGGAATGTTCCACTTACCATTGCTACCGGATTATTGTATTGGTGATACTAAAAATATATATATATAATTTGATTAACAAATGTAAACATAACTGGTTTATTATTTACGTTTAAAACTGTAAACAATGTTTGGAACAATAAATTCTGATAATTTAATAAAGAAGTAAACAAATCTATTATAAAAGATAAAAAAATAATCACAACTGTCTAAATTAAAATTACATTGTAAAATAAATTTGCTAAGAAATTTATTGTAAATATATTTAGACCAGAGCCGAAAACTTTGAAAATAGTCAAAAGTAAAAAAAAATGGTAACAGGATGGAACCGATTGGATAAACAGGAAAGTATAACCAAAATAGAGGAATAAATAATTTACGGACGATCTGTGATCGGCAAGGGAATAAGGGTGAGTTTTTAAGGGCAAAACACGGTTTATGTCAATTTCCGGAAAACTACAAGTTGTAACGGTCAGGGTCCGTTTTGTGCCGAAATCCACCTGACTATGGATAAATATTTATTTTATGATTTTGCGCACGATTACTAAGTGGGAACGAGTCGATCGGTTATCCGTCGGTTTCCTTATACGTAAATTATATCTGTTCGTTCATTTACTCGCCCTTCCGGTGCCCTTCAAATAGGTTTTTCCCAAATCCAGAAGGGCCCTATTAGAGGAATATCTTCAAAATTAGAGAACGTGACAAGCCGTCAGCCATTTTGTTTGCCGTGATTGACAATCATAACGAAGAGAAAACCTACCTTCTAAGAGAAGCCATACCATCCCTGAATTGAATTGAACTAATGAAATCCCAAAGAGAATTTTCAAAACTCATCCGTAATTGTAGTCCTGGGAAAAACTAAAGATAAGAGAAATAATTAATTATTAATTTAAAATTTTAACATTAACTATTGAATCTTCATTTAATAAATCATCTTAAAGCTGATGTTTGTGTATTATTTGCTTTGTCTGTACTTTTGCGCCCAGAATTAATTGTTTGGGGAAAATTGATAAAACTCAGAAGGAAGCCACGAACCCAGGAGCTAGCCTAGGGTTAATTAGGGTTACAAAGTTAAATAGCAAAATTGTAGGTAATAACAAGATCAACAGTTTTTTAATTAAAATCCTGAAGTAAAGATATAAAAAAAACTGTGTGCTTTTTGTTCGTTGATATCTCTACATTCTGATGGTGTAAAAAATTAACATTACTTATACGAATGATCCGAAAATATTCAAAAAACCAAAAAAAAAAAATTCGAAAAGAGGTTGACCTTAAAGGCCATCCTTGCAACTTCCCGCTAATTTTAACCGTAAAGCTATAGTAACGTGACGTATTTTGACTTTTTTTGAAATGTTTAAAAAGCCATAATTTTTTAACGCGTTATCTAATTTTGATGTTTAAGATGGCATTCGACGCAGTTTTTTGAGACCTAAAAACGTTACTAGGAGTGCAAAATCGGTTAATCAAAAAGTTATTGAAAAAAAAAACACTTTTTTTGACATTTTTCGACAACGATATCTCACGAACGAATTAAACGATTTTAATTTCCAAAACGGCAGTCGACGTGGTTTTTTAAGCTTGAGAGCTGATTAGGTTATGAAATTGATCGATGTAATGGCCAAAAAGATATGCCCAAAAAACATCATTTTTACCAATTGTTTTTTTCAGTTATTTTGAAATTTCTCGAAATCTACCGGTTCAAATCGGATTAAACTTACAAGGAATCTAAGTTAGATGAAACTCTTTGGAACGCTTTTTATTTCATTCCGATCGGTCAAGCCGTTCAAAAGTTATAAGAGGTTTACATACATCCACACACACACACACATCCACACATACATACAGACATACAGACACCCTCATAAAAATAGTCAGGGGAGGTTCCAAATACCTCAAAACGTTGAGAACCGATAAAAACTCGATTTTCGAAAAACGGGGTAAAACCAATAACTTCCCGATTTTAAAATTTTTTTAATTTTTTTAGCGGGAAGTTAATAAAATTCAAAAAAAAAATTAACATTATGTAAACTTTTGAGGTATTTATTAAAATTTACACTTTAATTAATCCAAAAACTTAAGATTTCATCTAAAATTATGATTGAATTGACAAAAAACGAATTAATTCCGGAAATATTGGTCTAAACTATTTGCTGCAGCAGGATGTAACAGTCTAAAATGTATCTGTCGAAAACATGGTTTAAAATCCACAAATTTATGGTCGAATTGTCATGGCTCTGAAAGATGCTCCAATATTGAACATTCGCAGAACTTAGTTATTTAGAAGAAATTGAGGATGAAGTATAAACGCAGACTGGAAAAAATTTTGAAGACGAAGACGATGATGATTTTAGGGATTTCAAAAATGAACTAGAATCGGGAAGGTTTGTCAAATCTAACGATGAAAATGTAATCACAGAAAACAAAAATAATCGATAAGTGATAAGAATTCAAGAATAAGGTATTAAAAAATAACAAAATGTATGTATTTAGAAATATTATAATGAATGACGTAATTAGTATAAAGGATTTATCGCACGATTTCAAGCATAAATTTTTTAGAATAAAATGCCTAATATTTATATTTATACATTATTCTAATTTCTATGACATAAATGAAATGTGGATTTAATAAATTATCTTTTTTATTGCAATAATGGCAGCTCCCACACTTTTTAGGTAAAATTTCGTTTATTATATCTTTCACATATCAACTACTTTCGCATGTTTTTTTCCAATCTCTATATTTCATGGATTTACAGTTTTTCTAATTTATCAATGTAATATATAATCTTAGGGTTTTTAGTAATTAAAGTATAAATAGCTCAAAATTTCACATAATTAAAACCATAGAATGTATATTTTTGTACACCATTAGTAAGCAGAAATTTCAACGAACAAAAAGCACACCGAGTGTTTTATTGAAATTTTTTCGTAATTAAAATAACATAAGCGTTTTTTTTTATTAAAAAAATAGCTGTACCCACGACGTCGTTCTCGTGGCGTGTTGATTGTTGTATAAAAATATCTCCCTTCACCTTGTTAAAGGGGTGAGGAGAGAAATTTTTATCCACCAGATATTAAGTTGAAAGAAGACAAATACATCTGTGAAAACCGCATTCGAATCAGATCAGTAGTTTTCATGTGATGGGCGCACAAACATACAGAAAAAAAATCTAACCACATTTTTGAGTTCTATATCGATGTAGTAACACGCACCGCCAATTATTTTTTAAATATATTGAATGAACAGAATTTTCATTTTTACAGTTTTATTATATGTATAGATTACAGTGTGTTTGGAACATAAAAAGGTCAGTTTTTAACAAATTTTGTAAAAAAATTGTAGAAGTTAAAAATAACTAACCAAAACATGGTTATTTAATTTTTTTGTATACATTTTTTGGTTATGTGACAAAATTGTAAATCTAAAAGTTGTTGATCTTCTTATTATCTACAACTTTGCAATTTAACTTTTTGTTTCGTAGGACTTGTAGATTTGCCGGAAATTGCGGTAAACCATTTTTTAACCTTAAAATCTCATCCCTATCTCCTCCTCGACCTGGGAACGACCGTAAATTTTTTTCTTATATTACGTCCTTTTTACATGGATTCTATCCTGTTACCTACTATTTTTTTATCTAAAAATTAACGACCCTGGACTAATTCTTACTATTCTTATTTTTTCTTTTTATCATGTCTTTTCGCAAAAAAAAATATAAATTCAGATACCTAATAAAATTATGATTTGACCAAAATTGGTAAAATTTACCTGTTCATTAGTAACAGGACTCATCCATTGTGGAGATGGGATGTTGGATTGAGCGAAATTCTGTACTTTAGTGAGATTTCCAGCAGGGATTGTTTGGGGAGCACTGACGGCTCCTCCGAATTGTCTATCACTCTCACCCTCAGGAGATCCTGTAATAAAAAAAGAAACAAAGTGGTAAATTTATTTCGAGTCGTAACGAAATCGAGACGTTTCAAATACACAAGTAGATAGCATATGATGATATTAATAACTTGTTTTGTTAGTAAAAATTCGACTTGCCATATTTAGCAGGTATAACATCTGGATCCCTTTCATCAGCATCTCGAGGTGACACACTTCTTAGCAAAGGTTTAGTAGAAGATACCGTATTCTGATGATGTGTTGACCCTACACAGACTTTTTGCTCCAACACTCCACTACTGGATGAAGTTTGTGATCTTCTAATTCTTACAATAATTAAAAAAATAACTATTATTATTGTTAACGTTGCTCCTATCAAGATACCCAGAATCGGAGAAATTGTTAGATCTCCATCTTGAGCTGTAATTGTAAAATAAACAATTATTTAATTTGTTTTGGTAGTTTATATTTATTTGATTTATTAAAACAAATTTTAAATTTCAGAAACAATTTATTTAAAATCTGGATTTTACAATTCTATTATGCCCAACCGATTTTGTTCAAATCAGCGATATTGTTCACGAACATTGTAAATTCAGTTTGTATGTTGTGTACTTTAATACGATTCGCTATTTCCCTTTTATGTTAAGTCTCTGATCAGTATAAGGTTAATTAACGATAATATTATAAGTTTGTTCCAAGTGTATTGTACAATTTTAAAACAATTCTGGGACTACATTTATTGAGTTGTGGACACAGGTGTCAATTTTGATTCGAAAATAATAGAAACGATTTTATTTATACGTGCTCATAATCTTAGCGTTACATTTACTTTTAAATTGTCGTAAATTAGTATTAACCTAAAACAATGCTGAAGTTAGATATAATATGCAATTAATTGTAAAAAACTGCTACATAATTTAATCTGTTAGATTACTATTTCTGATTTTTGTGCTATACAGGGTGTCCAGGAACTTAATGCCAAAAATTCGGGAGCAAATAGAAGAGGTCAAAATAATGTTAGAAGTTCAAATAAATTTTTGTCATACGAGCCTTCGTTTCCGAGTTACTTTTTCTTAAGCCAGTCCCATGGTCAGACTTTAAACGCTTGAACTAAAACTAAAACTGCAAAGCAATTGTTTTATTGCGTTTAAATACCATCTTAAGGAATTTTTAATTATAAGTTGTGACAATTATTGATAGTTCTCTTTAAAATGTCTGTCTTTACAAAATATGGCGATCAGATCTAAAAGTTCAAATTTCTCCTAAACCCTTAATTTTATCGAGTTCAAACAGGAGTACATTTTCATTAGTAAATGGATTGGAAAATTTATTTTTGAAATTTAAATATTATTCAGATGGTCCCTATTAAAATTACGGATTATTAACCAATGGGTACAAGCCGTATCTGCTTATCTGTACGTAATGTAGATTCATTTATACCGTCAAACACAGGACATGGATGTATGCAATCCGTCACTGGAATTTTATAGTATTCCAATGTATAGTTTAGAAATTATGACAAAACAAAGGTTTTTATTTCGAAACTTTAGAGGTCTATAACTCGGATACGAAGGCTCGTATGACAATAGTATATTACGTATCAAGAGTGGTAAATAGGATATTACGTACGAGTGGAAAAGTTACGCACGAAGCCGCGTAGTGGCGAGTGCGTAATTACACGAGTACGTAATACCTCTTACCACTCGAGTTACGTACTATGCTTTTTCTACGACTCAATATTTTAATTTTAATTCTAAATATTTGACATCTCTTAAAAAATATATGACGAAATTTGCCGTTTAAAATAACATTTATTAAAGTAGTGACAATAAGTAATATCCTAGATTAAATAATAATTTAAAATGTAATGTATGTTGCCTATATCTGTTTTATTTTTTAATAAAAACTATTATATATTTATGTTTTTCAATTGACTAAAAGTTTGTAAATAGACCAAATAAAGTAGTACGTACATAAAATTTTTATTGCAATTTGATTAAACAAAGAAATTTAAGTTTTCTTATCTAAACGCACATGTATGTTATGAGATCTCATTACGTGCATGTTATTGTTAAATGTCACTTACACGGAATGTCTACAGTGCGATTTTTGACGTTTACAGTCATGGGCGTAGAAAAAATTTTATTTGAACTTCTAACATTATTTTGACCTCTTCTATTTGCTCCCGAATTTTTGGCATTAAGTTCCTGGACACCCTGTATATTAATATTTTAACAAAACATTTACTGCGAAAGTTAGTTTATCCTGTTTATCTATGCCTATGACTGTAAACATGTCGAAAGAGTACTCAGCAAGTCAGTAAGTCGTACTTTACATCTTATCTAAGGCACAACTTACAGCACGATCAGAATTACTACCTTAATATTTTAAACATCATTCACATAGATGTAATACTATTAATATAGTTAATAATAATAAAAGAAATGCTTCAGAAATACTACTAAATATTCAAATAATATCGTTAACAAATAACAGAAATATAAATGTAATAAATGTGATGTATAAATCAAATTGAGACAAACCAACGCGATACGGATCCTGTTAGTTTTCCCTACGTCCTTTCTTTATAAAAGGGGATTTTCTGCTGTTGCTTCGTTTAAATCTAAATATTAAAATAAGCTTCAACTAGAAAAAGAATTTAGAATCGCCATTTCCAATGTGGAACCCAACTTACAGAGATTGTGTGGCACAAAGCAAACGCATGTCAGACATTAGTCCTTGCATTCTAAGAATATATAAAACTTGTTAGGCTTAGATTAAGTTTGTAGTTTAATATTTGACAATAAAAATTGTATAAATCAGTCCTAAGAATATTGTTTTTCAATTTATTGCGCTCCTCTTTCCAAATTAGAACGTTCCCCCAGGCTGGGCGACCCCCACAGTTTGAGAACCGCTGGTTTAGTACGCTGACGGAACTATCGAGAAAACCATCATGGCTCGTTTGAAACAATTTTTGTGTATAAACATGACGGTACGATAAATGATTTTTGAAATACTTGAAATAAATCTATAACTCACTTAAGCGAATATTTTTTGGTTCATAGACTATTAAGTTGATTTTATTTCCATATGCTCTTTGTGCGTTTATCCCGTTATATAATTCAAAACATTTCTGTTAAAAGAGTTCTGGTTTTTGTGTACAGTTAGTTTTATTCAATGGGTCGATTTGTTTGTCATGTTGTTCACCGTAGCGAGTGGGATAAAATTTCAAATATTTTCGTTTTTATTTGTTTTAATAGAATTTTTGTTAGTTTGGCATGAAATGCATCCTGAGGTCAATGTTTTATAATTAAAACACGTATTATTTGTTTATTCAGTAAGATTTTTCCTTTGTTATTTATTTGTATTTTATTATAAAACTATTCGCATTTTTTAATAATTATATCAAACATTTAAATATATCTATAGTATTAACGTAAGTTCAACAATACAAAAATTGCCATAAACTTTTTTTATAAAATTAAAAATTTCTTTAAATTAATACTTGTATCAATGTATCACAAAGAATTTCATAAATTTTGGACAAAATAATAATTTTATTGGCCAATACGTTTACAAATAATTACTACCAATTTTGTTACAGCATTGTGTGTTATTTGGTCCTACTAAAAACAATCACTTTTAATACCTTTTTCAGTGCCCAAAAGATGTGAATATCGCATGGCGATAAAGCTGTAGATTTTTTTTCACTACTTTCGCCACATAAGGCCGAACATTGTAGTGCAGCAGAATTACGCCACGTAAGAGTTTCCCTGGACGTTTTCGTCTTATTGCTCAATAGGCATTGTTCAAATTCTTATAGAGATTTTTGTATTTATGCTCTGTAAACTCTATAAACAAGTAACTTTCATTTGGAGGTGTAGAATTTGCGCGTTTTGATTGCATCAGTGCCCGATTACTGGATGGTTTAAATAAAGATTCGTCGCCAGCAATTATTGACAAAAAAGGTAATTTTAACTGTATTTCGTGAGATGTTGCACAGATAAGCCAATACGCAAACTTTTTTTATTACGCACAAACTTTGCTGTTACCCAGTTTGTGTACGCTAACAGTTTCAAAAATTGCATTAATTGAAATTCGTTGATTTTCTCTAATCAAGCTTTTCTCATATGCCACATTCTTATCTGTTGCATGCACCTGAACTTAGCTGGTTATTAGTCTGTTCTTTACTACTTTTAAATCTTCGACATTATCTCTTAACAGTTCGATACGCAAAGTATACTGTTTATTATTCATGTATGAATTTTCAATAGTTGCAAACCATCAGCACATAAATAATATTAGATCATTGCTAATATTATGTTTAGACGGATTGTTAACACCAAATACCATTTTTAAATTATATTATACCTAAATAGCATTCAAATAAAATGATCAGAACTTATCAGTGTGACGTTAAGAAAGACAACAAACATTACAGAACGTCATGTAAGTGAAAACAAATGTTTTCAAAGCTAATTTGACCAAAGATCAAACAAGCCTTGCAAAATGGTTAACAGTGATTTAATATACAGTTTGCAAGATTTGTATAATTGTTAAATCTTTTTGGAAGAAAATAAAAAAACGATCAGCTTGGTTATCTTATTTTTTGTACTTCGTAGTATAGATTTAACTATAAATCTCTTTTTCGTTTGAACAAAGTAAAAAACTAAACTCCGGAAGATTTCCCAACAACGCCCATCATTATCGATTGCTGTTGGAAACCACAATTGTAATACTGAATACAGAATTTGATACATAAGACGTCCTTTCACGCCCTATGAACCTAAAGAGAACCAATGGCGGGACATATTTCATTAAGATGTGTAGGAATGCAATAATTATTTGTTCTCCCTAATGCTTTTAGCATATATTTAATAAATAATAATTAAAATATACACACTTTCCACAAAATATTTCACAATATACAAAATAAATTAAAAAGATCTTGAGGAAGATTTTAAAGGAAAATAAATAAATAGCCAGGAAGTACTTGTTAACAACAAATTAAAAAAAAATATGATTAATAAGAAAATTTGAATCATTCTATTTTTAACATTTTAAATTTAAATTGGCAAATATGTAATTATAGAATCTGAAGATCAGTGTCTGAACCATGGAGACTAGACAAGGAGTACGAACTCCATGTATGCAAATAGGGCTACTAAAATAAGAGGGCGCTGGTGTTCCATTTGTACCAAGATGACGACCAATGAGGACGTAGTTTGAAATCAAATAAATAATTTTTAATTATTTCATTATTCATTTATTTACACAATGCAAAAAATAGTTCGATCATTCAGATATAAATAATAAAAACCAATTTAATAATTCACGATTATTTAATTGTCTGTATTCATACTGGTACAAAAGGAACACTAGCGACGCTAGTGGTGAAAAAAGTAAACCTAATATGTACGATACCGTGGCCAGATTTTGGCAATTCCCCCGGTCGAGTGCGTACTCCTTGTCTAGTCTCCATGGTCTGAACTCTAGTGGTGCAGACGATATCATATCTATATTAACTATATTAATGGTATACAAATATAGTTGTTTTGACAAACTTGATTTACAGTTATAAAAACTGTTTCCCTATTTAAAGAGTTCCGGGCCGCCCTTGGAGGGAAAGAGGTGCGGTTGGCTTCAGCATGGAGAACAATTACACAGTTCAGTCTTATCGTGAAGAGAGTCCATTATATTCCCGATTCCATTCAATTTCTATCGTTGTCACAATCATTCCAATACAATTCAAGATAGATGGTCTTAGCAACGATTTACTGCCTGCCCGGCCCTTTTATGCAAACATCCTGTCGATTTTTGCAGCAATATGACGGCGTGTAAAAAATTATAATCAACTTTATTCCGGATCGCCCATTCGGTTACAGAATATAAATAAAATATTTTTGTTAACATTAAAATTGTAGAAAACTTAATTCAAACAATTCCGTAAATTTTGTATTTAAATAATATGCAAGGTGTTAAACGTACAAAAACTGGTCCATTGAAATGTTACAATTTAAGGACCGAATAATGCATTTATTAGAGGATGCAATTTTATTTTTGGGATATGTTTGGGGGGTCAATAGAAGCTTAACTTCAAGTTTGTGGGGTTGCCACTCTTGTCCCCCGGCCGCCATCGTGGAAAAAGAGGGGAAACGCTTTTTTGACGATATCTCGGAAACTATGCGTCTTACAAAAAATTTGTAAAAACATCATTTGTAGAAAATTATTTTGCCTACAAATACGTTTATATCACTTTTGGCCCTAAATTAACAATTAAAGAAGTTATAAGCAAAAAAAGAGAAAATGTTTAAAAAAATTTTCTTGTTTGCTCTATAACTTTTTTTTTATACATTTTACAAAAAAATTACCTCAGACCAATCTTGTAGATGATCTTTTGAGGAAATGTTTTCCCCATAATTGTTTTTAATTTCATTCATTTAAACCGCTGTTACAGCGCTCCAAAGTTGACAGAGTTCGTCAATGCTCATGAGAATCCGGTCAAAACGAAATGTCTAACTTATTTTTGTTTTTTTTTTACTATAAATATATTCTTACAAAATTTTTGTTAAATTCGTACAACTGTAGGTACTCAGAAGTTCTCTGTAACATGCAACAGAATTATCCGACTTCTACTTTAAGAAAATAATTATTTTACAGTTGTGATTTTCTGGTTTATATTAAGTTTATTTACAATTTTTGCGTAGGTAATTAATAAATATTTTTTACTTTTTTGTAGGGTAGATAATTTTTTTTTCCATAGCTACTGTTAAAGTGTTGCTATAACAACTGTTTTGAGTAGATAAAGTATCACTTTAACCGCAAGGGTAGATAAAGTGACACTTTAACAGCAAGAGTAGATAAAATGTTTTAACTTTTTTTTATTCAATAAAATTTACAAATTCAAACACATTAGGGATTAAAAACAACTGAAATTTTACAATTAACATTATTCGAAATATCTATTTTTGGAGCATCACAACTTGTACTCGTTTGCTTAAACACTTGATTCGAGGTACTAGATTGATTTTCAGTTCCGCCAGGTATACACTTGGATACAGCAATCTTATTGCTTATTGACTCTTCAATGTAAGATTCTGCAACGGATGACGATTTCCATCCACCTAAACGTTTAACTTTTACTAGATCAGCTCCAGAATTTGCGAACATAGTAGCTGAAGAAACGACGGAAACAATGCCCCGTGTACATTTCTGAATTTGCAAGTTTCAAAAAATCTGCAATCTTCTTGGGGATATTATATATAGTGTTAATCCCCACCGGTTGAGTAGTGCACTTTTGCTGTCAGTAATTCACAAAAAACTTACTGTGAGGTACGTTTTTGGGGCGCAAGGCAATATACTTTCTCACAATTTCCAAGAAACTCACTGCACTTTTCTTGTCAGTAATACGAAACGACCTATCCTGCTTGGTTTTAGTATCAGATAATGAAACGATTATCACCGATTTTCTGTCGTCCACATTAAACACTTCTAATTTGTACAATTCATCGGACCTAGTCGCTCCATGCACACCAAAAATAGCAATAACCTTCATCAACAAATAGACGTCATCAGGAGCTTCTGTCAAAAATTTAATAATGTCATCTGACTCCAGGATTTTGGACTTTTTAGGTTTGTATCCTCCACTTAAGTTTTTTAGTAAGGTGGTTAACTTGCTGAATTTAGAAATGTCACAATTTTCATTTACCAACAACGTACGCTTCAGCATCGAATAATACGACCATAATGACGATGGCATCGCTTTCTTCGCTTTTCAGAAAAATACGCCAGAAGTATTTTTTCACTCACGCCATTGATATTCTTAATGCTTTTCCACTTTTTAAAAGACTGGTATTCTTTCTCATACATCATCCTAGATTTTTGTGGCAACAATAAACTTTCTGCTTCCAACGCTGCATTTTCTACATCTGATGGCAGGTTTTCCTTTTCTTGTGTCAATTCTTTTCCGTCCTTTTTGATTTTATTCACTTTGTACACAAAACGCAACGATGTTCTCCGCAAAAACCAAAACGTAACATTTGTTTGACATTTGTTGACAGAGCAACGGAGCAACACAATTGCGATTTTTGTGCCCAAAATTACAATTTTCTTTGAAATTCTATTTTTCACCTGAACTTGAAGTCTTGCTATAGAAAAAAATGTTGTATTGCACACGACGATAAAATTGCATTATCTTCTCGAGCATAATTAGCGTCTCGACTGACGTCTCGACGCTAAAAAACGCTCTCGAAGATAAAGTACAATGTTATCGTCTTGTACAATAAATAACTATTAAAATACTCAAAGCAATCAGTAATTAAATATTGAAAAGAGGGTTTTTAAATGAATTTGTATGTATTATCCAAGGCGTACCAAATTCAATGCTTTATATTTATATCTCCCACTAACTGAAATTAAAAAAAAAAAAGAAATTTAGGGTGATCAGTGGCCTCTAAATTTTATTACTTCTCTCTATTGGTTCATTTTATAAATTTGAAATCCGTTCAGTTTTTTCACCACAATTATTTTCGATTACACTCAACCCCTTCGGATGGCCATAATGAAACATTTCTGCGCGGCTCACGGCATATTCCATTATCACTGGAAATTCTTCCGCCATTGTTATCCTGAATTCTAGAATATTCAAAGTCCGATGGTTTTATTAATGACCCATTTTAAACTGGTTTCGTTCCAGCCGACCCTTCTGCGATCGTAGTGTTATTAAATTAGTTTTTATGACATCTTGCCATGATGGATATCGAAGTTGAAGATGCCTTCTGAATTACAATTTTATCTCAAACTTTTATTGAGTTTTATTTTTTCTCGTTATTGAAAATCGGCCATTTTTAAAGGAATATTGATGAAATCATTGCATGTCAACGAACTCAACGAATTTTCTTGATATCAAACTAAAAATTCGCCTGAACCTGGCATTTCTTAATAGTTTCAAACTATTTGAGTCATATTCTCCACGAACATAGACACTTATATAAGAAATTTTAGATTTCTTAACCTCGATATATGTGTAAAACGTTTACATAAAAATTATATATATTCTATTTTCATTCGTTTTATTCATTGTATCCGTGAATAAATTTATTTTACAATCGCCTGTGGCTCGCCCTGCAATTTGCCAGTAAAAGACCACTTTTGGGACTTGTTAAGTAAACTACTATTTTTACTATTTTTAACAACTTTTCAAGATTGTCAACATTTTCCATGTTTTATAAAGAATTTTTTGTGTATTTTATTTCTTTTTTACATATTTTAATGTCTAATTAAAATTTTTAATAACCAATGTAAACAACTGCAATTCACATTAGAAAAAGAAATTAATAACAGTTTACCTTTCCTAGATTTAATCGTCCATCGCACACCAAACCAAGGTTTACTTAAATTAAAAGAAATATTATTAAATAATTAATACCCTCTTGGATTATTAAATAAATTAATTTTTAGTACCACTGGCATTACAAGAATAAATAACAACAATAATTTTAATCAACAACAAGCATTTGACATTGAGAATGGTGTCTTGTCAAATGAAAATTTACAGCCAATTTTTGGTTCTTTACCTTATATCCCTCAACTCACTCCTAAACTTTTAAAACTATTCAAAAATTATGAAAATATCAAAATAGGCACCAAAAATATCAAAACTATTTCTAGATTATACACCAAAACTAAAGATCCGCTTAGTAATTTTGAAATTTCAAATGTAGTATATGAAATCACTTGCTCTAATTGTGAAAGAGTTTATATTGGAGAAACATGCAGAACTGTACACATCAGGAACATCTCGCATAAAAGTGATATTAAAAATAATAAATATAATGCTTGTGCACTAACAGAACATGCAATCAAAAATAATCATAGTTTTAAATTTGAAGAAACAAAAATTTTAGAAAGAGAAAGAAACCTTAAAAAAAGATAATCCTTGGAAATGACACACATTGATAAAAGGGAAACATGTATTAATAGAAAATCAGATATAGAAGGGCTGAGTAATATTTATTGTTACATTCTATCATTTCAAAAATAAATATAAATAAATTTAACATATAAATTTAACTTATAAATATAAAAAAAATTTAAAAAAACTATTAATAAATTAAAACAGGATTACAAACATAAAGATTAATATAATATTAAAATAAATAAAAATAAGAACACAAAAAACAACAACTTTCATAAAATTTAACATATAAAAATTTTTTTTATAAAAATTTTTGAAATTAAGGTTCTGTATTTCACGAATTTAGTAATTTACTTGATATAATAATAAAATCTAAATAAATTAATCATTAAAATGTTTTGCTCTCCTACTGTATTAAAATAAAAACCATAGATACATAAAAAAACATACATATATAAAAAAGAAATTGAAGACATATTAAAAGTCAATCATTTACAAACAAACCTTCATACTAAAAATAACAAAATAATAAGTTATAAATTTATACGTTTTTATGTATTTTAATAGTATGATTTACTTTAATTTTGTCAAACAGAATTCGCAGCTTCTTTCATAACCTCACGTATTAGTAAGTTATCACATATAGAACATTATAAAAAAATTTTTTTATTATATAAAAAATTTTTCTTCACCACAGATGTCCTGAAAAAGAATTGAATAAATTCGAAAGCTTGACAAAAATAAAAGAGTTTTCTTTATTTACATTGGCCATAACATTGACTGCAACTCCACTATTGACTTCACGTTATATTGAACCAGTCACTATACCATTATTCATATATATATATAATATATATATATATATATATATATATATATATATATATATAGGTGTTAAGTATTGGAATTAATTCGTAGCGATTAGATCGTAGTAGTACAGCATTCAATGTTATCTAAAGTGATTTATTCAGACGTCATTTGCAATGATTTGAAAGCATTTCTCAACGAAAACTTA
This sequence comes from Altica lythri, assembly GCA_964028335.1. Lineage (NCBI taxonomy): Eukaryota > Metazoa > Arthropoda > Insecta > Coleoptera > Chrysomelidae > Altica > Altica lythri. The sequence goes on from OZ034800.1 coordinate 51,104,646, forward strand.
CCTCAAACACTTCAATAATTGTCAACATTATTGAGAGATGACTTATCAATGATCCAGGGGGAAAACATTGAGCTTTATATAAATTGTAAACATAAAACATTAAGAGGTGTTTTTAAAGTTTGAAGTGCTGCTTTAATGGTAGAAAATAAAAGGGTTTTTACATCGAATTGTCAACGATGATGAAAAATGTATCCATCTATTACGATATTCCGATTTCCAGACAGTCACGGGATAAGGTCGTCCATATTAACATTAGTAGCAAAGCCGTACGTCTAAACTTCTACTTTGTATTTGATGTGAACAAAACAGTGGGCTGTGATTTATTATGAACATTTGAAATCGAATGAGATTTTAACTGGAAATCGCTCCTAACTACTATTAATGCTCTTGAGCCGTGTATTGAAAGAAAAACGGCCGTAGTACTCTAAGCGGGCTCGCACACCGGAGCAATATGCAACTAGCAACTAGCAACAAGCAACAAGCAACAGGCAATATATTTTGTTGTACTTCGCACACCAAAGCAATAAAAAATCACTTGTTAAAAATGTCGTCTGATGAAGACGAAGTCCGAGTACTTTTGAAACGTTAGTTCAGCTGATAACACGTCATATTACTAAACAAGACACCAATTACAGATATGCGATCAGCTCACAGGAACAACTTTTAATCACATTAAATTAAATAAATACATAAAAAAGTATATTTATTGAAAAAACAAAAAAATATAAAAAAATTATATTATTGTTCTGTTAAAGACGAATTCCTATTGTCATCAACTGACATGTTGGGTGTAAAATTAAAACCCTTAATGATCTAACACTGCTTGATGAACGAAATATTGCCAAATTATGGGCAATATAGTTGCTTTTCAACCGGCACGTCGTGTCGCTAGCAACATATGTTGCTCTAGAAAGGCGATAGCGATATCGTATTGCGTCGGTGTGCGAGATCCATAAAAATGTAATGGAAAAACACATTGGCGATAATATTGCTTATTGCATGTTGCTAGTTGCTAGTTGCTCCGGTGTGCGAGCCCGCTAAAAGACACGACAGATATTTTACTGCACGAAACTGCTAGTTCGTACGTCGCAAATCTGCTAATAACAATTGTAAACACTGACCAGCCATGTTTTCCAGACTTTCATTAATACTATGTTTCACAACATATTATTTGTAAATATAACTTATGATGATGTTTACCGTAAAAAGTGTTGAAGAGTTCTTAAAATTACGAACTGTTTTGTTCAAATTTCTGGTTTGAATAAAAACTTGGTTAAAATTGTAAAAACACGAATTTATTTACTTTGGCAATTGTCAGTACCTATTTTTTAAAGTAAAATTTAATATATCGCTGATTTACTTACAACTGTAATATTACTTGTCTTCTCAATAGAAACGTAAGGACGTTCCATTCTTAAAGAAATTTTAAACATTGTTTATAATTAGTTTCTTATTAACCGATAATGAAAACTTTTTTAAACGTTTGACAGGTATAAATTTTATACCACACTGCATTTTTTATGTATAACCACAACTAAATACTTACTTCTTATTATATTATAAAACTAATCACAATGCTCAATAATAAATTCATTCTTACTGATCAAAATACTAACTAGAAGTGCCTTTATACCTACCTTATACCTGTACTTAAATAAACACAATAAACACATTAGTAATTTAAAAAAAATGATAACTAATTATTTCCCCCTAAATTATAGATTACTAAACTCAAAAATTAACCGAATTTAGGTTTAAACATTATAGTTTATAGTCATTTTTATTGATTTATAACAACTGAAAAAGCATGAAAACTATAAAGTATAAAATACCATTATGTACCTATTCGCAAAAAAAAAATGCCAATTTTAAGTACCCTGTATATGAACCGAAAAGTTAAAAATAATTATGCGGCCACAACTGGCTCGCTCGACGTAGGTATATTATAGGAATGCTTCTTAAAAATTAGAAAGTATACAAAATATACAAAACTAAAACTAATCTTTGCCTTTCAAAAAACACATAAATCTTGTGAAACAAAGATACAAAGCAAACACATGCAACGGACACACGTGTTCTCTTAACTTAAGGTTGGATGCTTAGTCAAGGGTTTCTATGAAAACCTCTCAGCAGGTTGTCTAATATATCAATTACAATGACAACCCTTAAAGAAATTTCTTGAATTTACAACACTAATATTGAGGGGGTTTCCCGAATCCCCTAAATCTTTTTGGAAATTCGTTAATTTAAAATGTTTAAGTTGCGATATTTCCGACAATATAACACACAACGACCTCACTTTAACCGATGTTGATTCAATTGTTTCTGCGTTTGCCGATAAATTCTCTTCTGTTTATGGTTCTTTTGACAATAACATAGATTGTCAGCAGGTACCAAGTTTAAGTACTTCTAATATTAACAGTATGAGTATTAGTATTACAGAAGTTCTTAACTGTTTAAATTCCGTGGAAATTATAATAAAAGTCCCGGTCCAGATTTAATTTCTAATAAATTTTTACAATGGTGTGCTTTTTTTCTTAGTAGACCTCTTTGGCTTTTGTTTAATAAATCTTTGGGTAAGGGTAAACTTCCCGATATTTGGCAGTTAACTTTTATAAAACCATTTACAAATCAGGTTATATGTATGTCATTGATAACTATAGAGGCTTTGCAATTCTATATGCGATTCCCAAACTTTTCGAGTTACTAGTCACTGGATTCCTCAGTTGTAAATTACACAATGAAGTAGGTTCATTTCAGCATCGCTTTTCTGAAGAACGATTGGATATACATAGCCTCCGTTTTGGAAAATGGATACCAAGTTGATTCTTTATGCTGATCTGTCTAACGTCTTTGATAATGTTGATCACCAACTGTTATTCAATAAAGTTGGTTTAATTGGAGTTGATGACTCTTTGGTTGACTGGTTAATGTCTTATTTATCTTGAGCCCCTTCTTTTAAATTATTTATTAACGATGTCGTTGGTCAGGTTTATTTTTGTAAAGATGTAATGTACGCTGATGATTTTAAACTGATTTGTTCCTCCGAAAAGTTTACAACTGGATATAGATGTTTTTGTTGATCCTTGCTTAAAGAAAAAAAAGATGAACACCAATAATGGAAAGTGCAGCATTTCCAGTTTTCAAAAACTTTTGGTTGTTATACTCATATTTCGAGGGTGTCATCGATAATAAATTTGGGTGTTATTTTTTAAAATAATATGAAATTTTCTCTACATATTGATAATCATCATCCAAATCATGTAATAGCGCAAAAAATAGTTATGGAAATCTCATATCGGAGTCAGCAAAGTTCTTAAAAACCTAGAAATTCTACATAAAAAAATATATTTTCATTGACAGACTAATGATCAGACCTATAGTGAGAAAGAAACATGACCTACTATCATTATATCAGAGGTAGAAGAAGATATTGCAGCACTAAAAAATAATAAGGCGACAAAAATAAAAAAAGAACACGGCGAAATACTAAAGATCCTCTTTAAGATAGACAAATATTTTTTTGATAATTTTGTTGCAGTTTTTAATAACATGTATAACTTCGGGAAAATCTCGGAGGACTAGAAACAGTCGACATTTGTTGCAATCACGAAGAAACCAAATGCCCAACTCTGTGATAAGCACTGACTTATAAGCTTGATCAATTATATAAGCAGAGCGTTCACCAAGATCATTTATAGAGAAAGATGCTACATCTTTCTGGTCTTGTTATATGGTGCGGAGGCTTAAACACTGACAGAAATGCGGGTGCCCGTTCGTATTGTTCATAAATTATATTCTGGACTAACATATTAGCAACATAGAGGTACTCCGTAGAAATGTAAAAGCAAAAGGAATCGTGGGTAGGACATATATTAAGACATGATAAGTACCGCTTACTTCAATTAATTATCTAGGGAAAAACAGAAAGCAGACGAGAGCAAGGCAGGAGAAGACACTCATGGCTCCAAAATATTAGGAAATGGTTCGGGCTCACATCGGTCAAACCATTCAGAGGCGCTGTAAACGAGATTAGAGTTGTTATGGTAATTGCTAACGTTAGGCATCTAAAGAAAAAAGAGACTGATATTGTCTGCAACTAAGAATTTAATAAACTGGGTTTTATAAAAAGACACACTAAGGATAGTTAGAATCTTAAATCATTAAGAATATTATACTTCGCTCTTGTAAGATTTCACTAGGAGTTTGCATCTATCTTGTACTCAGTCTGCGATGAACAAGTTGAAGAGGTTACAGCGAAGGTTTTTGATGTAGTTTTTGATGGTGCGGACAAAATAACCGCGACAAAATAATCAAACGACATAATAACCGAAGAACACAATAACCAACGACAAAATAACCACGTATCAAAACAACTAAAAATCAAGGGGCGAAGCCCTGGTGGGGGCCTATTAATATAAATTTATTTTTATTTTATAATCCAACAAAATATTTATTTTTTAATTATTCTTTTGTAAAAGCTTTTTCTATTTCGGAAATACCATCCATCCTCTGCTAGTAAATGTAATATCTTTTAGTTATTCTCGCGTTCCGAAATGTTTATGTTTATTGTTCTTATTATTTTGCTTTGGTCCTTGATAATACCTGATGAAATGAAAGTTAGTGCTAAAGGGGATAAATTCATACTTCAAGACAGTGGAATGAGGAACTCAAGGATGATTATATTTGCAACGAGGAATAATTTGAGCGTATTGGCTAATTGTGAACAATGGTGTGGATACGGTACATTTTCATCGGTGCCATCTAAATTTCAACAGTTGTATACCATTCATGGGCTAAGAAATGGGAAGCTACTGCCGTTAGTATATTGTTGCCTAGTTAATCCGAAAAAGTGTAGTCTGATATGTTATCCGCATTGAAGATTCATGAACCTGATTTAAATCCCAGTCGAATAATGGTTGACTACGAATTGGCGTTTATAAATGCGTTTGAAGCATGTTTTCCGGAAGCTGAAATTATTGGATGTTTATTTCACTTTGGTCAAAGTGTTTGGCGACATGTGCAGTCCTGTGGATTACAGCAGAAGTATAATACTGACGAGCAGTACGCTGTTGGTATCCGTATGTTAACAGCACTTGCATATGTGCCTACTCGTGACGTGAATAAAGCATATCAGGATATTGTTAAATCTGAATTTTATTCAAATAATGAAAAAGATTTGGACAATCTACTACAATATTTTGAACGTACGTGGGTCGGTGTATTGTCGCGTTGTGGGAAACGCCGTCTACAGCCACTATTTAAAAATAAACTTTGGAATTGTTATGATGCTGTTATTAATGATACTATGCGTACAAATAATGCTGTTGAAGGTTGGCATCATTCATTCAACGGTAAAGTGCGTGTAAATCATGCTTGTTTGCAAAATTTCTGAAGGTCATTATTGACGAACAGGGTTTAACTGCGCTTCTTATCAACCAAATGGATACCGGGTTGAATGTCGTTGCTAAGAGGTGTAAAGCATATCGTGACATTGATGAGCGTATAAAAAATATTGTTAATGGCTATGATTATGAAAATAATATTGAATATTTAAGAAATATTGGATCTATTGTGAAGATAAAAATGAATGTATTTAGTTGTTTTATCAGAATTGTTAATTGTTTAATTTTTTAATAAAAATATAATTTTATTTATAATATATTTATAACATTACATTTAGTATGCCTTCACTTATGCAGTACCCACTGATAAAATCAAAGCAATAAAGAAAGTTATGATCAGAGGTAGCTTGAAAAGAGGAAGAAATATAAGGAAAATAAATTTATTTATGTAAAAAAGCGTAAAAATAATTTAATCGTTAAACTGCTAACAAAATAAAATTTAATTTTTATTAATTAACTTCATTATAATAAAGTAAATTCTAATGAATGCACACTAAATGTGAACCAACTATATTCATTTGGTGATTTTGTTACGTGGTTATTTTGTCGATTGGTTATTTTGTAGTCGGTTATTTTGTTGTGTTTATTATGTCGCGGTTATTTTGTCCGAGGGTTAAAAGTTACGGAACTGTTTTTAATTGGGTTTAACGTATTCTTATTCAAAAACGCTATCGAGAACTTCTATTAAACCATTAGCTGACAAAAGAATGCTGTTGACGCTATTTTCATTTACAAATTAATTCACTGTATTCATGAAATATAGAGAAGGTAAACTTGGTTCGGTTTCCAAATATTTCAACGGTGGTCTCTTTTCGCCACAGGGTGTCTGGGTAAATTTAGTCCCATTAGGATAACGATTAGATCAGAGGTGTAATCTGTTTAATGGGCTATTAATATACGGTATTTTTTTCTATTTTCAGTTAGGTGAAAAGAACAAAATATACAAAATAATATTTCCAATTAGATCAAAGTATCAAATAAAAAAAATTGTTGTGGGGGAAATTGGATTGAATTATTTTGTTACATATTTATTTGGCTAGCCATTTATTTAATGTCATTGTTGTTAACTGTAAGGTTGGTTGTGAATACTACTGTGTCTACAAGAAGTAAGTTGACTGTATATTTAACATATTTTGCATTAATATTGAAGTTTTATAAATTGAAGGGCTGTAGGTTGTAGATAGTTACAAATTTCAGTTCTATAAAAATTATCTAGGGATTGTGAAAGATTACTCTGTTGTAAATAAGGTTGTAAATTATTCTCAAAATTAAATTTGAATAGAAAAATCGACCAAGCTCCTACCGCTCACGATCATGATGTGGTTACCACAGTTTTAACTTGACAAAAAAATCAACAGCTCGTTGAAGCAAAAAGTTCTGGTAGATATTAATATATCACAAACAAAATTAATTGAGTTGAAAATAAGAAAAGCAGATTTCAGAGGCTGGAAACAAAATTAACGACTGCTGTTGAGATGAAATATTTGTAATGCGAGGTCAGCCAAATATCCACATTATTCAAGGTCCCAAATTGGAATACATAAAGCGTTAACAGAATATTTTTCAGATGATAATTTTGTTAAGTAAATGATTTAATAAATTGCATTTACTATAGAGGCTAATAAAAAAAATTCATGTAGAGGGTCAAATATGTTTGCGTGTGGGACTTTTAAAATTTGTTCTAACTTTTTTTTATCAACTTTTCACAATGCATGTTATTTATAACAAAATATTTGTTCCAGTAATTTTTTATTGCCAGATATAAGTTCTAGAAAATACGTAAATCAAATGAGTATTAAACACTGTCATCAGTTGTGTGCTAAAGAAATTTATATTGATTTGCTGTTAACATGATGTGACCTCAAATTAAAGTCAAAGTAGTCGTTTTTAACTTGGTCAGAATACTGAAGATGGAATGTTCCTTAAACTTTTTTGGTTAACTGTTTATAGCGCCTCACAATGTAGACGACTAGGTACTTTACTGATGTTCTTATCTCAATAAGACCGCATAATTCTAATATTATTAAATTTTGTGACTACATCCTTTATAAGTACCTATGTTGTAAACTTTACAATGATTCCATTTAAAATTTGGTGTAATTTTTCACCAAAGATTCTTAGGACAACCAACTCCAGCAAATCCTTTCGTTCACAATTAAATAGAATTTTTTGTCAATAACACATTTTCCTATTTGTTGATGTTCCTAAGGATTAACAAAATGAAACTTCTGTTCTGCTCAACAGTACAGGAAAGCCATCATAATCAAAACTTGAAAAGGAGAATAATTAACGTGACGCTATGATGGGATATGAAAACATTCGAGTATATAAAAAATATATTATTTAAATTTTTAACTTCAACGAGTCTGTAATAAGTATTTCTAACTATGTATATATGTATGTATTGTCTTTTTAACTTCCCGCTAAAAAAAATTAAATTTTTTTTTAAAATCGGGAAGTTATTGGTTTCACCCCGTTTTTCGAAAATCGAGTTTTCATCGGATCTCAACGTTTTGAGGTCTTAGGAACCTCCCCTGACTATTTTTACGAGGGTGTCTGTATGTACGTGTGGATGTGTGTGTGGATGTATGTGAACCTCTTATAACTTTTGAACGGCTAAACCGATCGGAATGAAATAAAAAGCATTCCAAAGAGTTCCATCTAACTTAGATTCCCTGTAAGTTTAAACCGATTCGAGATGGTAGATTTCAAGAAATTTCAAAATAACCGAAAAAAACAATTGGTAAAAATGATGTTTTTTGGGCATATCTTTTTGGCTATTGCATCGATCAATTTCATAACCTAATCAGCTCTCAAGCTTAAAAAGCCACGTCGAATGCCGTTTTGCAAATTGAAATCGGTTAATTCGTTCGTGAGATATCGTTGTCGAAAAATTTCAAAAAAAGTGTTTTTTTTCAATAAATTAGAGATTTTTTGACTAACCGATTTTGCACTCCCGGTAACGTTTTTAGGTCTCAAAATAATGCGTCGAATGCCATCTTGAACATCAAAATCGAATAAGGCGTTAAAAAGTTATGGCTTTTTAAACATTTCAAAAAAAGTCAAAAACGTCAAAATACGTCACGTTACTATAGCTTTGCGGTTAAAACTAGCGGGAAGTTGCAAGGATGGCCTTTAAGGTCAACCTCTTTTCGAATTTTTTTATTTATGTAAATATTATTTATAGTTTGTTCGTCGGATCTTTGCACAAACATGAAATTATTCGCGAACTGTTTTTTATATTACGTCTTTTCTACTTACAGAACTTAAAACCATAAAATTGATGATCGATGATCCATTCTTATTGATTAATAATTTCTAGTTTTGTAGTTAACAAATAACAGTGTATTTGTAGTGTGTTGTATCTGGATCTGGATCTGGAAGTTTGGGGAGGGGCGAGCTGGTGCTCTGCCAGCACTGAGGCCACATATGGCCCATTGTGCATCCTCCTGTTTGTAGGGATATCCTTACCTCAGGCTGTCATCAGGCCTAGAGATTTAAAATAGGTGATGAGGCTCCCGAGGGGGATCTCCCTAACATCTACTGGTGTAAGCCAGTACTCCCCCAACACGGATCTAATTTTAGAAAAAGCAGAGCAGTCATACATCGTATGTTCTACTGTTTTCTCTTCTTGTTCGCAGCCTCTGCATAGCGGCGATTTTGCTAATTTCATCCTAAAGAGATGTTGTCGTAATTGGCAGTGACCTGTTAAGATTCCCACAGCTGTTCGGAGCTTTTGTCGGGTTAATGCCTTAAATTTTTTGCTGTTTTCTCGCCAGGATGAGGTAATAACTCTCTGGCCAGTTTAAAGTTCGTAGTTTCATCCCAGCACTGTATAAGGTTTTGGTAAGAGTACTGTTTGACAAGGTCCACGACAGCGAACAATATTAGCTTGGTAAATGGGAGAGAGCTAACATCTTTGTAGCCTGCAGCCCTCCTTGCTAAATTTTTCGCCTTTAGAGTTCCCATCTCCTTTGATCCAGCTCATAGTGACCACGTTATTCTGGTTGGCCTCACTTAAAGATTGGTGACATTCTAGTAATAAACTTGATGTGATACGTGGTCTATTCAGGGTCAGTAGTGCTTGTTGGCAGTCTGTGTAAATATTTACATTCCTGTATGTAATGTTTCTATTGATTAATTCTTTTGCAGCTTTGGTTATGCCTGTGAGTTCCTACTGAACCACGCTTAACAAGCCATCCATAGCACATTTCATTTTTAAATTGAAGTATCTAGAGTAAATTCCACATCCCACACCTTGCTTCGGTTTTGATCAATCCGTATAGGCACTCAGAGCGTTCGCTACGTTGGGATCTGCTGTCTTGTTTGTTAATATGTTGTAGGGTTTGTCAAAGACAAATCTTGGTACGACTGCATCCGTGTCTGCCGGTAAGAGTGGTATCGCCTTTATCGATTCCCTACACAGACCTTCTCTGTGGGTACCGGTAGTAGGTAGTCGATACCAACCGTGCGAAAGCGTACCATGGTCACCAATGCTACCTCCTTAACAAATATATCAAGGGCGATGAGTCCAAGTATTATTTCCATTGCGCTAACCGGTGTGCTTGGCATGGCTCCTGTTACGAGAAGGCATGCCGATCTTTGGATTTGGTTTAATTTTCTGATAGCTGTTGTTTGTTTCACTTTAGGCCACCACACGACAGCACCATATGTTAGCATAGGTCTTATGATTGCAGTGTAGATCCACATGGTGACCTTGGGGGATAATCCCCAGATCTGTCCTATGGTTCGGTGGCATTGCTCATAAGATATAAATGCTTTTTTAACTCTGCTTTCTATGTGTAAGTTCTACGTCAGCTTGCTGTCAGGGATAACACCTAAGTAATTCACTTTTGTAGAAAAGTTTAATTTAACGCTAAAAAGACTGGGCGCGTTAAAGCTCCTAGGTTTCTTTTTCTTCGTAAAGAGAATCATTTCTGTCTTTTTGGGGTTAATAGACAGCGATTGCTCTTTAAAGTTTTGAAAGCCATTTGTATTCTGTCACATAGGGTGCTTTCAAACTTTTCTGTTGGCAGAACTACAATGTCATCTGCGTAGGCTACTGTATAGATTTTGTCATGTTTGTTAAGGCGGCGAATTAGGCTGTCTAGAACATTGTTCTACAGAAGAGGTGATAAAACCCCTCCCTGAGGATAGCCCCTCGTAACCTTGCCTCGTATCTTGACGTCATTTACAGTTATTTTTATTGCACAGAGGGAGAGCATGCGAAGAATTAAGGTAAGTATATATTATTAATAAGCTAATAATGAGAAGCAAAATTTTCTAACCTCTAAATTGACATTTAATTATTTGTTTCTGGACGACAAACATAATTATATGATTATTATTTCAAGCGTTTTTATTTTTAGAGTATGCCTAGAAATTTCTTCTTCGTAAATATAAGACAAATCTTGAGAGTGCGCATCCAAGAGAAGTTATTTTTTTTAGATGAAACATGGATTTATTCAAAAGGAAATAAAACAAATTCCTGGCAAGACGAAAGTGTTAAAAGTGTACGAAAATCAAAAGGTTGTAATGGTAAACGTTTTATAGTAGTCCACGCTGGTTCGTCCAAAGGATTTGTCTCTAAAGCAGTTTTATTATTCTGTTCAAAATCTAAAGTAGCTGATTATCATAAAGAAATGAACAACGAAATTTTTACGAAATAAATCACTACACAATTAATTCCCAATTTAGAAGAGCCATCATTGATTGTAATGGACAATGCTTCATATCACAGTATTCTTTTATAGAAACAACATTCCACTGCTTCAAAGAAAGATGGAAAAAAACGGTGTTTTTTATTGATGAGTTACTACTACGAAAACATGGTCATGAAGTGTTGAGATTACGTCCATACCATTGTGAATTCAATGCTATTGAATTAATTTGGGGAAATTGTAGACCATATTACAATAAGTACATTTGTAGGGATGGGCATTCTGATAATGCTGTTATCAATATGTGGAAAGACGCACTTAACCAATGTAATGCAAATATTTCGGAGAAATGTATGAGACATACTCATTAAAATGGGTAAAGGTGCAGAAGTTGTACCCAGACAGAACGCGCTTTTAAAGTCAGATTGACTATGGCGAGCGCTGTTGCCAACTCTCGCGTTCAAATTTACGATGGCTAGAATTTGTTTACTTGGACAACTTGAAGTGTTTTAAACGAGTAGTATTATCTACTCTAAGTCCTAATTCTCTTTGCATTTTTTTAAAATTAGCTTTAATTTACATATAATTGTTACAGATATGCAATGGATCTGGCAACAATGCATGCAAATTTGAATTTCTCGCGCAGAATTCAGATCAATTTGTGACTTTTTTCAATGCGCACAGACCTGCGCATATTGTTCATTTTTGCAGGAACAACTTCTGCACCCTTACCCTTGCCTTTCTGGACTCGCAAATTTAAGTTCAGAAGAAAACATTTGCTTTAGTCGGAATTCTATGAGTTTCACTCTTCTTTAAAAAAAACGTTCGAAGGGATATTAGCCATTTTCTAATTCTTTCATCGATCATATTTATCGACCTACGTTTAACGTAATGTCTTGATTTTATTCCGTATAAATATAAATCATGACGTATGTGCAAAGATCCGACGGACAAACTATACGTAATATTTTTATTAGATATGAAAACATTTTTACTATTTATGTATTACTAAAATATTATGTATATTATCTTACTAACATATGACTAAGCGATTTTTATTAAATCGCGATTTAGAATACCATCCAACCAACTTCCACGGGGTATCTTCTGGGTTACGCTATATGGTTAGCTATTAAAAAAAACGGAGTTTCCGAATTCTGCCATATAGTTCAGGTACTGAAAAATTGTTGTCCGAACTCTGCCACGGATTACAGTTTTAGAGATTAAGTTCCTAAATCATTAGGGGGTCTCTCAGATCCGATTAAGAGATTATCAATGTAGGTATCCAAGAAATTAATATTGTTTACTATTTGTGGTACATACTTGAAAACATATTGATACTTGGTTCTAATTTACTGTATATAAATATGCAATAATATATAAAAACAACATAAGAAATTATTCGACTTTATTTTATATACATATACAAAAAAAATAATACAAAATTGGTAAAAAACTACAGAATATAAAATTACAATACACAATTAATTTAAAATTACAAATAATAAAAGCATTGTAGGTAAAATAAAATTAGACATTGGGAAGATTTTTAAATGGCATTATTTGAACAAACATAAACCGCGAAATAGATTTATTTTTATATTTTTCAATATTTCCTTGTATGGTGTTGACTTTCTCTTGGACATTTTTTTTTAGTTTTTTTCTGGTTATTGTAAGCTGACCGCATTTTTGAATAAGTCTCTACTTGGAAATCTAATAATACACGTGTAAAATCCATTATATTGGGGTGTGCTTTATAAAATGAGCTATTGAAATGCGAATGGAAACTTTCACATGCGTTAGTTGTCCTTTTAAAAAAATCAGCACTATTTGCCCAAATACTTGGTTGGAATATTGATACATTGTTGATATATGTTTGTTTTAAATAATTGCGGAATTTAATCACTCTTTTATCATTTGGTAGCAAATAGTGCAATTCTTTATTAAAAAAATCGACAACTTCCTCAGAACTGAGGTACATTATACCAAAATGAAGTTTTAAATACCTACCAATCACAGAGTTTTCCTCTTTATATTCCGGAACTAAGTTATTTTCTTGGATTTTTTAAAACCATGCTTGGCAGAGATAAAATTTGCAACCCAAAAGAATGAGCTCTCTCCCAAAATATTTGTATATTGCGTTGTGAATGCTTAATTCCAAGTCTACCACAATCTCTTTTGGTTTAAAATGTAAACCAAATGCTTTGCACTTATCACTTAAAAGAAGGAATACATTGTAGTATGTTTCACTTGATTTAATAGGCAGTAAACAAAAAACAACCGGTACATAATAACCATTTTGAAAACTGTGAATCGTAAACATTTGGTAAAAGAAATTGGCACAAAATTTGAATGTTCCGTTCATCAAACTTACACAAAAATGTTAGGTTTGAAAAACAGGAAAACACAATTATTTTTTTGAACTGATCTGCCACCATCAGAAATTCTTCCCCGCGATTAGTATTAAGATGTAACTCGCGAACAGTATTAAACACCTCTTCTTGGTTTTTGGGTAATATTGGCAAGATTTTTCTTCTTGCCACATGAATATTTTTTCTTATTTGGTTAATATCTTCTGAGTTTATGTTTTCCGCAAAATCATTTGACTGCAATTCTCGGATGATTAATTTTGATGGTTTCTCACCTGGATCACAAGTTGCTTTCCTTTTAACACTATTACTCACTGCATTTCTTGCAAGTTTCATTTCAATACCATGATTGTGTTCTCCTTTCACCTCTACTACTATGTCTTCATTGGAAACGTGGGAGTACACTCTAGCTATACATTTAGCGTTACAGCATTTCCATCGAATTTTTCCACATTTGCTAGTATTAGCTTTGGAAAACTTAAAATTATTTAACACAAGTAATTTATTTCCTCTTTCACTAAACATGGTAGATGCTCTGTTATCCATTTTAAGTCAAGAAAGGTAGAAAATAAACTGTTTGATAAAACGTTTATTATAAGAAACAATTAACCACTTTCCCCTTCTTAATTCACCCTTTAAACATTAAAACCGAGCATACAGTCATCAAAATATTCCAAGAATCTCATCAATTTTGTTTTCAAGAATATAAAATTATTTATCAATTCTGTAATCTCTTTAGGTATGAAATATTTAAATCGTTATTCCTTAATACGGATTAAACTTAAATGGTCCTGGCAGAGTTCGGACCCTTCGCTAATCTCTTAGTTCTTAAAATTCAGGTAAAATTTTCATTTGTGGCAGAATTCGGATGCGCCCAAAAAAAAAATGTTTTGTTTCAGTGTAAATAATTTCTACTTTATCAATTAAAATCTTTAATGACAATATCTTTTGATAACACTTGGTTAAAAACAATTCGTTAACTAGATATAAAGCAAGTAATATTAAGACCATTACTTAAACGACGCAGAACAAATGTGACTACATTAACGTACGATTTATAATCAAGAAATAAAGCAGTTGGGCGAGTACTGGCTTACATCAACCGATGTCAGGGAGATCCCCCTCGGGATCCTCATCAACTATTTTAAATCTCTGGGCCTGATGACAGCCTTAGGTGTGGATATCCCTACACACAGGAGGATGCACAATGTGTCATATGTGGCCACAGTGTCGGCAGAGCACCTGCTCGCCCGTCCTCAAATTTCCAGATCCAGAAAGCCGTAAAATGGTATAAACCCATCCTTTTTTTAAATAAGACAGATGGTGATGAAACTTTCTTTGTTCGATTCGGGAGAACTTCACAAAATTTTTTACTCCACTTTAATAATTAAACAGTTTAGCACAACAAATTTGTATTATAAAATAAAAGAATAGAGTTAATAACAAAATAAGGATTAATTAAAGAAACTGTTTGATTTTGCTTTTATGGGTACCAAGTGACTGGTTTTTGTTCCTACTTGCACACCAATATGTTTCTATGTCTTAATTAATGTGTTTATGTATAAATGTTAATAGCTTTTATATTAATCTCGCTAGTAGGTAGTAAGTTTAAACTAATTATGATACTTATATAATGTGTTTAGAAAGGCTGGTTGAGAAACCCAATTTAATTAAAAACTGTTTCTTAGTGAGGAATAATATAACTAAATGTTACCCGAAGGAAGGACATTTCACCAATTAAACTTTCATAAAATTTGACTCTTAAAAACATCAACTAATCTATATATAGAGTGTTTAAAACTTCCACAATGCACTGTTTTTTTATACTGTCCTGACATGTCTTGATAAAGAATTCAATGAATTCGAAAGTTTCACTGTAAAATTTTAAGTTTCAGACTTTGCAGTGTTTAGTTTTGTAAACGGTCTGAGTAAATTTTAAAACAATGAGAAGTCATACAATATTTTCAGTTGAAAGGTCTTAATCACAGCAAAATCACAACTGAATAAGATTCTACCCTACGCTAGTCTGCTCTATCGTTTACTAAAATAAAATATTGCGTCGCAGAGTTTAAAAGAGGCCGTATAGCTGTCAAGACAAAAATCGTAGCGGTCAACCAATTGAAATGACCGCGCCAAAAATTGTGAAGAAAATACACAAAGATATATCAAAAAGTGCTGTGTATCGCATTCTGACTAAATATTTTAACATTAAAAAGCTGTGTGCCGCGTTTACTCACAATTAAACAAAAACAGGACTGCAGTTATATGACCATAATTTAATACGTAGCTTTTTAATTCCAGGAATTTAATAATGTAATCTAATCATTTTTAATACTTTTATATTTTTCTTTATTTTTATATAGAATATATAATTCACTTCTACTTTAGCTTACAAACTTAAAAGATCATTTTGTATTTCAATTAAATGAAGTATTTTTATTATTTTTTAAAAAACGTTTCTTTTGTAAACAATTTATAATTGGCGCAGTCAGTAGGATTTGTGCGGGTCGCGAAAAGCTGAGAAAAATCGCTTTTGACGTAAAAACTTTCAGTGAAAATTCGAGACTTTGGCGTTTCAACGTCGTGAGTGCAAATCCTAAAGAACCTCCATCCTTAAGGAATTACAACATCAGGAAGCAGTACAGAAGTCGGGAAGAATCACTGGTACCCAGGCGAATACTGTAAGTGCCATTTCTTTCACTTTCCTCTCCTTTTTCTTAGGATTTTGGGAAATAGTTAAGAGTTCAATTTTTAATATTTTATTTATAAAAAATATACTATTTGAGTAAAATTTAATGAGCAAAGAAGTAGACGACGAGCTACTTCAAAGTTTTTTCAATATAACAATTGGAAAAGCTAGTAAGAAAAATAATTTAGAGTCTAATCAAAATAAACCTTCTAATTCAACTATGCCAAATTCTGAGCCACGTACGTTGCGCAATATGAATTGGGATCTTTTTAAATTAAAGTTTAAAAATATAAAGCCCTTTGATGGCGATAGCAATTCACTTAACAAATTTATATCACGTTGTGAGAAATTGATTGAAACATATAGAGAATATAATGACCAGGACTTACATAATCACATTTTCGAATGTATTCAAGAAAAACTTGTCGGAAAAGCCGAAGTAATGGTCGGCAACCGAATGGAATTAAACACATGGCCCACACTGAAAAATGCTCTTATACAGTGTTTTTCAGATAGAAGAAATTTAGATTGTTTAATACAGGAGTTAACCCGAACAAGGCCTAATAGAAATGAAAGCATGATCGATTTCGGAACAAGACTTCAGCTACTCAGAAGTAAAGTTGCACAAAGAATTAGTAACGATAATTCCCTTTCAAGAGATGATAAAGTTTGTCACATCAAATACTGTGATAAAACTGCTCTCAATACATTTATTGCAGGATGTACAGGTGTTCTTAAAAACAATATGCACCTTAAAAAACCAGATTCTCTCGAAGATGCTATAGCTTACATAAGCGAGTACGAAAATTTCAAAGCTCTATATAACAACCCCAATAGTCAAAGCCATATTTCAAAACAGAATAATTTCAGACTACGAAACCCCATTAGCAGTAATTTCAATATTCCAAAATCTTCAAACTCTTTTAATCATGAAAGAATGCAAATTTAAAATTTACCACAAAATAATAATCAGACTTTTCCATGTCAGCCATTTAATATTCAGCCACGTCTTCTTCCACCAAGAAAATACCCCACTAATTCACAAGTATTTGGACCACCTCGTAACGTCTTTAAACCAACTCCAATTCCACCCAGTCAAATGTTTAAACCAGAACCAATGTCCACTACTTCTAGAATACCATCCCTTAATAACTCTAGACAAAATACAAACTGGAGACAAAACTCTACTGGTCCGTATAGAAATAATACCTTCCAAAATCAAACCAATTACCAAAAACCTAATTTTATTAGTGAGGAATTATACGCAAATAGCTTTGCAAAAGAGGATTATGACACCCAAAATGATAGCACGTTTAACGAAAATGAAATCAATTATGATAATGAGGAATCTTACTTTTAAAACTACGCACCTGAAAGTACTGAAAACCAATTAGAAAATGACAATATTGACAAGGAAAATTTTCAAACACCTGCCTTCAAGGAAAATCAAACGTAATCGAGATAAACATTTCGAATACAAACCCGTTACCGTATATTGAAATTCAATACCCAAAATTAAAACTTTTAATAGATACAGGTAGCACTAAATCAATTCTTAAACCAATAATTGCTGAAAAATTTTATCCACAATGTATTTATCAGAATACCGTAGATATTAAAACTTCTCTTGTAAGCCAGCGGATCAAATATCAAGCAGAGATACCAGTATTCCCAGAATTCAGATGTTACGGTAATATTAATTTCATCTTATATGACTTTCACGACTTTTTCGATGGAATAATAGGCGTAGACGATTTAATAAATATGGAATTAAATATAGACCTTACAAATCATAGACTAATCAATAACTTTGTAGAAATTCCTATAAAATTTAGGAAACCACAAGATATAAAATTTAAATTTTCGTTAGCTCCATCAGAGAGACTTTTAAAAGCTATTCCTGTAAATATATTAAATGGTGAAGTTATTGTAGACGAAACAGAATTGGGAAAAGTCTACATACCTGAAACATTAACCATAGCCCGGAATGGCCATGCTGTTATGGAAATAATTAATGAAAGTGATGAAAGTGTAGCAATTACATTAAATAGACCAATACGTGTAACACCATTTTTACATGAATTGTATGAAATTCATAATTTTAACTACACTAATACTGACAAGAAATCTGCGAAAAGTAAAAAAAGTATAGTAAATTTGGCAAACCTTATTCGGACAGATCACATGAATAAAGAGGAAAAAGAAGGTATTCTTAAATTGTGTCAAAAATTTTCTGATGTATTTTTAAAACCTGGCGAACCCTTGACTTTTACATCCAAAGTTAAGCACGTGATCAAAACTACTGATGATAACCCTATTCATGTGAAGTCGTACAGATATCCATATATACACAAAGAGGAAGTACAGCGACAAATCAACGAAATGTCAGAAAAAGGAATAATACGCCCTTCATCTTCTCCCTGGAGTTCACCCATATGGATAGTAAGCAAAAACATGGACGCATCAGGACAACAGAAATGGCGTCTGGTTGTTGATTATAGAAAACTTAATGAGAAAACAACTTGTGACAGATACCCAATACCTAACATCAACGACATCCTAGATAAATTGGGAAGAGCCCAATATTTTAGTACCCTCGATTTAGCGAGCGGATTTCACCAGATCGAGATGAGTGAATGCTCTGTCGAAAAAACAGCATTTACCGTAGACAACGGACACTACGAATTTCTTCGTCTTCCGTTTGGACTCCAAAATTCTCCTTCCACCTTCCAAAGAGTAATGGATGAGGTCCTTAAAGATCTTCAAAACAAAATTTGTATGGTCTACATGGACAATATTATCATATTTAGTACAAGTTTACAAGAACACTTACAAAATTTAAAATTAGTCTTTTTGAAATTGCGAGATGCCTGTTTGAAAATTCAACTTGATAAATGCGAGTTCTTGCGCAAAGAGGTCGAATTCTTAGGACACGTGGTAACACCTCAAGGAATAAAACCAAATCCAAAAAAAAAATGAAGCAATAAAGAATTTTCCTATTCCACGTACCCAAAAACAAATAAAATCATTTTTAGGATTACTGGGCTATTACCGAAAATTTATTAAAAACTTCGCTAAGATCACGAAACCAATGACAGTTTGTTTAAAGAAAGATCAAAAAGTGGAGCATACTAGAGAATTTGTTGACTGTTTTCATACTTGCCAAAATTTACTTACATCTGAACCAATTTTAGCATACCCAGATTTCAATAAAAAATTTGAAATAATGACAGATGCATCTAAATATGCAATTGGTGCTGTTCTTTCACAAGATGGACATCCCATCTCGTATGCATCAAGAACCCTTAATTCGGCAGAAATAAATTATTCAACTATTGAAAAAGAACTACTCGCAATAGTTTGGGCATGCAAATACTACAGGCCATATATTTTCGGACGAGAATTTTTAATTTTATCGGATCATAAACCACTTCAATGGGTTTTTTCATTAAAAGAGCCAAACTCTCGTTTAGTGAGATGGCGACTTAAACTTGAAGAGTTTGATTATAAAATCAAATACCAAAACGGAAAAAACAATCAAGCAGCAGATGCATTATTAAGAATAAATCCAAATTTTGATTTAAATGCATTGGAAACAGTATCACTCGATGTAAATGTTGATGACATAGACGATATAATTAAACGAGAAATAGATTACATATTCAACCTGCCAGACCTTCCAGGAAATGAAGTAGAAAAAATACTAGGAGATAACCAGAAAATGAAAAATTTGTCGAATATTCAAATTAAACCGCCAGATGTTAAATACTGACTTGGAAACAGTGCATTCATCGCAAGAAAATCCTATTCTTGGAATCCCTATCACAGATAAAGCACTGAATTTATATAAAAATCAGATTTTAATTACATATGACGAAGTTAACAACAATAAAATAAAAAAGGAAAAAATATTCGACAATAACAGAATGCTGATCGTCTTACAACAACGAAACCTTGAACAAAGTATTATAGAATTTGCAAAAGAATTCTTAGATCCAAAACGAACGTACGCAATATTTTTTAAAAAAACATTATTAGCAGAAATATTTTAAACAACTTTACAAAAGTTTTTCAAAAATTCCGCATTTAAATTAATACAATGTACTAAAATATTAGATGACGTCGTAACCAGTGAAAGACAAAGAGAACTTTTAGAATACTACCATATTCACAAAAAAGGTCATCGCGGAATTAATGAAATCAAAACTTCTTTAGGTTCTCGATACTACTGGCCTAACATGACAGAAGACATCGAACAATACATAAATAATTGTGAAGTGTGTCTAAAAAACAAATACGATAGAAACCCACCAATAATAAAATTCAACCTAACACCTACTGCGGCAAAACCTTTTGATCACATTCATATGGACGTATTTAGAATTTCTAATAATCCCTATTTAACCATAATCGATTCATTTTCTCGTTATGGACAAGCATATCCCATACCTTGCCTTAACGTTGTATCAGTGGTAGAAGCTTTATTAACCTATATAACCCATCATGGATTACCATATAAGATAACTACCGGTCAAGGAACTGAATTCAAAAATCAAGACCTAGAAGATTTCTGCAAACTCCATAAAATAGAACTACATTATACCACTGCAAAAAATAGTTATATGAACTCTCCAGTCGAAAGGTTCCACTCCACATTAATTGAACATTTCAGATGTCTCAAAAAAAGTAACAAAGATCTTACACCCAACCAATTAATTAAACATGCAGTTCTTACTTACAATAATTCCATTCATTCTGTAACTAAGTACACCCCTTTCGAGATAATCAAAGGACATATTAATAACCCCGATTCATTTAATTTAAATGATCACCTATTATTATCGGAATACGTTTAAAACCACAAACAAGCCTCAAAAGAATTATATAAAAAGATTCAAGAAAGGAATAATGAAGTAAAAGAAAGAGTAATCGAAAAAGAGAATATGCAAAGATCTGATACTCCCGATTACTCCGATCAAAAGAATGTCTTCATTCAAACAAAATTTAGGGACAAAAAATTACCAAAGTTTAAAAAAGCCGACGTAATTAAAGACGATACTTACCTGATAGAAACCGATAAAGGAATCTATCATAAAAATATAGTTAGGAAACCGAGAAATAATAGTAATATTTTGCAGGTACAAAAGGACAATGAAGATATTGATGATCCTAGTATACCTGGTTTATCAATTTAAAGGAATAAAATGTAACAGTGAATATGTTTATGTTACACCACTGGAAAACCTTTTGCTTCCAATTCACCTAGGAACATGCAAACTTATATATACTAAACATACCTTTATTCATTATTTAGATTTAAGAGAAGTAGTTAAACAAATTGAAATACTAAAATATCATTTTTCAATAGTAACTAATCATATTATCATGGTCAATGCATCTAACCCAATTTCTTATCACGGTCTAGCTGAAAATATGATCGAGAGAACAGAGGTATTAATTTCAACACTCGAAAGAAAATTAGAAAATATTTACCCTCATATAAGGACAAAACGTGGAATCATAAATGGACTTGGTAAAGTCAATAAATGGTTATTTGGAAACCTCGATTCCGACGATGGTAATCGATATGATAATGCAATTAATATCTTACAACAAAACCAAAAAGAAATAATTCATGAAGTAAACTTGCAAACCACATTATATTCAAAATTAATTATTCATTACAATAAATCTTTAATGGCACTATGGCAAAATCAAAACAAATTACAAATTAATTTAGAAAGATTCCAAGATGCGATGCAAAAACAAATAAATGATCTAAGTAATTTAATCTGTAGCATGTCCAAAAAACTCTAGGCAGCAGATTTTTATTTTTTTTATTTTTTATTATTTTTTCTTACCCAAGCCGACCCTGATCATATTACCTTCCAGAAAATTCTCGGCTTTAACGGTTTAACCGTCAAAACTATCGATTTTTTTTAGACCGACCAATCAAATCGGTTGAATAAGCTCATGTGGCGCAAGAGGGGTGGTTTGAAGCAACGCGGCTTAATTTTTACCGCGATTTTAGAATTCAGTCTAGGTTGGGTTGCTGTGCTGATAAGTCGTTATGTACAACCCTTAGACTCAAGTACCGGCATATTTCCTTTAGATTTGCAAAGAATTACTTGCGATTTAGTGTTTCTAATAAAGTTAAAGTCAGTGAGTGAGTGTAGAACCTCTCTGATGAAAAATCTGTCTTGTATTACCGAAGAATCACCAGATTCTACTGTACCGTATAAATTGGGTGTGGCCCCATTTAGATCTCCTATCTAGGAAACAAACTGTAAGTCTTTTAATATAATTACTATCTCTTAACTACCAGAAAGGTTGGGATACCATTTTTTTTCTTTGGCACAAAAACTTAATTGTGACCCACCTGAATAATATCTAAGTGTGGGTAATTAACGTAAGAAGTGCTAATCGAATCCACAGTGAAACCGGTTTTTATAAAAACCCGGTACCTTATCGACAGACTCCTAAAGTGTGCAAATTTCGAAACAGTTCGTCGCATACAGTTATCAGTGAAAGCGTTGCGCAGAGCCTGAGTAAATATTTTTGTAACACATTTATAGTAAATTTTTGGTTTCTTAATGTTTATCTAAATTTAATTGTTTTATTATAAATTATTATATGGTACCCCCAATTTTTTACTCGAGTAAAACATCTTTTAAGCTAAAAGTGATTTACAATTTTTTATTAACGTTTGATACTTTTCAATTTCTTTTTAACATCACATTCTGCTTAAATGGGTACACAGAAATAACAATATAAAAATACTTAGCTGTTATTGAATGTGTAATATTGTTTCTATATGTGATTAAACACTAATGTGTTTTACTGTATTTTACCTTATTTAATTTGTTGATATTTTATATGTCTATTTGTTTCGTTCATCTGTTTGACTTATTACTACACACAGTAATAAATATTGTTTATTGTTTATTTATATGTTTTATTTTCTGACCTGGTGTAAGTTATTCTGATCTAATCTCATTAACAACAAGAATAAGACGTATTTCACTCATAAATTTTGGCTTTTGACTTGATTAAAATATATAGAGCTGTTGTGATAAGTAAGAACAAAAAGTAAGTATAACTCTCTCTTTCTAGTTTTTCTAATAAAAGTGTTTAATTTAAAATTTTAACCAGAACATCTACCGGTTTACTCAATATTACTGCATCTTATCTTACGTCCCTTATATCTTTCTTATCTTAACTTTATCTATAACATCTAATACATTATTTTATCCAACATCTATATTTAATATTTTTTCCATCTGGGTTTCTTATATTTCCCCATCCTTATGATAAAAAAATAAGTGGCGCCCATTTACCTCCCCTTTTTTCCATCATTTCTCTCATTTTCTCTTTAGTCCCTTTTAAATTCTTTTATCTTTTCTTTTTTCTAGTAAATATATTCCCGTATATCTTTCCAATACAATATCATCTAGCTCGTTCGAATCCACGCTCGCTCTCCTCCTACCCCCTGAGTGCCGTTCGCATTGGTTAACCTCGAGCCTTTTAACATCTTGAGAAAAAAGCGGTTACACTTAATGACGCCCACAACGTGGGGCCCGATGATAAAATCCCTATTTTCCCGACAATAAAATTACACACTTTTAATATCGACAATTTTCGTTACTTTTTCTTATCACAATGGCCAATTTCGAAGTAAATTTCTTAACTGCGGTTGAAATTATTTAAGTACCTAAGATCAGAAGAACAGCCACCACCAGGAAAATAGAGGATAAAAAAAAGTCCTCAAAAGAATGTTAACTAAAGAAACAAATGGTACAGTAACATCAGTAAATATTTTTTTCGTCTATCTTTTTCGTATCGTTAACAAACATAAATTAAAAGACTGGCTTTAACATGGAACTAACTATGTCGGTATATCTTTGCTTTCGACCATTTTCTTTTTCATTCCTTTATCGATGGTTTCGTAGTTTTTCTAGAAGAAAAAATTTTTTTTTGTTTTTTCTACTCTATAGGAACTTAATGCCAAAAATTCGGGAGCAAATAGAAGAGGTCAAAATAATGTTACAAGTTCAAATAAATTTTTGTCATACGAGCCTTCGTATCCGAGTTATAGACCTCTAAAGTTTCGAAATAAAAACCTTTGTTTTGTCATAATTTCTAAACTATACATTGGAATACTATAAAATTCCAGTGACGGATTGCATACATCCATGTCCTGTGTTTGACGGTATAAATGAATCTACATTACGTACAGATAAGCAGAGACGGCTTGTGCCCATTGGTTAATAATCCGTAATTTTAATAGAAACCATCTGAATAATATTTAAATTTCAAAAATAAATTTTCCAATCTATTTACTAATGAAAATGTACTCTTGTTTGAACTCGATAAAATTAAGGGATTAGGAGAAATTTGAACTTTTATATCTGATCGCCATATTTTGTAAAGACAGACATTCTGAAGAGAACTATCAATAATTGTCACAACTTATAATTAAAAATTCCTTAAGATAGTATTTAAACGCAATAAAACAATTGCTTTGCAGTTTTAGTTTTAGTTCAAGCGTTTAAAGTCTGACCATGGGACTGGCTTAAGAAAAAGTAACTCGGAAACGAAGGCTCGTATGACAAAAATTTATTTGAACTTCTAACATTATTTTGACCTCTTCTATTTGCTCCCGAATTTTTGGCATTAAGTTCCTGGACACCCTGTATCGTATTTTACCTAAAGGAAAAATAATCTTTATTTTTCTATATTTTTTTGTATTTTATCTAAAGGAAAATTTTTTATTTTTCTACTCCATATCGTATTTTACCTAAAGGAAAAATAATTTTTATTTTTCTATATTTTTTGATTTTATCTAAGGGAAATTTTTTTTCTACTCCATATCGTATTTTACCTAAAGGAAAAATAATTTTTATTTTTCTATAATTTTTTCGTATTTTATCTGAAGAAAAATTTTCTTAATTTTCCACTCTCTATCGTATTTTTTCTACAGAAAAATAATTTCCATTTTTCTACTTTTCTTATATTTCATCTATAGGAAAATCTATTTTATTTTTCTTTATCTTTTTCGTATAATATCTAAAGGAAAATTTTCTTCATTTTCCTATTCTCTACCGTATTTTATCTAAAGGGAAATATTTTTCATTTCTCTAATTTTTCTGCATCTTATACTAGGAGAAATAACGCTTCGTTAAATTTTTGTTTACCGTTTACCATCTATCTCTATCCATCTACTTAACCAATGTTTCTCTGTACGGTTATAAAAAAGGAGTCCGCATGACAAATATCTCTGTATTGTCCCAGCGTGGAAGATTTGTTTTTTACTTGAACTGTCGTACCGTTGTATTTTTTTTCTATAAGAGAACATACAAATCACTTACCTATCGTTTATCGTACCGAGGATTCACATTAAGGATTCCAGACAGCGTTTCCTTTATGCTTCCTGGGTTTTATACGTAACAACAGCATGACCGCCATTGTTATCGTATATCTACCGTTCAAGTGTACTAACACTTGAAATTATCTTACCGTAAGTGAATACTTATTTCACTTAACTATCGTTTATCTACCGCTCAAGTGAATCATCACTTGATATAAGTGAAAACATATTTCACTTAACTACCGTTTACCAGCTCAAGTGTATTAACACTTGAAATTATCTTTTGTAAGTAAGAACACACTTCACTTAACTACCGTACCTTTCAGTAAAAACTATCATCATTGTTTATATGTCTCGTTATCTCCCCTAGTTTCTTCATTAAGCTTTAAATTGACACTCCAAAGCCTTATGTCTCTGATTCCGAGGATTCTTCTGAAGATGAACTCTCCGAATAGGAACTAATGTTTCTTTGTTTTCTCAGAATTATCCGTATAAGCATTTCTTTTCCATTTTCTTTTTCTCGACCTCTCCGTTTCTCAACATCTCACCCTAACTCAGCTGTAAATATGTTTCGTTATCTCCTCCCCGTTTGGGAGGCGGGAATATAAAGAATACCCCCAAAGTGTTAAACTGCTTGTCGTAAGAGGCGACTAAATGGAACCCCTTTCCCTTTTCTTTTTCGTTCAAACCCCATACTTCTCGTTCATCTCCTCCCCGTTTAGGAGGCGGGATTATGTAGAATACCCCCAAAGCGATAAACTGCTTGTCGTAAGAGGCGACTAAGTGCAACCTTTTCCCTTTTCTCTTTTGTTCAATTTCCTTATGTCTTGTTAACTTCCTTAGCTATATGTTTCTCTATGTCCAACTTTTATTTTTCGTTTAAGTGTATTAAGACTTATACTTATCGTCTTGAAGGAGAAAGTTTACTTCCCCCTTAATTATCGTTTATCTATCGTTTAAGTGTATTACCACTTGAACATTTCATCTCGAAAGGGAAAATACTTTTCTCTTACCTACCGTTTACCTACCTAATAAGTACCTTAACACTTATCTCTATCGTCTCGAAAGTAGAATTTACTTTCCCTCATTTACCGTCCATTTACCTAATAAGTGTAATAACACTTGTTTTTATCGTACCGAAGGAGAAAATATGTTTCTCGTAACTACCGTTTACCTACCTTATGAGTGTTTTAACACTTGTATTTTTTTTCTTGAAGGAAAAAATAGTTTTTCCTTTATCTACCGTTAACCTACCGTATAAGTGCGTCTGCACTTGTAAATTAATTATTGTATCGTTCAGTAATATCTATTACTGTTTTATGTTTAGAAAACATTTTTTTATTACCTTTTATCTCTCGTTCATCATCCATAAACTACTTGTTATCTTTGATATGGATATAAGACGGTTATCGTACATTAGTGGAAGACACATGAAAATTTTTTTTTTCGAAAATTTTTTTTGAAATTTTTTTTGAATTTTTTTTAAAATTTTTTTTTGTTCTTTCATGCATTTTTATACCTGTACATTTCATGGTTTAAAGAACTTGGATCCGCCACATGACTACTATTGGAATCACTTTACTTTTTTTGACTAACAAAATTCAATCTTAACTACTTCTTCTGGAATTTTATTTTGACCTTGCAATTTGTCACGAGAGATAAGCCTAGGAAAGCCGTAGCGAATTCTTTCCGGTAGTGGGTCTGTTGAGATTGTAAGGAAGACAGATAAAATTTCTTTCTCCTCTCTTTTTTTTCCTCTATTACTTACTCTATTTTTTTTCTAACTAGGATTGAAGACTGTTAGGATAATTTGGTTTTAAGATTTATTAGATTCCTGTTAATGTCTTAGTGTGATCTATTACCTTAAGATTTTTTAATTTGATGTTCTCAATGAGAACTATATTTTAAGAATTACTGTTTTCTTCTCTTCCTTACTGCATATTTGGTGATATCCTTAATATCAACCAAGCAGGACGGAACTTTTCCAAACATCTTTTCAGATGTTAACGTATCACGTATTTACCTTGACTGTCGGATCTAATGGAGCCGGTAGGCTTATTAGATTCCTAATTATAACTATCGTCCGTGTTTCTTTTTTCCTTTTCAAAATTATTATTAACAGTTTGGTTTAAATTCAGCTTTTTTCTTTATAGGAGTTCCTAAAAAGGGAAATACGCGTTGTGCCTCCTATGGGAAATTTTACTTATGGGAACATAGCATTCTTTACCTTCTTTCTTGTGTGTGTGAATGTAGCGTGTGTCCTGACATCTTATGTCAAGGGCAATATAAATACTTTTTTTGTCGATTTGCATTAAAGATACCACTTAGTGCTGCCCGTCTAGGCCGAGCTGTACACTTTTTTGTTTCCGTGCAGAAACTTCGGAGTAGACCTGTTCCCGATCACTTTGTGATCTTCCGGTTGGCCGGTACCGTTTATAAAAATCTGGTCACTTAGTATCAAAGATCTACAGATCTGATACATTTTACCTACCTTGTGGTTCTTCAAACTCTCGTGTAGTTTCACTTGTATATTAATGCACTAAAGAATAGTGTGAATATTATATCACATTCAATAACTGACACTAATACCCCAATTCTACCTAGATAGTTGTCGTTCTCGTTAAGATCGCTTTTCTACATCTTGATGTTCACTACCTTTATCAGCTTCAGTTTTTTAAACACACTACTGTTGTTCCAACCATAGCTTACCTTTCTTTAAAAACTGTTTTCTACCCAGTTTTTTCTCTTCGGAAGGGGCTGTGTAGCATGTCCAAAAAACTCTAGGCAGCAGATTTTTATTTTTTTTATTTTTTATTATTTTTTCTTACCCAAGCCGACCCTGATCATATTACCTTCCAGAAAATTCTCGGCTTTAACGGTTTAACCGTCAAAACTATCGATTTTTTTAGACCGACCAGTCAAATCGGTTGAATAAGATCATGTGGCGCAAGAGGGGTGGTTTGAAGCGACGCGGCTTAATTTTTACCGCGATTTTAGAATTCAGTCTAGGTTGGGTTGCTGTGCTGATAAGTCGTTATGTACAACCCTTAGACTCAAGTACCGGCATATTTCCTTTAGATTTGCAAAGAATTACTTGCGATTTAGTGTTTCTAATAAAGTTAAAGTCAGTGAGTGAGTGTAGAACCTCTCTGATGAAAAATCTGTCTTGTATTACCGAAGAATCACCAGATTCTACTGTACCGTATAAATTGGGTGTGGCCCCATTTAGATCTCCTATCTAGGAAACAAACTGTAAGTCTTTTAATATAATTACTATCTCTTAACTACCAGAAAGGTTGGGATACCATTTTTTTTCTTTGGCACAAAAACTTAATTGTGACCCACCTGAATAATATCTAAGTGTGTGTAATTAACGTAAGAAGTGCTAATCGAATCCACAGTGAAACCGGTTTTTATAAAAAACCCGGTACCTTATCGACAGACTCCTAAAGTGTGCAAATTTCGAAACAGTTCGTCGCATACATACATGTTTCAGTTATCAGTGAAAGCGTTCCGCAGAGCCTGAGTAAATATTTTTGTAACACATTTATAGTAAATTTTTGGTTTCTTAATGTTTATCTAAATTTAATTGTTTTATTATAAATTATTATATGGTACCCCCAATTTTTTACTCGAGTAAAACATCTTTTAAGCTAAAAGTGATTTACAATTTTTTATTAACGGTTGATACTTTTCAATTTCTTTTTAACATCACATTCTGCTTAAATGGGTACACAGAAATAACAATATAAAAATACTTAGCTGTTATTGAATGTGTAATATTGTTTCTATATGTGATTAAACACTAATGTGTTTTACTGTATTTTACCTTATTTAATTTGTTGATATTTTATATGTCTATTTGTTTCGTTCATCTGTTTGACTTATTACTACACACAGTAATAAATATTGTTTATTGTTTATTTATATGTTTTATTTTCTGACCTGGTGTAAGTTATTCTGATCTAATCTCATTAACAACAAGAATAAGACGTATTTCACTCATAAATTTTGGCTTTTGACTTGATTAAAATATATAGAGCTGTTGTGATAAGTAAGAACAAAAAGTAAGTATAACTCTCTCTTTCTAGTTTTTCTAATAAAAGTGTTTAATTTAAAATTTTAACCAGAACATCTACCGGTTTACTCAATATTACTGCATCTTATCTTACGTCCCTTATATCTTTCTTATCTTAACTTTATCTATAACATCTAATACATTATTTTATCCAACATCTATATTTAATATTTTTTCCATCTGGGTTTCTTATATTTCCCCATCCTTATGATAAAAAAATAAGTGGCGCCCATTTACCTCCCCTTTTTTCCATCATTTCTCTCATTTTCTCTTTAGTCCCTTTTAAATTCTTTTATCTTTTCTTTTTTCTAGTAAATATATTCCCGTATATCTTTCCAATACAATATCATCTAGCTCGTTCGAATCCACGCTCGCTCTCCTCCTACCCCCTGAGTGCCGTTCGCATTGGTTAACCTCGGTAAAACGAGCCTTTTAACATCTTGAGAAAAAAGAGGTTACAAATCGCGTTTATAAATGACATAGAAAATTCAATTGTTTTTTCAAAATCAAATTCACTTCATAGCTCAATTTTATCTAGCCAAGAAATCTCAGAAATGATTAGTCACTTAAATGAAATTTATGGAGAAAAACAAATACCCAAATTTAATAATATTTTAACCTATTCTTAGGAACTCAAGTAACATTCTCAAAATCTAAGTTAATATTTGCCGTACATGTTCCAATCCTTAAACCAAATTCCCTAGAATTTTATCACATTTATCCCATTATACAAAACCATAAATTATTTACACCTACTTATCCATATCTGGCACGAGAAGAAACCAATTCGCAACCACAAAAAGAAGAATATCCCACACTGGAAGATGTATATTACTGCCATGAAACCCTTCTAAAAAAAGATACATGTACAGTACAAATTCTTGATGGCCACATCCCAAAAAACTGCTATATCAACAAAGTAAATATTCAAGAATCAATAATAGAGCAAATAACTGTAAATGAAATACTCGTAATACCATCCAAACATGAGAAAGTTCTATCAAAGTGCAAAACTAATCAACTTCTAGAAATTTCGTCCGCGACGCTACTGAGAATTCCAAGAGAGTGCGAAATATCAATCAATGAATTAAAGTTTATTAACAATCCGAGTATTCAACAACAAGGGAAACCATTAATATTACCAAAATTTAACGATGATATGTTTCCAGAAGTTCAACAAACATATCAAGCTGCTAACATTACCAAAATTGATTTTGAAGAACTATATGAAATTAACAAAATTGCAAAACAATTAACGCCTATCAAAGAGATAACGTATAATCAAACACCTATGATTGCCACTCTTTTTGGAATATTGATCGCAGGTGCCATTCTGATGATTATATTAATTCTCACCATTCGTCACCAAAAGAGGAAAAACAAGAAAAGCTGTAGGAAAGGAAAAATTAAGAAAATGGACCAACATCAGTCTACAAGCGGACCACCCAAAAATATCTCCGATATTTTTGGTTCTTAAGGAGGGAAGAGTTATATGACCATAATTTAATACGTAGCTTTTTAATTCCAGGAATTTAATAATGTAATCTAATCATTTTTAATACTTTTATATTTTTCTTTATTTTTATATAAAATATATAATTCACTTCTACTTTAGCTTCCAAACTTAAAAGATCATTTTGTATTTCAATTAAATAAAGTATTTTTATTATTTTTTAAAAAACGTTTCTTTTGTAAACAATTTATAATTCTGCGAGGATATTTCGCGATGATTCAAACCCAAAGAACGATGAGATTAATATAAAAACTTTTTTACAAATAAATTGAACCACCGAAGAAACTGAAAAGCGTTAATTAATATATAGTTTTTATTTAACCTTAATAAGTATGTTATTAAAATAATCTAATTTTAAGTCGGCACTAAACATAAAACGCGCAGCCCGACACTCCGTTTTGTCAGGCGTTAATTTGATTTGATTATTTTTCTTTAAATTTAGGAAGATTTAAATTTAAAGTAATTAACGACATCCAATATTTTACCTTGAGAGTCAGCAACAACCTGAACAATCAAGGAAAAGTAGCCTTTTCTATTCCTAAAATTCCTAGTTCTGCAATTAATTGCAGTACAAATTTTACACCGTCTTTATTTAGCCGAAACTGTTGCTGAAAAGAATGATAGTCCAAAGAATTAAAATAAACCACATGTCGATAACGATTTCTTACATTGTATCCCCGATTTTCAAGTGCATCAATATCAGCATTATCGTGCAAATCGTTATATCTTCAAATATATCCATGGTACTATTTTAGATTTCACTTTTTTAAGGTTATAAACTCTCTGTTAAACAGTTATCAGGCACTTTGTAGGTCAGTTAAATTAAACCGCCCAGTAGGGTTGTTACCGACCAGTTTTAACTTACCAACGGGTGAAGAAACACTAGTTTAGAGTTAACTATCTGTTCGGTAGTATTACCGGGTACTTTATCTAAGGGTGAAGAAACCGGCCCTTGTAATCTTTGTTCAATGATTGTTTGGCGCCGACCCAAACTCCATTCAGCAAAAAGTAGACAATATAGAGAAATAATAATACTTTAAAAAGTTTTGCATTTTTTTTTTTGTTAGACCGGGTACTTCTGGGACTACCCTCGTATATTGACCAAAATTATATAGACATGTAAGCAAACGTACATTAAGCATCCAACGGACAGGAACATAGGATGATCAAGAAGTAAAACAGTTACAACATCCATTACAAGATTACTAATATTAACAGCTTTTTATATACTAATATATTTCGATAACCTAATGGGTATTTCAAGGTTAATTTTATTTCTACTTACCTGTTCTCTTTTCAGCATCTCTAAATGTTAGTTCTTCTAATACCACACCCTGACTGCGTCCTTTGACATTCACTGCAAATACAACAATTCTGAAAGTAACATCCGGTTCTAAATTATCCAAGAAAAAATATGGTTCTGTGACAGAAGTTATATTGAACCTTGGTAAAGCTGAGCTGGAAGTGTATAGTTCAAGAATAAAGTGTTGTGGAAGGCCACCGTCAAATCCAGAAAGACAATAGACTTCCACTGAACTACTGGTTTGATTTGATAACGAACAGTTCTTGACTGGAAACGGTTTTCCTAAAAAATAAAATGATTATTTAATCTTAATATATGTTGTAGATTTAAGTGATTGTTACGTTCATATCACAGTTACTAAGTTTTTTTTTTGTTATATAGTTGTCAGTCAGACATTTTTTGTTTTGTAGAAATAAAAAGTCAATCAGATAAAAAATTCTTTAATTTTGGAATCGTTCTTCGGATCCAGATACTTATCGATATATTTTAGGTAAGCAACACTTAATGGTCCTTCGTCCTACAGAACTAGCAGTATGGAAAACGCTAAGTTCGCTGTATCCGACATCCACCCTCTTAGACGCAGTGAAAGGCAAAGATTGAAGAGACAAGCAGAAATACAAAAGGAAGGGAACGCCGCAGATGTGCCAACCCGATCCAATGACATACCTGCAGCCTTCAATCAGACTATAGACCGCCTTGCACTGGTTGAATCGGAAGATACAGCTAAACCAGTTTTAGTAACTCCATCAGTTAAGACGAAAAGTAAGAAAAGCGCGAATACCAAGTGCAGTCAAGCATCGAAAGTAAGAATGATGGAGATCGAAACTGAAATTAAGAAAAAACAACTGGAACAGGAAATGTTAGACCTAGAACTGGCATTGCAAATTGCACAGTTGGAAGACAGTTGTGACGAAAGTGAATCGGATGGACAGCAGACATCGATACATGAGTCAGTGAAGCCCGACATTTCCAATTGGGTAAATGGACAAACTCCTTGGAAAAAACCTTCAAATGACAGGTATTCATTATAGACAGTTCAAAGTTCATCTAAACCTATTAAAGATTCTTCTAATAATATGACCCTACCGGAAATAACTCAAATTTTAGCACGACAATCTATTCCTAAAGGTTTACCTGACTTTGATGGTAATCCTATTGACTTTCCAAATTTTATTCAACAATTTAGAAATTCGACAGCAATTTGCGGGTTTACAAATCCAGAAAACCAATGTAGATTATTAAAATGCTTAAAAGGTCAAGCAAAAAAGGTTTGTGAGACACTACTTATTTTGCCAGAAAACGTAAATAAGGTAATTGAATTACTAGAATTTCGTTTTGGTAGACCAGAACATATCATTTCAATGCTAATTTCAAAATTACAAAAAATGTATCCTATTAAAAGTGACCAGATAGATCAATTGATAGATTTTAGTGATGAAGTTAAAAATTGTGTAGCTACTATTGTTGCATTGAAAGAAGAAGACCATTTACGTAATCCTATGCTTCTAAATGAGCTTGTCGACAAGCTACCAATTCATTATAAAATTTCTTGGACTGAACATTTGTCTAAAGAAAATCCTAATAACCTAATCATTACAAAATCAGATAAAGGTAACTTAACAGTAATTTTAAAAAAAGAAGATTATAAATCTAAGGTAAATGATTTCATAATGTCAAGTAGTGTCAAAATTTTAAAAAATGATCCAACTCAAAAATTTTCAAACCAGATAAGAGAACATGTAAATGATTCAAACTGTTTATTTAATGATTATGACAAAAAATACTTGGTCAATAAAAATCCTCAGTGTCCAGAATTATATGGAACTATCAAATTACACAAAGAATTAAAACTGATCAGACCTCTAGTTTCATATGTTAACACTCCTAATACTAAGGTAGCTAAAAAATTAAATACTATTCTAAAAAATTATGGTTATAAATCTAAATATTCAGTAGAAAATTCATTAGAATTAATAAAGAAATTAAATAAATGTAAATTTAAAAATAATACTAAATTAGTATCATTTGATATAACTAATATGTTCTCTAAAATACCTCCTAAAGAATGTATAGTTCTGGTTAAAAAATTTTTAGATGAAAGAAATATCCATCCAAATATAATATCAGATATAATTGACCTCTTTAATATATGCATTAATCAAAATTATTTTACTTTTGATAACAAAATATATATTCAAAATGAGGGTCTTCCAATGGGAAGTCCTATTTCTCCAATTTTAGCAAATATTTTTATGGATAATTTAGAAAACATAATCTTTAATTCCAGTTATAAAAATAATATTATATTTTGGTATAGATATGTTGATGATGTATTAGCAGGATTTATAGGTAGCGAACGACAGTTAGATATATTTTTTAATTACATTAATACTTTACATCCTGAAATTAAATTTACTTTAGAAATTGAAGAAAATAATTCAATTAATTTTCTTGATTTAAATATTAAAAAAGTTAATAATTTACTAAATTATTTAATATACAGAAAACCAACACAAACAGATGTAACCATACCATAATATAATTCAAATCATCCTATAACACATAAATTAGCAGCTTATAATTCTATGATACATAGAGCATTTTCAATTCCAATGGACAAAATTAACTTTGATAAAGAAATTAATATAATAAAACAAATAGCTACATCTAATGGCTATCCAATTTATTTAATAAATAAATTAATTAATAAAAAAGAACAAAAAATATCACTACAACTAATATTTCCTAAAAAAACTAAAGATATTAAAAGTTATAAAAATATTACATACTGTGGAAGTATTTCAAATACAATTTCAAAAATAATATCTTCGGCAACATTAACATTAATGTCATTTAAAACACTAAATAATGTTGGTACAAAATTATTAAATGTAAAAACAAAATTACCCAATTTAAAAAAAATCTGGTGTTTACAAAATTAATTGTCCAAAATGTAATGCGATATATATAGGTCAAACACAAAGAAAATTTGAAATAAGATTTAATGAACACTTAAGAGCATATAGATTAAAACAACCAGATAAGTCAAATGATGCAAAACACCTACTTGAACATCCAACCTCACTCTTACACAACAATGACATCCAAATTCTACACATTTGTAATAAAAAACAAAATTTAGATTTTCTTGAAGAACTTGAAATAAAAAGACATCTAGCAGATCCACAATTATTTAAAGTTGTTAATGAACAAATAAATCTTGAAAATTCTCCACTATTAAACTGTTTACTTTGATTGAGTCTTCATTTTATACATAAATAAGATATAATTGTAATACAAATATATTAAGTTATTGTAAAGATCAGCAGATATAGTTTTTTTCCTGGTTTTTCTATATCATTGCACAGTTATACTGATCTTAGAGGGAGATACATCCAGGATAATCCCTTAGGGCTAATAACATCTAGGCTTTAATATTGTTATATCTTATTACTTCCATACTTAATCTAGCCTTAATATTACCTATTCAACATCAGATAGTTAGCTATAAACAAAATATAACTTTATATGTCAATCTGACGATGCTTAAATGCGAAACATATGTCATTTTTTAAAATACATTTAAAGTGAAAGTTTTATATAAAAAACTAACGTTTTTTATTATTTTTATTATTCCCAATAAAAATGAACTTTCAAGTAGTAAGGGTCGATACAATTAATTTAATAATAAAAGTGTTCTCTTAAAAGTTATCCCTGTTGTTGTATCTCATAACGATATTGAAATTGAGACTTTTGCTCTGTTAGACGATGCTTCTACTATAACTTTAATAGATGACAATTTTGCTAATTGAGATACAGGAAGCAGAAATACTTCTGTTTAGAAAAGTTCAGTTTGATTCTTTTCCTGAAGAACTAAAATTATTGACAAAAGGCATAGCATTGAACACATCTAGTAGACTTTATTCGTTATCGTGTGTATATTCGAATGACTTAATTAAACTTGGTGGAAGGTTACAAAAATGTTCCGTTCTTCCTACCAACAATCCCATAATTTTAGATCCATCCCACAGAATTACAAAACTGTTAATTCAAAAGTTTCATGAAGATGTTCATCATCATGGACAAGAAACAGTCATAAATAATTTAAGACAACAATTTTGGATTCTTAAAATCAGACAGACAGTAAAAAATGTTATTTACAATTGTCAGCATTGCAAAAATAGGAAAGCAAATCCACAAATTCCCATAATGGGACAACTTCCAGAATGCCGAATACATCCTACTGTCAGACCTTTTATTAAGACAGGGGTTGACTACTTTGGACCTCTGGAAGTGACTGTTAAGAAATCACATGAAAAGAGATATGGTGTTATCTTTACGTGTATGGTGACCAGAGCAGTTTACATTGCATTAGCGCATGACTTATCTACTAGTGAATTTATTAACGTTTTAAGACAGTTTGGTTGCAGGAGAGGTTTTCCTAAAGAGATATATAGTGACAACGGATCTAACTTTCGTGGCGCAGAAAGAGAACTTGCGAACGCACTTACTAATTTAGAACAAAGTGACATTAAGCAATTTTGCTCAATACATAAAACCAAGTGGTTTTTTAATCCACCACTTGCGGCACACATGGGAGGGTGTTGGGAGCGATTAATCCAAAGTATTAAAAGGGTGCTCCGCGAAATTTTGAACTGTCGGTATCCTAGAGAAAGTATTTTATTGACATTACTAGTAGAATGTGAAAATGTAATAAATTCAAGGCCATTGACTCATATATCAATAGACCATGAAGACGCAGATGCTCTTACTCCAAATCACTTCCTGATAGGACCCTCTTTTAATGCACAACCTTGCATAGATTCTGATGATAGAGATTTGAATTTGATGTCGTGTTGGCGAGCAGCTTAAAAATTAGCAGATCAGTTCTGGAATCGTTGGACAAATAAATGTTTGCCTACGTTGATCAAGAGGACAAAGTGGTATCAAGAGAAGAAGAGTATATGTATAGATGATATTGTAATTCTAGTTGATCCCATGAGTCCTAGGAATTGCTGGCAGAAAGGAATGGTAATTAAACTATATCCGGCCAAAGATGGAAGAGTTAGAATGGTAGACATATGCAATGCAGTTGGAACGATTTTGCGAAGACCAGTATCTAGACTGATAGTGCTCGACGTAAGGAAGTAATTGCCGGTCGCAATTACTGGGGGAAGAATGTTGTAGATTTAAGTGATTGTTACGTTCATATCACAGTTACTAAGTTTTTTTTTTTGTTATATAGTTGTCAGTCAGACATTTTTTGTTTTGTAGAAATAAAAAGTCAATCAGATAAAAAATTCTTTAATTTTGGAATCGTTCTTCGGATCCAGATACTTATCTATATATTTTAGGTAAGCAACAATATACACTATTAATATAAAGACGATAAAAATATTGTATTAATAAGTGGATTAGAAACAAAAGAGGTGTTATTTTTATCTTAAGCAAAAATGACAGCTGTTTTTTTTTTATTTCAAAGCGACAATAATCTTCTGACGCGCGTTATTCTTATCTGACCCTTAGAAATCCTACTTATCATAACTTTTTTATAAAACAATGCATCTGAACACAATCCAAGCAACTACTTAAATGAGGAAAAAATCTTTGCAACCATTTTCCACGTAATCTAGAAACATTTGAACATTGACCTAGTTTTGCAACGTCGTCGGCACAAAAAATAAATTGAGATAAGAAGGGAAAATAAGGGAAAATAATGAGGGCACTAACCCTTGATATCCACTATTATTACTATCTTGATGACAGCTTATTTCACGCAAGTATAACTTACGTTTACTGTAGGAATGTTACGTGTACTGTTTAAGAATTTAAATTGATGCATATAATTTCATTATTTTATTTACATATTATATGGTTAAAATTCCCATTACGGAAAATTTGATATTTACCTGCAGCAACAACTTGAAATAGACAAGGATCAATTTGATCTCCAACAGAATTAGAAGCCCAACATAACAGAGATCCATAATCTAATTCTGATACTGGGGTATATCTTAAAATACTAGTAGTACCATTACTCGTTTTCTGATATCTATCTGGAGTAACATCTAATGTTTCACCCGAGTTGTTAAATTTCCAACGGTAGGATCTTGCTGGTGGATCTGATTCTATTTCGCACACAATATCAACGCTTTCACCTCTGGATGCTCCAACTATTATTACTTTGTCTTGTTTACATGTGGGAGCATCTGTAACAAAGAAATTGTAACTAGAAAAAAAAAAAGGATAAATATTTTTTGGATACAAGCAGTTTTTCCAAAAACAATTTACATAAATAATTCAGAATTTGTAAACCATTTTTTTTTTCATTTTCACTAAGTAAACAGACTACAACGGTAATGACATATTAATTAATATGTAAATATTTACTGAATTAATTCTAAATAACAATGGCTGGTTTTTAGGAAGTACTATATTAGTAGATATGTTTATTATTAGATAGTGTGTTTTCATGTACTGCTCTGCTCACGTAAAATAACAAGGTTATTGATAATATTATTTGTAAAAACAGACGTATTTAAACCAGGAAATTCCGATGGAAGTATAGCTTTCTATACCTACTATCTTTGACAGAGATGTAAGCTGAAAAAATATTATTTTTAACTATATTTTTGGATAACAAAATTTACTAAATATAAAAATTTAAACACTAGTAATAAATTTTAAATAAATACTATTATAAATCTATATTTTGAATAAAACACTAATATATTGTAAAATACAATAGTATAAAATACCAATGTACTGTATACTCTACATTTAATAATATTTATTTATACACTACCATCATCATATCATATGTAATAACTATAGTCAAGAGCCGAATTAGTTGAGACTGAGATCAGTGGGAGTTGGACATGTTTCAAATCAAATTAAAAAACGTTTATTTATAAATTCTAAAATACATCTTATAGCAACAATAAAGTATAATTCTCATAAACGTTACGAAAAATCACAAAAGCATTTACAGACTTGTAGGTGATTACTTACATTAGAAACAGTCACATTTTGGTAAAAAATTATATAAAAAGTATAACTTTCCACTTAACTGTAATATAAATATTAAAATAAATATTACAATTAAATGTATATTTGTAACATTATTACACATTATCAGTTATTTTATCAATTTATTATCAAAATAAATTGAATATGACTCTTCATATTTACAGTAGCAGTAGCACTAAAGATTTGCAATCGGCAACAACGCTTTGTTACTATGATCGCCCTTTAGCGGCATGAGGACCCCCATAAAGTTGGCATACCCAAATTGGACAAATTTGTCGAAATTTAGGTCAAAATAAGGTGCTTTTTAGGTGTTATTTAGGTGCGCAAAACAAAAATTAGGTGCACAAACCGTTTTTGGAATATTCACGAAAAACCAAAGGACCGCCAATTTTTGATATCCTAGCAGACCTTTAATAAAAAAACACAAAAAACTAGGATTATAATATAATCTTCAAATTCAAAGCTAAAATCAAAAATTTAAAAGTAAAACGTATTAAAATTGAATATATTTATTGTGTATGGCAAAACGTCACATTTACTCTTGCACTTTGAACCAAAACGGACATCGGTAGTTTAAGAACAGTTAGAAATCGGTAAAATCACTACAGTCTAGAGTTACAGTTTTCAATTCAATTATCCAGCCTCACTTTGATTTCTGCTCTTCTGTTACCTATCTGTTTAATTTGAATCAATTAAATCAATTACAAAAATTGCAAAATCGAGGTATGAGAATTGTTCTTCGAACAAATCGATATACTCCAATTGAAAATATGCTGGAATCCCTAAAATGATTCTCAGTGTCTCAGAGATTGTATTATTTGCCAATGATTTTTATATATAAAATACTTCATAATTTATCATCATCCTATTTTTGTGAATTCACACAATTTAATGTTGATATCCATAACTATGCTACAAGAAATAATAATAATCTGTATATTTCAACTGCTAACAAAAAGTGCTCTATGAATTTTTTGTTTTTCAAAGGATTTTTAAGTTACAATAATTTACCTACTGCTATTAAAACTACCTAGTACTTCTTTGGGAGTTTTTAAACACCGGCTAGCTGACTTTGTAAAGAATATTAGATAAATAAAGTTAATAAATTACTATCTTCTGTGGTTCTGTTGTTAATATATTTTGTGTTTTTATTTTAAATATATTTTAGTGTAAAAGTTAATTTTTTTTAAATTATTTTGATATTGTTTGTATAATCTTTTTTTTGTTGTTCATATTTTATGTGTTTTTTATTTTATATATTTGTACTGTAGAATTTACTTATTTTTAAATGATTTTAATGCTGAACACTTTTACACATGTATATTTTATATTATTTTGTTTGTATATTAGGGTAACCTATTTTTAATTAAATTCTTCTTCTTCTTGATTGTATGAAAATCGGCTAGAAAAATGTATTGTTTTTAAAAAACCAAGCAAGGGGGTCCGTAGAAAAGAAGACCAGGTAAACGTTATAAAGACGTTTTACACGAAACACTTAAAACAGTCAACTTTGCAGGCAACTGGGATTTCAGGAGCAATTGGAGACACATGTTTTCGAACTTACATTCTTAACCCCGTCGTAGAGTATTTAGCAACACACTGTAACTTTTGAGTGGCCGCGTACCTAATTTCATCAAGATTATAGCCACAGGCGCATGCACATGCAATAATGAAATAGCGGATAACTTCAAACTCTGCATTGAGTTCCAGCAATTATACCTTCCTTAATTTTGTTAATTATCTCATAGTTCGGTCTTTGTCTAAATTCATTATCACTTATTTTTATTGGTCCTAATAGTGTTCTTAGTACTTTACTTTCCAGTATTCTTAAGTCCTTCTCGGTTTTTTTCATGCTAATGGTTTCGGCTTTTTCTTTCTTTTATTTCTGTTTCTTTTTCTTTATTGTGTGTTAGTAATATTACCAAGTAGGTACTTACACAGTTAAACTTCTTCAAATGTATATTCTCCTATTCTAATCTTGTATTTTCAAATTTTTTTTCAAATCTATTTCTCGAGGGGGTTTTTAGCCACTCTATTTATGTATATAATAGCATAATATAGAAATTAAGTATAACAAATCCGTTCGTGGGATACAGATTTACAGTTTAAATTAACAACTATAATAAGTATATATGTTAAAATCACTTAAGTCTTCTAAATAATCAATTTTCAATTTGTTGAACACCAATTGACAAACAACAGTTTACAAATTATATATATATATATATATATATATATATATATATATATATATATATATATATATATATATATATATATAAACTAACAGAGCGTTTTGTGACAGTCTAAAAATGTAAAAGATGATACATAACGTATCTAGTGCCATACTGTCAAAAGTAATAATTTCAGTTTTGAACTGAAATGCTGTCGGTTAGAAATTTCTAACACTTTAAAAGACACCTTGGATGCTGCGATATAAATAGATATAAATATCATTCAACCTATATGAGGGCAAAACCAAACTACAGACACGTGTTTCGCTCTCATTGTGAGCTCATATATATATATATATATAATATATATATATATATATATATATATATATATATAGAATAGAAAGTAGTCTTTGCTGACTAATTAAGAATTAAATCTAAATTGGATATTGGGTATGCAGCAAATAAATATGATAAGAGTACTCTTTTAAGATTCTTTATTCCAAGCTTTCGGCTAGTATTACAGCCATCATCAGGGAGCTACAATAATGTTATTTAATAGAGATATAATATAATATTACTGGTATTTTACTTACAACTTGTTGAGGTTATTAATTTAATGATGTTGTTGAATAAAAATTATTAAATGAAAACATTAAATTCACAGTTTTAAATTAATATAAAATATTAAAATTAGCACATTATTAATATTATAAATTATGTTGAATAAAAATTATTCAAAAAATAATGTCAAATTTGTCTTCAATATTAACATCAAATAATTTTTATTCAACATAATTTATAATATTAATAATGTGCTAATTTTAATATTTTATATTAATTTAAAACTGTGAATTTAATGTTTTCATTTAATAATTTTTATTCAACAACATCATTAAATTAATAACCTCAACAAGTTGTAAGTAAAATACCAGTAATATTATATTATATCTCTATTAAATAACATTATTGTAGCTCCCTGATGATGGCTGTAATACTAGCCGAAAGCTTGGAATAAAGAATCTTAAAAGAGTACTCTTATCATATTTATTTGCTGCATACCCAATATCCAATTTAGATTTAATATATATATATATATATATATATATATATATATATATATATATATATATATATATATATATATATATATATATATATATAATAAACAAAGTGCCAAGAAAACGCGTATTAATATAAACAAAGGGGGAAAATTATTGGGCATGTACGCAAAAAGTATCAACAAGGCCACGAGTAGGAATGGTAACCGCAGACATGCATGTTTCTGGCTCATTGGCCGTCATCAGTGCGGCATAACCAAGTAGGGTATTGCACTTGGCTAGCAAAAGTGTTGGGTACTTGGGAGCAAAGGATGTTGGGGAAACATGTGTAAAGAAACATAAAAACACAAAAACAACGAAAGCTCACACAGGAGTCCTATCGCCATTTTGTGCTTTCGGCCAGCCTTGTTGATCCTTTTTGCGTACATGCCCAATAATATATATATATATATATATATATATATATATATATATTTTAGTTTATGTTATCTGGGGTATAGGTTTGTGTAAATAAACAAATCTTCTATTTTTTGTAACTTGACGTTTCGTCCATTATACTGGACTTTTTTAAAAGTTTTTTATTATCTAAAAATACAATAAATATGGTTGAAACAAACAATAAACATTTGAGACATTACAAACATAGTTACAATAGTTAGGAACATTAAAATTATTTTACATATAGGTATACGCACCTTAAAATATTCTAAACATGGTTCGGTGTTTCGGATTTGTTTAAAAATAATTTCGATTGTCTCGTGAAGGAATGTTGGATTTTTTTTTTTTTTTTTTTTTTTTTTTTTTTTTTTTTTTTTTTTTTTTTTTTTTTTTTGGTATTCTTTTTCTGGGTAAGTATATTAATTTACAGTGTGATTTAACTTCTTTGGATTTCTAAATTAAATTAAAATATATTTGGCTTAAATTTTTGATGTCCTGCTTATCGTTTACAGAATTCTTTTCTTTTTTAATATGCATCATTTCTTTAATGGTGAGCTTGTGATAGTTTCTTTCTTGGGTTAGAATTTTTGTGTTTTTAAAATCAAATTTATGTTTGAGGTTTTTTTCGTGTTTGTGTAATGCTGTTGTTGCGTTTTTTGTATATTTATGGCCATTCAATCTATTATCCAAATATTGGGTTGTCATTCCAATGTATTTTTGTGGGCAATTGATGCAGGGTATCAAATATACTATGTTGGATGTTTTTTTATGTGGTACTCGACTCTTAAGTTTGGAGAAGACTGAAGAAAGATTGTTATAATTTTTATGACAAACTGTTATGTTGTGTTTCTTTAAGACATATGTGAGTTTTTCTGATAAGCTATTGGTGTAAGGCAGCGAAACGTATTTTTTTGGCGTATTGGTATTTATGTTGTTTTCTTTAAGTGCAGA
The DNA here is from genome assembly GCA_964028335.1 of Altica lythri. Classification (NCBI taxonomy): domain Eukaryota; kingdom Metazoa; phylum Arthropoda; class Insecta; order Coleoptera; family Chrysomelidae; genus Altica; species Altica lythri. The sequence continues at coordinate 51,148,683 of OZ034800.1, forward strand.
GTTGCTATTGTAAATTTTGTAGGTTCGTTGTTTTATTATTTTATTTACTATAGTTTTTGGGAAGTTATTGTCATTTAAAATCTTCTTTACTTTCATCAGGATTTCAGGGCGAAACTTTGGTGATGTTAATGTTAAGGCTCTATCTGTTAGCCTTATAATAACACTATTTTTTTGAGCGGTTGGATATAAGATATATATATATATATATATATATATATATATATATATATATATATATATATATATATATATATATATATATATAATACCGTAAATAATTTACAGAATAAAATTTGTTTGAAAATTATTATGAACGTTTCAAACACAAAATAATATACTTATATTTAAATATTGAAAATGGTGTAGAAAATATATGAATATTCATAGTGGCATATTAATATTCGAAATATTTATTGCATTTATTTCCGTTTTTGACTCATCAATAGGAGACATGCGAATACGATTTTATATCCGCTACAATATTATTCACAATACATGAATTTATATTTATTATAACATGAAATGAAAATGAGATATAAAAGTTATAAATAAACATAATGTTATTTATTGATAAATGTCTTGTAAGTAAATAAAAAATTTATCTTATAACAGCAACTAAATATTTACTTAGAACATAACATGTCGACTGATTTTCATTATAATGTTGCAATTTGTTCCCGTCATGGAGCTGACATTTTCATATAAGTCGAGCAAAGTGTATAAGCTTTTACTATATAGACGTCACCTATACGTTAAATGTTACATCAATATTTAATATTTCTTGCTCAAATGGCTTGAAAAAGCAAATATAGCTCTGGGAATAGATACAGGTTGTTACTGTAATAGATTTATTATAACGTTATGGAAAATAGATTAATATTCATATAGTTCAAAATTGTGTAGTAACTTTTATTTGTAACCAATATTACACGAACCACTCTTGGCACTCTTCGGAATTATCTTAATGGTCGAAACGACACATAAATTCAAACGCAATTGGAATCAGTTTGAAATAATCCAACTCTTTAGAACTCCAACGAGTTGCGAATACACTTACTGTAACGAAATGTGTAAGACAGTCAATACTAACGGATAGAAAGAGTTATTTCATTTTACCCACGACTCATAAGTAAATTGCGTATTTTTTAACCTATAACTCTCTCAGTAAGTGTCAAATTATTGAGGAGTTGTGTTATAGTTTCATTTACTAAACTAGTGGAGTAAGTTAATAGAAACCTGTATTATTATGTTGGTTACCTACAGTTTTCATTAAATTAAACTAACATTTGACATTTCTCAGACAGAACTGTCTGCGAAATCGAATATTTTTGACAACTTATGCCAAAATTTAAATTTTATATTTGTTATTTTTAATTTTATACAAAACCATTTGGTAAGTCGTAAGTAAAGCATAGTACTTCACTCGCGGAACAAATTGCATATTTAGCTCGTTTCTTTAGCCCATTCGCTCGCAAGCTCGCTCGTGGGCCAAACACACTCGCTGTAATATGCAATTTACTCCACTCGTAAAGTAATATACTATTACCATATAGGAAGCAGATCTAACAGCCCGTTTAGACTTAACGGTCCGGGTAGTTTATCGGAACTATAAAAATGTCGGATTGCTTAGTTTTAGTTTTAAACGATTCGACCGTGTATCGAGTTAGGAAATTTTACCGGATAAGGCCAAATTTACATCCGATGTTGCCGTGACACGTATTTCCTTGTTCCGAAATTTGTCTCAACATTTTTGTTCTTCCTTCTTTATTTTTTCTAAACTCTTCGACAAGGCTGTTTGTTTTTTTCTTTTTCACTTGTGATGTACCTTGAGTTTTGTTTGATGTGATTAAATGTCCTTGCAAGGGTTGTTGTAAAGAAGGTTCACACGATGACACCTGCGTTGATAAAGTTGGTCTTGAACACTTCTCTATTTACAAAGTACCTTGAGTTAGGTTTGGTGTGACTGAATGTTCTTCTTGTGAAACAGCGTTGCAATTAACACTTTGTAAAATTAAAAATGAAATTTAAAATAATAAGTATTCTGTATGTGTATTTTTGGACCTAAAAAGAGCCTCTGAAACAATTGATAGAAGTCTCCTACTCAATAAGTTGGTGCAATATGGTGTTAATGGTAAAGTATTTGATTGGTTTTGTAGCTATTTAAATAATCGGAAGCAGCAAGTAAGGTTTAATAGCTCATGTTCCTCAAAGATCTCTGTTGATTCAGGAGTTCCTCAAGGGAGTGTTCTAGGGCCCCTCTTGTTTATTCTATATCTTAATAATATACAATTATATGTAGATATTAGTAGTTGCCGAGTATCGCTCTCAGCAACACCTAGTTCCGCGAGTGATAGTGAGTGACAGTGCCACAGCGAGAAGTCGGAGAGAGGTTTTTGCGTGCATACCTACCCCCGCCAGGCTTTTCAGTGCCAAATAAGTATTAGTTTCATTTTATTTCACATACACACACAAATACATACAATACAGACACACAACAAACGAAAAACACAGGAAATCGGCTAGGGATTCCCCCAAACCGATTTCAACAGGACTCTAAACACAACATACACACAAAACACAACAAAAACAACCATATTTCCCCCAACCCCATGCTCGAGACTACAGAAGACATCGATTTGTTCGCCCTCCAACTTCAGAACGTAATTAAAACTGCTTCTGAACTTGCTATCCCCATTTCAACAAAAAATTCCGAATCTTCCAGACTTCCCCAACACATCTTGTCTATGATTAGACAAAAAAGACTCCTATATAGACGCTTCATCAAACTCACGATCCAGCCATCAAAACCGAATGGAACCGTCTCAATGCTCGGGTGAGGCTGTCGATCAACTCACACAAAGCCTCGCTTTGGAGACAGGTCACAGCAACGCTGGATTATCGATTCTGGAACAAATTTAAAATTCTAACAGGCCAAAAATACAAAACACATTCCCATCTTGAGGTAAACGGCCAATTTATCGAATCCCCTGAAGAAAAAGCCTCAATCTTCAAAAACCATTTACAGCAAAATCCAAATTTCGATCAACAATTCTTCCTAGAGACGGAGCACATTACTCGTTGCCTCCTTCATCAACAAACCCCTCCTCCTGATAATATTCCATTTCTTACCCCATTTACTGAGGAAGACATTCTCTCTGCCCCTGGTCCAGACTCAATTTCTAGGCGTACCTTAAAACAACTTCTTCCTTCAATTATGCCTTCTCTTACTCTTCTCTTCAACTCTTGTCTCGGCAAATCCTACTTCCCCACCATCATGTAGACCTCAAACACCATCTTAATTCCTAAACCTGGCAAAAATCACACAAACCCTCACAACTATAGACCAATCTCTCTGCTCAACGTCATAGGCAAACTCTTTGAACTTCTGCTCCTAAATAGAATCAGGGACTTTCTAGAAAACAACTCTATCATCCCCCCTTTTCAACATGGATTCAGACCAAACCACTCTACCCAAAACCCGATTCCAGAACTACAATCTGTCTCCACTTTAGCTCTAAATCAGAGAAAAGTTGTCTCTGCTATATTTATGGATGTCCAAAAGGCCTTCGGCAAGGTTTGGCACGCTGGCTTTATTAGAAAGCTAATTGACATCCAATTTCCCATCCAGGCCATAAAACTCATCCACTCATATCTTTCCAACAGAATTATTCAAGTCAAGGTTGGAAACGCAATCTCCGAGCCATTCTCCCCCCTTTCAGGAGTTCCTCAAGGATCAATTCTAGCTCCAACTCTATACACCATCTATGCCAGTGATATTCCTCCTCTGGAGAATATCCAGCTCTATGCTGATGACACGGCCTTGTACACCTCCGCATCGTCGACTGAAGCCCTTAATCGAAAAACTCAAAGACTGCTGGATCAGTTCTCCGACTGGTGCAGCAGATGGAGAGTAGCCCTAAATCCAAACAAAACCCAAACAATCATCTTCAGACATCCCAACCTCAGTCGACGAGAAAATCTCTTTTTCGACTATATCAACCTGTCACTTTGGGGGGAACGGCTCGTCCCTCAGGACCAGGTGACCTACCTGGGGGTTCGATTTACTCGAACACTCAGGTGGGATGCTGATGTTGAGCTTACACTCAACAAAATGAGAAGACGAGCGTTCCTCTTGGGTACTCTGGGCGGTAGAATCGGAAGAACTGACACTAAAACCCTTCTTCACACTTATAAAAACTTCATCAGACCTCTTGTCGATTACAAGGCTGTCCCATACTCCGCTATTCCACAGAGACTTCTTCATTCCATCCATGCCACAGAGAGAGCGATCTTACGGAAAGTGAAAAACCTACACTACCTCTATCCAAGCCACCTTGTCTACAATAACACCAATATACTGCCACTCCCCTCTCGTTTTCAGACGCTCCAACATCGACACGTCGCCCGGACTCTGCAGGGTACTAACATCGTTGCCCATACCCACTGGAATGGAGGACTTCGAAGAATATCCAGAGTACCGAAAAAGAAGATCCCCCTCCCCAACCTAAGACTCCTCCAATCCGCTGTAGACATGGACCTCCCTGAAGACCTACAAAATCTACTGGATGAAACCCCCCTTGCCTACAGATAGATGGTGCCTCCAATCCCACTTAGGACACGATAATTGAAAAAAAAATAGAAAAAATACAAAAAAAATACAAAAAACAAAAAATACAAAAAATAAAATAGAAAAAAAAAGAAATGGGCCCTTGGCGAAGGTTTCTGTGGTTCCCTTCGTCCTTGCCAAATGGAAGGGCTCCACGACGGAGGAGACACGCCACAGCGTCAATCTCCCAACCCCACATTGCACAACGTGGGTTACACTTATTCTCATTCATTCATTCATTCATATGTAGATATAGAGTTTATAAATTTGTTTGCAGATGATATGCTTATAATATGCACAGATACGGATTTGCAAGCAGTAGTTAGGAAAATTAATTTAATACTAAGTAGAATTAGTTTATATTTACAAAATAATAAACTAAAACTCAATGTTGCCAAAACCAAAGCTATGATCTGTACAAGTAAATACAAATATAGCAAAATTAAATTAAATGATATATCTCTAATGGTGAACAATGAAAATATTGAAATAGTTTCAAATTTTAAATATCTTGGTTTTTACATTAATAATATTTTATCCCTTGACTCTCATTTTAATTATATTTATAATAAAATTTCTAAAAAGTTATTCTTTTTTACTAGAATTTCTCACCACCTGTCAACTGAAACTAAGTTAACTGCATATAATACGATAATACAGCCTCATTTTGACTACTGTGCATCAATCTTATTTCTGTTTAATGATAATAAAACCAGCTAATTACAAAAGTTTCAAAACAGAGGTATAAGAACTATTTTAAAAACTAATCGTTACACACCTATCGTTTTAATGTTAACCTCACTTCAGTGGTTGAATGTTACGCAGCGGATCTTTCTGCGCACGATGGTGTTGGTATACAAAATTCTAAATAATCTTGCACCACCCTACTTTAGTAATTACATTCTTCAACATCGTGATATCCATGAGTACCCAACTAAAAACAACAATCTTTTATATCTCTGTAGAACCAATAGAGCTGGTACTAGAAACTCTCTCTTTTTTAGAGGCTTTCATAGTTTTAATCAACTTCCTGATCATATTAAAAATAGTAACTCTGTAAATAGCTTTAAAACCTGTCTTGTTAAATTCATTTATGAACAGCAGATGTAACGTTTATTTTTTTATTATTATTTTATATGTTGTAATTTTATGTATTTTATATGTTGAGGTTAATTGTCTTTTATCTTTTAAATTATTACTGTCTATTTTAAATTCTATTACTTATCATTTATTGTAATTTTTTAAATTAATATTTGTTATATTAGGGTTTCCTATTTCAAATAAAATTTCTTCTTCTTCTTCTTCTTGCGATGATTGTTGTAAAGAAGATTTACACGATGACATCTCCGTTGAAGAAGTTGATGCTAATTAACGTTTACGACGTTTATCTATTTGCAATTTCTCCCCTTCAAGAATATTTCCAACATTTAAACTAGAAATACACTCCCTTTCTTTAAAACTCTCATTTATAAATTGTAGCTTTTCATCATCATCTTTTGAAACAAAAGCAGCACTTCCCGTTTTTTTATTATTTTGATTTTTTATATAATTATCACGTAAATTATACCATTAATTTTTACATTCTTCAGCTGAAACAATATCATTGTTAGTTAATATAGAACTACTATTTTAGTATACACTGCTAGTCTGTTTTAGTTCAATCCTTTGTGAAGCTTAACAAACAGACCTCAAAATGTTATTCTAAAAAAATAGGAGTTGAATATTGACGGACGAAACCTATTAACATACAACAAAAAATGTAAAAGTGTCAACATGAATGAGTCAACGTCTTATAATAGTCGATAAAGGTAATGAAACAGTATTTGTTTATGACTTTTTTCTAAGAGACTACCGTAATGATATGAATTTGAAGGTTAAAGAAAAAATTACTAACTGATTTATCTGCCAAAATTGTCATTATCATAGAAAATGCACCATATATAATACATTGGACAACAAGGTATCTACAGGTAACTCTAAAAATGATGAAGTAAATAAATACTTGCAATATAGAAATTTTGAAATTTTACGTTTTACTGCGATCTGATAGAACTTTTTGAATCAGCTTAGAAAAAGTATGTTGGAGAAAGACATATAGAGTTTTTATTAGATCTATCGTGAACACCCATTATCTCTGGAATAGGATTGGAGCACCTTGTCGAGCCCTGCCCTCTTAATAAGACTTAATAGCCTTGACAGTGACCTCTCCGCATAACTTGGAGCAGCCGGTTTCTCCTCTTCCAGTACAATATACCGCGTGCTTGCAAGGCTTTCACATTGGCATAGGACATGAAATGCGGTTTCCTCCTCCTCTTAGCAGTATCGACATATGTCTTCATCTGCTAAGTTCAGCTGACTCATGTGTTTTTTAAGCCTACAATGTACTGTCAAGAGACTGACAATCATTCTGACATCGTTTCGCCTTTGTGATTACAGCTCTGCAGTAAATATCGCCGACTTTGGCTTGTTGCTTGCCCGGTGATTTTTACCACCACTCCTGGCCTTCTCTAGCCTCCATTTTTCAATGGCTGCCCATTAAACTCTAACTTTCAAGAAAATTTTTTGAAAAGTTATGACATTGAAAAAGAATTTATTTCAAAGAAATTCTGTGTTAAACTATATTATTATTAATTTACGAGATTTTAATTTTTATAGCTTTGTTTTGCAGTAAGAAATAGTATTTTGGTTACGGTATAATTTAATTTATTGTTAAAATTCATAATATATAAACAAACAAATGCATATTCATTTATCGCATTTTATCGAAGTTTTTGCTTTCTCAATATGAAATTTCTAGTAGAATCGAAGAAGAACAACGTGAACGAAGGTAAACAGAACCGATCCTCTTTCAGCCATCCGATACCCATATCAAAAACCAATAATGGCCAACAGTAATCCCGGCTTGAAACAAGATCAACAGAAATGTTCGAAAATCCAGGACTCATTCTTATTATAGCTAAAGTTCAATATTGGCTTAAAACCGGATCCGTTAATGGGTTGCCGCCAGTAAGCGACTGTTAGTATCATTATTATTATTATTATCAGTATAAATAACTTCTGGTGTTAGAATATTTTATACGAGGGAAGTTTAATAGAAAACAGTAGTTCTATCAACGATTTCTCAAATATTAAAAGATTTGCAAGTAAAAACAAACTAAATATTGCGTTAATAAGATCAACAATTAAGGCTATGACAAATAACTAGTTAATAATGATGGCATTATGGTAAAAATAATATTGTTGTATTTAACTCTATATATATATATATATATATATATATATATATATATATATATATATATATATATATATATACATATATACAAAACGGGAAAATTATTGGGCATGTACGCAAAAAGGATCAATAAGGCCACGAGTAGGAATGGTAACCGCAGACATGCATGTTTCTGGCTCATTAGCCGTCATCAGTGCGGCATAACCAAGTAGGGTATTGCACTTGGCTAGCAAAAGTGTTGGGTACTGATGACGGCTAATGAGCCAGAAACATGCATGTCTGCGGTTACCATTCCTACTCGTGGCCTTATTGATCCTTTTTGCGTACATGCCCAATAATTTTCCCGTTTTGTTTATATTAATACGCATTTTCTTGGCACCTTAAAAACACGAAGAATAATGAAAATTTTTTTAAAACATGTTTTATATAATTATAGTCAAAAATTTTTTGATAGATGTAAATTAGAAATCGGTTGTCACATTTAATTGTAAACTTTTTGATTGAAAAATTAAAAGTAAAAAGAGATAAAAAATAATTTTGAAAATAAAAAAAAATAATATTAAAGATTTACTGGTTAAATAGTTGTATCAAATAACTATATATATATATATTACTAAGATCTTTAATATCACTTTTTTTGTATTTATTTTATTAGAAGTATCGCTAATGTGTAACATTTCCAGAAAAACTCTTTTGTGATAGTTCCGTTCCCCATCAAGTATTTTTGCGTTATTAAAATCAATAATATGAGAAGTATTAATAGAGTGTTCAGCTAGGGCACAGGAATTTTTTTGTAATCTACAATCGCTTTTATGGGATGTTATTCTACCCTTAAGGTTCCTAGAAGTTTGACCTATATAGACATTATTACATTCACCTCATGGAATAGAATAAATTAAATTGGATTTATCTAAAAGCTTAACAGGAGTTTTAATTTTGCTAAAAATTTGATTTAATGTAATTAAGTTTTTTTGAGCTATTTTTATATTTTCATTTTTGAAAATGTTTAATAATTTTGGAGTTAGTTCTTCTATATTATCTATATAATATAAGGAGGCAAAAATAATATCTGGTTCTAAGATATTACTAACAATTTCTTCATTATTAGTTAAATTTTGGTTTCCTGTCTGAGAGTGTTGTGTATTTTGATTATTAGATAATCTTTGTAAAGATAAATTAGTGATTGCATTGTTAACGTTATTTAAAATATTGTTGTTATTATGGGTTGATAAAATATTAATTGAAGAAAAAAGTATTTTATTAATTAAATGCAAAGGATATTAAAACCTAACTATTTATGTATTGCTCTGAAATCGGTAGAGATATGCAAATGAAATTTGGAGGTTGTTAAAAGGTAGTTATTGCGCATTTGTTGAAATGCAATTAAAAACTTTATGTTCATCATTCGCGCGCATACGGGTAATGATCTCAATGTTTTTGAAGAAAAAAATGGTACGCCACTGAGATAATTCAAATTAAATATTATTTTGAAAATCCTAGTTTAATTTTTGCCAAAATATCCCACTTACCTTTTTGTTATACAAAAAAATAAAACATATTAACGCGCATTTTTCATTACTTTAATACATTATAAAGAACTGTCTAATAATACAATCACATTAAACCAGAACAATAATGTATTAAAGTAATGAAAAATGCGCGTTAAGGTGTTTTATTTTTTTGCATAAAAACGGCACCCCATACGACAAAAAGGTAAGAGGGATCTTTTGGCACAAATTAAACGAGGATTTCCAAAATGATTTTTAGTTTAAAATATCTTAGTGGCGTACCATCTTTTTCTTCAAAAACATTGAGATCATTACCCGTATGCGCGCCAATGATGAATATAAGATTTTTAATTGCATGTTAACAAATGCGCAATAACTACCTACCTCTTAACAACCACCAAATTTTATTTGCATATCTTTACCGGTTTCAGAGCAACACATAAATAGTTAGTTTTTAAGAAAAACTTTAACACCCGTATCTCGGAAACGAAGCATTTGCGGACAAAAGTTATATACAGCAAACTGTAATTATTTTTTCATGCAGAATCGCCCCCTGCAGTTTGTCGCACTTATTCACTAACACCCTGTATATATATATATATATATATATATATATATATATATATATATATATATATATATATATATATATATATATATATATATATATATATAATTTACTGGCAAAATCTGATTATATTTCAAATTTTTGAACTCATTGCAGTAAACGTATTTAAAACATAAAAGGGAAAATGTGTTCCATTATTCAACTTCTCGTATTTTATATTACCTCAAAATGATGTTCCTCTTATATACTAAGAAAATATTAACGTACAATTCTGGGGAATAGCTCTTGTTAAAATTTTTACGTCTGAAATTTTTTTACATAATTCACCAGACATTTTGGTTCTTACTTAATTTTAATAACATGCTCCATTTTTGGGCAAAGTATAATAATTCATTATTGTTTTATTCTTAGTAAACATTTTTTTCGTATTATATAATTAAAAAAGTTTAATAAAAAAAAACATGACTACATAGCGTTGCAACAAATAGTTAGTCTAAAATAGCGGTCATGGTTACCGAGTTTTGTATATATTTAAAACTATAAAAACATAAAACGAGCAGAGCGTTTGTGCCAGTCTTATATAACAAGATGTAAGAGATGATAAAAAACGTATCTAGTGCCGTGCTGTCAATAATAAATCCAGTTTAAAACTGGATTGGTGTTTGGTTAGATTTCCTTACTCAAGACACCGGTAGATGCTGCGGCATAAGTATAAGGTTATTAATCAGTTCAGACAAGGGAAAAACCAACTACAGACACCGTGTTTTGCTCTTTTTGGAGCTCATCAGTGTAGTTTAGGTTATGTCTCTTCAGTCACTAATGAAGAGACATCCCCTGTATGAATCGACCAAATCCTTATAGATGTAAACTTGCGAAAGTAGAAACCATTCGCAAGTGGCCCCATCTTTACTCCAAAAATGGTACTACCACAGTCGCTTTGCATCTTGAAAGTAACCTTCGGCAAGGTAAAATAACTTGACATATTTTGACGTTTAGTTGAAAACGTAAAATTTATTATAAAATGGATATTTAAAATGATGCATTTGATTGTGAATTAATGGAAGATGAAATTATACCAGATGAAATTGTTAAGGCGGCCAACAAAGCAAGGTTTGTCAAAAAAAAAATTAGTTAATAAAGAGTTCTTGTTATAAAAATGTAAACTAAATAATATGAAGTTTATGGTACAACAATACCCGTTTTAAAAAAAATATTGTACGTAATACGTCCCAAAAGTGGACTCGCAGGCTTGCAGGGCTCGCCTATGGCTCGCTCTGCAATTTGCCTACTCGTCCAGTAAAAGACCACTTTCAGGACTTGTTACGTAAACTACTATTATATAATTAAAGTGGTAGTAGTTTATTTGCACAAGTAAACCATGCGGCAAGCTTTTATTATCATATAAATTGTGTATAATGAGGTTATAAGTTGATAGTTAAAATTTAAAAAGAAAATTTTATTTTCTTCGTTTTTAAGCGTTTAAAACCTTTTTTATAAGTTTTTGTGCTTTTAATTTATTTTTAACAGTAAGTTATTTAGGTTTCTCCGTCTGTTCATGTCATTCAACGCATCATTGTTGCAAGGTCTTGCCATATTGGATTTTGAGTGATGTCTTATTATTTTTCTAGTTATTCTCGGCAAGAGTTTTCATTTAATACACATATTGCAGAAGTGCATAAATATAGTAACTATTGCTTCATATTGGATGTTTCGCCATTTTGAATTTAGAAAAAAGTCACATTATTTTTCAAGTTACTCTCAACAAGCCGTGAAAAAGCATAAATAATAATTCATTTAGCTTGATTACAATAATAATACTTTTAAAAAAAGAGGTGCATCTTGAACAAATGCACTCGCGGCCTGCTTTGCTAGAGCGCATAAATATCTATATGTATTAAAACTTTTATATCTCAGCAAAGAAATAACTTAGAAATATTTAACAAAGCTTAAAATGTTCGTCTTCAATCCTAGAATAAATTCAAAAAAATTCTTAGAGACTTTTAAACCTGACCTAGTGAAAAATTGCTATCAACAAATTACTTAGCGATTTTATGTAATATTTTGGCGTTTAAGTAGGTATAATTTTTTACAAAAATGTTAATGATATTTATATAATTACAATTTAAATAACAATAATGTGGCCTTAAAACTAAAACGTCGTGAAATATGACAGATTTCTTAGAACCCGAGTTATGATAAACAATCTGCGATTAAAAACATTAGGAGTGATATTTTTCAATATTTTTTAACTACATGTGCAATATTTTGGGTTCAAACGAACGGGTTTAAATATTTTTAAGCTTATTTTTAAAGTGATAACTGTTTTGTAACGTAACGCGTTACGGCGCCACTATGTCTCGTGCATACAGCAGCAGTAGGCAGGTCACTTTAACCCACAGCGTTAGCCGTATTTCGGGGCGATGGGGTGGTGCAGTGAAGGGTGGGATGGATGCAGAAGCTTGAGTGGCTGACCGCTACTAGGCTTCTGGATCCACCTCCCGAATCGGCAGGACCCTGGTGTAATAGCCTCCCAGAGGCACACCCCGGGCAACGGCAAGCTGGGCGAGGGCCTTATGTCCCTCCTTCATCTTACGGCTAATAATTACACAAACAACCCCAAGTGAAGGTGTGAGGTACCGAGCCGATGTACTGAATGGCCAACGGGTTAAGTTGGTCGCGAACGATCCCCTGGGGGCACCGGGCGAAACCCCCTTGTAATTAGCCTTACCTGGTTATGCGGGGCTCTGACCAGGTGGACCATCCCTTCCCTAGCTTCTCGTGGGACTCGTATGAATCCTTATAAAAACGTAGGTACAGTCAGGATCCTGCAGGCAAATCTCCAACATGCAAAGGCTGCATCGGCCATAGTGTGTCGGAGATTTGAGAGAGAAGGCGTGGAGGTAGCCCTCCTGCAGGAGCCATGGATATACGGAGGTAGGGTTGCAGGCTTAAAACCGCACCATGGCGAGTTGATATATGACACCAAGGCTATAAAGCCCCGTGCCTGTATATTGTTTTCTAAAGCAGTTGAAAGTAAGCTGATTCCGGTGCTATGCACTGGGGATTTTGTTGCAGCCATACTGTCAATATCCACGGAAGAAGGCATCAGATGGCTAATGGTCTGCTCGACGTACTTTCCTGGAGAGGACAAGGTATGTCCTCCAGGCCACCTAATGGACATCATTAGCTACAGCCGGAGGGAAAACCTACCGATGATCGTGGGGGCCGACGCCAATGCTCATCACATAGCGTATGGTAGTACGGACGCCAACCCTAGAGGTGAGTATCTATTACAATTTATACTTAGTAATAGTTTATAGATATTAAACAGAGGCAATAAGCCAACGTTTGTAACAGTTACGCGCAGGGAGGTCCTTGATATAACCCTCTGCACAAATAACATCTACGACAAGATTGAAAACTGGCATGTCTCGGACGAGCCGTCTGGGTCGGATCACAGGCATGTAAGGTTTAATATTGTCACCCCTAAAATTATTGAGACCACGTTCAGAAATCCACGGAGAACGAATTGGGAGGACTATGTAAATTCCCTCAATGAAAATCTCGAGGACAGAATGGTGTCAATAAGAGATGTGTACAGTTTGGACCCGAAACAGACAAGAAAGTACAAGAGAAACACTCCCTGGTGGAACGAACACCTACAGAAGCTTAGGGCTCAGGTGAGAAGGCTGTTTAACAAGGCCAAAACCATTCATAACTGGGAAGAGTACAGACAAAAGTTAACGCTGTACAATAAATAAATCCGAAAAGCCAAAAGAGACTCCTGGAGGAGGTTCTGCGAGGAAGTCCAAACGACCCCCGCATGTTCAAGAATCCACAAGGTCCTGGCTAAGGATGGTACAGCGAAAGAGGTCGGCCTCCTCAAAAAGGAGGATGGATCATACACCAAAACGTTGGAGGAAAGTTTAAGAATGCTAACATTGGCACACTTTCCTGGCTCACGGTTTATGGAAGCGGGATCGGATAGCTCAGGCCACGGTCAAAGGCCGGTAAGGCCCTCAAGGGATGACTGGAAGCTAGCTACCGAAATAACCAGACCTGCAAAAATCAGATGGGCTATCAGCACATTCCGTCCATTCAAAACACCAGGAACGGATGAAATATACCCAGCCCTACTCCAGAAATGGCTGGATGTAATTATAACACAACTGTGTAAACATTTTTGTATCTGTCTAACTAAGCAAAAAAGCAGTATTGGCAATCCATATTCAAATAAATGCCTAAAACGTTTGCAGTATGTCCACTTTTTGATGTTCATACATATCTAAAGAGCAGTATCTGACATTTGCTTAACTAAAATGCAGCATCTCCAATTTTGCCTGGAGATACTGCGTTTATGTCTAGGGTCAGGTGACATGCAAACATTTTTATTGTATGTTCGGCAGATCTTTCTTTCTTTCTATTTCTTTTTAATTCGGGAGTTTACTTGAGCTCTTTATTATAACAACTATATTAATTTATATCAAAAATATTGTACATTTGTCTCAGTTCTTTGATTAGTTTCCTACTTGCCATTTAAAAAAACCTTAAAGGTGCTTCTTGGCTAATACCTAATTAAGAATTATTATTCATGTTATTTGAATGTGGTTTTTTCACTTGCTTCAGATTTGCTCCGTAAATTACTATGGAGAACAAGAAGTACGGTTATCGGTGGAAACTGATTAAGAAGGGTCTTCAGAATAAGGTGATAATAAATGTAAGTGATGTGCAAGCTATATCCAGCAATGTGATCGAACAGACAGAATCAAATGAGTATGTTACATTGAATCCGCTGAGCCTCTACAATGCTGATATCTCTAAATCTGGTTCAATTGCTGCTTCGCCATCTGAAGATAACTCAGACGGTCCTTCATTAATGCCAGAACCACCTTCAACTGAAATTATGGCCGCTGAGGAGCCAGGTTATCCCCACTTACCTGAATTCAATGCGCCATCATTGCCTCTGCTGATCCATTCAAATGAAATCATGGATGCAAACATTCCATTGCTTGATTCTAAAAACACTGTTGTCGACGATCCTCATCATTATGACCTACCTGATTCTGATACCCCATCATCACCAGTACGCCACACCCAAGACGTTCTGGTTGCTGCTACTGATGAAGCACAATTATCTTCAATAAACACAATTCAAGATGCAAACATGCCCTTATTAGATTCTGATGACTCTGCGGACGATCCCCATTACTTACCTGACTCTGATACTTCATCTGATCAACCTTTGAGCAAGATTCGTAGAACATAAAAGAAAACCTCAACTCACTAGAGTGGAGAAGTGGCTGAAGTCATTCACCCTGATGAACAATACACTAAAAGAACGGGAGAACTTAGACAAAGGAAGAAGTTTTGTAAAACCGTTGCAGAAAGGAATGCTGATAAACTGGAAAAAGTTAAAACTAAACATACGGTTCGAACAGGTTGTGGATCATGCAAGAAAGGATGTGTTGGAAAAATTGCGGAAGATCAGCGTATATCAATCAATAGGGACTACTGGATGATGTCCTGGCAGGAACGTCAAATTTTTCTTTCGGTAAGTATTTCAACTATGGAAGTGAAACGGCGAAGAGGTTCTGGAATGTCGAGGACAAGGTCTTGTAAATACTTTTTGAAAAATGCAAACGGTGAAAAAGTGGAAATCTGCAAAGTGTTCTTTCTAACTACACTGGGATATGATCGCAAAAACGACCGAGCTATCACCAATGTTATTAATAAGGAAAGTAATGCTACGAGGAGGCAAGATAAACGAGGAAAGCACCCCAAAACTCCTAAAACGGATCGAAGTGTTATCAAAACACATATTGAATCTTTTGGACCTACCATTTCCCATTACAGAAGAGAACATGCGCCGAACAAAAGGTATTTAGCTAGCGATATCAACATCACTAACATGCATAAGGATTTCATGGCAAAACATCCCGACATAAAGTGTTCTTACGAGTTATACAGAAAGTGTGTTTCAAAGGACTGTAATATTTCATTCACTAAATTGGGTCACGAGGAATGTGAAACATGTGAAATTTTTAAGATGCATGATCCAAAACATACTCAACAAAATCTAATACCAGACTGCGAGTCGTGCAAGGCATGGGAAAATCATATAAGTAAGGCAAAGAATGCCCGTGAAAAATACAGGACTGATGCTGCTAATGCTGGTTCCGATGAAACATCCCTAATTGTTTCTGCGGATTTAGAGAAAGTTATAATGCTGCCCAGGATCGACATGTTTAAGCAGGTGATATTTTGTCAACGAATTATTGTGATTAACGAAAGCTTTGTACCGATTGGCAAGAAGCAGCAGATCAAACCTTTCGCTTGCCTCTGGCATGAATGCATCTCCGGAAGAAAAAAAGAAGACTTGATCAGTACCTTTCACGCTTTCCTCATCGCCATGCGAGACTCTGAGAACATAAACTTCTGGTTAGATAACTGTTCCGGACAAAATAAAAACTGGGCCCTATTTCCCTATCTGACATATATCATTAATTCACCTGAAACAGCAGCAAATAAACTGACTTTGCGATATTTTGAGCCAGGACATACATTTATGGCGGCAGACAGTTTCCACCACCAGGTGGAGCTATCTCTACAACAAAAGAAGAAAGTCTACGATTTTGCAGATTTTGTAAATTGTGTACAAGCTGCAAATTCAGGCAAAGTGACCGTGAAGGAAATGAATCTGGAGGACTTCTTTGTTTGGCCCGATAATTCTTCCTCTTACAAAATAAAACAATTGATTCCAAGACCTTATATGAAAGACATTGTGGAAGCCATTGCGGAGAGAGGAAAAAACGAACTCATTTATCGGACAAGTTTTGATGCAGAGGTGAATCATATGAATTTCCTAAATAAGAAAGCTATACGTCGACTGGATCTTCCACCAAGAATAATTAAACCAAGAGGAATCACAAATAAGAGAAAACGCAACATTGAGAAAAACTTGCTTCCTTTAATACCACAAAATAGACGAGTATTTTGGGAAACACTTCCTGTTGATGACAACGCGATCGACCTAAGAAATGCAGATAAAAAGGAATGATAAATTATATATATATATATATATATAAACACAAAGGGTGCCAAGTATGCGTACTTATGATCCTTTTTGCGTACATGCCCGTTAATTTACCCCTTTTATATATATAAATTTTGAATTTCATATACTACACTAAAACGCAGTAACAGCCTATTTTTGATTAAATTATTTGATTCAATCAATTTCAAATATCAGAGTAGTTAGAAAAAGTGATCATCCATTATTATACTTAGTTGTGGAATATTACATGTTTGTTTACCTGCTCGCCCAGGAAAAAAACTTTAAAACCTCATTAACTCAAAAGCACTAAAAGTGGACATACTGCTTTGTTAGTTAGGAGGGCAGAATAAGTCTATCCTCATTCGTAGCAAAAACGCTGAAAAAACTGGTCGATAGATATATAAGGGACGAAATCTTAACGGAGAACCCATTAAGTGATCGTCAATATGCATACCAGCCGGGAAAATCCACAGACCTAGCGCTGGATGACTTGAACAGGCTATTGTCAAAGTCAATTGAGGACAAAGAAGTAGCCCTAGTGGCGTTTATTGACATTGAAGGAGCCTTCAGTAATGTGGGACCCGAGTCAGTAACCGACGCACTTTCAAGGAGGGGAGTCCCCCCACTAATATGCCAATGGGTGTATGCCAACCTAACGCATAGCATCGTAGTGTCCAAGTTAGGTGAGGCGTCCTTTAAGGCAACAGTGGGAAGGGGCTGTCCGCAGGGAGGGGTACTGTCACCTCTGCTGTGGTCAGCACTTGTGGATGACCTTTTTAAAAAACTCCTCAATGAAGGCCTTCACTGCCTAGGCTTTGCAGATGATATAGCCATAATCATTCAGGGGAAGTTTCTGGGTACAGGCTCAGAGCGGATGCAGTCCGCAATGAATATGGTGTACAAGTGGTGCAAGGATGAAGGCCTAACAGTCAATCCACAAAAAGCATCAATTGTCCCATTCACTAATAAAAGAGCGTTACAAGGCTTAAAACCAATAACGCTCAATAACTTGCTGGTCCCAATAACCACAGAGGCCAAATACCTGGGTGTGGTATTTGACCAGAGGCTATCATGGAAGCAACACATTCAAAAGGTCACACGCACAGCTACAATAGCCCTTGGCAGGTGTAGACAATTGTGTGGCAAGAACTGGGGCCTGAACCCCAAAATGAACCTTTGGTTGTATACACAAGTCATTAGGCCAATGTTAACCTATGGTTCGGTGGTGTGGTGGAGTAGAACGCAGCAGTCCGGGGCGATCAGGCAGCTGAAAAGCATTCAAAGGCAGGCATGCCTGAATGTTACAGGTGCCATGGGGACCGCCCCAACGGATGCACTACAGGTTCTGCTCAACCTACCACCATTGCATATCTACATACAGGCTGCTACAAAGCCAGGCTCCCATTACCTCATTAAAAGGAAAAAAGCAAGCAGAGTTATATGACAGGGTTAAGGCGGATCAAAAAATGAGCATGCCTTAGGACAGGACAGTCCCAAGGTATAACTTTGCGAGAAACTTTCGAGTAGAAATACTGGAAAGGGACTCATGGAAGAATGGCACCCCCATCCAAGGGGAGTCCATCTGGTATACCGATGGCTCAAAGACTCAGAAGGGCACAGGGTCAGGTATATATAGTAGAGGACACAGGACAGAAGTCCAACTAAGTCTAGGTGCGTATGCTACAGTGTTTCAGGCTGAAGTAATGGCCATACAACACTGTGCAACGGAGATCGTAAGTCAGGGTATAAAGGGTAAAACCGTAGTCATATACTCGGACAGCCAAGCAGCTCTAAAGGCGATAGTCTCAGCACAAATAAGCTCACAGCTGGTGTGGGACTGCGTTGGGGCCCTGACACATGCCGCTAGTCAAAATTCTCTGACACTGGCATGGAAACCAGGACACTCAGGGTTTCGGGGCAATGAGAAGGCTGATGAATTGGCCCGTGCGGAAGCTAACACTCCAATGATTGGCCCGGAACCATTTGGCGGAGTTGCTAATACATTCAGAAAGGCAGCCATTGAGAAATGGAGGCTAGAAAAGAGCCAGAAGTGGTGAGAAAACTCACCGGGCAAGCGACAAGCCAAACTCTTCATAAAGGAATATTCGGCGAAGTTTACTGCAGAGCTGCTATCACAAAAGGCGAAATGATGTCAGAATGATTGTCAGTCTCTTGACAGGACATTGTAGGCTCAGAAAACACATGAGTCAGCTAAACTTAGCAGATGAAGACATTTGTCGATACTGCCAAGAGGAAGAGAAAACCGCATTTCATGTCCTATGCCAATGTGAAGGCCTTGCAAGGACGCGGTATCTATTACTGGGAGAGGAGAAACCGGCTGCTCCAAGTTATGCGGAGTGGCCACTGTCAAGGCTATTAAGTCTCATTAAGAGGGCAGAGCTGGACAAGGTGCTCTAATCCTATTCCACAGATAATGGGTGTTCAAACTTTTCAAAATTTTCCATATTTTCAAATTTTTGAATTTTTCAAAATTATCAGAATTTTTGAATTTTACGAAATTTTCATAATTTTTGAATTTATTCCAAATTTCAAAATTTTTGAATTTTTTAAAATTATCAAAATTTTTACATTTTACAAAATTTTCAAAATTTTTGAATTTTTCAAAATTTTCATAATTTTAAAAATTTTGAATTTTTAAATTTTTTAAAAAATTTAAATTAAAAAAAAAATTAATTTTTCAACTTGGATTAGTTAAAGTTATCACTTCTGTCGTGCGTCCTTAGACGCACACGTATTTTTTTTTGTTTTTTCATAAGGATCAAAAAAGTATTCGAGAATAATCTTGTATCTCTTAGTTTTCTAGTTATAATCATTTATGTTAATAACAATTTACCCGATTATTTTTTGTTAAAACAGGTTCCAGATTCGGATTCAGCGACAAAAAATACGTAATAGTATATAACACTACAAGGGCAGAAAGTTGAGATTCCTGCACTGCGCGCCATGATGCCCGAGGCGCGCAGTGCAGGGCTCTCGACCGTGTAGTGTATATTATTTTTTTTTGTACTAGGCTGAAAGTACAAAGGAAATTGCCTTCTGTGTTAAAATATATTGATGCCTGCCCCCCGACATTTGCAGTGACAGTGACATCAGTGCACGAATAATTTCTTTCAGCCCGCTGTCTGAGCGACATTATCGCAGCATAAAAGTTAGGCTTTCTGCCGTTATATAGAAGCCGCAACGACGTACTTTCGGCTTAGTACAAAGAAAAAAACATTCTTGATCAACAGAAGGAGAATCGACGACGGGAACCCTCCTAGCTGCCGGGCTACAGCAAATGAACTGTTAAGTTGAGTGGAAATCACGTGAAACACATAAGTCGACAAAACAGTTTAGTCAATGCAAAAGTTGTATGTATTCTTTAGTACTAAATTAAATTAATTTTTAAGCATTTCAATGGAGTTCGCACATATTACGTCATACTTGACATACCCGCGCCTTATAATAGTAGTGAGGATTAATAGTTATACCGAAAGTAACAGGACCGTAATAGGGACACGGTATCGAATATAGAGTATGAGTAGAGTCAGAAGAAAAGTATTATCAAAATTTTATAGTAAAATGTCATACATTGAGAGTTAAATGTCAACGTTATATATTAAAGATTGTTTAAGTTTGTACGACAAAATTGACGAAATTTAAACGTTAAAGTTGTCAAAATTTTAAGTATTTACAGAGGCAATATTTTCGTGATGGTGCCCCGACATTAAGCCATATATTATCTAGGTTGTAGATTTAGAAACATTTTAAAACGAATAAATAAATTAGGGGTTTAACATAATAATCCTGAGGAAAATCCTATTAAACTAACGCACAAATGGTATATGTAGGTGCAAACGTGTTTCGAATTCTAAGCTCTTTTAGAACATTTATCGACTAGAATGGATTATAGTACAGTATAACAGTTAAAATATTTAAATGCTGAAAATCAGAAACTGTATATGTAAATCTATTGATTATAAAATTTATAGTGGGACATGTTGATGGTAAATGGAATATCTTAATAATGTTATTTGAGATGATGTAATATATGAGATAGTACAGTGTTGATAAATCATAAAAGTTATTTTATTTTCATTTTATTTATTAATATTGGATTTCATAATCATACATAATACTTTAGTTTCACAAGCTCATAAAATTTCATATTCTTCCAACAGGAGGCAAAAAAGGAACAATTTTAATCGATTTGAAAACAATTTAGTATTAAATTTTATGTCAATGCAAATAAATTTAAAGACTCAATTACTAGATTTAGTTTATTAATTTTTAAGTAACAGTTTATTATGTATTAATAAAACATATAAAAACTGAAACAAGCTACTGTGGAGTATTTCAAGGATTTATTGCACGTAGAAAAAAGAAAAAAGTAACTTTTAAAGTAGCGTTAGATTAATTCACAAATGTGTTTTACGTCGTACAATTAAATATTTTCATGCAAAAAAAAAGCAAGTGCAACCTTAAAAAAGGGCATAAGAATTTTACATAAAAATATGAATACCAAGGATGCAATGAGGAAAGAAGTTCATAAAATAGAATTTCGATGGCGTGGACTTTTTGGGTTAAATTATCTAAGGCAAATTAAAAAATTTCAAGACAAAGATAGTTTTATGATTAACACTGACGAAACGTTTTTATATCAAGTCATTTGATGAACAAAGTTAACGTATTAACAGCCGAATAACGGTGTAGGTATATCAATTTTAAAGGGCCAACGTCTAATAATATTCGACAAAGGTAAAGAAACAGGATGTAAGTGTCTCTGTTTTAATTTGAAAATCTCAATTAAAAACTAATTTAAATCTGAAAATTACCATGAGGATATGTAAATTGATCAGATACGGCTGAAGAAGAATTTATTAACTTATTTGCCTGCAAATAGAGTCATCACACTCATCACCATAGACAAGTACCTATAACAAAGATGAAATAAAGGATAGGCTGAAACTTTAGATATATGTATTTTCTTTTTGACAAGCTGCTACATCCTGATTTGCAGGATCTTGTTAAGTTACATGAAACTAAGCACAAAAAATATCCACATACCTGACTTGATTCCCATAAACTGATTTCCAGCTTTTAATTTGTATGTTGCGAAAAGAAATATAGATTTATCATTAAGCTCGATACAAACATTTTCTGATGCATTTTTTAAAAAGCATTTAGCTGAAAAGTGCGAAAAGGTTGTTGGGAAATAATTGACATTAAGAAATAATTTATTTCGAAGGAACCTTTAATAAACTCTGTTTAAGGTAATGTACCTAATAGGACTGTCTGAAGTGAGAAGAAAAGGAGAAATTTGCATAACTCTGAAGAGTGGTCACAAACTCTTCTATAAAGGAAATAAAGAACAAGAATTGGGTGGATTCAGAATATTGATCAACAAAACAGAAGCGGTTAATGTAGTACAGTACCATGCCATCTCAGAAAGAGTCATTGCAATAGACATAAAAATAAACAAAAGATACACATGCAAAATAATACAAGTGTACGCTCCTACTACAGGCCATGAAGAAGAAGAAATAGAAACATTCTATGAACATATTAACGAAGCGTTAAACAAAAATAAGACGAAATACACAATAATTATGGGAGACTTCAACGCAAAAGTAGGAAAACAAGAAAACCCAAATTGGACTAGGAACAAGAAATAGCAGAAGAAACAGGCTAGTAGATTATATCAGTGAAAGAAACCTCTATCTAATGAACACATATTATAAAAAATCACCACAACGAAGGTGGACTTGGCAGAGCCCTGGAGGAGCTGTAAAGAACGAGATTGACTACATTATCTGTAATGATAAAAACATAATCCAAGACACCTCAATACTGAACAGAATAAACATAGGTAGCGATCATAGGATGCTCAGAGCGAAAGTAAGAATTAACACACAGAAAGAAAGAAGGAAATTGATAAGATCTGGGAACAAACAAATAAAGGGTAAGGAAATAAAGCGACAACAAATAAGATATGCGGAGATTGTACAAGAACAAATACAGGAACATAGTATGCATATGGAACAATATCCACCAGACATAAATATTATAAACACAAAAATAACAAAAGTACTACTAAAGGCAACTCAGACAATAACAGTGAACAAAGAAGGAAACACAAACTAAGTCAAGAAACCAAACAGCTAATTAAACAACGAACGGCGTTATTAAGAGATCGAACAAATAACAAAGAGACTATACTACAAATAAATAAAACAATAAGAAAAAAAGTAAGAGCAGATATCAGAAAATACAAAAACCTGAGAATAAGAGAAACGCTGGAAGAACACAAAAGCCTGAAACAATTAAGGACAAAAATAAAAGAAGGAAAACAAGAAATAACAAAGCTACTGAATGAAAAGGGAGAAATGACCACGGAAGTGGAAGAAATAACAAAAACCGTGGAAGACTACTAGAGAACACTATATGAGGATAAGAAAACACCCCCACTAGGAAGAGAAGAAAAGAACAGGGTCAAGGTTAGAAATATAGGATCAGAGGATATCCCCGAAATAACGACATTCGAGATCGAAAACGCCCTCAAACACATGCACAACAACAAAGCTCCAGGGGACGATGGTATTATGGTAGAGATGATAAAATACGGAGACAAATCTATAATAACCGATATCCAAAGATTGTTAAATTATTGCTTGAATGAATCGAAAATACCAAATGACTGGTTTAATGCTGTTGCAGTTCTAATTTTCAAAAAGGGTAATAAGTACAAACTCAAAGATTATAGGCCAATACGCTTGTTATCAGTGCTATACAAGTTCTTCACCAGGATTATTACACAAAGACTCACCAATAAATTAGATACATACCAACCGAGAGAACAAGCGGGTTTTAGAAGAGGCTATAGTACTATGGACCATTTACAGGTAATAAAAACATTAATGGAAAAGGTAATTGAGTACAACATAACACTATGGGTAGCAATGATGGGCAACGAAAAAGCCTTCGACTCAATATAGATATTTGGCAGTATTGAATGCTCTAAGTAATGCGAGAATCGATTATAGATATACAAACATCATCAAACATATATATGAAAACGCTACATCGCAAATAATCACAACACAGGAAAAAACAAATAAAATAAAAATAAAACGAGGAGTGAGACAAGGAGATTCGATATTCTCCAAACTATTCACATTGGCTATGGAGGACATGTTCAGAGAGCTAAACTGGCAGAACAAGGGTATCCTTATAAACGGCGTCACCTTAGATTTGCAGATGGCATCACATTGATATAGCACGTGACCAAGATGAACTACAGAGTATGATTAAAGAACTAAACGAGAAATCAGAGCAAATAGGCCTAAGAATCAACACCAACAAAACTAGATACCTAACCAATGATATACATCAGAATCAACATATTATAACCATAAATAACCGGCCAGTTAAAAAAGTAGAATTATATATATATACTTGGGTCAAAAGATAGAGTTAACAAAAAACAATCTAACTGCAGATTTATCACGCCGAATATCCTTGGCATGGTCAGCATTTGGGAGAATGCAAGATGTCTTTAAATCCAACGTACCAAAGCTAGAGTTTTTGACCAATATGTCCTACCGGTTCTCACGTATGGAACAGAGACCTGGGCACTAAACAAGACTATTATAAACAGATTACAAGTAACACAGCGAGCCATGGAAAGACGAATCTTAAACATCAACCTACAAGACCGCATTACCAACACAGAAATAAGAAGAAGAACAAGAGTTAAAGATGTTATAGAAAAAATATGTGCACAAAAGTGGAACTGGGCGGGACATATTGGGTGAATGACAGACAACAGATGGACACGAAGGATAATAGAATGGAGACCATGGGAAAACAAAAGAAGTAGAGGTACACCGCAAACGAGATGGTCTGATGACATAAAAAGACTAGCAGGACACGACTAGATAAGAAAAACCAGTAACAGAGGAGAATATGGCAGAAGTTAAGAGAGGCCTTCACTCGACGATGGGTGGAACAGGCTGGATAAAGATGAAGATGAAGAGTTTTAGGTAATGTAATTATTAAAAGTAACAAGATAAAATTCGTTGGGTAAGCTAGGCCACCGTTTATAGACAAAAATAGTGGAATCACTTTGCCGCCGCCTTTAAAGTACTTTCTACCACATATCGCTCTGGTTTGCTGGCGTTTTTTGTTTAGTTTTGTGAGAACTGGTAAGCAGCGATGCCAACTGTATCAATTTTTTTATAGATCTATCGAGTTTGGAAGTAATCTACCGATATACCATTATAATTTTCTTTCATAATTATTTATTATTATCTTTTTTATAACTTAATTTAAACTCACCTTTTTTATTAAATAATCATTTTTTGAAATGTGTCGTCATCTTTATAAATCTACCGATTTCTACTTTATTTTTGTATCAATCTATCGATTTCAGATATTTTAGGTTAACAACCTGCTGATAAGCGACAACGATGCAGACCGAAATACGGACCGATAACTTCGGTATCATGAAACCAGTTTTATCGAGAGTAATTCTACTATTTTTTTCTATATACAGTGGCTAGTATACTTAATAAATAACAATTTTAAACTTAAAGTACTTAATAATAATTTGTAATATACCAATAAACAACCAAATAAATAATTGTAAATTTGATTAAAAACAAGTAATTATTTCTTAAATTTGTACAACCTTGCAGCAAAATATTATTATTTCCTGATTTTAAGATTATATCCAAAAAAAAAGTGTAAAATAGTCCAATATTTTCAATAATTAAGAAAATTGAAAATATGTTGAACTTGTGATCTCTACTTATAACCGGTAGAGCCCCTAACCACTTCAGTGCCAAATTTCATAAATCCCATAAGACATGTCCCAAAATAATAAGTTTACTAAAACTTTATTGTTCCGATCTCATAACCGAATAAAAATATAATCCTGAGCACAAACAAAGTTGCGCAGAGTTTGATATTTTCCTCTATTATAAAAAAAATAAATAAATATGTTTGAAAATCGCCCCTGCTTATTTTATTAATCAAGGGATGTTTTTAAAATCTAAAAATGCTTAACAAAAATTGCAAAAATATAAGAAATATTTTTTGTTTTAAAAATAAACATGTAACAAATTTAAAAAACCTAATATTAAAAAAAAGTAAACTAATATGAAAGTTTATTATTTATTAATTTATTTATAAAGTTATTTTTTTTATTATATTATAATACTATTCCTGGATGAAAACAAATTTAAATAATCTTCTTAATATAATGCCATACAACGGGTATCTCCGCAATGTACAACTCAATTAATGCTATAGATTTTACAGCGCATCTATTATAGCAGGAGAGCTAGAGCCGAAATTTCGTCGTCATCCGGAATATGACATTTTTCCTTTGTTTTTCCTTTGCAACTTGTTCATTTTAAACCGATATATACGTTGTTCCTTAGTTGGTGCAATACAGGGTGCGAAAATTGACAATTTTTCGGGAAATTGTCGTCATCAAAAATATGGATAAAAATTATCCCAGTCGAAGGTATTGATACGACAATTCAAAAAGGGCCAAAATTTGGTCACAAAATCATTATCTTTCTACCACGTAATGTTGAAACTTGAGGAACTTAAATTTAAAAAGAACTGTCTACTTTTGAATTATTAGACGGAATAAATACAAAATAAATTATATATATTTATACATACATTGTATTTAATTGTAAAATATATATCAAAACTGTAAAATCAAAAACTATTCTTTACAACCTCCATTTTGTAATAAAACACTTTTAGTGGAAACTTCGTCACAAGTGAGAGAAATTCACATAACGTTAACTTTCATTACTATATATAAGAACAATTTAAATCTTGTTGTCTGGTTTTATAAGTTTAACGTTTCCTGTTAATTGTTTAGACTTGTCAGATTGTACTGAAAGCATTGTTAGTTGGTTTAAGTTATCATGATGTCTGAATCAGACAGTGGTTTATAATCTAAAAAGGGATATATATATATATATATGTTGGCGAAACGTCGTGAAGACACAAACAACCAACGGATTGAAACCCGGAACACCACTACTGTTCATATATATATATATATATATATATATATATATATATATATATATATATATATATATATATATATATATATATATATATATATATATATATATATATATATATATGTTATGATGTAGTGTTTCACGGATGGTAGAATGAACAGTAGTGGTGTTCCGGAACACCACTACTGTTCATATATATATATATATATATATATATTTTGTACTAGTTTCGTTGACCTTATTATATATATTTTTTAAAATATGTTTCTTGGTTTTAGGTCGTGGTTAATAAATAAACTTTGGAACTGTTATTCCATTTTATTTATAATTGACGTTTCGACCCTACTTGGGTCTTTTTCAAAATATGTAAAATGTTCTAAAATAATGAAAAGTCAGTAAAATATATAGACAAACAACATTTAACAATAAATGACATACCTGGAACTTAAATTTGCAAAATAAGAAGACAATGCAAATTTTTTTCTTGGCTGTTTTCCATTTTGACAAGAGAAGTTTTATTTCCCAATTTTATTGCTTCGCCTATCTTCACCTCAATACCCATTTCTTTTTTCATAAAGTTGGTCATGGCTTCTTTAAGTATTATTTAATCATGTGTATCTATCGGTAAACCATGTACAATTATGTTGTTGTTTTTTTTATCTTTTTCCATTCTCTCCTGTCGTCTTATTGTGTCGTTTAATTCTTGCTCCATCTGTTCTTTTCCTTTTCGTATTAATAAGTTTTCTCTTTTGAGATCGGTAATTTTCTTTCTGAGTTCTCTTATCTCTTCTCTATATTCTCTTTGATCCTCTTTAATCCCCTTTACTTCATTTATTAGGTTTTGGGTTTCTTTTTTAAGTTCTTGCATCATATTTAGCAGTTGGTCTAGTTTATCTTCTTTCTTATAGGTTTTTTTTGTTGGAGTTCTTACTGTTTTTTTGCTACTTTGGAAGAGGTGTTGATCGTCCTCTTCTCTGTTTCTTTTTTTATTATCTTCTGACGTATAGTCATCACTGTCCATTTTTGCCGCTTCTATCCAGCCTATGGTTGATTTTTTTGACTGTTGTGCTTCTGGTGTTTATTGGCGAGCTTATCTCTGATACGGTTTGAGCGTCCCGTGTACCGTTGTCGAAGACCTACTTAATTCAACCTCCGACCAGTTACCCGACTCCTTTGCCCTTTATTGGTTTAATAACTCTTTATTTGCTTTGCTTTTTAAAAGTTTAATTTAATTTCATTTGATTTGTTGATTTAATTTAATCTGATCTAATCTAATTTATCTTAATTCGATTTATTTAACTTTATATTTCAATTTGACTATTAGTTATCCATTTGAAGTTCATAAGTCGGTTCTGTATTTTACCTTTCGTTTTTTGTGATTTTAAGTGCTGAGGTCTGTTATCTACTTCTGTTTTTGTGGTTAATTTGGAATTTCTTGATAACAATTGTTTTAATTTTACTATTTATAAGTATAAAATAATTAAAATAATTAACAATCATGCAATAACTTACAGTTTTTGCTGGTTATTTCTCACACTCGAATACACTGCACTTTTTATTTTATTATTCGTTGATTTTAGTTGATAAATGTTTGTTATTACCACTGAAAATCGGACTTTAAATAAGAGCTGTTCTGAACACTGTTTATTTATTCCTTTCAATGTGTGGTTCTAGCTGTGGCTAAACTTTAGACAAATTTATTATTTATGAAAAATGCCTACATACAATTCGTAAGAATTCTGCGAAAATCTCAAGAGATCGAGATAACATCGACCACTCACTTTGATTATGTCATATTTTTCTTTCTTATATGTGTACCGTGTCAAAAGGTTATTTTTGTCTCAATACATTGTTATATCAAGTATTTAAAATCTTCAAACTTAAAAACAAACAACACAAAAAAATTATATCAATAAACAAACACAGAATGTATTAAATATCAGAATTAAATTTTCAATTACCATCTGCTTCGATATTAAATAAGATGGATTAAAAACAGCGGTTTTCAAACTCACATACTTAACACCTCCCCATTTTATTTCAAAGAATTTTGCACTCCGCTTTGTGTTGCGACAAATAGTCAACCCGGGGAATTAAAATTGTACTAGGCAATACTGTATATTTCGCTGGTATAGTTATATGTGCTTGGCACGGCGGACGATAATGTTTCACAAAAAATGTAGAACGTCATCAAATTGTATCGACGCAACATGCGCGGCTACAAATAGAGAAGCGCGTTTATAGGTGTAGCCTTTTGTTTAAAGACAGTTGGAGGGAACAACCAACGAATTATTCAGGATTACAAATAATACTATCATTGCGGCAAATTTTCAATAAAAACATTATGTTTGGATTTGCACTGATGGCGCCCAAACCATGACTGGAAAATACAATATTTTGCAAGAGTTAGTAAAAAAGGAAGCCTCAGATATATTTAGATACATTGCATGATTCATCGGAAAGCTTCAGCATCCACGTCTCTAAGCCCTGGTCTAAATATTGTTTTGGAAGTAGTTATTGAAATAATTAACTACATAAAAACTAAGCCATTAAAATCAAGGATTTTCTTTGCGCAGTGTACAGATATTTAATAATAAACCTAATCGCCTATCCTTGGAAGAAGAAGAACAACCTATAGACGTTTTGTCCAGCAATTTACTGAAAATGGGTTTCCAAATCTTAAAAAAAAATTATATCGAAGTTTCAAATGACTTCTCAATAATAAAAGTCAAAGCGATACGGATTCTGTCCTATCTTTGTGAAACAGAATCTTCTGCTGTTTCTTCGTTAGCATCTAAATATCGAAAAAACTTCAACTAGAAAAAGAAGTGTGAGTCACCATTTACAATGTGAAACCCAACTTACAGAGATTGTGTGCCAAAAAGTAAGTGCATGCCAGCTATTAGCCCTTGCATTATAAGAATATGCTTAGAATAAGTATGTCGTTCAATATTTGAAAATAAACCTTTTAATAAATCGGTTTTGCTTTTTTTTTTATTTACTGTGCCGCCCTTACATACTTAATACCCCTCCTCCTGGGAGGCACGCCACGTAGTTTAAGATACCGATGGAATAAAAAATAAATGAACACGTATTTCATAAACCACACTACAATACAAACATATTTTTCGTTTCGATTTAACTTTATTATTGACATAAAACAAACTCACTTATTATTTTTATAAATTTGGTATTCAGACGGATTTCGAGAAAGTTTCATCTGGTTCGAATATGTAGACTCATATTTTTAAAATCTTTATCGAATTGTATTTAATCTTTTGTCGTTCAAAACCTTCCAAAAAAACATTTACTTTTTTTAAAGCTTCAGGTGTTTTTAATGAAAAATTGGATATACCGGAGTTTAATTAAATAAAGCGAATGAACGGATTATTTTTTCACAACTTGATTGATTCGTCAAAGTTAAAAATGACGAATGTTTATCAAGCTACTTCATTGCTTTAATACTGTTTTCTAAAGTAAAGACCATTTATATTAGAAGTTAATTATTATGATAAACGTGTTTAACAGTAATCTAGGGCTATTTAGTTGATTAAATGGAAATCAAGTAAAGGGTTTTAGTTATTTTAGACCTGTATAAATTATTATCATTTTCTTTTTTGGTTAATTTTAATGATGAGTTTTGTTTCTAATTGTCTTTACTATTTTTTATTATTTTTTTGTTTTTTCGTTTTCATTACATATTCTTGTTAGTTTCAAGGTTTTTACTATTTTTTTTGTGTTGTGTTTTATAATTGGTCTACGTAGCCCTTTCAGGTGTTTTACTTTTATAGATGAATGAAGACGGACGCGTGTAACGTGCGCGTCGCTTTAATAATACTGTAACGGGATAACCGTAAAGAAAAGGACCGTAATTTGAAAGATTGTTATTCTAGAAACTTCTAAACACACTAACTAGATTAAATAATGTTTCTAGAAAATTCTAGAAGGTTCTAAACACACTGACTAGATTAAATAATGTTTCCAGAAGATTCTAAAAAGTTCTAAACACACTGACTAGATTAAATAATGTTGTATATAAGGGGATGTATGGGCAGTTAACGGGAGTTTAAGTTCAAATATTAACAAGAGTTTATTGTATTGTCAAGCAGTTTAGACGTTATTTAGCAGAGTTCTGTTTATCTTAACAATTTTGTAAATAAAATTGTGTTAAAGTCCCCATAAGTGTTTTAAATTGGTGTCAGGTGTGGGGTGAAAATACCAGAATGCCTGGAAAAAAGATAAATAAACTATTGGTGGCTGAGCTCAGAAAAGAGCTCGAAGAATTGGAGTTGGAAACTACTGGGACCAAATCCGTATTGTTGAGTAGGCTCCGTGAATAGTACCTAAATAATAATCTAGACCCTGAAGCTGTGGAGTTCGAAGATCCGATTCAAAAAGCCATTTTTGAACAATGGCAACAACTTTCTCAGCTGTCGCACCGAATGACGAGCCAACAAGAAGAAGAAACTCAACAACTTTCCCGGCTGCAAGAAGAACAAACTCAACAACTTTCCCGGCTGCAAGAAGAACAACCTCAACAACTTTCTCGGCTGCAAGAGGAGCTATCAGGACGAATGACGAGCCAGCAAGAGGAGCTATCCAGTCAGATGAAGAGCCAGCAAGAGGAGCTATCCAGTCAGATGAAGAGCCAGCGTGAAAATATGTCCCAGCTATCCCAACGAATGACGAACCAACAAGAGGAGCTATGCAGTCAGATGAAGAGCCAACAAGAGGAGCTATCACAGCGAATGACGAACCAACAAGAGGAGCTATCCAGTCAGATAAGAAGCCAGCGCGAAGAGGTGTCCCAGCTATCACAACGGATGTCCACCCTACTAGAAGACTTATCCAGTTCCTTCTCCTAGCAAATATCGCATTTGCGCTCCGAAATATGCAACTTGTGAGACGAGCAAAACCAGATCAACCAGGAAATGCAGTCCGAAATAAGAAAGCTTCAACAAGAACTGGAAGCTTGTCGCCGAAAACAAATCATCCACCACGGCAACGAAAATGCAGAAAGGAGGGAAACCGGCCACGTAGACGTCGAACGACGAGGAAACGGAGAGGCGGCCCAGGTACGAATGTCGGGGGTTTTATCATCCGACTTCCTGGTCAAATTACCTGAAACAATTTAAGGCAGTGACCAGAGCGAATGGATAATCACCCCAGGAGAAGGCATTGTTCCTAACCATGACTCTGCGAGGCGAGGCTTTACACGTCCTGCATGTATTGACACCGGATAAGGTTGACAATTTTGAGCTATTGGTGAATCGTCTAAAAATGCGTTATGGTCAAAGTCATCTACAACCGGTATACCGAGTGCAGTTAAAAATCCGGAAGCAGAAAAATGGAGAAACTATCCAGGAGTTCGAGGCAAAAGTGAAAAAACTGGTACGGTTTGCGTATCCAAATGCAGCGGAAGATTTTCTGGAGTGCCTGGCGATCCAAACCTTTACCGATGGTCTTCGAGACGCCGAGTTGCAACGGGCTGTACGGTTGGCGAGGCCAAGATCTCTTGTAAACGCCTTGACCATTGCCCTGGAGTTCGATACGGCGACGGAGGCCTCACATGCAAATGCTCGACTAATGGAAGACACTGGTAACTTCGACCATGCCGTTTATGCCGTCAGCGACGTCAAAGCGGTAGTGGAGAGGGTAATGAAGTTTTCTTCAAAAGAAGGCGCCCAGTGAGGTGCTAGAACTGCGGAGCACTAGGCCACATAAAAAATACTTGCCCCCATTGTACCCAAGTGGAGCCGAACAAGGAAAAACTCGCCTTAGTTAAGGTTATGCCAGAACACGAGAGCTCTATGCTGGAGGAGCAACAAGAAAACGATCCCGTTCTGAAAAAGATTCGGCAATGGAAGAGAATGGACCGTCGTCCGTTGTGGAGAAAGATATCCTCATCCTCTCCTGTTTTAAAAGCATACTGGGCCCAATGGAACTCTTTAATTTTGGACAGTGGGCTTCTTAAAAGACTTGTAAGAAATTTCGAGGGCACAGAAACAAGCAAACAAATAGTGGTCCCAAGAAATGCTGTACCAGAAGTTTTAAAACAGATGCATAATGATAGTTCTGGAGGACATCTGGGTATCACGAAAACGCTGCAAAAGATCCGAGATAGATTTTACTGGGTAAATTGCACTAATGATGTTAAAGATTGGTGTCGTAAATGCACTACATGTGCTGCCAGTAACGGTCCACACCAAAAACCAAAGGCGGAAATGCAGCAATACCTGGATGGAAGTCCTTTTGAAAGAATCGCAGTAGATGTATTGGGGCCACTTCCACAGACCAATGTAGGAAACAAGTACATCTTGTTGTCATGGACTACTTCACTAAATGGGTTAAAGCCTATGCAGTTCCCAATCAGGAAGCTACCACTTTAGCAGATATATTGGTTGAAGAATTCGTAAGCCGATTTGGGGTACCACTAGAATTACATTCAGACTAAGGGAGAAATTTTGAGAGGAAGCTGTTTCAAGAAGTTTGCCAAAGATTAGGCATCCACAAAACAAGAACCACAGCGATGCACCCTCAGTCTGATGGAATGGTGGAACGAATGAACCGGACTATAACCAACTATCTGTCAAAAGTGGTGTCAGAATGTCAGAGGGATTGGGATCGACATATTCCACTATTTCTAATGGCAATTCGATCGGCCATTAACGAATCAACTGGTCAAACGCCTGCGAAGTTCCTGTTCGGTAGAGAAATGAGGCTACCATGTGACTTGGTGTTTGGTTGTAAACCTGGTGAAGAAATGGCCCGTGAACAATATGTCGCCGATCTTCAGAATCAAATGGAGAATATACACAACCTGGTGCGTGGAAAACTTCAATTATCTAGTGATCGGATGAAAAAGTACTATGACACGCGGACAATGGAAAAGAGTTACCAAGTTGGAGATTTAGTCTGGCTCTATAACCTCCGACGACGTCAAAGTATTTGTCCCAAATTACAGAAGAACTGGGAAGGTCCATACACCATCAAGAAGAAGATTAACGATGTCATTTATCGGATCGTGAAAATTCCCAGAGGGAAACCAGTCGTGGTCCATCATGATCGTTTGGCACCTTACCAGGGAAACCACAGTGGAGATGCGCAGCAACTCCAAGAAGATGGTTTGGCTGGCTCAGGGAGTGTGCGGGATTCCGATGTAGGAAATAACATTCCAGGAGGAATGAATCTAAGGAGGGGGCAGTGTAACCGGATAACCGTAAAGAAAAGGACCGTAATTTGAAAGATTGTTATTCTAGAAACTTCTAAACACACTAACTAGATTAAATAATGTTTCTAGAAAATTCTAGAAAGTTCTAAACACACTGACTAGATTAAATAATGTTTCTAGAAGATTCTAGAAAGTTTTAAACACACTGACTAGATTAAATAATGTTGTATATAAGGGGATGTATGGGCAGTTAACGGGAGTTCAAGTTTAAATATTAACAAGAGTTTATTGTATTGTCAAGCAGTTTAGACGTTATCCCGCAGAGTTCTGTGTATCTTAACAATTTTGTAAATAAAATTGTTTTAAAGTCCCCATAAGTGTTTCAATACTAACAGTAGGTACTTACTACTGAATATCAACCTGCTGGTGTTTTAGTAATAGGTAAATAGTGTTTTTATCGTTTTCATTAACTTGTCTTTAGGAATTCGCATAATAATTTTCATAGAAAACGGGATAATTTTTAGAAAGTTTTTTATTTTCGCCGTGTTCTTTGTCTATTTGGCATTCCGTGGAATTTTGTAATCGAATTTAAACCTATTTCCCGACTACCTACAGCTCTAAAATTTTCAGGATAGCTAAGAACTGGATGACAATGCATGTTTCAAGTGTGTTTAGGCATAAACATAGATTTCGAAATTTATACTTAATTGTTATTAAATTAAATATGATTTAAGTTGTGTATAGATATTATTATTTTGAAAGTTTTCATATAAGTTAATGGTAGCTGAATTGGATAAGCGTCTAATTGTGACAGTTCTGTTGGGTTATCGTAATGGGACCAATCACGCGAGAAAGAAGTTTTATTTTTTATTTTTTATATAATAGTAATATGATCTATAAATTGTAATATTATTAAATATTATTCATAGTTTTATTTACACCCTTAGGAAGTGAATTCTAATAAGCCATGAAACAGGTGTTCAATGAAATATTTTTAAGAGTCTAAATTACGATTTTTATTAAAAGATTTTAAAGATTTTTCCATACAAATTTTCAACCTCTATTTCACCCCTTCAGGGTTTTAGATTTAACATAGATTTAACAAAAATATCAATTTTTTTCAAATCAGCAAATTTAATGTTACAGGTATTATTAATTTTTCATTTGATCGAGCCTCTCGGTACAAATTTAAAAGGCTAATACAAAGGAAAACAGCTCTTATTTTACAAAAAAAAAACAGGTATCAGCGTTTGTACAATGTTGTTGTCACTCTCTTATCTTATTTGGACAACTAGATCAAGTCTTTAATTTCGTTCGGATTTTTTTTAACATCATCCTAAATTTTGTCTTCGAATTTATCAGAGAATAAAACGGACAGTTATATGTTTTAGAAAATCTTAACAATAGTCATGTAGAGTTGCAGCCACGAAGGCCGTTGTCATGGGGTATGCGAAAATCGGAGAAGTTATACTTAGCATCTTTTCTGATAAGAAGCAAAAAAATATTGTAAAAAATAAAACAACATATTTTAAAAACGTCTCGTTACCTTCCTTTATGCTATTTTTTTTGGAACGACATTTTGGAGAGATTTAACGCAACAAACAGGACAAGAAATTGCACTGCAAGTTTTGAAATTCTTTAAATTATTCATTAAATCCGAACAGTCCAGTTTGATAAATACAAAGAAGCAGCTTAAAAAATAACAAATACTGACAATTACGAAAAATAAATGTGGAGTTGAATCCTTTGAATCCATAAAACACGCAAATGTGTCACCAATAGAGAAATTTAGTGTGCGGTTTTATCTTTGATTTACTATTACAAAAAAACAATACGAAAAGGACCAATTTTCTTGAAACTTAAAAGTATAGAACTGTCTTTCCGAATATTGAAATTACTCTACGATTTTGATGACTTTAAATTATTGTACTAAATAGCGCTTGTTTTCAAAAGTAAAAATTATAAACAATATACTTTGAATGCTAATAAGACAAAACCAGCTAGCGAAGGTAACCTATCTTAATATTGCTTTAAAGATATTTATATATATATATATATATATATGTAATAAACAAAGTGCCAAGAAAATGCGTAGTAATATAAACAAAAGGGAAAAATTATTGGGCATGTACGCAAAAAGGATCAATAAGGCCACGAGTAGGAATGGTAACCGCAGACATGCATGTTTCTGGCTCATTAGCCGTCATCAGTGCGGCATAACCAAGTAGGGTATTGCACTTGGCTAGCAAAAGTGTTGGGTACTTGGGAGCACAGCTGGCCGAAAGCACAAAATGGCGATAGGACTCCTGTGTGAGCTTTCGTTGTTTTTGTGTTTTTATGTTTCTTTACACATGTTTCCCCAACATCCTTTGCTCCCAAGTACCCAACACTTTTGCTAGCCAAGTGCAATACCCTACTTGGTTATGCCGCACTGATGACGGCTAATGAGCCAGAAACATGCTTGTCTGCGGTTACCATTCCTACTCGTGGCCTTATTGATCCTTTTTGCGTACATGCCCAATAATTTTTCTCCTTTGTATATATATATATATATATATATATATATATATATATATATATATATACATATATACATATATACATATATATATATATATATATATATATATATATATATATATATATATATATATATATATATATATATATGTATATATATATATATATTATATATATATTGATCACGGCGCGTTTTTTTAAACAAAAGTTCTTTTTTAGGTTAACCTTCTGGAAGCGCCAAAGACATAGGAGGTTCAGCAGTGGATGAAAAGAGCCAGAACGTGATAGAAACTTTATTCCAAGTGTGCAAAATTTTCGGCGACTTTTTTTGCCTTCATCATCGCCTAAATGGGAAATACAAGATTTGTAAGTATATACAGTATTATGTGATGTTACAAAAACTTACAGAGGAAAGTGTTCTAATCTTTCTATTTTTTAGGTGTTCAAATACAATATAATTTGTACTATGCAAAAAACCTAATACAATATAGTTTTCGGCTATAACTGTGTTTGATTTACCGATCTTATCTTTAAACAATTCGAGAGTTTTTAACAATTGATAACTGGTAAAAATTGCAAAGTTGAAAACGAAACCCAGTAAAACCACGAGGACAGTGAGGACGCAGAACCATCCATCCTTTTCTGTTGGTATTGTTGAGACAGAGACACCAATATTTAGAACTACACCGCGCGACTCCGGGGTAAGGATTGGTTGGATACCTATGTTGTTAAAGGCCACCTCTGACGACATTTGGATTGACAATCGACACTTCGACAGCTGTCAGTCATTTATTGTTTTTGATGCTAGGTTATGGACATAGAACAAACGAAACACCAGAAAAGACCACGAAACCAATGTTTTTCGCACTCATGAAGCACCAAAACTGCACCAATTTAGGTGATGTCCCCATGTCTGATATTCTTCGTTAGATCTTGCTGTACCATGTAAATCGAACTCAAACCTTCCAGGTTTTTTTAGAATTCATCGGATTTTTGCACCCATTGATGTAAGACATCTCCACGAAGTTTCTTTTGAATTAATTTGTGACCGTTTCGAGGATTTTTACATTACCATATTCCATTTGGTGTGAGGTAGAATGTACGTGTTGACTTAACGCATTTATCGTAGGTTTCTTCACTGCATCGCTTTTGTGTAAGGCGATTCTTTTTGCGAGCTTTTAGCGTGTCTGCCCTATGTATTTTTTGGGGCATCCACCAAACTGTATGGAGTAAACCTATTTATTCATCTTCGACGTTTCGTCTTTCAAATAGGAAAAATAGGTGCTCAATTTCCTATAGGTGGCATTTACGACGATAACATTGTGTTTTCTCAGGCGGTTGGAGATTTGAAACAATAACCCTCTTATGAATGGAAGTTTGGCGTAGTGCAATTCTACTGGTTCTGTTCTCGTAGTGTTACTTGGTGGAATTGTGCGCGTGGGACGGTCCTGGTGCAACAACTTGTTCAGAAGATTCCTGGGATAGTGATTCTTCCGTAATATGTCAAATAACGGATCAATATTCTTGTTTACATATGACGGATGGCAGATCCTCTGCTGAATGCGATTCTTTAAACCGATAATAATGTTAACCTTTTGTTTGAACGGATGGTAGGAGTGGGAAGGGACGTACCTTCCCGAATATGTCTTCTTTCTGTACCAGTCCAGACTGATGGAATTGTCGTCGTGTCTGATAACTGCAGTGTCAAAAAAGGGTACCATTCTGTTAGTTTCGGTCTCACAGGTGAACTTGAGGTGAGTATTATAGGCGTTAAAAATCTTCAAAGTGTACTCTATTTTGTTTTTAGGTACAGCACATATGAGGTCGTCGACATACTGGTAGAGCAATGGAAAATGGGAGTCTACCTTGTTCGTGCAGTAGTGGAGTAAGGAATTCATGACTATTTCAGCTATGGAAGGAGAAATGGCACCCCCCATTGGGGCTTCTTTTATTTGTAGATAGTACTCTTCTTGGAAACTGAAGTAAGTATGATTGTACAGAAACGTCAGCATTTTTAGGAACATATTCTTCGGTATGTTGCAGTGCCCATCGATGAGGTGGTAGTTATCCGAGATGATGGTGATAACTAACTCTAATGGGATATTCGTGAACAGAGAAGTCACATCGAAGCTCACTAATACGTACCTGTAGGTATTATGAACCCGTTTTTTTTTCTCTGCGAAGTTGAACGAATCCTTCACTCTAAAAATGTTGTAGGAGGCGAAAGAGGCATCGATTATCTTTGCTGGATACCCAGCTAGTCGTTGTGAGGGAGCATTGTTGCAAGCGATGATGGGCCGCAGAGGACTTCCTTCTTCGTGTATCTTTGGCAATCCGTAATATTTCGGTGCGATACCTGTATAACAAGTGTATAACAAGTATTTGTTTCTGCTGTGATGTAACCAGATTCTCGGAGCTTCTTCACCAGTTGGTTCGTGGTACGTTCTACCATAGGGGTTAAATCCCTGGGAATTCTTTTGTAACATCCCTCGTCGTTTAGCATATTTTTGGATTTTGTAATATACTCTTCCCTATCTAAAATTACTGTTGTGTTTCCTTTATCCGCTTTCGTTATGATGATGTTCGGGTTTTCTTTCAGGAACATCCTAGTTTTGGCTTCAATTTGTGCGGCAGGAGTTATAAAATGCCTGTTAGTTTTTATGTAGTTCGTAATCGCGTTGGTAATTATCGTTCTTTCTAGATCTTGTGATTTTAGACCTTCATCAGTACCTGGGAAAAATATACAAATTGTTGGTAATTAAGAATACAGTTAGTTACAACCTACAAACACTTACAGAGAAATTTTGTTTCGGGTTTCCCTTGTGACTACATGTATAAGGACACTACTATACATTAAACAATTTTTGTTAAAAACCAAATTAAAATTAATAAAATGTAGAAAATATTAAAATCTTTAAAAATATACAAACATTAAAACACTTTTCGCAAAAAAAAAACATTTCTTTTTAATTGAAACCACCTACAATGTCATTTCGTCACAGCCTAATTTGTCACGAGAAAAGGAATCTTCTTTTTAATTCTTCAGGTATAACTGTTGACAAGTCAGTTGGACTTTCGACTTTCCAATATATACAAAACAAACATAACCTTTGTTTTTAGGTACTACGAACACAAAACTTTGTTAAATTCTGGCTTAAAAGGAAGGTATAAATAGACCTCAACCCATCTACATCTTTCTTGAAATTTAAACAGTTTGTACATCCATTTATATAATACATCTCGATGAAATTTCGTTTAAATTAATTGTCAACTCTCTGTAAGATTTTTACACTATTATAGTCCACATTATGTGAAGATCTGTTTACATGTTAGCTGAGGGCTGTTGCCATAGGCTTTTTTACAACATCGCTTTTTTGTAATGCTAACCGTTTCGAGAGTTTCTGACTTGTTTGTCCGATATAAACCTTTTCACACTTACCACACTTTAACGAATACATAACACTGTTCTTTTCTAACACAGGGGTCTTATCTTTGAGGTAAGTGAAATATATCGCAAGTCTTTTATAAGGAGTTGGCCATGATGATATTAAACGGTCGAAACCATTAAAGACTAATTATTGGAATGAAATTTCTAAGCCTACCAAACTTAACACTTTTTAATCAATTATTTGACTTTATTTTCGACTTAAATATATTATTATATAATAATGTGTAAAAGCAATATGTTGGCACTACAATGGGTAGTGATTTCTCTCCAATATTATGTCACTTTTTTCTAGATGACTTATTATTATTAACCGCAAACTTAAGACAATATTTTTTCATTTCATTTATTAAATGATTTATGGATGATTTGCATTAAGCTCTACCAAAAAACCAAGTTAACGGTTTTTAACTCAATAAATTAACATCTCCGTTTCACATGTGAAAGGAGAAAAATAACACCCTGCCCTTCCTTAACATAAAAGTCATTGAATACTAATAATCTTAAAACAACATGGTATACAAAACCCATGTATAGTAAATAATAAATAAATTTAGTATCAGAATTGAAGCATAGAGTCTCCAAATTATCTCACCCTGATTTTCTAGAAAACAATTTGATCATCTTAAGAGACATTTTAATAGAAAACTTCTATCCTAGTAATTTTTTTTAATACACACACAAGTACTACTATAAATAATTCTTCTCAAGCATTCAATATTTAAACTGTGAAAGGCTTTCGCGGCCATTTTCTATTGTATCAATGGTTTTTGAGCTATTAGGCCGGCGTCGATTGTCTTGCTGACTTGAAGTTTCGCCAACACGAGCGGTTGGCATCTTCAGAAGTTGCCTCCTGGTTGACAGTCTGCAAACTACTAAGCTCTGCGTGATCGGAGCCCGTATTTATACGTCGGGAAGGAAGTGGGCGGGGCCTCAGTTGCTTTCGATTCCAATCGGTTCTGGTCGGTGTTGTTCGTTAAGGGTACAGTTTTCGCACCCTTTATTATCGGGACCCATGTTTTGTTAATCTTGACTGCTTCCTCTTTTTTATTAAAGTTGTTCGGGTGCTTCTCTATCTCTATGGCTTCTCTATAGAGTCTGGAATAATATGCTGATGTAGTAGCGAGGACTTGGGTCTCCTCAAACTTAATCCGATGCTCCATAGGGAGGGTATGGTTCGCTACGGCGGATTTGTCTGTCTGCCCCAGACGACAATTGGCCTTGAGAAAAATCAAAGAATGTCTTCGATCAGCAAAAGACAGAAGAAATCCACTGTCGGCTTCGGCAATTTACCGCATTCCGTGCACATGTGGAAGCGTGTACATAGGAACCACCAAACGCTCGATCAACACCAGGATTAAAGAGCACAAGGCCAATTGTCGTCTGGGGCAGACAGACAAATCCGCCGTAGCGGAACATACTCTCGCTATGGACCATCGGAGTAAGTTTGAGGAGACCCAAGTCCTCGCTACTACATCAGCATACCATTCCAGACTCTATAGAGAATCCATAGAGATAGAGAAGCACCTGAACAACTTTAATAAAAAAGAGGAAGCAGTCAAGATTAACAAAACATGGGTCCCGATAATAAAGGGTGCGAAAACTCTACCCTTAACGAACAACACCGACCAGAACCGATTGGAATCAAAAGCAACTGAGGCCCCGCCCACTTCCTTCCCGACGTATAAATACGGGCTCCGATCACGCAGAGCTTAGTAGTTCGCAGACTGTCAACCAGGAAGCAACTTCTGAAGATGCCAACCGCTCGTGTTGGCGAAACGTCAAGTCAGCAAGACAATCGACTCCGGCCTAATAGCCCAAAAACCATTGATACAACATTCAATATTTATTTAAACCCTCCCAGCCTTCCACCATTACAAAATATTTCGAACAACCAACATCAATTCATCAAAAAAATTTACAAATGACTTTCATTATCAGGACATTTAATTTTTATATGGTTCACTACCATTTATAACAAATTTAACTCCTTAACTTTTAAATATTAATAAAGTTGCTACTAAAAATGTAAATACTGTTTCGTTTCTATTTTTAAAAACAAAACAACATTTAACTTTATTGGAAAACTCGAATTTCTTTTTGCAACATCTCCTGTTGTAAGGAAGAATACTTTCTATTTAGAGTGCATTTAGTGTTCACAATGGATTCACAAGGTGCCACGTACTTTTAGTAAAAATAAAATAAAATCAAATTTTGAAAAATTATTCTTATGGTTTAAATTGAAATCTCCAACTCCAGCTAAGATTGGTAAGTGGTTTCTCTACTGGCAAATTTGTGCCCAGCTCAGCCGTAGAGGGTAAGTACAAAAGTTTGAGTCGCGCCACCGATTTAAACGGTACAAATCGGAAACCCCTGATGTTCCAGGCACTGACCTATCTTACTGGAGATAAATAATGAATTTAAGAATCTTAATTAAAAACAAAAATTGATTGAATAACAAATATGGTGAGTGGGTGATTGGCTGAGTAAGACAACAAAATTAGATCTATCTATATATTTCACAAGAATATAAACCCAACGGTTCAATTTAACAGTCTCTGAAAAATAAGCGATAAAAAAATAATCAAATATGATACCGCTAATTACTGGCGTATAAAATAAAAGAGTGATCATCCAGCGCAAAAAAAATTACTAAATAGTTAGTACCTAAAAATGTAAACTATAAAATGTTACATCCGCTTAAACAAAATTACAAATTGAATAGGAAGACCGTTACAATATCTTGAGCTTAAAATTAAATTTTGGCTTATCTGTTTGTTAAACTTCTCTGACGCAGAGGATCTTGTAGAAAGGCTAACTGTACTAGCCACGCTGCTTCGATGGTAGTGAGGTGCAGCGTTGGTCCTCAATAGTGCACAGATCTTTCGACACTACAACTATATGTGCCAGGACCAACAGAAAGTTCAGCCAGGACCAAAAAAAATGTTCGCCAGGTCCAAAAATGTTCGCCAAGCCAAAAGATTAGCCCAGTCCAAAAACAATTTACTCGCCAGGTCCAAAAAACAATTTACTCGCCAGGTCCAAAAACCCCTTTTATATTAAGATTAGGGGTTAAGCAGCCAATCTGCGATGTTATTTCGCTAACACCCTGTAGCAAATTTCGTGATTCTAAATCGGATGTCCACGCTTCTTCGTAACGAACTCTCTTAGTAATCACACGAAGAAAAGCACCATTTAATTAAATCCCAAGAAATATGGAGTTATCTAAACGCCTACTCAAAAATACCACGATAGGAATAAACACAAATGAGGCTTAGATAAAAATACTGAAGTGAAATTCAAAATCCCGTAAGGATGGCTTAGATATTGCCAGATAAGAACGTTCAACTTCACAAAATGGCGTTGCTTGATTCGGTAATAGCACTAAATTGTTCGTTCAACTGTTGAAACGCAAAAGAAAACCAAAAATCACGATAATTCACGCATACGCTTCTCGCAATGACACTTGAGAGCAAAGAAGGGGAAATTGTGCGTTTTGTTGTGCAAAAATGGCTTTGCTAGATATTAAATTGATTTACGAAATGATGTTGAAATTAAATCGAATTCTTTAAACTAAATGTATTATTAATGTCACAAGAAATGAATGCACTTGTTTGCC
The DNA here is from genome assembly GCA_964028335.1 of Altica lythri. NCBI lineage: Eukaryota > Metazoa > Arthropoda > Insecta > Coleoptera > Chrysomelidae > Altica > Altica lythri. Next base: position 51,192,461 of record OZ034800.1, read on the forward strand.
TAATTTTAAATTTTCGCTATTAGCTTAAACAGTTAAAGCACCGCTACGTTTTCGACCTAAACAATCGAATTACTCTCTACGGGTCAAGGCGATACGATACCTACTACAACGGACCAGAACCCGTTAAAAGGCTAGCAATCGCGATAAAACACTTAACTTTACTTTTAAATATATGGAAGCTGATTTATGCACGTGACAAAGGCTTGTACCAATTTATCTACTGAGGACTTTAATTCATATATTCAAGAACGTAAGGGCTTCCTTTGTGATTTATGTAAACCGGTTGTTTCAAATGAATTAAAACATCAATTGTTTCATAAGATTAAGGAGTATATTGACTCAAGTTAAGAGAAACAAAAATTGTATATAAAAACTGAAAACGAAAAGATTATGAATGTTTACCAATGTAAGATTACGCTTTTGAAAACTGAACTAAAAAAGTTAACAACGGTCGTGCATAAAGTTGATAAATTGGAGGATCAGGTAAAGGATTTGACAAAAAAAATAAATAGGTACAATCACAACAGAAAACAGTGATAATATTGAAGATATACATAAAGAAATGGCCGATAGGATAAATAGATCTAAGAAAATCGTTATAGATAATGTCCCTGAATTACATAGTTCTATTATGCATGATCTTTACAAAATTACAGAGATATTGAAGCATAGTAAAATCGAAGCACCGTTTAAACACGTTCGTTTAGGGCAACCAGGCTCAAAACCGGGACCAGTTAAAGTAAGGTATATTTGCTGATTTATCTCTGGCATCTCTATGTGTAAAGAATAGGAAATATTTACCGGATAAAATAAAATTAGAACCTGATTTAACAATTAAGCAAAGCGATTATATCAAAAGAGTTTATGATCAGTTTGAGAAAAGAAAAAATAATGGAGAGAACTACATAGTGGTTAGATATATTCGCGGAACACCTGAGATAGTTAAGAAACGTGGGGGTAATAAAAGAGACAATGGGGTTTCAAAAAGCTAAATAAAATAAACTGTTATTTTCATAATGTTGGCGGTATACGTACGAAAATAAATGATATTAGATTGGTTTTAGAGTGTTGTTGTTATGACATTATTATTTTAATTAACACTTGGCTGTACCCGGATATTAGTAACTCGGAGTTAAATTTTTCGAACTATGTAATATACAGATGTGATCGGTCTTCAAAAGAGAGAAATAGAGGAGAAATGATTATGGTTAAAAACACAATTTTATCGTCTATTGTGAATGTAGATTATCCACTAAGAACAGTTTACGATCAGGTATTTGTTGCAATTAACGTTGGCAAGGAAAAACATATAATTGGTGCGGTGCATATTTCTCCAAATACAATGTTTGAAGCTTATCAGGATCATACGGAGAGTGCTGAACAATTGTTGGTCAAATATCAGGATACAAAGTTTACAATCTGTGGTGACTACAATCTACCAGAGGCAGTTTGGTCGAATTTGAATGGTGTCTGTAGGGTTCAATACCCTCCTAATTCGCCGACATGTGTAGTGCATGAGTGTTTTTCTTTTCTAAATATGCAACAAGTTAATATGTTACCTAATAATCGTGGTGTATTTTTAGATTTATGTTTCACTCATTGCAATGATTTGTATATTGCCCATTCAGAGGATCCTGTTCTACAAGATTCTTTACATCATATTTCTTACAGCTTTCAATTAGAGGCAGATAAATCTATGAAAGGATTAAAATATGATACATATTATTATGATTTTAAGAATAGTGATTTCATTGCATTAAATGATTATTTTGGTGGGATAGATTGAAATAGTTTTTTTGACGTTAGTAATGATGTAAATGCTGCTCTAGATAATTTTTTTAATATTGTGCATACTGGGCTTAATCATTTTGTTCCATTAAAACGTTTTAAATCAACAAATTTTCCTTCATGGTTTAATTATCAACTCAGAAGAAAGACAGTTGATAAAAAGAAGGCTCATAAGAAGTATAAAGAATCTAATAGCAATGCGGATTATCAATATTTTTCTCTTCTGAGAAATCAGTGCAAGTTACTATCGGTTAAATAAGTATATCCGTAAAATTAATGATGACATAGCGCAAAATCCAGCACAGTTCTGGAAGTTTATAAAAAATTCCAGAAAAAAGGTCAATTATCCATCCGTAATGCATTTTAAAGGGGTAGTTAGTAGTAATGGTAATTTTACAGTAGATCTTTTTGCAAAATATTTTTCCTAAAAGTATTCCACTAATAATAGTTTTCATATCCCTAAGCTCAATTATGATAATAACTTGCTCGATTTAAATAACTTTAATTTATCGATTCAGGATGTGTTTGATGGAATATCTCAGACGTCTCTGGTCCGGATGAGGTACCATCACTGTTGCTGAAGAAATGTATTTGTACTTTGGTCAATCCAATATATCACTTATTTTCTATATCACTTAAAACTACTGTCTTTCCTAATTCTTGGAAAAATAGTTTTGTTACACCCATTTACAAGTCAGGAGATAAGGAGGACATTTTTCAAATGCATTTGATCGTGTTAACCATAATCTGTTAATCGCTAAGCTTGCTCAATTAGGGTTCCATGATCATATTTTAAAGTGGTTGTACAGTTTTATTTCCGGCAGAACGCAGAGTGTTAAGATAAATAATTTCATTTCTATTTTATTCAATTTATTTATTGCCGACATTGCGCAAGTTTTGCATGGGGCAGATTATCTTTTGTTTGCCGATGATTTAAAGATTTTTAAACAAATGATTGTATTACTCTGCAGTATGTGGTAGATAGATTGTATAACTGGTCAGTATCAAATTTACTAGAATTAAATATTAAAAAATGCTTCGCAAAAACGTTTACAAGATGCCTAACAAACTACTCTTATTATTACAAATAAATGACAAAATGATTAAAAGAGTACCTAGATGGGATACGAGACCTTTAAATCTAATTTGATGCTAAATTAACTTTTAAAAGCCACATTGACAACATTTCATCCAGAGCTTTAAAGAACCTAGGCTTTTTAATAAGAAACAGCAAGGATTTAGCAGTTAACAGTATAATATTTACTTATCCCTTGTTAGGTCAATTTTAGAATATAGTTTGGTTGTTTGGTGTCCACTTTACAAGTGTGATGTTGCAAGTATTAAACGAGTTCAAAGGAAGTTTCTTAGGCATTTTGTATATAAGTTAGGCATCAATTGGAGTGATATAGAATACGGAGAAGTTTGTAATATAACTGGTCTTTCGTCTCCTGAAAAACGAAGGCATGATGCGGATTTGTTGTTCCTGTTTAAGTTATTAAATGGAGTGGTAAATTGTCCGAAACTTCTGGCCTTATTTCAGTTTATTATTGGATCTAGGGCTGGAAATAGACCATTAGTTTACGAAAATGCTCATTTAACTAATTATGGGCGTCACAGTCCCGTGAACTAAATAACCTGCCCTTTCATAGTGACATACTTTTCAATTCGTTTTTTATGTTTAAAAAATTATTACAGCAAACATAACGCTTAAGCCATTTGTACTATTCAGGATGTAATTTTATTTTCTATTATCTTTTTGTTACACTTACTATTAATTTCATTTGTTTTCGAAATTTTATGGATGTTTTAAGAATAAACTGTTTAAAAAATCAGAATTATTAAATATTGTTAAACTATTAGCGTCAAAATGTTTATATTAGTTTTAAAAAATTTTTTTAATTAATTTAGATTTAAAAAAATGTTTTATTGTATATATATAATCCAACTTGAAAATATTCTGTTTTTTTACAGCAGACGTTGCCACGTATTTTAATGAAATTAAAAACAAAATCAAATTTTGAAAAATTAATAAAAGGTTAATCAATTTATTCCAATTTAAATCCAACTCCAGCTGAGATCGGTAGTGGTTTCTCTACTGGCAAATTGTGCCCAGCTCAGCCGTAGAGGGTAAGTACCAAAATAAAGTGAGTGCGGCACCGATTTGTACGGTTAAAATCGGAAACCCCCGATGTTCCAGGCACTACTTCACCCACTGGAGATAATTAAATAAATTTTGAATATTAAACAGCTCTAATTAAATTACACAATAAAAGAAAGCGACGATAAAGTGAGCTAAATAAAACAAAATCTCAACTAGACCCTTCTTTAATAAAAATATTAAGAATTACAAAACTGTCAAGCCTCGTGCTTGACAACGCTATTGATATTTATATAAAAAAAGAATATATGAATAATATTAAAAGAGAATTTTATCCCAAAATGTGTGATCACACGCAATATAAAAAAAAAATATAAACAAGAACAATAGATCTTAACTAAAACTATAGTTGCGCCTTAAATCTAATTAGCTTATCTGATAATCTAGATACAATTCCTCGTTGTCCTAGGCTTCTCCAATATTTAGGCCGGTACCAAATTCAAGCCTGTTCCCAGAACCAATAGGCTTGCACCAATCACAACTAACTTAAGCTCGACTAAGTATCAGGTCAGCAATCAAAACTCAACCAAAAACTAGGACTTAAACCCTTAACTAGGATTTACACCTGTATCTAGGATTTCAGCCTATAACTAGGACTTAAGCCCGTAACTAGAACCCTATTAAGATAGGGTTGTTTTATTTCTTTAAACTCGTGATACCCCTGGCTGGTAAACGGGTGGAACAGTATTCTCGTTGCTAATTGCACCAATCGGAATTCTACCACAATTTACCGTCTGAACGGTTTTAAATTACCATAATTTCCCTACTGTCTGCTCTATGGGCTACCACAGAAGATTTCCTAAATATCCCTTCACGAGGAATTTTTCCAACGAATCCACCAAAATAACGGAAAATCTCACTCCAATACTATTCGTTATGAAAAACTGAGGTTTAATTTCGTAAATCCAAAATTAATTGTCTCTGATGAACAGAGATTACAACTTAAACCCAGAAAATCTTCTCACTGCCACGTTTTCAAGACAAAGGCTGGTAAAAGAAAGAACCGATTCTTACATATCACCTTCACGAAATTTGACACACGTCGAAAGAAGAGGTGGCCTCTACTACTATAGGGACAATAACCGTAGGATCTTCAGCTACCAATTTACGAACAAACAGTGGTCGTTAGATACGACTAATCTTATAATTTATCAAGATATCAATAAAAATCTCAACATTACCTAATTCCTCGTTCATTTTCAATTTTATTAAGCAATATAGAAATATAACGGAACACTGACTGTAGAACACTATACTTCGAGTTATCGACAAAAGAAGAGAAATAGTACCTCGGCCGGGTGAAAATAAAAACATAACCCCAAGGATTCATAAACTGAATTTTAATAAATATACTTCTAAAAATAATTCCAGCGATATCAGGAATAATTTATGGCCAGAATAATAAATAATAGCTGGCGATCAACTATAATCGATCTAAATCAACTGGTTCCAGACTCCAGTAAACCTTTAATAATGACGGATTTATAAGCAAAGAATTTAGTTATACTAGAGCGAATTTGACCCGTGACAACGTGATTTGTCACTGTGGCATTTGCCGAATTTACTTTAAATGCAATAAATATTTGCTTTGCTAATGCCATAGTTTTGTGACGAACGGAAGTAAAGGTATTGACGTCGCCATGGACTTACTGTTTGAAGACCTGAAGAAGACGCTGTGCGTCGAAACATGTCGAGCTAGTTTAATAGTTTAGATTTTTAAGTGATTTTGTCATTTATTTAATATTTTAGATGAAGAATTCTTAGATTTTTGGATATACATTATTTAGTCTTTATATTTGAATAATAGTAAACGCGCCTTGATTTAAAGTGTCTGACTGCCGCTTAAAGTATCAGAAAACTAAATAAAGTTGCTAAAAACTCTAAAACGTCGATATTAATTATTCTTCAACCAGATCTGTCCAAAAAAATGGTATCAAATATGTGGTTCAGTACGTGATTTTATATAAAAACCAGCTGACCCGGCGGACTTTGTACCGCATAAAACTGATCTCTTTTTTGGTTTTTTCAAATTTTTACGATTTTATTTTGTTTTCAATTATTTTTTTTTATTTTATCGTTTTTATCAGATTTTCTCGTAAGTTATCAGGTGTATACTATTTTTTGATTATATTTTGTGATTTATCGATTAAATTTATTAGGTAGCAACTGCGACACCTTACGACCCTTACGTCATATTATTTAATTTAGCAAGAATTTGTTGAAATATGTGAGATATAAACTGCGCCACCTTCCGATTGCGTCTTAAACCTTGAGTAAGAATTGCTCGTTTAAATATATGTGATATTAACTGCTCCACCTTACGGTGGCGCCATAGTACTTTATTAAGTCGTAATTGCTAGTTTAAATATATAAGATATTAACTGAACCACATTACGGTGGCCTACTCAGGGTTGGAACTTCATTACTGAATTGCTAGATGGCGTTAAAGAAGCTAGTTTTTGAGATTTTTTGACAAACAATTTTTTTAGTTTTCATAAAAAAAAATTTTTTTTAATAAAAAGTATCCTATGTTACTACTAATACCTCCAAAAATATGTGTACAAAGTTTCATGATGATCGGTTAAGTAGTTTTAGAGTGAAAGCGTAACAAACATTTACATTTATAATATTAGTAGGGATAGGGATTCTTTATTGAACCTGTATTGAGTTTTTGCTTTATTTAAAAGCGTTTTATTTAATTGTAATACAAAGGATTTTAGAAAGACATTATTCAATAATTGTGACTGTATCAAAGTTGTGTAGATTATTTTACGAAATTGTTATTTATTTTTATGTTTATCAATAAATTGTTAAGTTTGTCTGCTGCTTTCACTTATCCCGAATCCACGAAGGGAAAAATATAACAATATTAAAGATATATTATTATTTTTTAAAGCCCTTATTAAACTTATTTACTTGTAAACTATATATCGAAAAGCAACATAAATTTAAATCAATTTTAGATGTACGAAAAAGTTTTAAAATTAAAAAAATATATAAAAATTATAATAATTCTTATATATTTAAAATTATCTGTAATATATCTCAAGAGCTTAATATTTTTTGCAAAATTTCTTTAACTTTTAAAAATTATTTTTTTTTTATATTTTCACAAATATTAAAAACAAGATTTGGCAAATTTCACTATCACTTTACGATGGAGCTATTATATTATAATATTCTACCATTGTGTCCGTATATCGCACGCAATAATGTTTTTTTATAATATTTCGTGTACATATTCCGTAAAAACATAAGATATTTGATTCATCTTGTAAATTCAAAAATTTTTGTTACAAGTTTAGGTTATATTTTCTATCTAAGTAACCAGATATCAAAGTGTCCGCTAAACGTGATGATTATACCCAGCGAAGAAACTCTGTATAGTTTGGTATATTTATATACTACATATTTTCAACGTTTTTTTCACAATTTCCAAGCAATCTTTCTGGATTTTCATTATTTTTTCAGGATTTTCGTCAATTTTTTACAATTTTTAACAGTTTTTCAAAAATTGTTCGTAAATCATTTTAATACACATTATTCTATCTAGGCGAAGATATATCCAAATAATCTTACTAATTATATTATTTAGAAATCTCAATACCACGCCATCCACCGAGTTTCTCCGCAACCCAGATTTTAAATGAATGCATAGTTTTTTTGTTTTCAATAAATTACACCACCAGCTATAAGAAATTTAAAAGTTTTACACGTTTTTTAAGATTTCTTAATAATTGTAGACATTTTTGATCATTTTTTAGGACGACCAACAATTTTTTACGATTTTCAACAACTGTTCACGATTTTCACACTTTTTTTAATATCAACAAAATTTTTTACGATTTTTAACATTTTATTAAAAGTTTTCATCATTTTTAACTATTTTACAAATTTGTTAAAATTGTTAGCGATTTTGCGATTTTCACGATTATAAACCTTTTTTAATGATTTCCAACAATCTTTCTGGATTATCAACAATTTTTCAGGATTTTCTTTAAATTTTTAACAGTGGTTAAGAATTTTTCGAAAATCGTTTTAATACTGAGAATTCTATTTGGACGAAAACAAATCAAAATATTGGTATTTTTTTTTTCGATAAATTAACATCTATTAGAAATTTAATAGTTTTTTACTATTTTAAAAGCTTAACGATTTTCGATATTTTTTCAATATTTTGCAATATTTTCAACAATTTTTTCTGATTTTCGACGTTTTTTTTATTGTCAACAAAAATTTTTACGATTTTAAACATTTTATAAGGATTTTTTAATTTTTTTTATCATTTTTCAAAACTTTTTTAAAACTATGAATAATTTTTAACATTTTTTCCAATAATTTTTCTGGGTATTCAAAATTTTTGTAATTTTTTTACGATTTTTAACAGTTTTTCAAAACTGTCAACAATGATTTAAAAATAATTTGTTTACTCATTATTCTATTCTGCCAATGACAAATCCAAAAAAAAAATATACTCTATTATTTAGATATCGCAATTTAACGCCATCTACTAAGTTTCTGCGCAACTAAGATGTTAAACGAATGTATAGTTTTCTTGATAAAGTAAATTACACCGTCATCAATTAGAAATTTAACAGTTTTTTTAAGCTTTTTAAGATTTAATGATTTTCGACATTTTTTTACCATTTACCAACAAAAAATTTTTAAAATTGGAAACAATGTTTTACGATCTTCAACATTTTTTCATGTTTTTTTAGGACTTTTAATAAAGATTTTAAGGATTTTTAACATTTCATCAGAATTTTTATGATTTTAAACAGGATTTTTGTCAGTTACCATTTATAACAGTTTTTCAAGAATGTTAACAATTTTTATCATTATTAGTTTTACATACATTATTGCGATTCCATTTTGACAACGCATCCCTAAAAACGGATTTATTTTATTAATTTGGCGATAGTAATCGACCAAGGTTGAAGTGAGTCCGTGCGTGTGGTGTTTCATTATATTATCTAGATAAAAACACGTAGGTAGGTAATCGGAAAGAACACAAAAAATGGTTTCTTTACTGTCTACGGAGGTAAATTACCTTAAACATTTTAGTTTCAGTATAGTTAAATGCTATTTCGAATTTTACCAATTTGTTGTTTTTTCACCCGTTCAATTAATCAGTTAATATATTTTAATATTTTATAGGTTCTAAGTAAGTTCGATCCATAGACAGAAAAAAATGCTATATTTGACAATAATAGGCTACCGGACAGTAATCGAAAAAAAAATCTTAGAAGTGTTTTAAAATAAAGTTTGTTATACAACAATATCACTCAATAAAGATTTTTAAGAAATAACAATGATTCATATTTTTAAATCAATAAATAAAGTTGCGTAAATTATCTGTGACGTGTAAGAACCCAAACGCCAATCACAGTGGGTAAAGTCATACGGAGGTAGTCGTAAGTAAACAACACTGCTTTGTATGTTATTTCGCGTTTTTCTACGATTTATTTGCATTTTTCTAAAAATATTTAATTGTAATTAGTTACGAATCGAAGGACTATAGTCATAACAGAACTTTAGTTATATAGTCCATTTCATCGTTTTTGGCCGATTTGATATTAGAAACCACTGAAATAAGATTAAACTGTCATCCAAGTTACCAATGGCGGAGAGTTTTTTTTTCTAAATTAGGTCGTATGTTTCTGAAACTATCAGTGTGGTTTGACATCTACAAAAATATGACATTAATAATGATTAAATTCATTCCTTCAACAACGAGCCGTATATGACGGTTACTAGGAATGTGAATTAAGTCAAGACTTCCGTATTGAATAATTTTTATCTACCGGTGAAACAAGATGCAGTTACGTAAGTGTTGTATTAAAAAACAAACGTCCCCATTTAAATTTCTAACTTGCCTGTATCTGAGAGAGATGTAAGTCTAAATTTACTTCGAGTATAATTTCTGTCATCGGCCAAAAACGGTGAAATGGACTATACATTATATCTCTAGTATAAGTGAATTTTGGAAAAAAAATATATTCCCTATTTTATATGAAAGCACTAAATAAAATAATTATACACAATTTGTCAATGGTTTTATTTATTAACATTCTCAATATAAAGTAAAATAAAATGTATATAAAAGATATAATTAAGTTTAAATATTCTCTATAGCTTCTTTGGCAGTTAAAACACAAATAAAAGATTGTTTATGCATACGTAAAACATTCTAAGTAAGACATAACCTATAACACCTACATTACATACACACTAAATATGATTATTTGTATTATAGGCTGTGTAATAACACTTTAGGTACAGTACTTACATCAAAGTGATCATCACAAAAGTAAACTGCTGAAGTAACAGACATTCCATCGCACTTCCGTCTTGCTAGGTCTAACCATTTCTTTCGTATGTCTGGTTTTCGAGGTACATCAATAAAAAAATTATTTGGAGTAGTTACTGTTGTATTCCCACATCGAGGTACAACGATATTTTTTTCGGTCCATGATGATTAAGAAACACAAAATACTTAATTTATCCAAGCACTGATCACTTGTAATATGGCTCGTAGTTCGTTTACCTCTATATGACGTCACGCGATCTGAATTGACATGAAGTGCTGTTTTCGCGGCAATTTAAAATAAATTATATTTTTGACGTTTTCAAGTACTCCAGAGGATTTATTTAATTAAAATCTTATTTTTTATGGCTATATATATATGAATAAAGATTATTTTTAAACACTATTTGAAAAGTTGTCCGGTTCCCTATTCAGGAATGAATCGGACCGGTGCAGTTGTGTTAAGGGCAATAACTATACATATTATATACAAACAGTAACCACTCAAAGGGTATTGCCAAAACCAGTTTTTTAACTCTACAGGTTAAAGTATGCCTTTTATAAAAAAAGTTTAAAATAAAACGTTGTGGGGATAAAAAAATCTACAATTTAAGACTTTATAAAGTCAATTTGGTCGAATTCTTATTGCAAAAAAAGTCAAAAAAACCTCAAAATGTTAATTTTTTTCAATGTTCTTTATTTTTTTTAAAAACGACTTTTTTATGACTTTTATGGCCTCAAAATGGAGCCTTTGTAATTCTAAAAAAATGAGATGTTGTAAAAGTCAATCGGATAATTTGTTAATAAGATATTGTTTAAATGTTTATTCTAACGTTTGTCATTTAATGTATAATGCTATAACGTTTTTTTTTGCTGGTTCTTTTTACTTCCACAAGGTCTTATTTTCTTTTTGAACGTACAAATTTTCGTATTATATAAAAGGTATAGTCAACAATTTATTTTCAATCATCCCTTAAATTTCGCTATAAAAAAGGGGTGTTTTTTATAAACATTTAAAGGGACCCCCTTTCTGAAATACCCGCATAAGAAATTGTTCCAGATAGAAATTTGTTAACGTAAGGAATAGCAAAACGCGAGCGCTAAAGACACGCTTTTGTCACTGAGAACATATACTTCTGTATTTTAAGTAAAACTTGCAATGCACAGAAAAAAATAATTTAAAAGCTTATAAATATAAGCGGATCAATCTATGCACAGATCGTCCGGCGGCTATTGGGGCATTTTAGACCCCCTATAGTTGTATCCATACTAGTTCACGAATGACAGGTAGAACTCAATATCCTGGCAGAAAATAACAAAATAAAATTAGTTTGGGCGACAGGACATAGAGGAACGAAAAAGTTGTTAAACTTGCAAAAAAAAAAAGAAGGGCCACAAGATTTTAAAGTCCAGAGCAGCTAGAGGTAACAAAAAGTACGGTCTGAAGCCGATTAAAAGCCTGGATCCGTAGTCAACACAACCAACACTAGAAACACATTTTTGGGCAAGAACACAGCAAAATGTGTATTGAACAGACTTGTGCTACACGAGCTAAAATACTGGGCAAAACTAGCAGGAATCAGCTACGAGGATTCCTTCAATTAATAAATCAAATATGCTTTATTGTCAAAAAATTTACCAAAAATTTGTGTAGACAAAGCCAACAACAGATAAATATAAAATAGAACTAGGAAGTAGTTCTACCATATATACTTAAACATATACACATAAATATAAACATTTATTATAAACATCGTCAGTTGACAAAACAAAACAAAAATTGTTTCACCAACCAATTTAAAAAACTTAAATATTATCTCCTAAACAAAGTTCTAAACTAAACAGTAAACATAATGAATCACACATAAAACAGATAAATAACAGCCTACTAACCAGTGTGCGAAATGCTCGTATTATTCAGAAAATCGCTTACTGTGTAAAATGGTCTTTCCAGCAAATATGACTTTAGTGTCTCACGAAATAGAGCAGGGGCTGATATGGACTTAATCGCAAACAGCAGGTGATTATGCAATTTTTTTGCGTTGTACAGAATCGAATTTTTGACCAATTCGGAGGTTGGTCTAGGTAGACGAAAATTTTAACCGCTTTTCTAATTGAATGGCCATGGAGGGGCCTTTCCGAGACAATTGTCTGGTTCTTGCGGATTAAGCAAATCGATTCATAAATAAACAAAGAAGGAACTGTTATTATTTTATGTTTTTTAAAAATATCTTGGCAGTGGGCTCTGCTGTGTAATCTCAGAGCATATCGGATAGCTCTTTTTTGAAGTCTAACTCAAATTGAGTCCGAGTGCAGGTGCCCCAGAAAGAAAGAGCATATCGCAAATCTGATTCGAACAGGGCGAAGAAGACCGTTCTAGCTATTGATGTGTTGAGCTCCGCGGAGACCGATCGTAATGCAAAACATGCTGAACTCAGTTTTTTTGTTAGGGTATCAATGTGCGTTTCCCACTTCAGTGAATTGTCCACAATAAGACCTAAGAACTTTACAGACTCGACGACATCGACAATATTGTTATCAAGCACAAAAGGTTGTAACGTACTGTTATATGACAAAATTTTAGTTTTCGCAACGTTAAAGCATAGAAGGTTCAAATCGCACCATGACTTTATAATTAGCAAATCATTAGACATAGTTCTATACAGAGTTGACACATCCGGGCTGCTTCAAGTAAAACTAGTATCATAAGCAAAAAGGCGGATTTTTCCGCTAATGTCCAGACAAGCAATGTCGTTGATGAACAACAGAAATAGAATGGGGCCTAAAACAGAGCCCTGTTTGCATGAAGAGGTGGATGAATCTATTCTGACTAGCTGATTTTTATTGTTCAGGCAAGACATGAGCCATTGCAAAGGAGTGCCACGGATTCCATAGTGCCGCAACTTGTTAATCAGGATATTATGATTAACACAGTCAAATGCTTTAGAGAAATCGCAGAAAATTGAAGCTGTAGGATGCTGGTGATTTAAGTTAGAATATATATTGTGGCATCTGGCATCATGTTCACTTACAATTAACAATATCTTAGATCTCCGTGATAATTGGGTGCAGGTCAATATTCTTAATAATTAGACAAGCCCCAAGGGCTTCTATACAATCAGGAGGTATTTGCGATTTGTGAAGTTAAGATAATTTGTCGTGTAGGTATTCCAACGTAGGCGAATTACACACTTTGCAGAAAAACCTGATATTATTAAATTTCTGCTGATTAATTACTTTTGTTGTTGCATTGTTCAGACCCGTGCAGCTCATACAAAAACACCTGCGGCACTTACCACTGCATCGTAGTTTGTATTTGTCCTTCTCCACAAAGGCTCTCTGGCATGAATCACACGTGGTAACATTCATAGTACCGAAGTATTAAAACACAAACACGTTCAAGTTCAAAAACAGAAAACACTACCGGGGTTGAAGTAGCAAAGCACAACATGCGTGAGCAAGTCCAAGTTCAATATAACAAAACTACCGGGGTTAATAAAGGTCGCACGTTCGCAGCACAGCACAGCACATCAGATGTGAGCAAGTCCAAGTTCAAAACAACAAAACTACCGGGGTTAATGAAGTAAAATTAGTCACGGTCGCACGTTCAAAGCTATAAAAATTTTCCGCTCTATGAACAAATCAAAACAAAGTCTCAAGTTCAGAACAGTAAACTACTGGGGTCGATAACAAATCAAAACAAATAAAAAAAAACAATATCAACACCAGCAAACTGACGAGGCGAATACATCGTCTTGTACAACTGCTGAATACCTAGATCTTTATTACCTTCTATTGAAATTGTACTACAATGGCCCCCTAAAGGTATTATTCCATTTAATCCAAGAGAAATCCCCTTGTTATGGGATACCTTTAAGCCATGGAACTGTTTAATGGAGACCCAACCTAAAAGAACATTTACACACATCGCAGAAGTCAGTCAATTTTTAGATATGTACTTTAAAGTGCTTTTACAAACATATGGAACCTATACAGTACAAACTAGTAGAAGGTACTAAGATCCTGGAGTGGGTGGCCTAAAACAATGAAAGAAGTACAATAAACTTAGCTACGCTACAGTACAACCGGTGACTATATGTCAGCTACTTTCATTTTTAAATAAATTCTTTGCTTTAAGAAAGTAGTTACCCAAAGAAAAACCTCAAAGATGATAAAGAAAAATTTTAGTAATTTAAATGTAAATACATTTTTCATTTGCAAAAATTTCTACAAAAACTATCTTAACTGTTAATTTGCTTTTTATCCTGTGGAGACGTAGGTTCTTTCAAGATAGCTTTTAATAACAGCGGATATTGATTGATATATCCTACCTAATATTTAAAGCGTTCCAAGAATGTGATCAATATCAATATCAAACAGATTTTTAATTTTCCATTTAATTCGGAAGGCTTTTCACAAGACACACTTAAACTGATTCATTAAAAAACAATTTTTTTAAAAAGAGCGAGCCACATCTAACTACATAAAACTGCAAATTTTATGAAAGTAATATGCGCAACTATAAATGATTAAATTTAGAATTACTCAAAAAAATTGGTTAATAAATGAAACCGACCGGTAAGGAATTTCTAATAGCTAGTTATGTTTAAAATAGATAACAAATTTTAAATTTTCACACAACTTTAACAAAAACAAAAGATAACGATGTTTAAATTTTTACAGTATTTAAAACAGTTAAACACATTTTTTTCTGTTTATTGTATACATTGCCACGAATCATAGTCCAAGATATGACGGTAAAATTAGTAGAAAACCTTGCAATTTTTAACTTCCCGCTAAAAAAAATTAAAAATTTTTTTAAAATCGGGAAGTTATTGGTTTCACCCCATTTTTCGAAAATCGAGTTTTCATCGGACCTCAACGTTTTGAGGTCTAAGGAACCTCTCCTGACTATTTTTACGAGGGTGTCTGTATGTCTGTATGTACGTGTGGATGTGTGTGTGGATGTATGTAAACCTCTTATAACTTTTGAACGGCTGGACCGATCGGAATGAAATAAAAAGCATTCCAAAGAGTTCCATCTAACTTAGATTCCCTGTAAGTTTGAACCGATTCGAGCCGGTAGATTTCGAGAAATTTCAAAATATCCGAAAAAAACAATTGGTAAAAATGATGTTTTTTGGGCATATCTTTTTGAATATTGCATCCATCAATTTCATAACCGAATCAGCTCTCAAGCTTAAAAAGCCACGTCGAATGCCTTTTTGCAAATTAAAATCGGTAGATTCGTTCGTAAGATATCGTTGTCGAAAAATTTCAAAAAAAGTGTTTTTTTTTTCAATAACCGATTTTGCACTCCCGGTAACGTTTTTAGGTCTCAAAAAACTGCGTCGAATGCCATCTTGAACATCAAAATCGAATAAATAAATAAAAGTTATGGCTTTTTAAACATTTCAAAAAAAGACAAAACCGTCAAAATACGTCACGTTACTATAGCTTTGCGGTTAAAACTAGCGGGAAGTTGCAAGGATGGCCTTTAAGGTCAACCTCTTTTCGAATTTTTTTTATATGCATCGATTTGAATGAAAATTTTAGGTAAGCTCAAGATACCCTAAACTTTAAAATCTAGCCTATGTCAATATGTGCTTTTCCTTTAGGGGTGGTTCCTACCCCAACTCGAGGGTTGAAAATATTTATAAAAAAAAACATGTTAGTCGCTAGAATAGTGAATTTTAAGCAAAAATGTTCCTTAGAGTTTTTTCTAAAAGTCAATACTTCTGGGGTTATTGGTAACTGAAAGTTTACAGTTCACTGCCAACAAGCATGTTTTTAAACGATTTTTTGGAAATAACTCAGATAATTTACATTTTCTCTAGAAAACTGTTATAACATAAAATAACGCTTATAAATAAAAACTTTTTTTTTAAATTAAACCTCCTTGAAAAAAGAATGTATTAAAAAGCCAGAAATAAAATCTTTAAGAAAAATAAATTAGAAACAACTAGGCATCTGATTTCGAGTTCCTTGGAGTCGGCTCCAATGGTTTATATGTTTGTAAACGATTTGAGTTACTAACATTTGAAATTTAGAGTTAATAAACTGTAAAAGGCTTTCGCGGCCTTTGTCTATTGTATCAATGGTTTTTGGGCTATTAGGCCGGCGTTGATTGTCTTGCTGACTTGACGTTTCGCCAACACGAGCGGTTGGCATCTTCAGAAGTTGCATCCTGGTTGACAGTCTGCGACTTACTAAGCTTTGCGTGATCGCAGCTCGTATTTATACGTCGGGAAGGAAGTGGGCTGGGCCACAGTTGCTTTCGATTCCAATCGGTTCTGGTCGGTGTTGTTCGTTAAGGGTAGAGTTTTCGCATTCTTTAT
Source organism: Altica lythri (assembly GCA_964028335.1). Lineage (NCBI taxonomy): Eukaryota > Metazoa > Arthropoda > Insecta > Coleoptera > Chrysomelidae > Altica > Altica lythri. The sequence goes on from OZ034800.1 coordinate 51,209,052, forward strand.
TATCGGAACCCATGTTTTGTTAATCTTGACTGCTTCCTCTTTTTTATTAAAGTTGTTGGGGTGCTTCTCTATCTCTATGGCTTCTCTATAGAGTCTGGAATGGTATGCTGATGTAGTAGCGAGGACTTGGGTCTCCTCAAACTTAATCCGATGGTCCATAGTGAGGGAATGTTCCGCTACGGCAGATTTGTCTGTCTGCCCCAGACGACAATTGGCCTTGTGCTCTTTAATCCTGGTGTTGATCGAGCGTTTGGTGGTTCCAATGTACACGCTTTCACATGTGCATGGAATGCGGTAAATTCCCGAAGCCGACAGTGGATCTCTTCTGTCTTTTGCCGATCGAAGACATTCTTTGATTTTTCTCGTTGGTTTGAAAATAGTCTTCACATTTTTCTTTCTTAGCAATCGACCAATTCTGTCTGTCACTCCCAGAATAAAAGGCAGAAATGCTTTTGCCACTGGTTGGATTTGCTCATTTTCCTTGGGTCTACGATTTGTTGGTCCAATCGATCTTTTAATTTCCCGTTCTGCATAACCATTGGCCCTTAAAGCATCATGAATATGAGTTAGCTCTGCGTTTAGTGCCTCGGGTTCGCAAATTCTTCTTGCCCTTTCTGCTAAGGTTTTGATGACTCCATATTTCTGACATGGGTGATGGTTGGAATCCCTATGTAAATATCGTTTCGTATGTGTAGGTTTTCTGTACACTGTGTGGCTCAATGATCTTCCTTTTCGTGATAATAACACATCAAGGAACGCCAGCTTGTTGTTGTCTTCGATTTCCTTTGTAAACTGTATCTTTTCATGTATGCTGTTAATGTGTGTCAGAAATTCTTGCAATTTATCCTGCCCATGGCTCCATATTACAAATGTGTCATCTACATATCTATACCAAACTTTTGGCTTGTATGGGGCACTGTCCAACGCAAGTTGTTCGAACTTTTCCATAAAGAAATTTGCTATTACCGGGCTGAGAGGGCTTTCCATTGCTACTCTTTCGATCTGTTCGTAAATCTTATTGTCCCATGAAAAATAAGTGGTGGTGAGGCAATGTTTAAACAAATTGGAGATGTCCTCTGGGAATTTATCATCTATATGTTCCATTGCATTGCTTAGGGGCACTTTTGTAAAGAGAGATACTACATCAAAACTTACTAATATATCATTCTCTTCAAGAACTAAGTCTTTAATTTTTGAAATAAAATGGGTGGAATCTTTGACATACGAATCAGTAAGTCCGATGTATGGTTGCAGGAGTGATGACAGGTGTTTAGCCAAATCATATGTCGGTGAACCAATGTAAGCACCATTGTGTACTTAATTGTCTGAAATCACCAACACGCAGTTTATTGATTTTTGTGGTGTTTCTTAGAATATCTTCCACATTGATGACCAGATCTTAATCAAATTTCTATAGGATTACACGAACACTCTATTCTTTTGAATGCAAAACGATTTTTTTAAATCGGATTTTAAATACCAGAGATATTTGGTAACATAAAAAAAAACTATGGTCGAATTAAGAACCCCATCTTGTTTTAAATCGGTTATAGTGGGACAGTAACGCGCCAATTATTATGTTTTTATGTTATACATCATTATTTACATAATAACTTAATTGCCGAGCTCATTGTGTTGATTTTGATGGTATTTCCTGGAATATCTTTCACATTGATGACCAGACCTTAACCAAATAACTATGGGACCAATGGAAAACTCTACGATTTTGAATGCAAAAAAAAATTTTTCAAATCGGATTATAAACACCGGAGATATTCGGTAACATCCATAAAAAAAAATATGGTCGATTTGATAATCTTCTCCTTTTTTGAAGTCGGTTAAAAAAGTGATATTCGTTTTTTTATAATTATCGCAAACTTAATATTAACAAAATTATGACTGTTCGAAAGTAGACAATTATTCATAGAATACAAAAAACGTTGAATAAATGGCAAACGATAAGTTTTTCATAGAAAACTTATGGGAACTTTTTTAAAGATCTTGAAAAATCCGTTCAAACGATCACTAGTAAAAATGATTTGCATGAAAATTAAGGTAAGTTATAACTAAAATAAAAACCGCTTATATTTTTTGCGACGCAAAAAGTAACAAACTCACCCTCTCCAAAACCACCCTGGTTTCGTTGCCCATTTACAATGTACTTCGTTTATATACAAATATTACATACTAGAAGTTTAACTGGTTAGAAGGTTTAGTTTTGAAAAAACCTGAGTGAAAAGTGAACACGTTATTTTCTAAATTTCTCCAAAAAAAAAGATGCAGAAAAAATATTACAATACAAAAAATAGCTTTTTCTTTACTAAAGTTTTTGTTTTTTTTTATAGACAAAAATTAAACAAAATATGCTTGTTTAAAGCTTGTATTCGCATGCGGTTAGCACCCATCAAGCCCTTTCAGCGCAACCCTTTTTAAAACGAAGAGCTTGAAAAAAAATTCGTTATCATCTTGTATCTTTTAAAATAACTTATAAGTGGACTTTATTTTAGTTATAACTTACCTCAATTTTTATGCAAATCACATTTACTAGTAGTCGTTTGAACGGATTTTTTAAGATCTTCAAAAAAGTTGCTATAAGTTTTCTATGAAAAACTTATCGTTTTCCGGTTATTCAACGTCATATATTTGGATTTTTGTATTCGATGTATTAACGTCTACTTTCGAACAGTCATAAGTTTGTAAATATTAATTTTGCGATAATTATAAAAAAACGAATCTCTCTTTTTGTATAAGCTTTATTTTAAATTATGACAGTTTTCCGATAAAATGTTAATTTTCTGAGTTATTCCCGAAAAATCGTTTAAAAACATGATTGTTTGCCGTTTAATTTGTGAATTTTCAGTTACCAAAAACTCCAAAAGTATTGACTTTTCGAAAAAACTCTAAAGAACATTTTTGTCTTAAAATTCACTATTGGCATAGGGTAGGTTTTGATTTTTGACCTATTTTCTACCTACTGTCAAAATTTTAAACAAATCCATCCATACAAAAAGAATTGCTAGCAGAAAACCGTCAGATCCTGGGGACTATCAATCCAAATTTAAAAAGTTTATTAATTAATAATCAATTAAAATTTACTAAATCAGAACTTATTAATGATTTTTTTAGAATTATCAGTGAAAACTGTAGATTACTTAATCATTGCATGGTTTACATTATAGTCTAATGTCGAATAGAAATAAAATCCTCAAGTAACAGCTGTAATTCGATAGTCACCGCCTCAAGTAGAGACTTCACTTTCGTTCTGTTATCGTTACATCAGATACATCGAATAATGATGACTTTCAGGAAAATAAAGAACGTAAAGAACTTATTTTGTACTAGTTCAAATCTAATAGCTCAATAGTCAAAAAAGAATTGTTTCTACATCTAAGTACTAAAATATTTATTATATTTTATAGGAGTCTGTTAAATAAGTGTTAATATATTTCAGATAATCTCACTGTTTAACGAAAAAGATGCTTTTTTAGACCTTAAGAAGAACACTTGATGTCCACGTTAATACGATTAACATATATAATTATTCCTTCGTGGATTCGGGATAAATGATAACAGCAGACAAACTTAACAATTTATTGATAAACACAACTAAATAACTATTTTCTTTAACAACTTTAATACAATTACAATTACTAAATAGCGTCGTTAAAATATCTCGTATAACAATTCGCACTTTATTGTCAGCTACTACAAATATAATCAATTCTTATCGCAAACTAATACAATCACCACTAGTATTTATAGCGGACTATCGCCATAACAACTACTACTCTCTCTCCGATCAACGCGGTCCTTTATATATCAGATTACTTCTTCTCGATACATCTACAAAGATCCCACAGTAACAATTCTTCTAGAAAGTCGTTACTTTGCGTTTCTAGAACATCGAAAATTCTGGGGTTTTAGGAACGTAACACTACTTCCCTTCTTAAAGTTGTTCGCTCCGAACAACATTTATTCTATACTCCATCCCGGAGGGTCAGGTTCATTATAGGGGCTCAACCTTTCGATGTGGACGACTTTCGGTTTGCTTCTCGGTGACAGTTGGATCCTATAGACTAGGCCGTTAATTTTCTTCTTAACCAAATAATGTCCCTCATAAGGTCGTTGTAGTTTAGGGCAATATCCTCTTCTTCTCTGTGGTTGGTATAACAATACTCCATTGCCTTCTTTAAAAGATATTGGCGTTCAATTTCTGTCAAATCTGACCATCATCCTGTCACTTGTGATCTGCAGTTTTGACATGGCAAAATCGTGGACGCTCCTTAGCCTGGCTTTAGGACCCTTCTTCGATGAACACATATCACAGCGCTTGCACCACTCGTCTACCTCCTGGCGACAGTTTACTTACAGTAGTATCTTTCACGTACTTTAGCCAATGTCTTATTCACTTCAAAGTGTCCTCCGGAACGGTTATCATGGAGCTCTTTGAGCAGATCTGGAACGCATGCTCTTGGAAGTGCGGTTTGGTAATGGACCAGTTTTCCATCTAGGCTTTCCCACTTCCGAGTGATTAGGTCATCTTGGATACACAGTGAGTCCCACTGTAGCCAATAACCCTTAACTGGTTGACTTCCTGCCACTGCGGCCTTGCTCCTTCGTTGATCCATTCTCGGACTAGCATTAGGTCTGGATCCTGACTTTGTGCATATTTTACCTTGCTCTTTGTTAATCCGTCCTCAGGGATTGTCGTAATCTGCTGAACACGTCCTTGCGTAATGTTCGCACATTCATCAACAGTTATAGCCGTAATCTGCCGAATACTTTTTTCTGCAACATTCGCACATTCTTTATCGGGTATGCAGCATCTGTCTCTTGTTTGTTGGCGTTCACAAAATTTGTAATTCTTCTTCAGTGGTGTTTTCAGAACGGGGGTACGTGAGGCAACTTTGCTGTTTCGTTGGTCAGAAACGTTAGCTCTCATTGTCGTTTGTGTAGCTCCTGTATCGAGAGTGAATCTACTTGGACGGCCCATTACATTGGCTAAGCAGAGTTTTTTTGAACTCATTTGTTCAGGTTCGAATGTAGTGTGTCGCCAGTTCCGCTTATCCTCCAATCTTGATTGAGACCAGCAGTCAAACTTTAGATGACCTTCTCGTTCACAGTTAAAACATTTTGGCCGTGCTTTTCTGTAACTGATTGTTGAGCGCGTAACGGGTAGCTCTTTCAGACACCAGACTCAGTAAAATTCGGTTTCGATTTAAATAAAGATTTATTTCGTTAATAAACTATATACAATAAAAATAAAAATAAAATATTAATTCTGCAAGAAAGAAATAAAACTGATCTGCGACCCCTTCCAACCGATCAATACTTGGTTGCGGGGTAGGACAACCCTTGGTCAATACCCAAGGATCGGAACGGTATAACCGATCAATACTCGGTCACGGGGTAGGACAACCCTTGGTCAATACCCAAGGATCGGAACGGTGTAACCGATCAATACTCGGTTACGGGGTAGGACAACCCTTGGTCAATACCCAAGGATCGGAACGGTACAACTGATCAATACTCAGTTGCCGGGTAGGATAATCCTTGGTCAATACCCAAGGATCGGGACGGTACAGCCGATCAATACTCGGCTGCAAAGGCAGGGAAGGTCGGTGGCTACTGGTCAATACCCAGAGCCCAGGTTGGAGTTCTTCTAAGATCAGTACTCTCAGTCGAACTCACTTCTACAGCGATGACATCGCCTTTTTATACCAGCTGAACGGTGCTCCCACTCACTGGATGTGCCTGCGCGAGTCTTGACGACGTGTCGTATCTCGGCCGCGCACCTCGAACGGATGGTGGGAATGTTGGCAAGTACAAACGATGACACGGTGGTTCTATGTTATCGTTAAAAGCGTTTCTTCAAGAGGTCCAAAACTTTTTTTATGGCTAATAAGGTTTGATTTAGATCAACTTTTTCTTCTTTCGTCACCATCCTTACATTATGGACCTTATGATATTGGTGGGAGGTATTTTTCGCTGCTTCAAACTCCAGCGCATGAACAAGAACATCCGTCAATGTTTGGTGACGTTCCGGCCTCAACGCTAGCTGCATGTCCGTGTCCTCCATAGCTAATGGATTAATTCTTCCAGTGCATCTGCATAGGCAAATCTGACCAGTCTCTCTACATGAGCCCTGTACTCCTGTAGTGTCTCTGCTACCCTTGCTTTAGATATTGGCTGCCATACCTTACTTCTAGGGCTAATACAACCGCTTAATAGTTGCACTGCTTCTCAATCGGTATAATTTGCAATATTTCGGAAGCTTTTCCCCTCAGGTCTAGCATAAGAGCTGTCGCTTTCTCCTCATTGCTCCAGCCTTTACTTTCTACAGCCGCTTCAAACTGCATTTATAGATGTTCCAGGGAGTTTCACCATTAAACGTAGGGGCTTAATTATACTCTGGTGAGGAGATGGAGTCACCATCGTAGATGGAGTCACAATCGTAGATGAAGCAGAGTTACTTACATTCTGTCCCTCGAGTCGAAGAATAGCTTGTTTAGTTTCTTGGATTTGCTGTAGAAGCTCTTCCTTGGTTTTCTTAACGTGCTCTTAAAGCTTTTCCTTAGTTTTCTTAACTTACTCTTGAAGCTCTTGGAACTCCTGTTTATTTACTTTTTTTTTCAGACAATTAAATATCTTCATGAACATTTCTTTTTCGTTCTTCCTTCGCTGTTCGTCTGCCTCACCTTCTTCCTTTCTACGCTGTTCCTCAGCTTCACGTTTTTTTATTCTCTCTTCTCGTTCTTCCTTCCTGAACTGTTCTTGACGCAGTTCTATAGCTTCCAGTTCATTTATTCTCTCTTCTCGTTCTTCCTTTCTGAATTGTTCTTGACGCAGTTCCATAGCTTCCCGTTCTTTTATTCTGTCTTCTCTTTCTTCTTTTCTGCGCTGTTCCTCAGCTTCACGTTCTTTTATTCTTTCTTCTCGTTCTTCTTTTCTGCTTTGTTCTAGACGCAGTTCCATAGCTGCCAACAATTTCCCAATTTCTTTCATCTCGTCGTAATTAGTAGTCCTTGTGTTTACCATTAACTTCAACGTCTTCTTTCACTTATCCCACCTCTGACAACAACTGTTATAATTATTCCTTCGTGGATTCGGGATAAATGATAACAGCAGACAAACTAAACAATTTATTGATAAACACGCGGTCCTTTATATATTAGATTAGTTCTTCTCGAAACATCTACAAAGATCCCACAGTAACAATTCTTCTAAAAAGTCGTTACGTTACGTTTCTAGAACGTCGAACATTCTGGGGTTCAAAGACTGCAGTCTGCCTCGTTTACTTCCTGGTCCGGCAGGTCCGGCTCGAGTCGTAACAATATAAATACGGTATTAGAATATTAATGTGGTTTATTTCTCAGAATCCTTAATAAAGTTATTGAACAAATGCATGTTCTTTGAGCGTGTAATGTAACAGACAATAACATTAAATTATATGGAAAAATCAGATTAAAACCAAAAAAGTGTGTGTATACTTATTTATGCACGTAGTCAGTTCTTTTAAAATATGTTTTCAATATTTTTCTTCTGCATTTATTTTCGAGTTCTATGAAAATAAAAATTAAAATGTTGCATTACTAATTTAGGGGTGTCGATTTTTCGGCACATTCGTTTTTCGTAATGGTGTACGCGCGCTTTGTAAAAATTTACCCGCATTATTTTTCCATAACGCTCCAAAAGAAGTATAACTTAAAAAAATTAAATTAAAACCTTTAGCTAAAGATACAATACACTAGACATTTATATATTTATATTTATTTTACATATTTCTGTTTCGGTTCCATTGTAGATAAATTACGTTTTGATTACTAAACTTTAACTAGAGTTACACCAATCATTTGAATTGAAATCTTTAGGGTGGCCTATAATGAAACTATCTTAAAGTTTACAATCAGTCAATGTGTCTATAAATATTCGATTTAAATTAACGTGGCTAAAATCTTAGTAAAAGTCTTTCTGGCTAATATTAATTAATAAAAAATACATATCCCAGTCGGGTAACAACAACATACAACTAATTTGCTTTATAATTTGTCCCATTATCTTTATCATAGCTTCTAAAAAATCTATACTTTTATACTATTTAACTACAAACAAAATAATTATCCTTATTTAAAATGGCTAAACCTTGAGTTCTTCAAAATATTGAGCATAAACAACATTCTCATATACAGAAAATGTAGTACCAGGCAGCATCTATTCCTCCCACAAGAGTATTTTATTCTAAAACGCTTTTTAATCGCTGTACAAACCATTTTTTTGAAGTTTTAAATTGAAACCATCAAAACACCAAGGAAATTCGACCAAAAATACTAAGTCATATACTCATTTTGAGTCACTTAATTCAGATAATGGTTTGTGTTTTATTTGCACACCCTTTTGTCTCATTTACAAGCTCATAAACTGTTTTAGCTTTTTTCCTTTGTTTAGCCATTTAAAATTACAATAATATGTTACGAACAAAAGATTTGCTGGTGTATAATGTATTGAAGCACATCATATCATCTTTTTGCACATTTTTTTTAGTTACTTTTTGGTTCAAAATTTTGATAAAACGTTAACGGAAGTCGACTATAGAAGGTGCCAGAAAACTTGTAAATACCTTTACAACTTCATTAAAAATGTCCTCTCCTGTAAGGGTTCCTTTTAACGATTGTAAAGGAAGCAATTGCTCAGTAACAGTAACCTCTTTATTAAAACCTTTAATAAGTATAGCCAGTTGATTACACAGCAAGCAAATAGACTTACCATTCTTCAGACTATTTCTCATGAAACGTGCGACTCTCTGCATATACTTTACGTTTCTTTCCACTAGACATTATTATTTATAGTATACAAAACATAATGTTATTACGTCTATACCAATCTTCAATAGAACTAAACAAAAAATCGGGGCATAGTTAATCTGGTTTTTCAAAATGTCTTGCAAGCCGGATCAAATTATTGAGCGGATCAGTTGTTGCCCACTAACGCTTTACACCCTAAATTTTTTTGATAGTTATGTTAAAATGGCAGTAAATTTAATACATCAACAAAGGTATATTGTGTTCCCAATTAAGCAATAAAGATTGCCACATCTCTTAAATAATGTTGAGAAACAGTTTTTTTTGCATTTAACAACAGCATAATTCATCAATAACAGAAGTGAACAGCAAGTTAAAAAATACATTGTAGTTATATACTGTGGACTGGAAATTTAAAGTATGTTAAACAAAATTACCATTGTACTTTTAGCTAAAGACATTAAAAAATAAAAAAATTGTTTACAAAGGACGCTTATTCAGCAATTAAATTAATAAAACAGGAGCCAAATAATGTGCAAGAATATTTATTTGACTCAACGAGAAAACACCTAGATAGATGCAGAGAATAATAATTAAATGGCCTAACTCAAAATTTTAATACTTACTATGATCAGTTTCATGAAATAAATTTTTAAAAGGGTAGCAGCAGAGGAACGCGACGTCAAAGTGTTCTGATATTATGTATTAAGTTTAGATACGCAAAATTTTGTTAAGCGTAAGGTCAAAATTTACTAATACTAATCCTTGTTTATTCTAAATCTTAAACACTCCAAAAATTTTGTGACGCAATAAATTTCTATAACATGAACTTAATTACGCAAACAATTTGCTACATTATCTCAAGTATTTTCTCTTAATAAAAGTGAAATAGATCAACTGACTACTTTTACGGGAAAAACAATTGGTGTCTATAAAAATCTCACAGATCTCCGGATAAGATTTATGAAATAGTTAAACTATGATTCTGATATTCCTTGAAGAGGTGAATTTTCAGAGCAAAATATGAAATAATATAAAAAAAATTAGATAAAGATGTATTGATGTAGATAAAATTTATAAAAATGAATTGACACGTAATTATTAAATAATAAGCTGTTCTAAAAAGTACTGTATTATAGACTCTAAAACAAAAGAAGGTGGTAAAAAATATTGGACGAAAATAGTAACGTTAAAACTTCCTATATGGCGTTATTTCCCTAGCTAGCTCACTTAGTCGTGAATTACCTTTTAACAGTATAACCAGTCTCCCCCAAACATGTAATTAGGTCGCCAAAGTAAAAACTACAAACAACCATTTTTAATGATTTATCACAACTTTAATTTTCTATTGAAAAACATTTGAATAATTTATTAATAATACGAGATGTGAAATGTTCTTTCGAAATTATAACATAATATAAATTATTGAAGTCTATATTTTTGTTAAATGATGATTGCAAAAGGTTTAATTTTTCTATCACTTTTCTATCAATTTTTAACTGTATTTCTTATTTTTTATATAGTTAACCACTATTTAAGGTCCTGTCATTACATACACTGCTTTTTTAAACTATAAGTAATATAAAATAACGATTGGCAGAACTGCACCTTGTGATTTTATTTTAAGAACTATTGTTTTCAGTTCAAAAACTTGCAAAGATTTAATTGGCTTATCTTCACTTAGCCATCAACTAGACTTCTGGCAATTTAAATTTAGCTTTTTTAAGCAATAAATAATATAAAAATAAATTCGCCAGAACTGCACCTTGTCAATAAATTTTCAATAATTTATTTACAACTTTAATGACTTCTGGCGACGTATAAGCCTCGATCTCGACTTTTGGCAATAATTTTACACTATTTCTATTGGTAAAAACTATAAAACTACAAATTTTCAAAACTGCACCTTCTGATATTATTCATATTAAAAATTTACACGTTTGGCCGCCTGCCCACGCGTTTCGCCTCAGTAGCGACTTCCTGCATTGACACTACCCATTATACAAAAGATAAGGAAGGTTTTTAAAAAATCATTTTTACTACACCTTATCATTTTTAATTTTCGTAGCCAGCTCTCCGTCTATAAAGGGACAAGAATTACTAATTACAAGAGTCAGTTAATTTATCATGGCCCATTTTTAAACTACAACTATTAAACTATACAACTATTTTCCTAAATTTTAGCCATCTACATCCTTGTATGCAACCTTCTTTGTATTTATCCAGCTGTCCGCTATGTCGGATTTAGGCTTCTTAAGGATCCAACATTACGTGATAGAAATGGTAGAAATATTGTCGATAACGATTTTTTGTCCAAATTAAGGCACTTTTAACCCTTGACCGTCACCTCCTTTGTATCCACTCGTCTGTCTGCTTGTTGGAATTCTGAATAATTGTCGTATCGACAACTTCGACTGGAAAAATGTTCATTCATATTATCGATGACAAAAAAAATTGGCAATTTTTACCCCTTATAGCTACTTCCTGTATCCACTAGGGTGTCCGCTTGAACGGGAACATAAATGCCTGTATTGAATGAACATGTTGCAAAGAAGAAATGTTATATTACGGATAACGGCAAAATTTCGTCTCTAGCTCTTCCGCTATAAATAATAATTACTATTTAGTATTATTAAATTACTATGAACAAGGTTTCTAAATATATTGAAATGGATCCTCCTTCTGGAACACCCTCTTTCAATAAAATTATCGGTCGTGGATTCAAGAATTTTTAAATTGATTGTCCTAAAAATAAATTACAATGATTATTAAGATAAAAAAAATTCTTTCGCTTCTGTCTAAAACTTTCTTCTTCCGTTGTTCCACTCTTACTCTATATCTTCCTCTTCCAACTACTTTCCAACTCCTTCTTACTGCTGCCTTTCCATCTATTTAATACCTTTCTGCTGCTCAACTAATTCTTTATACCTTCCTCTTGCTACAACTTTCCAACTCCTTCTTGCTACCGCCTTTCTACTTATCTATCACCTTTCTGCTCTCTTAAAATTTCCAACTCTCTGCTTTTCTGTATCTTTCAAGTTTTGGTTTCTTTGTATTTTCTTATTCTTTTAATTATTTATTATTACTATGTTTTTATTTTAATTTAAATTCAAATGCTTTTATTTACAATAGTTTTATTTTATCTGACTTTTACAAAAATTAATTCAATGACAATCTAATCAATAACAATATCTTAACAACATAACATCCTATAATCTAAACAAAAACAAATCCAATATAAAAAAAAATACTTAATCAAGACAACCGATTTAAAAATCATGAACACGTTCCAACATTTCACTGAAAGAATGTGCACCATGAAGAAAAATCCATATCAATTTCCCCCAAATTTGATTTGACTTGGTGAATTACTTCACCTTGCCAAATCAAATTTCCTTTCAGTAGGAAATTTTTCTTCACCATCAGTTGTCAAGCTTTTAATTTAGAATATTTCAATTTTACTATAAAATACACTACCCATAGCATATCAATTCCCATCACTATATCGAATTTTAACTTCTTCTTTTATTTCTATTTTTTTTTTATTCCCCCTTCTTAACTTTTATCAAAATATAATTTTTTTAAAGTTTTAGATTTGTTCCCCCGCTTTTGGAATTTCCCTATACATATAAATTTTATAGACCTCCCCTTTCCTAATATTTTCCTACATATAATTTTTATAAATTTTGTAACCTTAACCCTTTCCTGATATTTCCCTATATATAACTTCTTTCTAAATTTAAATACCTTCCCCCTTTCCTGATATTTCCCACGATACAAACTTTTAATAAATTTAAATTTCTTTCCCCTTTCCTGATATTTCCCACGATACAAACTTTTAATAAATTTAAATTGCTTTCCCCTTTCCTGATATTTCCCTGTATATAACTTTTTCCTAAATTTAGATTGAACAAAATTCCCCCAGAAATAACTCAAAAACATCTTCTTAAATTTTTCAAACACAAATATTTCATCTTTACTGGCAAAACATATCAATGCCTGCCCATCTAACATCTCACGCAGGTATTTTCTTAATTCTTCATGATCTTCACACCATTTTAACTTATTTTTTACAATTCTTATGAAAATTTTTAGATGAATCTTATTAATATTTCCATTAATTTCATGTTCACTTTTACTTATTTTCATATTATTTTGATTTTTATTTATTTTTCTTCTTTCCATTTCTTCCAATAACATTTCACATTCTTTTTCTTGTACTACATTTATTTTTTCTACTTTTTCTTCCATCTCATATATCTTCTTTATTGTATTTTGCATTTCTTCTATTACATTTTTCTTTTCCACATTCTCTTGTTTTATAATTATCTCTAAGTCATTTAATTTTATATTTGTATTAGCATTAATTTCTTTTATTTCATCTTTGCATTCCTTGTTAATAATTGTTTTAATTTTTACTTCTTGTAATTCCTCTAATTCTGTTTTTCTCATTATCATTTCAGTTATTATTTCTGTTTTTGTTTCTTCTAATGTTTCTCTATACATTTCCATTTGCTTCTTTATCTCATTTTTGACTGTTTCTATGTTTTTGTTCATCTCTTCTTTTATTTCTTTTTTTATAGAATCCATATTCTTGTTCATGTCTTGTTTTATTTCTTTTTTCATTACATCCATATTCTTGTTCATTTCTTTTTTTATAGTATCCATATTCTTGTTTATTTCTTCTTTATTTTTGTTCATGTCTTCTTTCATTGTATCCATATTTGAATTTATTGCTTCAATATTTTTGTTATTTGCTTCTATATCTTGTTTTATTTCTTTTTTCATAGAATCCATATTCTTGTTTATTTCTTCTTTAATATTTTTGTTCATTGCTTCAATCTTTTTGTTCAAGTCTTCTTTATTTTCTTCAGTATTTTTATTTATATTTTTTAACATTTCCATCATTTGTTCCCATGATGAATCCCTTCTATCCCCTATCTTACTATCCTGATTACCCTGATTATCCTGTCTATCCTGTCCAACCTGATTACCCTGACTTCCCTGAATACCCTGACTATCCTGAGCCTCCTCCTGACTCTCCTGATTATCAATATTATCCCCTTGCTCTAACATTCTATCTGTAATAACCTTTCCCCCTCTTAATTTCATACAACTATTTATTATTTATTTAATCTTTCACTCCGAATCACACACCTTTGTTTTTTTTTTATAAAGCAAGCTTGACACCTAATAGTAAAGAAAAATCTCTTACCCTCAGTGCCAAAGCAGCCCCACGTTGGGCGCCAATTGAAATGGATCATCCTTCTGGAACACCCTCTTTCAATAAAATTATCGGTCGTGGATTCAAGAATTTTTAAATTGATTGTCCTAAAAATAAATTACAATGATTATTAAGATAAAAAAAATTCTTTCGCTTCTGTCTAAAACTTTCTTCTTCCGTTGTTCCACTCTTACTCTATATCTTCCTCTTCCAACTACTTTCCAACTCCTTCTTACTGCTGCCTTTCCATCTATTTAATACCTTTCTGCTGCTCAACTAATTCTTTATACCTTCCTCTTGCTACAACTTTCCAACTCCTTCTTGCTACCGCCTTTCTACTTATCTATCACCTTTCTGCTCTCTTAAAATTTCCAACTCTCTGCTTTTCTGTATCTTTCAAGTTTTGGTTTCTTTGTATTTTCTTATTCTTTTAATTATTTATTATTACTATGTTTTTATTTTAATTTAAATTCAAATGCTTTTATTTACAATAGTTTTATTTTATCTGACTTTTACAAAAATTAATTCAATGACAATCTAATCAATAACAATATCTTAACAACATAACATCCTATAATCTAAACAAAAACAAATCCAATATAAAAAAAAATACTTAATCAAGACAACCGATTTAAAAATCATGAACACGTTCCAACATTTCACTGAAAGAATGTGCACCATGAAGAAAAATCCATATCAATATATATACTTATAACACAAAGTATATCACATGTTGTAAATCGCTAAATCCTTTAAATTCTTCAAACAAATAAATCACACAACAAAACTAAAAGAAGTTAACCTCAATAGAAAAATAAATTATTCACTTCAAATTAGCCAAAAGATATCTTCAGGATGATTTTTGTTATTTATGGATTTATTTATACTATACTATCAACCCGCTTTACTATTCAGAGCACAATGCTTTATCTAAATAATTGGCCCAATGTTGAAGGGGCCATTTCTTGTATAGAATATAATTTAAAAAAAAAATACGTCTTTCATCATAAGAAAGGGATCGCCGCTGGCAACGTCAAGTCACGCAGACACTTTTTTCAGCTTACTTCTCTACTTTGAACGCAACATAAAACGCTTCGTTTAAAAAAAACAGTAAAAGGATCATCTTAACGTCTAATACTATAGGAATATGTCAGTATGTTTTTTTGAAATTTCTAAACTATCTTTTATAATATATCATTTTACAAGATTTTTATTTTTTGACAATATGACATACTTACACTGCACTCTAAAGTTAAGTTCATCGCTCACAGTTTCGCCTTCAGAGTTGACAACGGAACATCTGTATCGACCGGCACTTTGTCTTGTTACTTTTTGCATAACCAGACTCTGATTACTAAAGATTGTTCGACTAGCTATGTTGTGATTCAGTATAACATCCTGTAATAAAAAAAAACAAATTTATTGGCAGTACTTTATAAATTTTTATTCATATCCTAATAGCGCTGTTCGTGTCTTGTAATTTTCCATATCAATAGTGATAATGTATCTATTAAAAATGATTCTAATAGAATTGTTGTAAATTCAAAAGAAATCTTTAAGGGTTGTCATTGTAATTGAAATATTAGACAACCCGCCGAGAGTTTTTCGTAGAAACCCTTGACTAAACATCCAACCTTAAGTTAAGAGAACACGTGTGTCCGTTGCATGTGTTTGCTTTGTATCTTTGTCTCACAAGATTTATGTGTTTTTTGAAAGGCCAAGATTACTTTTAGTTTTTGTATATTTTCTAATTTTTAAGAGCATTCCTTTAAAATTCGTCGAGCGAGCCAGTTGTGGCCGCAAACGTAATTTTTAACTTTTTGTAATATATTGTATATATGAAATAGATTGTTACCAAGTTTGTTGGAGTTTGTTTATTTCATATAATTATAAAGTTCCTTCAAAGCAAGTGTAGGATTTCCCTACAAGAATGTTTCAATTACTTTAACTACTATGTTTTATAAAAACACTTTAAAAGAGAAAAATGTTCATAAAATAATATTTATATAAGAAAAGTAGATCAGAGTAGCGCGAATATAAAAACAATTGGTAATAACATCATGGGTGACATGTGTTTATGGAGTCATTCGAATATCCCAAAAATTGACTGTTTTTCAACTTCCCGTGTTAAAAAGTGAAAATTTAAAAAAAAATTGGGTTTTTGTTTACACCCCAATTTCGAAAATCGAGTTTTCACCAGATCTCCAGGTCTTAAGGTCCAAGGAAGCCATCCTGAAAAATCCCGCGATGATGTCCGTATGTCTGTATATGTGTATGTAACCTTCTTATAACTTTTTAATGGCTTGACTGATTAAAAGGAGACTTATAGCGTTTAAAAGAGTTACACTTAACTTAGACCTCCTAAAAAATTGAAGTCATTTGTTTTAATAGATTTCGATAAATTAAACGAAAATAAAAAAAAATCGAAAAGAATTTTTTATGAGAAAAACTTTGTGGCTGTTGCAGCGATTAATGCCATAACCTAATAAGCTATTAACCTTAAAAAATCATCTCGAATGCCTTTTTGGAAATCAAAATCGGTTGAATTGTTCGTGAAATATCGTTGTCGAAAATCAAGAAAAAAGGGCTTCTCACAAGATTTTTCGTACTTAAAGAACTGCGTCGATTGCTGTCTCAAACGTTAGAATCGGTCAAAGCGTTAATAAGTTCTAGCTTCTAAAAAATTTCCATTTTTGTAAGCTAAAAAAATGTGAGCCGTCACGGGACGCCTGGCAGATGTGAAACATCGACATTAACCCGTGCCTAAATCATAAGACATTTCCAATTTAAATAACATGGCATTTTTGCACTTTTTGTCGTTAATTTTTTTTACTGAAACAAATGTAGCTAAAAATAATTAAATATCTATTTCTTGTAGGAAATTTGCAATAAATTTGTCATCAGAGTTAAATTCACGATTTTTTTTTTGTAATTTTCACCATAATTTTTATTTAAATCAAACTAAATACATATATATATATATAGGTAATAAAATTAACAAATACAAAATTTGGATACAAAATAAAGTATATTATCGCTTATAAATAATTGTATCACAATGGTATCACAATATTTATTGTACGTTTTCTCAGATTGCTCACAGATGTCGTTAGATTACAGAACGAAAATAAATTTAAAACCTGATTTCGTTTAGCTTTTTATTTAATTGCCTTAAATTCAATTATCTTAAAAAAGGAAATTATTTAAACACAAATTTATATAGAAGTACGTTACTATATTAATATAATAATTGTAGTTACTTCATAATTTTAGTACAAACAAAAAGCGATATTAAATAAAAAATAGGAAAATGATGAATTTAACTATGAATACAACTTTATCGTTGAATAACTTTTAAACGGTATTTAAATCGGAAATGTATTATGATTTAGGCACGGGTTAATGTGAATATTAAGGGCTGGTTAGGGCCTGATAATTTTTGTTAGGTCATAATCTAAAAATTTGATGGGTGTTTGGAGAACAAAACCAAATTTGGGAAATAACAGACACCCTAATGTATATAGAGTAGGTAGGTACTCACTCATTTTTATTCAATATTTTTTCATCACTTTCTTTATTAACACTTTGTTTATTCATATTTAAAACAAACACTTTATACACAAATTTTACAGGGACTATTCACCAACAATCTATTTTGATTAACAAGCTGTCAATTTTACAGGTCAGCAAAATATGTAGGTATATTATGTTGCCTATACAAACAAACATTTTTATATATATGGAATAGATAGTAGGCGGAATCGAGTTAGGTTTTTATGAAACAATTCATACCCTGTCCCGCCAAATTTTTGAATCGATGAGCTTCTTCCCCCTATTGTAGGCGCGCCACCGTCGGCGTCGCTCAAAACATGAGACCAATTTCATATAAGGTATCAGTACATTTCTTTATTATATATTATCGATGCGTTAGGTTTTTTACGTCATACGAATCATACGTCACCGTCGCCACGCGAGAAATCTGATTCACGTGCGGCTATAGATGTTTCACATAAAAAATACCTCCGTAAGCTTAAGGAGTGTCCTCTCCAAAAGACTGGAAAGACAAACGAAGCAATATGGTGGAACAGTCATCTGTCACAACTAAGATCCTAAACACGGAAGCTCTTTAACAGAGCCAAACGTAACGGAGATTGGCAGAGCTACACCGAGAAACTTACAACCTACAATAAAGAGATTAGGAAAGCTAAAAGAAATAGCTTTAGGAAATGCTGGAAGAAATAGACTCTACACCTTCTGCTGCAAGACTACACAAAGTCTTAGCAAAAGGAAGAGTAGATACAGTAATGGCACTGTGAAAGCCAGATGAACGCTTCACAGTAAGCGAAAAAGAACGAGCAAATCTCCTGTTAGAAACCCACTTTCCTGCAGGCACAATCACCCCAGGAAATACGAGGTACAAACAAAAAAACAACCAGGGAAGACACTGCAATGGCAAAATACATATGCAGTGAAGTACGGCTGAGATGGGCGATGAACACCTTTCAGCGATTCAAAAACCCTGGAACTGACGGAATATTTCCTGCCTTACTACAACAAGGGCAGAAGGCAATCATTTCTCATGTGATCCGAATCAGTTGGAGCAGTTCTGAACTGGGATATATACCAGAAGTATGGAGGAGGGCAAGAATCACCTTCATCTCCGAGGCAGGGAAACGGGACATTACACAATAGAAGGTTGTTCAGTGGGTTAAGTGTCGAGTTCGAAGAGAATATTATGGCAAAGAGTTCTGCCTTTTCTGTGGAGGACGTAACTATTGAGCCGTCATCTGATGTGAGTGGAGGGAACGAACTACGTGTGAAATTGTTGTTAATTTGTTTGGCGAGAGTCCAAAAGGACTGGCTTCCATTAGGGTTTGACATTACTTTCTCTCTCATTCGAGCGTCAAAGAGACTTTTGAAATTGGAAATAGTGGTGTTGTGTCTGTTTCTAGCGTTTATATCATCCTTTTTTGTTTCTTCTGATGGATTTTGAATAAATAATTTGTGGGACTTGATCTTAGCTTTCCGAGCTACATCGCAATCTTTATTAAACCATGGCCTCTGTTTGGCTTTTAAGCGTTTGGTAAAGTGAGGAATGTAAGCTTCCATGGCACACTGAATGATTTCAGTTATACTGTTGCAAACTGCCGATGGATCTTTGTTAATAAAGCAGACTGGATTCCAGGGAAAAGTTGCAAAGTAGTCTTGGAGGCCTTCCCAATCTGCTTTTTTTAAATTCCAAAAAGTTCTCTCGTGTGGTGCCTTGAATGGGTGAGGTTCGACTGGACATTTGACTTCTACTACAGCATGATCAGAGTTACCTAAGGTAGACAGAACATTTACATTATATTGCTCAGGGTGAGTAGTCAGAAAAAGATCCAGACTATTAGAACTGTGATTGGCAGCTCTGGGAAAGTAAATGGGCTTGTCGATTAGTTGAGACAGCCCATGGCTAATTGCAAACTTTTCAGTAAGCCTGCCTTCTCTGTTTTGTTGGACTTTACCAGAAAAAAGAAACCTAGTCTAAAAACCGTCAAACTAGGTAGAAATATCGTTGAGTGAAAGACAGAGGTCAAATATCTAGGGCTAATCCTAGATAATAAGTTACCCTGGAACAAACACGACACAAAATAATACACAAAGCTACAAACGCCCTCATGGTGTGCAGAAACATTGCTGGGAAAAATTGGGGCTGTAAGCCAAAGGCATTGCAATGGATGTACACTGCAATAGTGAGACCCATCATCACATATGGGGCAGTAGCTTGGGGCACGAGAGCTAATCTGATCTCTACGAGGACAAACCTCTCAAAGATTCAGAGACTAGCCTGTGCATGTATTACCGGAACAATGAGAACATGTCCCACTTGTGCAATGGGAGTAATCCTAAATCTTTTGCCACTGCATATTTAAGTAGCAAATGCTAGTAAGAAAACAATATATAGAATGATAAAAGAATGAATAATTAAGGAAAAACCTCGATCCCTCCAACTTGATCAAACATGGGAAATGCCCCAAGATGACATGCCCAAGAAATTTAACTTTGTAAGGAAATTTACCACTAAATTAAAAAGTAAATCTAAATGGGACGAGAACACCATATTGGGGCTAAGCCAAAACGCCATAAAATGGTATACGGACGGCTCCAAGACAGATAAAGGAACAGGAGCAGGGATTTTTGGACCTAGAACCAAATATTCAGAAAGCTTGGGTAAGTACTCAAGCATCTTTTAAGCGGAAATTCATACCATCGAAAGGAACTATCGTAGACAAAAGATTGTGATCATGTCAGATAGTCAAGCAGCCATCAAAGCTCTGAACTCAGATACAATCAGTTCAAAGATAGTCTGGGAATGCCCAGGCAAATTAAATGAACTAGGACAAAATAACACTGTTACCCTCTTATGGGTTCCAGGACACAGGAATAGAAGAAAACGAAACAGCAGACAAGCTGGCAAAAAAAGAAGCTGAAACCCCATACCTGGGACCAAAACCATCCTGTGGAATCAGCAGTAGTAAATTCTAAAAAAAAACAAAGAAAAAAATGCCTAGCGAAAAATCTAAGTACTGGAATGATCTAGAACGACTAAGACAATCGAAGACGCTCCTGGTAAACTATATAACTAGAAGAGATCTCACAGCTGTCTTAACCTTAGTAAGAAAAACCTCCGAATTATAACAGGAATACTAACCGGACACTACCGATTAAGAGGACACATGAAGAAACTAGGATTGGTAGATGAAGCAAACTGCAGATTCTGTGAGGTAGAGGATCAAACCGTAATACACATACTCTCAAAATGCATCGCATTAAGTTATTCTAGGGTCAAATACCTAGGGTCATACGAAATAGGAAGGGAAGAACTACCCAACTTAAAACCCAATAATATCCTAAACTTTTTAAGGAAGTTTGGACTAGAAGAGCTGGTATAAGTCTGAGAAATCATCAGAAATATAGCAAGAAAAGGGGGGCACAATAGATCTTATAGATCGCAGGTGTATCTGTTACCCCTAACTGCTCATACATACGAGCTTAAGGAGCTTATAACAGCAGAAAAAATACAATTTTAGTGTCTAAAATTAGCTGAAAGTTGCAAGGATTTTCAGCAGGGTTAAATTTTTTTCGAATTTTTTTCACGTAATGTTCTGGCTTTTTTAGCACACGTCTGTTTAATACAAATTCTGCAGCCTTTATGATCAAAAAAGTGTTTTTATCGATGGTTGTGTTGTTTACAAAATCCTCGATTTCATCCAGTTTCGGACCTTATTTTTTGGTAGAATATTGTTGCTGATGCTTTTCTTGTAAGTTTATCAGCCCTTTTGTTGTCCTTTACACCTCTCGATTCTGACACCCACACTAGTTAAACACTATAAGAGTTGTATTTAGCACTCGTATAATATTTTCTAGTCCCCTTAAGGATTCTTTAAAGCACCAGTAGCCGCCTGACGATCTGAGCATATTTTGATGTGCTTAAATTTATAAGTCCTCAAATCATCCTCTGTGTCGCTTTAAAAGATTGCATATACCTCAGTCTTGTCAACACTGCCGTAAATTTCTCTCACTAAGCCCTCCTTATCCTTAAACCTGTCTGTGTACTGGATGTAACCCAAAAGCTTGGGTTGACTACTTGCATTTTTCTCGTTAATGTACATCTAATTAAAATGTTTAATTTTATCTACCAAAAGTCTTCTTTGATTTCTTTTTTTTATACTATACTTAGAGGAGTTGTGCCTTTTTATTTCACCCTTCTGGTAAATGTCATAATCTTGGATTTCTGTTGAGCCCTGCGAAGTATATTCACAACCTGTTGAATTTAATCTATTGATGAAGTATTAAATTTATCGCAAGTTAAAATGAACAAATCATCTTCATAACTCAGAACCTGGTGTCGTTTAATGTTAAGTCACACTATTAGAGCGTCAATAACCGTGACAATATAGGAATAAAATTTTCCGCTATCAGTGTACACTACTACAGAAATAATCACAATTTATAAAAAGAACTTTCGATAGTAGAATTTTTTTAATGGTTCACATTACTATTATATAAATTATTTTGTTACTTGAATTTGCATATTATGTGGGAATCTGGTAATCGGTTTAAAACTCATACCAACCCAAAATTGTGTCAAAATCCCTATGTATATGCCTAAACACACTTGAAACATGAATTGTTATTCAGTTCTTAGCTATCCTGAAAATTTCAGAGCTTAAGGTGGTTGGAAAATAGGTTTAAATTTGATTACAAAATTCCACCCGGAATCACAAAGAGAAAGACAAAGAAACAAAGAAGACGACGATAATGAAAGAACTTTCTATTTTTCCTTATAAAATTTAGAATTTCTTGAAATTGTACAAAAATCTCTTTGTATATGCCTAAACACACTTAAAACATGCATTGTCATCCAGTTCTTAGCAATCCTAAAATTTCACAGCCCTAGGTGTTCAGGAAATAGATTTAAATTCGATTACAAAATTTCACCCGGAATGACAAAGAGAAAGATAAAGAGAAAAACAAAGAAAAAGACAAAAAAGACAAAGAGAAAGACACAGAGACTAAGAACACGACGAAAATATAAAAACTTTCTAAAAATAAGTAATTGGGAAAAACTTTAAGAACAACTAACATTTTATAAAATACGTAAAAATGGAAATATATAATATTCATTCTATTTAAATCATTTGTAGATTCTTATTCTAGAGGTCCTTGCTCAACCAATTATCGAATTTAGTACATAATGTGAAAGTTATGGAGTGAAACGAATCGATAGTCATAGATTGATAAAGCGTTGTAAAGCTAAATGAACTATGAACGAACATAAGGAATGATGGTGCAGAAAGATGTCGCTGTCTGCAAGCCATTCTCTTCTTGTGAAGCAGGATTGTTTGTAATACATCAGTAGAGTTTGAAAAATCGATTCACTGAAATTTTAAATTGGTTAAAGTAAACTGTGTCAGTTTTAATTAGATATATTAATACAAATAATGAAAACGTTTACTGTCGAAAAATATCAATTGTAATTATTAATTTAAAAATATTTTCTACTTTATTAATTGTACTATAATATAAAATTTATCTAAAAGAGTAAACATAAATTAAAACAATCTTAGGTGTTTCTAATAAATACTTTTAAAATTTTTTTAATCTGTCATGTCCGACTGCAAAAGTGACACTGATTAAAATAAGCTGATATTTAACTTTAGATCCTAATTTAGAATGAGGTAAATTATAAAATAGAAAACTTTTTATACACTTTGGAAGTAAAACCGTGTAGTTTATTTATTTATAATTTACTGGTTACTTTTCTTTTATGGGAAGATACATTACTGAATTATCTTCTTCAGAAGGCTAACGATTAGTTCTGGCACTTATTCAATGTAACTTCGACCGCTTGAAGTTTGCTGAAGTGGTAGCAATGGGTTTTATGC
The DNA here is from genome assembly GCA_964028335.1 of Altica lythri. Classification (NCBI taxonomy): domain Eukaryota; kingdom Metazoa; phylum Arthropoda; class Insecta; order Coleoptera; family Chrysomelidae; genus Altica; species Altica lythri. The sequence goes on from OZ034800.1 coordinate 51,232,502, forward strand.
TACCAACATAATAAATCTCGAGAACATGACAATTCCTCTTAGATATTTTGAAACAGATCTGGATCTGTTTCTAAAAACCCGAATTCGATGCTTATCCGATATAACGGCAGGTCTAGTCTTATACAAAAAAGGAAATTAAAACAAATTCTAAATTGCCCAGATTTGGTGTTAAAGGTACAGATTTGGTCGGACATTTGTATTTTGATTAGACAAGTGTATGACCCGTAAGTTTCTTTTACTGTACAAATTTTGAGCGCGAAGTGTTTCTCGTATGGTTTCATCTGATCCGTTTACTCAGATGTTATCGTTACAGCTCTGGATAAAAAACACTGATATTTCTTTCAGCAAACTAACACATCAAGCGAACCTTTTGTTCGGTTATGACATTTTAACGATATTATATGGACCTGTTCTAGAGTTTCTAGATACAATATCCTAAGTATTGTCTATTATCTCTCCTATGGTCTCATTATTTAATAAGATCAATAATAATCAACAATTAACATGTAGCGGAACGTCTTTTGAATGAAAGTTACCCCGATCGCCCTATATCGGGGACTTATTAGAGGAAGCTTCTTCGGAAGTTTAAAGAAACAGGTTCCTAGTGTTCAAGATGCAAACCGATCTGGTCTACAAACAATTAGTAACAAAATTGCAAAAATGGTAGTGAACCCTACTTCTTCTACAAGTTACGTCAGTCTGTAAAATCAGTCAAAGGACAGTACACCAAGTATAATATATAATATAATATATTTATTTGCCATCAAACATTTTACAGTAAAAATATGTATAAATCATAGTACAAATAGCCGTAAAGGGAAATAAATAAATAAATATGTATGAAGAAAACCCACAAGAGACAAAGTCTGTGCGTGGGTATCTATGTGAAAGCAGATCGAACAATAAGACTATATAAACAAAATTGAGACATTAAAACATAACATAACAAATACTTTGTTTGTATATATAAGTGTAACAATTTGTACATCCTATAAAAGAAACCTTGTGTATAGAACATACAAACTGCCAAAGGGGTAGGATAACATTTAATTCTCGCTGAGAAATAATACAAAAATTTCGGCGGTTGAGCATATATTTTTAGTTTATCTTTATCCAATAAAGAGTGTAAATGTTTTGGTACATTGGTAGGTGTGTTTATTCCAATTTTAAGACAAATATCGTGTTATTACTATCTATAAAACTGTATATGTCATCCCTCGAAATGCTTAGTAGCCAGGTTGTAATTTTTCTTTTAAATAAAGTAAAGGAATTGACATTTTTTATTTCTGGTGGTAGTGTATTAAAAAGCTTTGGCCCAAGATACGTAAAACATTTCAGCCCTATCGTTTTTCTTGGTCGTGGTACAATTAATGTTTGGGAGTAGGTATATCGGGTTTGATATTTGTGCTGAACTATTTTAGAGCCTTTTTGTCGGTACTCATTAAGTAATAGTGTTTTTGCGTATAGTTGGTAGAATAATCTTGTTTCTTTAAATAAATCTACTGTTGCATAAAGTCTTGGTTTTTTATAGATTACTTTTAAAATATACTTTTGTAGTACATTTAAACTTTTCATATGTACTGACGATGCAGTTCCCCAGGCAATTATACCATAGTTTAAGTGAGTTTCAACTAATGAGTGATACACTTGTTTCAGATATTTTATTGGCAACAAATGAGTTAAGTATTTAAATCTATATAACATCGGTCTTAATTTTTTTAAAATGAAGTTGATTTGTTTATCCCATTTTAGATTTGAATCTATATAAATACCAAGATATTTTATTTCTTTTGTCTCGGAGATTTGTAAATGTTCTTCTCCTTGGATGTTGATGCTTAAGTGTTTGAATTCAGGTAAATTAACGGAGTAGGATGTGTATGGAACATAAAATGTTTTTTTAATATTTACAGTTAAAAGATTTTCATCAAAGAATTCAAATATTTGTTTTATGTCAGATTCAGCCAATTGCTTTAATTCATTCCAACTTTTTGCATTATAAAATATAGCTGTATCATCCGCAAATGTTATTATTTCACCTTCAACATTTAGTGAGAATAGATCATTTAGGTAGAGATTAAATAAAACGGGTCCTAGAACCGTACCTTGGGGTACGCCACATTCAATTGGTTGAGCATTACTAACATGATCATTTATTTTTACATATTGCTTTCTATTGTTTAAATAGCTATCGATAAGCTTTAGGACATTCCCTCTAAATCCGATCTGTTCCATTTTGCACAACAATTTATTTTATGGTCTACCGTGTCAAATGCCTTAGCTAAGTCGACGAATACACAAAGAGATGGTATTTTATTGTCTAAAGTGTTATTAACAAGACTCGTCAATCTAGCTATGGCATCCGAAGTAGACACATTTTCTCTAAAACCATATTGTTTGTCAGATAATACATTAAATTTCGTAAGGTAGGTAGTTTGTTATTCGTTTTTTCAGTATTTTTTCGTAAATTTTTGCGAAGATACTTATTACAGATATTGGACGGTAGTTTAAGGGATCAGTTTTTTTACCACTTTTATAAATTGGTGTGATTAATCCCGTTTTTAAAGCCTGAGGAAAAATGCCTTGTGCCATAGAAATGTTTATTAAATACATTAGGGGAGCTGCAATTATATGAGCTACATATTTTACTATTTCTGTACCAATTCCATCCAACCCAGTACTTTTTTTATCTTTCAGTGAGTTTATTATATTAATAATTTCATTTTCATCTGTTTGTTCTAAGAAAATAGAATTTAATCTATTGATTTTATTAACAACTTTTTTTGTAGACCGTCTACGTTGCTTTATTTTGTTAGCTAGATTTTTACCTATATTTGTGAAAGTCGTACAAAAAACGTTTGATATTGTTTGCGGATCAGTTATTGTGGAGTCGTTATATATTATTTTATTTATAGTTTCTATGTTTGTTTTCTTACCCACAATTTCATTTATACATTTCCATAGAGATTTGTTACTGTTTTTATTTAGTTGAATTTGATTAGAAAAACAATCTTTTTTTGTAAGTTTAATTAAATCATTTAGTTTGTTTCTGTAATTTTTATAATTTCTAACATTAATTTCAGTATTATTTGCTTTCATTTTTTGAAATAGTTCATTCTTAGCATTTATTGACTGGATTATGCCGTTTGTAATCCAAGGTGTTCTTTTTCTAGTTTTTGAATTAATTTTTTTTGTATAGCTACATTCACAGTGTATTTTTTTTATTATATTTATGAATAAATCTGTGGCCTCATCGACTATATTGGAAGAGTAAACATGATTAAATGTTTCCTGTTCTAGTAATGATTTAAATTTTAATTTATTGAAGTTGTGCACTATTTTTAGATTAGTGTAATTTTCTTTGTCTATTTGAGGAAATCTGATATGCATAGCAGTAGAGTAATGGTCGATGATTCAAGAACTAAGGATGTGTTTGTAAACTTTATTGAGGGTTTCGATTTAATAAACATATGGTCAATACATGATTTCTGATTTCCCTGTACCCTGGTGAAGCTATAAATAGCACTGCTAAAATTTGCTTCTCCGAGAATATTTAGATAATCTTGAGCTAAATTGTTTTTTGTGTCTAAAATATCTATATTGAAGTCACCAACCATAAATTGCAAATCATGGTGCTGGTTATTATTATTTTGTATAAAATGGGAAAAATTTTCTACAAAATCTATGTCAGAAGTTGCTGGAGACCTATACAATGCATATATTAAATTGTGGCAATTCAACAGATGACATTCAATTTCTAACATGTAAAAACATCAATTTTTCTAATATTACAATTGGATTCTAACTTGTTATGTACGTAAACTAGTGTTTCGTCATTCTGATTAATATTTCCTTGGTTATAATATAGATTGTACCCATCCATTTTGAACATTACAGTATCAACAATTTCCCAGGTTTCAGTGAGGATTATTAGATCATACTCAACATTTATTTGATGAAGCATTATTTTTAGTTCATCTAGGTTTTTATTAATACTTCTAATATTCATATGAAAAATATTTAAATTTGAATTTGTTATTCCAGTTAGTAAGTCATTATATTCATTTACACTTTTTATTATTTTAGTATCAATTGTTTCCAAAGTGAAATCTCGTATATACTCATCCATATTATATTATTTAGGTAACTTATAAATATTAATAAAATACAAATTGTTAATTTAGAAAAGCCAAACAATAGTTAAGTATTACTTTTATGTACTTTTATTATTTATTGGAGGAATTACTATTAGATCTTGTTTTTACCGTTTTAGTGAGATTAACTTGTTTGAGATTTGTATTGATCTTGGCGCCTGTTTTGTCTATTGTTTCCTTGATTTTCTTGTCAGGAGTTTCGTTTCTAATTGGTTTAGATGTTTTCCCGTTTGTTTCCTTTTCTAGAGGCTGATGTGCTGTATCTTCTGAATCGTAGGAATTTGTTACTGGTGTTGATGGTTCGCTGTTTGAACGAATGTTTTTAAGTTCTAGAAGATCCTCAATTGTAAGCCTGTTACCATTTAGGCAAAGTTTATTTCTCAATATATAACATTTAGAATCTGGTTCGGTTTTCCTAAAGTGTGATTGATACTCTTTTAAAATATTTAGTTCTGCTCTTTGTACTTTCGTAAGATCTTCGGAAATATATACTCTAGTACCTTTTAATTTTTTTCTATTTGTTAGTATTTCCTTTTTCTTGCAATAAGTTGTTAATTCTAATTTTAAAGGGGCTGATTTGGCTTTTCCTAATGAATAGTAATGATCAATATCTCCAGTTGCTAAATTGATATCTATTTTATTTTTTAATTCTTCAATAATATCTTTCAGATTGATTTCTTGAGAAGGTTTTTTTAATCCTGAAATGATTATATTTTTTCTCCTGTTCTGTCTGTCAAGGTATTCCACTTTGTCCTTTAAATCCAGATTTTCTTTTTCGAGAAGACGTATTTTATTTTCTTTTTCCTCTAATTTTAAAAGAAGTCGTGTTTCTGACGAATCTATGGAGTTTTTTAGTTAGTTTTTAGTTTTTTGTATTTCCTCCAAAACATTGCTTTGTTTATCCTGTATCTCCTGTAGTATTCGTTTTAAGCCATCATCTATAATTTTCTTTACAGTAGCTTCATTCATGTTCTATTGCTATTTTTAAATTTATTGAACGTGTATGGTCACTCGAATAGATAAATTAACTGTTATCTTGTATTGCAAAAAATCCAAAGCACTACGTTGTTTGGTTATGGTTTATAACGAATTTATGTTATTTTGAAGAAAATTCAATGGCACAATATAATACATATATTCACATGGAAGGTTTCCCTTTTGGATCACTGTTGCACTATTTTTTTAAAATTTTACGTACGATTTAACTATCATTTTGAACACAATTGTTGGCTGAAAACAAATTTTATCCATACCATTTAAAAATGAAGCACCAACTTTCTAATTATGACCTCTACCAAAGATTACAATTCTGTAAAAGTATGTTTATTTAAATTAACCAACAGCCAGATTACATAAAAATAATTTGTTTTAGTGACAAAAGTACTATCTTCCTCAATGGAAATGTTAAGATACAAATGTGAGGGATTGGAGTTACACTTTACACAAATCCTTACGCATTTCGTAAAAAAACATACTCAGTTTCCAGAAAAGGGAATTCTTTTTGCAGATATTTTGGGAAACCACATAGTTGGTCCTGTTTTTTTCAATGTTAACGTAACCAGTGAAGGGTATCTGGAGAGGTTACAAAAAGCAATTAAGGAGTTAATTCTTATAATTTTGGAAAATAATCCAGAATTTGGCAACTTAACGTCTTAACAAGATGGTGCTCCTGCACACTATTATGGTGCAGTAAGACGTTAGCTAGATGACGTATATCATGGTAGATGGATTGGACGACGATGTTCAATAAAATGGCCAGCTCGGTCACGGCACCTTACATCATCAGATTTTTCTTTCTGCGGGGTCCTTGAAATCTAAGGATTACTACGCTACAGCACCCGACATCTTTAAAAAACAACTAATTGTCTGTTTATTTTCTCACTTCAACTTCACTCTTATAAGTGAACATAACAGTTCAAAAGATACGAGGGGGAAGTGGACTTTTGGATAGCACTGTATATGTAATATATACAAGAAGTATAAATTTACAAAAAATTTATTACAATATTGTTGGGGTGGAGATAAAATAATGTGTAGCTATATTTTGTGGGACTTTTAATTTTCATAGATTTAGAAACAGATTCTTTGATATAAAAACCCTGATATGAAATTGAAAAGTCCCATTAGCAAACAGTTTATTACTCTAATGGATTTTCTGCACTCTCTTTAATTAAAATTCTCAATAATTATTTTTGCTTTCCTTTTATATCAAGAAAACAGAAAAAGTTGAATGCAAATATTTTTCATTTTTAACGTCCAATCCCTTAAAAGCCTTTTATTAAGGAATAAAATATGTAACAAGCAAATTTACTACAGATAAATATTGACAGATAAAGAATAAAAGTAGTTAAGGTAATATCAATAGCAGCGTATTGGAATTGAAACTGACACTGAGAAATTGGAAATTGAATAATATGTTAAAGATCTGTCTCAACGATTATTACGCTTGACGCAAGTTGGAGAGAGATGTTTAAGGTTGAATTAATAATACTTTCGTTGGTTTTACTCCATGCATTTACATTTTTAAATGTATGTAAAATGTAGGTATACTTAGAATTGTACATAAATATTTCTATTTGGATAATCATAAAACGTGAAAAAAAATGAGAAAATAAATACCTGCTAAATAAGTAGCAGTTTTGGTATATATTTTTTTTATATCACGTATGATTACTCATACAATAATTGTCAGTTTTACACAAGAAAACAATTACTTCTTTTAAAACCACATTAGGAAAAAAAAAACTAACGGTACTTTTCAAAGGCAAACGATTAAATCTAGAAAAGAGAAAGGTCCTTGTCATTGCTCTCAGACTAACCTATTTTGGCGAGTGGAAGTTTTTCTGTTGGAGGTGAAGCAGGGACACAATTACCGTTGCTGGGCGGCATCACCATCGTTTCGATGTCTAGGATAATTAAAGATAATCCGTCTTTCCGACGGCCGTGATGAAACGCGTGTCATGAACTCTGATAAAGTCACGGACATGCGGGTTGTAATTGGTATGGCCCTGTTCAGATGAAAGATAAAAAGTTACCGTGAGCTGCACCGGCCGATAAATACTATAGACGAATTCGTTGCAGGAAGAATGGATCCTATTAATTCTATAGAATTGTATAGTCGACCGGAAAAACTCATTATCGGAGCTTTTTCTTTCTACGCCTTTACTTATTTATTTTTTTCTTATTTTTATCAGTCAAAACTTAAAAACTAATTCATTTTTTTAAACTGATTACTAATTATATTCTATTTGTTCTCAACTGACATTCATTTCGAATTTCACTTCTGTTGTATAATTTTCCTCTCCTCTTGTTATTACAAGATCATTCAACTCAACATGTTTTCAACATCTGTATAGCAACTGACAGAAACTGCCACTTGCTTTATAAACGAGAAGGATCTGCTTTTCACAACCATATGAATCCTTTAAGTCAAAGTGTCAAGCCTAAGGGTAAATTTACTGGTCTTTTATTTTTTTTGCTCAGGTTAGGACTTGATAACAATACTTGATTCTAAATCATTAATAATAATGAAAAAAATATATTTTATTTTAATTAAACAACAAACTTGTGTTCATTTTTTCTATTTAAATTAACTATATCAGCATTCTAAATACGGACAAACAGAATATTAATAAATGTATAAAACCAAAATAAACTGTAAAAGATAATAGAAAAAATGAGAAAACTTTTATTGCTAGTCATTTTAGCAGTATAACAGCGTGGGATAAAATACCTGTCATTGTTCCAAAGTAGGAAAAAGTAGAATATAAGTTTTGTTTTTATAACGGATTTTGTATAATACTACTCTGTATTTTTGATAATCTAACAAGAAAGTAGAAGGGACAGCACGATTTGGGAATGTTTCAGACACTGATAAGACCAGGAAACAGAATTCTTGAAAAGTCTGAAAATACAATAAATGGAAGCAGAAGAAAAGATAGCTAACACAGGAAAAACCTTGACAGTCTGTCTCGGATATTAAATAAAGGATACCGCTTTCAAGTTTTCTGGAAGACGGTGAGGCAGCTTAAATTTTAAGTGGAATTATGAAAAGTTGATTATTTTCTTTAAAAAGAATTTGTGAGAAAAACTTTAGTGTTTTAATAGATAACATCTATTTTTAAATTATGTAATAAATTTTAAAACACAAATTAATCTATACTAATAAATGGAAAGCCATTTTTTTTTGTTCGATTATATGCAAAAACTACTAAACCGATCGGATTTATTCTTAAGGCATAAGATTCAGCATATTGTGAAGAAGGTTTTAGTAGGTATATAATATGTTGGTAATCACTTATCCGAAACCTATATTTTTTTAACTTATAAATAATGATTTTTTATTGTAACTAAAATTATTATCTTTGGTCATTTGTTTAAAATAAAGATTTTAATTTTAACGATTATGTTTATTTATAATGTATATGGCAAAACAACCAAGTCAGCTAGTGATTTGTAATCTAAATATTTATTTTAGTCTACTTTACTTTCAAGAGATTAATAATAATAATAATAATATTCTTTATTTGCTTAAGTAACAAGTAACATTGTTTTAGCATCGTCAAGAAACCAAAAAGGAACATCTAAAAGTCCTAATCTAAGTAATTGTAAAGTTTTTGTTAATTAAAATGGTCACTGTGATTACATGGAATACAAAATAAATAATATAGGATAAAGTATAAAATTGGTAGTGGTCATAAAAAGGTGGTCAGATCAAGATCATAGAATTCTTGTAGATTGTATATTGCAGCCTTAAGTAGTATTTTCTTAATTGTAGATTTAAACAAATGGTCATTCAGAATTAGAAGTTCAGTCGGAATTTTATTGTTAAGTTTTAGGGCAGTACAGATAAAGCTTTTATTTGTTAATGTTAGTCTATGTTGTGGCACTACAAATAGGTTTTTTGATCGTGTATTGTGGTAATGGAAGTCTGCTGGTAAAACTAGTCTATTTTTGTTAGTTCTTACATAGTTTAAGCAATTTAAAATATATAATGAGGGAATCGTAAGGATTTGTAATTGTTTAAATATGTAATAGCTCTGACTGCTGCTTTTTGTAAAATAAAGATTTTACCACATTCTGTAGAGTTACCCCATAATAGAATACCATAGTTTAGCAAGCTATGGAATAGTCCCATGTAAGCTGTACGGTTTACATCGGTTGATATTATAGCTGAAAGTTTTCTTAGTAAAAAAATTAGACTAGATAGTTTTTTTGATAAGTAGAGGAGGTGTTGTTTCCAATCCAATTTGCTATCTATGATTCCCAAAAGTTTGGCGTAATTAATTTCATTTTGTATATCTTTTAAAGTAAATAATATTTTGATTGTTTTTTCCTCACTTAGGCATAAATTATTTTTGTAGAACCATGATCGAGAAGTGGTTATGACACTCTCATCAGTACTTTTTAAGTTTTCTTCAAATTTATTAGAGTAATAAAATGTCGTATCATCTGCATATAGGATGCAAGATAACGAGATTATGTAGTAAGAAAGATCATTTATATATAATATAAATAAGTTGTTCCAAGTACGGAACCCTCCGGCACTCCCGCCAGAACTGTTGAAGTTTTTGATCGTTTGTTATCAAACTCTACATACTGGTGTCTTTTATATAAAAAGTCTGTTATTGATGGCTTTCTCAATAGGATTTGAGAAATTAGGCACTATGGCAATTGGACGATAATTTTCAGGCAGATCATCGTTGCCTTTTTTATACATTGGGGAAATTTCGGAAGTCTTGAATTTTTTTGGGAAAGTACCGTTCAGAAAACAGTTATTTATTATTATTGTGAGTGGGACATATATAAGTATATACCCTCTGCTAAAAGTTTCAATAGTTTATTGCTTATTCCAAATACATCCAAAGAAGTGCTATTTGACAAATCATTAATGATATTTTTTAATTCACTTACAGTTTTTGGATACAAGAAGGGAGTTTTGTTGTTCCACACAAGCGTGTCACAGGGTCCCGAAGTTGTTTCATTATTTTTGGGAAAAAGCGATTTAGTGACATTAGTTCATACGTTAATAAAAAACTCATCAAAGGTGTCCGGGTTAAGTTGGCCATTCTATACTATTTTAGAGTTCTTTTGATTTATTATTTGCCATATGGTTCTAGATTTATTGGGTGCTCTATTAACTTGTTCAGAGTAGTAAGCCTTTTTTTGGTTGTTAATTTTGCTTTTGTAAATATTTTTAAGTTTATTAATTTGTAGGTCTAATTCTGCATCGTCTATTATTTTTTTTAATTGATGTAAATCATTGATTTGATTTCTCATTAGTTTTGAATTATGATTGAACCATTTTTTGTGCATGTTGCGTTTATGGACCGTTTTTGTTTTTATTGGCCTAAATTGATTTACAGCGGATATTTTAAAAACTTGCTTGGTAATTTATTGACATCATTCATTTTCTCAAGATGGGACCAATCATATTTTATTAAAAAATCAGTGTATTTTTCAATTGAATCCTTATTTATTGGTCTAAATTTTATGATCTTGGTCCGATTATTATTACAATTCTTACGGTGATGATCAGTGATTTTAATTTCATTCATGATCAGAAATGTACAGATCTTCTACATATATCTTACAATTTGCAGGTTCAATATTTGTGAGGCAGCTATCTATGCAGGTTTTTGATGTTTTGGTTATAATAGTAGGTTCATTTATTAAAAAAATTATATTAAATGATTGTAACAGAGAAATGAATTGGTTTTTACTATTGTTATCCTCTAAAAGATCAATGTTAAAATCACCAAAAATTAAAACTTTCCTATCATTATGCACATAATTAAGAATCTGATTAAAAAATTCAAAAAACGTTTCAATATTAACAGATGGAGAGCTCTGTAGAAGCAGATCACAGTAACATTTAGATTTAAAATTTTTATTCCTGAGAATTCACAGTGTGATTGACATGAGAGTTTATTAAATGAGAAAGGTTTCGTTTTTAGACAGTCTTTTGCATAGATGAGAACACCACCATGTTCACTGTTTGTTCTAGAAATGTAACTGTTGAAACCCTCCATTTGAAAATACTGTATTTTTTCTTCTGAGAGCCAATGTTCTGCTAGCCAAATTATGTTTGGTTTCTTGTCGTTGTCATTTACGATGAGTTGTAGTTTATCAAATTTGTTTGGTAGACGTCTAATATTAAGATAAAATGTTTTAGTTTGAACTCTTCGTCGTTTGCTCTTCCACTTGCTCCTTCGGGACAATCTCTAGTATTTGAATGTAGAAGATCCATATTTAATGAGTTTACAGAAAATCCGATTGTCTAGTATCGCTGTTAGATCTATATTTGTTAAAGTTGAAGCGTTCAAAAGCTACATTTCTCGGTCACGACGACGTTTTGTATATTTCATCTTTCCAATCAATTCCAAACATAAAACATTTTGTCTGATTCTCCTTTGTGGGTAGCTCTTTAATGGTAATTTGTGGATTCTTAAAGATGTCTTGTTTTTAAATATCTATATCTTTAATGTGTCTTTTGATTCTGAACAGATACAGCCAAACTTTTTTGTCTACTGCAAAGTCTATTTTACATTTATTTTCTTGCTTTTCACCAGTGATTTTTGATGATGCTGATTTCTTCTCTTATTCTTGCGAGTCACTTTCACAAAACCTTCATTTACGTTTGGAGTTAAATTATTCCGATTTATTGTGTCATCTTGCATATTTAGTGCGTGTTTGAAACTTGTTTTCGGGTCTGCATTATCTTCATTAGTCAAATTAATAATTTCATTTGTTTTGTGTACTTGAATTTTTTGTAGTTGTTTTAAATTTGTTTGGGAATTCCTTATTTGATCGTTTTTTTGATTCTGATATGAAGAATCCGGTTTTCTGTTATTGTTGATAGCACCTACCGTTGTAGGTTTTTGTGAAATTTTTTGTCCTTTATTTTGCATTCTTATACATTTCTCTTCTAATAAAAATTTATTTTCTTCTAGTAATTTTACATTATTTTCTAATATTCTGCATTTATTTTCGACTTCTGCTAATAGTCTTTTCAATAAATTACTTTGTGTTAATATAAGTTGTACATCTAAATACTCACTGTTCATCTCTTTGGTACGTTTATGTGCTAGGTTAGAATCGATAGCAGGATCTTTCTCATCAAATTTCTGGTTTTGACAGCATCTTTTTTGTTCCGAACATTTAGGGTGGAATACTGCATCACAGTTCACACATTCCAATTTATTTATTACTTTTTTAACACAGTAATTAAAGCTTGCGGCTATAATGTAGTTTCTAAAATTTGGAAATTGACAAGTGTCACATCCGGAACGACTCAAACGTACGATCTCTACTTATAGCCGTTAGCGCCTTAAACATTTTGACACCGTCCAAAGCACTTACTCAATTAAATCTAAAGTATTTTTGCATACAACATAAATTAAATCAAATGTAATAAAAAAACGCCGACATACTATATTGCATCCGTCGCCGAATGATTAAAGGCGCTCTCGGATATAGTTAGAGATCACAGTCCTGCCAGATGTGACATTTTTTCAATATCTCTTTAATTCCATTTTTTGTTTAACTAATTTTTAAATTTCTAAATTATAATAACAATTAAATGTTATTTTATGGAGTTTTTAGATTTGATTTGCGGTATCAAAGGTATATGCTATTTGAATTAACAAATAAAAATCTAGGTCATTATTTTTAAAGAAAATATAAAATAGTTAAAAACTATCCTTTGGTTTAAATCTGTAGTAGATTTATTAGATTGATTAAAATTTTTGAAGTGTATAGGAGTTTATATCGAAAGTAGGCCACAACTGTTTCGTCAAAATTAATAAAACCAAATGTTATTCAACCCTCAGAAACAAGTTAGTCTTCGTAATCAAGCTATCATTTTTCACGAAAACCGATGAAATATGAGATGGTTACAGATGTTCCTCTTCATTTTCATATCTGAAGAGCGCATTCATGTTTTGCTTTCTAAAAGATATTGTGTACAGATTATTTATAGGTTTGTATATACCGGGGTAAAATTTGAAATTTAATTAAATGCATAAATTTCAACGCGTACATAACGTTATTGGCAAGTCGACGATAAAAATTGATATGCAAATTACTCTTCCCGCAAACTATATAAAAGTGCCACTTATAATTTTTATCCTCTGATGTATTTTCAGAGGATCAAAGCATAGCACATTAAAAAACAAATATAGTTTTTAAGGCATAAACGACTAAGGCAATGGTTTGTACATACTCCACTTAAAAAGATAGAACATTTTTAAAATTAATTAAACATGTCTACCAAATGGATTTTTTTAACAAATATAGTATCTATTAAAATTAATATTAACATATTCATTACCGATTAAATATTTGAGGTTACCTGTGTTGGCCCGTAAAATGTTTTTCAGATTTATCCGGAAAACAAATGATTTTTAAAATATTTTATTACAAAAAATACTAAATTTGATTTTTATAAAAAATATACTTATTTATTTATTTATTTATTTATTTATTTATTTATTTATTTATTTATTTATTTATTTATTTATTTATTTATTTATTTATTTATTTATTTATTTATTTATTTATTTATTTATTTATTTATTTATTTATTTATTTATTTATTTAGTTATGCAATTTAATAGCATACTATAACATTGGTAAACTAAGATAAGTATGACATATTATGTATTAAGACGTAAAATAATTTATTTTAAATATAGATCAGACACAAAATACAACGCAGCAGGTTAGTTTCTTTTAAATTAAAGAATGCATTAGGCAGATTTAGACGGACAAGTTGATAATCAAAGTAATTACTGACTTGTGAAAATTTGCCTCTGATGAAGTCCAGTCTAAATCACCCAATGCCAAGGGAGCCAACAGAGAAAGATACGTGAGGAACATAAAACTTTATATTAGAGCGAGTTCTTCTTGGAGGTACATGAAAAGTAATCATACATAAAATTTCGGGTGAATTAATTTTATTGTTAATTAATGTAAAAATTTATTTTGTATTTTTTCTAATCTGCCCAATGTAGTCTGATATTCATTGCGCACCAAATTCCAATTTAGTCCTAATCAGGCTATAATATAACAATTTAAAAAAATCTATATTCATAAACATAGTTGTTTGCCGGATAATAAATCCTAGTAGGCGGTTTGCAGACTTTATTACATTTTCAATGTGAGAAGAAAACGAGAACTTTCCATCCTAGGTAATACCTAAATCCTTTACTTTGTCACAACGTGACAGAAACACGGTATCAATCATATAGTCGAAAACTGTCGGTGTCTTTAATCGAGTAATGGTTAAAATAAGACATTTTTTAATATTAAAATATAATTTGTTTTTTATGCTCCACTCATAAATACTATTTATGTCTTTTTGTAACATGACAGAGTCCCTGACAGTTTTTATTTGTTTAAAAACTTTTAAATCATCTGCAAATAATAAACATCTCGAGAATTTTATGACTAAAGGTAAATCGTTTACAAAAATTAAAAACAAGAGAGGTCCTAAATTGGAGCCCTGAGGTACACCAGAGTTAGCCTCAAATTTTCCCGATGAATTTCCGTTATGCTTCACAATTAAGCTTCTATTTTCTAAATAACTTTTGATCAGTTTAAGAAAGTCATATCCTAACCAAAACTTGCTTAATTTCGTTACTAATATATCGAGATCTACCTTGTCAAATGCTTTTTGAAAATCAGTGTATATTATATCTAACTGAGCTCTACATTCCAAGGTTTCATGTACGTTTTCAGCAAAAAAAAGAAAAGCCCGAATACACCAATTTAAAGGTGTACATTTATTTTTAAAAGTTTTGTATTGATGTTAATTTTTAAAACAATTCATACAAAATCCAGGATCCCCATCACAAGAATTACACACATATAATGTTGAGTTTCTTATCTTTTGGCTTTTGTATCTATTACACTTTTTTCTCTTAATTCTGTTAGCAACTTTTAATTTCTGATTTAGTGTCCGATGTTTTTCTTCCGTCATTTTTTATATTTTTATAATCTTATGTTCTGGAAAAAATACTGGTAAAAGGGCTTTTGCAATAGAACGGGTAAAATTATACAAGGACCACTTAGATTTGTTGATCTCCAAAATATATCCTATGTAAAAATTGGGGAATTGGTGGTACTCATTTGCCATATGTGAACAAATATTTTTGCATACCATCGCAAAATTTGATTTTAATAAATTAATTTAATAAATACTTAAACTTTAGTTTAAAATTTAATTAATACAGATTTAAAAACAGTTCTTATATTAAGTGTTTAAAATATGCTCCATCTACTTCCTAACAGTAAGGTACTCTATTGCTAAACTCTAGTCGTACTGCACCATCCTGTTTAAACGTTATTTCCAAGTTGCCAAACTGATCTGAATTTTAACAATTGGTGCCTCAATTGCGTTTTGCAATATTTTCCAGATACACTACCGACTAGGTTAACATTGAGAGAAACAGGACCAACTATGTGGTTTCCCAAAATACCTGCCCAAAGAGTTCCTTTTTCTGGAAATTGAGTATGTTTTTCACGAAAGACGTAAGGATCTCTCATATCATGTGTTACGTTTCCATTGAGGAATAAAGTACTTTCGTCACTTAAACAAATTATTGTAATGTAATCTGGATGTTGGTTAAGTTGATTGAACATATTTTCACAGAATTCTACTCTTCGGTCGGACTTCTGAAAGTTGATGCACAATTTTAAAATTTGTGTGGATAAAATTTGGTTTTAGCCAACACTCGGTGTTTTGACTGATTTAACTTGGGCTGTAGAAGAAGTAGGGTTTATTACCATTTCTGCATTTATGTCAATTTTTTATCATCACTAATTCTTGGTTGACTAGATTGTTTGGCATCTTAAACACTACCTGTTTCTTCAAAAATCCGTAGAAGCTCCCTGAAATAAGTCCTCAATATAGGGCGATCGGGGTAACTCTTTTTAAAAAGATGTTCCGCTGCATAGGAGTTGTTTCTACTTTCACCAATTATTAAGACCACTACTTTGTCGGCTATAGTATGTACCATTCTGCCTATGTAAACACTTTAATGTGTCATTAAATACGAAGTAAATTAAATTTTAAGATATAAGTACTTACTTATAATGAAACCAAACACTTTTGCAAAAATTTAGAAAATTAAAAACAACTAAAGAATTAAAAAACGTCAACTTTTTTGACAAATAATCATAGGGGGACTTTAGAATCTTTATGAATTAAATGCAAAACTACAATTTTAGTATTTATTAAATTTATTCATTAAATACCGAAACAAAATCAGTATAGTTGAATACCTGTCAAACGAGATATCACTTGCCATAATGTTCTATTTAAAATTGTCGGTCACAGTGGCTCTGTAACGTCTTCTATGACTATTACGTCACCTATTATGACTAGTTAAGAAAACTTCGTTCGTTTATTTCCTTCCTCCAAGTTTTTAGTTCAACGTAGAGCACCATACCCTCAAGCAAAAGTGATAATACAGATTTATAAATGGAAACCTATCAATATATTTGCTACCATATTCTTCAATTTTTTTCTAAACATATTTTTGTTTTCTCTTTACGGAAGGCATCATTGCTCTTTGAAATTTATTTGAAGTGTTTATTTTAATATATACTTCTGCTTGAAAATATATTATAACGGTAGAAATAACTTTGAAACTCTTTCAGTTTTCCCAAAATCGCATTTTTCAAATTTACTGAATTATCTCGAAAATAAAAAATTTAAATTCATTACGGACCATCTTCATAAATACGTGCTTTATGCAATTCAAACAAGCGGTCGGGGTACCTTTATTAGGGATTAGGTTAACCCAGTCATAATGTAATCAACGAATCAAAGCAATAATCGTACTAGAATTGTGATTGTACTGTACAAAATTGAATTTCCATATACCTACTGGTATTTAGTTAAATATTATAATTTGTTATAAAATAAAACCATTTAGTAAATAGATTTAAAGCACTCAATCAATCCAAAATATCTTTGATAAAAAACTATATGTCGTGATAAAATCTGTCTACGTTAACTTCTCCCGTTAGTACGATTTTCGATGATCTTTATTTATAAGGAAATTGCTTCGGAAATGAATGCGTGGCTGTATTTGAGGCTTTTAAGTTCACAGAAAGCTTTATCTTTACCCTGATAAACGAAATAGAAGTTCAAACGAGCTACGTAACTGAGGAACGGTTTAATTCGGGATATTTCTTACCACAAAAATAAATTCTAAACATGTTTATCATGCCCCCAGGTAAGTAATGTTGTTTCAAGTTATTAAGTCTTGATTTTCTACCTGCGATTATAGGATTAACAGTAAAGGTTGTAAATTGTTCATTTTAAAGTAAACCATAGCGGTACCGTAATTAGATGTTTATATAGTCTATTTTTTATTAAACTGGTATAATAAACCGTCACAGTGTCCTTTACTATTGCCAGTTCATAGGCGTACGAAAAAAATAAATATGAGAATATTACA
Source organism: Altica lythri (assembly GCA_964028335.1). NCBI lineage: Eukaryota > Metazoa > Arthropoda > Insecta > Coleoptera > Chrysomelidae > Altica > Altica lythri. Next base: position 51,250,122 of record OZ034800.1, read on the forward strand.
ATAATTTCTTGGATATCAAAGTTTATAAATCTTTAAACTGTAGTTCTTAACCTACACCTACGTTTTAGGTATTCAATTACAAGATTATTTAATATTTAAGAAAGATGCAATAGGAAGTTAAGATTTTTTGATCTTGTGTAATAAATACAGTGTGACCCATTTCGAATGGAAACACCCCTGTAGAATTCTTATTTATTAACCGATTGGAATATTTTTTTTCTATTTTTAAGTAAAAAAAAAGTTTTACTCGAAGACCTTATTTGACATCTTTAATTGCATTTTTAAGGCCTAGGTACTATGCCACTTTTTTGTTGTCAAAAATGAAGAATGAATTTTTATTAGCGATTTTTTTTATTAAAAAATGACGACACCACTGGATTTAGAGTGGCTTTAAATAGCTCTGATTAAAATTTCATGAATAAATATTCATAAATAAAAAAGTTATGACCACCTTAAATTTGAAAACTCGTCAACCTAAGAGTTACAAAATAACACACTGTATCAACATTTAGCCACACAAATTGTGATTTTTTTTATTAATTTAAACAATAAACCACTTTTTCACAAACTAAGTATCTTAGTCTTATAATTGTTTTTGTTTATTATGTAACTAAAAATATTCGCAAGCGCTACGACAAATGTGTTCAACTAAATGCTGGATTGGTAGAGGCGACCAGGATCTAAAATAAACAAAAACAAAAACAATTATAAGACTAAGATACTTAGTTTGTGAAAAAGTGGTTTATTGTTTAAATTAATAAAAAGAATTACAATTTGTGTGGCTAAATGTTGATACAGTGTGTTATTTAGTAACTCTTAGGTTGACGAGTTTTCAAATTTTAGGTTGTCATAACTTTTTTATTTATGAATATTTATTCATGAAATTTTAATCAGAGCTATTTAAAGCCACTCTAAATCCAGTGGTGTTGTCATTTTTTAATAACAAAAATCGCTAATAAAAATTCTTCATTTTTGACAACAAAAAAGTGGCATAGTAGGCCTTGAAAACGAAATTAAAGATGTCAAATTAGGTCTTCGATTAAAACTTTTTTTATCTTAACAACAGAAAAAAAAATATTCCAATCGGTTAATAAATAAGAGTTCTACAGGGGTGTCTCCATTCGAAATGGGTCACACTGTATATACATACCTATGCATAAGAGTAGATATTTACCTAACTGTTGTAGGTACATAGATATTCTTTAACCTAATACTAATTACATGCAATTCCCAGTATTAACAAATTCTCATTAAAAGCTTACTTTGAGGAAAGTGGTGTTTTATTAGTAGATAAGTATAATATATAATATAATGTTATCGGAGATTATCTTATTTGCCTTACAGAAGTGATTTAGTTTATAAGAACATTGCTAATAGAAATATATCTTCTTCAAGTGCATCTTCGACCTGTGTTTCAGGTTTTAGGCGAAGAAAATGTGCCTTATGAGACTTGGATAAGACTTGGAACAACCAAGGTTATATTTTACATAAAATGCGGGACGACAAGAATGTCACTAGTCCCTGCCAAACATTTTTAGATAGTTATTTAACAGAAATAAAACCACCATCAGAAAAAGAATTAATTATAACACGCATTGGAAGCGTTGATGTTTTTTTAAAGAATGGATTGCTTCTTCTACCTTTTGTATCAAATCGTACTGGTGATTACCACAAGAATATGAATGCCGATGTAATCAAAGTTATAGTTATGGATTATGCTAGTTATCACTCCAGAAAACTTTAAAAAACTTCGGCCAGATCTTGGAAAAAGGAAGACATAAAAAACTATTTCGGAAAACATGGTAAAAAAAGAACTAATAACTATCACAAAGCCTTATAGACAGCAATATTCCAAATATGTCGTCGACGAGATGACAAAAAACCGAGTTATAACTGTTCTTTGATTAATACCTGATCACTGTGAACTTAATCGAATTAAATTATTGTGAGCACAGGTAAAGCAGTATGTTGCTAGGACATTTGAAATAAAAGATTTAGACACTAAGTACAGTGACTCCTGACAAATAAAAAAAATATGTTGAGCATGCTTTTAATATAAAACAAAAAATGTGGGAACTAGATAACTTAATTGAAGAGACAGTTGAGCCGCTGATAATTGCAGTTAATGGTGAAACTTTTTCAGACGAACTTCAATTCAAAGTAATAGTATATAACTATTATTATACACTTTTATTGAATAAAAATATATATTAAAAAAATATGTGACATCAATTCATTCATATTCTTGTTACGCCAATGGCCACACTTTTATTTCGAATCTTTCTTTCAAGACACTAAATATCCATTATTTTAGAACGGGCATAAACTATTTACCGGGTGCGTGCGTATAAGAAACTATTTCAGTGGGTTTTATTTAGCATAAAAAAGATTAGGGGAACCCATCGATATGCAGGTAAAAATATTTGTTCACTTTGAATTGCATTTAAGGGTTTAAAATTCGACGACAATAATTTATTATACTAGTTTAATAAAAAATAGAGTATAGTCTTCGATTAAAAATTGATTTTTTTTACACTTTTATGCTTCGATAATATGAATTATTAAATAATATATAAATATAAATAAATAATTAAAAACACATTTGTCATCTTATTTAAAAAATAACATAAATGAAACCAAAAATTGTAAAAAAAAAGTGAGAGGTGTCAAGGGACACCCGGATGGAACGAAGTTCCTTTCGATTAATTAGTGAAGGACTTAGTAATTTATAATCACAACAGAGAGTTTATACATACATAAGCATTTATTATCGTCTGTATAAAATCTCTACTTACCTAACTCTATCAGCAATATCCGGAACTTGTGCAGAAACACTGTCAGAATACATTATTGTTTTTATTTTCTATTATTTTAATATTTATTATCCACAAAAAACCTGTATAAACTTAACAAAGTCGCGACACTACACTGTTCAAAGCAAAATAAAAAAAAGTAAATCCATTATTTTCAACAGTTCGTTTCTTTTAACAAAAGTGTCCATTTATACAATACCAGAGGTTTAGATGATATACATCTACCTAGAATTACTTTTTATTTCAATTTAATTTAAAACAGGAATTAACAATTTAATACAAAATTTTTAAATTAAAATATTTGACAGTAACTGACAGTTAAGGTAATTTGACGTAGGTACCTAACTAGTCAAGTTAAGAACTATTTTTGAAATGTTTATGAATTTATTGATTTATAAAAACATGATGAAATAAAATATAAGGTTAAAGTGCCTGTCGCGACACCCCTTGCCTGAGCCCAGTAGGGTGCTAATAAAAGAGCAATAAAAGAGACCTTTTCGCCTACCCTCACCGCATGTGGTTGTATGAATTCACGATTTTACAATCTATTGTTTATATTTAACAAATATATGTGTTTAATTTTTTATGAATTAAAATAAATAAATATCATAAACGTAAAGATATTTTTTTTCTGATTTCAACCATATATAATACTTACGGAAAATTTTGTAGTTTACAGTTATGTCAGCAAAATATTCTAAATTACACTGAGAAACAAACAAGAGATAATCTCATAATGTGGTACAAAAATACCCAATGATTATTAAATTTAAATCCAAAACAGCAAGGGATAATCTCATAATAATGTTTTGAAAATAATATATAACTAATAGAATACCTTAATACTACAAAAATGCTTAATTATCAAATTTAAATCTCATAATAAGGTGTTGAAAATAGATAAACTTTAACAATTCCAATAACAATCAGATTGAAAGAGATTTACACTAATTAAAATGCTATTGCATTACAAAACATCCTAAGGTTTTTTTAATATCAATTTGTATTGTTGGGTAATAACAGAAAATATATAAAATGTTAGCCATTATTCACAAACAATTATTTGTGTCTTGTTTTAGGTACGGTATACATCATCCTATTGATTGTTCGGTAGTGATAAAAAATATATGTGTTTGTGTATGATGGAATTCCTCCGCAGTTCTACAGCTTTTAAGAATCACATAAAGGAAGTGGGTTTGGTAAATTTTTTAATAGTACGTGGATTTGTTTCACGTTCCAGGACATGTGTGTGTGGGAATAGAATCCAACTTGGCCAACAGAAAAGGCAAGGAAGAGCACCAAGTTATCGGTGTCGCAGACGGGACTGTTGTACTGAAACGTCCTGTAGGACAAATTCATTTCTAGACTTTTCGACACTTCCTATAGTTCAGTTGCTGATTATTTTAGTACTGTGGATTAAGGAGTATCAAATCAAATAATATAACGCCACCGTAAGCTGGCGCAGTTATATATTTAAACGAGAAATTCTTACTATATTAAGTACTATCAAGCTGACCGTAATATATATCGAATATAAAAAATCAATAAAAATCAATCACGCTACTGTGTACTGTAATGGGGAACAAGACTATTCGCGGTATTTAACTCACGCAATTTTCCTCTTTGAAGTTTCGTTTGATGCACCACCGCGCTTAGTAAAAGCCGTCGGCATTTCTTTAAAATAATATCAAAAGGGTGCGAACCGACCTTTAAATGACAAACTATATACACAATGTTGCCATTATTTAAAAATGTCTTTAAGTATAAGTAATATATACAAAATTGATATCATTAGAAGTGAAAACTGTTTAAATATGAAGAACCTAGTTAATTAATTTAGGTATATATTTTGTAAGAATATTTTTATATTATCTTTCTAAAAGTCATTGACGAACAATTGAATAGAAAAGTAGAGAGAAAATTTTTAAAATATATAAACTTAGGAATATTCGAAAATATATCTGGCAACCTAGATTCGTAAGTCGGTTCCTTTGTTGAGGTTAGACGGCGTGGTTGTCTTTTAACATTAATATTAGTTAAACTATAAACGTTGTTGCACCCATTACAGTGATTTCGTGTATTGTTAACACTTTTAGATGGATATATTTTTAGTTTTTGGGTTTTTCGTTGCAATAAATGTATGTCATGTCGTTTTTAGTTGTTCCCAAAAAAAGAAAACATTCTGATGATACTTTACCATGTATTTTTTGTGAAGTTGCAAACAATGTAGTAAAAAATCCGAAGCCTGATACATATATAACTGTACAACGTGCAGCTTATCGACGAAAAACTGAGGACGCTATCCAGTTTTAAGATAATTGGGTATTTGAAAACTGATAAACTGATAAAAAAGTTATTTAAATTACATGATTGTTCCGATTTATGCTTAAATAAAATTTGAAAAATTGATTTCAGAAAAAAATTTATACTAAAGAAATTGTAGACAATTTAATTATTAAAACGTTGCTTTCTTTAGCAATCTTAATAAAGTTGATAGTTTTTAAGATAAATGATAAAAAACGATTCAAGACCCAGAAAGGTAAGCGACCCGTACTTGTAAGCGCGCGAAATTAACAATTAAAAAACAGGTATAAACAATTACAGTTTTTAAAATCTCTACTAATAACATTATTAACTATTGTATAAAGAATTTAAAAAAATGTATACTATTTATATGTTATTTATTTAAATATATTTTTCATGGGCCAAAATTTCCCAAATTTGAGATTTTTCGAACTTTTAAAAATTCATATCTCTGAAAATATTAACTTTATCGTGAAAATTGAAGGGACCTTTTTTATTTGTATTTCAATAAAAAAAATTGTCCGGTTGAAAAATAACAATTGCATGTAATTGTTTAAACAATTACGGTATAAACAATATGGCCCAGGGTTGCCCCCTGGCAACATGCATTTATATCATCAGTAGGGCAATTTGAAGAGGATCGCATAAAAAAATTGAGGTGGAATAGTTTTCGGTACTCATGCGCCGATTCGTGCTGGACTATTATGACTGTTTTAATTTAGTTCAGTATCACTATCGTCTTCATTTAAAGTAATAATAATAATAATAGGGATTAAAACTAATATTAATATTTATGTGATTCATACATATTATCAACCGCTGTTTCAATTAAATCTACGACAGTCGCATTTAATGCAGGTGATAAATTTGAAATTTAACTCTAAATTTTAAATACTTTTCTTTTTAATTGAAAAATTAAAAACAAATAATATTAATGTCACATGTGATCAATAGGATTCAATGTGCAATAATATGAATTACTGTGTTGTCGATATTTTTAGCTATAGTATATTTATTTATTTATTTATTTATTTATTTATTTATTTATTTATTTATTTATTTATTTATTTATTTATTTATTTATTTATTTATTTATTTATTTATTTATTTATTTATTTATTTATTTATTTATTTATTTATTTATTTATTTATTTATTTATTTATTTATTTATTTATTTATTTATTTATTTATTTATTTATTTATTTATTTATTTATTTATTTATTTATTTATTTATTTATTTATTTATTTATTTATTTATTTATTTATTTATTTATTTATTTGATTCGTTGATTACTTGATGACTGGGTTACTTTAATCCCTAATAAAAGTAAACCCGACCTGTACCTGTTAGAACCCTAACAAAGGGCAGTACTTAAAATTTATTTGCGATTGTGGAAAGATAATAATTTAATTACTTTATGACAAAAAATGACTAAGCATGAAAAAATATTGACAAAAATAAAAATATATTATAACGGTAGAAATAACTTTGAAACCCTTCCAGTTTTCCACAAATCGCATTTTTCAAATTTACTGAATTATCTCGACAATAAAAAATTTAAATTCATTACGGACCATCTTCACAAATACGTGCAAAATACAATTCAAACAAGCGGTCTGGGTACTTTTATTAGGGATAAGGTTAACATAGTCATAATGTAATCAACGAATCAAAGCAATAATCGTACTATAATTCTAGTTATACTGTACAAGTGTACAAGTGAACAGTACAGAGAAGGCAAGACTGTCGGTGGTAAATCTTTACCATTACGAACAATAAAACCCAAATTCCTTAATCCCTTGTTTACAATAGAGGTTTTGTGTTCACGAAAATGAAGCTTTTATCCAATACAATCCTCAGATCCTTAACAGAGTCACAGCTTGTCATAATACTATAACCAACAAAATAAAAAATCAAATACAGCATTTACTTTTGCATAAGTAATCCAAACTGAAGCAAATGATATCTGATCAATTTGAGAACCCAATCAGATCCCTCTGCAGCAAGCTTGTATCACCAGTACAAGACACTATTATAGAGCATAAATTTCAGAGGAACAAACAAGACCATTCAAAAGTTTATACAAGAATCGTAAATCAAAAATTTTGAGTTCTCAATGTAATAGCCATGGTTGTTCACAAAAAGTACAAATAAAATGGGACCAAGATACAATCCCTGCGTATTAACTTTAACAAACTGGCACCTATACCTCAAAAAACTTTCTATCCAAGTTAGCACTATAGTCGGACAAATTGGGAGAATCATCTCTAAAAAAAAACTAGCAAATATATTTATAATTTTATGACCATTCCTTCCAAAAGAATCTTTCAGGAATGTTTTACATAAAAACAAAAAAGGTCTTCTCAAAGAATTTACATGGAAACAAAAATTCCCACAGTTGGTATAAAAATCATTGGAAATCCTATTAGAAAAGTCAGCAGAACAGTTCATTCGGTATACCTCTACATGCTCCTTAGAGAGGAAAATCTCAATTAATCATCAGCATCACCAGACATCTTATACCGAGCATGAGCAATCTTGTTATCCACAATCATTTACCTTAACTTTCTCTTAAACTTACATTTTATTGTATTGTACTCTTTTTTTAATATCGAATGCCACTAATACTTATAAAATTTTAGGTTTCTTTGTAACTTTTTTCAAAATATATAACATAGCTTATTAAATATTCTTAATTTTCTTTTTTATTGTTTGCCCTATTTTAAATGTTATTTATTAAAAGTCTGTAGTCCCTTGCATTGTCTATCTCAAAAATAGTTTTTAAACCAATTTTCAAAGAGTTCGGCAGTCGAATCCTTATGGTAGTTCACAATAGAATCCTTTATATATTTATATATTTATTTATTCCTATCTAGTATCTATTATTGTGATGCGTTGTCTTTTATTTGATAAAGGCTTTGTTTAAAGCGAATATCATAGGTGCATACCATATTTTGTCAGAATAGATAATAAACCGAATTTGTATTTTTTAATACGTTTGTAAAAATCCTAATAGTCGAAAAAATAAATCTCTACCTGTACCGTTTTTTTAAAGTAAAACTTTGTGGGTTCATTTCGAGAGAGCATTGTTGCAGGGGTAAAAAATGTATTTTCCAAAGTGCAATTTTTAAAACAGATGCATGTTAGTAAATGGACTGTAATTATTAAAACAAGAATGAAATAACTGATTTACTATATTAATGCTCAATATTAGAAATGTAACAAAGGTATATAAAAAGTCACTTGCTTACTCTACAAACTTAGAAATGTGAATCCCTTTGTCTCGCGTCTTAACGGTTTTTCAGATAGATCGCGGAGAGCGGGGGGCTGCATTCTGTTTCTTAACCCTTGCAGAGTTGCCAACTCTGGCTGAATTAACATTTCACTTAAGTTAGGGAATTTTAGGGAAATTATCAGAACATAGCCCCCGACGTTGAAAGGGAGTCATCTTTCAATACTTATCTTATAACTAATACATGGGCTCAACAGCCAGAATTATGAACGAAGAATTAAAACTAACAGAACAAAACAAAATAAAGGAATCTTCTTTATTAAATGGAAGATTATTCGTTGCACAAAGGAAGTGGACACACTTTCACTATGGAACGTTTTATATCACCTAGTTTGGTCTTAACCGACACAACGCGGATGATTTCATCTTTGCCGGGATGAACTTTTACGATGCGTCCGAGGCGCCACTTATAATGAGGAACGTCATCATCGCGTACTAGCACTAAGGTACCGACACTGATTTGTCCTTGTGGAGTTTTTCACTTGGAACGTTGTTGAATCTGAGATAGGTACTCCTTTGACCACGTAGTCCAAAAATGCTGTTTTAGTAACTCTAAGTGTTGAAAATGCGAAAGTCTATTTACAGAGGTGTGCTGATAATTTGGAACAGGAATAGACAAAAGTGAGTGGCCAATAAGGAAATAAGCAGGTGTTAACACCTCCAGATCATTAGGATCAGTTGAAACTGGTGTTAAAGGCCTAGAATTTAATATACTTTCAATTTAAACTATAACAGTATAAAAACTCTCAAAAGTCAAAATAGTATTAAGTAAAACTCTCTTAATATGATGTTTTGCCGACTTGACTCCTGCTTCCCAGAGACCTCCTTGATGGGGGGAATACGCTGGAATGAAATGCCATTTGATGTCATGTGTATTACCGATCTCATCCATCAATGAAGCTTCGTGACTTTTAAGAAACAATGACAACTCGCGTAAGGTGTTGTTGGCTCCAACAAAGTTGCTGCCATTGTCGCTATAAATGTGTAAAGGCTTTCCTCTGCGAGCAATGAACCGTTGTAGAGTTTCAAGGAAAGATTCAGTGCTCAACGATGACACAACTTCCAGGTGAACCGCCTTCGTTACAAGACATATAAATAAGGCAAGATAACATTTAGTGTGTTTGCATCCCCGTCCCTTGCGATCCTTTATGATAAAAGGACCTGCATAGTCAACTCCCGTATTAGTGAAAGGAAAACTTGGATTGATCGGAGCATTAGGTAAATTTCCCATTATTGGGTTTAAATTTTGAGGTTTGAATCTAAAACAAACTATGCATTGCCTAACAATCTTTTTCGCGAGGTTTTAACCTGCAACTGGCCAATACTGTTCTCGAACATGAGCTAATAATGCTTGGGGACCACAATGAAAAAGATTTATGTGCTCATGACGCATAATAAGGTAAGTGAGATGGTGCTTTGGTGACAAAAGTGCAGGATGCCTTTTGTCGAATGAATAAGAAGAGAACTTAAGGCGACCTCCTACTCTGATTATTTTCTCGTCGAGACATGGGGTCAAATTTAGTAGTTTACTTTTGCGACTTAAACATCTAGATTTTTCTAGGTCATCCCAATCCCTCTGAAATGATTCCTTTTGTGCCATAGTCACCAAATGTTTCATGGCTTTATTCAATTCCTCCACAGTCAAGGATTCGGAAAGTCGCAGTTCCTTTTTTAATTTACAATTGTTAATAAACCTAAGGCAATAGGCCATAGTCCTCTTCATACGTATTAGAGAAGAAAAACGATTGAATGGAAAAAGGACTACAGGCTGAAATTGCACAAATGATTTTGACTGTAAACGAATTTCCGGTAATAAATCCGTTGAAATTGGATTTTGAAGAGATATATCAGGAGGCCAGGACGTAGACTTGGAGTGCAACCACTCAGGACCATGAAACCAAATGTCTGAATTTACTAGATTACTTGGAGATACACCTCGGGATAAAATGTCAGCAGGATTCGAGTCTGTTGGAACATATCTCCAAGTAACCATATTGGAGTCCGAAAGTTTCTGAATTTCAGTAACGCGGTTAGCTACAAATGTTTGGAGAGTATGTGGAGATGAACGTATCGAAGCAAGAACCACAGTAGAATCGCTCCAAAGAAGAGTTTCAAGAAAATGTATGGTTAAAGAAGATTTCACCTTTTCGACAAGTTTTGCCAGAAGGACAGCAGCACAGAGTTCCAAACGAGGGATACTAAGTGATTTTAAAGGAGCAACACGCGTCTTAGAAGTGATTAGATTAATTTGTACCTCTCCATCAAGGTTCAAACTTTTTACATAGACACAAGCTCCATACGCAGATTGTGAGGCGTCTGAAAATCCATGGAGTTCAACCAAGATGGGATTCGAGCAAATGACATTTCTGCGAATTTCTACTTGCCGAAGATTGTTTAACTCTTTTCGAAAATGTATCCATTTATTGCGAAGTTCTAATGAAATATTTTGATCCCAAGTTAATTTTAAAGACCAGAGAGTTTGAAGCCAGATCTTAGCCTTGATGACTACAGGACCAAGCAGCCCAAGTGGGTCAAATATACGTGCAATATCTGACAACATTACTCGTTTGGTGATCTTTTCCACATCCAAAGACGGCTCAATTATAAAGGAAAAGTAATTTTTGTCGGGAGACCACAGCATGCCTAGAGTTTTACTGGTGTCTGTAGGTCCAAAATGAAATGAATCTTCTAAGGTGTGGGAAGGATGGATACCCTTCAAAATATCTAAGCTATTTGACTTCAACTTTCGTAGGTCAAAGCAACCTGATTTCAATATTTCAGCTACTTGATCAGCAAGTTGGATAGCCTCGCTTATAGAGTCAGCACCTGAAAGGATATGATCAACGTAGAAATCATGGAGTATAACCTGTGAAGCTTCAGGAAATGACTCCTTGCTGTCCAAACCAAGCTGTTTCAAACATCTAGTGGCCAGAAATGGAGCACTGGCTGTGCCATAGGTCACAGTGTTGAGAGCAAATGTTTGTAACTCCTTGTCAGGAGAATCACGCCATAATATCAATTGCAAAGGGTAAAATTCCTTATCAACTAAGATTTGCCTGTACATTTTGCATATGTCGGCAGAAAAAACGTAACGATGCTGCCTAAAACGTAGGAGAATGGATGTCAGGTCGTCTTGAACGACAGGGCCCACCATTTGGATGGAATTATAAGAGAGACCAGTAGAAGATAGAGCAGAGCCATTAAAGACTACTCAAAGCTTAGTAGTGTGACTCTGATCCCGTAAAACTCCATGATGTGGAGTATAAAAAAGAACTTGGTCCTCGCTTGATCTTTGAAATTTCGACATGTGACCAAGGTTCTCATACTCAGACATAAAATCTATGTACATATCTTTTAATTTGGGGTTTGAAGAAAGAAGCTTGTAAAATGCTGAATCTGCGAGGATAATATTTGGAGGAATGTTTAACAAGGTTGGGTTAAAATAATAATTTAGAAGTTGATTTGTGATCTCAGGAATAACTAAGCAATGAATGTTTGATGACCATTTTGAAATCAAGGAATGAAAATGGATATTACACGACGCCTTCATAAATGATTGACCTTGTCCTACACCTGTAACAACATGTTCAATTTTAGAGAGTGGAAGACTCAGACGTTGTGCGCAACGCTGCGTTATAAAGTTTGACATGGATCCGTTATCAAGAAGAGCAAGGCAAGTATGCTTATTTCCATAAGCATCTAAAACACCAACTAGAGCTGTTGATAACGAGACTTGCCCTGTGCCTACAGCATAACAGCTGTAGGATTGGAGTGAATGCGCCTGACCTTGTTGATCCGAGAGTTCAGGCTGTGGGTTCAATGCAATAGAATTTAAAGACACGGAGTTATTGTGTAAAATAGAATTATGTTTCTCTGGACAAAAACGACAATGCCCATAATTGCACTTTTCTACAATATGACTTGGCTGTAGACAATTACTGCATAATTGCAATTCTGAACTGATTGAACTACAAACGCCTTTTGTTTTTGAACGTTAACATTATCTTTTGACTTTAATCTATGTTTATTAACTGTTTCTAAATAATCCGCTCTCTCAGTCATAAACTTCAAAAATTCTTGTAACGAAGGAAGGTCGCCCTGAAAGTCGGTTTTTTCCCACTCCGCAATAGATTCATGATCGAATTTACTTGAAATTAAATGAATGATGAGGAGCTCTAATAAGTCAGTTTTTTCTACGCCCAAATTAATCAATGAATTCAAATGAATAAGAAGAGAGTCAACTGTACCTCTGAAACTTTGAGGATCTGATTTTAACTCTTTGAACTTGAAAAATGCTTTAATATGGCTACCTACCAAGAGCTGTTTGTTGTTAAAACGTTTACACATAGTGTCCCACGCTAAATCATAGTTGTCGCCTAAAAAGTCTATGGCTTTAATACATTGAATGGCGGAACCTGCCAGTGATGCACGCAAGTAATGGAACTTTTGAATTGGTTCCATGTCAGTATTATTATGAATGAGCGATACAAATAAATCTCTGAATTCGATCCATTGCTCACTAACTCCCAAGAATTTCGGCAACTCAATTGTAGGAAGCTTGACAGAAGGTTTCTTAGGAGCAGGGTCTGTGACGGACGGAACTGGACTATTTAAACTTATTGTCGATGAATGATTACAAAGTTTTTGTTTTGAAAGGTAATTTTTAGCATCTGATAAAACATCATAGTCAGTATCTTCGCATTGCTTCGTATCTGTTTCATTGAAATTTACACAATCTAAATTTTCCAATTAAAATTGAATATTAGCAAAATTTATTAATAAATTAGCTTCTATACTGTTAATTCGCATTTCAAGCTGAGACAATGTTTTATCATCAGCCGCGGTATCTTTAATAGACTCAAAATAGGTTGCAAAACGAGTTAAACTTCCCTTTAAGCCACCTCTCCTTTTGACTAACCTTGCAATTTTTGCATCAGCTGTTTCATTATCTAAATTAGGCATTTTTTAATAATAATAAATAATAAATGTTAATGTAAAGATAAATGTCTAGCCAGGTGATATAAAATAATGTTGAATACTATTCTGAATACTAGGCGGATACCATACAATACAAAAATCTTCTATACTGATTTACAATAGCATGCAAACATAAAAAATAATAACACAAATTTTTATGATTTATAATAAATAGTACCTATGCAAAAGGAAATAAGTAATACCACAAAAATCAAATAATACCACAAAATAAATGTAATAATATTGTTTTGTGGTCAAAGGATACCTATGTACTTCTATAAAATGATAAAGGACGTTCCCAATCACGATGTAGTTGGATATTATGTACATTACAGCAACAAAGATCTGGATTCGTTAATAAAATTCGAATAAAAAATAAAAGTTAGTACGCTGAACTCCACGCCACTGGAATGCACCTGTTTATATGCAACAGAGGCAAGAAATGTTGAAAAGGGTGTCCATTGCGCTGTACTTGCGAGCTACAGTGACTAAATACCTGCTCTGGTAAAACGATAAACGATGAAAATGTAGATAACTCAATGTCACACACTGAACTTGTGTGTTTCCGCAAAGGAATTGTAATCTTAACTTAAGTTACCTGTTGTATGACGACATTAAAGCACTTTATTTTAAATCGATGCACTGTTTTAAAGGAATCTAATGCACTATTTTCTATTAAAATGATTTAAACTAATAAATCCGGTCGAATGACCAAAAAATATGTTAGTAAGTGGACTGTAATTATTAAAACAAGAATGAAATAACTGATTCACTTTATTAATGCTCAATATTGGAAATGTAACAAAGGTATATAAAAAGTCACTTGCTTACTCTACAAACTTATAGCGTCTTCTATTCGATTCGATAAAAGTGTACACTCTGCTACACCAGCACCGGAGCAGTGTGCACTCAATCTGTCGTTACACTGGATGCGGACAGTTCTGTTCTACACCAGTTCAATTCTTTGCGCTATCGCGAATGTTCAATACTTACACCCTTTATGCGTATGTGGTGTACAAAAATGTCACCCTGTAAACAAATTGCTTCTACCGAATTAGTCATACTACGTCTGTGGGAATTCGAAAGTTGGATTGTAAAAGCAACCCCCGCATTGTCTGTGCAGTTATTTTTATATATTTATAGTTACTATTGTCCGTCATCTGTTTCTTGCAATAAAAATTACAATACCAATTAGGGTTTCTCAAGGGAAAGGTTGACTAGTTCGGGAGAAGGCAGAGAAAATCAGATTTACAAAAAGTATTTTATTATTTATTTATAAAAAAATAAGACAAAATTATTCAACTATTGGTAAGGTAGCAACTGACATGTGTGATTTTTTTTTTCATTTCCCTTTTGATTCAGGGGATTGTGAAATATGTTACAATTAACTGTATCCTCCGAATTATCACTTTCAACTTCCCAGAAATCATTGTTCTTTATACACAAACTTGTGTACTAAAATATTCTACGTCACTATCACTGCTATCTTCTGATGATAAAAATTCCGACGCCAGTAACAATAGTTTTTGCTTTTGATTAATTTTTTATAAATTCACTCACACGATAAATACAAACAAAACACTTTAATATGACATTAACATAACCTAAAATCTACAATTGCACTGGTACACTGGCTCTTGAAGTCGGTGTAGCCACGCCCCGAAAGTGTGACATAAACTAGTGTAACTTGGGTCAAATAAACATTCATGCTTTCTGCACTTTTTCGGGACCTTGTTACACCGTACCAATAAAACATTCTTCGCTTTTTTTTAACTGCACTAGTGTACACCAGTGTAACGAAATGAAGACGCTATTAGAAATGTGAATCCCTTTGTCTCGCGTCTCAACGGTTTTTCAGATAGATCGCGGAGAGCGGGGGGCTGCATTCTGTTTCTTAACCCTTGCAGAGTTGCCAAATCTGGCTGAATTAACATTTCACTAAAGTTAGGGAATTTTAGGGAAATTATCAGAACAATGCAAGAGGTACTTGGTGCGCGTTATGTACGCTTTTTTCTGAGGTGTTATGGAATTTCTTTATCAAATTCATTTAAACTTATTATCCCACGGCTTTTGAGGTAGCTGAACACAAAAATCGCATCGGCGATCCTGTAGGAGATACCTGGTGCCCAGTATGTACATCTTCTCCTTTAGTAAGGAGCCCTTATTTATTCCAAGTAGGCACTTAGGACGCAGGTGGATTTTGCATTAGTGGGTGTAGAAAATACAAGAACTTATGAATGCAGATGACGAATTGAGAAATCATACAGTAAAATTCTTAATAAGAAACAACAAATATTTAAGAAATAAAAATTTACATAATTTTTACATTGACAAATAATTTTACATTCTTTTACCAGCGTAAGAAAAACCATTTTGTGCCATTAATCTACCTGCGTCCTAAGTGCCTACGTCAAAAACCCCGAGGTAATAATTTTAAATGAATTTTATACAAAATTTCTATAAAATTTTAAAAAAAGAAGACGTACAATAGGGCACCAAGTACCTTGCACAGGATCGCCGATGCGATATTTAAAAACGCCGGGATACCAAGTTAACACGAATTTTACAACCAATTTTCATAAAACTTTAGGAGAAGACAAATATACCGGGAACCAGGTACTTCGTACAGGATCTCTGATGAAGTATTTGTGTTAAATGACTCCATAAACCTCGGTACAACAAGTTTTAACAAAATTTCTAACCATGTTTTAGAAAACTTCAGGAAAAAACGAAGATACCGGGCACCAGGTACCCCGTACAGGATCGCCGATGCAATAATTGTGTTTAACGACCCCGGAAAAAATTTAACTTATTTCCATGCATATTTTCCGAGGTGTGAACACTTCTTTTTTTTAACAGTTTAAGAGGCACTTTGGAAAATGCATATTTTACCTACAACAATGCAGTTTTCATTTGTCCCTTACGGTATGGAGTCAAAAAGTTTCCTAAAACTCTCCCAAATTAAACGCACAAAGTTTCATTACGATCCGTCTTACTTTAAAAAACAGGAGGTTTATGTCATTTTAGTGCTTTATTTCCTCGCCGATAATGCGATATTCGTAAATGGTATTACGCTTCATAAGCTTGTTTGTACGACTACATTTGATACCAGTTTTGTCCTTAATTAATCTTTTCATTAATTAATCAATATTATGTATCATTTCTTTTTTATTTAAATTTTAAATTTTAACAATTGTAGATAGTAGTGTTTTTATTAAGTTAGAAATATCTTCTAAGGCGGCAGTTATATCAAAATACCAATTCTGTAAAGAGTTAGGATTATGTCTAATTATTCAAATTAAAATAGAATTATTTTTAGCTATACACTATTGTCACGATAAATTTTGCATTCGGCGACATATGCATTTTTTATTTACAAACGAACCATTATACTATTATCATTAAAGCTTTCTAATCAAAATTGTATTTAGTTTTGCACCATTTTAATTACATAATTTCTTTATTATTTAATTTAAACATTTATTTCTGTATGAAAATATTTTGTCAATAAAAAGATAATTTATAAACATGACACCCTTTTAACGTAGCAATAACATTTTTGATATATTTTTTTGAACGCTCTTTATAAATGCAATATAAAAACTTATACAATAAAATTTTTCATAGGAATCAACTAATTTTTACGAATCAAAGTAAAATCTACCTGCGTTAGTACCTTCCTAAACTATTTTTTTAGATTAAAGAGTTTCTACTTATATTTTTTAGTCTGAATAATATGTTGTAAATAACATAATAATATAAAAAACAATATTTTAGATGTATCCGTTTTGATAAAACCCAACACATTTATAAATGATAACACAATATATAATTAAAGTATGATGAGATAATAAATAAAGCTGTACAAAGAAAAAAAAATCCATAATAAAAAACTCTTATTGAGGTTAAACCATTTTGGCAGTTTATTTCAGCCGTATATCAAGGATTTAGGGGTTGCAAGATGATCAGTAGTATTGACATCAGATGCCAGTGACGTTTTTAAAGCAGCTTACACCATTTCCCGTTTTTATGGCTTGTCTCGGCTTGTTTGCAGAAAGCTAAATACATAAATCTAGGAAACGACAAACTTCAAGTGTACCTCCATTTTTTTATATTATTTACTAAATATTTAAATAACTTTATGAGACACATTAATAGAGAATATAAAATTGCGTTTAAATAATGTTTTTTTTTAATCGATAAATATCTACATGTATAAAAAGAAAGTTCCCACTGACTTAGGTATAGACGCATATCCGTAACCGCTGGTGGTAAAAACGTGAAATTTTGACAGATGTTTATATTTACAATGTAAATACCCACTAAGAAAAGTTTTTAAAAAAAAAAGTGAGAGGTGTCAAGGGACACCCGGGTGGAACGAAGTTCCTTTCGATTAATTAGTGAAGGAATTGTAATTTGTAAACACAACAGAGAGTTTATACATACATAAGCATTTATTATCGTCTATATAAAATCTCTACTTACCTAACTCTATCAGCAATATCCGGAACTTGTGCAGAAACAATGTCAGGATACATTATTCTTTTTATTTTCTATTATTTTAATATTTATTATCTACAAAAAACCTGTATAAACTTAACAACGTCGTGACACTACTACACTGTTCAAAGCAAAATAGAAAAAAAAAAGTAAATCCATTATTTTCAACAGTTCGTTTAGATGATATACATCTATGTAGAATTACTTTTTATTTGAATTTAATCTAAAATAGGAATTAACAATTTAATACAAAATTTTAAAATTAAAATATTTGACAGCAACTGACAGTTAAGGTAATTTGACGTAGGTACCTAACTAGTCAAGTTGAGAACTATTTTTGAAATGTTTATGAATTTATTGATTTATAAAAACAGGATGAAATAAATTATAATACTATTATAGGTAGAGTTAATTCAAACACTCCTGACCACGAAGCTGCGCGAAGGCGTGGTTAAAATTCAGAAAGGGGTAGTAGAAGTGGAATTATACTATTCTAACTAACTAAAAGAAGCGGATAACCTAATCCTAGAATTAGAATAACTCTCAAGTCAATATTTTTAATTTGATTAGTATGCTGTATTTATCGTGGAAGGGGCGCCTGAACCAAAACTCGTCTTTTGCGCTGTGGTCAAGAGCGTTTGCACGAACTCTACTTATTTTTTTCTACAGTATTTTCTTTTAATTTAAATTAGTGTCTTTTTAATTGTACTTTTATTATATTTATTTATGTATATTAGGGTTTCCTATTTAAATAAAGATAGGTATATCTATCTATGAGAGAGAGAGAGAGAGAGACAACATGCGTGTGTCGTGTCGTGTCGTGACAAATTTTGGTATGAATTTTTTTTGGCTAGCTCCTTGCCTCAGTCGTAACTGGTCGTAACGCCCGAAAGGGAACTACGTTCCAATAATCCTAAAGGGTTGAGATAAGGATTAAAATTTTGTATTGAAAAATCGCACCGATGTTTAAAAAGATTAAAATTCAGACTCTTAGAAATATTTCATCGTATACCTGTTTTCTGGTTTATTAGAATTCACTGTCAAAGGGTGCAAATAAAAATATTTGTAAGAATAATATTTAAAAATTACTCTGTTTTCTATAAATAATGAAATACACATAAAGTGTCACGCTATAACTCGAGAATTGCTGACCCGATGTGGCTAATTTTGGTTTTGAATTTTCTGTGGAAATTCAGGAGAGGTTTAAACAGTGAGAAACATAAATAATAAGTAACGAAAAAAACAAAAACCGACAATTTAATTTTCAAATACAAAGTATGTTATTATTATTTAGTCCTATAAATTCCTAATTAACGGAGGTGTAAGTTAGTCGATACAAAACTATACGACATGTTTGTTGCGTAGTTAGACGAGTAGTATGGTATTTTTATTTTTAAATAAAAATAAAAAAAAAATTTGGATTTGTCTTCGTCGAGGATAGCATAATAATTATTAAAATATAAAAAAAGAAAAATAAGTAAACTTTTAAAAAAATTGGAAAAAATGGTGTAAATCAAATGAATAAAAAATATCATCAAAAACTATAAATATAGCGGGGTAATTTGAAGAAAAAAGAGAAAAAAATGGGGAAAAATAAAAAAAAGCAAAACCAGAAAAAAATAAACTACTAGCAAAAAAAAACACAATTGAATTGAAAAACGGATTTAAATATAATATATGAAAAATAGAAAAAACAAGAGAAAAAAAATAAAAAAATGTTTAAAAATGGGTGACATACAAGAAATAAAAAAGAATAAAAAATAAAAAAAGAGAAAACACGGAAAAAAGAAAAACCGCAAAATATTGCAAAAATAAAAAAAATGTGGGATGTCAAAAAAAGAACAACTTAAAGAACCACTTAACGAAAAAATATATATATAAAGTAAACAAAAAATAGTAAAAACCTAAAAACAAACGATAAAATCGATAAAAACAAAAAGAGAGTAAAAAACAATTAAAAAACGAGAAAAAAATTTAAAAACAAAAAATGAGAAAGAATCATAGATTATTACGCGGTAATAGTTCGCCGGCTCAGCTAGTTTATTTATATGTATAAATTAGAAAAGTTTACAGTCAAAATGAAATTGTTAAGGGGTTTTGATTAATATTAAATATTTAACCGGTTTTTTCATTAAACCAATCGTTTAATTCAGATTATTTTTTTAAAGTAAGAGATAATACCCTTTTAATGCAGGTGTAAAAAATTTACAAATGAAACATACTTTTCCAAAAATTGGTTGTCGAGTATAAAAGCAGCAGATTTTAAATTTATTTAGTTTTTGACAACGTTCGGCTATGGTATAAATTTTCTATAATGTGGATTTTAAAGAGATACTTACATTATGTAGCCAGGTGAGTTTTCTCCATATAGGGTTAGCTGTAACGTGGCATTCAAAGTAGACATCGTCACCCTCTTTGATGTCGTCGGCATTAAGGGTACTCCCCAGACAAAGGGTCACAATAGGGGGGTCTGAAAAAAAAACAGAACAACCATTGTTAAGACTCGGGTGTCGTGTCGTCGCATTTTTTGGAAAAGGTAATGGGGAAAAAGCCTTCCGAAATACCTAAATCATGAATGGACACTAGAGAGCGAGTAAATATCAGTTGGTGTATAAGTGCTTTTTCCAGTTAGAATCATATCAAAGATGATTTTTTTACTTAGAGATTTATAGTTTTGAAGGGAAAAGATACAAAAATTAACTTTTGTATACAAAAACTATATATAAATTATAAACTATTACAAAGGCAAACCTTATATACAAATTAAAAATATTCCTTCATTTCATTAAAATTATTTTACATGACTTTGTCGAAAATAGAAATAAATTTAATCTTTCTCCTCGATCACGTTCGCATTTCCTCAAAGTTTTTAGTTTGTCGTTAGTTTAACATACTTTTTTTTTGTAAACAAGGCTTTTTTTAAAACAGTTATTTCATTACTAATACCCATAGAAAGTCACAAATTATATATAGTATAGTGTATACTATGTGTATAATTTGATAATATTTGGTCTAAATAAATCTCCTTCTGAAGTAACTGCTAGTTTTATTTTTGAGCAAATAGGTAGACTAGTGAAAGTAAAGCTGATCGAAAGTGAAATAATAGTTATTTACGTAACGAGTTATGAAAAGTCCAATTTTGTTTAACGAGTGTGATGTTGCAGCAAGAGCGTAGCGAGTGCTGCAAATGAACACGAGTTAAACAAAATGGCGTTTTATAACGAGTTCCGTACAAGATTTTTTATAATTTTGACGAAATTCCATAATTAAAGAAAATCATAATTATCTAATAATAATTAAAAACAATACATCTAGTTCTCGTGTTTATTTTGCATTGACACCTTTCTAATGGCAATTCTATTTAATACAGATATAATTAAAAGGTAAGTTTCTGATTTACCTAAATATTAAGTATACCTACTTATTTAATTTTTTGTTTAAAAATGTCTGCTTTTAAATGTTTCTTTAATAAAGTTAGTATAAAATATTTCTTAGTTGTTTACTTATATTTGCTTTATATTTTTCGTAACTTGTTTTGAAATGAACTTTTCAAAACTAGTTACGTAAAGTTTTACTTTTCAAAACTAGTTATGAAAAGTAATGACTTTCAAAACTGACAGCAGTTTTGAAAAATGTCACTTTACTTGTCAAAATTATAAAAATAATTTTTACACATTGGGAAATTATCAAAATGCACCGATAAAGTTAGAATTGGTAAGCTATTTGAAGAAGAAGGCTATTTTAGAAAACACTAGGCTACTAAAAAATACTGGTATTATCATTACTGAAGACTTAACATTCATTCAAAGAGAAGAAATAAAATCTCTGAAGAAATATCTTTAAGAAGCTAGAGAAAGTAAAAGCTACCAAAAGTGTTATATTAGAAGAAATAAGCTCATATTAGACGACGTTAGCTATACTTTAGAGGAATTTGAAGAAACCGCAAAGAAAGAGAAAGAAAGAAATAGTGCTCCAAATAACCCTGTAGTAGAAAAGGAAAATAAGATCAGTGAAACACCGAAACTACAAATAGCAAATACAAGTTCGGGAAAAAACACACCTCCAACATCAAAGGAAATAGTGGATGAAAACAACAAAAATGGAACCCTAATTTTCCTAACAGAAACGAGACAAATATTAGATCATACATTATATAAAATAAAGGGTTACTCTACATTTTACAGTGAGTCCAAATTAAATAAATGTGATGGAATTATTGCTTTTGTAAAAAACTCATTAGATGTTACTATGAATCTCATAAAATTAGAAGAAAGTACAGCTATGAAGTTTACAATAAATGATATAAAAATATCAGTAATGTGTATATATAGGTCACCTAGTACATGTCAAAAAAATTTTAATTCAGAACTATTACAATATTTTGAAAATTATGAAAAACAAAATATAGATGTTATAACGGGTGATATAAATTTGAACTTATTAGAAAATAACTGTGAAAACGTTGATGAATATAAAAATATCATGAGTTGCTATGACTATGTGTCCTATATAAATCAATACACTAGGGTACCGAGTAAGGCGGAAACATACTATTAAAACGTGACACGACGCCACGCATGTTAGTCCATATATTTATGTTGCGGCGTGTGGTCACATAGCGTGTTGTCTATGTGTTTCTAACTGTATTAAATATATGGAATTGAGAGGTACTAACATGCGTCGGGTGGCGTGGCGTCGTGTCAGGTTTTGATAGTATGTTTCCGCCTTAAGACCTGTCTAGATCATTATTTTGTTAGAGGTAATGTCAATGAAACAAATTGCAAATCCTTTATTATTAGGTATTACATTACTGATCATGCACCAATTGTACTTTTTCTTAAAACAAAAAGTGGTAAATTATTGAAATTAAATAATTCAAATTTTAAAACTTTTATTAATTATCATCAGCTAAGATCTGAAATAAAAAAAGAAAGTTGGGCAGATATTTATCAAGAAACAAATACACACAAGATGACCAACATATTTATTAACAAGTTAACATACAACATTGAAAAAAATACAAGAATCGTAAAAATAAAGAAAAAGAAAAATAGGTTTAAACAAAATTGGATGAATTCTGAATTACTTAACTTAGTCTATGAAAAGAACTCTCTTTACAAAATGTGTCTTAGATATCCAGAAAATGCTTATATAAAAGAACAATATAGGTTTCAAAGAAATTTGCTTGACAAA
Organism: Altica lythri; assembly: GCA_964028335.1. Classification (NCBI taxonomy): domain Eukaryota; kingdom Metazoa; phylum Arthropoda; class Insecta; order Coleoptera; family Chrysomelidae; genus Altica; species Altica lythri. The sequence goes on from OZ034800.1 coordinate 51,273,204, forward strand.
AAATTAAAAATTGAGAAAAAAAAATATTTCAACAATTTAATAGACAAACAAAAAAATAATTTGAAAGCCTTATGGGAATGTGTGAATGATGTATGTGGCAAAAACAAACCAAAAACTGAAATAAAAGCCATCGAATTGCCAGATGGAAATTTAACTACAGATAAACAAATTATTGTAGATACTTTTAATGATTATTATTCTAATCTTGGCGAAAATCTATCAAGACAAATTCCTAATATAAACTGTATTCAAAATATAGATAATATTCCGAACAGTATGTTTTTGTTTAACACAAATGAAGAGGAGGTAATCTCAGTGATAAAAAAATTAAAACTTAAAAAATCACCCGGATATGATAAAATTCGCTCAGAAACTTTGAAAGAAATATCAAACGAGATCGCCTCTCCTCTGACATTTATTGTAAACCAGTGTTTTAATGCAGGAATCTTTCCGGATTCCCTAAAACAGGCTATTATTAAACCCTTATATAAAAATGGTCCTGAGACCAAACCTGTAAATTACAGACCAGTGTCCTTGATTTCAAACATTTCAAAAATATTTGAACATCTTTTGAAAAAACGGTTAACATCATTTTTAAAAAAATTTAATATTTTGTCCGAATCTCAGTTTGGCTTTCGAGAAGGTAAATCTACAGAAGATGCTATTTATAAGCTATCCACCATTATATATGAATCGCTAGATAAGAAAATACCAACAATTGTCATTTTCTTGGATCTTTCGAAAGCTTTCGATACAGTGTGCCATAAAAAACTATTAAACAAATTGAAATTGTATGGAATCAGAGGAAAAGTTTATAAAATCCTGGAAAGCTACCTAAAAAATAGAATTCAACGGGTTGAGATAGATGGAACTATTAGTAATCCTAGGGGAGTATCTTTTGGTGTACCACAAGGATCAGTACTAGGACCACTGCTGTTTATTATTTATATTGATGGTCTATTAAAATTCAATTCACTTGAAACAATAATTAGTTTTGCTGATGATACTGCCATTTGTTACTCAGCAAAAACTTGGAATGATCTTCTAAATAAAATAGTTTCAGATTTTCCTAGGATTTCTGAATGGTTTCATTTTAACAAGTTGACATTGAATTTGGATAAAACATGTTACTTGCCTTTCAGTTCATATGAATCAGGATTACCAAATTTTGGACCAATAAACTATGGAACGAACTGCCAAATTGCTGAATCTACATCAGTAAAATATCTTGGCGTAGTAATTGATCGTCATATGCGCGGGGATTTGCAAGTAGCACATGTTTTAAAAAAGGTAAGAGGTATGTTACCCAAAATTAAATATCTAAAAGATTTTTTAGACACTAAACATCTGATAGTATTATATTTTTCACTTGTTCAGTCACAGTTGTCATAATATGGAATCTTGGGTTGGGGAGGTGTAAATAATAATTATTTAGAAAAACTGCATGTTTTACAAAGGTGGATACTAAAAATCATTTTTAACAAACCTTATATGTTTTCAAGCGAGAACCTTTATAAAGAGGCAAAAATATTCGATATAAGGCAATTATATTGTCAAAAAATACTACTCTGGACAAAAAAAGAAAAAATAAAAATAAAAAATCAACAACATCAATATGACACTAGAAAAAATGAAGGAATATTTTTACCTCGCAGTGAAAAAACAATAGGGCAAAAAAGAGCACACTACAGAGCACCCCGACTTTATTTAATGCTTCCTACTGAACTAAGATCGATATCTAGTTTTAACGTTTATAAAATTAAAATAAAATATTGGATTCTGGATAAAGAAAGAAACTTTTTTAGTGATGTTGTAAGGTCGAATTGTTAAAATAATTTTTGTAAACATTTCTCGTTCAAAAGAAGTATTCTCAACTGTGAAACAAAACCACTATGACATATTTAATTCCTTATTTGAGACAATTTTTCCTGATTTTTAGACATTTTTTTCCCGATTTCACACATTTTTTCTCGATTTTAGACGATTGCTCCCGATTTTAAGATTTTAGGTATTAATTAATGTATATTCATAAAGAATTTATTGTATATTGTGTTAACCTTAAGATTAAAATAGTTTTAGTTTTATTAATATAGTAAATCACGTACAAGCAACTTTTACAGTAGCTTCTGTGATGTTTTTTGTTTATTCAATATTATTTGTATTTTGAACTATCTATGTACTGGATTTTTTTAATGAATAAACATATTATTATTATTATATATATATATATATATATATATAAAGATGAAAAATGATACAGGTTCAGGTATCTTGCTTAATACTGTCAATCTCCAGGTAGATACCTAGATTTGTGCATGGTTAAAATTCCTAACTCAAATGCACATGATACTGCGACGTAGATATAAATATCAACCAGTCTATACAAGGGCAAAACCAACTGTAGACATGTTTCGGTCTGGTTAGACCTCATCACCTCAGTACATTTCAAAAGTCGCGAAAGTAAGAAAAATTCGCAAGTGCGCCATCTCAACTCCTAAAATAGCGCCGTTGTGGTCGCTTTGCATCTAATAAATAAACCTATAAGCAAGGTAAATAAATAAACGAACGAAGCATTATGAAAGTCTTATAGTAAAAAGATGAAAAATGATACAAGTATATTGCGTAATGCTGTCAATCTCCAGGTAGATACCTAGATTTGGGCATGGTTAAAATTCCTATAATTCCTGATATAAATATCAGCAGCATTATGTGCATTTGAGTTAGGAATTCTAACAATGCACAAATCTAGGTATCTACCTGGAGATTGACAGCATTACGCAAGATACTTGTATTATTTTTCATCTTTTTATTATAAGACTGTCATACCGCTCCGTTTATTTCTTTATTTACCTTGCTTATAGATTTATTCATTAGATGCAAAGCGACCACAACGGTGCTATTTTTGGAGTTGAGATGGCGCACTTGCCAATTTTTCTTACTTTCGCAACTCTTGGCATGTACTGAGGTGATGAGGTCTAACCAGACCGAAACATGTCTACAGTTGGTTTTGCCCTTGTATAGACTGGTTGATATTTATATCTACATCGCAGCATCATATGCATTTGAGTTAGCAATTCTAACCATGCACAAATCTAGGTATCTACCTGGCGATTGACAGCATTACGCAAGATACTTGTATCATTTTTCATCTTTTTATTATATTATATATTTTATCATAAATGATAAAAAAAATTGATACAAAATGTATTTAGTGCCATGCTGAGATAGGAATAAAAAGTGAACGGAGTATATATTATTATTATATATATATATATATATATATATATATATATATATATATATATATATATATATATATATATAATTTTAATTTTGCACATTTTAATTATGTTTATTTATATTATACTTTTTGTTTGACCAAAAACGGATTATTTAAATTCGCTAACAGTTGCTTATAAAACAATAACATTACTATGCGAATTTATTCGTTTTTCACACCAGTCGAGCTAACGAACATATCCGCACCGCGGTGAGAATAGTAAAAGCACGACATTGCGGGTTAGATAGACCAAGAAACTGACACAAAAACAAAGAAAAACGAGCTACAAGAAACTCAAATCAATTTTCTCTCGAATACAATTCCCTCGAAAGTTCCTTAGAATCTGTTCATTTCCTTGAGGAACGTATTGTTCTTGAAAACAGAGTGTAGTGGTTTGACTAGGTGAACATCAGTTGGTGTATTATTTTTCATTTTAGCAAAGCTACCTTTAAATATAAATATAAATTTTTGTAACTATAATAGTCTTTTTAGATTAACACTGGTTTGCTTTAATTTAAAAAGAAATTACTTTATATTTATTTAGTAAGGTTTTCTATAGCACAGATAAGTAAACAAATACGAATAATCGACAGTAGGTTTGCTAACTCTAAACATTGCGATGTCTTTATTGGTCAAGCTTTAAATGCCTAATAACAGATTTTACTATAAGATGTGCTTGGAATTAGTTTTAATATATAATATTTGTCAAGCGAAGTAATTTAAAACTTTACTAGATCCTAGATATATTTTATTCTTTTATCATTTGAGTACCTTTAGTAAACGATCATTTTAAGATATGTCTTACAGGATTTTTAAAATTTTTGAAAGTATACAAACAAAAATATATTAAATGACATTAAGCAAAAATTGAAAAAAATGACGCATCCAGCAGGACTCTAAATAGCAACCTTCCTCTCTTAACGGCAATGATGTAAATCCTAAGCATAAATGCTTAGTAATTATTTAGATTTTTGGTCGTTGAATGTAACGCATATCACATGTGACACTTACTCACTTTCTCTTTAAGCACATATAGCATGATGATAATCAGAGAGAGATTTTGTTAAATCGAAAATTAAAACATCAAACTCTTAGTTGCCTTATATTTATATTTGGTTAGGAAACCGATACCATGGATTTGTAGTAAACAATTATTTTCAGAAATCTCTCATGGGACTCTTAAAATTTGTAATATTTAACTTGATTTTTGGGGAATGGGTTGGAGGTACAAAATCGATCATTTACCAACTAATAGGCAACTATAAAGCTACAAATTCAAGAAAAAGTTAGTCAGTTTTGCTTACTGTCTACTACCAGTATAATGGATCTAAATAAACCCTACGCAAAATTAACATATTAAAAAAACGAATGAAAAATATTCGCAAAATTGGCAATGTTTTTGAGGTTAGAACAATACAGAAAAATAATACAATTCAATTTCTATTGTCAAGAACAAAAGCAATAAATTTCAATTAAGAAACAAAAAATTGTGTCCACATTATTAAATGTGATCGTGGTAAAGTCTACATCGGGGAAAGCTGAAGACCAATTAAAGTTATCTTAGAAAAAGAGGAAGACATGTGCACAAATAATCAATTTTTTTAAAATGTAAAGTGAAATGATACTAAAATTTTGCATGAAAAAAACAGTTTGACAAAAAAGAAACTAAATGAACCTTTTAAAATGCTGATAAAACAATTTTATTTTAGATATCTTTATCTACATCTTGCTCTATATTAATAATTCAAAAATCTATAATTAAAAAAAAAAGCTGTCAGAAAATTTTTGAAAACGACAACCGATCGGGTATTTTTTGTATTGAAGCAAAATTTGCTAGTCATTGTTCGATTTGACAAATTTGACTAATGTATCTATATAAATATCAATAAAGTAAGCAAAGGTCTTTTTTAAATATATATAATGTTTTATTTTAAGTGACAATATAGAATGCTAAAAAATAAAAGAAAGTAGTAATTGTTAACTGGTTTAAATAAAAAAGTGCAGAAATTAAACTTGGAGCTTCAAATGAAAAGCCCAGTTCATTATCGAAAACCCGCGGTAATAGGTATTAAACTAAACGAGAAAATAATTATTTATGTGCAGGATGATTTAATGAGAATTTGAAAAATATAAATTTTATAAGAAGCAGTAAAAAACAGGTGTGTAACACTTGGGTAGTGCCGACAGAAGTAAAACTTCTTTCTATTGTTTGGACTTGTTAGTTTCAGTATAACTATTTATCTCCACTTATAAATAAGGCGCAAGTATCTCCAGTATTCCGTAATATATTTTAAGCGTTTTAAAACGCTTTGAAATGAATCCAATTTACTCTTCAAAAATTTGAGTTTATATATACATATATGGGCAATGTATCGTAACTAAAACACACTTTAAAAGTAAAGACTATGAATCGCATGGAATCGCTGTTTCACGCCCGTGTGAGCGTCATACTCGTTTTCGGTTGGCATGATTAATAAAATATACTATTCTCATAAACACTTACCGGCACGAAAAACGGGCACTTTGAAGTTTTGACCAAATTTAAAGTTTAATAACTTTTTTCTTTTTGCCCGGTCTTAATATTTGTTTTTAACAATTTGTAGCTAAATTAATCTCCTTTGTAACCTTCACTGTAGGCAAAAAAAGTCTTCTTATGTCATTTTCTACGAGGAAAAACAATATGTTCTTGTTTGGTTAAGGTTTGAAACACTCTGTTAAGTCATTTAACAGAAAACGAAATTTAAAAGGTATGTAATCGTCAAGCCTCCTTTGTTTTTGACAGTTTGTTTTTATTTCACCTCGATATATTAATTATTATTGGAGAAAAACAGTCTTAAACAGATCGTTAACAATGTTCCAGTGGCCCTTTACAGATAATATTATAATAATGATCAACACATCTTTGAAATATTGTTGTTTTTGCTAATGGGATTTGAAAAACATAATCATTGTTGTCAGTTTCTTAGGCAGAGATGGTTTTGGCTTTAGGTCAAAAAACTGTGGCGGTAATTATTGCTTTCATTCAAGTTACATTCCAGGAACCTACCTTATCAAGGAAATATAATATGTTTTAATCAAGCTTATAAATTGTAGACAACCATATTCTTATTCAGTTCTATTGTAGCTTTCAGAAATAAATTTTTTTAAAAATAAGTTCTCAGTTTTCGAACTTTTAACTGGCGCAGTCAGTAGGATTTGCCAAAATTGTACGAACGGTCCGAAATTCGTACAGTTCTCCGTTTTAACGGTTAGTTGGTGCGAATCTACTAAATTCTGGTGCTCAAAAGAACTCAGTGACCAGGGTCCCGGAACAAAAATCGTCCACAGACCTTTTGGTGAGGGCAGAAGAACAAAAATCGTCGGACGCCCATAATTAAGGATAGATGAGAAAAATATTTTTGCTGTAAGTGTATCCATTTTTACATATCCTTTTATTTTATTTTACGTAAAAGTGTTATATTCTGATTCTCATTGTGGAGGATATTTTAGAAAGATTTATAAACTTACATTTAAACGAAATGGCACAACCTAACTATCAATTAATTAGATATCAAGCAGAAAATATCCCCAATTTTGATGGAAACCCAAAACAGTTAAATAGATTCATTAGATCTTGTGAGAATTTTCTATCCAATCATCAAAATCGGGCTGATGCAAATGCTCAAATAAATATTTGTCTATTTGATACCGTCATTGGGAACCTAACAGGAAGAGCTGCCGATTTAATAGCTTCTAGAATAGAATTAGATACTTGGGCCAGAGTTAAAGAGTCAATTTTAGTCACTTTTTCTGATCAGAGATCAGTTGATTGTATAATTCAGGATATAATTCATATGCATCCCGAAAGAAATGAAGACGTTCAAAATTTCGGCTTAAGAATTCAAGATGCGCGTAGTATTTTAGTTTCTAAAATTAATACGTCAAACGAACCAAATAATGTCAAGTTATTAAAAATTCAACAATATGAAGATTTGTGTTTGAAAACGTTCATAAATGGTCTAAATTATCATATGCAACTAGTGGTTAGGTTAAAAAACCCTGATTCAGTTGAGCAAGCTATGGCCTATGCCAAGGAAGAAAAAAATTTCTTAAATTTTAAAAATCGTAGCCATTCAAACTCAAATTCTAATAAAAACTTTCAATCTAGACCAAAACCGCAACCAGGGCGTTATCCAGTTAATGCTCATACATATTCTTATCCAAATTTTAATGCTCAACCCCAACAACCCCGAAATCTTCCATTTAGTCAAAATTTTGGAAATCCAAGACCAACTTTTCAAAGATTTTCAAATCAAATACCAAACTTTCAAAATCCAAGACCTTATTCCCCGAACGTAAACTCTCAATTTTCTCCCAGGCAATTTAATTCAAACTTTAATTCACAAATGCAACAAAACTTTAATCAAAACCGATCAATACAATCAAGAAATAGAAATCTCCCAAAACCAGAGCCAATGGATACCTCCTCTACTAATATAAGTAGAATGACAAATAAAAAATCAAATTTCTTTAAAACTAATCCACAACAACCTCGCGATTTTCATTCTGAAGAATTATTTAATCAATGCGTAGATTCTTTACCTTTTGAAAATGAGTATGAAAATAATGCTAATTCTTCCACACTAGTTGATAATTCAAATTTCCAAGAAAACAATCGTGAAGATTTTTATGATGAAAATTTTTTATCAAACGGCCTTAGGAGACAGTATAAAATGATAAATATAAATAATGTTGTCTATTCAGCTTTGCCAAAGATTGTTATACCAGAAATTAACGCTAAGTTTCTTATAGATACGGGGGCAGGCCAAAGTTTTATTAAACCTGACCTAGCTCATAAAATTTATAAAAGATTTATCAAACCGGAAAAGTTTTATGTGCGCACTGCTCACGCAACCTCTTTCCATGACGAAACTATGGTAATACCTATTTTTCCTTCATTCAATGTTAGTGGTAATCACAAATTTTATTTATTCGATTTTTCTCCAAATTTTGACGGCCTATTAGGGTATGATTTTTTGAAACATATTGGTGCTAATATCAATTTTAAAGATTTTTCCTTGGAAACCCCTAGTGCTGTATTACCCTTATTTCATTTTCAACCCAAACCTTTTAAACCTACCCAAATCGTAATTCCACCGAGAGTATCGCAAAAGGTAAAAATACCTGTAAATAAAAGTTCCGGTATAGGTATATTGAATTATGTAAATTTTGGAAAAGCTGAGATGCCTCAGTGCTTGGTAAAAATTATAGATTCGTATGCTTTTACGGTAATTACTAATAGTTGTGAAAATCCGATTCGAATTACCTTTACTGAACCATTTGATATAGAATTAGTACAAGAAAATGATTTACGACCTACCATTGATTTAAACTTTGTTGAAAAAATGGAAATAGATGAGGATGAACTCGATCAATTACAAAAAGAAAATTTAAATAGGATTAGGCTAGATCATTGTAATAAAGAAGAGTATGATGCTATTAGAAATCTTTGCTACGAATATAGAGATATTTTTTATGTTGAGGGAGTTCCCCTTACATTTTCAAATCAAATAAAGCATAAAATTAATCTAACCGATGATAGTCCTGTATATACAAAAAATTACAGATATCCGGAAATCTTTAGAAAAGAGGTAGATAGGCAGATAAATAAAATGCTGTCAGATGGTATAATTAGACATTCGGAGTCCCCATTTAACTCGCCAATCTGGATAGTAGAGAAAAAGCGGTTAAATTCAAATAGCAAAAAAACGTATAGGATAGTAATAGATTACCGGAAACTAAATGAAAAGACGATCAAAGATAAGCATCCACTTCCGGTTATTTCTGATATTTTAGACAAACTCGGGCATGCGCAGTATTTCACGACATTGGATTTAGCCAATGGCTACCATCAAATTGAGATGGACCCAAATGATATTTCAAAGACTGCATTTTCCACAGAAACAGGCCACTATGAATTTTTGCGACTACCATTCGGACTAAAAAATGCCCCTGCTTCCTTTCAAAGAATAATGAACAACGTTTTAAGAGGATTTCAAAATGAAATCTGTTATATTTACCTAGATGATATAATTATATTTTCTTCGTCGTTACAGGAACACATAGAAAGGTTGAGATCTGTGTTCGAGCGATTAAGACAAGCTAATTTAAAAGTTCAGCTAGAAAAATCAGAATTTTTGCATACAGAAGTCATGTACTTAGGTCATAAAATCACTAGGGAAGGTGTATTACCAAACCCTGATAAAATTAGTGCTCTAAAAAACTTTCCAATACCCAAAACACAAAAGGAAATTAAGTCATTTTTAGGACTAGCCGGTTACTATAGGCGGTTTATTAATAATTTTGCCAAAATTGCCAAACCCCTTACTTTGTGTCTTAAAAAGAACGCTAAGGTTTTTCATTCTCCAGAATTCATAAAGTCATTTAATCACCTTAAAGAACTTTTAATAAATGCCCCAATTCTAGTATACCCAGATTTCTCTAAACCGTTTATACTAACGACAGATGCATCTAATGTAGCCTTGGGTGCCGTTTTGTCACAAGGTACAATCCCTAACGATCACCCCATAGCATATGCATCGCGAACTTTAAACCAAACCGAGCAAAAATATTCGACCATTGAGAAGGAATTATTAGCTATAGTCTGGGCTTGTAAAATGTATCGTCATTATCTATATGGCCGAAAATTCGAAATTTTAACTGATCATCGTCCTCTTGTGTGGCTATTCAATTTAAAGGAACCCAATTCAAAACTTTTAAGATGGCGCCTCAAGCTAGAGGAATTTAACTACACAATAAAATATAAGCCAGGAAAAAATAATATTGCAGATCCTTTATCTAGAATTAATTTAAACGCTTTAGAAACTGAATCAAATTTTAATAACCCTGGAGATATTGATATTGATATAAGAAATGTTTTGGAAGAATTTAACCCCGATAATTTAGATCCTCTAGAAATAGATAATACCTTAAAAGAGATTGAAACTAATAATTCACTACCCTCGGTAATTAATAACCAAGATTTAAATAGTAATGAATACCAAATTCAAGAAAATGATACTTCAGATACAGATACGGCTCACAGCTGCGAATCTTCTCAAAATACATGCCTCACATTGTTAGATGATATAATTAACAATAAAGGATTTCAATTAATAGTAAAAAAATCTCCATACGTGCCTTATCTCGAAAGAGACTTTAAAACATTTGATGGTCACAAAATTGTTCGCGCTACAATCCCAGCTGACGAAAAGGTTATTACCAAGTTTCTTAGGGAAAACGCTTCAAAAAAATACTATGTATATATATTTTTTGTCTAAAGAACTTAGACCTATTTTTCAAAAAGTTGTATCAAACAATTTTACAAAAATAAAATTAATCGAATGTACTAAAATAGTTAATAATGTGCTACCAGAGGAACGTAATACGATTTTAAAATATAAACATGAGGGTAAAACCAACCATAGAGGGATTGAGGAAACCTTAAGATCTTTAAAATTAAATTATTACTGGAAATCAATGAAAAAAGATGTAACTGATTACATTAACGCTTGCGAAATTTGCCATAGGGCTAAATATAATAGAAACCCTCCTAAGGAGCCTTTAGTCTTGACAGAAACACCCTCTAAACCCTTTGAAATTGTACACGTAGATCCTTATAAAATAGGGACTTATAGATTTCTAACAATTTTGGATAAATTTTCGAAATTTGGACAAGCCTTACCATATTTTGGTACTTCTATTTCAGCCTGTCAACAATTAGTACATTTCTTTTCTTTTTTCGGCATTCCAAAACAAATTGTATCAGATGAGGGAACAGAATTTCAAAATGATGTTGTTAAAGAATTATTTAAATCTCATAAAATTACCGTTCATTTCACAACACCTTATCATCACGAATCAAATGGACCCGTAGAAAAATTTCATTCTACCCTAACGGAACATCTACGTCTTTTAAGGAAAAGGATAAAGATGCTGATGTACTTTCATTGATGCCTTACGCAATTATAGCTTATAACAGTACCAATCATTCCAGTACAGGGTATACCCCTCATGAATTAGTATTAGGGCACACTAATAGTCGCGATCCCATGGCACTTATACCGGCACAAGCCTATACGCAATATATAAATTCTCACCAAAATAATACTAAAGCTTTATACTCTAAAATACATGAAGAATCCCAAAGGGCTAAAGAAAAAACTATAAATCGCATTAATGAAAATAAAAAATCTATAGGACCTCAAGTCGGTGCACAAGTTTATAGAAAAATAGAAAATCGAGCAGGTAAATTAAATCGTAGATTCAACGGACCCTATATACTAACTAAAATTTTAAAAAATGGAAAACTAGAAATAGAAAATCCAAAAAATAAAAAGAAAAAAATTGTGCATATTAATGAAACTAAAATTTTACCTAAAATTTCAGATGGCTCGTCGGACTCGCCGCCGCCGGAGTCAAGTTCCATAGCCTAAATGATTACCCTGGACTCCTCCCTTATAAACTAGGGACAACTAAATTAGTAACAAGTCATTGGTCTTTTGTACAAATTTTTAATCTAACTTCAATAATTACTGAATTTTCAACAATAAGAAATCAAGCGAAAGAACTGCATAAAAACTTTAAAATTCACACTGAATATCATTCAGAATTTGAAAATTCTTTTATTCCTCTTTTGTCTTTGGAAGACAAAATATTATCACAAATTAAACAAACAAACCCTGTTTTTAAATTTGAAAATAAGGTTAAGCGTGGGTTGCTCAACCCTTTAGGTTCACTTTTAAAATGCATAACCGGTAATTTGGATCAAGAAGATGCAGAACGTTATGAAAACCAAATCAAACAATTACAAGAAAATCAAAATAAGTTAAAAATAAATTCTAAAAACCAGATTTCACTTTTGGAAAGTACAATTAATAATTTTAATCATATGATTTCTAACATTTCACACAATGAATTGAACTTGCGATCAAAGATAGAAGCAATTGAATATAAAATAAAAGAACAGATTCTTCTAGACAATTATTATTACGACTATTTCCAATCATTTGTAGTAATAAATCAAATTACAATGTTATACCAAGCTATATATGATATTTTTGAAAAAATTGAAACTGCTATATCTTTTGCCAAAATCAACACATTGCATAACTCTATAGTAAATCCGTCAGAATTGCTAAACGAAATGAAAAGGCCAGAATTAAAATTAAATACAAATCCTTTACCATTTGAACCCATTTTGGAAAATATTCTAAAAATTGAAAAATTAATTCAGGTAAAAGTTTATTCTAAAGATTTTGTTGTAACATTTATATTAGAAATGCCTCTAGTAGAATCAGAATCATATCACTATTACAAATTATTTCCTGTACCCATCCTTGGAAATGATTCCAAATTTTATCTCCACCTCCCTTATAAACCCTTTCTTGCACTTACGGACATCGCTCATACCTACATGGACCAGGCCTGTACTCAGATACAATCCAAGGAGTATGTTTGTAAAGAAGCTCACAAAAGCCTTACCACAGAGAAATCACCATGTGCTGTCCAACTTCTAACCTACAAAAAGGAAATCACCACCTGTCAACCATTCCGTATTCGACTACATACCACTCAGTTAACCAAAATTACTGATGGTCAATGGCTCATCACGACTCCAAAAGAAGAAATAGCAGCAATTGATTGCCAAGATTCCAAAGATAATCTTCCAATTTATGGGACCTTTTTATTGGAATCCGATCCTGACTGTACCGTTAGAATGAAATCTATAACAATTACTTCTACAAAACAAAGTAAATCAAAATTCATTAATGTCCACCTTCCAATCATGAATTTAACAGTAAATTTTAAAAATAATCAAGTCCAAGAAATCGACCCGCCGTCACTGGACCTAAGAAGTATTAGTTTAAAAGAAAATCAAGAAATTCAAGCTAAACTACAAATTTAAAAAGAAAATTTGGAAGACATAAATACCCCAGTTTACTACTCCAGAACGAGCATCTGGACAATCCTGTTATATTTATTAATTGGTACCATATTGGCATATTGGCTATTGAGAAAAATCCTCAAGATTTTCCATCGGCAACCTGAAGGGGTGGAAATTGTTGTTTGATGTCCTGAATCACATCCTTAAGGGCTGTGCTTCAGTCTAGGGATGGAGGAGTTACATTCCAGGAACCTACCTTATCAAGGAAATATAATATGTTTTAATCAAGCTTATAAATTGTAGACAACCATATTCTTATTCAGTTCTATTGTAGCTTTCAGAAATAAATTTTTTTTAAAATAAGTTCTCAGTTTTCGAACTTTTAACTTTCATAATAGTAGAGACCAAAGTTATGTCGCCTACAGATTCAGGTGTTAACGAAGTACAGTGCAGCGTGTTTACACTGGTTTTCTCAAGAGAAAACATCCAGAAATAGGCCTTCGTATGAGAACTTTCAATTAAATTGTAAATTTGGCATTACGAAATCGTCTTTTACAGCAGTACACTTAGGTATTCAATTACAGCATGTAAGTGCCGTAAACTTAAGTGAAAAAAGATTAAATTCAGAAAATCTAATGTCAAGGAGAACTGCCAGAGGGCCAGAAGTTACTAGAGAGAATCATGTAACACAGCTGCCAATATTGAACTAAAAATGATTCGCAACATGTGATATTTACCGAAGAATCAAAATCTAGTTTAAGATCTTCGCCGTGAAAGGGTATGGCTTCGAACCAATAAGCGTTCAGGAGGTTTAGTTATGTTATGGGCCGGCATTTCTATACAATTTATATCTTGTCCCCAACAGAGCTATTAATTTTGTTAGATACATAAATAACAAATTAGAAGGTTATGTTGTTGCACACGCAGAGTTCTAATCTAATCTAATCTAAACAACCTGGCATGGTCTCTCCTGTGGAGCCCCATGTTTGAGCACTGCTTCCTATGGGAATATTGTGACCAGGTTCGGCACCAAGAGTCCTTACATGCACCCGATGCGTGCAGGACTCTAGTTTGTTCAGCTGAAAATCAACGTCACGCTGATCTTCAGGTATCCGAAATTCCTTGAGTTACTGTTGCCACAGAGCAGTTCCCTTGATAAGAGACTTGACTCCTGTGACTAGCTCCTCAAGGTGGTGATAGGATCCAGGATTCGTGTCACCGAAGATGAGGAACCGTTTATGGTCCAAGGCCTCACACGCAGAGTTGGTAGGAGCTAATTTTCTTTTAATGCACGATAACACGCGTCTTTATATAGCTCTGGTAGTCAATGGATACTTGAATAATGCTAACATTAACCAGATCAAATGCCACCACACAGTCAAAATCTAAATCTTATCGACCACCTCTAGACTATGCTCGATAAACAAATTCAAAGCCCGGAACCTGTGCCCGGAACTCTAGAAGGATTGCGACGACCACTCCTGTAGCAATAATGATAATATGAACCTTGTAGTGAAAAGCATCCATTGAAGAATAAAGGCTTTCATTTAAGCTCGAGCGAGTAATACCCAGTATTTATTTGGGCTTCGTATTTTATTATTATGTCTTTCTGTTAAATTAAGTTAGATTTGGTTTAATAAATCAAATTAAATTACTTTACTTTGTTAGAGTTTTCTTGAAGACTGTGTATCTCCAAAAAAATCAAGATATCGAATTACAACAAACAACAACCTATCTAGAAAAGAGGAGTCTTAACGATTACATACTTTTTTACATTCTTGTCCTGTTAAATGACTCACGAAGTGTTTCAAACTTAAACCAACAAAACAACCTTATGTTTTTCCTCGTTTAAATAGCATAAAAGGACTTTTCTTATAGAAAAATTAAAATTTACTTTTTCAGTAATATATTTAAATTTAAAATTGCATTTTTCGAATACAAATTACAAAAATTCAAATCAAATTATTTTAATTTTATCCCAAAATACCTACCAAGAATGCAGAAGGCATGTTTTGGAGAGCTGTATACATATCCTTTAATATGTAATATGATTGGGAGAAAGCATAGTACACATATTACCCAAATATTATACCATCACAATGCTATCAAGTTTTTAAATGAAGGATAAACAAATTTGCATATAAATTACGCAAAAATTTTTGTTTTGACGTCATTATCAACTTATCGTAAAAATACTTTACACAAGTATTATGTATTTATATGGAAAATTTATAAATGATCAGATGGAAACGTCAATAATCGCATTGCTCTTTTGGACAAACATCCTGATGGATTCGATGGAGGTCACAAAACAGAATTGTCGATTGCATTTATAAAAACGATAAGAGCATATTCTTAAACGATTTGTGCTATTTGCAGTATTAATTCAGATCCCCTTTTTTTCATTTCGCACATTTCAGTTTCGGAGAGATTTTTCTATGTTTTATATCAGATTCGTGACTGTTATTCGATATTGCTTTATTCAAATGATATTTAAAAAGTGTATATAGTTGAAGTATAGTACATAAAGAAAATATTGCAAGTTAATGTACTTTCTAAGTAAAGCCTTAAATTATTAAGTTTTTGTTCACATGTTATCGAAGAAGATTTATACATTTTGCAGTTATGTAAGGCAACAGCAACAAAAAAAGACAAAAAGAAAACAGGTTGGCACGCATGAGGAAACAAATGCGTTCCTAAAAGCCTACTTACACACGACGTCAATTTTCCACGAAGTCTCGAGGAAAAGGCCGGTGACATTTGGATTTTCTGCTCTGCATGTTATGGATTTTCCATCATCCTCGGTAGTCGGAACGAAACTTAACTCACTTATTGTGATATTTTCCCGTGTTTCTTCCTGTGAAAATAAAAGGAAAAATTAGATGTCAATTCATTTGGAATTAAAATTTTGCAGATATTCATATTTAAAAAATTTTAATTATATTTTTAAAATTTTTATAATACTTATATATTATTTTCTTATAAATTATATATACATTCATTGACACAAAAAAAAATAAAGCAGTTGAATGCTTTAAGTAAACTTAAAATTTTAATTCTTTCTGATGTTTTAGTATTATGTATAATATCACTAACGCAAAAAAACCTTATAAGTATTTTCTAAAAAGTGTTTTAATTTAAAATCAAATTAAATAGATATTGCTACATTACAGAGCATAGGTATAACCTTATTATTCACGAAATATTAGCTGCTATACCCGAGCCGCTCAAAAGATGGAATTCAAGGACGCGTGATCAGTGACTGGACGACGTAATCGTACGATGCCACGCATTCTAAACTGAAATAACAAAGGACAGTTTACACTGTACTCATACCAGAGGTAATATAAACTGTAGGCATCGAGGATGGGTACTTTTTTGTTGAGTGGTGTAATTTGGACTTGTGACGTTGGTTGGGGAGAGTAATATTCAAACAGTGCGTGCCGTTAACGTGATCATTCCATCTTTTGAGCGGCTCGGGTATAGTGCTGCATTGTTTCACAAAGTACCACATACGTAATAGCATGATGCATTGTATTTGTACACATTATTCGTCAATTAAATCTGACGACAAGAGACGATCTAAAAGTGGTTTTCACCAAAAAAGTAGCGTTCGTTTTATTATTTGTTAAATCGTCGTGTTGCAGCTGTTAAAATCAGACTCGCAGAAGCCAATTTTATCAGATCTATAGCACAGGTTATTGGGCGTAATCGTATTCCGAGACTTCAGTTAGCCAGAAATGAATGGACGCGTGTTTTTTTTTTAAATGATTAAAGAATTGTTTCCGTTTGTTAGAAAGTATAGCGAAGACCACAAGAGTGTTTTTCGTTATTTTCGTTTAGTCTTACGGTAGGCTACTAGTTATAATGTGGACCAGAATTGTACATATTTTCAAAGAACTACTAAACTGCTGCCAGAAATATTTATGAAATTCTCAAAGATTTTGATGGTCTGTATGTTAACTTTATTTAAAATGATTTTCTTCTAACGCATGATAATGACAAATCTTCCACCTACCGTTAAGCTATTATTAAACATTCCTGTTATAAAGTGGCCATGTGTATGTAAACCATACTTGACCTAGGAAGGCAATGAGGCTTCCTTAACTTTATATCAGCTGCAACAAGCACTTTAAGAGGCATGAAAACGCATTTCTCAGGATTTTAGACAAGTCAATAATAATATAGGCATTAATTCGAACACGTAGGCACAACACTTGTTATTTAAAACACGGCTCCATTAATAAAAATTCATTTAGGTTTTAATTAATTAAAGGACGGTTTACCTCAACTTCAATTTACGCATTTTGTTCGCGATTTTTACATTGTTAGGAAACATTGTTTTTTCAAATAAAATTTAAATTGTAAACAAAACATGTTATTTAATTTGGGTCTAAAATATTTAGATACTAAAACCTTAAAAAATATTAAAAAATTAATAAAAGTTTAGATTTATTTGGATTTAAAATTTTATTTCAGAAAAAACGAAAGAGGAGACGACAATGAAGACAGTTTATTATGGGGAAGCTGAAAGTTTGTTTTTATTTTTATTTAGGTTTTAAAAATTATTTTTAAATTATAAATCATAACAGTTTTAAATGATTTGCATTTAAAGTTAAAATTAAAAAAAAAACTATATGAATTAATATATATATATATATATATATATATATATATATATATATATATATATATATATATATATATATATATATATATATATATATATATATATATATATATATATATATATATATAAGTTTAGGTATTTTAACTGTAAATGTTATAAACTAACAGGTTGGCTTAGGGAATAAAATTGAAATAATATGGTAACCAGTTATCAAATTGTACCACCCAAAACATATAGTTTTTAAAAACTAATTTTAAGAAGACTTTTATAATTTATATAACTTTCATAATTTTTAAAATCTAAAATGTGTTTGGAACTTATTCTTAAGTGTAATGTTTTTTAAAGTTTCTTTAATTTAACCTCACGACTAAAGTCTTGAAAATGAATTGAAATAAATTCGAAAGCTTGACAACAAAGTCAAAGAAGAGTTTTTCTCAAGCCTATAAACTTGAATGCCACCCCACGATTTACCTTCGTTTATATATATATATATACCTATATAAACAAAGGGGGATAACGGGCATGTAACGCAACAAAGGATCATAGGTTACAAGTAGGAATGGTAATCGCAGACATGCATGTTTCTGGCTCGTTAGCCGTCATCAGTGCGGCATAACCAAGTAGGGCATTGCACTTGGCCAGCAAAAGTGTTGGGTACTTGGGAGCAAAAGGATGTTAGGAAAACATGTGTCAAAAAACACAAAACAACGAACGCTCAACACAGGAGTCCTATCGCCATTTTGTGTGCTTTCGGCCAGCTGTGCCCACATTTCGGGGCTAGCAACCAGCGTCGCCACGTTGGCGAAACGGACTCATTCTGTTTGAGTCGTTCTAAGCCCAGGATGTGAAACAAAATAAGGTGCCAAGAAAACGCGTATTAATAATAAACAAAGGGGGATAACGGGCATGTAACGCAACAAAGGATCATAGGTGACAAGAAATTTTGAAATATAAATTTTAACAACGGTCATTTTAATATAAACTATAAAGGTGTTCATATAAAATAGAAATTGCTAAGAAAATGTTAACCTCAAGAAGAGTAAGTTTAAATTTTCATTTTTATAAAAAATATTTGTATTTAACAATATTTTTTATCTTGTAGAAAGTCTTGATAATGAATTAAATAAATCCGAAAGCTAGACACATACTTCAAAGAGTTTTCTTATAAAAGCCTAACTTGACGGCATCTCCAAGAATTTTGATCCTTATATATATATATATATATATATATATATATATATATATATATATATATATATATATATATATAATCTGAGGTGAATAACGACGCGAAAAAATAAAAACAAGTTGTTAACTATTGGGAAAGCGTCAGGGAATTAGTCAAAGATGGAATAGACTACAATGTAAAAGAAAACTTTATTTCTATTTGGCGAAATTTTCGGTCTGATTTTAGACCTTCATTAGCGCCTGGGAAAAAATATACAAATTGTTCGTAAGTCAGTTAGTTACAAATTACAAACACTTACAGAGAAAATTTTGTTTTAAGTTTCCCCTTTGACAACATCTATAAGGACATTAGGTACTGTACATTAAACAATTTTTGTTAAAACCAAAATTAAAATTAATAAAATTTAAACACTGTTAAAAACTTTAAAAATATACAGACATTAAAATACTTTTCGCAAAACAACCATTGTTTTTTTATTTTAAAACAGATTGAAACTACCTACAAATGTCATTTCGTCATAGCCAAAATTATCACGAGAAAAGGAATCTTCTTTTTAATTCCTCAGGTATAACTGTTGAAAAGTCAGTTGGACTTTTGACTTTCCAATAAAAACAAAACAAACATAACCTTTATTTTTAGGTACCATGACTACAAAACTTTGTTAAATCCTGACTTAAAAGGACAGTATAAATAGAACTCAGCCCACCTACATCTTTC
Source organism: Altica lythri (assembly GCA_964028335.1). Lineage (NCBI taxonomy): Eukaryota > Metazoa > Arthropoda > Insecta > Coleoptera > Chrysomelidae > Altica > Altica lythri. The sequence goes on from OZ034800.1 coordinate 51,292,945, forward strand.
TTGAAATTTAAACAGTTAGTACATCCATTTATATAATACATCTCTATGAAATTTCGTTTAAATTGATTGTCAACTCTCTTTAAGATTTTTATACTATCGTAGTCCACATTATGTGAAGAACTGTTTGCATGTTGTCTAAGGGCTGTAGCCATAGGTTTTTTGTAACATCGCTTTTATGCAATGCTAACCGTTTTGAGAGTTTCTGACTTGTTTGTCCAATATAAACCTTTTGACGCCCACCACACTTTAACGAGTATACAACACTGTTATTTTCTAACACAGGGGTCTTATCTTTGACGTAAGTGAAATATATACCAAGTCTTTTATCTCACCAAAAACATAAATGTAAAAAAGGAGAGCCAAGTTCAATACAAAAATTATGCTTGTCTGTGGGGTTCGCCTCAAAAAGAATGGAGATCTAAATGAGTGCCAAGTTATATGCAAAATCCAAATATGTGTTTATAGGAACAAAATAACATTATGAACAAATATTAAACTCTATTTCTTTGCTTAATTAAATACCCATAATAATTGTTGTTATTTAAAAATGTGAGATCTAAAGAAGGTTAGATTTGACTTGGCCAGTTTTCATTAAATCAGTCATTTTGTAAAGTTATTCAAAATATATTTTTAAATTCCGATAAAAACTGGCCAAGTCAAATCTAACCTTCTTTAAGACCTCACATTTTTAAATAACAACAATTATTTTGGGTATTCAATATAGTAAAGAAATAGAGTTTAATATTTGTTCATAATGTTATTTTGTTCCTATAAATACATATTTGGATTTTGCATATAACTTGGCACTCATTTAGATCTCCATTCTTTTTGAGGCGAACCCCACAGACAAGCATAATTTTTGTATTGAACTTGGCTCTCCTTTTTTACATTTATGTTTTTGGTGAGATATCATTACTTTTTGTAAAGATAACTAGGCAGGTATTGAGATTTAATGTTTTTTCTTGCGTTGCCGCTGCATGGTTATATTTTTTAAACTATTGTCTACATTCTCTTGAATGTTAGAGACAATAGTGCGCATTGTACATTCATTATCTGCTTCCTGTTTATAATTAAATTAGCTAAGTCTGGGCGATATAACGATCTCAGGCGGTTATATTTCACTATTGAACTATCCTGTGTCTTAATTTGACTAGGGTCTAGATTAATAAGGTGTACTCCGTCTAGTGTTTTAACTCTGGAGAGTCCTGTCCTCTGCTATATAAAAATCGAAGTGTCTATGTCAAGAAGAGCGATGTCCAGACTAAGTCCTTGTGATTTGTGGATGGTAATAGCGTAAGCCAAGCAAATAGGAAACTGTTCCCGGTGAACATATACATTATTTAATATCTCAAACTTAATCTTGACACGTTCTAGTTCATAAGTTAAATTATTGAATTTGATAATAATTTTACGTGCACTATTGTTTCTATCGACATCCCAGTTTATTTTCTGTATAACTTTAATAGAGCCGTTCACTAGCCCTTTACTAACAAGTATATTCCTACGCAACATAACTCGCGCACCCAATTTGATCGTGATAACGTATTCTAATCCAGCGGTTAATGATAGATTAACTTTATTTTTATATTTCTGTTATATAGCAAATATATCAATATACATAAATATATTGGGATAGTTTCAAATATCTACTTGTAACGGTTTCAACGCTACAATTAAAAAAATTGTTTTGTATGGGGACATCTCCTATTTTTTAACTTTTTTTTATTTTTAGACTTTTTCCTACGCTTACATACAATTACCGAGCTGGATTCCAAATTTTACCCTTCTAGGTCATCTGGAAGTAAGTTAGGTTTAGGTACATACTTATGTCAGTCAGTCAGTCAGTGCTAAAATTTAAGACTTTTTGACCTTCATATCTTTATAACCGTTTGAGCTAGCTTCATGAAATTTGGGCTTCTAGATGTCCTTATGGATATAATTAAACACACGTAGTTTTATGTGTTTACGTTAAAGAGGTTTTGCGTTATAGAAGAGTCAAAAGTGGCACCAAGTGGTTCGTGTAATATTACACTTGGCGCTGGCTAGCCAGTTCCTTTGCTTTAACTTGGCTTGACACGCTACCGCGTGTCTAGATAAGTGGAGTTGGCCATAATGATATTGAACTGTCGAAACAGGCTAGCGATCTGCTTAGAGAGTCCTTCTATATATGGAAGTTTAGTATAGAAGATTTCTACAGGTTCTTTATTAGATGGTCTTCTTGGAGGTGAAGTACGAGGAGGTAAGTCGTGATTGAGTAATTTGTTTAGTAACTTGATGGGATACACAAAAATTCATTGCTACGAAATACCAATTTTTCTTTAAAAATTAAAAATTATTTTTATGTCGAGAGGGTTTAACCTTGAACGTGTCTATTTCTTTTCAGAGATTTTGAAATTATTTATATCGTATTAAATAAATCCGTTCGTTTTATATTTTAGTTGAAATCGTAATTTAAGATACCTATTTGAATATATGATGCTGAGGTTTTTTATATCGTATCTTTTATTCATTACGTTATTTAGAAAATAAATTGCAATAAATGTGAAATGATATGTATAGGTCAAACGTCTAGACTTTTAAAAGATAGAATTACCTCCCACAAAAGTGATTTAAGATTAAATAAAGAATCTTGTGCAGTAGTTAGCCACCATATTGAGAAGGGTCACACGTTTAACTTCAACAACCATAAAGTTTTAACTTGTAAAAAAAATTATTACAAAAGAAATTTCTTAGAAATGGTACACATCAACAATGAACCATTAGCAATGAATAAAAGATCCGATACAAAAAACCTCAGCATTAATATTCAAATATCTTAAATTACGATTTCAACAAAAATATAAAACGAACGGATTTATCTAATACGACATAAATAATTTCAAAATCTCTGAAAAGTAAAATACATGTTCAAGGTTAACCCCTCTCGACATAAGAAGAACTGACAAGCAGATAAAATGTTTAAAAAAAGTTGTTAAAATAAATTAGTTGTAGTAGAAGTGGCGTTGAAATAACTAAATAATTTTCAATTTTTAAAGAAAAATTGGTGTTTCGTAGCAATGAATATTTGTGCAAAGTTTTATAAGGAATAATCTTACTTATTGTAAGTAGTTAAATTATAATTTAGCCAAATTTTACTAATATGTAATAATTTCAGTATTGACTGATGAAGAAATAAACATATTTCAAAGAATTTGACTTTTTTCCTTACAAGACTGCTACCCGATATCTTCAAACAATTTTGGTTTTCAACTATATATATATATATATATATATATATATATATATATATATATATATATATATATATATATATATATATATATATATATATTATTTATATATATATATATATATATATATAAATAAGTTTTAATAAAACTTTATTCCATATATCTTTTTTACTTCTAATTTCCTATTTTCCTTGTTATGGATTTTCCATCGTCGCTATAGTGGGAATGGGAATAAACTTAACTCACTTATTGTTACCGTTTTCCAACTTTTCTCGTGCGAAAATAAATGAGGAATTATAGGCCAATTAATTTGAATTTTAAAGTAGACGATGATATTTAAATATTCTTTGGAGGCAAGAAGTTTACTTTAATACTTGGAATTTAGCGGGAAATTAGAATAAGAAAGTACGATCAACGTTATGGAAAACTTTGGTTTGGTTATGATAGGTTGGAAAATTTATTAGCTTAAATGATCTTGAATGTTATAATAAGAAAAACAAAATAAGTTTTAAAACATTGCAAACAGTTCTTTGAAATATTTATCAAACATTCAAATATTTGCTTTTTATTATTTTATTATTAATAGTTCTTAAAGATAATCGAAGAGTACTACCTACAAATTGCTGATGTTTTAGTTTTTTATTATTTATTTATTAATATTTGGTGAATTCGCTTGGTGAATGGGAAGTACGACATTATGTAAATATTTTATTTTATCTTAACTATTTTGTGAAAACTAGGATAGGGAAGGATTAAATTGTAAATACTTTTAGCACATATATATATATATATATATATATATATATATATATATATATATATATATAATAAACAAAGTGCCAAGAAAATGCGTATTAATATAAACAAAATGGGAAAATTATTGGGCATGTACGCAAAAAAGATCAATAAAGCCACGAGTAGGAATGGTAACCGCAGACATGCATGTTTCTGGCTCATTAGCCGTCATCAGTGCGGCATAACCAAGTAGGGTATTGCACTTGGCTAGCAAAAGTGTTGGGTACTTGGGAGCAAAGGATGTTGGGTAAACATGTGTAAAGAAACATAAAAACACAAAAACAACGAAAGCTCACACAGGAGTCCTATCGCCATTTTGTGCTTTCGGCCAGCTGTGCCAATGGGTTTTCGGCTAGCAACCAGCGTCGCAACGTTGGCGAAACGGACTCATTGTGTTTGAGTCGTTCTAAGCCCAGGATATGAAATAAACAAAGTGCCAAGAAAATGCGTATTAATATAAACAAAATGGGAAAATTATTGGGCATGTACGCAAAAAAGATCAATAAAGCCACGAGTAGGAATGGTAACCGCAGACATGCATGTTTCTGGCTCATTAGCCGTCATCAGTGCGGCATAACCAAGTAGGGTATTGCACTTGGCTAGCAAAAGTGTTGGGTACTTGGGAGCAAAGGATGTTGGGTAAACATGTGTAAAGAAACATAAAAACACAAAAACAACGAAAGCTCACACAGGAGTCCTATCGCCATTTTGTGCTTTCGGCCAGCTGTGCCAATGGGTTTTCGGCTAGCAACCAGCGTCGCAACGTTGGCGAAACGGACTCATTGTGTTTGAGTCGTTCTAAGCCCAGGATATGAAATAAACAAAGTGCCAAGAAAATGCGTATTAATATAAACAAAATGGGAAAATTATTGGGCATGTACGCAAAAAAGATCAATAAAGCCACGAGTAGGAATGGTAACCGCAGACATGCATGTTTCTGGCTCATTAGCCGTCATCAGTGCGGCATAACCAAGTAGGGTATTGCACTTGGCTAGCAAAAGTGTTGGGTACTTGGGAGCAAAGGATGTTGGGTAAACATGTGTAAAGAAACATAAAAACACAAAAACAACGAAAGCTCACACAGGAGTCCTATCGCCATTTTGTGCTTTCGGCCAGCTGTGCCAATGGGTTTTCGGCTAGCAACCAGCGTCGCAACGTTGGCGAAACGGACTCATTGTGTTTGAGTCGTTCTAAGCCCAGGATATGAAATAAACAAAGTGCCAAGAAAATGCGTATTAATATAAACAAAATGGGAAAATTATTGGGCATGTACGCAAAAAAGATCAATAAAGCCACGAGTAGGAATGGTAACCGCAGACATGCATGTTTCTGGCTCATTAGCCGTCATCAGTGCATGTCTGCGGTTACCATTCCTACTCGTGGCTTTATTGATCTTTTTTGCGTACATGCCCAATAATTTTCCCATTTTGTTTATATTAATACGCATTTTCTTGGCACTTTGTTTATTTCATATCCTGGGCTTAGAACGACTCAAACACAATGAGTCCGTTTCGCCAACGTTGCGACGCTGGTTGCTAGCCGAAAACCCATTGGCACAGCTGGCCGAAAGCACAAAATGGCGATAGGACTCCTGTGTGAGCTTTCGTTGTTTTTGTGTTTTTATGTTTCTTTACACATGTTTACCCAACATCCTTTGCTCCCAAGTACCCAACACTTTTGCTAGCCAAGTGCAATACCCTACTTGGTTATGCCGCACTGATGACGGCTAATGAGCCAGAAACATGCATGTCTGCGGTTACCATTCCTACTCGTGGCTTTATTGATCTTTTTTGCGTACATGCCCAATAATTTTCCCATTTTGTTTATATTATTACGCATTTTCTTGGCACTTTGTTTATTTCATATCCTGGGCTTAGAACGACTCAAACACAATGAGTCCGTTTCGCCAACGTTGCGACGCTGGTTGCTAGCCGAAAACCCATTGGCACAGCTGGCCGAAAGCACAAAATGGCGATAGGACTCCTGTGTGAGCTTTCGTTGTTTTTGTGTTTTTATGTTTCTTTACACATGTTTACCCAACATCCTTTGCTCCCAAGTACCCAACACTTTTGCTAGCCAAGTGCAATACCCTACTTGGTTATGCCGCACTGATGACGGCTAATGAGCCAGAAACATGCATGTCTGCGGTTACCATTCCTACTCGTGGCTTTATTGATCTTTTTTGCGTACATGCCCAATAATTTTCCCATTTTGTATATATATATATATATTGAAACACTTATGGGGACTTTAACACAATGCATTCATATAGAACAAATGAACATTCTAGAATGTATGCGAAACATAAATCGAACTTAGAAACAGTCTTTCATGTAAAGGTCCTTTTCTTATTCGGATATCCCGTTACACTGCCCCCTCCTTAGATATATTCCTCCTAGAATGTCATTTCCTATATCGTGATCCCACACACTCCTTGAGCCAGCCAAACCATCTTCTTGGAGCTGCTGCACACCTCCACTTTGGTTTCCCTCGTAAGACACCAACCAATCATGATGGATCACGACGGGGTTTCCTCTGAGAATTTTCTTAATGGTGTATGGACCTTCCCAGTTTTTCTGTAATTTGGGACAAATGCCTCGACGCCGTCAGGGGTTATAGAGCCAGACTAAATCTCCCACTTGGTAACTCTTTTCCCTTGTCCGCGTGTCGTAGTACCTCTTCATCCGATTACTAGATAATTTAAGTTTCCCACGCACCAGGATGTGTATATTCTCCATTCGATTCTGAAGATTGGCGACATATTCTTCACGGGCCACTTCTTTACCAGGTTTACAACCAAACACTAAGTCACAGGGTAGCCTCATTTCTTTACCAAAGTGTTAGCAGTTGTAAAATCCATCGAGCACTTTTATAAATATTTGTATGGCAGAAAATTTCTGATCAGAACAGACCATGCTATTTTAAAGTGGCTACTTAGCTTTAGAAACCCAGAAGGACAGATTGCAAGATGGCTCGAAAAACTGCAGAAATATGATATTGAAATGGAGCATACACCTGGAACAAGACATCGTAATGCTGATGCACTTTCCAGAAGACCATGTCGACCTGATTGCCCTATTGTACCTGCGTGGAGCAGAACGAGGAAAAACTTAGTTAAGGTTGTGCCAAAAGACGAGAGCTCTATGCTGGAGGAGCAACAAGAAAACGATCCCGTTCTAAAAAAGATTCGGGAATGATAAAAAATTGTATTTTTGACTATAATACAGTTAAATCTTTAATATTAAATAGTGTATATATTGTACTAGTGGGGACTTTGTGATAAGGAATGGTCTGTCCAAACTGCACAACCGCAATTGGCAGTCTACCATCTAAGATGTGTGATGGATGTAGGAACCCCATACATTTAAAGTGTATCGGAATGTCGTCCGCTGACGATGTTCGTGTTACTCGAGCAAAATCTAAAAGCGTAAAGATACTATGTGCTTGTTGCACTAAAAATGTTTCTTTACTAAAAGAAATTAAAACAATCATATCTGGTTTAAAAAATGAATTTAATGCAAAATTTGATGATCTTAACTCAAAATTCCAAAATATTACCAACCAATTATCAATTATTTCAAATCCAGCTAAGACTTTTAAAGAGATTGTTGTGGAATCAACTGAAAGAATGATTCGCGTAAATAATATTCTTCTGATGTCTGTACCAGAAATAAATGGAAATGTAGAAGAGCGAATTGCTCATGATAACACGGTGGTGGATGATATTTTAAAAACCGTCCAGGGAAATGCCAAACCTACACCTCTAAAAATATCGTGATTTGGTAAAATAATTTCAAATAAACCTAGGCCTTTAAAAGTTACATTCTACAGTCCAATATTCGCGAAAAATATTTTGAAACACAAAAATAATTTGGCCAGCTCCCAATTTAAAGACGTTTTGATAAAGGATGATAAAATACCCAAGCAGTTAGAATATTTAACTAATTTCAGGAATGAACCTAAACAAAGAACAGACAATGGTGAAACTGGGCTTACAATAAAGTATGTCAAAGCCATCCCTACTATTATAGAGATTCCAGCAAAAAACTCCTACGCAACTTCTTTAACTGGTCCATCTAATATACCAACATAGCTACTCTAATGACGAAGTTTGATGAATTTGTTGCTCTTATAAATAACGATCAACCTGCTTGTTTTATGGTAACTGAATCTTGGTTAAACTTTAATATAACTGACAGTCTAATTTCCATTCCCGGCTACTCTATTTTTCGTAATGATAGACCTAACAGAATTGGTGGAGCAGTCTGTGTTTTCCTTTCAAATTTAATCTATCAAAATTTTATTGTAACCCCTTTTAATATTAATACTCCTAACTCTGAAAACCCATGCTTAAATCTAAAAAACGCAGTTTTAGAAATAACATTTTGTTGTATTTATCGCCCTGGTGATACTTCATTAGATGATAATAATGCTATATTTGATTCTCTTACTCATCTTTCCACTAAATACAAAGACCTTATCATTATAGGAGACTTTAATTTCTGCTATATAGACTGGACTAGTTTTAATGCTTGTACTGCCAGTTCCCGTTTGTTTATGGATTTTTTAAATAATTCTCATCTGACTCAATTAATTTCTTCTCCAACTCGATTTCGAACTGGACAGAGACCATCTTTATTAGATCTTCTTATTATTTCCGATCCTGATTTGGTTTTAAATGTTGAACACTTACCTCCTATAGGAAAGTCGGACCACGCAGTACTTAAATTTGAACTTCAAGTAGTATATGAAATAAAAACACATAAGGAGAAAAAATCTATGCTAAACTTAACAATGATTTAAATCAAATAGACTGGGTTGAAATGTTTGCTGATAAATCTATTTAAGGAAACTAGTTAATATTTAATAATATTATAACTTCATTATTAGCGATGAATACCCGCACTATCTCGATTACTACATTTCCTTTAAAGCCCTGGATAAGTAATGAAATTCAGGAGTTAATCAAACGCAAAAAGGTATTATGGCAGAGATATTTACGATCCAGATCAGAAGCAGATTATACAGCTCATAGAAGATTTTCAAATCACGTTAATTTTACAATTAAAAATGCTAAAAAAACCTACAAAAGTAGTATAATCAACAGCGATAACCCTAAACGCTTCTTCAAATACATTAGAACACACATAACGAGCAAAGTTCAAAGCCCACAGATTCGAACAGATGATAATACGATTACGCAAGATGACCTTAAGGTTGCAGATACCTTCGCTAACACTTTTTATGAAAGTTTCACCACTGAACCTGCAGGAGAACTCCCAATTGTTGATTTAAGTCCAAGAACCACCTAGTCCTTTACAGACGTGCAATTTACTGAAGAGTTTGTGTTAAAAAAATTAAATTATCTTGATACGTCTAAATCTCTTGGACTGGATAATATCCCGGCTTTTTTTCTAAAAAAATGTGCCACATCTGTTGCAAAACCTCTTTCTGCCCTTATGCAACAATCATTTGGAACAGGTATTTTACCCGATATTTGGAAAACAGCTGCTGTCAAACCTATTTTCAAAAAAGAAGATAAAATTGATCCAAAAAACTATCGACCTATTAGTCTTACTCCTATTATAGTAAAAATTCTGAAATTAATAAAAGCCGATGTCTTGTCTGAATTTCTTATGGAAAATCATTTGATACCTCAGGAACAACATGGTTTCTCAAAAGGAAAATCTTTAGTCACTAATCTTCTTTGTTGTGTATCAGACTGGACTGAAGCTTTAGACAGAGGAAAACAAGTAGATGTGGTGTATTTGGATTTTGGCAAAGCATTTGATAAGGTACCAAAAAATCGTCTGCTTCTTAAACTTGAACACATAGGTATTAGGGGTGCTCTACTTTTATGGATCAGTGCATTTCTCAGTGACCGTACATTTCACGTAAAGATTAATAACTCTTTAAGTGTACAAAAAAAAAGTTTTAAGTGGTGTACCGCAGGGATCCGTGCTCGGACCAATTCTTTTTAATATATATACTTCGGACATCCGGTCAGCGGTTAAAATGGACCTCTCCATGTATGCAGACGACACTAAAATTTATTGTGAAGTGGACTATCATAATGAGATTCAAACCGATCTTGATCGCATTTTTTCGTGGAGTGTAAAATGGACACTTCTAAGTGTATCGTTCTCCATCTAGGTACAAATAATCCTAGGACTAATTATATTCCTAATGATGAGTTGCTCCATCATACAAACAGGCATTCAGATCTCAGAGTTGTTATTAATTCGGATCTTTCGTGGTCTGAACAAACTTTACAAGTAAATAAAGCTAATAAAATTAGCTACGTACTCTCCAAGGTATTCTCGCAGTGTGATATCCGAACGTGTGCGACACTGTTTAAGTGTTATGTGCGACCTATCCTCGAGTTTGCAAATCCAGTATAGTCACCGCATTTGCTTCGTGACATTAATTTGCTCAAAAATGTGCAACGAAAGTTCACACGATTACCTTTTAATTTCCGTCAGCGCTTGTCCTACGAAGAACGTCTTCACATAATGCATCTGATACCTTTAACACAACGTAGGCAACGAGGTGACTTGATCCAGACTTTCAAGGCACTGAGTAGTATTGACTCTCCTGTGAGTCATATTTTTAAATGGACTGATGATGCTCGCTTAAGAGGACATTACCTTCAACTCCGTAGGGAAAATTTCAGGACTATTCAAGGCAGTATTTTCTTCCTAATCGTGTGTTTTACGAATGGACCGCTTTAATTGATAAAATTGTTTCTGCTACTAATTTAGATCGTTTTAAAATTTTGTTAGATAATATTTAGTTCACTATTTGATAGTAATAATTTTGTTATCTTGCATGTAAAGAGTTTTATAGGAACTTAGTTCCTCAACTCTTATCTTGTACTATAATAATAATAATAATAATAATAATAATAATAATAATAATAATAATAATAATAATAATAATAATAATAATAATAATAATAATAATAATAATAATAATAATAATAATAATAATAATAATAATAATAATAATAATAATAATAATAATAATAATAATAATAATAATAATAATAATAATAATAATAATAATAATAATAATAATAATAATAATAATAATAATAATAATAATAATAATAATAATAATAATAATAATAATAATAATAATAATAATAATAATAATAATAATAATAATAATAATAATAATAATAATAATAATAATAATAATAATAATAATAATAATAATAATAATAATAATAATAATAATAATAATAATAATAATAATAATAATAATAATAATAATAATAATAATAATAATAATAATAATAATAATAATAATAATAATAATAATAATAATAATAATGGACCGTCGGCCGTTGTAAAGAGAGATATCCTCATCCTCTCCTGCTTTAAACGCATATTGGACCCAATGGAACTCTTTAATTTGAGACGGTGGGTTGGTTTAAAGACTTGTAGAAAATTCCAAAGGCACAGAAACAAGAAAACAAATAGTGGTCCCAAGAAATGCGGTACCAAAAATTTTAACACAGAAACATAATAATAGTTCTGGAGGACATCTGGGTATCACAAAAAAGCTGAAAAAGGTCCGAGATAAATTCTACTGGGTAAATTGCACTAACGATGTTAAAGATTGGTGTCGTAAATGCACGACATGTGCTGCCAGTAATGATCCGCATCGAAAACCCAAGGCGGACATGCAGCAATACCTGGTCGGAAGTCCTTTTCAAAGAATCGCAGTAGATGTATTGGGGCCACTTCCACAGAGCGATGTAGGAAATAACATCTTTGTTGTAATGGACTACTTCACTAAATGGGTTCAAGCCTACGCAGTTCCCAATCAGGACGCCACCCTTTTAGCAGGTATATTAGTTGAAGAATTCATATGCCGTTTTGAAGTACCACTAGAATTACATTCAAACCAAGGGAGAAATTTTGAAAGCAAGCTGTTTCAAGAAGTTTGCCAAAGATTAGGCATCCACAAAACTAGAACCACAGCGATGCACCCTCAGTCTGATAGAATGGTGGAACGAATGAATGGGACTATAACCAACTATCTGTCAAAATTGGTGTCAGAGTGTTAGAGGGATTGGGATCGCCATATTCCACTATTTCTAATAGCAATTCAATCGGCCATTAAAGAATCAACAGGCCAAACGCCTGCGAAGGTCCTGTTTGGTAAAGAAATGAGGCTACCCTGTGACTTAGTGTTTGGTTGTAAACCTGGTAAAGAAGTGGCCCGTGAAGAATATGTCGCCAATCTTCAGAATCGAATGGAGAATATACACATCCTGGTGCGTGGGAAACTTAAATTATCTAGTAATCGGATGAAGAGGTACTACGACACGCGGACAAGGGAAAAGAGTTACCAAGTGGGAGATTTAGTCTGGCTCTATAACCCCTGACGGCGTCGAGGCATTTGTCCCAAATTACAGAAAAACTGGGAAGGTCCATACACCATTAAGAAAATTCTCAGAGGAAACCCCGTCGTGATCCATCATGATTGGTTGGTGTCTTACGAGGGAAACCAAAGTGGAGGTGTGCAGCAGCTCCAAGAAGATGGTTTGGCTGGCTCAAGGAGTGTGTGGGATCACGATATAGGAAATGACATTCTAGGAGGAATATATCTAAGGAGGGGGCAGTGTAACGGGATATCCGAATAAGAAAATGACCTTTAGATGAAAGACTGTTTCTAAGTTCGATTTATGTTTCGCATACATTCTAGAATGTTCATTTGTTCTATATGAATGCATTGTGTTAAAGTCCCCATAAGTGTTTCAATATATATATATATATATATATATATATCCCCATAAGTGTTTCAATATATATATATATATATATATATATATATATATATATATATATATATATATATATATATATATATTGAAACACTTATGGGGACTTTAACACAATGCATTCATATAGAACAAATGAACATTCTAGAATGTATGCGAAACATAAATCGAACTTAGAAACAGTCTTTCATCTAAAGGTCATTTTCTTATTCGGATATCCCGTTACACTGCCCCCTCCTTAGATATATTCCTCCTAGAATGTCATTTCCTATATCGTGATCCCACACACTCCTTGAGCCAGCCAAACCATCTTCTTGGAGCTGCTGCACACCTCCACTTTGGTTTCCCTCGTAAGACACCAACCAATCATGATGGATCACGACGGGGTTTCCTCTGAGAATTTTCTTAATGGTGTATGGACCTTCCCAGTTTTTCTGTAATTTGGGACAAATGCCTCGACGCCGTCAGGGGTTATAGAGCCAGACTAAATCTCCCACTTAGTAACTCTTTTCCCTTGTCCGCGTGTCGTAGTACCTCTTCATCCGATTACTAGATAATTTAAGTTTCCCACGCACCAGGATGTGTATATTCTCCATTCGATTCTGAAGATTGGCGACATATTCTTCACGGGCCACTTCTTTACCAGGTTTACAACCAAACACTAAGTCACAGGGTAGCCTCATTTCTTTACCAAACAGGACCTTCGCAGGCGTTTGGCCTGTTGATTCTTTAATGGCCGATTGAATTGCTATTAGAAATAGTGGAATATGGCGATCCCAATCCCTCTAACACTCTGACACCAATTTTGACAGATAGTTGGTTATAGTCCCATTCATTCGTTCCACCATTCTATCAGACTGAGGGTGCATCGCTGTGGTTCTAGTTTTGTGGATGCCTAATCTTTGGCAAACTTCTTGAAACAGCTTGCTTTCAAAATTTCTCCCTTGGTTTGAATGTAATTCTAGTGGTACTTCAAAACGGCATATGAATTCTTCAACTAATATACCTGCTAAAAGGGTGGCGTCCTGATTGGGAACTGCGTAGGCTTGAACCCATTTAGTGAAGTAGTCCATTACAACAAAGATGTTATTTCCTACATCGCTCTGTGGAAGTGGCCCCAATACATCTACTGCGATTCTTTGAAAAGGACTTCCGACCAGGTATTGCTGCATGTCCGCCTTGGGTTTTCGATGCGGATCATTACTGGCAGCACATGTCGTGCATTTACGACACCAATCTTTAACATCGTTAGTGCAATTTACCCAGTAGAATTTATCTCGGACCTTTTTCAGCTTTTTTGTGATACCCAGATGTCCTCCAGAACTATTATTATGTTTCTGTGTTAAAATTTTTGGTACCGCATTTCTTGGGACCACTATTTGTTTTCTTGTTTCTGTGCCTTTGGAATTTTCTACAAGTCTTTAAACCAACCCACCGTCTCAAATTAAAGAGTTCCATTGGGTCCAATATGCGTTTAAAGCAGGAGAGGATGAGGATATCTCTCTTTACAACGGCCGACGGTCCATTATTATTATTATTATTATTATTATTATTATTATTATTATTATTATTATTATTATTATTATTATTATTATTATTATTATTATTATTATTATTATTATTATTATTATTATTATTATTATTATTATTATTATTATTATTATTATTATTATTATTATTATTATTATTATTATTATTATTATTATTATTATTATTATTATTATTATTATTATTATTATTATTATTATTATTATTATTATTATTATTATTATTATTATTATTATTATTATTATTATTATTATTATTATTATTATTATTATTATTATTATTATTATTATTATTATTATTATTATTATTATTATTATTATTATTATTATTATTATTATTATTATTATTATTATTATTATTATTATTATTATTATTATTATTATTATTATTATTATTATTATTATTATTATTATTATTATTATTATTATTATTATTATTATTATTATTATTATTATTATTATTATTATTATTATTATAGTACAAGATAAGAGTTGAGGAACTAAGTTCCTATAAAACTCTTTACATGCAAGATAACAAAATTATTACTAGCAAATAGTGAACTAAATATTATCTAACAAAATTTTAAAACGATCTAAATTAGTAGCAGAAACAATTTTATCAATTAAAGCGGTCCATTCGTAAAACACACGATTAGGAAGAAAATACTGCCTTGAATAGTCCTGAAATTTTCCCTACGGAGTTGAAGGTAATGTCCTCTTAAGCGAGCATCATCAGTCCGTTTAAAAATATGACTCACAGGAGAGTCAATACTACTCAGTGCCTTGAAAGTCTGGATCAAGTCACCTCGTTGCCTACGTTGTGTTAAAGGTATCAGATGCATTATGTGAAGACGTTCTTCGTAGGACAAGCGCTGACGGAAATTAAAAGGTAATCGTGTGAACTTTCGTTGCACATTTTTGAGCAAATTAATGTCACGAAGCAAATGCGGTGACTATACTGGATTTGCAAACTCGAGGATAGGTCGCACATAACACTTAAACAGTGTCGCACACGTTCGGATATCACACTGCGAGAATACCTTGGAGAGTACGTAGCTAATTTTATTAGCTTTATTTACTTGTAAAGTTTGTTCAGACCACGAAAGATCCGAATTAATAACAACTCTGAGATCTGAATGCCTGTTTGTATGATGGAGCAACTCATCATTAGGAATATAATTAGTCCTAGGATTATTTGTACCTAGATGGAGAACGATACACTTAGAAGTGTCCATTTTACACTCCACGAAAAAATGCGATCAAGATCGGTTTGAATCTCATTATGATAGTCCACTTCACAATAAATTTTAGTGTCGTCTGCATACATGGAGAGGTCCATTTTAACCGCTGACCGGATGTCCGAAGTATATATATTAAAAAGAATTGGTCCGAGCACGGATCCCTGCGGTACACCACTTAAAACTTTTTTTTTGTACACTTAAAGAGTTATTAATCTTTACGTGAAATGTACGGTCACTGAGAAATGCACTGATCCATAAAAGTAGAGCACCCCTAATACCTATGTGTTCAAGTTTAAGAAGCAGACGACTTTTTGGTACCTTATCAAATGCTTTGCCAAAATCCAAATACACCACATCTACTTGTTTTCCTCTGTCTAAAGCTTCAGTCCAGTCTAATACACAACAAAGAAGATTAGTGACTAAAGATTTTCCTTTTGAGAAACCATGTTGTTCCTGAGGTATCAAATGATTTTCCATAAGAAATTCAGACAAGACATCGGCTTTTATTAATTTCAGAATTTTTACTATAATAGGAGTAAGACTAATAGGGCAGAAAGAGGTTTTGCAACAGATGTGGCACATTTTTTTAGAAAAAAAGCCGGGATATTATCCAGTCCAAGAGATTTAGACGTATCAAGATAATTTAATTTTTTTAACACAAACTCTTCAGTAAATTGCACGTCTGTAAAGGACTAGGTGGTTCTTGGACTTAAATCAACAATTGGGAGTTCTCCTGCAGGTTCAGTGGTGAAACTTTCATAAAAAGTGTTAGCGAAGGTATCTGCAACCTTAAGGTCATCTTGCGTAATCGTATTATCATCTGTTCGAATCTGTGGGCTTTGAACTTTGCTCGTTATGTGTGTTATAATGTATTTGAAGAAGCGTTTAGGGTTATCGCTGTTGATTATACTACTTTTGTAGATTTTTTTAGCATTTTTAATTGTAAAATTAACGTGATTTGAAAATCTTCTATGAGCTGTATAATCTGCTTCTGATCTGGATCGTAAATATCTCTGCCATAATACCTTTTTGCGTTTGATTAACTCCTGAATTTCATTACTTATCCAGGGCTTTAAAGGAAATGTAGTAATCGAGATAGTGCGGGTATTCATCGCTAATAATGAAGTTATAATATTATTAAATATTAACTAGTTTCCTTAAATAGATTTATCAGCAAACATTTCAACCCAGTCTATTTGATTTAAATCATTGTTAAGTTTAGCATAGATTTTTTCTCCTTATGTGTTTTTATTTCATATACTACTTGAAGTTCAAATTTAAGTACTGCGTGGTCCGACTTTCCTATAGGAGGTAAGTGTTCAACATTTAAAACCAAATCAGGATCGGAAATAATAAGAAGATCTAATAAAGATGGTCTCTGTCCAGTTCGAAATCGAGTTGGAGAAGAAATTAATTGAGTCAGATGAGAATTATTTAAAAAATCCATAAACAAACGGGAACTGGCAGTACAAGCATTAAAACTAGTCCAGTCTATATAGCAGAAATTAAAGTCTCCTATAATGATAAGGTCTTTGTATTTAGTGGAAAGATGAGTAAGAGAATCAAATATAGCATTATTATCATCTAATGAAGTATCACCAGGGCGATAAATACAACAAAATGTTATTTCTAAAACTGCGTTTTTTAGATTTAAGCATGGGTTTTCAGAGTTAGAAGTATTAATATTAAAAGGGGTTACAATAAAATTTTGATAGATTAAATTTGAAAGGAAAACACAGACTGCTCCACCAATTCTGTTAGGTCTATCATTACGAAAAATAGAGTAGCCGGGAATGGAAATTAGACTGTCAGTTATATTAAAGTTTAACCAAGATTCAGTTACCATAAAACAAGCAGGTTGATCGTTATTTATAAGAGCAACAAATTCATCAAACTTCGTCATTAGAGTAGCTATGTTGGTATATTAGATGGACCAGTTAAAGAAGTTGCGTAGGAGTTTTTTGCTGGAATCTCTATAATAGTAGGGATGGCTTTGACATACTTTATTGTAAGCCCAGTTTCACCATTGTCTGTTCTTTGTTTAGGTTCATTCCTGAAATTAGTTAAATATTCTAACTGCTTGGGTATTTTATCATCCTTTATCAAAACGTCTTTAAATTGGGAGCTGGCCAAATTATTTTTGTGTTTCAAAATATTTTTCGCGAATATTGGACTGTAGAATGTAACTTTTAAAGGCCTAGGTTTATTTGAAATTATTTTACCAAATCACGATATTTTTAGAGGTGTAGGTTTGGCATTTCCCTGGACGGTTTTTAAAATATCATCCACCACCGTGTTATCATGAGCAATTCGCTCTTCTACATTTCCATTTATTTCTGGTACAGACATCAGAAGAATATTATTTACGCGAATCATTCTTTCAGTTGATTCCACAACAATCTCTTTAAAAGTCTTAGCTGGATTTGAAATAATTGATAATTGGTTGGTAATATTTTGGAATTTTGAGTTAAGATCATCAAATTTTGCATTAAATTCATTTTTTAAACCAGATATGATTGTTTTAATTTCTTTTAGTAAAGAAACATTTTTAGTGCAACAAGCACATAGTATCTTTACGCTTTTAGATTTTGCTCGAGTAACACGAACATCGTCAGCGGACGACATTCCGATACACTTTAAATGTATGGGGTTCCTACATCCATCACACATCTTAGATGGTAGACTGCCAATTGCGGTTGTGCAGTTTGGACAGACCATTCCTTATCACAAAGTCCCCACTAGTACAATATATACACTATTTAATATTAAAGATTTAACTGTATTATAGTCAAAAATACAATTTTTTATCATTCCCGAATCTTTTTTAGAACGGGATCGTTTTCTTGTTGCTCCTCCAGCATAGAGCTCTCGTCTTTTGGCACAACCTTAACTAAGTTTTTCCTCGTTCTGCTCCACGCAGGTACAATAGGGCAATCAGGTCGACATGGTCTTCTGGAAAGTGCATCAGCATTACGATGTCTTGTTCCAGGTGTATGCTCCATTTCAATATCATATTTCTGCAGTTTTTCGAGCCATCTTGCAATCTGTCCTTCTGGGTTTCTAAAGCTAAGTAGCCACTTTAAAATAGCATGGTCTGTTCTGATCAGAAATTTTCTGCCATACAAATATTTATAAAAGTGCTCGATGGATTTTACAACTGCTAACAGTTCCCGCCGAGTTACACAGTAGTTCTTTTCAGCTGCTTTCGATAAAGTTTTGCTAAAGTATCCAACCACTCTTTCTTTACCATCTTGTAGCTGTGACAAGACGGCTCCAATTCCCACATTGCTGGCATCGGTGTCCAGAATAAGCTTACCCTTAGGGAGTGTATAAGCAAGAATAGGGGCTGACGTCAGCTGTTTCTTTAATAGTTTAAACGCCTTTTGACATCCTCATCCCAACAGAAGGACCTGTCTTGTTCCGTCAAACATGTCAAGGGTTTGGCGATGTCTCCAAAATTCTTGACATGTCTCTGGAACATTCGGTAATATTTTAAAGACTTCTTCCAGGTTGGATAAATGTTCCTTAAAGGTCTTGCCCATTATGATGTTGTCATCTAGATAAACTAGACAAGTTTCCCATGACAATCCCCAGAGAATGTTCTCCATTATCCGTTCAAACGTCGCAGGAGCATTACAGAGGCCAAACGGAAGGACCATGAATTGACATAACCCTAAACCACTGGTAAAGGCAGAGGATAACTGTTTTTCTTAGTGACATCATTTCGATAGTCGACACAAAACCGCATTGATCGATTCTTCTTTCTCACTGATACCACAGGAGAATCCCACGCCCTACTGGATGGTTCGACTATGCCATTTTGAATCATTTCTTTAAGGGCTCTATCTTCTTCTTTCCTTTTAACTTAAGGCAACCTTTGAGGTACCTGTCGAATCGGACGTGCATCGCCAGTATCAATTTTATGTTGGACAACATTAGTTCTTCCAAGTTTACTTTTAGAACCAAATACAGGTTTATAACGGTAAAGTAGATCTCTTACCTGTTTCTTTTCTAATTTTGACAAAGAGGGATCTAATTTTGTCATTAATTGTTCGATTCCGTTGGTATCATCTGTTTCCATAACGTTTACGTTGTGAATGATGGCCGTTACCGGTTTTAAACTTCCTATTTCTGTGCCCTTTAGGAGAAGAACTGGATGATCGTTCAAGTTAATAACTCGAATCGGTACCTCTTTGGCGGATCTAACAAGAGTCTTACTTTCTTTTCCCAATTCATGGTCATGGTTCTTTGGCTCTATCATGGCTGGGGCTCCATCAGACTTAAGTCCATCCAACTGCGCTGTTACGACACATTCGCAGCTCGCCGGAAGTTCCATATCATCGATTAGCTTAATCGAGGCATTGTCAACTTGTTTTCGATGCAGGAATATTTCTTTATTACCAGTACAAAGGATACGTCGGCGAAGATTAGATTTCTTATATGGCCTAGTTCTCGGCAGTTTCAACATCTCACTGGGCGCCTTCCTTTTGGGAATAACTTCAGTAACCTCTCTGCTACAGCATCGACGTCGCTGACGGAATAAACGGCATGGTTACCAGTGACTTTCCGTAGTCGATATATATATCTCTTTATTTAGTAAAAAAACTAATTCATTTACAATACATAATTTTGCAACAAAAAAAAACAAGAAAAAATACAATTATCACAATTTTTAAATATAAATAAATAAAGCTTACATACACAAGTACACTAAAACTAACACACTTATGTAGCCAAAAAGTAATCCTTCAATTTATTTTTAAAAGTATACAAAGATGTGCTGTCCTTTATATCATTTGGCAAGCTGTTATACATAATCACACCACTATTAAAAATTGAATTAAATGTACTATTTTTCCTACATGTTACTACATAAAAGTTACTCCTGGGTCTAGTCTCATAGTCATGAATTTCATTGTTGTAAGTTAACTTATCCTGTAGATATACAGGTGCTTGACCAATTTTGATTTTAAAAATAAAAATGAGTGTGTAGTACTTAAGGAGTTTTACTATTGGCAACCAATTAAGTGTTTCTAGCATTAAGTTTATGGGGGTGAACCTTGAACACTGCAAAATAATGCGCATAGCACGATTCTGCATTTTTTGCAGTCTATTTGTTTCATTCTGGTTTAACATATATAATATAGTAGAACAATAATTGAAGTGTGGTAAAACTAGTGTATTATATAATGTAAGTTTTGACCACTGACTAAGGTACGGTGAACATCTTCTCAAATAATTAATTTTATATGCTACTGTTTTAATTACTTGGTTAGCATGATCTTTAAAATGTAATTGGTTATCAATTGTTACACCGAGATAAACAAATTTATTAACTCTTTCTATGTCATTGTTCTCTATCCTTATATTTAAGTTCAAATTGTTGCTCAACTCATATTTTTTATCATTTTTATCATTTCCGATCAACTCTACGTGAGGCCTCGGTCGCCGCATCAAACTCCAGGGCAATGGTCAAGGCGTCCACAAGAGACCTAGGCCACACCAAACGTACAGCCCGTTACAACTTAGCATCTCGAAGACCATCGGTAAAGGTTTGGACCGATAGGCACTCTAAGAAATCTTTCGCCGCATTTGGATAAGCAAACCGTTTCATTCTAGCCACTTCTGCCTCGAACTCCTGGATTTTTCTGCTTCCGACTCTTCAACTGCATGCGGTATACCGGTTGTATATGAGTTTGGCCATAACGCATCTCCAGACGATTCACCAAAACCTTTAAATTGTCAGCCTCATCCGGTGTCAAAGAATGAAAGACGTCTAAGGCCTCGCCTCGCAGAGCTATGGTTAGGGACAATGCCTTCAACTGGGATGACCATTCATTCGCTCTGGCCGCTGCGTCGAATTGTTTCAGGTAATTGGGCCAGGAAGTCTTCCTATCGAAGGTTGGGGGTTTCATCGTAGTTCGTACCTGGGTCGCCTCCCCGTTTCCTCGTCGGTCGATGTCTACGTGGCAGGTTTCCATCCTTTCTGCATCTCCGTCGCCGTGGTGGATGGGCTGGTTTCGACGAAAAGCTTCCTTATTTCGGACTGCATTTGCTGGTTGATATCGTCTCGCTAGTTGTCCACTTGCTAATTCTGCTCGTCTTGCATGTTGGCCACTTGCTGATTTAAGTTGGACACTTGCTGGCTTTGCTCTTCTAGCAAGTTTGCCACTTGCTGATTTTGCTCGTTTTGAAGAGTCCACATTTCAGAGCGCAGATGCGATATTTGCTGAAAAAACCAAATGGACAACTCTACTGATAGGGTAGACATCCGTTGTGATAGCTCCTGTTGTTGGCTTGTGATTCGTTGTGACAGCTGGGACATATCTTCGCGCTGGCTCCTTATTTGACTGAATTACTCCTCTTGTTGGCTTGTCATTCGTTGCGACAGTTCAGAAATTGCTTTTTGAATAGGGTCATCGAACTCCACAACGTCAGGGTCCATATTATTACTATATATATATATATATATATATATATATATATATATATATATATATATATATATATATATATATATATATATATATATATATATATATATATATATATATATATATATATATATATATATATATATAAACAAAAGGGGAAAATTATTGGGCATGTAAGCAAAAAGGATCAATAAGGCCACGAGTAGGAATGGTAACCGCAGACATGCATGTTTCTGGCTCATTAGCCGTCATCAGTGCGGCATAACCAAGTAGGGTATTGCACTTGGCTAGCAAAAGTGTTGGGTACTTGGGAGCAAAGGATGTCGGGGAAACATGTGTAAAGAAACATAAAAACACAAAAACAACGAAAGCTCACACAGGAGTCCTATCGCCATTTTGTGCTTTCGGCCAGCTGTGCCAATGGGGTTTCGGCTAGCAACCAGCGTCGCAACGTTGGCGAAACGGACTCATTGTGTTTGAGTCGTTCTAAGCCCAGGATATGAAATAAACAAAGTGCCAAGAAAATGCGTATTAATATAAACAAAAGGGGAAAATTATTGGGCATGTACCCAAAAAGGATCAATAAGGCCACGAGTAGGAATGGTAACCGCAGACATGCATGTTTCTGGCTCATTAGCCGTCATCAGTGCGGCATAACCAAGTAGGGTATTGCACTTGGCTAGCAAAAGTGTTGGGTATTTGGAAGCAAAGGATGTTGGGGAAACATGTGTAAAGAAACATAAAAACACAAAAACAACGAAAGCTCACACAGGAGTCCTATCGCCATTTTGTGCTTTCGGCTAATGAGCCAGAAACATGCATGTCTGCGGTTACCATTCCTACTCGTGGCCTTATTGATCCTTTTTGCGTACATGCCCAATAATTTTCCCCTTTTGTTTATATTAATACGCATTTTCTTGGCACTTTGTTTATTTCATATCCTGGGCTTAGAACGACTCAAACACAATGAGTCCGTTTCGCCAACGTTGCGACGCTGGTTGCTAGCCGAAAACCCATTGGCACAGCTGGCCGAAAGCACAAAATGGCGATAGGACTCCTGTGTGAGCTTTCGTTGTTTTTGTGTTTTTATATTTCTTTACACATGTTTCCCCAACATCCTTTGCTCCCAAGTACCCAACACTTTTGCTAGCCAAGTGCAATACCCTACTTGGTTATGCCGCACTGATGACGGCTAATGAGCCAGAAACATGCATGTCTGCGGTTACCATTCCTACTCGTGGCCTTATTGATCCTTTTTGCGTACATGCCCAATAATTTTCCCCTTTTGTTTATATAAATACATACATATTTTACAAGAACCTAACAGCATGAACAAACGTACTGATATACAACATCTCAGTGAAATTTATAGTTTCTTATTATACTTAGATAATAACCACCTACCATCTAATATCAGTTCTTCCTCTATAAATGAATAATCCCATCCTTTAAAAAAGTTTACATCTATGTTCATCTCCAATCATTCATAATAATTTAATCCTTTAAGACCTTAATAATTATTAACAAAATAAATGTATTTAAAACCCAAAAATACTATTTATTTCATCAAAACTTAACATTCGCTCTTTATGTCTATCTCCATACTAAATAAACCTCGACCTATTAAGTTCACCTTAACAAATCAATAATATTAACTCACTCTCCTGGCTTTGTTCTTATATTTTTTCAAAGAATCAAAGTAGTTACGTCTCTATTTTATGTTAATCCAACATAACGATGACGTCTAAGTCAAAATCTATTTTTCAGCAGTTGTAGAGTGTTTCTAATTGTATTTTCTTCTGAAAAGTTTTATTAATAGTGATTGTTTTTAATATTTTATTTTCATCAAATATACGTCCTTCCAATTCCATCATTGGCTTCATCCCCATAAGAGTAAGTAAAACATTATCAGAACATAACTAGTTATTATTTTAATCGAATTGTAACATTTGTAGTAACTTCCTGAAGATGTTAAAATATTTTTAACGAAATATTGAAGTAATTAAATCTTAAAGAGTACACTTCGCCTAATTTTTGCTGGATACCCACTATTTACCTCACTGTGTCTTATATATATATATATATATATATATATATATATATATATATATATATATATATATATATATATATATATGAATTTTTCTTAGGGGCGCATTCGGTGACTTTGTGAGAATGTGAAACTCCCTTAAGGAAAGCGGTTGCAAAAAAGAGGTAACCTGGAAAATCTACTATAGATTCCTTGCATTTTCTTGTAGGAGATCTTAAAAAGACTACCTAATGACACAAAGAAAGTGACTTTATTTGCATTTAAAGATAAAGGTGATGATGGAGTATTCGATAACACCTCATTTGCCTAAAAAATTGGTACAGAACCTACCATTATCCTAAACATGCTAAACACTAGGAATATACTCAACTACTTTTCTTGGATATCAATAAACTGCCATTAAAGCAGTAAAATGTTGATCTCAAGGAGTAGTTTTATCACCTTTACTGTGGTCAACGGTATTTGACATCTTAGTAAAGCTTGAAAAGGAATTGTTTCGTGCTCTGGGCTATACTGACGATTTAGTTTGTTAAGGTATTAGATAACCATGCCAGTATTATTGCTGACCGCGTAAAAAAGTGATTTAAATCTAATAACTGCTTGGTGTTCAAAGAAAGGTCTTTCCTACAATCGTAATAAAACGACATTTATGTCATTTACCAACAAAAGAAACTTTATAATTCAACATCATGTTATGAATAAAGTGACAATTTCAACCTTATAAAAAGTAAGAAAAACTTATCCTAAAAAGAAAACTCACGTGGAATCTACACCTCGCAAATATTACCTCTAAAGCTACATGACCTGTGTGGACCTGCCGTAGATTTTCTGGAAAAACATACTGTCTTAAACCTCAAATAATCTAATGGTCATATCTGACGGTTGTCAAACCCCTAATCAACTATGGTACCCTGGTTTGGCTGAACAAAACAATGCAACAAAAGGCAATAAAACAGTTGTTAAAGATGCAAAGTCTCGCTGGTATAGGGATCACTGACTGAATGCGATCTTGTCCTAGTAAGGCCTTGGAGGTAATTCTAGACCTTCCCTTCTTTGCATTTAAGTGTAAAAATTATTGCTCTGGAAAGTGATCATATTGTAACGGGATAACCAAATAAGAAAAGGACTTTTACTTGAAACACTGTTTTTAGGTTGTTAGATCAAGTTCTTACAAAGACTAGAATATTCGTTTGTTGTATATAAGGGGATGTATAAGCAGTTACGTGGAGTTTATTATATGTAAGTGGAAACTGTTTACTCGTTATCCAGCAGAGTTCTTGTGTTATTGTAACAAGTTACATAAATTAATTGTGTTAAGGTCCCCATAATTGGTGTCAGGTGTGGGGTGAAGATACAAAAATGCCTGGAAAAAAGAGAAGGAGCCCAAAAAATTAGACTTGGAAACTGCTAAATGCAAATCCGTATTGTTGAATAAGCTTCGCGAATACTACCTAAGAAATAGTTTGGACCCTGACGCTGTGAAAATCGAAGACCCAGTTTAAAAAGCAATTTATAAACTGTCACAACGAATGACGAGCCAGCAAAAGAAGTTATCACAACGAATGAAGAGCCCGCAAGAGAAACAGATGCAACAACTTTCCCAGCTGTCGCAACAAAGAATGAGCCAACAAGAAGAACAGACACAACAATTTTATAGCTGTCACAACGGATACCTACGCAACCGGAAGACTTATCCAGTTCCTTCTTCCAGCAAATAAGGCTTTTGCGCTCCGAAATGTACATTCTTTGTGACGAACAAAATCGGCAAGTGGCGAACTTGCTAAAAGAGATCAACCAGCAAGTGAAGTCCGAGATAGGCAAGCTTAGACGAAAATTGGAAGCCTGTCTCCGAAACAAAGCCATCCACCATGGCGACGGAGATGCAGAAAAGATGGAAATCTGCCACGTAGACGTCAACCGCCGAGGATACGGGCAGGCGACACAGGTACGAACGACGATGAAACCCCCCACCTTCGACGCCAAGACTTCCTCAAAATACCTAAAACAATTCGACGCAGCGGCCAGAGCGAATGGTTGGTCATCCCACAAGGAGGCATTGTACCTAACCATAGAAAACCATATAGGATTTTACAATTTTACAATATCAGCACCGCTTACATATCAAGTAATTGACAACCGCCTGACCACGAAGTACTTCGTGCGCAGACAGTGAACTTAAGAAAATGTGTTATATGAATGATGACAAGCTGACAGGTCAACGTCAAAAAACAGTACAACATCGATGGTAGTGATCCGCAATTATAGACATATGAAACGTTCAGAATTTACAATAATGAATTAAAGTAAATAAGTTAATTAGTAAATTTCAAATAACTTATAACTTATAACACCAGATTTGCGTAAAAACCAAAAAAGTTATAAATCTGATAAAACACGTTTTCGTTTTAAATTACACCCGTTTTTAATAAATCTTGTTTTCGTGTTTGAACAAAATAAATTAAATTCATCAGCGACCCTTGGCAAAAATCTAATATTGATAATAAGTAAAATGTTGGTTTTCAAACCTGATATCCATATCAATCACATATAAATGGAAATATTTATTGTAAATATATTTTAAGTAATCAAAAAAACTCATATTCCTTTAAAAGGTCTAAAAAGGACAAAATAAATAAGAACATAAATGCAATATACTCAAATATTTGGAGATATTATTATATAGAAAAATAGATGAAAATTTGAAAAATGTAGATTTTTTTGGTTGGTGATAATTTTGCATCGATGTCCATTTACATAAAAATAGTAATTTAACAATATTTCATGTACCTATATTGGAAATTAAAGATAGATACAAATATAAAAAAGTTGATAAAACAAAATGTGTGAGTTATAGAGGTCTGAGTGTTACTACGTCCACTGTTTGGCTTTAAAGTAAGTATTCTCAGAAATCTATTCACATAATAAAACTGTAGAAATGTATAGTTTGTGCGCGCATCACATGAAGACTACTGATCCTATTCAAATGCGGTTTTCAAAGACGTATTTGTCTTCTTTCAACTTAACATGTTGTGTATAAAACTTTCTCCCCCCACCCGTTTAACGGGGTGAGAAAAGAAATTTTTATACAAAAATCAACAAGCCACGCGAACGACGTCGCGGGTACATCGAAATAGAACCCAAAAATGCTATTCTATTCTATACATATAATAAAACTGTAGAAATGAATATGTTTGTGCGTGCATCACATGAAAACTACTGATCCTATTCGAATGCGGTTTTTAAGGACGTATTTGTCTTCTTTCGACTTAACATCTGGTGTATAAAACTTTTTCCCCCCACCCCTTTAACTAAATTAAAGAAATTTTTATACAAAAATCAACACACCACGCAAACGACGTTGCGGGTACATCGAAATAGAACCCAAAAATGTGGTTAGATTTTTTGTCTGTCTGTCTGTATGTTTGTGCGCGCATCACATGAAAACTACTGATCCAATTCGAATGCGGTTTTCACAGATGTATTTGTCTTCTTTCAACTTAACATCTGGTGTATAAAAAATTCTTTCCCATTCCTTAAATGGGGTGGGGTAAGAAATTTTTATACAACAATCACACGCCACGCGAACGACGTTGCGAGTACAACTAGTCGAAAATAAAATTATCTAAATGCCAATGAGAAGGCTTTAGATCATAAAATCCTGTGTAGATAACCAAACCAAGCAATTAAGGTGTTATGATATGAATGGAAGAATAAAGATCCGAACTAGATAGAAGAAATGTCGGAGATGATTATATATATATATATATATATATATATATATATATATATATATATATATATATATATATATATATATATAATTCTTCTATCTAGTTCGGATCTTTATTCTTCCGTTCATATCATAACACCTTAATTGCTTGGTTTCGTTATCTACACAGGACTTTATGATCTAAAGCCTTCTCATTGGTATATATATATATATATATATATACGAATAATGGTATAGTGACTGGTTCAATATAACATGAAGTCAATCGTGGAGTTGCAGTCAACGTTTGGCCAAGGTAAGTAAGGTAAGTATATATATATATCCTACTAATATTATATAGGCGAAAGTTTGTTTGGATGGATGTATGGATGTTTGTTCCTCTTTCACGCAAAAACTACTAAACGGATTTTAATGAAACTTTACAGTAATGTAGCTTATAGATCAGAATAACATACAGGCTATAATTTATAAAGATATTGTGTGAATTGTCCAAAATATAACGATAAATGTCATTTAAGTCTGAAAAAATTACTGTATTTCTTATGTTGACAATATTGTTACGTTATTACAGTGCGAATACGACCCAAAAATTATGTATGTTATAATTTTAATGTCATAATGTTAGTTCTTTTCACGCTAATATAAGCTACTCGAAATACTAATACTGCGCACACGAAGTCGCGGGCACCAGTTATTGATACATAAAGACCTTGCTTTTATTCGAATTACACGCAGACGAAGTCGCGGGCAAAAGCTAGTATATATATATATGTTAGAAATCTTAGTATTGGAATATTACCGATTGGCATAATGACCGGCCCTGGTGATGAATCAACCGATGAATGTGTTGTCGATGAATCGAACTCGGGAAGATGAATCACAGCTCTTACGTTTGTGAATAATTGAAATATTAGTTAGTTGAATTGTAATCGTGTGAGAAGCTAGTTGCAATAAAGTGTTCAGTAGATTTCGTGTTTCATTATTTAAAAATCATATAGAAATTATTTAAATAATATAAAAACTATCATCAGAAGTGGGATAAAAGTTGAAAAACAAAAACTGTAAGTAGCCTTTAAATAGTTGATATTATTCAATATTTTAAAAGCAGATATAAAATAAAATTCTGAAAGCACAAAACAATAAAAACTGGTTACCAATTTTTTTTTTCTTGGTGAAAATTTAAAATTAATTCGTAAAACTGATAACAGAGAATAAATTAGTACAGGACCGAACTTTGTATCACAAAAAAAAATTAAAGAATATGTTCAAAACTTTTTGGTCAGTTCGTAGTGTGGGGTGGAGACCGAACTAAGTAGGTTTGCACCAACAAACTACATACGAAACACCAGAAGGATTGAATGGGCCACAAAAGGGATAGGCAACCGTGTACCTACCATTGTTTTCAAAAAAAAAAAAAAATATGGCGGACTCAGCCGACAATCGCAATGTTAGTGAAGTGGAAAGTGAAAACATTTTACTAGAAGAAACAATTCGATCTGAACAAGTTCCAATCAACCAAAGTCAGGTCGTGTTGGGTTTGATGGTACAGCAACAAGAGACCAATAAGGCACTTATAGAACTTGTAAGAAAAATTCATGCCAAGGAGGATACGCAAACAGTTAAATCAATAGTTGATCAAAACACTGCGAGTAGCTTGAAATTAATTAAATTTGATCCAGACGATTCTCCATATTCTATGAAAGAATGGATTAATAAAGCAGACAAACTGAAATCGCAATTCAATATATCGGATGAATGGATGTTACTTAAAGTAGGTGATGCTTTACGCGGTAGGGCCGCTAAACACTTACAACAGTGGCGTCCATGTTCTCAAGATTGGGAAACATTTAAAATTTTGTTTGAAACTGCTTTTCCTGAAATTGGAAATCATTTTACGAGAGCTCAAAATATGATTAATATACGGAGCGATGAATTTAAAAGTCTCAGTGAATTTGGCAATAGAAAATTAACAGACATTCGAAGATTTGATGATGACTTTCCGTGGGAAATGGTATTAAGTATTGTTGAAGGATGTGTGGATGATCCAGAAGCACAGGCAGCGATACGTGTATTACAACCACCGAATGAAGCAGAGTTATTGAAATTGTTGGCTCGTTGTGATGCATCAAATAACGTTCGGAAACGACATAATCGATCTTACGATTTCGAAAAGAAACCACATAAAAATCGACATCACACTACCAGGTATGAGCCGTATACGAAAGGTGGTTTTCCGAAGAAATCGGAGTTCACTGGATCATGTAGAAACTGCAATCAAATAGGACATAAACAGTATGAGTGTCCTGTGAATCAAACAAAGAAACCACAATCACAATCAGTCGTGCCTCCAGTTACTGAGAAAACATCCCAAGCCCAAGACGTGAGTAAAAATAAAGGTAACGCGACCTGCACTCACTGTAAGAAATTTGGGCATACTGAAAGTGACTGCTTCTTCAAAATGGGATTTCTCAAAAGAGTTGCAATGATTAAAAAGAGTAAAGCTTTAAGTAAATGTTGTTCAACGCTTGCATCAGCGAATAAACAATTATTCTCCTACATCCTAGACACAGGGTCAGAAATTTCATTAATGCACTTGAGCGCAGCAAGAAAATTGGAAGCTGTAATATTGCCTGGTAAATATCCTCTACAGGGTGTCGGTAAACAAGTTATTCACAGCATAGGTACAAGTTCTATCCTGGTCATGTTGCCAAGCATGACAATTTTTTCGTTGTTCCTGATCAAACCATTCCAGGATCGCTAGACGCTATTATTGGTTGGGATGTGATTAGTAGACCTGGTACACTACTGAAAGTCACCGAAAATGGTCTAGAAATACAATATGAAAATCAGATCAAGAAAATGGTTTTGAACATGACTATTGTCGATGAAACTGCTTTGAATGTGTCAGGATTGGACGAGCGTGTTGTACAGAAAATAAAAACTATAATTGAACAGACAACCAAAATGATCCCTGAAGCTGTTACCACAGGAAAACTGTCTATAAAGCTACTCAGTGAGAAAATAGTAGCATTCAAACCTCGCCCTTTATCTTACTCAGAACGAGAAAAACTGAAAAGAATAATTCAAGAGCAATTAGAAAAAGGTATCATAAGAGAAAGTTCATCATCTTATGCCAGCCCTGTCGTACTCGTCCAAAAGAAAAATGGCGAGACTAGAGTATGCGTTGATTTTAGAGAGCTCAATAAAGTCGTAATAAAAGAGAGATATCCGCTGCCAAGAATACAAGATCAAATAGACGCCTTGAGTAAAGCAATCTACTTTTGCACTCTAGATATGAAATCAGGATTCCATCAAGTATTAGTTGAAGAAAAGTCGAAACATTTATTGGCTTTCATCACTCCAGATGGCCAATACGAATACAATAGAGTACCATTCGGATTTGTTAACTCACCTTCGTGTTATCAGAGAGCAATAGACCGAGCTCTGGGCCCCCTAAAAGACAAGGTTGCCTACGTTTATCTGGACGATGTACTGATTCCTAGCATTACTATTGAAGAGGGACTGACTAAGTTGGAAATGGTTATGACAGCACTCGCGAAGGCTGGTTTTGCAGTTAACTTAAGCAAATGTAAATTTTTTCAAACAACAATAGAATATTTGGGAGTGATAATTAAACAAGGAACAATATCATCCAATCCAAATAAAGTAGAGGCTCTCAAACAAGCACCAGCACCTACCGACATCAAAGGTGTTCGTCAGTTTCTAGGATTAGCATCCTACTTTCGTCGCTTTATACAAAATTTTTCAATAATAACTGCTCCTATATCAGCTCTTCTCAAGAAAGACAGAAAATTCCAATGGTCAGCGGAGTGCGAAGAAATAAGAAAACAACTGATTGAAAAACTTGTGACTGGGCCTATTCTTCACATTTTCAATCCAGATTTGGAAACTCAATTACATACTGATGCCAGCTCAGTGGGACTTGGTGCAATACTTCTACAGAAAAACGAGAAAAACATTTGTCATCCGATAGCTTACTTCAGTCGAAAAACGAATGACTGTGAATCTCGTTATCATTCGTACGACCTCGAAACTCTAGCCATTGTATCATCTGTAGAATATTTCCGAAATTACCTTTATGGACGGAAATTCACCATATACACCGACTGCAACTCCGTTAGGGCAACAGCTCTTAAAAAAGATTTGCACCCTCGAGTAGCCCGTTGGTGGATCAGACTCCAAGATTTTGATTTTAATATCGAATACAGACCAGGAGAAAAGATGAAACACGTAGATTATCTAAGTAGGAATATACAAACTTCCTTGATCTCTTTACCGGTTAAACGATTGGAAAAGAACCCTTATAATTCAGATCATTTGAAGTCTCTAAACGAATACCAAGCAGAAGATCAGTTTTGTCAACAAGTAAAGTCGAATCCAGAAAATTATGAAAACTATACAGTGAAAAATGGAAGAGTATACTACAAGGGAAAATGTTTTATACCACAAGCTGCGCGACTAAATGTCATGAAGCTTTTTCACGACCAATCATCTCATATTGGGTTTGAGAGAAGCCTTTTCAAGATGAAAGAAGATGTTAACTAGCCAAGAATGAGCAAATGCCTAAAAAAATATATTCAGAATTGTAGATCGTGCATAACTGGGAAATCACACAGTGGCAAGAAGAAAGGTCTGCTTCAGCAAGGAATAAAGCCTACAGAAAAACTGCACACATGGCATGTCGATCACGCCGGTCCTCTTGTGTCATCAAGAGGATGTACGCAAATTCTTGTTGTAATAGACGCTTTCACCAAATATGTCAAATTCTGTCCTATCAAAAATAAAACAACAGAAGCTTCTATTCAAGCTCTTGTAAAGGTTTTCGATGAAATTGGGACCCCTCAAAGGATTGTGACTGACAGGGGAACAGCATTTACAGCTACTCAATTCAAGAAATTCATGGAAGAACATGGTATTACTTTACACTTCATCGCTACTGGCGTACCTAGGGGCAATGGACAGGTGGAAAGAATTATGCGGTCCTTATTTAATTCAATGAGAGCAGTTCTCAATGAACAAGACGAAAAGAAATGGACAACCGTATTGCCTCAAATTGAAGATGATTTTAATTCAGTACCCAATAAAACTACAGGAGTGTGTCCTCATGTTTTGATGTTTGGTAAAAATAAGAGGCTCTCTTCAACAGAAAAATTTCTAGATGAAATTCCTTATACCGAGGAAGTGAATCAGACAGTGCTAGACGAAATGAAAAACAAGATGAAACAGAAAATTGATTATATGGTAAAACGCTTCAATGATAAAAGAGTGGAAGCAAAATTGTTTCAACAGGGTGATCAAGTTGTGGTTCAAGAATCACAGTTGGCTGGCCCTAATAAAGGGAAGCTCAAGGCTAAATATAAAGGCCCTTTCGTGATCGAAGCATTGCTACCGAATGAAAGATATGCACTAAAAAGAATAAACGGCAGAAGACAGGTGGTTACAGTAGCTGCACATGAGCAGTTGAGACTATGGCCGAGTTTGGAAAGTCAGGTGAATGCAGCTCAAGAGTAAAAAAACAAAAAAAAAAAAAAAAAAAAAAAAAAAAAAAAAAAAAAAAAAAAAAAAAAAAAAAATTTTTCATTTGATGGGATATTTAATACTGCGGTATTAAAGTATCAAAATGTAAAATTCAAAAATCTGAAGTTAATTGGACAGGCTGCGGCCAGTAATATAAAACTTGATACTGCATACTGCGGTATCTAACTACATATACAGGCTGCGGTCTGGTGAGACTCATACTGCGGTATTAGAATGTGAAATTGAATGTACAGGCTGCGGTCTGGTGAGACTAATACTGCGGTATTAGAATGTGAAATATGAAGATGAAAGAAAAGATTGATGCGGTAGTCAAATGGGCTGAGGTCTAGAAAAATGAATTAAATGTGTACAAAAAAAAAACAAAAAAAAAAAAACAAAAATAAATGTAAATCAAGAAGTTAATTCTTTTCTGTTTTAGCTAAATTTGGGCGAGGGCGCCAATTTTCAGGATGACCGTGTTAAAAATCTTAGTATTGGAATATTACCGATTGGCATAATGACCGGCCCTGGTGATAAATCAACCGATGAATGTGTTGTCGATGAATCGAACTCGGGAAGATGAATCACAGCTCTTACGTTTGTGAATAATTGAAATATTAGTTAGTTGAATTGTAATCGTGTGAGAAGCTAGTTGCAATAAAGTGTTCAGTAGATTTCGTGTTTCATTATTTAAAAATCATATAGAAATTATTTAAATAATATAAAAACTATCATATATATATATATATACCAATATGTAAGAGATGATACAAAAGTATCTAGTGCCGTGCTGTCAATAATAAATCCAGTTTTCAACAGGATTGGTGTTTGGTTAGATTTTATAACTCAAGACACCGATAGACGCTGCGAAATAGGAGTATAAGGATTTTAATCAGCCCATACAGGGGCAAAACCAACTACAGACACGTGTTTCGCTCTTTTTATGAGCTCATCAGTGCAGTATAGGTTATATCTCTTCAGTCACTAATGAAGAGACATCCCCCGTATGAATCGACCAAATCCTTATAGATGTACACTTGCGAAAGTAGAAACAATTAGCAAGTGGCCCCATCTTTACTCCAAAAATGAAACTAAGAAGTCGCTTTGCGTCTTAAAAGTACCTTCGGCAAGGTAATAACATACAACGAACAGAGCGTTTGTGACAGTCTTTTATAACAATATGTAAGAGATGATACAAAAGTATCTAGTGCCGTGCTGTCAATAATAAATCCAGTTTTCAACAGGATTGGTGTTTGGTTAGATTTTCTAACTCAAGACACCGGTAGACGCTGCGAAATAGGAGTATAAGGATTTTAATCAGCCCATATCGCCATTTTGTGCTTTCGGCCAGCTGTGCCAATGGGTTTTCGGCTAGCAACCAGCGTCGCAACTTTGGCGAAACGGACTCATTGTGAGCTTTCGTTGTTTTTGTGTTTTTATGTTTCTTTACACATGTTTCCCCAACATCCTTTGCTCCCAAGTACCCAACACTTTTGCTAGCCAAGTGCAATACCCTACTTGGTTATGCCTCACTGATGACGGCTAATGAGCCAGAAACATGCATGTCTGCGGTTACCATTCCTACTCGTGGCCTTATTAATCCTTTTTGCGTACATGCCCAATAATTTTCCCCTTTTGTTTATATTAATACGCATTTTCCCTGCACTTTGTTTATATATATATAACGAACAGAGCGTTTTGTGACAGTCTAAAAATGTCCAAAGATAATACATAACGTATCTAATGCCATACTGTCAAAAGTAATAATTTCAGTTTTGAACTGAAATGGTGTCGGTTAGAAATTTCTAACACTTTAAAAGACACCTTGAATATCATTCAACCTATATCACGACAAAACCAAACTACAGACACGTGTTTCGCTCTTATTTGAGCTCGTCAGTGTAGTACAGGCTATGTCTCTCAAGTCACTAATCAAAAGACATCCCTGCTATAAATTGAACGATATCTATAGATGTCAAATGCGAAACTGATATATATATATATATATATATATATATATATATATATATATATATATATATATATATATATGAATAATGGTATTGTGACTGGTTCAATATAACGTGAAGTCAATAGTGGAGTTGCAGTCAATGTTATGGCCAATGTAAATAAAGAAAACTCTTTTATTTTTGTCCAGCTTTCGAATTTATTCAATTTTTATAGTGAAGAAAAAATTTTTTTATATAATAAAAAAATTTTTTATAATGTTTTATATGTGATAACTTACTAATACGTGAGGTTATGAAAGAAGCTGCGAATTCTGTTTGATAAAATTAAAGTAAATCATACTATTAAAATACATAAAAACATATACGTTTAAAACTTATTATTTGATTGACTTTTAATATGTCTTCAATTTCTTTTTTATATATGTATATTTTTTTTATGTATCTATGGTATTTATTTTAACACAGTAGGAAAGCAAAACATTGTAATGATTAATTTATTTAGATTTTATTATTATATCAAGTAACTTACTATATTCGTGAAATACAGAACTTTAATTTCAAAAATTTTTATAAAAATTTTTTTTATAAATATGTTAAATTTAATGAAAGTTGTTATTTTTTATGTTTTTATTTTTTTTTATTTTAATATTATATTAATCTTTATGTTTGTAATCCTGTTTTAATTTATTAAAAGTTTTTTTATATTTATAAGTTAAATTTATATGTTAAATTTATTTATATTTATTTTTGAAATGATAGAATGTAACAATAAATATTACTCAGCCCTTCTATATTAATAGAAAATCAGATATAGAAGGGCTGAGTAATATTTATTGTTACATTCTATGATTTTTGGATATAAGTATCTCTGTCCATTAAAAGTATTTGGTCAACTCCACAACACCTTGGATCAACCAACATCCATAGGATTGAAAACATGATAAACCAGGTAAATAATAGACTCCTCAATGTCGCTATTGATGACACTTTTAGACATGTTTCATCTCTCAGATGATTTTTAATTCTTTCAATCATCATCTCCAATTCACTGTGGTCTAACTCTTCGGTTCCCTTCCTAGACACACTAGTAGTTAGAACTGCATCAAACTCTATTTGTTTAGATTGGTATAGAAAAAATACCAATTCGGGTAGATATATTCCCTTCAACTCAAACCACCCAAAGAAACAAAAGGTTAATACAGTTTTGGCTATGAAAAACAGGATCATTAAAATCTCCCATCCGTCTTTCAGAGAGAAAAATCTAAAACTTTTGTTCGAAACATTAACTAGTAACAATTATCCAAAAGGACTGTTGAACAAATTACTCTATACTGACATACAACAACACACTTCAAATATAACATCTAACATAGATAATAACGATAACAACAATTTAACACAGGTGAAATATGGAACACTACCATTCATAAATAATTTAACACAACCTCTCACAAGATTGTTCAGTCAGTTTAATATAAAAATAGCTAATTACAATGTAAAGAAACTTAACTTATTCTACTCCAAATTAAAAGATCCTACTCCAACTGAAAAAAGTAGCAACGTTATCTATAGTATTCCTTGTGAATGTGGCAAAATCTATATTGGACAGACAAGTCAGCGTCTCCAGAAAAGATTAGCTCTTCACAAAAGTGATTGTAAACACAAACCTTTGGCGACGAGTCTTAGTATCCATGCCAATGACAATGACCATCGTGTCTTGTATAATGAAGTTGTAATACTCGATAGGGCAAAAAAAGATTCGCATCGCAAAGTGTTAGAAATGTGTTACATCAATAATTGCTCCAACTATTTAAATCACAAAAAGGATGTGGATGGGTTAAGTCCCATTTATACTTATTTGCTTAAACAGAACTATACCAAGAACAAGAGACTTCCACAGTCTTATGAGAGACGCTCTTAATTTTATGTTCCTCCTAAAAATAAAATAATAAAATTAATCATCGTTTCGTGCAAGTTTTTTCGTTTTTGTTTCCATATCTCATAGTAAAAAACAAAACTTTTAATTGTGTCATTATAAATATTTTAATTACTAAAACTTACCTTATTGTTACTCCTTCCAACTAAGTTAAAAAAACTTTATATTTAAAAAACACCAATTGTAAATATTAATTATATCACAATTTTGTAAAAGTAAATGTTACCCCAATAATATCCATAAACAATAAATAAACATAACCTAAAATAATCTTCGGGTATCCACCCAACCTGGTCTTGGTCTAATTGAGGTAACACGGACACTAAATTTTAATAATGTTTTAACAACTTTTTCTTAATTATTTGTAGTTGTGATTCTATTTATTTCACTTAACAATGTATTTTACAATTGGAACAAAAATAATCAACTTAGTAAGTATGGAGATGCAATTTTAATGTAAATTTTACCAAGTACTGAAATGAGTACCGTTTTAAACCAAAAAAGAAGAGAATATGAGGCAAATGTCAGTTTGATAAGTGACAACCGAACTGACAGTTGACTTATACTCTCTGAATTTTCTAATTTCGTTACACGTGGCAGTTATTCTAAAAGAATTTTTTAACATTAAAATAAAAACCTCCGAAACCGTTTTACGTAATTTCCAGTCAAAATTACATAATAAGATGCTTATTTCTGTTCCTACATATCTCTAAGACTTGTGTCAAATTTTTGGTAAGATATAAATAACCAATTAGTATTCTGTTATAAGTTACATTTTTCTCATTGTAGTAAGTTGTAATGAAGCCAGACGTTCAGTTGGCGAGAGCTTAACCAAAAGTAAAGACACCACATTGAAGCAACTAGTTTCTTTTCGCTTCCTTATTTAAGAATATTTAAAAAAAGGGTTATTCCCAGCTGATATTGGAATCTATATATATATATATATATATATATATATATATATATATATATATCCAAAGATGATACATAAAGTATCTAATGCCATACTGTCAATAGTAATAATTTCAGTTTTGAACTGAAATGGTGTCGGTTAGAAATTTCTAACACTTTAAAAGACACCTTGGATGCTGCCATATAAATAGATATAAATATCATTCAACCTATATCAGGGCAAAACCAAACTACAGACACGTGTTTCGCTCTTGTTTGAGCTCGTCAGTGTAGTACAGGCTATGTCTCTCAAGTCACTAATCAAGAGACATCCCTGCTATAAATTGAACGATATCTATAGATGTTAATTGCGAAACTGATAAACAGTCGCAAGTGGTTCCATCTTCACTCCAAAAATGGTACTTCAGTGGTAGCTTTGCATCTTGTATATAACCTTAGGCAAGGTAAAATGATAAAACGAACAGAGCGTTTTGTGACAGTCATGAGAGACATAGCCTGTACTACACTGACGAGCTTAAACAAGAGCGAAACACGTGTCTGTAGTTTGGTTTTGCCCTGATATAGGTTGAATGATATTTATATCTATTTATATGGCAGCATCCAAGGTGTCTTTAAAGTGTTAGAAATTTCTAACCGACACCATTTCAGTTCAAAACTGAAATTATTACTATTGACAGTATGGCATTAGATACTTTATGTATCATCTTTGGACATTTTTAGACTGTCACAAAACGCTCTGTTCGTTTTATATATATATATATATATATATATATATATATATATATATATATATATATATATATATATATATATATATATATATATATAAGGTTAAATTAAAGAAACTTTAACAAACATTACACTTAAAAAAAAGTTCAAAACATATTATAATTTTCACAATAAATTTATAATGTGTTTCTTTAATTTAACCTTACGACTGATGTCTTGAAAATGAATTGAATAAATTCGAAAACTTGACAACAAAGTCAAAGAGATTTTCTCAAACCTATAAACTTGACTGCCACCCCCCGATTTACTTTCGTTTGTATATATATATATATATATATATATATATATATATATATATATTTATATATATATATAAACACAATGAGTCCGTTTCGCCAACGTTGCGACGCTGGTTGCTAGCCGAAAGCACAAAATGGCGATAGGACTCCTGTGTGAGCTTTCGTTGTTTTTGTGTTTTTATGTTTCTTTACACATGTTTCCCCAACATCCTTTGCTCCCAAGTACCCAACACTTTTGCTAGCCAAGTGCAATACCCTACTTGGTTATGCCGCACTGATGACGGCTAATGAGCCAGAAACATGCATGTCTGCGGTTACCATTCCTACTCGTGGCCTTATTGATCCTTTTTGCGTACATGCCCAATAATTTTCTCCTTTTGTTATATATATATATATATATATATATATATATATATATATATATATATATATATATATGTATATATATAAACCTATGTGTAAATAATTATAGTATTTTCATGATTACCTAAAGATGACAGCAAATCATTTTAATGATAAATTATTTGAAGTAAATGTGTTTTAACGAAAAAAATCTTTTTCTAAATTTACCCTGACAAATAATATCTACTTATCTTTTATGGCTTTCTCAGTCATTCCACAAGATCTATTGAAAACAAAAATACCAAAACAATATCATATATTGGTAAAATGTTCGAGTTTAAAAGCTCAATAAAAGTCATATTTAGCAACACGCAAAATATAAATTTTGTTTCAGGTCGATAGCTGTTTAAATCGCTGAACTACTTTTTAAAAATGCACAGAATTGTTGGAGTTGCATTGAAGCGACAGACCATTTTGAGATGCTTATGTTCCATTGGCATTTTTAAAATAATCAACAAGAGAAATTTAGATTTGTCCATAAAACAGTAAAATTCAATAGTAAATGTAAACCAAAAGTTTAATTACTAAAGAGATTATAAAAGAATTGTTTTTTTATAATTATCTAATTCCTAAAGCTGAAAAAAAAAATTCGTTAACATAGACATGGCAAGCGTAGTATTTCCTTCCGACAAGTTTAATTAATACATCACACATGAATTATAACAATTTATCAAACTGATCATTTTTTTTTGGGTCTAAAGATTAATTTACGGCGATTTATCATTGCCATATATGCTAAATGATCATTTTCAGTGATCTCCCATAAAACACTAGGAATGTAAATCATTTTTGTGGAACAATTACAAGAGAATGGTGTTGGAAAAACGTTAATGTCACGCTGTTTAAAATGTCAACGTTTGTTTCCACCTGCTTGAGCACTTAGAAAGAAATCTTTGAAATAATTTTACGCTAGTTTCAGGTGCCTGATTGTCACATTTTGGAGTTTGCAGAATATATTATTTTTTGACTCTTTATACAATATAAACATTAACAACTGTTTTATTAAATTAACTGAAAAATATGCTTAATTTTGTAATCATTTCGTAAATTAACTCAATTAAAAACCAAAATTGTCATTCATGTAACAATTTGACACATTTTAGTTTAG
The DNA here is from genome assembly GCA_964028335.1 of Altica lythri. NCBI lineage: Eukaryota > Metazoa > Arthropoda > Insecta > Coleoptera > Chrysomelidae > Altica > Altica lythri. The sequence goes on from OZ034800.1 coordinate 51,333,657, forward strand.
ATCTTATAATAATTACAAAAGTACATTGAATAGTGTGTTACATTACAAGATTACTTGAATATTTTATTGAATTTCTATACAGAAACAAAGGTCCATCGAACCATCAATAATGTACGCATACAAGTTAGGACCTATGAGTGTACGGCCTTTTACTTTATAGTCCATTAGATACTTAGTTCGTATTTATTTTCGTAACACATAAACATCTACGTAGTATTCCAATAATCTTTGATTTATTACAAGTGTATATATTTAGTGTACTTCCGTTGATATGGCTGTTACGATATTTCATGATATTGTTTATGATGGAATTAACATGTATACTACTATAAAGACCATAAATTGTAAGGTTAGATTTTTGTGTTAAAGAGAAAGCAGTTGATTTAGGATAAGAAGATTGCTTATGCTGGGTATAAGATGTCTGATAATGCGAATCATTCTTTCAGATTTTCCTCTCTAGGGCATATGTATCAGGAATACTGAATGAACTTTTATGCTGACTTATCTAATGGGGTTTACAATGGTTTATCTAGAAATTTGTGGACCCATGTAAATTCTTTGAGAGATGATTTTGTTAGTAGGAATATTTATTTTAAACCTATTTTCTAATATTATTTTAATTTAGTCATTTAATGTGAGAGTCTTGACTTGGTCCACTTACGCATTGTTGAAATTTATGAAAAGATCTCGAAATTCCCTTTAAATTATTTCTTTGGCCCTGTTGGTGTTCCTTTTGTATTAACAAAGAATTGCATAAACACACCGACATTACCTACCCATTATTTATTTAATACATCCTTGCAGTTTGATAGTTTCTTCAGATATTGTAAGAATGTTAATGTGACACCTATAAATAATTTAGGTAATAGATGAAATATCAAATATTATTCAGGTAATTTTCTCCAATCCTGTTTGCCAAAGCTACTCACACAAAAGATACCAGATCACATCCCTGGTATTGTTATCCCTATGAGCAGCACGGTTTTACCCCTGGACGGTCGACTCTGAATAATTTATTAGTTAATCACAATTATACTTGATGCCTTCAAAAACTGTTTACAGGTCGACAGAATATATACGGATTTCTAACAAGCGTTTGACAAAATCAATCACAAGTTACTTACTAAAAAGCTATGTGATATAGGTCTTAATGGATCGTTGCTCAGTTAGATAGAAAGTTGTTTAAATAGAACGTGCCCGTGTGTTAGGATTAATCGTTCCTTATCAAATGAGATAAATGTCCTTTCAAGTGTTCCGCAGGGATCTCATCTTGGTCCCATTTTATTTGTACTTTTTGTGAACAACCTATGCTATTACATCAATAACTCAAGATTTTTTATTTACGTTTCTTGTATAAACTTTTGAATGGTCTTGTTTGTTTCTCTAAAATTCGGGGTATTGTATTTTATAATTACATTTTGTCATACAATGAACTATTAACCATTTTACATTGATTATGAATCTTGTAATTACAGTGAGTATGGTTCTTTTGTTTGCATGCAAAGACATTACAGTACACAGATTGTAGCGATGCTGGTGGGAAGTATAGGTACTTTAGCGAAAGAAAGAGAAAGTATTCGAAAAAAGTAGATGCAAGATGTTAGGCTCGAACTTCGATACAATAGGCTAAAGACGTCTTAAGAGATAATTCTTCTATTTATGGGTGCTGGTATATTAAAACAATGAATTAATATCGATTATCAATCGTTTATTTTCACTTTCGTTAGTAACGTTATTATTGTCAATATGTTAATAATCACAGTCACAGTAATATTGGCTATTTTTAAGTAAGCTATTTGAATGGTTTTTGTGGGTGACTAGTAGAACGAAAACAAAGATTTTATTAAAATATAATATTTACCAAACAATAGATATTTATAATTTCATTAAAATGCAATTAGGGGACTTCCATTCTAAAAGATCCTACTTGGAAATTCAAACTACAGGTAAGTATTTATCATTTCAAATTAAGTACATAGTTAAAATTTAAAATCGTAATATTGATAAAATTAGTAATTCGTCGAAAAAATAATATTAATAAAAAATATTCTAAAACACACGATCGTTTATATCATAATGAGGTATTATGAGATAATTGCAGAGCTGTAATATAATCAAGTTCTACAATTTATAGTTATTTTTAAAGTATATGTAGAAGATAAGGAAGTTCCACATTAGGTATAGAGATTAACTAAGGGTGATTTTGTTAAATTTAGTAGGTCATTTAAAAGCAATTTAGAATGTTTATAAACAATCTAACTTGCTTTTAAATGGCCAACTAGATTTAACCAATTCACCCTTACTTAATCTCTAACTATTGAATTTTAAAAAAATAAAAAGAAGTTTTTTTTCAGTTCAAAATGGAAATAAAATATTACTCCAGCATGCAATACGGTACTGCCTATTTGAATGCTTCGTATCTCGAGAGACAACGAACACTCATCCTGTGAAATAAACCTACTTCAAAAGCTGTCTGTCTATTGCGCATCTAAGGGAGCTTACCGATCGGCATCGTTACGTGTATCTGTGTATATACTTGTACAGTTCTTATTACTCAAAATTGAATATATTTTATAATTCATTGGAAAGCTTCAAATCGAAATTAAAATGTTTTTTATTAGAGTATTTTTAATGAGTTTTTCCCACATATTGATTGTACTTTTTTTCTTGTATGTGTGTAAAAATGGCGTTTGCCGAAAATAGATAAATAAATAAGTATATTTGCATTTACATTAATATTAATAAACCATTTATATAAAACAAGTAAGATTAAACCGGCTTTGGATTTAAAAACTATTTGTCACAGCTTTTTTAAAACAAAACCTACATGTGTATGTCTATATTGTAGTTTGTAATAGGCGCGCTATGAAAAGTTTTAAATTTAAAATATTAGCCAAGTTGTGTTTTTTAATTATTTTAATGTAATAAAAATAAATTATTAGTTTAAAAATTTTTCCAATAATTTTTTAATACCAACTTAATTATTTTCAACTAAGTTATCCAATATTATTAAATCCGATTTATGTAACTAATTAAAGGTAAACAATTCCGTTGAAACTCTGAAACCGTAAATGAATTATTCACTTGGCAAATTGGAATAGTTAAATAGTTTAGTAAAACGTTAATATTAGCAGTAATAACAGAGAGAGGAACTGTATTCCACAGATACCTTTAATACACTGCGAGTATCGAATTCCATCAGTTTAAACGGCTCGGTAATTTGCATATAAAAAGCCCTTTAAACTTTTATATCGTTTATATTTTTACTTAAATTTTCATCGAATTCGTAGATGTTGAACTTAAATGTGCTTTGTAGATAAAATTAGATTAAGATATTAAAAAAAACGTTTTTAAAACCTTTGTAAATTGTATAATCAATATTTAACGAATAAAGTTTGTTGCAGTATAAGTTTAAAATTTAATAGTCTGAACATTTAAACAATTATAAATTGTCCTTTCTGTGTACCTTTGTTCTCCTAAGTTGTCGTTTTCCTTTGTACCAAGTGATTATTGCAGGTGGACGTGATCCGGCCGATTCGCAACTTACTTCATAACGTTTGTCAGCCACTAACGGACCTTTTACCTCCATTATTGTAGCGGTTAGAGGTTTCACTGTGAACAAGGGGATTATTAATAGTTACTAATCGTTGTTTATATAAAAAACTTACAAACATCATAAGTTTATACAGTTTTTATTAACAAAATCTAGATAAGACAAAATAAAATAATGGATATATAAATCAAAGAAGTAATGAAAGACACAATAATATAAAGTAAAAATGTAGTAATCTAATCTGTTACCCGGTATAAAACAATAAGAAATCGTAATAAACTAATTTTTAATTTTTACAACTAGTTAAGCATTTAGGTAACGTATTTTTAAAAATATTCCAAATTTACTAATCTATCAAATATCTTTAAACTATCAATTTTTGTATATAAACACAACTAAACTTATATAAAATCACCTTGTAATAATACGAAATATTTAAGTTATTTTTTGTAGCAAGCAGTAAAAAAGTACTTCTATTTACTATCAAAAACAGGCACGTAAATAATATAAACAATAATATTTGACCTGGAAGTGTCGATTTTAATATTTTAATTGCAAGTCGCATCAAGTTTATTTATTTTCGAAACAAAAATGCCATACGTTTGGTTACCGGAAGACCAGAGGCGAAGAATTATTGCTTTGGCAGAACAATGAATGTCACAAAGACAGATAGCAAAAACGATGTGGGTTACCAAAAAGAGTTGTTTGAAAAACCTATTTATGATTTCTTGTATTGGGAACCTTTAAGAACAGACCAAGGACAAGTAGTAAAAGAGTAACTACAGAAGGACAGAACCGCTTTTAAGTTCAAATAGCAAAAACAATTCCCACAATATCTCATTCAAAGCTTTACAGCTTTATGCCGAAAATATAAAAAAAAACTTTGCACTCGGGAATTATTTAACTGAAGATAGTTATGGGTTTCAGAACTTTTTAGGCAAAATAAAATCGACCGTTTAAATTGGTGTTTGGAGCCTAAGAATGACCTATAAAAGATTGAAAAAATGTTTGATTTTTGGATTAAATTAGAACCGGGCTAAGATCCGATCGCCAACGGGTTCGCATTTTAAGAGGTTGAGGGAGACAAGCTATACTTTGTGCTGCCAAACCTATATCGAAATACAAAGCAGTTACTGTAATGTTTTGTGGTTAAATTATGATTGGTAAAAAAAACTCCTTTAATTCCCATTTCACAAACCTTAACAGGTCAAAGCTATATAGATTTTGTATTGCAGCCTGTAATCAGGCACTCAGGCTCTGGCGAGTCAGTTTTGGTATTTTTTTTATTTATGCAAGGTAATGCATACCAACATACCAACAGAATTGCAAAATGTTTGTTAGAAATGGAAAGTATTATCGTTTCTGAGTGTCGTTCTAGCCCACTAGATCTTAATCCCATAGAAACTTATGGAATAAGATTAAAAGATAGATCATAGCTCGACAAGTGATCTAGCTAAATTAGTAGAATGATGTAGTTCTGTATACGCAGATGTATTTAAACCCTACTGCAATCCCCTTAAAAGTCTTGTCAAGTGATCCTAACAAAATAAATTCATCTTTGGCTACAGCAGTGGTTGCAACCTCTGAACGCTGAAAAATGCACAGTCGGTTATTCATATAGGTCACAATAATCCACAAGTAGATTATTTTATCGGTGAAGTTGTAAGTTAAGCAAAAAGATCTTGGGATGACAATAACTAGCAATTTAAAGTGGGAGACACGTATAAACAATACAGTAAAGAAGGTAAACAGCCTATAGTTCATCTCACAAGCAAAAACTTTCAGGACCACTCTAAAGAAATAATTGTAAGCAACCTAATTTTGACTTTAACTAGAATTTGCCTAGACTATTTAAAATCCCTACTTTATTACAAATACTGATCTTCTATGGACAGTTCAGAGAAGAGTTACTAAAATCGCCTCTTTGCTGAGTAACTAAGAATATCCTGAAAGACTCAGAAGGCTACAACTTACTATACTCAAAAAAAAAAAAAGTCGTGCTAACCTCATTGAAACCTATTAATAAATAGTGGCTACTACTCTTGAGAAAACATATTTAGATTAAACACAACCAGAGAAATTAGAAGACATTCTAAAAACCTACAAAACGAAAAGAGCAGTAAACCGCTTGAAAAAAGCTTTGTTACAAATAAATGGAATATCCTTTAAATATCAGTCATAACTGCAAAAGCGTCAACGAGTTCAAAGCAAAAATAGATAAAGAGCTTGATAAGCCAAGGTAGAGTTTTATACATTATAGACGATAGACTAGTATAGGTACACATCCTATGATAAAACAGTGTTGTACTGTAAATAAACATTTTTATGTTTTAACTTTATTGTCATATTTTTTATATTTTAAAAAACGACAGATATGTAAAATACTTCTGAAGAATTCAAAAACTAAATAATATATTACAAATACAAAGAAGCAGATTTGTGATCCAGAAATTTTCTATAGATTTTATTATGGAGATATTACTAATATACGTTAACCAATCCATTACTTATACATCTGTGTAAAATAACATAGAAAATGTGTGAAAAGTGTAAACAAGAAAATATCTTTAATAAAAGCATACTTCTATCCTTGACGATATTTAAGTATATGTTGTATTTGGAATCGAAATTTTTTCTGCTAGCTTTCAAATAAATAGATTAATATTTTATGCAACCGACAAGTATACGAAGGTGTACCAAGAATGAACAAATATCTAACATTAACATATTAACTATGGTTATAATAAAGATAAAGTTCTAGTAATACAATGAAACTCAATTACTATATCTCAACAGAATAATTTCAAAATAGTTAACCAGATATTAAAATGAACTTTCTCTGTAGATTTTAAATACAAAAAAGGAAAAATTTTGTTAAATGTAATTTATGAATTCAGTAGGTTGTATTTTAGTAAATCAGTATGTCTATACCAGTAGCTTTTTGATAAAATTTCATATGCAACATCAATTGTATCACACTAGTTAGAAAACAATTAAAATGATAGATTTGCCCATTTACTTCAACATTCGAAAAGACTGTATTGTTTTCTGTGGATTTTATGTATATTTTATTTATTCTATTTAAGTAAGAGTATATAGAGATATTCTAACGTATTTTGACTTTTCAGAATTGAGAGACCGTTACGTTTTTTTCTCTATTTTATATTAATCTGTCTTTTTCTTCATTTTTACTTTCAATTTAACATTGCAAAGAAATATCCCTTTGCTAGTAATAGTGATAATGAATTATACTTTAAAGGTTAACCCCTGTTTAACCAATCACTGAAAATTGTGCGTAAGCCACACCGGCAGTACCCAAAAAGAGGGTACCTACGTAAATAAGTAGCGGTCAACACAGGAACATGAGTATTTCGACTCACGGACATACTTTTAAATTATTAGTTCTGATTGTAGTAATTACACAAACAATAGCATTTAAGATTAATCTGGTACAATCTAGAACATACGTGGAATTTTGTCTACGGTAATCGTCTTGATTAAACTCATGTCATACATGACATTTAGCCGATTCTTCTTTAAGCACATGTCAATGAGAGAAAGAATATTTTTTGTCAAATCAAAAATCAAAACGTTAAACTTTAAGTCATTTTTTTGTGCTGTCTTATATTTTTATACGGTTAGAAGCAATTAATAAGTGTCATATTTGACGATGAAAACGCCGATTAACTACAACTGTATTTGTGGCTCGGCTAAGGTAAAGGTAAAGGTTTGAGTCCTACCGGATGTGACATGTTTTTTGATTTCTTCTTAATATAATTTTCTTCTTTGTAAAATTTCTGAACTTTAATAATCCCATATTTTTTTTTTAAATAATTAGTTCACTATCTCTTAACTCTCAAATTTTTATTTCACGTACCTATTTAAGAAAGTATTACTTAATCATTTTATTTTTTATATCGCTATAACAGTGACTTTGTGTAGGATTATTTAGACTTTTTTCTTGTTTTTTGTTAATATATGTACATTGTTTCTATAAAAAGAAAGTCTTTCCATTATTATAGAGTTGACAAACACATTTCTTGCAGATAAGATTGACAAAAGGTTAAGAGTGTCTTTCTATCAGTATGGCTAAAAGTTGTGGCACTTTATAAAATTATATTATTACATATAGTTTTCCTTTTCGTACATTTTAGAAAATTCTATCTTTTAATTAATATTATCAGTAAAAACTTAAAATCCACGATCCGCTCTCCAACTAAATTGGCGTATGCCATTGTGACTTACTATTTTTTTACATTCGGTTAACTATTCGAAAGTTTTCTTCTAATTATTTTTTTTGTTTGGATAAAGATAAAGTAGATAGAACAATATAATAAAAGAGTATTTGAATGTTTTGAACACAAAAAAGTGGCTCAAAGTATAATTTTTTAATTTTCGATTTGAAAAAAAATCTTTCTCTTATTAACGTCATGCAAATGTGCTTGAGGGGGAATTGAGTAAGGGTACTTTGCCGTATGAGTTACATAATCAAAAACGCATCTGTGGTTAAAGTCGTTACTGGCTACATATGTCTATGACTGGCTATGGGTGCAAATCGTAGATTAAGGTCCTGACAGATTTGACATTTTTTCGATCTCCTTAACGTCATTTTGTGTTGTCGAATTTCCAAATTTAAAAATCCCATAAGAGATGTCTGAAATACATTTAGCTTACTATAATTTTTTTAAAAACATATTACTTAGTTCTTTAAATACCCTATGCGGCGTAATAAAAGGCGTTTGCGTCATTTGTCATGTAAGGTGTTTCGACATAGGTCTTAGGGTTGCAGAATTTTTTTTTTCAGTATTTTCGGTCATACGAAAAAGTTTGCATTTGGGTTTGTATTTTGCAGTAAACTATAGAACTCCGTTAACTGTCAATCAACAATTGTTTTAGCAGAACGGTGCAACTTGTCACACAGCTAGGGAGTTTCTTAGAATGCTGCACAATTATTTTGTGGATCGCCTGAGGTTTCATACCCATCGCACTCACCAGATCTAATGCCACCTGATGCGTACATATGAGGAATGCTGAAGGAGGATGTTTTTTGTACCGATTAACCGTCTGATATTCTTGAATTGCGAACTTAAATTCAAGATTTTTTCGTGAACGCTACGAAATATGCTTAAAACTGAACGGAGGGCTTCTTAAACATCTGTTTTAGAAGAAACATCGTTGACAATAATGTTTGCAACGCTATATTATGTATACTAAATACATAAATAATAAAAAACATTTTAATATTCATTTCAGTACTGTTTACATTGCCGCATACTATACTTCTATTAATTTCTTCACTATTTAATGAATTTTTTCTACGACTTCAAACGATAATTCAGTAGAAACAATAATAAATAATAGAGAAAAATAGTAGGTGATTTTACAGGTATACTATAATATAGGTATTAAAATATGTTATACTTACAGTTAATTTTTAAAACAACAAATGCTTCTTTCGGATCTGTGAGTTTGGTATTAACTGCTTGGCAAGTAAACAAAGCGTCTAAGTCTTTTCTTCGAATAGATGGCCATACTAAAATATTTTCAATGACATCTCCAGCGTTGTGTTCGTATTGGTCATCCACAATGAGGCCATTTACTAACCATCTAACAATAGGCTGCGGATGGCCGCCAACAGTTCTGCAGGTTAATGTTATATCATCTCCTTCATCAAATGGGCCGATAGATGAGTTTAAATGTCTACCCCATTTATCGAGAATTGTAGGTGGTTCAGGTGGGACTGCAACAAATAAAGTTATACATCAATATTTTGGTTACCCAAAATTTTTGCTATGTTTAATATATAAGTTAATAAATATAAATATATCCTCACGAAAATAGAGAGTTCCTTTTGTATCTTCTTGAGTACATCTTCTTCATTTTATTCTTTTCGCGAATCTTCTTCTTCTTCTATTTTATAATTATAATTATTAGATTAAGTAATAATCAATTTCTTAATATACTTCAGAGTTATTAAAGTTATATGTAGAATAATATAAATACTTAAAAAAATTAATAAAAATATCAAGCTATCAAGACAAGATTTAAAGATTTAAAGCATTGTGGAATTGCATACGGTTGAAGAGACCTTAGTTCGATATCCTACAATAAATAAACAACACATTATATTTTACTGAAAAGTAGCCAACAACCGAATGAAAGCAGAGAAGTATTGAAATGTGATTATGGAAGATAAAACGGCAACTCAAACCTTAAAATATTTGTAGGCAAAAACCCGAAATTATTTTATTTCATCCTGTCCAGTAAATAAACTTCCCTATAATCAATTTGGCGCCGGTAAGTAAAACCTTACGGTATCATGTACTGTAATGTGTTGCCTAGCAACTCTGCTCTGATTGCTGGAGGGCAGACAATAACTTTTAATTTTTGACATTTAAAAACACTATAATGACTATAAAATAAAAATAAAATAATTAATTACTTACTTTTTATTTTATTTTAATTTAAAACACGAATTAACAATTAATACAAAAATTTTATAATATTTGACAGTAACTGACAGTTAAGGTAATTTGACGTAACTAGTCAAGTTACGAACTATTTTTAAATTTTTATGAATTTATTAATTTATAAAAACAGGATGAAATAAAATATAATACGATACATGGTCGTTAGGTGTTATTACAGTACTCGTTCTTATTTCCAGACTCGGCTCCTACGTCGCCTCGTCCGTAAACTAACTGTACTGTAATAAGTCACCTACCGACCTTGTAACGTATAATACTATTACTATTTCACAATGAACTTTAAAGACTTTAAAATTTTTATAAATAAATTTGTGTAACTTTCGGTACGGATAACAAATTTTTAATACATGTGTGTTAGAGAGATCACCATACATATATCCATTATTTTGTATTTATATAGTTCTTAGCATTAAGGAATAATCAGTATTAGAAACAATTTTTCTGTTTGTAAATCAGTTATGTTTACCCGTTAAATTTTAAATAAAATTAAAAGAAAAAACTGAACGAGTATTTGTTAGAATGACGAAGTTAAAGAATGCTCAGCTTCAATTAAAAATAAAGGAGATCGACTACATAAAATGTTGCTGGTGGTTTCTTTCCGATAAAATTTTGAATAATTCATGGACCTTATTCATTTCCATGTATATGCAACTAAGTGAATATTTTATAAATGGACTCTCGACTGAAGTGAATAATCTAATAAATACAAGTTCAATCTATTTGTATTAAATATTGGACTCTTGAGGAGAGTAAATTATTTAGAATTCGCAAGCAGCCAAGCTTAGAAAATGGATAAAGTATAATTTAAAAGCTTCATGTAGAAAAAGTACAGGTTAAGTCGTTCAAGAATTACGGTGCACTTACCACCAGCATTTTAAGAAGTATAAAAATTAAAGGAACTGTCAGAATACAAACTGAATTTCAATCAACCTAGTAAATTTCCATAGTAAATTAAACAGTTCAAACGCTTTTACCATTATGATTTATTATTATTATTGTTATTATAACTATTATTTATAATTTGCAATAATTATCGATCGCAGAAGAAATTGAGTAAATGACCCATTATGCGACATAAGTTGATATCATCAAGAACGTCGTTTAATCACTAAGGCATTTATTTGTGTCTGAATAGATAAAGGCTCTATCGGCTTTAGATAAGGATCGCTGATTTAAGTCCCGCTAAATGTGACATTTTTTCGATATCTCCTTAATCTTAGTTTTAGTTTGACTTATTTATAAATTTCAAAAATCCCATAAGATATAAGTCAAAATAATTAGTTGTCTATCCACAAAGACTAGATACCAGGAGTCTACACGGTATAGGCTTTTCCATAATATTTCTGGTCTTAATAATCAACCCAGATCATAGTTCTATTTTTTGCCACTGGCGGCGCGAGTAACCATAAGAACTTATGGAGCCTTAAAAGAACCGATGTTTACGACATTTATGACATTTAAATTTCGCGAAATTAAATTCAATCATATCTCTATGGATTCAATATATAATATTAATTAATTTATTTAAAATTAGTTGTCATAAAAGCTGTCAATAGTAACAAAACTTCCCGCGTAAGTATCTTAGGAACACGAGCGCACTCTACCGGCAATAGTTCTGTCCCCTAAATTGAGATCATTTGTTTAACATTACGTTTAAACTCCTGGTATCTATACTTCGTGTGTCTATCTATCAAATACATTTAAAAAAATGAATAAATTTGAAATTAAGTTGAAATGTCATAAAATTATGTTGATAGATGAAAACACATAGTTATGCATTAAAGTTTAAGTAAATTTAGAAAAATGTTTATTTGATTCTTTTAATCAAACGTGAAGGGAAACATTGTGCCCCCCTTTTTAAGCATATTGCACGCATGGAATTAGATGGTTACAAAGTATATAAATGTTTACATGAAGAAGTGCAAAAATTACATTTAATTAATAACAATAAACCAAAACAAAAATAACCTCTGTTTCGACATTGTGCGATTTGTAAATAATGAATTGCGGTCAAGATAAAATTATGGCTATCTATATTTATACAGAATTATGTTAATTATTCGTAAATAGAGTTTACTTTTTAGTAGAATATTTGTAAATTGCGGTTTTAATTTATATATAAATATTTATTCAGGATGTTTTGTAATTCTAGATCTTACCGTTATAAGCAGATTTTAGTTTTTTAACCAAAGCCCAATCGTCTCAAAAGAAGCGGCCAAAAGAGCCAAGACTAAAAAAGCACATCAACTTCGGTCGAATGTGAAGGTTTTGCTTACTGTTTTCTTCGATAACAATAACGTAGTGCTTCATAAGTTATGCCAAAAGGTCGTGCGACCAACAATAAATATTATCTGGAAGTTATGAGCCATTTGCGCGAATCAATACGATTTAAACGCAAGGATCTGTGGCAAAACCAGTCATGGATTTTGCACCATAATAATGCATCGGCACATTCATCACAGCATGTTCATGAGTTTTTAGCAAACAACACCATTATCATGCCTCAATTGCCGTATTTTTCAGACTTAGCCAGCTGCGATATTTTCCTATTCCCAAAACTAAAGAGAACGATGAACGGATGACGTTTTGCCACAATTGAGAAGATAAAAGCCGCGTCGAAGAAAGAGTTGATGGTCATATCCAAAATGGAGTTTCAGAAATGCTTCGAAGATGGAAAGAATCGCTGACATAAGTGTTTTATATCTGAGGGGGATTAATTTGAAGGGGACAAAAAAGATATTAATGAATAAATAATAATTTTATAAGTTATTCAAAAATTCTCGTTTTTTTCTCAATATCATAGAAAAATGTTTGATAAACGACCAATGAAAAAACATAGTTGATACTACACTAATTTTTATTAATTTTAATTATTTAAAACACTTTTAAATTAAAAGCTTTTATTTATGTTTGTTCAAGTGGAATCTTTGAAACAAATTTTGAAGTAAATATTTTTAACCGATAGAGCTAAAATTCTGTATACACGTTTAGTTTGGACTAGAATGCACGATAAGGTGTGTGACGTCGTTCTACTTCCAATATCGTGGACCATACAAGATAGCGGAAGTTATTTTTAATCCACTTCTACGATATGGGTATCAAATGAAAGGGCTTGTTACGAGTAACTTGAAAAATAATGTAACTTTATTCTAAATCTAATATGGTAGAACATCTAAAATGGTGGAATAGTTATTTTAAATGCATTTCTACAATATTAGCATCAAATAAAATGGTTCGTTTGAATTAACTCCAAAATAATGTGATGTCATTCTAAATCCATATAAGATGTAAGATGGCGGAATAGTTATTTTTATTTAACTTCTACAATATGCGTATTAAATGAAAGGGCTTGTTAAAAGTAATGTGAAAAATTAGGTGACGTTATTTTAAATCCAATATGGCGGAACATCCAAGATGGTGGAATAGTTATTGGAGTTTACTCCTTAAGAATCGGTTTTTGATATAAAGCGCCCGGTATGAGAAAAATGTGAAGAGTGAAATCTACTGAACGAATGACCTCGTTACGTTTCTGGTGCGCAACCTATCGTGCGCAACTGACCTCGTTACGTTTTTGGTGTGCAACCTATCGTGCGCAACTTTCTAATATGATGTGATCGTGGGTAGTGTGTACCCTTACTTTGCCTATAATGAAATGGTTTGCTGAGAATAAAAATGCAGGTTTAAAAAAATATGACCTTGCAACAATGATGCATTAAATGACATGAACAGACTAAGAAACCTAGATAGCGATTACTTTAAAGAAAAAAATAATTAAAACCAAAAAACTTTTTTGAAAAAAGCTTTTATTTAAATGCCCCTAGAATAAGAAAATAAAATTTGCTTTCAAATTTTAACTATCAACTTATAACTTCATTACCTATACACAATTTATAAGATACTAAAAGTTTTTCGCGAGGTTTAAGTATTTATTAATATTTAGCTGAAGTAAAATTTAAACTAAGCCAATTTTACATAATTAAATTGGTACTAGTTTATTTACACATGTAAATCGCGTGGCAAGGTTTTATTATCTTTCATAGGTACACGCTCAAAATCTAGGTATAATAAATATTTTAAATATGAATGTTTTATTTTACACATTCAGTGTAAACAATTCTGGCAATATGTATCAATGTAAATATACAAAGAATGTTCCTATAAAAAAAATGGTTTTTTAAAGAAATACAAAAGAAAAGAATTTATTACTATACATTATTTTAATAATTTAAATTTTTAGTCGAGATTTCATTATTCAATTGAGGTGGCTTTTACTTGATGAATATCCATGTTAACGATTAAATCACACGAGTACCTACATTTTAATATTCACTTTTATTTCCCAACTTAGATAACATGTTTCAAAATACAATATCTTCATCAGATGTAAAATAAGTACTAAACTAATATAATGAAGTTTTAGAATTTATAGTTATTTTCAAATTATATTAACCAGATTAGGAACTTCCTACTTAGGTAAAGAGATTAAGTAGGGATAAATTTGTTAAAATGACCAACTAGATATATCGAAATTGACAAGTCGAAGTGAGAGACAAAAAAAAAGAAATTTATGTTTGCATATACTTAATAATAAATACAAATTTAAATAGTAAAATAGGCATATTATTATTCAAAATAAAAAAGTAGTTTTAATAGATACAGTCTAAATAGTATTTCAAATCTTTAATTATAGAGGTAAGATCTTAAACAATAGAACGTGAATAACCTTCAGACTTAAAATTTAAATGAATTCGACCAGTAGTTTTATTAATTGTATAAAAAGTATTATTCGTGTCACGTTCGTGCGGACTGACCTCTCTTATTTTAATAAGGGGTTTAACGACGGCTGGTTATCGCTTACGTTGTATTATATTACTTGGTTTTGATCTGTACAGGTTTGGGTTTCATATTGTCATGGATTCACAAATTTTAGTAATCTCAGAGTTTTGTCGTCGACCAGTGATTTCGAAAAAATCTGTTATTTAGTGTTGATATTTATTCTTCGTCATATTATTTTATATTATTTCTTTCTTTATCATTTTATGTGTAGCAGTCATGGCTTACACCAGAAACTCAAAATCGGGACAATAATTTTTTGGGTACGAGTGATAATGATATCTAATAGTAGAAGTGTCGAAAGAAGTGAAAGAAAAGTTATCGGTAGCATAGATGCTGTAAACCAGACTGTAACCTTTACAAAAGTGTCGCGAACCACACGAACCTGGAACGACTAATAAATTGCAATAAATCACACGCATTTTATTTATGTGGCACATATCTAAAAACAGCTTTTAGAATGTGATCTAGTCCTCGATAAAATTTTGGTGTTATTCATAGCCAAAATATGTATGTTTTATTATTTTTTTGTGTTGTCATAATCTGGTGTATGCATGTTCACTCTAACCACAAGCGGAGTTTTATTGACAACCTATTAAATACATTATAAAAGTATATATCGTTAAACGTTATAAAAAAAATTAGATATGTCAGACAACCTAACCATTTAAATCGTTCCAAAATTTCTTTAAAAAAAATCCTTTTAATGATGATTAAATACTGCAAGCTTGTGGTAAACAATTTATCAACTTTATTCGAAAGTCTATTCAATGTTATTCCAGAACAGATAAATACAAAGCCGGTTTCGAAGCAAAGCGTTTCTGGTAATTAAATATTAATTTAAGAATCATTAATTACGAAGATAAATGACCCTTTAAAATATTAATTAAGTAAAGGGTGGGAATCTTAAATGATGCCTACCCTTTTTACGGTCGATTTTTCCTGGATATTGGGTGGAATTAGAAATAAAGTAAGGTAATAAAAAATACTTATTTTAATTGATCATTAAAAGATTGATTTAGAAGGACTTTTACAGGTTTAAACCAATGGATCGTATTTGGTGTTTCTCAGACCGGTAGAGGAGATCGGTAATGACAGCATAAAACAGCAAGGTAAACGAAAAGAACAGGTTCGCAAAGGAACGTACGCTATTTTAACACACTTCCCTCTTTAAATTGTTTGTGTTGTATTTTAATAGGTGGCGGTATCTATACCATATTATATTAGGATCTAATAAATAATGTGAGTACTTAACTAGTCAATGTCCGAAGTTTTTTTATTATGATTGTCAAAATTATTAGTAAAAGTGAATATATTGGTAAGATTATAAAATATTTTAAATAAATAAAGAAATAGGGCTCTTAAATAGCCTATCTTAAGTAAAATGAGTTAAAATTCACTGAATAAATTTAAGATTACATATATATTTCAACTATCAACTAAACACTGGTTGTTTAGGAAGATGAAAGAGACGAAACGGATATAGGCGAGAGGCAGCAGCCACTAGAAATGACATTATACGAATCACCGATCACGAACATCAACTGTTAGCCGACTCTGCGAACTTAGTATCGCCTAAAAATTTTAACTCTTTAGTGTTAACATTTTTAAAAATTCTTTTTTAGTCGGTGTGTACATTATGAAAATAAACATTCGTCGAAATTTCACATTTCTACCATCAGCGATTACGGCTGTGCGTGCCTCTATCTCTATATCTCAGTCAGTGGGAACGTCTTCTATATATATATATATATATATATATATATATATATATATATATATATATATATATATATATATATATATATATATATAACAAAAGGGGAAAATTATTGGGCATGTACGCAAAAAGGATCAATAGGCCACGAGTAGGAATGGTAACCGCAGACATGCATGTTTCTGGCTCATTAGCCGTCATCAGTGCGGCATAACCAAGTAGGGTATTGCACTTGGCTAGCAAAAGTGTTGGGTACTTGGGAGCAAAGGATGTTGGGGAAACATGTGTAAAGAAACATAAAAACACAAAAACAACGAAAGCTCACACAGGAGTCCTATTGATCCTTTTTGCGTACATGCCCAATAATTTTCCCCTTTTGTTTATATTAATACGCATTTTCTTGGCACTTTGTTTATATATATATATATATATATATATATATACTAAACACTTTTAAAGTTTAACCCAAATGAAGAATTTAAATGCTATTTTATTTTAAATTAAAATATATTATTTATCTGTGCAGTATATATGTATATCATAAACTATAAAAACACTAGATTAGGTACATGAAAAAAATAATTTATTCAGATAACAATACCAAACAATTGTTTTTAGAATTTTCGGTAAGAGTAAAATTATTAAATGATTTTTTTTAGAAATTCTAATAAAACTTTCAATAGTGGGTATGACCTCCTCTTGCATTTATTACGCTTAGACACCGACCCGCGACGTGACAAGGTAGGTATTTATTAAATGACGAATTGGTTGTTGAGACATTATTATGCTTCCATTATTTAAGTTGTTGTAGGTTATTTGGCATTTCTGATGTTCTATGGGACTTAAATTTGGACTATTAAGTGGCCATTCCATAACTGTAATCTAATTTTTTTGAAAAAAATCTCCAACTGGTCTAGCGACATGAAGACGGGCATTATCATGTTGGAAAATGAAATCTTCTCCATAATTTTGGGCATAGGGCAATACATTAGGTTCTAAAATATCCAAAATATATCAATTTGCTGTTAAAGTACCACCCTCAATTACAACAAGCTCAGTTCTTCCATTGGAACTTATGCCTTCCCACACCAATACAGATCCTCCAAAATGACGAGTACCATATTGTCTTGGAATCTTTTAACCAGTCTTCCATAAACTCGAACACATTTATCATGTCCACACAATCGAAACCGAGACTCGTATGAGAATAAAATTCGTTGCCGTTCCTGTTCAGTCCAGTTTTCATATTCGTGGCGAGCTAGACGCATTCTACGGTGTCCTCTTGTTAATTATGGTACCCTGGCTGACCGTCTAGATCTTAATTTCCATTTCTCTCAAGCGATTTCTTATTGTTTGGGTTAAAATAGGTCTGTTTATATGCCGTTGCAGTAGATTTGCATGATGTCGAGCCATGAAAGTTGGATTTTGAATTGCATTTCTTACTAACATACGGTCCTGGCGAGGTGTTGTAATGCATGTTCGGAGACCATATGGCCTTTCTACTACATTACCAGTTTCTAAAAACCTATTCCAAGTTCTTAAAATCACAGATTGGCTTACCCGAATTTCGGCGGCAATCTGACGTTGTGACGCTCCATCTCTAATACGATGGATAACAATGGATGCTTGAAATGTATTAACATGTCTTCAGGGCATAATTCTGTACCAACTACTAATACAAAAAAACTTCAAAATTATACTGTTTATCGTATTTTCTTAATAACTTGAAGCATGAAATTAAACTACATTTCATCAAAATTCGATATTTATTTGGGTTTAGTGGTAACAAAAAATATTGGTATAAAGATGACCAGTTTAGTATCAGCAAAACATATTTTTATACAAGGTGAATTCGATTTTTGTCAATTTTAATTTAAAGCCAAATGTATAAAATTTTTAGGTGATCCTTAATTTATTTTGCTTATTATATATAGATATTTTGACTTGAAAATTTCCAGAAACCTTCTTCATTTCTTATAACACTAGTTTAGAGTATATCTGTTGCCAAAATAATTTTAACTATTGCTAACTTTATATGGTATGCATATTTCAAATATATGATTTGATTTTTTTCTCAGCTCTAGTTTTTGAGTTTCAGCTATGACGTAAAAAAAACATGTATTAAATAAGACATTATTTATTAAAAAATTAAATTAATTATTAGCTTCTACAAAATTTCGTTTTAAAGCTTTTCTGTGATGTGTAGATTTAAGAAAATGGCTTATCAGAGACCAACAATAGACAGACATTATGTTCTTATCCTAAAAAGCCTGATAACGCTCTTTCATGACTCGTCTTGATGCATACGCTCTCTTTGCCGGTCTTTCGATATTGCATCCCAAAATAGGCAGGTAGAAAGTTTTATACATAAATTGCATCCTGGATACAACGAAATTGCATCCTCGAGTTACATTTTATTCATAGGGTAAAATCGTGGTATATAATGAATTTAGATACACAGTGTTGCCAAACTTCAAGCATATTAATGAGAATTTGGAAACTCCAAAAACAATATTTTTTTCGGAATTGATTTTATGAATTTGTTGTTCCCTAAATAAAGACTATATCCTTGTTATTTGTAATTTCTTTTGATGATGCTTTAACAAATATTCCATGAAATTGGAAATAGGTTTTTTCCTAATAAGACTCTATCAGGACAATCTAATATTATAATACTACATATTATATCTAGTAATCCACAACAAGAAGATTATCCTCTGGTTGACTGTGTTTCTAATTATTTCAAATATTCTATCAATTTAACATATTTTCTTGTTGGATTTATTATTTCATCTATTGTTTCTTCAGTAAACATTTGTAAGTGTTAAGACGAGTACCAGTCAAAATGAAAGTAACGTTTTGTATTAGTGAAAAAGGAAAATCCATGTTAGTGATTGACGGATAAAGTTTTAGTTTTCATAAAATGTTAGTTAAAAACACAGTAAAAAGGTGGCAGTGCAGCAAACGAACATGTAAGGCTTTTGTAAAAACTCAAAGTGCTGAAGATGTAGTAGTAGAATCGGTTTTGGACCATAATCATGAAAAGTTAGAAACATAAAAAGAACAAAAATGAAACAGAAATTACTAAGTTCTTAAGATACATATTTGGATTACCACTTCTTCATCCTGAAGATGTAGGAGAAGAGTTTGCGTTTGAATTAGCAGAAATTAAACCAGAAAATGAAAAACTGACGGAATTCTATGAATATCTTGTGGACAATTACATTAGCGAAAATTCCAATTTTACTCCATTTATTTGGGCCGAACATTCGTCGTCGCTAGAAAGAACAACAGACTGTTGTGAATCTTTTTATGCTAAATATAATTCTTCATCTTCATTCTTCATTTTATTCCGCACATCCCAACATAAACCATTTTCTTAACGTGTTGTTACAATTTCAAATAGATACTACTATACAAATAAATAGTGTTTTTTCAACAAACAGGGCAATTGATTCTCGTAGTTTAATAAAAAAGAAATTTCTGAACGAAAAACTGCTATAATTAAAAAATCAAATAATAACTAAATTTGAATTTGTACAAGCGGTTTCACATAGATTTAGGGCCGTAATATAAATATTTGTATATTATTAAGCTGTATTTTATACATTCTTCGTAAAGTAGTAAATAAATAAATAAATAAATAAATAAATCAATAAATAAATAAATAAATAAATAAATAAATAAATAAATAAATAAATAAATAAATAAATAAATAAATAAATAAATAAATAAATAAATAAATAAATAAATAAATAAATAAATAAATAAATAAATAAATAAATAAATAAATAAATAAATAAATAAATAAATAAATAAATAAATAAATAAATAAATAAATAAATAAATAAATAAATAAATAAATAAATAAATAAATAAATAAATAAATAAATAAATAAATAAATAAATAAATAAATAAATAAATAAATAAATAAATAAATAAATAAATAAATAAATAAATAAATAAATAAATAAATAAATAAATAAATAAATAAATAAATAAATAAATAAATAAATAAATAAATAAATAAATAAATAAATAAATAAATAAATAAATAAATAAATAAATAAATAAAATAGTTATTTCTTAAGATTTTTAACGAATTGATCCACTACTTTTTAAAACTCTATAGGTATTGAGGATATTTGTTGTGTTTAATATTTTTATAAATAGTGATTTTTGACTACATAAATATTATATATTATTATCATTATAAATGATTATTTTAAGAGATATTATCATTTATGAATTTTGTAATAAATATGTACAATGTGATTTGTTGTTGAATTTTATTTCACTAAACAAATTTTTCAAACACTTGGCAACCTTGCCTTAATTATAAGGTAATCGCGTACCTTCGATTCATAACAGAACGTTATCTAGTAAGGATGCAATTTCAATGTGATCTTTTTCGATACAGGTTATAATACCTTTCTCGGGATGCAACTTCGAATGGTCCCTCTTTGCTCTTCGTTTATATCTCCGAAATATTCCAGAAACCTGTCCAGGTGACTATGAAGGAAGTGAAGTTTTATGCTCATATTGCACCCCTTATTTTTTAATTGTAAAACAAGGTCTTCTACAAGCTCCACATAATTTTCAGATTTTTTGTTTCCGAGAAAATTTTGCATCACAGAGACAAAAGCTGTTCAAGCCCTTAGTTCTAACCACTCATTATATTTCTAAATTGAATATCTTCTGAGAATTCTCTAATTTGGGGGCCATCAAATATACGGCTTTAATCTTTTCCATAATGAGCTGAGAGAATTTTTGGCAAACCTACGAAAAACAGTTCCCGTTTTTATCTAGTGCTTAAACAAACTGATTCATGATTCTCAGTTTGATATGTAATGGCGGAAGTATAATTGTGTCACGAGCTACTAGTGAATTCTGGATTATTTAGTGCTTCCCATGCGTCATATTTGTTCTTAAAGGCCAGATTCTTCTCTAGTTTAGCTCTACTATCCCGAAGGCAAATAAAACAGGGAAATGTAGTGTTACCACTTTGTTGACCGAGAAGAATGTTCGAGGCAATTTTTATCAACAAGTTTTTAATATCTGAACAAAGGGTAAAAATAACACCGTAATTCTTTTCCTCTTTCACGATAAAAAGTTATTTTAGTTCCTAAGAAAAATTAATTTCTTTTATCAGTCTTGATTCAGAAAAGCACTATGGCTCTTTGATATACCTTCAAAATCAGTATCATTTTGTGATGAACTTGGTGTTTCATGGTCTTTTTGTAAGGGTTGAGATATATTTTCAGGTACTGAAACGTCAGTAGAAGTAACAGTGTGTAGCTTATTTATTTTCCTTTTTATGGGATTATAACCCTAGGCTAGCTCAATTAAGTGCATGGCTTCTTTTCTGAGTTTTATCAATTTTTTCCAAACAAAAATTACAGGGCACCAGAGTACAAAACAAAGCAAATAATACTCAAACACCAGTTTTAAATGATTTATTAAAAAAAAATCATTCAAAAGTAAGAGGCTGCCGAAATAATACGCAAAAAAAAGAAGAAGAGATTTTTATCTTCGGGTTTATAAAAATACTAAACTACATTTGAACGGTTTTCGGATTTAACACACAGCGCATCTAGTTCTGCACAGTCAACATTCAATTCAAAAACAATTCTAGAACGGTCCGAAAAAACGAATCCCAATAAAGCTAAAGAATCAGATCTTGGAGACTAAATTAACTGTAAAATTTATAGAAAAAAATCTTTTTTTTATTAAGGATGGCCTCGTAGGTATAGACACTATAGACCTAAATACAAATAAACCGAGAACATCTATTGGGACAGAAGAGACAATTTATTAATTTGGTATTTAAAGGCCTGCAAGTTGGGACGAGTGGGGTAGACGTGAGAAGGTAAGGAGTTTCACAATCTGGAGACCCTGGGGATGAAGGAACCATCGAATCGATCCGTTCTCGATGTCGGGCATTGAACAGTATAAGGGTGCATGGAGTTGGCATGCGTTGATCTGGCTGGTCTGGCAAGTGGAGGCATTATAGAGCGGAGTTTTTCTAAACAAAACCCGTTTATGTATCGGTAAAACAAGGAAAGATCAGCCACTGCTCTTCGGTGGAATAATGAGGCTAGGTTTTTGGTGATACTGGTGTCGTTTATTAGTCGAACTGCTCTTCTCTGTATTGCATCAAGAACTCTGAGCCTTGACGGAGCCGCCGAATCCCATACATGCGAGCTTTGTAAAGAGTAGCTAAGTTGGAGGAAGAAAAATATTTCTGTGCTCTAAACAGAAAGCCTAATTTCTTTCCTGCTGCAGCTGCTGGCAACATGTCTTTGTCTTGGAACTTGTCTATAATTCTCAAATCTTGATTGAGAGAAGCCGTTGTGGATCTTCTGTCCTCTTCCAGAATATCTAGAGGTATGGGACGGTTGTGCGCTTTGCTACAGTGTAGGTTGCTATCATCTGCAAAACCATGTATCGGGTTATTAGTGGCTTCTAGTAGATCATTAATATGTAATAAGAATAGAGTAGGAGCTACAGCCGATCCTTGGGGAACTCCAGCGTTGATCTTGTAGAGGTTGGAAGAATGTCCATCTACAGCAACTTAGATGTGCCTGTTGAAGAGAAAGTTAGATATCCATCTGCAAAGGTTTTGCGAGAGTCCGTATGAAGGCAGTTTGTTCAAAAGAGCCGCATGCCACACTTAATCAAATGCTTTTGAGATGTCCAGTGATACTATTTGAGTCTCCCCATAGCGGTGGATGGCATCACTCCAGACATGAGTCACATATGCTAGTAGATCGGCTGTTGACCTTTGTTGGCGAAAACCATATTGCCTGTCACTTAAAAGGTTGTGTGTCTCAAGGTAGCTCAGGATCTCGTGATTGACGTATTTCTCTATAGTTTTGCTAATAACAGATAGGAGAGCTATGGGTCTGTAGTTAGATGGCTGGGTTTTAGAGCCTTTCTTGGGAACTGGTTGTACTCGAGCAGTTTTCCAGGATTCTGGAAAAGTACCAGTATCATATGATAGTTGAAATAGCTTAGTGAAAACTGGCGCTAGTTCAGGAGCACAACATTGTAGGAGTAAAGCAGGTATTTCATCGAGGCTGCTTGCTTTGTTGGTATTTAGAGTAGCAAGGACTCTCTGCACCCGCTTAACCCTAAATATGATATTTTTATTCTGTGGGGAGCCCGTGGAATAGAAGGTAGGCTTTATGTTGTCCGGTGGGTTAAGTGTCGAGTTCGAAGAGAATATTATGGCAAAGAGTTCTGCCTTTTCTGTGGAGGAAGTAACTATTAAGCCGTCATCTGATGTGAGTGGAGGGAACGAACTAGTTGTGAAATTGTTGTTAATATGTTTGGCAAGAGTCCAAAAGGACCGGCTTCCATTAGGGTTTGACATTACTTTCTCTCTCATTCGAGCGTCAAAGAGACTTTTGGAATTGGAAATAGTGCTGTTGTATCTGTTTCTAGCGTTTATATCATCCTGTTTTGTTTCTTTCTGATGAATTTTATATAAATAATTTGTGGAAATTGATCTTAGCTTTTAAGCGTTTGGTAAAGTGAGGAATGTAAGCTTCCATGGCACACTGAATGATTTCAGTTATACTGTGGCAAACTGCCGATGGATATTTGTTAATAAAGTAGACTGGATTCCAGGGAAAAGTTGCAAAGTAGTCTCGAAGGCCTTCCCAATCTGCTTTTTTTAAATTCCAAAAAGTTCTCTTGGGTGGTGCCTCGAATGGGTGAGGTTTGATTGGACATTTGACAGAACATTTACATTATATTGCTCAGGATGAGTAGTCAGAAAAAAATCCAGAGTATTAGAACTGTGATTGTCAGCTCTGGGAAAGTAAGTGGGCTTGTCGATGAGTTGGGACAGCCCATGGCTAAATGCAAACTCTACAGTTAGCCTGCCTTCTCTGTCCGTTTTGTTAGACTTAAGCCACTTTTAGTGGTGAACATTAAAGTCCCCAAGCACAATTATCTCTGCAGAAGGGTACCCACTATTAAGGTAGTCGATCTTTTGTGATAGATAGTCTAGTAGTTCGTCGCAAGTATAGTCTGATGGTCGATAAATACAACATATAAATTTGCTAGAGGCTTTTAGTGCTAATTTTAGCCAGACGATGTTGTTTCTGTTGTTTTCTAGTGCAGGTAGTCTAGAGCAGGAAAGTATGCTTCTTACGTAAACACATACACCATGGTGCCGTTTAAAGTTGTGGTAAAGTTCGTAACCTGGAAATTTTAGATAATTCAGGCTATTTCTCCCAGAAACCTGTGTTTCCGTGAGAACAAGAACATGAGGTTTTACAGACTGAAAATGGTGGTGGGTTGCGTTAATGTTGGCATTCAACCCGCAGAGGTTCGTAAAAGTTAATATATGCAGTCTGTTTTGTGTTTTGGCTTCTGGGTAAATTTGGCCGAACTAGTGGTTGGTCTACTAGTAGACTGATCGATGGCTATAATATTTCCAGCATGACTTCCCCGAGATTGCCCCCCCCCCCCGAAAATCCGAATGGGGAACTATTTTACTTCCGGAAAATTTAACCTCTGGAGAACTTATCATGGTATTTTCTAAAAAAAGAGTTAAAAGAAAAAAGGGAATTGGATGAGTTAAACGGAAAGGGGAGAAGGAAAGGGAAAAAACCGACTTACAACTCAAATGGGGAAACATGTTTAGAACATTTCACCCTATCTTAACGAGTTGCAGGGTGGTACCTCCTCGTGCGATTTATCCAAAAGTGAGTGACATTGCTAACGTAAAGAAAAATCACAAAGAAATGAAACCAAATAAAGAAACGTAAGAGGCACACGTCTTCTAAGACTTAATAATACAAATAATTGGTGGAAGTGGTTAAGTATCTGAAAGTGGTATTAGACCCCAAAACTTATCTGGAACCACTATCCTGAATAGATAACCAACAGGGCGATAACTACTTTAATAGTGACCAACCGCACTTATGGCAGAAATGATATTCAAAACTAGATTTATGAATCTGTAACATGGTGGTCAAACCAACAGTCACATATGTCTAGTTGGTATGGTTGGCAACGACACAAAAAAGTCATTACCAAGCTACGCAAGGTTTAAAGGCTTGTGTGCCTTAGCATAATTGAGAGACACTCCAACAGCAGCAATGGACACAACAAAATAAAGCAGAAAATTGGAAGATCACACGACATGGTTTCCAAATACCTGCCTAAAAACACATTCCAATTAGAAATACATAAACGAAAGGAATGGCAAAATGCGATTACTTAATTCAAGCTCCCAGGTTGGATCTGTTACACAGACGGGTCTAAAACTGAAAAAAGTTGAGGAACAGAAAGTTTTAGCAGTGTCAAAAACGGAAAAAAATATGTTCTTGGGAAACATACATATTTATCTGTGTTTTGGGCAGAAATATATGCAATCTTGCAAAATAATTTGCTGGATTTTAAATCAAAGCACATTGATACATGCGCAGATAGGCAGGCGGCTACTGAAGCTTTAAAGATCCCTAAAGTGGTCTATTACAGACTAATACACGACTGCCGAGTGGAACTCGATATCCATGAAGCACATATTAGTGTTAAACTTATTTGGGTGCCAGAATATAATGGAATACAAGGCAACTAGTAGGCTAATAAATGTTCAAGAAAAGAATCAGTCACATTATTCTGGGGTCCAGAGCCAGCTCTTTAGGTACCAAAATGTCCGAAGTAGAATAAAAGCCTTGATTGATAGACAACACAACCAACACATTTCCAGCCAAGCACACAGCAGAATGTGTATTGAACAGGCTTGTGCAATAACTGAAACACTAAGCATAGCCAGCAGGAATCAGCTACGGGTGATTAAAGGATTTTTTACAGGCCATGTATCTTTCAAGGGACACCTGTCAACTATATGGCTACAGATTATATAACAAGGAAACTGAAACAATTAAAGATATCGTTTACAATTGCGAGGCACTGGTTTGAAGGAAATAATAAATTTTTATCTACTCCTTTGACAGTAAATGTTATTTATACTCATTGTCACCATGCAGGGTAAGTAAGCTATAACGCACAGTTGTGCGTAATGAAACGTCATGTTGGAATGACGTTTCATTACGCACAATCGTGCGTTAAAGCTTACTTACCCTGCATGGTGACAATGAGTATAAATGACATTTACTGTCAAAGGAGTAGATAACAGTACAGTAGGTACGTACGTCATATATTTTTTAGAGATGTCAAATATTTAGAATTGAAATTAAAATATTGAGTCGTAGATAAAGCATAGTACGTAACTCAAGTGGTAAGAGGTATTACGTACTCGTGTAATTACGCACTCGCCGCTACGCGGCTTCGTGCGTAACTTTTCCACTCGTACGTAATGTCCTACTTACCACTCTTGTTACGTAATATACTATTATTAACTTCAGATACTTTGGACTATTTTAAACTAAAAGCAGGTATTAACATTCTAAAGTGGGTGACAATAAGCCTAACTGGGGCTGCAGTACGCCGGTGACCATGTCAGACGATGTCCATCTTACAAAGCTACCAGTAACACGAATCAATCATAGCATCGAATCGAGAGAATCAAAAATTGTTATTTGTTCGATATTGATTTTAATAGTATATTGTTTTTTTTCTATTATTTGGGAAACATTTTTGCTACTAAAATAAAAACCAAATCAATTTTGTTATAGTACTAAAAATACTGTTTGTAAAACACAATTAAATCTAATCTGTTCTTATATTTTATTCTTATTCTTAATAATTTATTAAAAGTAATTTATGTTTTAAGTAATTTACTTATGAAAAAATAGTAGAATTAAAAGTGTAGCGTTTTTGTCTGCAATGATATTTGCAATACAATTTTATTAGAAAGTTTTTTTTTTATTTTTGCCGTGTTCTTTGTCTCTTTGCATGTATTTCTCTTTGTCTTTCTGTTTTTCATTACGGGTGGAATTTTATAATCGAATTTAAACCTATTTCCCGACCTCCTAAAGCTCTGAAATTTTCAGGATAGCTAAGTACGGGATTACAATGCATGTTTCAAGTGTGTTTATGCATATTGACACAGTTTTAAAAAAATTATAAATTTTAAATCGATTACAAAATTCCTACATAATATACAAATTCAAGAAACAAAATAATTTATAGAATATTAATTTGAACTATAAATCATTAAAAAAAAAACTTTCTATTATAAAAAGTTCTTTTTATAAATTGTGATTACTTACTCTAGAATTATTACTTTTTTAAGACAGCAACGCCAAAAGTACTATTTAGGTAGACTACGATTGAACTTGACAAATTTTCTCGTATATATCTAAACAATTCACATCAAAATATCAGAAATAAGAGACGAAGAGATAATTTAATCAGTTCTGGGTACCACACCACTCTTTTCATGAATCTTTGATCTAGGACATTGGTCCGACAATAAAATCCTGTTGATAGTATTTATAATGACATAGCGGTTGATTTTCAATAGTCTAGATTGATGAGAAGAGTGCTGTGCTCACTGGAAACTAGGACCGAATAATTTTTTAGCTTTTAGTATGTTGTGCTCTTGATTAAAGCACACCCTCAGTGTTTATTGACCCAGTGCGCGACCCACTTTAAGAGCATTACCATCTGTTCCAACCGATGTAATGAGTATGAAGCAAAAACTGAGTCTAAAACAAACCAAATTTGATTACCTACCGCATCAGTGTACAATTCATAGAGCCCTAACTAATTAGGCCGTAGCTTGACTAAAACACAAATTCCACCATCCACGCTTCCCATCAAGTACATCGCTTGGTAACTTCTTCAGACCAGCATCGACATTCATAGCGATCTCACCACTGTCATTAACTCCTCAGAAGTCATCCTTTCTACTCTGACGACACAATCGGCAGATCTTTACAACAAGAGAACTCCACCAACTTCCCACTAAAAATCTATGGTTTTGGTCTCCTAACCACCGAATAAAAATGGAACAAGGCACAAAAAAATTACAGTTTTATGTTTTAATTGTCAATTTGATAAATCTTCTCTTTCATTAAAGTAATCCATACATATGCTTAAGAAGGAAGTGAGTGACTCATGTAATATCAGAATCTAGACGACCAAACGGCTGACTGATTAATAAGGCATTTAAGCTCTAACTGTTAAAGCGTTACCGCGTAAAGGTATAGGTTGTTAGTTTGAGTCTTGCTAGATCCGATTT
The DNA here is from genome assembly GCA_964028335.1 of Altica lythri. NCBI lineage: Eukaryota > Metazoa > Arthropoda > Insecta > Coleoptera > Chrysomelidae > Altica > Altica lythri. The sequence goes on from OZ034800.1 coordinate 51,362,415, forward strand.
TTTTTTTAATTTCTCTTAAATGTGTTCTTGTTTGTAAAGTTTCTAAATTTCAAAAATCCCATGAAAGATATCTCAAAATACTTAGTTTACTATCAGATCAATATGTCAACAGAAAAGGGGTCAAATTTAAATTATTAAATTAATCCCATTTAAACCAACAATAGAACTTTTTTATAATAACATTAATTAGGATTCAATTTTATTATTCTTTTGGTTCACAATTAAACTGGTTTAGTATAGTGCAAACCTATATATCCGTTTATCTAATTACACAGACTGATTAAACGTAGTGCTTGAAATCCCTGTTAAGGATAAAGTCAAACTATTAACTGAAAACTAATATGCAGAACAAATAATTTTTGTTAACAGTTGTTACGGACTTAGCATAGTTTACCTCATGGCATTGCTGACAAATGATGATATAGAAAGTTTCTTGGGAGATAAAAGGGATTTGCAATAAATCATGGAATGTCAAACAGCAAAATTTAATTTTAGAATTTGTCTCTAACCGCGTCTCAATAGTATTATAAATTATTTTACACAACTAGAAAATGGAGTATGCAAAATAAATCTTATAATTACGATAGTCAATACTCAAGGGTAGTCGATAGTTTGCACAGATGCACATGGGAATTCACAGGGAAAACGAAATTCAATTAGCCAGTACCTAAATGATTGTTTACATTCGCTCGTTTAAATATCTCATGCTGGAGATTCCACAGTTCTTGAGGAACTATTAAATAATTGAATTACAAATTAATTCGCTATAGCTATAAATCATGCAACTTATACAGTCAGTACTTGATTAATGATACATAAAAATGGTAGGTATACTCCATAAGATTTATTCGATTTTCACGGTGTTTACGGCTCTAACCAGTTTCGTTACTTATTGTATTTATCTTATTTTAAAAGATTTTTCCAAAATTTATCATATTGTATAAAGTTGCTTTTGATTGAAATCTTAAAAAAAATTTTGGTAAAAAATATGGATTTAGGTCAAAAGCATCAGTTTAAAATAACGACGTCATTAATAAAATTAAATTTGTTAAATATTCTATTTAAACAGTTGCAAAAATTGTATGAAAAATAAACGTAAAAAAGCAAAAATAATAACAAACCAACATAACAATGTTTTTACACAACCTTACGGTGCACATAATTTTTTCTTAAAAAATAATCAATTATTTAAAAAATGTTTTAATTGTTAATTAAAAAGTTGTTTATTGCATAATGAAAAACACGATCTCTTCAGGTTATAGACTGAGTTGAAAGGCTTTCTGTGTACTTATAAGACTAGCTTTTCCCGCAACTACGTTCGAGTCCAAATTTTGATGAAAATATTGTCTTATCTTACAGATATCTCATAGTTTATCCCGATTAACTTCCCTTACCCTATCGCATATGACCGTCTATGGCGTCTCACGCGTCTGCCATCGTTCCGGTCGCCAACTCGCACACATTCATGTCTCGCGCGAATCCTCTCGCTCCTTCAAACCACCCTACTTCTCATATCGCGCTGCTTAACCAGTTTGCCGCTAATCAAAAGTTATTTTCCTTAAATGGAGACAATATATTTATTGGTTAAGATGGTTGTCAGCTATTATCATATTACTATATGCCTTACGTACTTATATTCCATCCGCTACTTTAAGTCTTTAGGGAGTAAAATGTTCAAAAATTTTAAATGTATTATTTTATCAAGCAGGAGCATAAGCCTAAAATTTAATATGAATAACTTCTCAACCAAGTAAACGTCATAGAATCTTTCAACTACAATTTTAACGTAAGGAATGGAGTTTTAGAAAACGTGGAAATACGAAATTGATTACTTTTACCCTACTATATTTTTAGAAAACACATTAAACAAAGAAATAATATTTTACACCTTTAGGTTTGGTATCTTCAAAAAACCCTTTCTTAGTGCCCACTTGCGTTATTTAAAGAACCTACATGCAAAATATCACGATTCTGTTAGTTTAACTTACTAATCTTGAGGTTAGAAAAGAAGCAACGAATTCCATTTAACAACATTACACTAATTATACAATGTAAAATTAAGGTACATCACTTTTTTAAAATTCATAAAATTATATACATTTTAAAACATAAAACTAATTATTTTTGTCTTTCTAGTGTGGAGGTCTATCTACAAGTGATGATTTTTAATGTATCTTTAGTTTCTTTTTTATATTTTATATTATTTTATTATTTTATATGTTTATGTATTTTTTATATATTGTTTTTATTTTAACACAGTAGAAGAGCAAAACGTCTTATTTATTTATGATTTTATTATTATATCAAGTAAAATTCTATTGTCATGAGAGATTATTAAAGATTTAAAAATTTGTTTTTGTACAACTGTCATTAAAAGTGACACTTTTAATGATAGCAAACAATGTTAAACTTGATTGTTTACATGGCAGCGTGTTAAAAATACTTTTAACACGCTTCAGTTTACTTTTAACACGGTTTAGTTTACTTTTAACACGGTTTACTTTGTTGTCATTGCAAATTCGCCTATTTTATTATTAAAATAGGGCAGTTGTACAAAAAACATTGTATGGTATTTGTGTTAAAAGTGATTTTATTTTGTTCGTGAAATTGTTCAATTCGCTCCGCTCATTTCACAAACTTTTTTACTCACAAAATAAAACGTCACTTTTAACACTCATATCATAAATAACTATTATATGTTAATGTTATGTGAAAGTTGTTGGTTTTGTATTTTTATTTATATTTATTTTTTAAAAGACAATAACAATAAATATTGCTCAGCCCTTCTATATCAGATTTTCTATTAATACATGTTTCCCTTCAATGTGTGTCATTTCCAACAATAAACGTTTCTTTAGGTTCCTTTCCCTTTCTAAAATCTTGGTTTCGTCAAACTTAAAATTAGGGTGATATTTAATTGCATGTTCTGTTAGTGCGCATGCTTTGTATTTATTATTTTTAATATCAGTTTTATGGGAAATCATTATAATTTTAAGTTGCGACCAATGTGTCCCCCTTTTCTTGCCATAGTTTTGATGTTTCCTCAGACTTATAACAGCTCTTCTAGTCCTATCTTTTTTATAAAGTTAAGGATAGCGTTAGGCTCTAAGTAAAGTAGATCTTTTTTTTCCATTTTGTATAATCCTAGGCAGTGTTGTTAAGTAATTAATTACAATTACTTTAAAAAGTAATTAAATTACTTTTAATGTAATTGGTACGGTAATTAATTACTTTCTACTCAACTGTAATTCATTTGTAATTCAATTACTCGTTACTTTACAATTACATTTTACAATTACATTTCAATTACATTCGATGAAATGAATACTTTTAATATTTTAATATTTTCAATAGCTTATAGGATAGGTACATGAAAAAATCCAAACCAGGTAATAGAATATAATGCAAGCGATGGCCAGATCGGCGAGCTACCCTAATTAAGATAAGAAATATTATTTCTCGGGATTTTGAAACAAATAAATACTTAAACCCAAGCATATTGTAAAAGGATTATTTCTTCTATTATTTTCTTGTTTTTAGGAAAAAGTTAATAATATTTTTAAAAGAAAACTGAAAAAACCATATTTTTCGAAAGAAGGGTTTGCAAGAAATTCAGTTCAACGTTCCACAAAATAGTCAGTTCGTGGTCAGTCCTTGATCTAACCCTAACTTGTTCGTTCTTAAAAGATAACCAAACTGAATTTTTAAAAACTCCCACATGTCTTAAGCTGCGGGTTGTTCAGTGTGATTTCTAGTAAAGAAGACAAAATAATTGCAAAGTGTCAAATATAAAAATTATATCAATTGAAAAACAATGTTTTATTTTTAAAACAAGTAGGGATAGGAGTAATATATTGTTTTAAAACATTTTCAAACTTTCTACCTGAAAGGAAGATGTACCTAACTAATTAATTAAAATTGCACCACAGCGTGTAATTATAATTGTAATTAATTACATTTCCAATTTTGTAATTGAAATTAATTACAATTGCAAATTTTGTAATTGTAATTGTAATTAATTACAATTTGACCAAAGTAATTGTAATTGTAATTAATTACATATTTTAAAGTAATTTTAACATCACTGATCCTAGGTATCTGACCCTAGTAATACGTAATGCAATGAATTCTGAGAGTATAAGTATTAAGGTTTCGTCCTCTTCCTCACAGAATCTGCACTTTGCTTAATCTACCAATCCTATTTTCTTCTACTGTCCTCTAAATCGGCAGTGCCCAGTTAACATTACACGTTATAATACATGGATTGTTTTACTAAGGTTTAGACAGCTCAAAGATCTCTTCTGGTTGTAGTTTCCCAGGAGTGTCTTCGGTTGTCTTAGTCCTTCTAGATCGTTCCATTACTCAGATTGTACTCTATCTACTTCTTTTCTTAGTTTTTCTAAAACTGTATGTAGTATTGTCGTTATATGGCATTGTTGAAAATTAGATAAGTTGATCTTCTACATGTGTCATACTACATTTCTGACGTTGCCATTACATTATGTTATTTTTTGAGATGTTAAAATGTTATCTATATATTACAACTTCAATATATGAAATACTGTGTCTTTAATATACACAACATAACATACTGGCGAGGATAAAAAAGAAATTGTTTATTTTGTTGTATAAGTATCTATCAAAATTTAGGACATGGACGCAGCCCAATTTAAACAATTCTTAGAATAACAAAACAAGCAACAACAACAAATCACAATTATTACAAACGTTGACTACAACCATGCAGCATCAGCCAGCCACTACTGTAGGTACCACCACAAACAGAAATTATCAATATTCAAAAAAAAATTAAGTGTGAAAAATACGAAAACCATATTCCTGCCGAAACATTCGTAATAGTTATTTGTGACACAAGGACGGAAAATGACATTTTGAGGGAGCGAGTAAAGTTGTGTAGCCGAGGTGCGTAGCACCGAGGCGAAACAATACGAGCACTTGAAAAATATTTTCCGGACGTGTAACACACACTATTTTTTGGTCCAACTCATTTTTAATATTTCCAAAAGTTCTGTTATGTTCAACAGTTGACTGTTTGTGCTACCTAAAGTAAGACCAGTGACTAGAAGACTGCCGATAGACTGTCAGCTGGTATGACGTGATGTTAATATTATAGTATTTATAGTTGTATAATAACTTGTTTGATACTTAATATACGTGTTACTAGTGTTATTAGTGTTTTAATTAACATATGTTGCAAACACAACAAGTTCAAAAACTTTTTACTTTGTGACATACAAGATTAGATGTTTATTGACATTTATTGCACGATTAAAAGAATTAGTAATAAGGAATGATTTTCTGATAATCGATTTCAAGTTCCTTAATTTTTATACATACAAATACTGTGCTAATAAGCAGCACAGTAAAAATTGTTGTATTGAAAATATTAACATTAATATCTAATAATTTTATATAGCAGGGACAATAAACTATTTTCATACTCGAATGATAAGTAGTTGTAAATTGACATAAATGTCAAATTTTATAATACAAGTTGTGAGAGAAATTAAATGTAAATTAGAATCCTGCTTATCTTTAGAAAAAGTTATAGGTAAGTTTAGTATATTATACGCTGTTTTTAAATAAATTTAATTCAAATTTGTATTATTCATTATGTATTTTTGATGACTTAAAAATTTAAACTCATAGCGCCATCTCTTTAGATAATCTAAAAGCTACTTTGCCGGCCTAGGTTTTGAAGCCCAGTGTCGCATGTGGGGATTGGACAAGAAACCTAACGATGTAGAAAACACTAAAACAAAACGTGAGTTATTTTTATCCGGCTTAAAACCTGAAACAAATAAACAACTTAAGATCGCTTTTACAAATTCAGATCCTAAATTTAAAGAACAGTCATATTTAGATATATCAAAAAAAATTCTTACAATATTTCAACCTAGGGTTACAAGATTTAAAGCACTGAACAACTTTTGGAATTGTATACGTTCCTCTGGCCAATCCTTCGAACAATATGCCAATGCTCTTAAAGAAATTGCTATTCACTGTAAATATGAAGGAAATATGTTTGATCACCAATTACGGGATCGTTTTGCAACAGGTCTATCCCATAAAGGACTTGTAATACAACTAAAACAAAAGTGGTCTGATCTTTTAAATCCAGATGACAGTGAAGTGACATTCAACCAGGTCTTCGAGGTTGCTCAAGCTAGAGAAGCCGCCGAGCACGATTACGACAATAACAGTGGTGACAAAATACAGGTAATTAGACAACATAAAACACGTAAAAATATAATAAGTGTTGCAAAAGAAACCAGTAGCAATAGCAAAGTAAAATACATAAAGAAAGGCGAATGCAGACGGTGTGGAAATGAGAAACACAAAAACAACAAATGTTCTGCTAATAATGTCAAATGTCATGCATGTGGATTAATAGGACATTATTAACGAGTTTGTCTAAAGACAGGAAAAGCGAGATTACATACTAACACAACGAATACTAATAAACATAAAGAAAAAAAAAAGAATACACAAAATGACAGAGTCAGAATCAGAATCCGAATCTGAAGACACATATTCCGTTAGCAGTGTTAGCAAGTCTAATTCAGAACCAATCGAGAAAATTTTCACAACAAACTCAAAAAATACATATAGTAAACGTATTGATGTAAAAATTAACAAAGTACGCTGTACTATGAAGTGGGATCCAGGGCCGGCACACTCAATTATAAATAAGAAAATGTGGAAAAAGTTAGGCAGTCCAGTTTTAGCCAGAACACCAAAGTTGCGAGCATACGGAAATTTCAACCTTCACCCAATAGGAACAGTAGAAGTTAATGTTACACTGGAACATTGTACCAACCGTTTACACGTTGTCGTTATTCCAGACGCAAACCCAATGCTTTTTGGCTTACCATGGCATAAAGCATTTAATATGCCTTTTCCGAGTAGTGTCTAGTCGATAAAATCCAGTAACATGCCGGAATCCGGTGACAAAGTCTATCAACGACGTCTTCAGACACTCATCGAAAAGAACACTCAACTTTTTGACCTTTCTTTGGGTAAAATTAAAAATTATACTGTTAGGTTACATATTAAGGCTGATGCAAAACCAAAACATATTGCAGCACGTCCCATTAATTTTGGAATAAAGAAGAATGTTGAAATAGAACTAAAACGCTTAGTGGAAAAAGGTATAATATCCCCTGTTGACCCAAACGATGAACCATTGGAATAGGCTACACCAACTGTGAATGTACCAAAGACAGATGGTAGAATTAGAATTTGTGGCGATTTCCGTAGCACTATAAATCCTGTACTCATTACAGAAAAATACCCAATACCTCTTTTTGATCATCTGCGCAGGCAATTGGCTGGAGGGTACTCATATATCAAATTGGATCTTAAAGATACATATCTACAGTTTGAAGTTAGTCCAGAATCTAGAAAGTATCTGACGATATCGACTTATAAAGGCTATTTCCAATATAATAGGTTTCCTTTTGGTATTGTCAACGCACCATCACTTTTTTGCAGGTTTATCGAAAAATTATTGGAAGACATACCTAATGCAGCTGTTTATTTCGACGATATTGCAGTAAGAGGTAAAGATAATAACGAACATCTCGATAATTTAGAACGCGTGTTTAAAAGATTAAATAAAGCGGGGATGAGAATTTCACTTGAGAAATGTTTATTTTTACAACCCACAATAGAATATTTGGGTCATAAATTTAGTAAAGATGGAATTTTACCTAAAAAAAAGGAAGTAGATGCCATTAGCAATGCATTAACCCCTACAAATATTACAGAGTTAAAATTATTTCATGGGCTTGTAAATTTTTATGAACGTTTTATTTCACATTTAGGTACAGGCTATCTGTACAGACTTACATAACTTATCACGAAAAGGAGTTAAGTGGTCCTGGACCAAACATGAAGAGAGAATATTCAACAGAGTAAAACAAGAAGTCATTAATTCAAATTCATCAATTGCCTATAATGAGGGTAAGCCATTATTTTTAGCTACTGACGCTAGTGAAAAAGGAGTTGGAGCTGTATTATATCACATCGACGAAAGAAACAGAGAGAGACATATCGCTTTCGCTTCTCGCAAACTTACCGACGCAGAAAAAAAATATTCTGTAATTGATCGTGAAGCACTTGCTATCTATTTTGTAATAAGAAAATTTAAACAATACCTGCAAGGTAATAAATTCACTCTTGTAACAGATCACAAACCTTTAGAGCATCTTTGTGGACCAAACCGTCAACTCCCAAAGCTAGTTAATAACCGAATCACTCGTCGAGCTTTATACATTAGTGAATACAAATATGATATCGTTTATCGTAACGGTAAGTTAAACACAACAGCTGATTTTTTATCAAGAAAGCCAAATAGGAAAGAAAAAGCAATAGGAGATAAAAAAAGAATTTTTAAAATATTTGAAGATGAACGTAAGTAAGTAAGTTTAAAGATATTCTACTATCGCAGGAAAACCTTAGAAAATGTACGAAAGAAGATAAGTTACTACGCAACGTTATACAATGTTTGCAAACAGAGATATGGAATAATGATCAGAAGAGTGAAGTTGCCCAATTCTATTCAAAACGACAGGGATTATCCGTAGAAAGGGAAGTTGTAATGTGGCAAGGAAGAATTGTCGTGCCAAAGGCACTCCAAGATCATGTACTAAAAGTACTACATAGTGGTTACCCTGGTATCGTAGCAATGTGGGCTTTGTCCCGTTATTACGTATGGTGGCGAAATATCGATAGGGACATTGAAAATTATATTAAAAAGTGTAGAAGCTGCCAACAAACTAGGCCTTGCCAACCAGAAATTCCATTGTATTCGTGGTCAATACCAGAAACTACCTGGGAACGAGTCCATCTTGATTTTGCTGGTCCTTTCGAGGGAGTTTACTGGTTAATAGTCATAGATGCTTTATCCAAATGGGCTGATGTCAAACCTCTTAAAAGAATTACAACGCAGACAATATGTGAAGCATTGGATGCGATATTTTGTTATTTTGGCTTACCACGAATTATTGTATCAGATAATGGTACTTAATTTACTTCACATGTTTTCAAGGAATATTGCAACACGAAAGGGATCCATCACATAATATCCAGACCGTATGATCCAAAAACCAATGGGCTGGCGGAACGCTTTGTGAGAACTTTTAAATGTAGCATGAAAGCTAGTCAATCAAGTTCATCGACACAAACACAAAATCTTCAGAACTTTTTTTTGTCATTATCGTAACACACCACATAGCACTACTGGTAAATGTCCAAATGAGATGGTTTTCGGAAGAAGACTTCGTACATTAGTTGACAACTTTAAGCCAAATTTGAGGGATTCTTTAGCGTTTTTAAATGTGAAGCAGCAGCTGAAGCAAGAAGAAAAAGACCATAGTAAACGCACATTTACTCGGGGTGAGAATGTCTATGTACGTACAGGCCTAGAAAAGAAGTGGTTACCAGCCAAAATTGTAGAGCGCACGAACAAATATTCGTATAAAGTGGTTATGGATGATGGAGTAAAAAGGAGATGTCATGCGGATGATATAAGGCTACGAAACGACCACGGTTTCAGTACTAATCAATGTTTTGAGTTTCAAACACCATTACTTTCCAGCACCGTCGAAACAGAAGAGATGAATGATCCATATCTTTCCGATCTACCACAGTCCGATCTAACGACACCATTTAAAGACTCAACCGAAAAAACAGTTTCACCTGGAGTCTCGAGTGAAGAACAAGAAAAAGTTTCTTTTGATCGGTTAGAACCTTCGATTACGCACAGGAGTACCAGGGAACGCAGAAAACTGCAACGGTTTCCGGACTAATATTTATGTTTTTTCTTGTGTTTTAGTGTTCTTATGTTGAACGGGAGGAATGTAGTATTGTCGTTATATGGCACTGTTGAAAAATTACAACTTCAATATATGAAATACTGTGTCTTTAATATACACAACATAACACTGTAATACTGCTGATTTCATAAAATGTTTTAGGTTCCAAATATGGGGTTTCAACTCCTTTTTTTTGCCATCTTATGTGTTGTTTCGTTCCTTTCTATTTCCATGTATCCTTAAACCCATAAGACGGTAATATTGTTGTTTTAGCCTAGTTCATTTAGTTTGCCTAAGCCTTCCCAGACCATTTTTAAACTGATTTTATGTGAGTTTAGTGCTTTAATGGCTTTTTGACTATCTGACACAATTACAATTTACTGTCTTTCATAGCTCCTTTCGATAATAAATTCACGTCTTTCAATGGTGCGGATTTCCGCTTAAAAAATGCTTGGCTTTCGGAGTATTTGGCTCTAGGTTCAAAAACCCTTGCTCCAGTTGCTTCATTTGTCTGACAAAGTTAAATTTCTTTGGCATGTTGTACCTTAGGACATTTCCCAAGTTTGATCAAATTGAAGTTACCGAGGTTTTGCCTTGATTTATCTTTTTTTGATAATTCTATATTTTCTTTTTTTCCTTACAAGTCTGCTTAAATGTGTAGTGGCTTCTTCTTCTTATTCTTTTTGTCCTCTGAATTTCAGCAGTGGGGCATGTTTCCATTGCACCAGTTGTTTCCATCCACAGACTAGTCGAGTCTTCGAGAAGTTTTTCCTCGTAGGTCAAATTATCTTTTGTGTCCCAAGCTACTGCTCCATAAGTGTAGATTGGTTTTACTATTGCTGTGAACATCCATTGCAATGTCCTTGGGTTTAAAACCATTTTTTTTCCTGCTATGCGTATTATTTTGTGTTTATTTTTGTTCCAGAGTAAGCTGGTATTTAGGATTAACTCTTTAACCTCTGTTTTCCACTTAATAATGTTCTCACCTTCTTTTACAGGTGTTTATATTGTTATGACTTTTCCTTCGTGGATTCGGGATAAGTGATAATAGTAGACAAACTTAACAATATATTGGTAATCACAATAGATAGCAATTTCTTAAACTAATTTACACAACTTTAATACAGTCACAATTTATAAATAACACCTTTAAAATATCTTATACAAGAATTGCACTTTATGGCAAACTATCACAATTACAATTCTTATTTATCGCGAACTAATACTATCACCACTATTATTTATCGCCAACTATTACCATAACACTGTTCCTTATCCCTACGAAAGCGGTCCTTATATACCAAATTAATTCCTTCTCGAAACATCTACAAAAAACCTACAGAAACGATCCTTCTAGAACGGAAGAGTCTCGAAGTCCGATCGATCCACCAGTTACGCGAATATTTTAAAATTCCACGAACGCAATTCACTCACATCTTACTGTCCGCGACAGGTCCGGAGAGGCCCGTAACAATATATATATATAAATATATATATATATATATATATATATATATATATATATATATATATATATATATATATATATATATATATATTCAATCCATCATTTAAACATTCGCTTCTATGTAAATGCATTTGTTGTTGTTCAAGTAATTTTAAATCCAGCTCTGGCTTTTGTACATGATAAATGACGTTATTTAATTCGTTGCAAATATCAACAGTATGTATTGTTTACGTACATCTGTTTAAAAGCTAAGAACGGAAACCGAAAGGATTATGATTTATATTTTATGTTTTTACTAAAACTGATTGTTGTTGGCAATTACAAAATAAATCAAGAGCTTATACTTTAAAAAGATCCATGTATATATATTTAAAATTATGGAATTATGATGGATACAAAAATAAGTGATGTATTCATTGGATCCAGTTTTTTAAATTTCTAATTATAATTTGGTAATAATTGTGAATTGGATAATGATTGTATTAAAATCTTTTTATTTTACAATTTATCTGTCCAATGAAAGATTCGTGCAAGTTTGGTTAGTAATTTGTACCATAAATATAAATAATACAATTGAAAACGAACTCTATAATCTGCGTAATATTGAAAATGTAGTGGGGAGTAACCAGAAATTGTAAAGAATTAATAATGGTGACAACTTGAACCCATCATCAACAATTATCCACAGCAAATAATTTCAACAAAAGTAAATGATTAATGAAATAAATAATCAGGAAAATGTAAGATACTGTGTCTTTATTGTTCACAAAATTTGAAATAAAGCATATAAAGGATTAAAAAAAATATATTCCAGAATAAAAGCTAGTTTTAAAGGTTCAGATCAGAAGTATCACACCGAATGCAATTTGTGGAAAACATCACTCTAAAATCCTTATAACACGCATTAACCCTATCCATTTTCCTTTTCCCATGATTAGGGGCGGTTTTGTTCGCTGTTCACGTTCTCACTCACATATCTAAGTAAGAAGGGATGGAGCCCCGAAGGACGCGATTCACGATTGCCACTCCATATGTAATGTGGTTCGTAATCGTAACCAAATGGTATTGCGACTTGCGACTTGCCTGTAAAGTAGTTACCGCTTGATCTGCGGACATCACTCAATTGCGCTGGTCTTTTCAATTTCACATTATAATAATTTTTTCCTTTATCAAAAATTGTTGAGTTATTTTCAAATATTCCAAAACAAATCATCTTATATATATAACTTTTGCTGAACTCCTTTATTTTATTCAGAAACTTATAATCACACAGAGATTGTTGTCTTATGTTATTGGAGTACAAGACTCGTATGGAGTAGGTATAATATTAAAATCAAATTCAGAATTCTAGACTTTTGTCTAAAGTAAGTTCAATATTATAGCTTTTGAACATTTCATAAAAATAACAATTTTATACCTAAATATAATAATGAGTAATAAGAAAAACTTTATTCAAAATCGCTGATTCGCAAAACAATCCCAATTCATGAGGAATTTTCGATATTTTTGTCAGCATAAACGAAAGATCTGTCTTTCCCCGCACTCTCATTGGAATGCATGTATACGAGTTTCATTTTCATTTTGTTTTTATCCGAAAACCCCGAATAATATCATTCCTGCTGGTATCTGTATGTATAGCTTCAATTTAGAGAAAGGTTTCCGATGTCGATTTTTATCAATGGACGCTTCGGAAGCGAGTTAATAAAATAACAATGAATATAAAGGAGATATGAATGCTTTTATGAAATGGTGGACAATATTGGAACATGCAACGTACAAAAAAATATATATATTTTAACTCATATTATCTGCAAACAGTATATATAAAATAAATAAATTGATTACTAAAAAATACTTTTATATACAAGTCTATACATCTAATTGAATTCAAATATAATATAGAAATAATTGTTAAAACTGTAACGATTGTATCGTTGGTTTTCGAACATTCCGTCCGGACTATAAATGTTTTTAATTTATCAATTGTTGATACGAGAGGGGATAGGTAATTGGGAAGGACAGAATGGGTTTCGTCGTGAGTTTGTGATTTTATTTCGTTCACTTTATCGATGAATTTAAAGAAATTTAGGGCTTTTCCGACTGTCTTTGCCCTTCTGTTCTGGTGAGTAACATTTTGCCTTGGTTTTAATTTAATAAATTATAATGATCCAAAATGCGGTGAATATAAATATCTTATGTATTTTTACTAACATTTAAATTTCCAAATACAATCGCTATTGTTCAAGGTCAGTTTTTGTGGTATTTTAATATTTTTACATGAAAGGTAATTAACTTTTTCTCAAAATTTGGATAGACGTATAGCGATTGTGTTTGAAAATTATTACTTGAAAGTCGGAGTTTTGATTCCAATTTTATTAATAGGGTTATTGCCAACTAAAAGAAATGCCCTATTAAGGAGCAACAAATTGCTATCTGAAAGAATTTCGCAGTTCGATGTCATTCTGTGAAGCCGACGCCATTTTGCTGTTCCGATTCTACGTCGTAGGAAAATTGACAAAAAGTTCCTACAGGGGAATTCCATTCCGTTGCTGTTCCGTTTCCTTGTCGTTAGAAAAGCCGACAAGAAGTCAGTACAGGGCAGTTCCATTACGTTGCTGTTCTGATTCCACGTCGTTAGAAAAAATCCGACAAGAAGTTCCTAGAGGGGAATTCCATTCCGTTGCTGTTCCGTTTCCACGTCGTTAGAAAAGCCGACAAGAAGTCCCTACAGGGCAAATCCATTCCGTTGCTCTTCCGATTCCTCGTCGTTAGGAAATTTGACAAGAAGTTCCTACAGGGGAATTCCATTCCGTTTGGCTGTTCCGTTTCCAGGTCGTGTGAAAATCCGTCTAGAAGACCCTAGGAAGGTACCCCATCCTTCCTACTGCTCCGCTCCACTGGATCAACACTCCGTCAAAAGCCATCGGAACCAAACCAAGATAAGAGAAATAATTAATTAAATATTTTTAATTAAATTACTAATCTCTTTTAAAGTAATAAACCATTTTAAACTGATCTTTCGAATTTTATTTGTGTGTCTGTACTTGGCGCCCTTCAATTAATGTTTGGAGAGAATCTAGTAGAACACAGAAGGAAGCCACGACCCACATGAGCTAGCCTAGGGTACTTTTAAGGTTACAAAACTTTGCTGTGCATGCGATAAAATTGTATTCACAATGTCGACAGCGAAGTATCTACAAATAATAAGCAATATCTTTCTTCGGTTCAATATTTCGAAGATCCCAATATAATATTTTAATTTGTATGTTTTCAACGATTGCTCGAACTTGAATGGGATTCGAACGTAATCAGTTCTTTCTTTCACTTAAAATATCTTTTTCATCAAATTCAAAAAATAATACCCTCTGAAATCTAAAATCCTCCAGTATTTACGAGTACTCTGCAAAAATGCTATTTATTCTGCGGTTAAAAATATCATTATAGAGGTTGAATATAAAATAAAAATAGGTGTGTTTCAAAATATGGGATATTATGCTTAAAGAATGAAGTAACTTAGTGTTGTAGGAGTTTTTATAAAATATGTTAAAGTAAAATATCCGCCACGTGTCTGGGGAAATAGAGAATAAATAAAAATATCCGGAGCCTCAAAGATTTTCGAACACAACTCAAGAGCAGGTAAAAATATGTACATGTATAAAAGGAAAATTTTCACTAGAATTACCCATACCTAAATTTATTCCTTGCACAATATATTTTCCTGACCTACTTCTTCAAACTTAAGACTCAAAACCTTTGGATTTTCTGGGAAACCCCAGATGATTGCAAAATGCAACGAATAAAGGGAAATTCTATCCTTTTCAAATAAAATTCACTGTGTTATAATTTTTATTTAAATCTGGCTTTCATTATTTTTTCACTTTTTCGTAAATTTTCTGCTTACTTATTTAAAACTAAATAACATTCTATTCGGCATAGAGCATTGGATTTAGATTACTGTTGATTTTAAACAAAGTACGAATTTCTAAAGAAAATACATTTAAGTTGAGATTCAATTTCTTATTTAATCAATAGTTTGTTTCGTAGTAAGGAAAATCTTATTTCCCTGATTATTTTTATTCCAATTATCTATAGGATGCTATAATTAAATAAACAATACTTTCTAGTGCCTTCCCTTGGCAATTGATTACTTCATCCTATATATTTGAACGTTTTTAAGAAAATAACAGTCCTCCTAATAATAATTACGGTAAGCAGCAAAACGCATACTGCCAAATTATTTAGAAGGAGCGCACCCTCAAGTGACACCGGCGCCGGCGCCGATGCCGCACCAATTTGCGAAATGCCCTCATATCTACACATGAACCCCTTAATGAGTTTCCCACCATTTTTTTCTTCGTAAGCACCGAGTTGTTTGCCATAATTACGCCGGTAATGACAACAAACTTGAACACAGCTTTGGAAACAGCCCTTTTTGCCGCTATCGAATTAATTGAATAGTGTTTCGTGTTTGCCGCATATTACGAAATTCCTAGTTAAAGATTTTCTAGATTTATAGAAGTGTCGATGTGCCCTACCTAGACATTTACTTTATGTCAAAATATTAACAAGTTTATGAGAAATCATATAAAAAATATCTGTTGGTATTATTGATGTAAATATCAATGTTTACGACTATATTACTAAATATATAAATAAATAAACGTAATATTTCTAATCAAATAAAAGTAAGTAATAAATTTAACATTACATATTTCATAACCAATTTGCAACACGCCACGACTGTCAGTAAGATAAAGGTCACGTCATACGTATGTTTGGTCAAATAATACTTTATAGCCTGTTTACAAGTGAAAGCACGTGATTTTAAGTAATTGAACACTACAAGTCTCCTTTTGATCAAGCAAGCCGTTCAAATATGTTATAACATCCCGATTTTTTAAAAATATTTAATTTTTAACGCGGGAAGTTAAAAATTGCTGCATACTTAACATTTTCGTGGTTATGTATATAACAAAACGATACTAATGCTACTAGTTTCCCATTTTTCAAAGTTGTGACATCAAATGCTACAGTATCCAATACTGCGATATTATCCTCCAATTTTTTAATCAATGGAGTTAAATCATTGGAAACAAGCAAACAAACACAAAAATCTTATATAATAGTAAAAAGTACAAAAAAATTACATAAGCCCATTGAAATAAACATTTCGTGTCAACAGACTAATCAGATTCTGTAAAATTTAATTTTCAAGATTGAATAAAAGTGCATCTGAGCGCATCTCGGTGGTGATCGATTGACGTTAATATCTCGATGATAGTTAGTGGAAAGAAAAGAGGCGAAATGATTTAATAGCAAGTATCGAATGGTTCATAAATAAAGCACAGAAACCCATTTCTTAGAAAATTGAGTTTAATGCCAAAGAATTATAAAACAACGAGAGATATATTGTTAGAAACATGATTTTATTTTTATTCAACTTAAATGAATTTTTTAATGCGACTATATTTTTAAAATAAACAGAATATTATGTTAACTATATGAGACGAAAGTTATTTAATTTTATTAAATATTTATCGAAAGTTTTAGTTTCTAATTATACCTACTTCTGTTTAAAAATTAAGTGGTTCTAAAATAAAATCGTCAATAATTTCGTTAAACGATTTTTGACACTGGAAAATTTTATGGGTTCCCGTCAGCAACATGCTAGTGCGAGCGTATATATACAAAATTATATGCGTGTGCGTTGGACGCTTCTTGCATGGGAAAAATTTCGTAAATTCACGTTATATAATATTAGTGTGGTTTATATATTTTTTAAGAAAATGGTTTAGGAGTTATAGAGTGTAATAAAAATAACCCAAGTCGATCCTATTTTGTATTACACATTCCAAGTTCTTGTGGATTGACTTATTTTATCTTAATAAGGGTTTAAGGGCGGCTGGCTGTTGCTTCCATTGTAATATATAACCTGGTTTTGATCTTTACAGGTTTGGGTTTTATATTATCATCAATTCAGAAATTCTAGTATTTTCCGAGTATTGTCGTCGACCGGAGGTTTCGAAAAACTTCTGTTTTTGGGTGTTGATTCTCATTCTTCTTAATATGTTATTTTATATTTTAGTCATATTTTATGTTATATTATTACTGTTATTTTATATAATTCAATATAGAGCAGCCGTGAATTTACACCAGAAACTGAAAATCAGTACAATACTTTCGGATACGAGTGATAGTGTTCTAAAAGTAGAAGTTGATGACACTGTCGAAAAAGGTGAGTAATGGATTTTTATAGTGAAGGTGCTCAGCAAATGATTTTAAATGTTTAGCAAGGATGCTGTAATGCTGTAAATCAGACTATAACCCTTACAAACGTGTCGCGGACCACCGTATATAAAAAAACGGACCTTCCGGGAAAAAAACGCTTGTTGATAGCGGTCCTTTGACAGTTATAAAAACGCATCATTTGGGACAAGTACGAAATATTATTTATAATATATAGGATAAAAGAAATTATTTAACTTTACGTAGCATTTAAATCGAATTCAAAAGGAAAGAAATCATGGATAGTTCGAAAACAATTTTGTGGCGATTTTTAAATGACAACGGATTTAAATTTAAGACTATCGATAAACTCCAGTCTATCATGAAGAGCAAGAGATTGGTTGTATGGAAAAATGAATATTTATACCTTTTTTAAATTGTACTATCATAATGCTTATCAATAAATTATTGAGTGAATTCAAACGTTTCAATTGAAAAATTGTATTGGGTCTACTAACAGAAAGCACCTTTGCTTTCGTGCCGCGGTTTAGTAAAATAATTGAAAAAAACAGTCGGTACCTGCTTGTATAATATAGATCCTATTGCGGCACTAAGCTTTAAAGCTTCAGCTTAGGTAACTTTGATAAGTCAGTCCGCACGAATTTGGAACGACTAATACACCTGTTTTAACCAGTGAGACAATCGCGGCGGTATCCCTAATTTACCTGACTCAGTCAGCTAAATATGAAGTAGGACATTTTCGGCGATACGTTAGTAAATTTATTATATGGATTTAAAAATTTAGAAATATATTTTTATTCGTACTTTGTACCTTTTTTTCTTATAGAATGTCATTAAATATATATAAAGTCGGAATACTTATAATATTAATGTTTTTTTTTTGTCACATGCATCGAATAAAACCCTAATTGAGTTTTCCCAAAACTATTAAGTAACATATTAATATTTTATTAAAAAATAAATTTTTATCTATTTATAGGCTTAAAGGAATTTTAGTAGAATAAACTTAGTCTGAAATTTCATTAGTAAAAATAAATGATATTTTGTTCGTTTATAGCTCATTCACAATTCTACAGGTAATAGGTAATATCCATTATAATTTAAATATAGTTTCAAAAAATTTTATCCTCTTTTACAAAGGGAACTTTGTTTAAATAATTAATTAATGTAAAATAGTAAAAAAAAGGTTTTTCTGAGGAAACTTAGAGATAATAGATCGTTAGAATTTGATTTATAACTGTAATACTTAAAACATGTCCAATAGAAACTGGGTAAAATAAAATCAAAATATAAGTATTTTAAATTTGTATATATTTGACGACATTCGATAAGGGTAAAAGGTAAAAATTATGAATAAAAATATATTTTTAAATTTTTAAATCCATCTACTAAATTTTGATTTTTTTTTTCTTATTTTACGGTTCTAAACTCAAATTTTCAATTTGACCTGTTAAGTCTGAAATATTAAGATGTAGTGGTGTGTTGTTTTATTTGTACATAAACTTATTTTTTTCTTCATTTTGGCTTTTGTTATGAATAAAATTTCTGATATTTCTTTATTTCATGTCCTTTCTGGTCTTTTTTCAGAATTTTTCTTTTTAGATTTGCCTTACAGGCCTCTTAGACTTGTATTTGGTTTACAAAGCTTTAATTTGTTGTAACTAACAAATAAACCATTGTTTTTATATTTTTTTATAATTTTAATAACCACTATGTTGTGGTGAATTCTTCATTATTTTATTTTTTATTTTTACCATCCAATTTGTGGGTTAGGAGCATAATTTTTTCTGATAGATCGCCTTTAAATATTGATCCGGATAATAATACTGTAACTGTTACTTGTCACGGATACCCTGTAACTCTATCTACTCTCAGTCTTAATTGACGGAAGTTACAAACAAAGAAAAGTAATGATCTAGATAATTTGTCAGATTGCATTTCCAAGTAATTTTAGTTTTTGTTCCGATTATCGATTGCTGTAGAAAGCAAATTGTAAAAAAGTTTGAGTAGGCTGGCCCAATTAAGAATCGAGTAGTATGCAGAAGAAAGAAAAAAAAATAATTAGAATCCAAGTTTTTTGTTAGCATTTCCGAAACTGTGAGGATTTATAAAAAATGTTTGCTTTCTCTGTAGTTCTCAACAATTAGGTTTGTTCTAAAGATCTATACTTTTAACGTCTTTTTGCTTCCTATGGCGAGATCCCCACTGTAATAAAATATTAGGGAGAAGGATACTTAATCTCAAATTCTCTTTGTAACACTGTCCTGTCAGTAAAATATGGAATAAGGCTGTTTGTTTAGACTCATAATGTACTATGTATTTTTAAGTGATACGACAAGGCATCTGTATTATTGTTACTATTACTACTACTAATGTAATTTAATTATTTTATAAGCAGGATTTAAAACTAAAATAAAACACATTCTTTTTTGATTATATCCTTGTTTATTTAAGTATATGATTGTATATATATATATATATATATATATATATATATATATATATATATATATATAGAGAGAGAGAGAGAGAGAAAACTGTGTATGATCTTGAGGATGCAGTCAAAAATCGGGCAAAGCATAAAGCAAACTCTTTCTTAAAAGGTCGAGCTTTCGGAAATGTTTATTCCCTTTTTCAAGACATTCTAAAAAGAGTATAAAAACGATTCTGAAGGACAATTAAAATACAGAAATAGTCAAAAGTACTTACAACTTGAGATTAAAAATACAAAAGTCGCACTTAACATTGCATAAAATACAGTTTTGTTTATTGTCACTCACTTATTAACTATAAAAACAGTAATTAATTAAATAAAAACCACAATTGCCGGCCAGCCGTTATCTGTCTAAGCGTCTAAGATCACAAAAATCTGCACATCATCGTTATCATAATTGAAAAAAGTAGTGATACCAACTTTAGTACCAACTGTTGTTTTATAGCGGGAAATTTCAAAAATCGAAAGTCTATTGGGAAAATGTGAGGTTTGAAATAGAAGAATATTTGGAATGTTTTAATTTTAAAAGATAGTTTTAAGTTATGCTTAAATTGTTTAAATCAGTTCTTTTATTCATGGTATTGGGTTCTTTATTGATGTAAAACATTTCTTTAAAGATTTCTTTGGAATAATTATTATCAGTACATAAAACTTTAGGCTGTTGGAAATTCATGGAGTGTTTATTTTTTATGACATGTTCAGCCAGGGCACAATTCATTTTTTTACAATTGGAATCGCTTTTATGTGATTTTATACGAGCTGACAGGCATTTAGACGTTTGGCCAATATAGACTAAATTACAGTTCTGACATGGTATCTCATACACAACATTAGATCGTTCTAAAATGTTTTGATTTCGTTTGTGTAAATAATTGGTTAATAGTTTTGATACATCTCTTAGCAAATTTTAAATTTTAATTTTTAAAGATATTATGTATTCTAGGTGTTAATTCGTCAATATGTGGTAGAGAACAGTAGAAAAATGTTGGACTATTAGGATGATCATCCAAACTACTTTGATGTTCACCACGTAGGTTGTTATTATTGATAATACTGTTATTATGAGAATTATAAGAAGATGGGGGTGAAAGTACTGAATAATAATTTCTTGACTAAATGACAAGGATAACAATTTTGGATTAGGATGTCTTCAAACTCTTTAAGGCTTTCTAAGTGAAAAGAAGGATGTGATAACTTGACTACTTTGTCCTTAAGGGTCAAAATGAGGTTGATTTTTAGTCTCGAAGGATGATAAGAGTTGTAATTAAGAAATCTATTACTCGCACAAGGTTTTCTGTACCATTTGGTACGAATGGTGTTGTCAACATTACGATGAACACTCATATCAAGAAAGGGTATGTAGCGATTACTCTACCCTTCATAGTAGCGATTAACCTTTCTCTCTCTCTCTCTGTCTGTCTATATACAGGGTCATTCAAAATGAGCGGAACACCTGATTTATGGCTTAACTATGAATTATACGATAATTTGACTTAGATAAAAGTTTTTGTACATTTAATGTACTATTTATTGATCTTTTCAGATTTTCCGAAAAAGTAATAGCTTTAATAATTGAAACTTAAATAAAACACATTTATTTAAAGTAGGTGTTGTTCAAATTATTATGGTTCATTTGGTGTCAAATAATTTTTTTAATTAATTGATATTTATCAAACCATAAGTCTCAGACCCACTAAATGTACCATTACTGAATTTAGACAGGTTCTACCAACTCGAAAAAAAAAAAATACAGGGTGATCCATTTAAAATATTGTCCTTTGACGTTATATCTTGAAAACCATTACTTTTTCGGAAAATGTGAAAAGATCAATAAATAGTACAATAAATGTACAAAAACTTTTATCTAAGTCAAATTATCGTATAATTCATAGTTAAGCCATAAATCAGGTGTTCCGCTCATTTTAAATGACCCTGTATATATATATATATATATTTATATATATAAAATGTCAAAGATGATACATAAGAGTATCTAGTGCCAAACTGTCAAAAATACTAATTCCAGTTTTGAACTGGAATGGTGTCGGTTAGAATTTCTAACACTTTAAAAGACACCTGGATGCTGCGATATAAATAGATATAAATATTATTCAACTCATATCAGGGCAAGAACCAAACTACAGACATGTGTTTCGGACTCATTTAAGCTCATCAGTGTAGTACAGGTTATGTCTCTTGAGTCACTAATGAAGAGACATCCCCGGTATAAATCGAATAATGTCTATAGATTTTAAATTGCGAACAGTCTTTTGACTGCAGTCCGCAATCATCTTCAGGGATCTACAAAGTTATATTTTTTACAATTATTACAAAGATGTTAAAATATAAAAGGGAGCACTTACAAATAGTTGAGGTTGTATCTAGTGATGTTCTTCAGTACACATGTATGGTAGTAAGTACAATACAATTGGTATGTATTCAAAAACACTTGGTAAGTATTAGCAGTACTTCGACAATTCTTAATTATATTTATTATTGTAGAGATGGTGCTCACGTGGTCTACCGGTCTCAGAGGGTGCAAATATATCACAAGTCCTTCGTGGATATGTACGGTAAGTAAATTTAAACTAATCAGTACCCACAATATCATAAATATTACAGTTTGAAAGCGTCTTTTAGTCCAAGTAAAAACAGCTTATTCAGAGGTCTACAATTATTTTTACAAATATTATAAAATTGCTAGTATATATGTATGTATGTATAGTGTTAGGGGTGACAGATACACCTGCGACCTATAAGATCTATTGTGTCCCCCTTTTCTTGCTATATTTCTGATGATTCCTCAGACTTATAGCAGCTCTTCTAGTCCTATCTTCCTTAGAAAGTTTAGGATATCATTGGGTTTTAAATTAGGTAGTTCTTCCCTTTCTATTTCGTATGACCCTAGGTATTTGACCCTAGAATTACTTAATGCCATGCATTCTGAAAGTATATGTATTGAGGTTTCATCCTCTACCTCACAGAATCTGCAGTTTGCTTCATCTACTAATCCTAGTTTCTTCACATGTCCTCTTAATCGACAGTGACCGGTTAGTATGCCTGTTATAATTCGAAGATCGTTAAAAAATGGCTGTCCGATGTTAAGGTATGGTTAGTTTAGATGGATTCCGAATGTTTATGTTATGAATTTTATTACGACTTATAAGACGGTCAAGAATTGATAGTGGAGCAGTAGAGGGGTTATTAATATTTTTTATTAAAAACGAAGCGAAATGAAGGTTTTCCATATTAAGCCAGTTAATATTTTTATAAAAGGAGGATACATGATCAAATTTTTTTAAACCATATATAAAACGACTGCATGCGTTTTGTACTTTCTGAATTCTGCTCTTGCTCTCTTGGTCGAGACAAAATCCGTAAATATAGTCACAGTAGTTAAAATTTGATAAAACTAAACATTCTGCTAATTTTTTTTTTAAACTACGACCAAGAATATGTCTGTTGTTATATAACATTTTAAGTGAGCAAAAGGTTTTTTGAAAATTTTTCGCTAAATGTTCTTTAAATCTCAAAGAAGTATCCAAAGTCAAGCCCAAGTTTTTTGCTGTGTCAACGAAGGATAACGTAGTTTCATTAATTTTTATTTTTAATGAACTTTTTAAGACAGTTAAGTTATTTTTGTTTCCAAAAATCATAAGGCAACTCTTTGCTCGGTTAAGGTTTAAATTATGTTGTTTACAGTTATCAAACAAAGTTTTTAGGTCACTGTTTACACATAGTTCGCATTCTTTTAGATCTTCAAGGTTAAAACCAAAGTATATTTGAGTATCATCTGCAAAAGCTTGAATTTTACAATATGTAACTGAATTTAAGATATCAGCAGTGTAAATAAGAAACAGCAAGGCTCCCAGGATTGATCCTTGTGGGACCCCAGATGCGACCTTTGAACTGTCAGAATATCGATTATCAGAAAAAACACTCAAGTACCTATTAGTTACAAAACTTTTAAGTAAACAAGCAGCATCTAAATTAAAACCATAATAACTTAATTTTGAAAGAAGAAGCTCATGGCTAATGGTATCGAAAGCCTTTGAAAAATCAAGCAGGACGAGAACAGTATTCATTTTTTTATCGCAAGCTTTTAGTATATCATCCAATACATTAATTAAAGCAACAGATGTACTATAGCCTTTTCGAAAGCCACATTGTGCGGTCGGAATAATTTTATTTTCAACACAATAGCTGTTAATTTGTTCGTACATAACTTTTTCTAGAATTTTTGATAAGGCTGGCAAAATACTTATTATTCTTAAATCATTAAAACTAGCAGGGTTTGAAACTTTAGCTAGCGGTTTACCTATGGAAATCTTCCATTGATCCGGAAAAAAGCTTTTTTCAATGCAACAATTAATGATATGAGTAATATACCTATTTATCCAGGTAAGGACTACAATATTTCAACATTGATGGAGAAAGCTGATCTATACCTGTTGCATTTGTTTTAATACTATTAATAATTTTGTTAATGTCAGAAATATTAACCATTTTAAAGAAAAACCGCAAATTAGCTTTGTATGCGTTATTTTTATAATAAGTTATTTTTTCTTTACAACTTTGAGTGTTTTGAGAAAGATTGGAAAAAAAATTGTTAATTTTTTCGGGATCCGAGAGATTTTTTGGTATGGAGTACTTATTTTTTTTTTTACAAACGTTAAGACTTTTAACAGTATTCCATATTTTCTTTTGATTTTTTTCAGAGCACACCTGGTCGAGATATTCTTTTTTTGCCCTTCTTACTTGACTTAATGTAAAGTTACGTAGATAAACTTAAAAGATACCAGTTTATGTTATTCGTATTGCTTCCATATACTAAAAAAAGTGTGAAAAAGGCTATTACTTATTTAAATAAGAATTGTAAAAATGAAAAGAAAAACAATATACGAGTACATATTTAAATAGGTAACAACTATAAAAAATGAAGAGAAAAACAATATACAATTCTGCAAGGTGATACAATAACATTTACATTATTCAGCCTAATACATCACTTTAACTTTTTACTTCTTTTTTAAGTGTAATAAAAAGAATATATTTTGATTTCTGTTTACTTACAATTTATTATTGCAACTTTAATAAATCACTCTCAATATTAATGCGATAGACTTTGTTGTTATTTTTAATATAGATGTTGCCATTCAACACCCACGAGTTTTTTTTTTATTGGCAGCATTTGTTAACAAACTTAACCGTTGTTTAGTAAGGTCCTCCGTAATTGAGATCCTGGATTCTTTTAATAATTTGCGATTTTTCAATACGGACATTCTCGCCGATTCACTACGGAACCGAATAAGTACTGAAGGTGGTTTATCGGATTTTATTTTGGATGGTACCTGATAACATTTTTCGATATCTTCGCTATGTATATCCATTTTTAATTTATTTTTAAACATTTCAGTTGATTGTGATTGTCATCCTGAAGCTTCTTGGTGAGTCCTTGAAGGGCAGATATTTCTGCCTTTTGGATTTCTAGTTGTTCCTGGAAGTCGGTTTTTATTAACTCTGCAACCTTAGAAGCAAGCTCTGGCATAAATTTATTTAGTGAAAACACTTAGTACTGCTGTTTTAATTTCTCTTATTTCGACAGATGTCAAACCCATGTTGATTTGGCGCCAACACGTACACACCCAATTTCCAAAAAAGTAAAATTCAAGGAAATTAAACACTTACTTGCAGAATAAACTACTTCACTTGAGCCGACGACTATTTAACTTTATTTAAAATCGTAAGAAACTAATAACTTTAGCTTAAAAACTTGGAAAAAAGGTAAATTTTCAGTGCACTAACGACAACAAAACTAATTACTCTTGCGCCATCTACTCGTCTACGATAGTTCCTTTCAATGTTAAATTCTATACATCTTTCGATGGCACGAATTTCCGCTTAAAAGATGCTTGGGTACGTACCCAAGCTTTCTGAGTATTTGGTTCTTAGGTCCAAACACCCCTGCTCCTGTTCCTTTATCTGTCTTGGAACCGTCCGTGTACCATTTTATGGCGTTTTGGCTTAGCCCCAATATGGTGTTTTCGTCCCATTCAGATTTGCTTCCCAGTTTAGTGGTAAATTTTCTTACAAAGTTAAATTTCTTTGGCATGTCATCTTGGGGCATTTCCCAAGTTTGATCAAGTTAAAGTGATCGAGGTTTTTCCTTGATTATTCCTTCTTTGATCATTCTATATATTGTTTTCTTCCTAGCATTTTATACTTGAATATGCAGTGGCGAGAGATTTAGTATTACTTCCATTGCAGCAGTGGAACATGTTCTCATTGCTCCAGTTATACATACACAGGCTAGTCTCTGAATCTTTGAGAGGTTTGTCCTCGTAGTGATCAGATTAGCTCTCGTGCCCCAAGCTACTGCCCCATATGTGATGATAGGTCTCACTATTGCTGTGTACATCCATTACAATGTCTTTGGGTTACAGCCCCAATTTTTCCCAGCAATGTTTCTGCACACCATAAGGGCTTTTGTAGCTTTGTGTATTATTTCGTTTTCTTGTTTGTTCCAGAGTAACTTATTATCTAGGATTAGCCCTAGATATTTGACCTCTGTCTTCCACTCAACGGTATTTCCACCTATTTTTATAGTTTTTAGTTTAGGTTTCTTTTTCCTTGTAAAGGCTACTAACGTGGTCTTGGTGGGGTTGATATTAAGTCCCACTGAATCACACTACTGCTTTGCTGTGTTCAGTCCTCTTTGCACTATGTCGCAGAGGACGTTTTCATATTTCCCTCTTGCGAGGATAACTACGTCATCAGAGTAACCCTGGCAAGGTATACCTAATTCGGTCAATTGCCAGAGTAAGCTGTCTACGGTGAGGCTCCACATAAGTGGGGATGCAACTTCCACTTGCGGACAACCTCTGGTCGTATTATATATAAGGGAGGACTTACAAATAGTTGAGGTTGTATCTAGTGATGTTCTTCAGTACATATGTATGGTAGTAAGTACAATCCAATTGGTACGTATTCAAAAACACTTGGTAAGTGTTACCATTAGTTTTACAATTCTGGCAGGCTTAAAAGCACGGTACTATACATTTGCCGATGACACTGTTCTGTTATATGAAGGCTACGATGAAAAGTTACTGAAAGAGGCAATAAATTTGGATCTAAAAAAATACTCAAACTGGTTGTGATGTAATAAACTTAAGATTAATATAACAAAAACAAATTATGTAATATTTAAACAAAAAAATAAAATTATTCAAGAACCTGTTCTTAAAATAAAAGATTTAACTCTAAAAAAAGTAACTTTTGTAAAGTATTTAGGTCTAATTTTAGATGAAAACCTTTTATATATTGAAAACAAAATAATGCCAATGATAGAAGCTGTTTATAGATGTAGAAATTATTTAAGTTATAGAAATAAAATGTGTATATATGAGGCATACTTTGTGAGCCAATTTAGATACTTACTTCCAATATGGGTTACTTGTGGGAAAATAGATTTTGATAAAATGCAGGTGTTGCAAAATAAGCTGTTAAAGATTTTATTTGGCTTTGACAGGTTGACTCACACTGATGATTTGTATAACACATTAAATGTAGTTAAGCTTGACAAATTATTACAGATAGAACAATGTTAATATATATATATATATATATATATATATATATATATATATATATATATATATATATATATATATGACAAAACAATTGCTTAAAAATCGTTTATATCAACACCAATATGACTGTAGAGTAAAAAATACAGATAAAACTGATAAAACGGCTCTAGCAAAACATCATTTTGATATTGGTCATAATTTTAATTTTGATCATCCTACAATATTAGACAAAGAGTCAAATTATTATAAAAGATCTATAAGCGAAATGATACATATTAATATAAACAACACAATAAATTTACGAACAGATACTGAACAATTAAGTAATATATATACAAACATTTTAAAAAAATACAATGAAAATTATAACCGTACTAGATAATTTATAACCATAAATCGGACTATCAAATATAAAATGTCAAATATCAAATTTCAAAATATAATTTCATTCATTTTTAATCTAGTTAATGAACAAAATTAATTATATATACGTATTTGTTAGTATTAATAATATTTTTTAACCGCAATGGCATAAAAGCATAGGTATCTAATTAAAAAGGTATTATATATTTTGTAATAATTTTTTTTGATATATGTATTTATTTTAAATTTTTTTTTATTATTGTTATGTAAAAGCATCTATATGTACATGCACCATATATTTTAGCCTTGAAAAAGACGAGAATAAACGTCGAAACGTCGGCAATTTATTAATTGCTTTTATTTTTCTTTTGCCTGTCCTTAAACCTACTAATATCATTCTAATTTATAAAATAAGGACACTAAACTTTTAACTATACAATTATAAATAAATACCAAAAAACAAATACAAGCATAATATTCACAGAAAATATACACTCACATTTTACCAGAACAGTTAATAGCATATATCAGGAAAATGTCAGATCAAATAAAGGCCTTCACAATCCCTTATTTCAAGCTTCTAAAAAATATAATGCATTACCAATAGATATAAGAAATTGTCAAAATGTTATAGTATTTATAAAAAAACTAAAGCAGCATTTAAGGTAATGACATTGTAGGAATAGTGTACACTATGACTTATACAGGTACTTTAAAATTGGGTTGATAATAATAATCTTTTTTATTTATTTAAATTTTATTTTGTTTCATTTTTTGGTTATATATATATATATATATATATATATATATATATATATATATATATATATATATATATATATATATATATATATATATATATATATATAGTATATGGGATGCGTCAAACTCCAAAATTTGTTTAAATGTTTGACGATCAGAAAAAATAGATGTTAGAGCAAGAAGACAATAGTGGCAGTCAGAATAGTCAGGTAGATGTTAGGAATGAGTGATATGATAGGCCAAGAGTAGATTTGATTATGGAAATATTTAAAGCAATAAGGGAGGAAAAGGATACAATACGGAGTGAGCAAAAGAAAAAAAATGATACAATGCGAATTAACCGAAGGAAGAAAAATGATTTAATGTTAAAGGAAATAAAGAAGCAACATAATTTAATGCAAAAGGAAATGAAGGACCAAAATTAGCAAACAAAAAGGAAGTTAAAGAGAGAATAAATAATAGAATATGTAATATGTATAAAATTATTTTGATGACTCAAATTTTTATAAACAATCGTGTATCCGTTCAATATTGTAGGTATATAAACAAATGTCCTAATTAAATGATTATTTCATTCTCTCCTTGAGAAATAAGATATAACTATGGAATTTTCAGAAAGTTTAGTAATTAAACTTTTAGGTTATTGGTTTATTATTATTAATAAAAATGGGTGTGGCAGTCAGTGGGACTGCCGGAAGAAGTTATACTTCTATGCACGCGCCCGAATTCATAAATTTGTATGCGAATATTTTAGCAAAATAATTAGATGATATTCGTGTTCAGCGACCTCAAAAACTTCCTAGTAACAAGTGCATACTCATTTTGTATCGAATTTGCACAAAATTCCTGGAGAGCACCAGGTGTTTCGGACACCATCGCCATTATCATATTCGTATTCAGCGACCCAAGTATGCACTGATTTTATACAGAATTTACATAAAACCCCTGGAGAAGAGGTAAATACCATGGGCACCAAGTGCCGCGGAGACTTTCGACATCATGATATTCGTGTTCAGCGACCCAAAAACCCCGAGTACATAAATTGAACCCATTTGGAATACTTACCGAGTTGTAATTTTTCTATCTATTGTCTGTTCGGAATCCACTTTTGGACTATTCTTATTTATTCTTTATGTAGCCAAGCATAGTGCAGGATATAATGCAACCATGTGACGGTACTATGGACTACAATACAATACTCATTACTAAATATTATTATTAATATAAAATACTAAACTTTATATGTTTACTTACGTGACAGAATTATAAAATAATCTGTCAAACACAATGTGATACGTCACTATGATATTCAAAACATTAGCTCAGACTGTTTTTTGTATATCTATATCTTTTCAATGTACTGAATGTTTAAACGTTATTCAAAGGACTTATAATTATGACTAAACATGTGGTTAATATTTCATCTTTGTTTTTACCGACAAATATACTTTACATGTGTTTCTGTCTCTCTCTTACTTACACCATTACATATGTGATGATTTTTCACATTTAACCCCACACAAATCTTTTCCGCCGAGTGCTTTAATAGAAGTATAACTTCAAAAATTCTGAAAAAATAAGGTTATACAAGAAAGTATACGGAAAAATATGAAAAGTTTAAATCTAAATAGAAGTTCAAATCGTTTTCACCAGAAAAATTTGAAATGAAGACATATAGAAATAATAAAAATTTATAAAAAGAACTTTTTACAGGAAAGTTTTATTTACTAATTTATAGGTCACATTACTATTATATAAATTATTTTGTTACTTGAATTTGTATATTATGTGGGAATTTTGTATTTGATTCTATTAACACTCTTAATTGAACCACTTAATACTTTAAAACACTTTTTATTTTTAAATTTGATCATTTTTAAAGGAAATTTCAATTGCTTAATTTTTGTACTGAAATTGTAAATAAATAGTTCAGGACTATTTGAAATCCCAGCAGGCCATTACAATTTTTTTGTGGTTTAGTAACTAGCGCCATCTCTTGAATTTCTGCATGAATTACATTTTTCCATATAAAATTTAGAATTTATTCAAATTGTGTTAAAGTTTCTATGTATATGTCTTAACACACTTAAAACACGCATTGTTATCCAGTTCTTAACTATCCTGAAAATTTTAGAGCTTTAGGTGGTCGGGAAATAGGTTTCAATTCAAATACAAAATTCCACTCGGAATGACAAAGAGACCAAGAACACGACGAAAATAAAAAAAAAACAAAACCAATAGGACAATTTAAAAATTAATTTATTTGTCAAGAAGGTATTACAGTATGGTACTGAAATGAAACGAAAATATAAAATTATTATATTAAAATTTACTGATAATTATGGTGGATATGAAAAAAAGTTTGGTAAATTTGTCGATTATAAGTATAATTCCCAGGAGGAAAAGACAATTTTTGAAACTGACGATACTAAAAAAAATATTATGCTAAAGATAAATATAAAGACAATTATTGATAAAAAAGAACAATGTGTTAAAAGAAAATATGAGATAGGTATTATAAAAAAGGAAGAAGAAAATATAATTATAAACAATTTTGTTAAAAAAAAGTTCGAAAAGAGGTTGACCTTAAAGGCCATCCTTGCAACTTCCCGCTAGTTTTAACCGCAAAGCTATAGTAACGTGACGTATTTTGACGTTTTTGACTTTTTTTGAAATGTTTCAAAAGCCATAACTTTTTAACGCCTTATTCGATTTTGATGTTCAAGATAGCATTCGACGCAGTTTTTTGAGACCTAAAAACGTTACCGGGAGTGCAAAATCGGTTAGTCAAAAAATCTCTAAGTTATTGAAAAAAAAAACACTTTTTTTAAAATTTTTCGACAACGATATCTCACGAACAAATCAACCGATTTTAATTTGCAAAACGGCATTCGACGTGGCTTTTTAAGCTTGAGAGCTGATTAGGTTATGAAATTGATCGATGCAATAGCCAAAAAGATATGCCCAAAAAACATCATTTTTACCAATTGTTTTTTTCGGTTATTTTAAAATTTCTCGAAATCTACCGGCTCGAATCGATTCAAACTTACAGGGAATCTAAGTTAGATAGAACTCTTTGGAATGCTTTTTATTTCATTTCGATCGGTCAAGCCGTTCAAAAGTTATAAGAGGTTTACATACATCCACACACACACACACATCCACACGTACATACAGACATACAGACACCCTCGTAAAAATAGTCAGGGGAGGTTCCTAAGACCTCAAAACGTTGAGATCCGATGAAAACTCGATTTTCGAAAAACGGGGTGAAACCAATAACTTCCCGATTTTAAAAAAAAATTTAATTTTTTTTAGCGAGAAGTTAAAAATATTTGAGTATTGTTTATTAGGGAGCAGGTTTTATGTGGAAACTGATCGTTTGGCATTAACATCAATTTATAGATTGGATTTGGAAATAGTAGGATTCATAGGTGGTTATTGTTTTTTATTTACAAGAATATGATTTTGATATTAAATATATTTCAGAAAATGTGAACTTTTTTTAGGAGGCATTAACAACGGAAGAAAAAAACTGATATTAAGAAAATTATTAAGATAGGGGTGAATATAATAAGAGGTAAAAAAATATTTTCATGAAATCAAATATTAGAGGATTAAAATGTTTTACCACAGAAAGAAAAGAAAACGTTGGTAGTAAAGTATAAAATTAACGTAAAAACGGTGAAGAAAATAGAATTGTACGTAATTATGGAAAATTTGAATAAAAAATCCTTGAAAGAGTAACATTTTGGGTATGGGTAGAAGCGAAGAAATTCGTAAAATTCTTATTAATTAAGATTTTTTTGCATGAAAGTTAAATAAATGAAAGAGATATGATGAATATTAGGTAGTGTATATTGTTCATGTTAGAAAAGTTAAAATTATGAGTATGGCAAGTGGTGATATGAGAAAATTTCGTATAAAAAAGTATCTAAATTTTACTTGGCAAAGTGAAGCGATTCACCAAGTCAAATCAAATTTGGGGAAAATTGATTCGGTAAGTCTGAGGCGGTATAAAAAAGTAGAAAAAGAAAATAAAATAACTATAGTTAAAATGATAAAAAAACTGTATAAATTAAAATTTAAAAGAAAATAATAAAAAGAGAGTAAAAAGAACCCCGAGCAAGAAGCAGGAGTGGAATAGAATAGTAAAATCATCAAAGTATCCAGACCCAAGAAGCCGGAGATAACAAGTAGAGAAGTGCAAACAAAACCAAACAACCATAAAATAAGAAAAGCAAAAAGAATTTACTTTATGTAAAAGCAGTTGATTTCTTAAAAGTGGAGATTTTATTAATTGGAATGCGTCCCAGAAAGAAGTTTTATATCATTATATTTACCTCAAAAAATTAACCAACCACTTTTTAATAAACTTACAAAATATTCGCTTTGTCTTTTAAGTAGGTGGCAATAATATTTTCATAATAAATATACATTTTATATTTGTAACTTTCCAGACTTCATTTATATTAATTATTTTTAACTAAACCTTTAGAAATAGATTATGAGAGGCTGATTTAAAACCAAGGTAGCTGGTACATAAAACTTCTGTGTTAAACATTCGCAATATGCCGTCAAGTGAGGACGAAAGTGAGAATGCTCTAGAGAAAAATTGAATTTATAGTGATAAAATGGATAATATCCAATTTAAATGTTGTGCAAATAAACAAGCAAAAATGGTAATGTGTGAAGGCAAAATTATATGCTGCAAATCACAACGAGAAGATAAATTCTTACAAATACATAAACATCAAAACGAAGTAGATTTATTGAAAAAACTCCTTGAAGAATAAGATGAAAAATATAAAATTTTATTAGAAAATGTGTGTTTATTAACACGATATAATCAGATTTTAGAAATTCAATTAAAACAAACCCAGAAATAACCAGTTTAGATCAGTAGATAGTTCTCAACAAATAAATGAAAACAAACTGGCTGATGTGCAAAAAAACTGATAATTTTAATAAAACAACCTCTACTAAGGAAAAGGTGAATGATCTCCATACATATACAAAAAAATATGGATTTAAATTGAAATTTAAAACAGGATATACAAAGACAAACAAATATAATTGATGACATAATACATATGAAGACGCAGAAAAAACTGTAGGAGACACAAATGACCAGGATTTTAAAGAAGTCAGAAAAAGACGACTTAAAAAAAAGTGAGAGGTGTCAACGGACACCCGGATGGAACGAAGTTCCTTTCGATTAATTAGTGAAGGAATTGTAAATGTAATTTGTAAACACAACAGAGTCTATATACATACATAAGCATAATGTCTGTATAAAATGTCTACTTACCTAAGTCTATTAGCAATATCTGGAACTTGTGCAGAAACACTGTCAGGATACATTATTCTTATTATTTTTAATTATTTTATTATTTATTATTTACAAAAAACCTGTATAAACTTAACAAAGTCACGACACTACACTGTTCAAAGCAAAATAGAAAATAGTAAATCCATTATTACCTGAATATTTTCAACAGCTCGTTTCTTTTAACAAAAGTGTCCATTTATACGATACCAAAGGTTTAGATGACATACATCTACCTAGAATTACTTTTTATTTCAATTAAATTCAAAACAGGAATTAACAACTTAATACAAAATTTTAAAATTAAAATATTTGACAGTAACTGACAGTTAAGGTAATTTGACGTACTTAACTATTCATGTTACGAACTGTTTTTAAAATGTTTATGAATTTATTAATTTATAGAAACAGGATGAAATAAAATATAATACTTTTATAGGTAATTATTTTTTTTTCTACAGTATTTTCTTTTTAATGTACATTTTCTTTTAATTTAAATTAGTGTCTTTTCAATTGTAATATATCTATCTATGAGAGAGAGAGAGCGAGAGGGAGAGAGAGTTTTTTATTTTTTGGTCTGTGAGAGAGAGACAGACAGACAGAGAAACATGCGTGTGTCGTGTCGTGACAACTTTTGGTCTGAATTTTTTTCGGCTAGCCTCTAGCTTCAGTCGTAACTGGTCGTAACGCCCGAAAGGTAACTTCGTTCCAAAAACAAAAACATAATGACACGCAAAAAAAGACTGTAGGAACAAACGATATTAATAATTTTGGAGTTAAAAAATAGTCTGGTTATATTTGTATAGAATTCAAAGACACGTAACTAAAGAAAAACTTACAAATTATTTAAAAAGTATTCCACTGTTTAAAAATGCAAATATACATCTAGAGGAATTACCTACATCTGAAACACAAAACAAATGTTTTATGCTTAGCGCAGACTTCAGCCTTAAAGAAGAGCAGTACAATCGAAGCCAAGAAGGGTGGCAATAAAACGCTTTGATTTTAATAAATACTATTCTTATCCACTTAAGCAACATGCAAATAAATACTCTATAGTAACGAGGGAGGATTTCTAAAAGTAGGGAGTCCTAAACCTGCCCTGGTTCAAGTGGTAATAACACAAAAAAATATAATCCAAGTGAAAATCAAGATAATCAAATAAATGACTTATTTTTAAAGCACTTGAATATACAAGGTATCTCTGTAAAGAAAATTTCACAAATAGAAGTGCTACTAGAAGGATATTATCCTGACATCTTCTGTGTGACTAAACACTGGCTTAGTTTAAATAATATTATGCATCTTAATCTTTGTAACTTTAAATTAGCAAGTAGCTATTGAAGATCAATCAGTGAGCATGGCGCGGTGTATGTATGTTTGCAAAAAATGACTTATTAATTAAATCAGTCAATTATAATAAAAATATTGAGAAACACCTTGCAACAGCCATTATAGAGCTAAAATTAGCAAATAAAAAAAGTTATTTATTGTAACAGCTTACATAACACCAACTAGTAATCTTGAAATGTTTTTGGATGAAATCTATGATCTGATGTGCACCATTTACAACAAAAATTACCACTATATTTTCTGTAGTGATATTAATGTTGAAATGTTAGATGAAAATGCAGAAAATAAAAAATTTAAAATAACTTTCTTGAATTCAATATGTGTAATTACATAGATAAACCTACCCGAGTTAACAGATCTATAGATGTTATTATTTCAAATCTTCAGGCTATAAAATGTCAAGTTGTGGACACACATTTGTCAGATTATAGATTCCAAGAATGTAAATTTATTATGCCACACGCCATAGTAGAGACTTATAAGCCCAGATGTAAACGTGATTTTTCCGAGGACAACTTTCAGAAATTTACTGGCTTCTGAGAAACGGATACACGTCTATAAATGAAATGACTTAAATACTACCTAAATTCAATACCTTTTCTGCAACTGTTCAACATTACTATCAAATTCGTTTTCCTCTAAAAAAAAATAAAAACCGATAAAAATAAAACAAATAAGCCCTGGATAACCAATAAGATCAAGGAATTACACAAACTGGTACGTGAAATGCACAGAATATCGAAGGAAACAAATAATGAAATAATAAAAAAAAGGTATAAGCAACTCAGGTACATGTATGAAGCATTGGTGACAAAATCAAAAAGGGAATATAATAATAACAGGTTATTAAATGCTAATAATATTGGAAAAGAATCGTGAAAAATAATTAAGGAAAGTAAAGCTAATCAAAATAATAAGTAATAGTTGGGGCAAACTAATTTTAATAAAAATTTGGAAAAATTAATACCTGGACTAGCCCAACGGGAAATGGTTTCGGGGGTACTAACATCAAAAGAAAAAAAAATGAACCCACGGACCTTGGGGACTTACCCAAAGTTAAGTGAAAAAAATCCACGGGCAATAGTTTGGTCGCGTTATCTAAGGAAATTTGATGCCGGAGACAAAAATGTTCAACAGCAAAGTTGTAAGTAATAAGAAGATCTTTAATTTTTGTCAAAAGTGCTTTTCAACATAACCTCAAAATTATCGAGAAATTTGCAAATTTTCCAAAAAATAACAAAATTTTGGTATTTCATTTTTCATTTTTGTAAAAATTATGAATTAATATGAAAAAAAAACCTTTATATATTATTAATAACCAAAAAAAAAAAAATAATAATAATAAAAAATGTTTGAGTTTGAACTTTTTCACAAAAAGAACCCATTTTTTAGACGCAAATTCTCCGGTGAAAAATCATTGTAAATATATTTTTCTAAGCTTATTTTGTTTGTTTTTACGTTTACTTTTTGATAAAATAAAAAACCATAGCTTCTATTAAAGAATATGCTACAAAATGCAATAAACGCAATTAATATTTGTTTATAGTTTTGTTTAAATTTCAATAAATTGTTAAAAATAACTTTACCAATGAATTCTACGGGAAAAAATACTAAAGACATCGTATTTTGTTGTTAATAATTGCTTTAACATTTAGGGGTGGTAAAGGGTTGTTTTTGAAGGGTGGATAAAGTAATGATTGTTTTCATACACTGTTCGGCCAAAATTGACGTATCAAATAAAAGTTGTAGTTTTTAACAAATTATAACAGATTTGTAGAAGTCATTTTTACCATAACCTCAAAATTTCCCAAAAAATATGCGAAAAATCGATTTTTCGTAAATTTTTTACTTTTTTAAATTTTCTTATCATTTTTTTCTTCTATTTTTGATGTATATAATAAGAAAAATTATGATTAAATGAAAGCATTATAGTGATAATTAAAAACATTCAAAATTTTCAACTTCAAACGTGGAGTGGAAAAAAACTTGATCCAACCAAGTAGGGTTGGAGGGAAGTCATTCACTCTGACTTAAAAATACTAATGCCTCGCTTTACGGAAATGCCAATAATACCAGAAAGCTTGTTAAAAACATTCTCTTGCAGCTGCAAAACAACTTGTTCTGCCAACAGATGCGGATGTAGAAAAGTTGGTCTACAATGTACAGATCTGTCCACGACATGTCAAGATTCTGGTAGTTGTTGTAATGCTGAACTAGTTTCAGAAGATTTAAGCAATGCCGAAGACGAAGAGCTTACTCTGAAAATGATAGAAATAAAGAAAATAAAGTGAAAAAAATCATGGGCAATAGTTTGGTCGCGTTTTCTGAGTAAGTAAATTCTCAAGGTCCGTAGGTTTATTTTTTTTTATGTTAGTAACCCTCGCAACCATTTCCCGTTGGGCTAGTCCAGGTATTAATTTTTCCGTGCTTAAAGTTAATTTGCCCCGATTATAAGCCATTATCAAATATTATTAACCAATTATTTTCTGAAGGAAAATATCCAGAACCACTATAAACGTCTAAATCT
The DNA here is from genome assembly GCA_964028335.1 of Altica lythri. Classification (NCBI taxonomy): domain Eukaryota; kingdom Metazoa; phylum Arthropoda; class Insecta; order Coleoptera; family Chrysomelidae; genus Altica; species Altica lythri. The sequence continues at coordinate 51,400,385 of OZ034800.1, forward strand.
ATACCTGTTTTTAAAAATAAAGGCTCACGAGGGGAATTTAGTAATTATCGAAACAGTAGTCTACAATCACAATACTCCAAAATTATCGATTATTGATGCAATGTACGACTAAGGGATTTTACAACCAAAAATAATTTGATTTCTGCATGTCAAAATGGCTTTCAACAAGGTAAGTCTACATCTATACAAGGTCTTTGCAATAACATTATCAATAGCGTTAATGATAAAAAATGCCCCATTACTGTATTTTATGACTTAACTAGAGCATTGGCTTAACGCCACCCAGTATCTTTGGTAAAAGAATAACAATTGCCGAGGAGGTAAAGTTCCTAGGCGTCCATCTGGGCGAGAGACTTACCTGGAATCGGCATTTAGAACACATCATAGACAAGTCTAAGCGTGTTTTAAACATGCTCAGGCGATCGGTTGGGATGACGTGGGGACTTTCACCCAAGGTCGTCCGATTGATATACCTGGCGGTTGTCAGACCCATTGTCTCCTACGTGTCATGCGTATGGTGAAACGAGGTTGAGCAATCAACTGTTCAGAGGAAGTTGGACTCGCTTCAGAGGTTTGCATGCCTGTAGATCTCAAGGGCTATGAGGACAACTACAGCGGCACTGGGAGTTATCTAGCCACCCATCAATGTTTTCATTAAAGGGAAGGTGATGTCGGAAGCTCACAGGCTGAGAGTTAACGGGTGTGATGGTGCTGGCCTATATCGGTACCGCACGCTGTTCACTGGGGATTGTCAGGTCTTGTTGACAGGTTTGCTAACTGACCATATGATCCCCAGCTTCAACTTTGAGAGTCGATACCAAGTCCGGCTAAGAGACAAAGCCGAGTGGACTGAGGATGGCTCTCAAAGAATTTTCGACGATGCAGGGATCAAGTACTTTACTGACGGCTCTCGCACTTCAGAAGGAATCGCTACAGAGGTCTGTGGTCCACGCAATCTTAGGCGGCACTGCAGCTTAGGAACGGAGTCATCTGTGTACCAGACTAAATGCTGCCGACCACGCCCGAGGGCGTGGCTGGAGAGGGGAGAGGATAACTTTCTGCTCAGACAACCAGGCTCCACTGCTGGCCTTAAAACAGTTCCGGGCTAGTTCCAAGCTGATCTGGGAGTGCATACAAAACCTAATAAACTAGCTAGACATAACAAGGTCTTCTTGGAGTGGGTGCCAGGGCATAAGGGTTTTGAGGGCAATGTAATCGCGGACCTTCTGGCCAAGAAGGGAGCGGATACACGATTCAGTCAGGAACTGGGTTTGGGAAGAGTCGACCAAACACTGGAGTAATACTGTAGGGCTGAGGCATTTGAAGCTGACGCTCAAAGGCTACTCCAAAAAACTGACGTCTGGCAAACTGAATCTTGGCAGGAGTCAGATAAGAGTACTGGTGGTCGTGCTCACTGGGCATGGACCATTCAGACTTCACCTTCGAAGGATGGGGATTCTGACACAGGAAACCACCTCGTGCCGACTGTGCGCCATGGAAGATGAGACGGCAACTCACATTCTATTTGAGTGTGAGGCCTTGGACCATAAACGCTTTCTCATCTTCGGTGACACGAACCCTAAAACTTATCACCACCTTGAGAAATTAGTCACAGAACTCAGATCTCTTATCTCTTAACTCAAGGATAGTCATCCAAATCCTCAAGAACTTGGGACACCTGGATTTATGCCTACCTGAAGATCAGCGGTGGTGATGATCTTCAGCTGATCAAACTAGAGTCCTGCACGCATGGGGTGCATGCAAGGACTCTTGGTGCCGAACCTGGTTACAATATCCCCATAGGAAGCAGTGTTTAAAACATGGAGCTCTACAGGAGAGACCATGCCAGGTTTACTTAGATTAGATTAGATTTGAATTAACTAAATCATTTGATACAATCAATCATAACCTATTAGTTGAAAAACTTTACCGAATTGGAATCAGGGGAGTAGCGCTCAAGTGGAATAAAAGTTATTTAAACAATAGGCATCAAATAGTCTTAGTTGACTCATCAATATCTCAGCCTGCACCTTTAACTATTGTAGTAGCACAGGATTTAACATTAGCACATATCTTATTTATAATTTTCACTAGTGACATCATATACTCAAACAAACAGCAACTAAAAAGAGTAGTGTATGCAGATGAAACTAGCTAAATACTGGCTAAAAATAAATTGATGTCAACAGCCGAATTAACAAATCTTAATGTAAATAAATTTGAAAAGTGGTGTTCCAGCAATATATTAATTATTAATAGAAAAAAAACTGTATTTATGAGCTTCCAACAAAAAGTATAACTTTTGATTTTTGTACGTTAATTAAATTAAATTTAAATTCAATCACCTAGGCTGAATATTTTAAGTAGGTACTTAGGAGTTAGATTCGACCAGAAACTTACTTGGGAGGTCCACATTAACAATGTTGTTTCTAAGTTATCTAGTATATGCTTTGTGTTTAGAAATAGACTTCTCTATAGAACAGCTTCATGCCAAGTTTAGTTCAGTCTATTCTAACCTATGGGTTATCGGCTTGGGGAAGTTTCTCACCTATTTTAAAATTTTCACAGGTTCTCATCATCGAGTACGAATCTACTTAAATCTTTGGGAATACTTACTCTTCCTTGTCTTTATATTTATGTAATTACTCTTAATGTAAAAAAAATGAGAACAGATATCAGAAAAATCATATGATACATGAATATAATACAAGAAGGGCAGGCCAATTAAGGTTACCATACTTTCGATTAGCAATTGGACAGAATTCTGGGAGGTACCAGGGTATCCAATGCTTCAACCATGCTATGGATTTAACTGGCAACGAGACCTACAATATTTTTAGGCGAAAATTATCTCTTTACAAATGCATTCTACTTACTAGAGGAATTTTTAAACTCAATATAGTACACCATTTAATGCTCACTAACATTGTACTTTAATTATAATTGTATATATCTCGGATATAATTTGTATTTTTATTTACGATAATATAAAGTATATGTGTTTTTGTAAGTGTGTATGACGTGTATGTATGTTTCTATAAGTGTGTATCTGTGTGAGTGTGTGCAATTTGACAAGACTGATAAGATTTTATGGTCTAAACTATTGTAAGTCTTTTTAAAGTTGAATAATTATTATTATTATTATTATTATTAATATTACATTGAAAACATGTACTTTTTACTGACGAATTAAGATTTCGTCTAACCTGAGGTGATAGTGATGTACGTGTGTATAGACATTTAAATAAACGTTACTCCACTGCCACTGTGCTATAATTATCCAGATTTGGAATTGGGTCGGTAATGGTTTAAGGTGGGAAAAGTTTAGAAAACAAAACGCAGTGATATCATGAACCCTAACAGCTGCCAAATAGGTTGAGTTTATTCTTTTAGATCATGTCGTTCCTGCTGCATAAACTGGACACTGCTACGTCGACTGCTAGGTCGCATATTGCTGCCATTATTATGGATTTTTATCGTAAGCATAAAGTTCGTAAAATAATTTGGCCAGCGTTGAGCTTCGACCTCATGAACATTTAAGGGATTTGCTGGACAGATGTATTCGTCGCGTTAAAAATCCACCTTAAATACTTTACTAATTAACATAAGCCCTAGTTGAAGGATGGTTCAGTGTAGCATTGGAAGATATTCGACAGCTTGTGCAAAGATGTAAAAACGTAATTCGCTCTACTAGAGGACACACGCGATACTAAACATAGAATAATTAAATAATGCTACAGTACCCATTTAATTTTTCTGTTCAGTGTATATATAAATATCTGAATTAACCTTAACTTTATATTATCTACAAATAAAAACCCGGCATCATACGAATGTGATCAAGCTACCAGCTACATTAATCGACTAAATAGGCTTCTTTCAATTTTATTTATATATCATTTTTATGACATTAATATAAAATCTGATTTTATTAAAGATATTAAGCCAGTTATTTTGTCCGTGCTGTAATTATACTTACATGTAAACTAGGGCTTATTATAATTATTGATAGTACTTTTGAAATTCATAAAGTATTTAAACAAGAAAATTACGGAGAAATTTAAAAAATGTCACATCCAGCAGGACTGGAACTTGCAATCTTTACCCATTTGCCGTAAATGTACCTACAGATGCATTAGTATTTAGTCAGCTTTTTCATGGCCTTGATTCAACTGATGTCAGATGTAACATTCACTCAGTTCCTTATTAAGCATATATTATATGCTAATGAAAAAGAAATTATTTGTTAAATCGACAATTGAAACATCAAACCCTAAGTTATTTTTTTGTGTCCCGTTATATGTTTTTATTCGGTTAGGAAATAGTCACTAGGATATTTTACAAAACTAATTAAATTTTTGTTTGTATACTTTTTAGATTTTATAAATACCATAACGTTACCATAGAATAATTAGTTTACTATTGATAGTACTGTTTTGTCATGGGTGTCAATAAATAAATTTAAATGGAAGATTGAATATTATAATTGGCTACCTATATCCGAGACACAGGTGATTTAGGTCATGGGTTGTAACAAAAGAACATTTTTTTATTAAAAAAGGATTTTAGTTTGTTTACTTTCTAGGCCAATTAGGTATTAGCAAATAAAAAAAGTAAATATAAAATATTTCTTTTTAGTCTCATTCTTTTCTATTACCTTACCGGTGAATCCCCGATTACAGCAGTGCCGAAGATTACTAGAATAAGAGAGGGAGCTGATATCTGTTAAGGCAGAAGCCAGAGATCATATAATGAAAATCTTTATTGATTTCCTGGTAATCTCTATGCGAGATGGATATTTTCATTATTTCTAGGTGCACTCGTTTCGGCAAATATGCTCCTTTTCATTGGTCTTGACGGAGTTTTCTTTTACTTTAATGTGCATTTGACGATGCGATAAACCAACGGCTGATATCTTTTTCATAGCCAAAGCTATGCCATTGTGTGTCATTCACCTTATAATTAGATTTTACTGTAACGTATTAGATTACGTTTATTGATGAAACATAAAAAACTTTTGAATATTCTTCAAATTTTTAAAAAAATAACTGCATTAACAGTTATGTTATTATACGTCATCTATTCAAATATTGATATTTGTATAAACTTTTATAAAACCAATATATTTTTCTGACGGTCGTCTTAATTTTCGCTTAATTCAAAAATGCAAAGCTGAATAAAAATTTAGACAATGTCGATAATATGAAAGAACAAAACAGCACATAATAAGTAGTGTATTTATCGATTGGCACACGTATGTCTTAACACTATTATAGTTCAATTTTTAAAAAATCTCAAAACTTATGTTATATAAACAATAATTTTTAAACCGTTGCGTTAGTTTATAGATTTTTTTCTAAATATTAAAATATTTAAATAAAAATCATAAAAAAACTTTTATTCTACAACAGTGTATGGAATAGAAACGAAAATTAGGGATTAAGTACCAGGAAATAATTTAAGTCTTAAGTTAAAAAATAACCATTAATAATAAAATCTTAAAAATGCTTTCCGGAAAAAAGTAGATAATCGAGTAATTTGAGGTCTATTAAAAAAAAAATGCCCAACAGGAAACGTTTGTTTTATACAAAAGAATAATTTTGCGCCCTGCTGGCAAATATCAAGTTGCAGAAAAACGACATCGACATCCAAGTACCGACCTACCGGAGAAAAATACTACCCAGTTCTGAAAATTGATATTTGTTGCAGACGATGTTTCAATTGACTTTCGCAAGCGGCAGCTTTCACTGTAACCCATGGGAATCCGGAATTGGAAATTACTAAGACGTAATATTCTCTTTAGCTCCACTTCTGCTGCGATAAATTTCATTTGACGAGTTCGATTTATTGCTTCCATGTATTGTTCTGTTTCGGCAATTTAATCTTATTCTTTTGTAAGCTTTTTCTTTGCAAATTGACAATGATTCGCAAAATTCAATTATTTAAGCACAAGTATTTTATGTTGCACTAATATTCTTAAGGGTAATTTTTTAACCATTTTTTTGCCCAATATAGCCCTAAAATATTTTTGTTTAAACATTTTGACATATTATTATGTTAACGCACGTTCATTCAGATTTTAATCTTATTTCATGAAATGATATATTTTGCAGCATGCAACATAACATAGATTAGTGCTAGATTAGAGTGCTTTGACAACTGTCAGAATAAAAAAATAACTTTGTGTATTTTTATTCTACGTATCCAAATAAAGCTTAAGGACAAATAAGTGCCGACCTATCGAAAATAAAACCATCAATTATAAGAAATATCACTTTTTTTAAAGCATAGTTTTCCTATGGTTGACAACGGGGTTAAATCCCTTAGACATATAAACTTTGAAAAACTGGACGCCGTTACAGCCCCCGTTTAGACGGAACGGTCCGGGTAGTTTATCGAAACGATTTAAATGTCGGATTGCTTAGTGGCGCATAGTTTTAAATGTGCATCTTTACACGATTCGACCGTGTATCGGGTTATGAAATTTTACTGGATCTGGCCTAATTTACATCCGATTTTGTCACTTCTAACCGAATGCCGTGATACGATAAAAAATCATTTTTAGGTATTTAAAGGTTCTTAATGGTATTTTGGAGGTAATAAATGCAAAATCCGTATACACACTGCTAATTTTGCCCTGTTTTTTTAACCAATTATAAAAATCGAAAAACAACTTACTTGTTAATAAAATGTTTTTATTTTATTTAGAAAAATAGTTAAAATAAAAACTGAAAATTTAAAAAAAAATTAATATAAAAGTTATTTAAAACCATACACAATTAACCGAGATAATTGAAAAAAAAAAACACATGAATATAGAAAATCGTTCCGTTTCGCCGTGTGGAAGAGTGTCACGATTTAAATAAAATATTTTAAACCGGGCCGGACATGCCCTCTGAACGGGTTACTATCGTAACTATAAACTATACGTCACGTCATACGTATCTTCGGTCAAATAACACTTCCGACGGTCATTACATGCGATCAATAGTAATTTTATTAAGTTAATTTTTTTTTATTGCTATACCTCTTCGAAACACAAGTAAGTCTATTTTAATAATAATGTTTACTTTGATTATTTTATTTATTGTGAGTGTCTAACAAAAGGGGTGTTATTTTTATAATAATAACCGAAATCAAGTAGATTCACTTAAGCAACATCAGTTTTGTTTATTATCATTAAAGTCATAGTCAGTTTTTACAAGTGCTTTAAGAATTAATTTACTCTCAATAAAAC